>CM057339.1:76670350-79070350 GCA_030015575.1 Agapanthus africanus | reverse complement strand
CTATCATTGTTATGTCGTATATGAGGATTTTGAATCTGTAGAAAGATTCATAATGTCAAATGTTTGCCTATCTGCTTTCTTTAGTTAGTAATACAGTACATCTGAACTTGTTCCCGTTTATGTTTCCATCAACAGGTTGAGGAATTGTATTCACTAGATCTGGATTCCCTTAACAGTCTGAGGTTTAGTATCTGTTCCTATACCAAAGTTTTTTTTTTGTTTTCCATTTTCCATTTTATTTCTTCATCCATCTGATTTATTCGAACATCTATTCACAGGCCAGTATATGGTTTGATATTCCTATTCAAATGGCGACCTGGTGAAAAAGACGACCGCGTCGTGATCAAGGATCCAAACCCAAACCTTTTCTTTGCTAGTCAGGTTAGCATATCATTATTAATGAGGCATCTTTTGTGATATGGTACCATGTTCTGGCGTTTCCATTTCAATTTATTTGTACTAGTTTTGTAAGCGCATGCACATGAAAAAAAGGACATGATTTAGTTAAGCGTGGGAGTAGGTAGTGATTATTCTCGGTTTCTTCTTTTTTGGCTAGAAGAAATGGGGAGACTTGTCCGCCACTTGTCAGATAGTAATTAGACATGAGATGGTGATTTTAAATCCCCTCCCTTTCTAGTTAGAGTAGTAAGTTTTTTCCCTCTCTGTGCAGGTTATTAACAATGCTTGTGCAACCCAAGCTATCCTTTCCATCCTAATGAACTGCCCAGACGTTGACATTGGCCCAGAACTGTCAGCGCTAAAAGAATTCACCAAAAACTTTCCACCAGAACTCAAAGGGCTTGCTATCAACAACAGTGATGCCATCAGAAATGCTCACAACAGCTTTGCAAGGCCGGAGCCATTTGTCCCTGAAGAGCAGAAAATCGCGGACAAAGAAGATGATGTGTATCATTTCATTAGCTATTTGCCAGTTGATGGGGTGCTTTACGAGCTTGATGGGCTTAAAGAGGGGCCCATCAGCCTTGGCCAATGCCCTGGCGGCCAAGGAGACTTAGATTGGTTAAGGATGGTGCAGCCCGTGATTCAAGAACGCATAGAACGCTACTCTCAAAATGAGATCAGGTTTAATTTGCTGGCGGTTATCAGGAACAGGAAAGAGATTTACACTGCAGAGCTCAAGGAGCTGCAGAGGAGGAGAGAGGTGCTTCTGCAACAGCAGCAGGGCGATGCACTAGAGCTTGCTGAGGTGAGAGCTGAGATTGAGAACGTGACAGAGAAAATACTGATGGAGGAGGAAAAGTTTAAGAAGTGGAAGACAGAGAACGTTAGGAGGAAGCACAATTATATTCCGTTTTTGTTCAACTTCTTGAAGATTCTTGCGGAGAAGAAGCAGTTGAAGCCTCTGATCGAGAAGGCCAAGCAGAAGACGAGCAGCCCCAGGTAAAGGCGGAGCACTTTAAGCAATGCATAGACAAAACTGTGTCATTAAGCTTTTGTATTTTTGTTTTAGTACTGTGGTAGTATTTATTATGTGCTTAAGGAGCCAAGTCTTAGTGGGTTTTGAGATAACAGTGAAGATGGCGAATTATCGATGCTGTACTGCTGCTGCTGATGCGGAAACAATCTAAAAAAAATCATGATTTGTGGATGTTTGATTTCGTTGCTGCGTTATCGGTGCTGCATTTCTGGTACCTTAGCTATATATGCTTTTATTTTATGGTTTTAATTCTGAGTAGTTTAAAATACTTTTTGACTTGGGAGAAGCTTTGTGACATTCCATGATAAATGGGACTGGTGCATTGAAACTGTTATGGCCTGTTCTTTGGGGTTGCTCAGGTGATGATAGTAGTGCTGCAGATAGTAGGCTTGATGGAGTTGAGATGGATCATGCGAGGGCCATTATACATTCCCCCACCCCAAACCCCCCAAAACCGCTCCCACTCACCCCCTAAAACAGAAAAAAAACATCCCATCCCATAATATATATATATATATATAGAGAGAGAGAGAGAGAGAGAGAGAGAATAACGGAGGAAAGACACCATAAGAGGGAATTTCCTCCCATGGCGTCTTAAAAATACACCCTCTCTTGTTTTTTCCGACGATCGTCATCCACCATCTTCATCGTTATCATCTAGGATGCGGGTACACCAAATTTCATGCGATTCTACAATTTTTTCACCGTTGATTTTAGTGGGTTCAAGATTAACGGTTTACCGACAACATAACTTTTTGTTTTGCTAAATCAACGGTGAAAAAGTTGTAGAATCATATAAAATTTGATGTACCCACATCTTAGATGATAACGAGAAACCGATCGTCGGAAAAATCGAGAGGGCGTGTAATTTTTCGCCCCCCCCCCCCTCTCTCTCTCTATAATTTGCATGTTTATGACTGCAAACGATAAATAATTACCACATTGGACATTATAGTGAAGAGTGTTTACTATTGGTAATTACATCAAACAGACGGTTTTGCTAACTACGCCTGATTCAATAGCGTTACATATGAGAGGTTTTTACTGCAACAAACAAAATTGTACTATAATTACAATTTACCTCAACATATGGTTGATTGTTTCTACAGTCGATCCTTAGAGCCACACATGAGTTTTTGAATCACAGGCAGAGAGAGGACACAAATTACAGCTAAACTAAATACATTAAGATATTGCACGACTTCTGTATTAATGTATTGGCGTGCTTTTAGGTTATATAAACAACTTTTTTGTTACATACACCTCACAAAGGGGTTTTAGATCGAGAGCAATACTTAAAATTTTAATATGGTTGAGGTCGTCCGCAGCTAATTAGCTAGATGCCATTCTCTTGATTCACACTAATCTGTTGTGCCAACCATAGCTAATTTACGGATCCTGAGTCCCTACTATTTTCATCCCATGCCGTTAAGATCAACGGCTATAAATTTTTTGATTTTAAAATCAACTGTCTTCACGATCGTTGCCAAACAGTGTAAAACATGAGGTCTTTGGTGTTGATGTTTTTCACATGTGTTGTACGTGTGATGTGCGGTTGCGATGCTCCCATAACAGTAAACCAAATAGCAAGGTTCCAAATCCCTAATTTACTACTAAGCTTAACATTTGGAGTCACATGTGATTCAATACTCAATGCCCGCTTGACTTATATTTTAGACGGCGTTCAGGTAGAAATTACTCAAATGCCCACTTGACGAAGAAATGTTAATCCTAATATTAGATGGCCACTTGACTTGATATAGGGGCAGTTTAGTCTATTCAAGTCGAGGGGAAAAAACCTAAACAATTAACAAAATCGCAACTATCTTCTCTCTTTCTCTCTCTCAACTGGTGGAAATAAAAAGTTTATGGTTTGACTAATAAAAGAGATCCCTACCTCAATCTTCCTCCGCCTCCTCCACCGCCGCCGCCGCCGCCGCCGCCACCGCCGCTCATCCTCTTCCTCTCCGTTGAACTATTCCCGCCATGGATTCGCCGAGATCTCCCCCTCCTCAACCCGAAGGTAACGCCTTTCTCATCTATCATTCGCCTTATCTTAGGGTTTTGTTACAGTTTTCTTTTTTGCATCTCGATCCTCTATAGATCCGTTTTCAATTAGATTAGATCAAGAATTTTTCCCCTAAAGAATGTCAGATCTATGTGTTGTATGGATTGTGGAACTTGATTTTGGTACAGATTTTGACTTTCGATGAAATTTTATTGAATTTTCCATGTTTGCTAGGTACCTCATCATATTTTGAGACATTGAATTATTAGTACCCTGCATTTAGGTCTTTGGCACTACAATTATTATGATGGATTGGTGTGTGTTTTTCCGTTTGAATCCAATATTTTAATGGTAGGATGGCATCCGTAATTTAGATTGAGAATAGACTTCTTCTGCTGTTCATGTGAGATATCAATAGACTACAGTTTACATTTAAAGAATTCATTGAAGTGTTGCACTGAGTAAACTTTATCGTGGTGAAGTGTTAATTGTACTCAAATGTATTATTAAGGCATGTGCTAATGAAGTAATGATGACATTTTTGTGTAGACTGGATGGATCTGGTATTGGAAATAGAACAGAGTCCATTATGCTTATGATCATCGATCCATGTTTTATATAATGAAAGTAAAGCATTTTGATGTTCTATTCTTTAATTTGAGTTGTATAGAATGAAATGACAATTTTCTTTAACAGTCCCCTTTAAATTTATTGGGCACACTATTGAGGCATTTTTTCATGGTACCACTGTTGATGTTTATCGGTGAAATTAATAATACTGCTAATGATCATCGATTCATGTTTTGATATAACGAAAGTAGAGCATTTTGATGTTCTATTCTTTAATTTGACCGTATAGAATGAAATGACAATTTTCTTTAACAATCCCCTTTTAATTTATTGGTCAATTCATTATGCTTATGATTATCGATCCATGTTTTGATATAATGAAAGTATATCATTTTGATGATCTATTCTTTAATTTGAGCTGTATAGAATAAAATGGCAATTTTCTTTAACAATCCTCTTTAAATTTATTGGGCACACTATTGAGGTGTTTTCATGGAACCTGCTGTTGATGTTTAATGGCGAAATTAATAATACTGCTAATTGTTAAGGATTTTTTGCTTTGACGCCTAAGGCTATTTACGTTCTAGTATACTACCTAATTGGCAACACCCCTTGAAATTTTTATCCAGTTCCGATTCCCGGTGCATTCCTAAAAAATAATAGTTGCAATAGCATGAGTAATCTATTAGATAAAAATGTTTGCAGCCAAAAAAAATGAAATGAAATAAAAATGTTTGCAGCCAAAAAAAATGAAATGAAATAAAAATGTTAACATTTCTAATAGTTGTTAGGATATTACATTAGTTAATTTTATATATTTGAATCTATTTTAAACTTTAGACATACATATGTATATCAAATTTGGATGTGATATTCTTAACAAATCAGTTAGGATTTAGATTGTATTGTTAATTTGTTATTATCTTTATTTAGCTCAAGACTTATATAAGAAAGTGGAGACAAAATCTTCATCCACTATTTTACTCAATAATATTTTGAAAGAGAAGTAGAAAGAAATTTACGTGAGCTCGTAGATCTTCAAACTTCAAAGCTTATCATAATACAGGAAGGTCATGTTTTCATTAATTTATATTTATAATGATTAGGATAGGAAATATATCTATTTAATAATAATAGCGATTAAATTTCTAGATTTATTATGATAACTAGGATTGAAATTAATTTATATAGCAACCCATCTAATTTATGTAAAATATTTAAATATTATAGGTCTCTATGAATTCATATATACATACGACTTAAAAGACATGCTATATAAATAGGAAAAATCCAGGAAAATTTAATTCTAGATCCCGGAAATTTCAGCAAATTTGTTTAAGTTCCTATTTATTCAGTTAAAATCAAGGTTCTAAATATTAGATATCGGGCGTATATCGGACATGTGTTTTTAATATCGGATAGCGGAAATTGGGCAATATCGCGGTGATATGAGTTCATATCGGATGGTCATATCGGATTTCGATATCGGACATATCGGACGTAAACATATCGGGTGACAATATTGGGCATATTAAATATTGTGTTAGTGTTGGTATTAAAAGACTGTATGAAATGTGCAAGAAGTAGATATGATAGGAATATTTTGGTTGCTTTTGGCGGATTGCCTACCATTAGTAGGCTGTAATTTTTTCTAGAGCAATGCAAGATAGATCCATGTTGGATCTGTATAAAAAAAGAAACTAAAAAACATAAGCTGATTACTTACCTGAACAAGAATTGAAGAAGAAAATAGCAGGGCAGGCGTCAAGGACTTGAGAGGAGAAGTGGTGGCATCGTTATGACTTGGGAGAAGAAGGGCATGCGACGGCGTTCGTGTCAAGAGGAAGGCAGGGTAGGCCGATGGCATCAGCGACAGCAATGGTGTCGGCGATAGAAAAGGAGGCGTCAGGAAGCGTCGAGACTTTAGAGAGGAGGGCAGGCGTTGAGAGGCATTGAGACTCGAGAGAGGAGGTGAAGGTAGGGCTGGCCGAGGGTCAAGACTTGAGAGGAGGGAGACGAGGAAGTGAGGAATTGAGCAAAAGTTTTTAGGCTTTTTAACCGCTTATCAATTGGGTGCAGATTTATCTCAAAAAAAACAAACAACTGGGGGCAGATATTTTAATAATTAAAACTGTTAATAAGCCGGGTCCAGGTTTAACCTTAAACCAAATCACTTTATATACCATTTCGGCCGATATAATAGCGATACGAGATACCCGATATCACGCCCGATATTCTGATATCTCACCTGACATTGGCCCATAACGAGATTTGAGAAAAATAATTGTATCGTATCGTGACCAAACCGATACCGAGATCTCGCCCGATACAGCCGATATTTAGAATAGTGGTTAAAATATATATAATATGCAAAATTATTATAAAGTCCTTATAACATATGTGTGTCACAAGAACGACTAGATTAACTTAATGCTAGTCATGCAATGCATGTCTTAGGATTGCTTTATATCAACATCAGACAATGAAATCTTCTGAAATGCAATTGTAATTGTCTTTAAAATATAATGGCACAACAATTCTTTTCATGACCATCAGATTAATTTTCTTAAAATTTATAAAGAATCTCTTAAGTTTTAATCAAATCGATTATCAAAGTCATAACTCATTTTTTAATTTATTCAATTTATTTCTTGAGTTATAATTAAGTTCCCAAAAGATTTAAAGCCCAAACTTGGCTACCATTTTTGTCACATCCTAAAACAAACTAAAATTTTCTCAAAATGAAATCCGTGATTGACTGCAATTCTTATTATTAGAAACTATAAAGCCTAAAATTATATCTCCACAAACATATTATTTTTTAAAAACTACAACCTCATAAATATGATCTTCAACACATAAGTATCAAACTCTTCTATCAATCCTATTGTATCAAATAAATTTTAAATCTCCAACCACACGGTTTCATTATTTATTACCCTCCCAAATCTTCTTCAAAGAAAATCCAGAGACAATCAAATGTCAATAAATTAATATTATGAAGCACATTGCTATCGTGGCAAAGTCTTCATAAGCTGTGAAATCTTAAATCATTAAACAGGGAAGATGTTCAAACCATAGCTCGATAAGTATGGCTCTTACTATAATCCATGCAAGCGAGCAACGAATTAATAAATGTTGCCAGTAGTATAGAAGGATGGAATCTTAATAGCAGTGGCTATATAATATATGAATTCGAATTAATAAATCGTAACCAAAAGAGCATTGTGGTATATGATATCAAATTGGCGTAATGACATTACATGAAATAGATGTCAACTATGAGAAGAAACTACGAGGGCGAACGAAGCAACATTATAGGTATGGCCACCACTTATGAATCAATGGACGGGTTATTACTTACACCCTAATGATCGGTTGTGCCTGCCTGTCTACTGTGGCAAAATATCTTTGGGCATATATTGGCGGCCAACAACGACACATTCACAGGACGCTGGTATAATTAAACTCTTACCCATTGCCTATAAGGTATCTTAATTAGGTCCACATCTTAGAAAAAAATATTAACTAATTAATTTCTCGAATTATCAAAGTGGATAAACACATCATACCAATAATCATGAGAATAAACCAATAATGATCATGATCAATAACCATGCACCATCAAGAACAACAATAAAAGTACTATGATTGATAATGATGACATATCAAGAGGATGTAGAACAAGAAAGATGTCACAAGTTACAAAATATGATTTTAGTACTTACCTCGACCACAAACCTCTTATCTTATCACAACTTTAAAGGAAGTATTAACTATATGTCTCTTGAGAAATATGCAACTATTATCAACACATGCTTATATAATCTCCAAAAACATTGTTAATAATTAGAACATCATTCATCCTGGAGGAAATAGGTGATTCCATAGACGGCGACGGTGTGCTTTTACTTTACAAATGGAGAATTTCTTCTTCTTTTTGTCTCTTGTTCATATACTTGCCAGTCTTGCTACCTCCCATATCTTCTGATAGTTGGCTGATGAGCTATCAGAACATGAGACATTGTATGGAAGTACAATGGTGGAGTTAGTCTGATCCAACATGCTCTACGGTGGAAGGTTTGCACGTAAAGAAACATAAAAATCTAAATTTCTTTGATATGGATTATGGACTTAACCAGGCACCCATCTACGATGGACAAATATTTCGTGATTTGAAAGGGAGTTTAGACCCTATTTCCTTTGATTTTCTTGTTTCCAAGAGCTTGAGTATTCTGGATTTTTCAACACATTTTGTTTCCTTCTATTTAATCTTCAAGCATCATACAAGCGGCTTGGATTACTGTGTTCACTGTTTCTTTTCCTGTGCATTCCTTCTAGTCATACTCACTCTCTTTCCTTATGACTACATAGTACCTAAAGTTGCAATTTTGATAACTTCTTTCCTCTGGGAGGAATAAGGAGAATAGACGAGGGATAAATTAGTTCTTTTCATAAATGACCAACTCTTTAGTTCACACAAGAAAGTTATTGCAAAAAATGTTTAGAGTTTTCATTGGAATTATGATTTCTGTTCAATGACTTCTACATTTAGTTGCATTTATCTCAAAGACTAAACTCTACCAATCTATGTGTTTGACATATTCTTTTTCTGCATGTTGTGTTGCCATTTTACTGTCTCCACTGTTATGGTCTGCACTTCTCTTGTCACTATGTTAACAACATAATGTTTGCTTTTCATGATGCTCTCAGATGAAAACGAGAAATCGACACACTTAAGGTTCCTTGTGTCAAATACCGCAGCTGGTTGTATCATTGGGAAGGGCGGTTCAACAATTACTGAATTTCAGTCACAGTCAGGAGCTCGGATTCAGTTATCACGTAATCATGAATTTTTTCCAGGAACATCTGACAGGATAATCATGGTCTCTGGGGCATTTAGTGATGTACTCAAAGCAATGGAATTGATCCTTGAAAAATTGCTTAATGAGGTATTATTCAATGTTTATGGTAACTCATATCCGTCTGAACTTTCTTCCATGTCGTTTGATATTTTGTTTTCTATGTTACAGGCCGAAGAAAGTAGTGATGTTGATAGTAGATCCAAAGTGAGGCTCGTTGTTCCAAATAGCTCATGTGGTGGTATTATTGGCAAAGGAGGATCTACCATAAAGTACAATTTCTTTTGGCTAGTTATTAAGATATGAGCCAACTGCTATAATATTTTGCTTTAAATGTTCCACGTTTCGAAAGAACACACTAAATTTGCACTGTCAATAAGTTTACACTATTTACTGTCATCAGTTTGATAGTTAAATTATTGTATTTATCTCTGTGTTCATTTCTTTTATATACAAATCTATTAATTTTTTTATATAAATGATACTATTATTATTTTGTTTAATGCTAAAAAATTGAAGAATAAAATTTTACAATCTATACCAATTGGTCATAATAGCTCATACAATATAACTTCCCTCTCCAAAGTGAGGTCACAACTTCGATTACCAAAGGGGCAGCGTAAAAAAAGAATTACAATTTGTGTTGGCAATCTAAAACAATTTGCTGGTAGCCTAATAAATATAGAAATCATAAACTTCGGGGCTTCTCTTATCACTTCAGTTTGGGTTAATATTACTTTGCGTATCAAACTGATGAAGTCATCACTTTTGCCGTGCATGAAATTTGCATTAAAAATTTGTAGGTTTTACAGCATGGCCTTAGTTGGACATACTGTGTGTATAAAATGGCCATGGTAGGTGATATTGGTGTTTTTCATATTATACATAACCCTTATGATGAAGTGTTGATACTGGATCGATTTTGTTATGTTACTTTTCCATGAAGTATTTTTTCATATGAAACCAATAACGGATAATGCATATGGACTGTAATTTATTTTAATTTAATACATCAAAATGGTAAGAATAAATGAAATATATATATGCTGCTTAACCTCCTCGACGAGTTACACCAAACCAAACCTTGTAAGTCGATCTTGAACCAAGCCAATCGTAGCTATGCTCAAAGGCTGTTAAGTTCTTAAACCGCGGTGAATATGTTCTCTTTGAGCTAGGCCATTTAGGTTATCAAGTGATATGTGTGCGTTCTACTGAACCATCTTAAGAGCATCTGTTTCTGAACCAAGCCTAAGGCTCTTTTACAATGCTATTAACTGTTTACCAATTACCATATCAGCCTCCTTACCATTATATTGAATCATGTGTATGAAGTCATAATTCACCTGGTAATGTTTGTCCATAGATGATGATGGATGTAACTGAAGATGATGAGGTGGATATGTTGTAACATAGGCTGAGGGGAAAATGGGAGCATGCTTATAAAGAAAAATCAACATCTTTGCTATCATAACTAGAAGTCCTTAGATGATGTCATTAATCAACAAAATAAAACAACAGAAAAAATGACAAAATTCCATTAGCCAAAGTAAAGAATTGGAGATGTACACCTCATCCACAACAAAAAGACAAAAAAAATAAGAAAATGAAAAGTCAATAACCCTCCTTCTCTCTCTCATTTATTACACATTCTCTCTCATGTTCAACAGCCCAAAAAAAGATGTGCCTTGCAAATTTATACATAAGTCATTATATTTTGGTTATTTTGTATAACTAATAAATTTCTCAATTCTAATATTACCACTAACCGCATTCATTTAATCTAAATTTAGAAAAACTATAGATATTTTTAGAGATTTTCATGTAATGTCCAAGATTTAAAAAAAATTACATATGCCTTTGGTATATGTTGTTCAAAATACACACATGTGCATTGCACGTGCAAAAATATTAGTTTAAAACTATCTCTAACATAACATGATATACTGTCATATAATTGGTACCTACTTTCTATATAAATCTTTTCCATATTAGATAAATAGTTTAGACATTATAAACTTGATTGTATTAAAGCTACTTTTAGGATTGTTTAAGGCTATTGATTCTGAAAGATTCTCTCATATCAAAATACTTGTTATGTGGACCATCTTCAAGGATTTTTCTCCTTTTAAATATTTAATTCGAATTAAATATGAAAATACCACATACCCCTTATTAGTTTCTAGTGAAAATAATATGAAGTTTGCAAGGTGTCTAGACTGAACAAGAAATGTAAAGTGGATAATTGGCTGAGAGAATCTGTCCAAGCCAATAACCAAATATGGATGGATGCCAGGAAAGGCAATTGTAAATAGATGGAATTTTGTTTGTTTATTTACATTTATGTTTGGTTTGATTAGTTCAACTTGGAAACTGCTTCTCTTCAGAAATATCTATTGCTAACTCAAGCATATTTTTCTTCTTCTTGTGCTGCTGCATTAATTTTATGCTTCCGGCATGTGTTTTAGTACTTTCTTCATCTGTGCAGGTCACTTATTGAAGAGTCTCAGGCTGACATAAAGATATCACCTCAAGAACATAACTTTGTTGGGTTGAATGATAGACTAGTGACTGTCATAGGGACCCTTGACGAACAGATGCGAGCAATCTTTTCAATCATGTCAAAGCTTATAGAAGATTCTCATTATCCACAATCATTGAATTCACCATTTCCATATGCAGGTATATTTTCTGTAGTTAGTATTCCTGTAGTTTTCAGGTGGTTTCTTCTTACTATATTCTCTCCTGGAACTTAGTTCCTTTACAGTTTACTTTTTAGAAGATTTTC
This sequence comes from Agapanthus africanus, assembly GCA_030015575.1. Lineage (NCBI taxonomy): Eukaryota > Viridiplantae > Streptophyta > Magnoliopsida > Asparagales > Amaryllidaceae > Agapanthus > Agapanthus africanus. Next base: position 79,058,687 of record CM057339.1, on the reverse strand, counting down.
GTAGTGCCGTATAATTTGTTACATCTACAATACATTTGCTCATTTTGATCATGGTGTTTTCTTAATAAAACATTCCTTAATCTAGATTGTGTTACTTATACATTTATCTATATATTCATCTATTAAAGAGCCCATTATCTTTTTAGTATTTTTATTGTTGTTGTTTTTATATTTATATTGATATCTATGTCCTATCAGAAATTCATTGTTATACATTAAATAGGTAAAATGAAATGACTTGTGAAATGTGTGTATAAGCTAACAGATGCATAATTATGTGGTTCTATAATTTTTTATTTTTTGTTTATAAAGTTGATATATCTAACATAAATAAATTTTATTTTCTGTTTTGCAAAATACGTAGCAAAGTTATCTTTAAAACGTAATCTTTCAAAAAGAGATCAACAACAAAATTGCCACTTAGTTTACCTTAAGATGTAGAAAGAGATCTGAGCTCTGCAAGTGCCAAAAATAGATCCATGATTTTTTCTCAGAAAAAATTAAAGCAATGAGACTTTATACTTAAACTCTGACTCTGTCCATATATTGATTAAAATAATTTATATTTAATACTAGCATCACTCCCAAACTTGAGATCTCCATCTGAACTTTTAAAAGTTCGAACCCTTGATTAGTTTTTTTTAATCATTGATTAGTTAGATTCAAAATAGAATTCCAATTAACTAGAAAGAATTTGATAATGGAGTTGAAACATCGGTTTTAATAAGCTGTATCTTAAAATAATATGTTAATATTGTAAAATTTTCCCCTTATACAATATAATAAGCCATATCATATCAGGTAAGTCCTTTATCTTAAAAAAGCATTTGTATTATATTCATGTCTAGCTCAATTCTTGAATCCGATTAAATTGATAGCAGCCTTGAACTTCTATGATATTTAACTTATCGATTTATTCATATAAGCTGCGTTTCAAATGCATGTGTATTTTGAGATTATTTTACTATTTTACTAGACAAGACTTCATCAAGGCACAATTTAATTTTTATAGATTATTTAAGTAAACTTGTTAGAACATTGCTAATTGTTATAGTTTTTACTATTTATGTAGTGTCGATACTAATAATCTTGTATTCCATTAAAAAACCGTCAAGACCCAAAAGGGTAACTAACTAATCGTTGATTTTATTGAGATTTCTATTTCAGTCCTTGATTACAAGTACATGCATAACATATTCTAATATCTGACACACGTTTGTAGCAATGAACATATTTCATCCCATGACAGTCAAAACGTCCTCTTTTCACTATTGATTTGATCTAAGTTAAGAGAAAAATGTCTAAACCCTTTGCATTCCATTTTGGAACTTTTGTTCTGGAACTTGGAATATTTTGTCCCAAAGCTCTATGCCTGGCGTTTGAGAGAACAATACACCATGAGCATATATCTATTGCTTATTAATTAAGAAAAATCTATTGAATTTTTATACGGCTGTTCAACAACCACCACATACTACAATAACATGGTAATGAAAAGTTGTTATTTTTAGTTTTTGAAACTGGCTAGTTATATAATCTTTTAGACTATGAAAGTGGCTATTTCTTCCATCTAATATCGTATCTCCTTCCACTCCAACGTTTGAAAAATCTACTCCTATCTTACCTAGGTCCATACTTAGCAGCAAACCACGTTCCCGTTTTGTTCCAGCAAAATACATATTATAGTTACTTTGGAATGGACGATCGATGTTGTCATGTTGATCCTGTGGTTTTAATTCTGTTTGGCTTTCATTGGATGATTGCTAATTAAACTTCTTTTTTTTATAAAGAAGAATGATTCCCACCCTATATATAAGCAGAAAGTATAAAATCCAACATTTGAATGGACATGTAGGTCTTTGGCTATAAAAATCAATGTATATATGATGATGATCATCCAGTAAAAATGTGAAAAGTGGATCCTTTGACTGTCATAGGAGGAAGATTTCTTCTTATGGAAGAAGAGATTTTGTGTTCTTTCATGTATGTATCTTTGCCTAATATATAGTATATAAAGAAGGAGATGGAGAGACTTCAAAATGGAGTGGCACTTTATGAATTTATTCTATAATGGATTTATGAAAGTCAGCTATTCCTTCACTTTCTGGATCATCAAAACGGTATCTCCATAGCCTAAACCATTACCAAAAGTAACGTGATACCTTTCACTATAATTTTTTTTATATATACTATTTCACTATAATTTATTTTCTTTTTAAAAAAATCCTTGCTCTTCATTATCTTAAATTACTTCTGTAACTTCTCATTTTCGTAAGTTAAGCTGCCGATCTTTCGTTTTCTGACACGGAGGAAGAACCATGCCTGCAGCACCGAGAGGTTTCAAAGGTAAGAACACACAAGTACACACACATCATTGTTGCCGCTCTTCTCTTTTCTTTATCCTTCTTCTGACCTTTTCTTTTCAAGCTTCATCTCCAGTCTCCACAACCCCATCCCTACCTTGCTCCTTACCCCTGGGAGTTGGTGAACACACTCACAGTCTCTCACACATCCTTTATCCCTCTCTTTGTCTTTCTTGTTCTCAGCCCTTTCCTTTATAATTTGCGGATCATAGGTGTTTGCTAAATCATCCGTGGATCCCATTATTACGGGCAGCCGCCTTGACCAAAGCTTGTCAAGAGCATTTTTGATTGACGACAATGGCTTCATGGGGCTTAAATGATTAAGCAGAGGTAGTAGATGGTGCAAGACTTGCAGCCTGGCTGTCCTGAGATGGCAAAGTGAGGTTGGGGAGGGTGGTAGGCAACTGAGGATTAAGTAGAATTTACAGGGAGGAGCCATTAATTAAGTATCAGGGTTTTAATCTAGTCGTATTAGTACAAGTAAACACAAACCAGCACATTTAATATAGTGGAGTCCAGTTGCCCTTGTTAGATGATGAATGGTTGACTGTTTTATGGATATTGATGATTTCCTGTTGCTTAGTGTTCCATGTTTGATTTCCGAATATTTTTGAGTGATTCGGCATGGATGTGATGTTCAAAGCCATGATTACATATATACCTAATCTCTCTCCCCTTAAACTAGATTATATCTTTCCATTGCAAATATACCCTAAACTTTCTCCTAGAATAGAACTTTTATCCTATTCCTACTCTTTAGCATTACTGCTATAGTTGCTTTCCTTCCCTGATCGCTGCTGAACTGCTGCTAATGGCCATATTTTTTTATTTCCTTCATCCCTCTACTAATCACCCTTCTGCACATTCTTTGAAGATCAGATTTTGATCCCTGTGAAAATCCCAACTTTCAAGTTGTTATAGAAACTGTATAGATCAATAACCCTAATTGGCCTTTAATCCCTAATTGTCACATCCTACTTTTATTACAAAGTATGAGCATTCCGATGAGTTCCAGATCCCTGGAGTTTGCTTCCTGATTTTGCATGTTAAACTTGCATTATGACTGGGGTGATTATTGTACTTCAATTCCTTGCGTCAAGTTGTCTAATTGAATTGATATCATGTCTCTTGTTTTTCTTGTAGTAGCATATAGTTTCTTTCTTTGCATTTGCATTATGAATTTGTTTTGTTAATTTCATGTTATCTATTTGATCGTATTTTGTAAGATTTCTTGTTTCTCATTTGGCCTTTAATCCTTGATGTATTTTCCTTTATGCTTTCTCATTTTTTCTGTTTCTTATTCTTTGGGTGCTTTTTTTTTTTGAGGACTGGGGTGGGGGTGGGGGTTAGGTTGGGGTTGTTTGCCTGGAATGCTTGTTGTGGTGGATGGGTTGGGGTTATTTGCCTGGAATGCTTATTAAACATTGATGTGATCACTTATCCTTTACATGAGACTTCAGATCAAATTCCTAAATTTCATTCTCCGCCATATCATTTCACTACTGTATAAAAGGTAAAAATGCACATGTAGTAATTGTAGTGGTTACTTGAGGTGAAGTTTAGTATGATTACCAATGCAAATCCATAGGACTTGATGTAAATTACTGTGATCATGAATATTTTTTTTGTTGGTACTTATAGACTTATTTTGCTCTTTTCTGATTGAAAATTTCAGGTGTCAATGTTCCTGGTTTCCCTGGCGTTCCAGTTGGTTATGTTGTTCCTCCTGTGGCCTACAACTCATTGAACTATGGATCGAATGGCATTGGAGGAAAATATCCAAACAACAGGGTTAGATTTGAAAATATCTTTGTTTCATCAATACCTTAATATTTTTATACGCTTACTTACAAGGATAATTCATACCGTCTTTCAAAATATCGGACTGTTTGAGATTCGGTTGAAATGTTGAGAACAAGTCGGTTTTTAAGCCTGGGACCATAATCATACCTGTAGTCTAAGGGCATCAGTCTGCAGTAACTCAAACTAAACTGAAAAAATAAGTTGGTAACTGTAACTTGTGTGCATTTGGTTTAAGCAAATTGGAGATAACAAGCATGATTCCCATCTATTACAATGTTTTCACAACTTTTTGATGCTTGTGTTTACCAGGGTTCTTCCTCACAAGGGGCTACAAGGTCACCAGCCGGACCCAACGAGAACAATTCGGTGACAATTGGTGTTGCAGATGAACATATTGGAGCTGTTGTTGGTCGAGCGGGGAGGAACATCATGGAGATTACTCAGGTTTTGATAATAATGCATTATTCTGCTTCTTGCTATTAAATTTACTACAGAAGATCCTTGAAAAGTCCAGATCATGACAAATCCATACTTTTAAGAGTTCCTCTTTTAACAAATAATTTTTTTTACATGTTAAAAATGTTAAAGCAAAATGAAAGTGGCCGAATTGAGTCTAGTTGTGCTATACCGGAACAAGAGCGTAGATTTTTAAATTTTTATCCGTAAATTTAAAAAATTCCAATATGTGACAATGCAGGCTAGTGGAGCCAGGATCAAAATCTCTGATAGAGGAGATTTCATGTCCGGCACTTCTGATAGGTAACTAAATGTTTTTGCGCTCATCCATTGGTGAACTGTCTCTCATGCGTAATCATGCTAATTCTTATTGTATCAACAGGAAAGTAACAATTAGTGGAACAGCAGAGGCAATTCGTTCCGCTGAGACCATGATTATGCAAAAGGTTTCATCTAATGCCGAGAGGTGATTGATGTTTGCTTAGTCCCAACTGGTTGTTCTCATGGGAGTCTATCTTATCCGACTTTCTATTTGGCTGAGGTTCATTAATTTCACAAACATTTAAGCAAATAGACCCCCATTGAGATGCAGAAGGGACGACGATAAGGAAGTAGGAGTTCATCTTTTTTATCTTCCGATGGAATTTTAATTGACCTTTATTTGTTTTGCCGTTAGGTTTTGCATAGACCTAGATTTTATTAAATCGAAGAGTTTGCTTCTTTTTTTCTTTTTTCTTTATCATGTATGCCGTATTGACTTTTCATCTACTGGTGGTTTGTATCGTGTACTAAATTTTTTTAACATTTGGGCCTTAGTTTCTCCTTAAAACGACTTTCCATCTATGCATGCCGCCCTGTGTCTGCTTGTCGGAGTGAATCGTGATAGGAAGAGTTATGTTTATTTTTCTTCTTATTATTAACAATAAGGTATAAAAAGATTACAAGAACAAATTTGCATCCCTCTTGATTAATATTGGTTACATAATTGATCTGAATACTGGAGCAGCTATGCAACCACTCCACTCCTAATTCATGTTGTTGATTGTTTGATCATGCCTATATTTGGAAGAGAATTCAAACGTAAGACTATTGGGCACTCACAGCTACGTCTTTATGTGAATTGTTTCTATCCAAAACTTTTTTGGGATGCAGCCTCTTTGGGAAGGGGACCAGCAACCAAACGAGAGGAATGTTTTACCTTCGGAGCTATGTCTAGTTGGGTAGAGTTTGTCTTGTCTATCTTCATAAGAAGGCCATATTATTGATTTCTATTGAAGGGATTGACTTCTAAATAAATATGCATCATGAAGCTTCAAGGTATTACGTTGAAATTAAGATTTCGATATCATGTCAATGTTATCAGGCAAAAATAAAGCTAGAGCTATGTTTTTTCATGTCATGCCATCGTCAGGCAGAAATAAATTTAGACACTACACAAAAAAGATTCCAACATCACATATCAATATTACAAAAGATGTAACATGCCTATAAAATTTCAATTTGACTATGAAAGTTAAATAAATAGATAAATAGATTTTTTTCCGAAGAAAAACTATGTTTAGAACAACACGGATGGTTCCGGAAAGAAATGGAAAAAAGAAAAAAAATGAAGAACAAATCCCTTCTCCTTCATCTTCCTCATTATTCTTATGAAATTTGATAAAGTACAAAAATTACAAATCTAGGCTCGAATCAAAGCGGATGGGTTCCTCCCAAAAAATAAAATAAATACAAAAGACATGAAAAAACATACTCCTCCTTTTTCTTCATTTGATATTTTAAAACTAATTTTTATGCTGGAAGCCTCTAGATATAGTTTAAATTTTGAGAAGACCTTTGGATTCCTCGTGTAATTTTGACTAGCTCGTTTAGGACATGTTTGACTTGCTTACTCATGGAATACAGGTGCGGTTTAAATTTTTTTGGCATGTTTGGATGGTCCGGATAAAAATCCGACGGATTGAGTTTTGGATAATACTGTCCTGAAATGCACCTATATTCCTTCAAATAAATAAGATTTAAATCCAACAAACTTTCTTATGGTTTCGGCGCGTGGCAACAAACTACCCTATAGTTTATGGCATAAAATTACTCTATCTAACGGATCAAAACTAAAACCGTTAATTTAGGGATAAAAAAACAATTCTACCATTACAATTTTTCTTGAGAAAATAAAAATTCTAAAAACTAAAGAGATGATTAGAGAAGAAGGGGGAGCTTGAAGGGAGGCTGGTGGAAAGGGATAGTCGGAGAAGGAGGGAGGCCTCAAGAGGAGACCAGTGGAGGTGTTGGTGATTATGCTGATTATGATAATGAAGTGGTGAAGAAAAAGAAGAAGTAGTGGGTGGCGGCGATTGATGATGATGGAGGTGGTGGCGATTTGGAGGAACAAGAAAGGGGGTGGTGGAAGGAGGAGTTCAAGGAGAGAACGGTGGAAGGGACGGTGATGCTGATGATTATGATGATGAGGTGGTGGAGAAGAAGAAAAAGGGGATGGTGGCGATTGATGATGAGAGAGGCGGCGGTGGCAATGATAATGGAGACGACGTCGATGATGGTGGGGGTGATGTCGTCGTTGATGATGATGATGATGATGATGATGGAGGTGGCGATTGATGATGATGGAGGCGACTGTCACGATCCGGAAAAGACACGTGACTGGCATTTGAATCAGGTGAAGTTTATACGACCACACCTGATACAAGTAAACCAAAAGCCCAGAAATCTAAATCTTATTAGAGGAAAATAGTGGAGGTCCAGTTTTGAAATAAAGTTTACCGAAAGCAAGTTCTTCTTTAAAACATAGATAATAGTATACGAAAACCCAATGATTGTATCTGCTTGAAAACATTTTCGTCATTGAAAATTTGGGCAGCACCTCCCTTGTAATTTTTAACCCGAAAACGGTACAAGCAATATAATATAAGGCATCCCCAAACAGGAGCTAGTTCTTCGCCAATTGACGGAAACAACTACGCAAGCAATATAAATATACAACGCCGAAGGCGAGGATCAAAACTCAGAAAGAAGGTAAGAAAACTAAACATCATCAAGAATACCAGAAGCAACAATAAATCTATAAGCGTGACTCTAAGGCCAAAAGAATACACAAACTGTGGTTATCTAAGTCTACTAAATATACAAGTCTGGTTGATGTAGTTTTTAATTAGATACAACTGAAATAATATACAAACATCTACTGGTAGTCACGAAGCAAATGTATCCCACCTATCCAGCAATCACCCGGAAGGAAGTGAAGTGCCAGCAAGTCGCTACGGAACCTGTAGAGCTAAAGCTGCAAGAAACTGTGACACAACGGGGATGAGTTGCCAACTCGTGAGTAGAAGACATCATCGGGTAGAAATCGCATGTCCGACGATCTCCTAGGTCATACAATACTATACTCATAATATAACATCTAGTAGTGGCAAGGATGATAAACTAAGCATAAGTGTAATACCAAGTACTCGTGTTCATGTCACAAAGGAGCAACATGTCTTATATATGATGTATGAATGCATCATGAATGAATGATCAATATGAAATCTGGATAAATCTGTATGAGAAAACAATGTTCTTATCTTAATAAATTTTTAGTAATTTAAAACTGGAGTATCATCAATGAAATCGACAGAAATCCGTGTCAAATATCGACACAATATATATATATATATATATCAATAACTCGGTAGCCGTCTCTCAGATCGGCCCTCAAATCTGTCAAATCATCCGACTCCGGTCGGTATCCTCCGGATGACCGCCAGGTCAATAATCACCGGTAGGTAATGCTCCCCTGTCGGGCTTAACGCCTTCTCAATACGTCCATCTTACCCCGGGTACCTCACCGGGTCCACCATGTGCCTGCAAACGGTGCATCCCCCTCCTCGAATCGGGCATGTGTACACACGTGGCTCAAGAACCGAGAAAACTCATGGTGGACGCCACACACATCATATCACGAGAAAACCACACTTTCTATTAAAAATAATATAAGTTTTATGAAATTCTTTTGCGGTTTTCCCCAAATCCAGAAATCTCATGAGTATGGAAATCTCCAAGAAAATAACAATATGTGCAGTATACAATGAGATAATAAATACCGACATAAAGCCAATGATTGATGCATAACTAGAATGTACAGATGCAAATGCCTGTGGTATTCTAAATAAGTAATGCAATATCTAAACTAGCATATGAGAGCAAGCATACTAGTAATATGTTGGAACTACCAGTTAGCAGGTTATACCAATGAAGCAACGTTTTCTAAAGTGTACGTGACATGGCAATTACCGATGATGATGTGTATGAGCTGGCAAACAAGTGTACGTGGAACATACGCATCATCGGTAATGGTGCTGGTATCCTAACAGACGGGATTTGTAATAGCTAAAGAAACACATGTAATAAATATGCAATGCAAAGAGGATAATATAAATATGACAAAATGGTGAATAGTAAATGAAACACATAAAATATACATATCGGTGTACGAATCATACGGTTTTAGTATTTGAAATACACGAATCGTGGTTTTTAGAAAAGTAGGAGTTACGGTGTTTTTGATAAAAGATATGTCCTTTGAAAAATCCGTAGCATTCCCTCGGGTGTCTTTTGAAAGTACTCATGATTCGTTGGTTTTGAAAATAGGTATGACTCGAATCTAGGCTAGCATCTACCTATACAACCAAAAGATTAATCTAAGAAACTATTCGGAAGGGTAAGAAAATCTACATATATTCCGAGTCGATATACCTAGTAGTCGGCGATCCAGCCTCATAGCGTCACGTACTGTATAATACATAGTACGGTATTCTCGAGTCAAGAGTGCGGATCAATCATCTTATATGTCTCGTACGGTAATATCCATCGTATGACATTCTCAAAAATCGAGGGTACGGGTCAAAATCATACATAATATCGTCATTCGTACGGTATCATCATCGTGCAATATCATGATCATGGGTACGGTTCTAAAGTCTCGTATATTCAAATATTATCAACTCACATATTATCGTATGCATGAATACATATCACTCAACGATCCAATATAATATCATATCACGACTCGATCACATATCAAATCTCACGGTATCATGCCCGATCACATCGACTTATATCCGTTCAACATTTGTATCCTCATCATATACGTATATGTATACCATATATATATATATATATATATAATATCGTCTCCACACACACACACACATACAACCATATATCATATCTCGTGTGTGTGTGTGTGTGTGTGAACCTATACACTACGGTTTCGTGACTACGAAACTAAACTAAGAGCAATTTTCTTCCAAGTACGCTCAATCTACCTATGGTCTCCTAGAAAACCCTATTTGCTAAGTATCCGTACTACACATATACATACCATACAAATCCTAATCTACGAATTTGCGGGGGTGCTATATGCCATCCACCCGACTTCCCCCGTAGATATACATCTACTTACCTCGATCCTCGCTTGCCGAAATCGATAACGCTACTCTCTCCCTTGTCATCCTGAAGTCCACACGGAGGTACCTACAGTTTCAAATACGTTATATCGTAAAACAAGAATTAAATACGAAAACCAAAACGGCACACGAAATACACATGGATTAGAACCTATGGTTTACGCGTGCAAGAACAACCAAACAACTCTCGTCGTTGACATACAAACACCAATCGATCGAGACAAAGCACAAATATCAAAACTCAAGTTAATAAAAACTCAAAACAACAACTTAGAAAACTGGCTCCAGATTTTGACTCAGGAAATTAGGGACTAAACAAATAATACAGAGGCTATGTTATAAGGTAAGTGAGCTACAGGCCAAATCCCCACTCCAAAGTCCACAAATGGCCCGGCGAGAATGCCCATTTTCCCAATGTCGTCGGCCCAATTTTGAAATTTGGGTCTCGTCTTCTCGTGGTGGTCTTCTAGTAGTCTATCTAGGTTATTCTACTTGTTTGATTTTCTTACAAACACCTCAGGTTGCTCCAGATTCCCTATAGTCCATAAAATTCCACAAAACCGACATTTGAAAAATCTAAACTCAAGTTTGGGGTTTTGGTCTCAGGTTTAACTCAAAAATACCAACACTACAAGGCTTTAGTCACTATTTAATCTTCAATTTCACCATCACACATCAAGAATCACCAAACCCTCAACTAGGAATTTTCTAACCTCACTTAACCTCACTTGTTTAACTTTGAACTAAATTAGAAAATAAGGGGAAACTAAAGCAATACTAAAGGTCTAGGAATATACCTCATTTGGAAACTCAAGAATTTTCTTGAGTTGCTCAAAGTCTTCAAAATGACAACTTGATAACACCATAGGGTTTAGGGTGAGCTCTAGCCCAATCTTTGTGAAGTGAGGACGAGATTTTGAGTAGGTTTTTGGTGTGGTTGAGGGTGGTGCAAGGTGGAGGAAGAAGAGAATGAAGGGGGAGAAGATGAAGGAGAAGAATGAAGTGATGATGGAAAAAAAGAGCCATGGTCAAACTAAGAATTATATAGAAGGTTCTCTCTCTCTCTCTTTCTTACCTCCACCATACCTCCATGTCCCCATCTTTATTCTCTTTATTCCTTTTTAATTACAAAATAAAAACAAAAACCAAATAAAAAATGAAATGAAGCATGGTTTTCAAAACAAATTAAAAAATGTAACAAGTGTTATGCAACATTTCATGTTGCATGTCATGCACATATCATACTTAATGAAAAATTAGTAAACACTAATCGAGTTTAGTAAATAATCTATTTATAAATAACTGTATGATAATTCATAAATTGCCCAAGTCACATAAATACCTTCAAATCAATAATTCTTATTAATTTTCCAAATATTTTCCAAATTATCGGTATATAATTATACCCTTTCATTACAACCAATTCCCATACTTAATAATATTTGTAGAAATTATTATTTTAATTATTTAAATTCTCAAAAATAATATTTTATTTTCTGAAATGTTACAATCTTTCTCCTTTAAATAAATTCGGTCCCCGAATTTAAATTTAAACTCCCCAAATACTTAAAACATTTCAGTTAATAACTCAAATCAACGGGGCTCCGAGTATCATGAATACATAAAACATATCATAGCGCAAAGCATGCACATGAAAACGAGTGCAAAACTCAAAATCAAAACTCCGTCAAGTATCACGCAATTATTGGAGTTATGGTGAAAATACAAATGTCAAAATCCAATACGAAAACCACTATGATATACTTAAAACGATAACATGTATATAGCGCGCATCGTTGTACATTCATAAAAACCTCCCAATAGAAATGCATGCAAAACCTTTTTGAAATCGCCGTGCGATGTGCGTATCACGGCACAAGTAGCGGACGTTCATTTTGGGGGAAATAACTATATATATATATATATATCCTTCGTTTAATATATACATTCTGCCTTTTTGAAAATGATTTAGAAGGGTTTCCTCGGTAAAGTTTCGTGTCATCATGGACACGTAAGAAAATATTGAGACTATAACTCATTTTTGGAAATCACTTCGGTAAATATTGATGCATGTAAAATATATTCAGGTACTGTCCTCGGACTAGTCCTGCTCAGTTACTATACCATATAGTATATGTCGTAAAAACATGATGCTCAAAATGAAATCAATCTCAAATATAGCATACAAAAATACCACGTGCGTCTGGTGCGTACGGAAATCGAAACCAAATACAGGTGCCACGAATATGCACAGAAACAAAACTGAGTGCAAAGGGTGTGCACAAAAACATCTGTCTGTAGGGTGTTTTTCGTCACCCCATTGAGATGGGAATACGCGCGCGCTTGTCAGGCGCATTACAGATTCCCCCTGCCTTGGGTAGGCCGGGGTTTATTGATTGTGGGGATCCGAATCTCCGGCAACCGCGGACTAAGCTGCCGTTAATTACCCCTCGCATTTGGAGCGAAGGAACCTTCGATTAGCGGGTTAAACTGGTCATGCGAACTCAATGTGCAGTATCGTGTTTTGAAGGGGTTTTGGAAATATCGGGGGCCCCGCAGAGTTTTTACGGGGGTCCCGCTACCCGGATAGCGGGCTGGGGGTCAAGGGGGCTAGCAGTCCCCTTGCGGGGTACGGGGCAGCGCCCCGTTAGAAATTTTTTTCTAACGGAAGACAGTGTCGTGGAGTCTGTGTATGTTTTCCTTCCCCCCTTTTTTTTAAAAGTGGAGCTTTATTTCAAAAGGGATTTTATTGTGGAGTTAAACTCCAAAGAATTTTAAATGGAGTTAAACTCCTAAAAGAATTTTATGCGGAATTAAATTCCTAAAATAGAACTTTATTGTGGAGATAAACTCCAAAGAATATATATATGTATGTATTTTAAAAAGGTTTAAACTCCAGAAGGGATTTTGTTGGGGAGTGCACGTAAAACGAGGGGAAAAAGAAAATAAAATGGCGTCTAAAGGACGCTCGCACGGCAGATGTGCGCCTTAATGCCCGGGGTCACGTGCGCGCACGTGACCGATGGGCGCCTTGGCGCCCCAGGGGTCACGTGGGCACACGTGACCGATGGGCGCCTTGGCGCCCCGGGGTCACGTGCGCACACGTGACCGATGGGCGCCTTGGCGCCCCGGGGTCACGTGCGCACACGTGACCGATGGGCGCCTTGGCGCCCCGGGGTCACGTGCGCACACGTGACCGATGGACGCCTTAGCGCCCTGTGGTCACGTGGGCACACGTGACCGCGGGAAAGACCCGCGGAAAGGGGAGTCTAGCCCCTAGGCTGGGGAGTTGAACTCCCAAGGGAACTTTTGGAGTTGAACTCCCAACAGAAACAAAATTATGGAGTTAAACTCCAACAGAAATTAATTTATGGAGTTAAACTCCAGCAACTTTAGAAAGGAGTTAAACTCCTGGGGATTTATTGCTCTTCTTTTGAGCCTTGGGTCTGTCCAAAGTTAGATTTTTTGGAGATGGGTCTCCTTCTTCTTGCTCTTGACCGGCGGGATCTTGGAGAAAAGGGGATGAGCCTTAAAAACCTCCCCTTTTCGAGATCTGATTGGAGATCCGAGCTCCCCTTCGTAGGTTTTGTGGTGGAAATCTACTTATTTTTAGAAAAGGAAGAGTTAAACTCTTGATTTAATTCAAAAGGAAAAAGAAGGTTTTAGAACCTTGAAGAAGGAGGAAGAGATCTCAGATCTAGAAAATTTCTGGAGAGAGAAAAAAAGTTGTTAGATATTTTCATTATCTTTGCCTTTATAGGCCATACATTTTACACATAGCCCCTTGGGCTTCACAAAATGGCATTTTGCCTAACCCATGGCTCATGTGCCATTTCTTTTTGCACATAAGCCATGGGCTTTACAAAAATTCGGCTTTATGCCTATTTTTCTTACATTTATCCAAAAATAAAATAAAAGAAATACAACAAAATTATTTATTACAATATATTTATCTTGGCATGGGGGGAGGCCGGCCGCTTCATGTCCTAGCTCGACCCGGGCATGGGCCCACTGGATCTGGGCTTGGGCCCACTTGGCTTGGGGGTTGACTTTGATTTTGACTTGGTCAACCAGGGTGTAAATTTTTACCCCAACAAATTGCCCCCATCAATAAATGCACACCACATATGTGGGTCGTGTGCATGAAATTGATGGATCTTCTTTCATGTGGAGGCGACTTGATTTGGTTCCCGCTTTTTTTTTTTTTGGGAAGCTGGCACTGCCCTTTTTACGACATGGGCGGTCGTTGCTTGACATGTCTCTGAGACGGAGTGTCCGTGATAGACGTTTTCCCTGGCCCGGAGTTATCTGGTTCCCGCTTTGTAGGAATCATGCGCTGCCCTTTTTGCGACTTGGACGGTCGGTGCTGCCCTTTTTGCGACTTGGACGGTCGGTGCTGCCCTTTTTGCGACATGGACGGTCGGTTCTGCCCTTTTTGCGACTTGGACGGTCGGTTCTGCCCTTTTTGCGACATGGACGGTCGGTGCTGCCCTTTTTGCGACTTGGACGGTCGGTTCTGCCCTTTTTGCGACATGGACGGTCGGTGCTGCCCTTTTTGCGACTTGGACGGTCGGTTCTGCCCTTTTTGCGACATGGACGGTCGGTGCTGCCCTTTTTGCGACTTGGACGGTCGGTTCTGCCCTTTTTGCGACATGGACGGTCGGTGCTGCCCTTTTAGCGACGTGGATGGTCGGTTCTGCCCTTTTTGCGACATGGACGGTCGGTTCTTGATTTGACTTGCTCTGCTTCTTGCAGTGTCAGGGGTAGACTTGACTTGCTCCGCTTCTTGCGGTGTCGAGATTGGATTCTGACTTGCTCCGCTTTCTGCGGTGTCGGAGTGGAAGTTGACTTGTTGATTTTGATTTGGGTTGACATCAGCACCGCTACATTGGGATATGGTACCAGGAGCGAATCGTCATCTGTCTTTGAGAGGATTCGGGAATTGGGGTTTTGTTTGGCATCTGCATTGCTGCACTGGAATAATGCCAGGAGCAACTCATCATTTGCCCCGAGAGGATTTGGGAATGGGTTTTTGTTTGGCATCTGCATTGCTGCACTGGAATAATGCCAGGAGCAACTTATCATTTGCCCCGAGAGAATTTGGGAGAAATTGGGATTGTTTTACGCCCGTGGATTGTATACAGTTTTGCAGGATGTATGATCCAGACCGTAGGGCCGGAAAAATTTCGGGACTTTGCCGGCGTCTGCATCGCTGCACTGGAATACGGTACCAGGAGCGACTCATCACTCGCCGTTAGGGTATGGGATTTGGAATTTGGTTGGCGTCTGCATCGCTGCACTGGAATATGGTACCAGGAGCGACTCATCATTCGCCATTTGGGGATTAGGGAGCGATGGCTTAGGAGACAGGTTTAGATCCCTATCGCCTAAGGCTTTTCAATTTTATGGGCCGTGAGGGTCCCATAAATGCATTTCCTCCCTACGAGTCGTAAGGATCCCGCAGGTGTATTTTCTCCTTAAGAGTCGTGAGGACTCCTAAGTGTGTTTTTCCTTTATGAGTCGTAAGGATCCCACAAAGGTTTGTTCTCCTCATGTATCGTGAGGACACATGAGTGGGTCTTCTTAATGGAGCATAATTCCAAAGGCGGAGACCAGCCGCGTAACTGGTAATTGTGGTGGGGCATGGGTATGAAGAGGATTATTTGAGCCCGTGGATTGTATACGGTAGTCAACTTGGGGACCAACCGTAGGGCTGGGAGAATTTTGAGAAATTGGATTTTGGTTGGCGTCTGCATCGCTGCACCGGAATATGGTACCAGGAGCGGCTCATCATTCGCCATTTGGGGACTTGGAATTTGGATCTTGTTTGGCATCAGCATTGCTGCACTGGAATAACGCCAGGAGCAACTCATCATTTGCCTTGGGAGGACTTGGGATTTGGGTTTTTGGTCGGCATCAGCACCGCTAACACTGAAGCGAAATGCCAGGAGCGACTCATCATTTGCCGTTGCCCGTTGGGGAACGATGGCTTAGGAGACAGGTTTGGGTCCCCATCACCTAAGGCTTTTCAATTTTATGGGCCGTGAGGGTCCCATAAAAGCATTTTCTCCCTACGAGTCGTAAGGATCCCGCAGGTGTATTTTCTCCTTAGGAATCGTGAGGATTCCTAAGTGTGTTTCTCCTTTGTGAGTCGTAAGGATCTCACGCAGGGGTTTTCTCCTCGCAAGGTCGAGAGGGCTTTGCGAGTGTATTTTATCTCTTTCCATGAGTTTGCGCCCTTTCGGGTTTTCACAGACTCGCCGGTAGTCCTGCTGTTTTTACTCACGGAGCCCTTTCGGGTTTTCATCCATGCCCGTTTCGCTTGTGGACATACCGTTTTTTTTTTGTGCCCGTTTCGCTTGTGGGACTTTAAAGTAGTCTCACCGGCAGGATTTGGGAGAAATAGGGGTCATTTACGCCCGTGGATTGTATACGGTTTTGCAGGATGTCTGATCCAGACCGTAGGGCTGATGTGCTCAATTCGCCTGCGACTTGGAGCATTCATGTGTAGTATTTCTTGAGATATCGGCCATTGATGGGTGGCATGGGCCTTTCTCCCTCGGCACTTATTAGTTGGTAGGATCCTCCGTCGAACACTTTCTCGATGACGTATGGTCCTTCCCAGTTCGGCTCGAATTTTCCCTTGGCATGTCGATTGGGGATGATCGGTCTTTTGAGGACCAACACCAATTCACCTTTCTTGAAAGCGCGGAGACGAGTTATCTTGTCGTAGGCCCGTGACATTTGGGCTCGGTATAGCTCTAGATTTTGCTGCACCGCGAGCCTCTTTTCTTCGAGGGCATCGAGTTCTTCAAGTCGAAGGAGCACGTTTTCCTCTTCTGTCAACTCATGCCGAACGGCCATTCTTAAGCTTGGAACTTCGACTTCGAGGGGGAGGACCGCCTCCACTCCGAAGAGCAATGAGTATGGAGTGGACTGAGTTGGAGTACGGTGCGTGGTATGATATGCCCAAAGCGCCTCGTGAAGCTTGAGATTCCAGTCCCTCTTGTTGGCTGAAGCATTTTTCCTTAGGAGCTTGCATAGAGTCTTATTGAAGGCTTCGGCGAGCCCATTGGCTCTTGGATTATAGATGGAGGAATATCTCCAGTCTATCTTGTGCTGAGTAGCGAACCTTGAGACATTGAAGCTCTTGAAAGAAGGCCCGTTGTCAGAAATGATTCTTCTTGGTGTACCGAAGCGGTATAGAATATTATGCTGGAAGAATGTCAGAATATCTTTTGTCTTAACTTCTTTTAGCGGGACAGCTTCAGCCCATCTGGAGAAGTAGTCTGTCGCGGCCAGTATAAATCGGTGGCCTTTAGACGACGGAGGATCAATTGGGCCAACAATGTCGGTGCCCCAAACTTCGAAGGGCCACGATGCCACCGTAGGATGCAATGGATTGGGATGCTTGTGAATAAAATCACCGTGAATTTGGCAGATATAACATTTCTTTGCATGCTCTCCGCAATCTCGTATCATGGTGGGCCAGTAATACCCAAGCCGTTTGATTTGAAGTCGCATCTTGGGGCCAGATTGGTGAGCACCGCAAACGCCCGAGTGGACATCTTTCATGACCTTTTGGGCTTCGGCCAATGACAGACACCTGAGCCAGAGTTGGTTGTATGACCTGCGGTATAACGTGTCATTTACAAACACGTATCGGAGAGCTCTTTTCTTCAGCTGAATCCTCGCAGATTTTTCTTCGGGCAGCTTGTCGTATCGGAGGTACTCTATGAAGGGTTTTCTCCAATCGGGCTCGTCTTGGATGATCGAAGCTTCTTCGGCAGGACTGCTCTCCTGTTCCGCGCTTTTCTCTTCTCGTAGAGAGACTGGGGGTAGAATTTGTCGGCTCCTGACTGTGATCAGAATTTCGTCCAAGTCAGGATCAGCCAGCTCCTTGGCCAAGCGAGCGAGTACATCAGCCTTTCCGTTCAACGCTCTAGGGACTCTCGTTAGTTCAATATGAGTGAACCGTTTCATGAGGTCCACCACTCGACCTCTGTACCGAGCTAACTCGGGTTTATATATCTTATAGTCGCCGCTTACTTGGTTGACGATAAGCTGGGAGTCACCGTAAACCCGTAGCCGAAGGATTTCCATTTCTATGGCGAGCTCCAAACCAGCTATCAGAGCTTCATACTCAGCTTCATTGTTTGTCCGAGGCTCGGTGAGAGCAAAAGAATGCCGTAGGGTTCCCATTGATGGTGTGATGAACACCAATCCTATCCCTGCTTTTATCTCCAGGACGCTTGATTTACTGGAGGTCCTTATTGATGAGGCTCCATCGAAGTAGAGCTCCCAACATGGCCTATCTTCCTCGAGGTGCAGCACTTGTTCATCGGGTAACTCACAATTTAGCGGCGACCCCTCTGGTATGGGATGAGCAGCGAGAAAGTCTGCAAGAGCTTGCCCTTTTACTGCTTTCTGAGGGGTATAAACTATGTCAAACTCAAGTAGCATGACAGCCTATCTTGCCATCCTGCCGGCTAGGCTTGCTTTGGTCATCAAGTGTTTGAGCGGGTCGACCTTGGAGATCAGCATAACCCGATGAGCCAGCAGATAGTGCCTCAGCTTCTTCACGGCAAATATCAGAGCCAGGCATTGCTTTTCGATTGGCGAATAGTTGTTTTCCGCCCCGACTAGAGTTCGACTGAGGTAGTAGAGGGCATTTTCCTTTCCCTCCTCGTTATTCTGGGCGAGGAGCGCACCGAGTGACTCATCTAGCGCGGCAGTGTAGAGAATCAACGGTTTATTTGGAATGGGAGCAGCCAGCACTGGAGGGTGCAACAAGTATTGTTTGATGCTTTCGAACGCTGCTTGACATTCGGCATCCCAGATAAAAGGAGCTCCTTTCTTCATGAGATTTGAGAAGGGCCTACATCTCCCCGATAAATTTGAGATAAACCTCCGTATATAAGCAAGCTTGCCTTGAAAAGATCTTAGCTGCGTCAGACTCTTCGGAGTGGGCATTTCTATGATGGCCTTTATCTTTGATGGGTCAACTTCGATTCCTCGATGTCGGACTATGAAGCCCAGGAATTTTCCCGATGACACGCCAAAAGCGCACTTCAGAGGATTCATCTTCAGATCGTATTCCCTCAGTCTGGTGAGAACGGTCCTGAGATCTTGGATATGATCGGCCTTGGCTTTAGTCTTGACGACCAGATCATCAACATAGCATTCGACGACTTTATGGATTAGGTCGTCAAAGATATTAGTCATTGCCCTTTGATATGTAGCACCTGTGTTATTCAGTCCGAATGGCATTACCTTGTAGCAATATATTCCGATCGGGGTTCGAAATGCTGTGTGCTTCTCATCCTCAGGCGACATCTTGATCTGATTATATCCAGACGAGCCGTCCATAAAAGTGAACAGTTCATAATTTGAGGTGTCATCGACCATCATTTCCATGACCGGTAGCGGGAAGTCGTCTTTAGGACATGCCTTGTTGAGATCCCTGAAATCGACACAAACTCGGATCTGCCCATTTTTCTTCTTCACTGGGACTATGCATGCGATCCAGTCTGCATATTTCTCTTCCCTGATGAAGCCGGCATCGATGAGCTTCTTGGTTTCCTCGATGACCTTTTCTTCCAACTCCCTTCTCATTCTTCGAGGAGCTTGTTTGACTGGCTTAGCATCAGGAGATATAGCCAACTTATGTACGGCTACTTCAGGGGAAAGGCCAGGCATTTCTTTGTATGTCCACGCGAAGCAGTCGGCGAACTCACGCAGCAGGGCAATTAGCTGCTCTTTCATTTCCTCCGACAAGAGGGAGCTGATGTAGGTCGGCCTTGGATTATCGGGCGTTCCTAAGTCAATCTCGGTTAGCTCGTCAAAGGTTGCTTGTCCCCCATCTTCGAGCTCTTGAGGAGCTTCTTCTGGCTCGGCTATCACGTCGTCGTCATTTGATCTTTCGCTGGCCTCACCAACATGGATCATGTAGCACGCTTTGGAATCAGGTTGAATGTAGCCTATGCCCCGTCTATCTGGAATTCGTCCATCGATGAGTGCTCGGACCTGGGGCGGATACCATAGCCCTTCGTAAAACTTTGCTTCGGACTCCGTTTGATATAACCGGCATCCGCACTTCTTAAAGTATTCCCGCATCTCGGGCGCATAGTATCTGGGATTGAGGACGGCTCTTATGCCTCTCTCATAGGGAAGGCACACGACAGAAAGGTCGTCCGGGTGCACAACGGGGTTTGACTTGTAAAACAGGATGCCCTTCTGCCTATTTTTCCTCCCGGGCACGTAGAAAGTTTTCAGCTAGTCCACGGTAGAGACTGACAATGCGTCAAGCTCTTTGCACATCTGTTCCGGCACCCTTGTGATGGCCAGGGACCCTTCTGCGACTTCGAAGGTCTCTCGTAGTCTCGCTTGCTGCATGGGGGGCCAATCTGCACAGCTGTTGCATGGCAGGTCCTCTTCTTCCGACTCTTCAGTGTCACTGCCAAGATGAGGGCGGGCTTTGCCGCTAGGTGGATCTTCAGTAACAGATTCGTCCGTATCGCTGCCAAAATGGGGGCGAGTTTTGCGGAAGGACGGGCTTCCAGCATCGGACTCATCAGTGTCGCTGCCAAAATGCGGGCGCACTTGGGTATTTTTGCTTTTGAAAGTGACAGCCGGCGCAGATTTGCTTTTGAGTCTTGGGGCAGGTCTGTCCTCAGTCAGTTGTGGCTTAGCATTTTGGTGGTTCATAAAGTACCGAGAATCTTCATAGCGGACTTCATGCACACCGAACGGCTGGATGTCTCCATCAATGCGTCTTTCTTCGCCATTTTTAGTATACTTCATACACTGATGGAGAGTTGATGGAATGATGCCGTAATCGTGGAGCCACGGTCGCCCCAAGAGAATCTTATAAGACGTGTCTGCGTCGATCACGTATATCTTAGCTTCGGTTTGCAGATCCCCGAATTTGATTGGCAAAGCTATAGACCCCAGAACTTGCTGGCAATTTTGGTTGAAGCCTTGAATGACAATCCTTTCCCTTGACAGGTGTCGAACGTCCATTGACAAACTCTTCAGGGTTCGTAAGTTCATGATGTTCACTGAGGACCCCGGATCAATCAATATACGATTAATTCGATCTCCGTCGCTGTATCCGGTCACGTAAAGCGGCCGATTATGCTCAGCCGTTCCCAGTAGCAAGTCTTCATCCTTAAATGTGACTGCGGCGGCATGCAAAGCGTGCTGGGCTTCTTTCATATTAATTTCCGCAAAGTGAGCCTGATACCGCTCGGGGTTTTGTAGAGCATGGATGAGAACATCTCTAAGCTCTTTAGACAGGACCAAGGCGTCGTAGATGCTCAGGAGAGACGGAAGCTTCCGGAGATGTGCCAAGACATTATAGTCCACCGAGGAAGGACTTATGTTTTCATCAGCCGGTTCTCTGCCCTCTTCTTCATTAGCGACTTGTTTTTCCTTTCCCTTTAGGGCGTTGCCCTGATTTGGCGGTAGAGCCCTGCCGCTTCTGAGCTGGATTTGATTGGTCGTTGTGGCGAGCTCCTCATCCTCTTCGGGAAAACAAAGCTCCTCTTCCGAGTCGTTGCCAAGATGGATGGCGTAGCAGGTCACTACTGGGATCTCTTCATTGGAGTCTTCTTTTAACTCCTCCAGAATTTCAGCCGCTTGTTCAGGGAAGAACTCCTTCAATTGAATCAATGTTCTTTCCTTTTGTTCATATTCTTCGAGGGAATCGATATATTTTTGAATGGTCGATCTCCCTGCAAACTCTTTTTCGCGCCGAGCTGCACTTTTCTTCTTCTTGAGCTTCTTGGATTTTGAGCCTGATGGAGCCGCATTGGCAGCTGGACTGGTAGGCCTCTTCTGTCCTTCCCATTCCATCCTGGGCTCTTTCTGAAGCATCTTTAGCATCTTCTTCGTCTTGTGAGATATGTGTGTACTCCACGGAGGCCGCGATGAGTCGGTTTCGTTTGTCAGGGCAGCGGGTTCGGCTGTCTGCTCCCAGAAGGCTTCAGCTTCTGTCTGTATAAAGTTGGCGGTTGCAACTTGATTGTTTACCAACACGCTTTTGGATAGCTCGATCTCTCCAGCTTTGTACTGCTTCTCGACCCAGTCCTTGAAGATATAGCAATCCTCGATCGCATGGCTCACTACTCGGTGGTACGGGCAATACAGGGGATTGTCGGTCATTTTTGCTTCTTGGGGTCTTTTCGACTCCGGCAATTGTAGGCCGTTGTTCAAGGCATCTTTAAATATCTTGCGGACCTTGTCCCTTCTGAAAGAGTAAACCTTGTTCTTTTTCTCCTCTAGGGTGGGCCCATCTCCTCCTAGCATTGGCTTTCGAGACCGGTTAGTTTTGGATTCGGACGCCCTTCGCTTTTCTTCATTGTCGGACGCATTGAAGACATTGGTACTGCTGGAACTCCCGCTTCTACGGTTGTCATCCCGCTTACTTTTCCAAGTTTTGTCTCTCTGAGAATCCGGCGGGGACTCTTGCTTCGAGCGTTCCAGCATTTGAACTTTCTTGGTTAGCTCCTGAAATGTCTTGAGGCCCGCTGTACACAAGAATGGGACCATCCAATTGCTAAGGTTCCCGATGAGAAGGCTGACGGACTGGTCCTGCTCCAGCGGCGGTTCGCACTTGACTGTGAGATTACGCCATCGAGCGATAAAGTCGGTGTTGCTTTCATTCTTCCCCGGCTTGGTCCTCACAAGGTCGGCAATGGAGATTTTATCACTGACACTCATGAACCTTTGCCGAAACAGGGACTCCATTTGGGCAAAGGTAATGACAGACCCATCCGGTATACTCGCATACCAGTCGAAGGCGACGCCGGTCAGGCTGTTGACAAACTGACGAAGAAGGAGCACGTCATTGCCCCCTGTATTTCCGCACGATGCTTTGAAGTGGGCGACGTGCTGGTTTGCATTCCCCGTTCCATCAATTCTTCCGAACTTAGGAATGACGTAGCCGCTTGGGAACTCAATCAGATCGTACTGCGCGGGATATGGCCGCCCACTACTGCCGATTTCTTTCTGAGCTTCAGCTTCGGCCACCAATGTTTTAACCTTGCTGGTGACCAAATCCATTATCCGATCCTGTGTTAGCGGGATAGTGCTATCTTGTGCCAAGGCGTCCCCAGAAGCGGAGTATGGCCGGCTTTCATGCGGTTCGACCAGCCTTGGTCCCAAAGGAACAGGCATTGGCTGCCTCGGATTGTCATCACCCGGCTGATTAGTAGCGGCCTGTGCTTGATTGGGAGGCGCTCGAGCAATTTGAGCCGTAAGCTGCATTACCACGTTCGTTAAGTCGTCAATCTTCGAATAGAGCTTGGCCATCTCTTTATCTTTGCTCCTGAGCTGTTTTCGAAGCTCTTGAAGCAGCTCTTGCTCCGCAGTCCTGGGGAGGAAAGTAGGCTCTTCCTCGCTGTCTGAGCTTGACTCTGCATGGACCGAGGGGTCTTTCTGCCTATCATCCTCATCGAGAGGGTTTTCTTCATCCAGCGGGGGCGGCTGCTCTTGGGCAGCGGCAACCACATTCAGGCTAGATTGGACTTGAGATGTGGTGGCCCCATCCTTGCTTTTGCTACGAAGGTTGTCGCTGGGGCGCCCGCCCGCCATATAGACCGTATGGATGATATATCCGGCCGTCTTTCGATCATTGGTGGCTGATTTCACGGATCGCTGTCTTGACCCCCTTGCTTCGGTAACTGGTAGTTGATTGAAGGCGGCTGGCTTAACCAGCTTCTTGAATGGTGTTGGCGCTTCTTTTCTGGATTTGCCCCGCTGCTTTCGTGCGACACAGAGCGCCTGATAAACCCTTGAAGAGATAGTGTCATATTTTTTCTGTTGGGGCCGGGACACGTCTCTTTGTGGCACTGTTCGGACCGCTGTCTTCTTGATTCTGGCGGTCATGGCATTTTTCTGAACCCACCTCAGAGGCTCGAAGGAATTGCTGATTCTTACGTCCGACTCAGCCGTCATCGCGGGGCAACCCTGCACTTGGAACTTCACACAATTCCATTTGACCGAAGCCTTGGCCCTCTTGTTGGCTCGATACCTGAGACGCTTCTGCCTTAACTTTTCTGTTCTAAGCACCTGGCAGACTTCGGCTCTTTAGGAAGACGCCGCAGACCGGGCGATGAAAGGCCTTGGAGATACGCTTGATTGTGCATTTGTTGGAGTCATTTCCTGAGCTCGTCCGCAACATTTGATGTTGCCCTTTGTACCGAAGTTCTTGCCCCCCGCTGGAGCACCAGAGAATCGTTCAGATACCGTCTTAAGTTTCGGTTGTGGTGCCTTGGCGATCACAACATTTGGCCTCTTACCCCTTGAGACCGGCTTGGCCACCTGTTCCGCCGGGGTCTCCGCCAGATGAGCACTTCCGGCAGGGTAGATGATGACGGAGCCAAACTGGCGGGGCGGTTCCTCCCACTGTCGACTGAGGCTTGCGGGGAGAACCACGCGGGCATTGATCTTGACTACGTACGAGATCGGGGTCGCGTCGTAAGCCGAATTCGTCTTGGGAGACATCGTCATTGAAAGTTGATTGCTGCACGAAAGAAAGAAATTATTTCAGTACAAACATCGGCGTATATGTTAAATGAGTTCGCATGAACGCTTAACCCGAGATATGGGAGGAGAGAAATGTCCCACCGGGCATGCCAGATTCTGTAGGGTGTTTTTCGTCACCCCATTGAGATGGGAATACGCGCGCGCTTGTCAGGCGCATTACAGATTCCCCCTGCCTTGGGTAGGCCGGGGTTTATTGATTGTGGGGATTCGAATCTCCGGCAACCGCGGACTAAGCTGCCGTTAATTACCCCTCGCATTTGGAGCGAAGGAACCTCCGATTAGCGGGTTAAACTGGTCATGCGAACTCAATGTGCAGTATCGTGTTTTGAAGGGGTTTTGGAAATATCGGGGGCCCCGCAGAGTTTTTACGGGGGTCCCGCTACCCGGATAGCGGGCTGGGGGTCAAGGGGGCTAGCAGCCCCCTTGCGGGGTACGGGGCAGCGCCCCGTTAGAAATTTTTTTCTAACGGAAGACAGTGTCGTGGAGTCTGTGTATGTTTTCCTTCCCCCCTTTTTTTTAAAAGTGGAGCTTTATTTCAAAAGGGATTTTATTGTGGAGTTAAACTCCAAAGAATTTTAAATGGAGTTAAACTCCTAAAAGAATTTTATGCGGAATTAAATTCCTAAAATAGAACTTTATTGTGGAGACAAACTCCAAAGAATATATATATGTATGTATTTTAAAAAGGTTTAAACTCCAGAAAGGATTTTGTTGGGGAGTGCACGTAAAACGAGGGGAAAAAGAAAACAAAATGGCATCTAAAGGACTCTCGCACGGCAGATGGGCGCCTTAATGCCCGGGGTCACGTGCGCGCACGTGACCGATGGGCGCCTTGGTGCCCCGGGGGTCACGTGGGCACACGTGACCGATGGGCGCCTTGGCGCCCCGGGGGTCACGTGGGCACACGTGACCGATGGGCGTCTTGGCGCCCCAAGGGTCACGTGCGCACACGTGACCGATGGGCGCCTTGGCGCCCCGGGGTCACGTGCGCACACGTGACCGATGGGCGCCTTGGCTCCCCGGGGTCACGTGCGCACACGTGACCGATGGACGCCTTAGCGCCCTGGGGTCACGTGGGCACACGTGACCGCGGGAAAGACCCGCGGAAAGGGG
This sequence comes from Agapanthus africanus, assembly GCA_030015575.1. Lineage (NCBI taxonomy): Eukaryota > Viridiplantae > Streptophyta > Magnoliopsida > Asparagales > Amaryllidaceae > Agapanthus > Agapanthus africanus. The sequence continues at coordinate 79,032,937 of CM057339.1, read as the reverse complement.
AGCCTAGCCCCTAGGCTGGGGAGTTGAACTCCCAAGGGAACTTTTGGAGTTGAACTCCCAACAGAAACAAAATTATGGAGTTAAACTCCAACAGAAATTAATTTATGGAGTTAAACTCCAGCAACTTTAGAAAGGAGTTAAACTCCTGGGGATTTATTGCTCTTCTTTTGAGCCTTGGGTCTGTCCAAAGTTAGATTTTTTGGAGATGGGTCTCCTTCTTCTTGCTCTTGACCGGCGGGATCTTGGAGAAAAGGGGATGAGCCTTAAAAACCTCCCCTTTTCGAGATCTGATTGGAGATCCGAGCTCCCCTTCGTAGGTTTTGTGGTGGAAATCTACTTATTTTTAGAAAAGGAAGAGTTAAACTCTTGATTTAATTCAAAAGGAAAAAGAAGGTTTTAGAACCTTGAAGAAGGAGGAAGAGATCTCAGATCTAGAAAATTTCTGGAGAGAGAAAAAAAGTTGTTAGATATTTTCATTATCTTTGCCTTTATAGGCCATACATTTTACACATAACCCCTTGGGCTTCACAAAATGGCATTTTGCCTATCCCATGGCTCATGTGCCATTTCTTTTTGCACATAAGCCATGGGCTTTACAAAAATTCTGCTTTATGCCTATTTTTCTTACATTTATCCAAAAATAAAATAAAAGAAATACAACAAAATTATTTATTACAATATATTTATCTTGGCATGGGGGGAGGCCGGCCGCTTCATGTCCTAGCTCAACCCGGGCATGGGCCCACTGGATCTGGGCTTGGGCCCACTTGGCTTGGGGGTTGACTTTGATTTTGACTTGGTCAATCAGGGTGTAAATTTTTACCCCAACACTGTCAAGTGCAACGAGTGTGCGCGACAACAATATCAGGTGTATTTGATATGCACGAAGAATCTCGATTTAGTGCACCTGGTGTGCATAAAATCACATCAAGTGCGCCAAGTGTGTGCAAGAATCTTAATCAGGTGGACATGGTGCACGAAAATATAAATCCAATGCACTAGGGTGCATGAAAATGAGTATCGAGTATAAAAATCAAAATCAACGGTATACGACATACACCAATTCAAAATCATGTATACCGTGGTATATAACTCATAAACATGTGCAACTGCGTGCACAAAACTATATCAAGCATTGAAAGCTCGTGTAAACTACGTCAAAAGCATAAATCAAATCATATGCTCACTATATGTATGAAATCAAAATCAAACATCTCGGGAAGCATAAGATCGAAATCAAGTGCAATAAATACGCATGAAAACAACAATCAACACAACTGATATATAAAATACAAATCAAGTGCAACTGTGGTGCACATAAGAAATACCGATCATAAAACAAAATCCTCAAAATACCAGAATCCAGAACAACGGAAACGTGATATTCGAATCACTAAATCACAAATCATAAATAACTGTCATCGGAGTATCCCTCTTTTAAAGTCGAAAAGGTGTCAGTATATCCAAAGCTGGCAGAGCAAGAATATCTACTTGCCTCTTGCCCACGATCTAGCGTCCTCTGCTCTTACATTCTCATTTGTCCTTATAGATTACTAGTCACATGACCCCTCGGCTCGACAGCCTGACTCATAGAAATGACGGGAACAGTTCCGCTCTGGCGCATCTTCTGAAGATCTCCTGACCAATTAACCTGGTCACTCGTAACGTATCACGTCAGCGATAGCAATCTCTGGCCCAAAGAGTAGGTGTGATACAATCGATCCTGAACCGAGTCTTCCGCATAGTGTTCCAGAAGGATCCTGTCAGGGTCTCTTTCCAATACCATCTCTGCCGGACTGCCCGGAAATTAACACTCTTTACTTAGTCCGGGACTGCTGCATTCTCTTCATGACCTTTCTCTGGAATTATAGCTGCATTCAACGCCTCTGCATAGGCATCCGGTCTCTGATGTAAAAGGAGTGGAACATCATCTTGTTAAGATCTCGTACGAACTTCTTACTTTGCTTTTCTCTAATGTGGATCAATTCGGAATTATCTCTTCGTAGCCGTGTGAATGCGCTCTGAACGGCTGCACTCATATCTAGAGTCTCTTTCGAAGCTACGAACTCGGCATCTCTAATATCTGTAGAAGGTGTCTGGCCAATTACATTCTCGAGGACTCGTCCAAATCATCGGAGTGATGCGCTTACGCTCGTCCTTTCTCGATCGACTCACAACACGCCTGTATGAGGTCCTCTTCTAGCTAAAGCTAGCCAATCTAGTGATCTCGCATCGGGGTATCCAAATGAACAACATGTCCTAGTCATTCATCCATGAGTGACTAGCGATCTTCTTCTGCATTCCCAAGTATAACCTTATGCTGCAATAGTTTCCGAAAGTTTGGGGGCGATATCTTATCAATCGCAACAACAGCTGACTCATCTGTTCATACGGTAGACAATGCCTCTGTCATCTGGAATAGACGGTACCCTAATAGTCTTCGCAATCCAGCTGGCCTCTAGCAATGGCCCGGTCATCTGGTGTAGATCTGATCGTTCGCGTCCATGAGAAGTATTAGTAAAAACAATATGTTGGGGTCAAAATTTGCACTCCGGTTGACCAAGTCAAAGTCAAGGCAACCCCAAGCAAGTAGGCACATGCCGAAGCAAGTAAGCCCATGCCTAAGTCGAGCCCCGCGGTCGGCCTCTCCCATGCCGAAATAAAAAAAATCATGTAATAAATAATTTTGATGTAATTTTTTATGCATGAATATAAGCAAAATGGGCATAAAGCCAAATTTTTGTAAAGCCCATGGCTTATGTGCAAAAGAAATGAGCATATGAGGCGTGGGATGGATAAAATGCCATTTTGTAAAGCCCAAAGAGCTATATGTAAATGTGTAAGCCTATATAAGGCAACATGATGATGAATAAAGGATGGACTTTTCATTCTCTAAAAATTCTAGGGTTTGTGCCTCCTTCCCCTTTCTCAAGGGTCTAAAACTTTATTCCTCTTTTTGAATTAAATCAAGAGTTTAACTCTTCCTTTCTAATAAAGAAGTAGTTTTTCACCACAAAACCTATAAAGGGGAGCTCGGATCTCCCATCAAATCTTTGAAAGGAGAGATTTTGAATCTCACTCCCCTTTCCCCCAAGAGCCAGCCAACCGAGAGGAGGAAGAAGGAGACCCATCTCCAAAAATACCACGTTGGGAGGATCCAAGGCTCAAAAGAAGAACCAATGATTCCTAGGAGTTTAACTCCTTTTTAGATCTATTGGAGTTTAACTCCATAAATTAAATTTCTGTTAGGAGTTTAACTCCAAAACCCCTTGGGAGTTTAACTCCCCAACCTAGGGGTTAAGCCCCTTCCCGCTGGTGTTCCTCATGGTCGCGTGCCGCGCACGTGACCCGTGGGAGCCCAGTGGTCGCGTGCCCGCATGTGACCCGCGGGCGCCCAACGGTCGCGTGCCGTGCACGTGACCCGCGGGCGCCCCGCGGTCGCGTGTATGGCACGTGACTCGCAGGCGCTAAAGCGCCTAATGGTCGTGTTCAGCGGATGTGACCCCGGGCACTAAAGCGCCCACGTGCGCGCACGTGACCCGCGGGAACTAAAGCGCCCACGTGCGCGCACGTCCCGTGATCGCGTGCAGTGCACGTGACCCGTGGTCGCGTGCAGCGCACGTGACCTGCGGACACCATAGCACCCACGTGTGCCCCACGCGATCCGCTCATCGCCTAGTGGTCGCGTGCAGCGCACGTGACCCGCGGGCGCCTCGCGATCGCGTGCTGCGCACGTGACCCGCTGGCACCCAGCGCCCACATGCTACGCACATGACCAGCGGGCGCCAAGCGCTCACGCGCCAGGCACGTGACCCGTGGGCACCATGCACCCATGTGCCACGCACGCATCTTTAAGAAGATCCTCCCCCCATTTTTATGCACTCCACATCAAAACACATCCCCGTAAGGAAAATTTTTCTAACGGGGTGCTGGCCCGCACCCCGCAAGGGGGCTGCTAGCCCCTTTGACCCCCAGCCCGCTATCCGGGTAGCGGGACCCCCGTAAACTCTGCGGGGCCCCCGATATATCCAAAACCCTTTCAACACATACGCACACTGCACGTTGAGTTCGCATGACCTGTTTGACCCGTCAATCGGAGTTTCTCTTGCTCCAAAGGCAAGGGGTAATTAACGGCAGCTTAGCCCGTGGCTGCCGGAGATTCGGATCCCCACAATCAATAAACCCCCGCCTACCCTAGGCAGGGGGAATCTGTAGTACGCCTGACAAGCGCACGCGTATTCCCATCTCAATAGGGTGACGAAAAACACCTTACACAATACATCTAAAATGCTCGTGCCAAAAGAAAACATCGTAAAACAATATATCATAACGTTCATGTATCACCGGAATACATCCTGGTCAGTCCTCGTCCATGACGAGCTTGTGCTGATCGCAACTCTAGCCGCAGCTCGCTCTACACGTAAAGCCGTGGTAACAGAAACCACAATCCGATATCGATGAGGATAGATCATAGGAACAAATAGAATACGGTGCATAAGAAATGTACATTCTAAGGCTTATTAAGCGGAATAGCGTACCGTAAGTATGCCGCGGAACATACACACGGTACGTCACTCTACTTAAGTCACCTACTCCATCAACTAAGGTCAACCTACGCGATGAAAGATCGGGTCTAATACCCCCTCGGCCAAGTCTAAGTTTCGTAATGTCAAGCCTAGGTTCCGAATATACATACGCCCTAGACTCCGCATAGTCAAAGCTAGACTCGAACCAAGGTTAAACCTAACGTTCTGATACCAACTTTGTCACGACCCGGAAAAGGCACGTGACTGCCACTTGAATCAGGTGAAGTTTATAGGACCACACCTAATACAAGTAAGCCAAAAGCCCAGAAATTTAAACCTTATTAGAGGAAAATAGTGGATGTGCAGTTTTGAAATAAGGTTTACCGAAAGCAAGTTCTTCTTTAAAACATAGATAATAGTATACGAAAACCCAATGATTGTATCTACTTGAAAACATATTCGTCATTAAAAATTTGGGCAGAACTGTAGGGTTCATAGGCACACTAATGAAGTCTTGCAAGTGATCAAACATGGCTAATTCAAATTTTACAAGTGCCTACAAACCCTAATACGGATCGTTAACTAGATATATAGGCGATGCAAGCATGTAAACGAATTAAATGCTAAAGGAAAGTGACTACAACCTTTGTAGATCCGATCCACCACTTACTAAGCTCCGCGACGATGTCCCTCCGTTGTCCAAGTCGGATTCCGAACTCTAGCATCGGCTTCATCGAAGAAATGGGCGGGCTTGATCGTCGGCTTCGATGCCGAAGATGATCTACGTCGAGGCATCACAAGATCAAACTCCGACTTCACCAAGTCATGAAACTTATGAAGAAAACACCCTATACTACTTGGCAAGAGGTAGAGGATGAAGAAATAGGAAGTGGGTTCACTTTAGAATTGGATTTCTCACTTGTTTTCATCACTTGCCATTGATGTAGCAAGCTTTTCTTCATGGAAGAAGAAGATAAAGAAGAAGAAGATGATATGATAAGTTATTTAAAAGGAAAATAAAAAGAATACTTATCATGTCTTCAACCATGGTTTAGTGTAGAGATTTAACTAAGGTTAGATGAGTGGTTAGGGTTAGATAAGAGACAAGAATGGTGGACTTGTTCAAAGCTTCAAGAAGCTTCAAAGAAAAAACAAAACTAGCAACCATTCTTTTCTCTTTATCTTTTCAAATGAAATAAATAAAATAAATAAATAGATAAATGAATAAGTAAATGAAATGAAACCCTAACCACTAACTAACCATGGTTTAATTCTTTACACAAACCCAAGCTAGAATGTATCATCAAACATGATACAATCAAGTGCACAAAAAATATATCACATATACAATGTGCGTTCCAAGTGAGTAAATCCATTTAAAGTGAACCAATATTAGTTAATGCAAAGTAATATATCAAATATATAATTATACATTAAATCATTAAATCAACACTTGATTCAATGATCCGGTCATGTCGCATATAACCGGCTAGTATCCAATGTATCGGCTTATCGAATCAATCCTTGATTCGATAACTAGGTTATATCGCATATAACCAATCGATACATTAATCGCAAGAATGGAATACGGTATCAGATACACGCATTATTCTCGGTCCCGCACATATCTCATATGCGCTCCTATTTCGTTTCGCTTGAGCCAGGAAACCTCTGTGTAGGACTCTAAAGACTCGTCAATACGCCGGCAGCAGATGATGATCATATCAAACACCCACAAGCCGCAAGCGGTCTGCTAAACGTAACGGCCACCCGGGTATTGAGCGATCAGAAGATCGACGAGCAAGCCCGCTCACACTCCTGTGAATCCAACCAGTAACACTTACCGTACAGTCCGGTCTGTTCGTCTGATATGTCGCATATCTCGCCTAGGGGTGGTAAACGTCAGACCCCAATAGCTTGATAAGTCATGCCGACGTAGGGTCCATAACTTTTGTGAAACTACTGATAACTCTTACCAGTATATCACAGCAACCCTGGCCAGGGATTTCCTGTTATGGCCAGTCGTGCATTGCGCAACATCAACCCCCAATACCGGGAGAGACGAATCCCCTCCTATCGCTCATTGCCTCCATGTGAATCGGGACTGTACCCAAAAACCACCTGTTTGCACGACTCAGTAGAGCCGTGGTAGGGTGGAAATCAAAGCACAGTGGGAGACACACAAGACTCTATGATGATCTCAGGTCAACAGACTAAGCTGTACCAGTGTCACCAGAGAACTGCCATCTGACGTGAGGTATAATACCATCTGGGAGTTCTCGGCGAGTCCGTTCAGTGTACCCAGTCTCCACTGAGCACCCGCATACCATCTCCGATGTCAAACACCAATGGATATGGGATCATCCATCGCCCATCACATGGGTCGAGAAGATATACGCTAGTCTACTCTGGAATATCGATGCCCCGTCTCGATATTCCCACGACTAGGAACAATGAAGGATGTACTCATTGACTACCCAGGCCCCACTAGTATGATCTTCATCATAGTCCTGGAAGTCGAGTACACATCCTAAGGGCTTTATCAACATGTAATCAGAGAGATAGAGAGTATACATGTTAAGATAAAGAGCAACCGGATAGCATACTATCATGTCGAGCAAGGAAGTCCAACCTATATATGTCCCAGCTTCCACTACAATATACATCCAATGTACAGTAATGGCCTCTAGGGCATACATATAACTAACAAGAACCTCCCTTGTAATTTTTAACCCAAAAACGGTACAAGCAATATAATATAAAGCATCCCCAAGCGGGAGCTAGCTTTTCGCTAATTGGCGGAAACAACCACGCAAGCAATATAAATATACAACGCCGAAGGCGAGGATCAAAACTCAGAAAGAAGGTAAGAAAACTAAACATCATTAAGAATAACAGAATCAACAATAAATCTATAAGTACGACTCTAAGGAAGAAAGAATACACAAGCCGTGGTTATCTAAGTCTACTAAATATACATGTCTGGTTGATGGAGTTTTTAACTAGATACAACTGAAATAATATACAAATATATACTGGTGGTCATGAAGCAAATGTATCCCACCTATCCAGCAATCACTCGGAAGGAAGTGAAGTGCCAGCAAGCCGCTACGGAACCTGTATAGCTAAACCTGCACGAAACTGTGGCACAATGGGGGTGAGTTGCCAACTCGTGAGTAGAAGACATCACCGGGTAGAAATCGCATGTCTGACGATCTCCTAGGTCATACAATACTATACTCATAATATAACATCTAGTAGTGGCAAGGGTGATAAACTAAGTATAAGTGTAATACCAAGTACTCGTGTCCGTGTCACAAAGTAGCAACATGTCTTATATATGATGTATGAATGCATCATGAATGAATGATCAACATGAAATCTGGATAAATCTGTACGAGAAAACTGTGTTCTTATCTTAGTAAATTTTTAGTAATTTAAAACCGGAGTATCATCGATGAAATCGACAGAAATCCGTGTCAAATATCGACACAATATATATATCAATAACTCGATAGTCGTCTCTCAGATCGGCCCTCAAATCTGTCAAATCACACGACTCTGGTCAGTATCCTCCGGATGACCACCGGGTCAATAGTCATCGGTAGGTAATGCTCCCCTGTCGGGCTCAACGCCTTCTCAAAATGTCCATTTTGTCCGGGGTACCTCACCGGGTCTACCATGTGCCCGCAGATGGTGCATCCCCCTCCTCGAATTGGGCATGTGTACACACGTAGCTCAAGAACCGAGAAAACTCATGGTGGACGCCACATACATCATATCACGAGAAAAACACACTTTCTATTAAAAATAATATAAGTTTTATGAAATTATTTTGCGGTTTTCCCCAAATCCAGAAATCTCATGAGTACGGAAATCTCCAAGAAAATCACAATATATGCAGTATACAATGAGTTAATAAATACCGACATAAAGCCAATGATCGATGTATAAATAGAATATACAGATGCAAATGCCTGTGGTATTCTAAATAAGTAATGCAATATCTAAATTAGCATATGAGAGCAAGCATACTAGTAATATGTTGGAACTACCAGCTACCAGGTTATACCAATGAAGCAACGTTTTCTAAAGTGTACGTGACATGACAATTACCGATGATGATGTGTGTGAGTCGGCAAGCAAGTGTATGTGGAACATACGCATCATCGGTAATGGTGCTGGTGTCCTAACATACAAGATTCGTAATAGCTAAAGAAACACATGTAATAAATATGCAATGCAAAGAGGATAATATAAATATGACAAAAAGGTGAATAGTAAATGAAACACATAAAATATACATATCGGTGTACGAGTCATACGGTTTTAGTGTTTTAAATACACAAATCGTGGTTTTTAGAAAAGTAGGGGTTATGGTGTTTTTGAGAAAAGATATGTCCTTTGAAAAATCCGTAGCATTCCCTCGGATGTCTTTTGAAAGTACTCACGATTCGTTGGTTTTGAAAATAGGTATGACTCGAACCTAGGCTAGCATCTACCTATACAACTAAAAGATTAAAATAAGAAACTATTCAGAAGGGTAAGAAAATCTACGTATATTCCGAGTCGATATACCTAGTAGTCGGTGATCCAGCCTCATAGTGTCACATACTGTATAATACATAGTACGGGATCCTCGAGTCAAGAGTGCGGATCAATCATCTTATATGTCTCGTACGGTAATATCCATCATATGGCATCCTAAAAAATCGAGGGTATGAGTCAAAATTATACATAATATCATCATTCGTACGGTATCATCATAGTGCAATATCATGATCATGGGTATGGTTCTAAAGTGTTGTACATTCAAATATTATCAACTCACATATTATTGTATGCATGAATACATATCATTCAACGATCCAATATAATATCATATCACGACTCGATCACATATCAAATCTCACGGCATCATGCCCGATCACATCGACCCATATCTGTTCAAGATTTGTATCCTCATCATATACGTATATGTATACCATATGTGTGTGTGTGTGGATAACGCATCCATATATATATATATATATTTATATATAGACACATATATACATATACAACCATATTTCATATCTCGTGTGTGCGTGTGCGTCTGTGTGACAACCTATACACTATGGTTTCGCGACTACGAAACTAAACTAAGAGCAATCTTCTTCCAAGTACGCTCAATCTACCTATGGTCTTCTAGAAAACCCTATTTGCTAAGTATCCGTACTACACATATACATACCATACGAATCATAATCTATGAATTTGCGGGGGTGCTATATGCCATCCACCCGACTTCCCCCGTAGATATACATCTACTCACCTCGATCCTCGCTTACCGAAGTTGATAACGCCACTCTCTCCCTTGTCATCCCGAAGTCTACGCGGAGGTACCCACAGTTTCAAATACGTTATATCGTAAAACAAGAATCAAATACGAAAACCAAAACGGCACACGAAACACACATGGGTTAGAACCTATGGTCTACGCGTGCAAAAACAACCAAACAACTCTCGTCGTTGACGTACAGACACCAATCGATCGAGACAAAGCACAAATATCAAAACTCAAGTTACTAAAACCACAAAACTCAAAAAAACAACTTAGAAAACTAGCTCCAGATTTCGACTCAGGAAATTAGGGACTAAACAAACAATATAGAGACTATGTTATAAGGTAAGTGAGCTACAGGCCAAATCCCCACTCTAAAGTCCACAAATGGCCTGGCGAGAATGCCCATTTTCTCGATGTCGCCAGCCTAATTTTGGAATTTGGGTCTCGTCTTCTCGTGGTGGTCTTCTCGTAGTCTATCTAGGTTATTCTATTTGTTTGATTTTCTTACAAACACCTCAGGTTGCTCCAGATTCCCTGTAGTCTATAAAATTCCACAAAACCGACATTTGAAAAATCTAAACTCAAGTTTGGGGTTTTGGTTTCAGGTTTAACTCAAAAATACCAACACTACAAGGGTTTAGTCACTATTTAATTCTCAATTTCACCACCACACATCAAGAATCACCAAACCCTCAACTAGGAATTTTCTAACATCACTTAACCTCACTTGTTTAACTTTGAACTAAATTAGAAAATAAGGGGAAACTAAAACAATACTAAAGGTCTAGTAATATACCTCATTTGGAAACTTAAGAATTTTCTTGATTTGCTCAAAGTCTTCAAAATGGCAACTTGATAACACCATAGCGTTTAGGGTGGGCTCTAGTCCAATCTTTGTGAAGTGAGGGTGAGATTTTGAGTAGGTTTTTGGTGTGGTTGATGGTGGTGCAAGGTGGAGGAAGAGGAGAATGAAGGAGGAGAAGAATGAAGTGATGAAGAGAAAAAAGAGCCATGGTCAAACTAAGAATTATGTAGAAGGTTCTCTCTCTCTCTCTCTCTCACCTCCACCATACCTCCATGTCCCCATCTTTATTTTCTCTTTATTCCTTTTTAATTACAAAATAAAAACAAAAACCAAATAAAATATGAAATGAAGCATGGTTTTCAAAACAAATTAAAAAATGTAACAAGTGTTATGCAACATTTCATGTTGCATGTCATGCACATATCATACTTAATGAAAAATTAGTAAACACTAATCGAGTTTAGTAAATAACCTATTTATAAATAATTGTATGATAATTCATAAATTGCCTAAGTCACATAAATACCTTCAAATCAATAATTCTTATTAATTTTCCAAATATTTTCCAAATTATCGGTATATAATTATACCCTTTCATTACAACCAATTCTCATACTTAATAATATTAGTAGAAATTATTATTTTAATTATTTAAATTCCTAAAAATAATATTTTATTTTCTGAAATGTTACAGCGACGTTGATGAAGGTCGGGAGGGGGGGATGGTGAGGCGGAAACGATGGTGAGGTGGTAGTAAGGTTAAGATTAGGGATGAAGATAAGGATATTTTGGGAATAATTGAACTTTTTGATGACGTGACATCATTTGCTGACGTGACGATGATATGGGCCGTTAATACTAACAAAGAACCATTAGATAGGGTAGTTTTTTGTTAAAAAAAACTATAGGATAGTTTGCTGCCACAAACCAAAATCAGGGAATTTGTTGGATTTAAGCCAATAAATAATGCTAGAGGGTTTCATGTCAAATGTATGTTTGGTTAATTAGGATAAGGATTTCCATTTTAAAATTATATTAAAATCATTGGGAGTTGATAGTATACAAAAAAGATATTTTGTTTGTTATATTAAATAAGAGAAGGAAATGAAGGGAAAAAAGATAAGGGTTGGATTTTGGGGGCTCTGGTGAAGAAGATGTTCTTGATGATCTCAGAGGAGGAGATCTCCTTGCAATATATAGGCCTCTTTCCCTCCCTTCGTCTCTTCCGAACTGTCCAGATATTTCTTAACGATATTGATTTCCACGATCCCTCTATCTCCTTTTTGACTCGTTCACGAACGAGGAAATCCTAAACGAACGCGAGAAATCCAAAATGAACGCGTCGGTCGTTTCTAAGAATGACCGAGTCGAATATGATCTATTGGGTCATAAGGCCATAACACCTACATCTCCCACTTGGCCGAAATGGCTAATACTTTCCAAGTATACTCCTACTATTCGTCAGATGTGATTCAAGATGTAATTAAATATACTCCCACTATCCGTGAGATATGTGCACTTTTCACTCTTTGTGAAAACCGAGTACAACCATTATCCATTATTATTTCCTTTCGTTATTCGACTTAGATATTTCTAAGTCCCATCAAACTAACATGTTTGATGAACATTTCTGCTAGAATTCCCTTATAGATTAACACTTATGTTGCTAGTAGGAATATAAGTTACTTTGACCTCTTTCTTTTCCACTATATCACGAATATAGTGATATTGTATTTCAATGTCTTCCTTTCAAACTATTTGCACCACTGTGAATCAAGCTGATGACAGTTTGATTATCACAGTAAATCTCAATTGGTCCATCCGCCAAATTGAGATCGAAGTCCTCTGGGAACCGTCTAATCCAGACTGCATGAATAGTGACCATACTACAGGCTATGTACTTAGCTTCTTGTGTGTATCTTACTACACATCCATGTTTTTTCCTACTCCAAGAAACAACTGCACCTCTAAAGATGAACAAATGTTCCGAAGTGGACTTCCCGTTATCTGTCTCTTCCAAAATCAGCATTGGAGTAATCAAGAACCTCAAACGAGTTTGCTTGATAAACTAACTTTTGATGAACGGTACCCTTCAGATACTTCAAAATTCTCTTAACAGCTTCTCAATGTTCTGGATTAGGATTATTTTGGTATCTACTAACTAGATTAGCTGGATACGCCAAGTCTGGTCCTAGTACACAATATTGCATATATTAAGCTTCCAACTGCTTGAGCATATGGGGCACTAAGCGGTTTCTTCTTTTCTCCAGGACATTGTTCTTTACACAACCGCTTTCCCATAACCAAAAGTGTAGGTGTCAGATTGCAATTCTGCATCCCAAATCTTCTAAGTATTGTGTGCAAATACATTCTTGGTTTAAACTTAGCATTCTAGACTTTCTATCCCTAAAGATCTGTATACCAAGAACATAGAATGCATCTCCCATGTTCTTCATCTCAAATTCACTACTTAGTGCTGATTTTATCTTGTTCAACACTTCTATGTCATTTCCAGCGAGCAAAATATCATCCACGTATAAGGATAATATCCCACTCTTCAAGACATACACACAATTATCCAACTTGTTTGCAATGAAACCAAATTGGATAAGAGTATTGTGAAATTTGAGATACCATTGTCTAGATGACTGTTTTAAACCATATAGAGACTTTTTAAATTTATATACCTTATTTTTCCGTCCTTCGACCTTAAATCCCTCAGGTTGTCTCATATATGTTACTTCCTTCAACTCTCCGTTGAGAAATGCAGGCTTGACATCCATTTGAAAAAGTTCCAAGTCAAGATATGCAATAACCGCTAAGATTATTCTAATAGATGCAAATTTAGCCACCGGAGAGTAAGTCTTCTAATAATCGATACCTGTCTTTTGAGTAAAGCCTTTGGCAACTAATCGGGCCTTAAATATATCAACAGACTCATCAGCTCGATATTTTTTCTTCAACACTCATTTGCATCCTATGGACTTCCTATCTTCTGGTAAGTCACATAACTCCTATACTTTGTTTCTTTCTATTGAGTCAAGCTCCTTTTTCATGGCTTCCAGCCATTGATCCGATTCATGTGTGTTCATTGCATTCTCGTAATTTAGAGGATCAGCTTGCTCATACATATCAATATGTACCGAGAAACAAGATGGTTCATATGAATATAAATAGTAGTCATCCATCTATGCATGTGTTGATCTAGATCTTTTGTTGCCAGTAACGTTTGTAGGTTGGACAGGTTCAGCTGGATGATTTTCTATAGGTATATTTTTATTTAAATTTTATCTTCCATAATTGGATGATTAACTTCATCCACTATATCCATGTCATCTTTGGGAACATCATCTAAGTCTAGTAGATGCAGATCATTCTTTTAAACTTGTTCTACTTCCTCTAGATTTTCTAGAAAGTAGCATCTCTACGTTCAATGACCATTTTTTTCTTTATGGAAGAACTTATATCTCTTGGATTTTTCAAAATAAACTATGAGTCTACACTTCAAGGTTTTGAGATCCGGCTTATCTCTAACCTGATATAGAATGAGAATATGTGCTACACAACCTCATTTTCTTAAATGACTCAAATTGAGTTGTGTCCATTCCAAGTCTTATATGGTGTTGACTCGACTATTTTTTTGGGAATTTTATTCAAAATATAATTTGCAGTCAATATTGCTTCTCCCCATAAATCCTTGGAGAGATCAGAATGAGACAACATATATCTTACTGTATTCATCAATATTCTATTTTTTCTTTCAGCCATACCGTTTTGTTGTGACGTATAAGGCTTAGTAGTTTGTCTCTTAATGCCGTACTGAATACAGCAGTCATCAAATTCTTTTGAGTTGAATTCCCCACCCCTATCAGTTCTTTACACCTCAATGTACCTTCCAAGTTTTCTTTCAACTTCTGCCTTATATCTTTTAAAACATTCAACTTCTGATTTTCTGTTTAAAATCTATACAAAAGGAAAGTTGGAATGGTCATCTATGAAGGTTATAAAATATTCCTTATAACCACGCGTCTTTACACTTAATGGTTCACAAATGTCAGAGTGAACTAATTCTAAAAGTCCACTCACCCTTTGACCTTCCGGAAATGACTTTCTAGTCATTTTTCCAGTTAAGCAATTGAAAGTGTGCCTAAGCACCACCACTAGGTTAATACCAGTATCAAGTATGCGATTTTAAAAAATCTTAGGGTGCTAAGCTATACTAACCTAGAATCTAACTAGAGTATTAGGGTTTAACATATGATAAAGCAAGTTTTATGCTAAGTGAAGAAAGTTACAACCTTTGTAGACCAAGTCCTTCACTTCTAAACCTCCGAGTAGTAGTCCCTACGACTCCTCTTGGCTCCACTTGAAGAAAAGATCAAGCTTACTTTGCGATCTTCGAGACCGAAGATGATCCATCTTGAAATTTCTCTAGGTCAAGCTATCTCTTCATTAATCAAGTATCAGTAAAGAAAACAACCAAAACTAAATGGCTAATCTAGTGTAGGTTGATGAAGTAGAGATTTTGGCTCACTTAGAAATATTTTCCTCGCCTTTTCCAACTCAATAAAATGAACTAGAGAAGGAAGATGAACACGGGAGAAAAAATGAGCGAGTAAGCAAATGAGCTAGGATAGTGAGCAAGTGAAGAATGGCTCAATGATCATCTCACTTATTGAAGTATCCATTATTTCACAATACAAATAATGAACCATACTTCAATAGTGATCACAAACCATTAAACAAATGTTTTGAGCCATGCTTCACCTATGCCCGAAAAATCTCCTCATTTTCCACCTCATATATCTATTTCCAAAATAGATAATCCATATACATACACACACACACACACATATCACATATATATAAATATATATTAATAGAAGAAAATAATTAGTGAGCATTAATATTAGTTAATATATATATATATATATATCAAATTATTAAATCAACACTTGATTTAATAATCCGGTTATATCATATATAACCGACTAATATCATTTATCTGTATATCATATTATCAAATCAATACTTGATTCAATAATCCGGTTATGTCACATATAACCTAATCGATATCAAATGTCACCAGATTAGAATACGGTATCACATATACGTATTTAATCAGGTTCCCGCACATATCAACATATGTGCCATATTTCGTTTCGCTTGAGCTATGAAAGCTCTGTGTGGGACTCTAAAGACTCGTCAATACGCCAGCAGTAGGTAATGATCACATCAGTTACCCACAAGCCGTCAGTAGTACT
Source organism: Agapanthus africanus (assembly GCA_030015575.1). Lineage (NCBI taxonomy): Eukaryota > Viridiplantae > Streptophyta > Magnoliopsida > Asparagales > Amaryllidaceae > Agapanthus > Agapanthus africanus. The sequence goes on along the minus strand of CM057339.1, from coordinate 79,017,016 downwards.
AGCTAGACGTAACGTCTACCTAGGTATTGAGCGAATAGAAGATCAACAAGCAGACTTGTCCAAACTCCCGTGAAGCCTATAATCAACACTTACCGTACAGTCCGTTCTCTTCGTCTGATATGTCGCATATCTAAGGGTAAAATCGTCAGACCCCGGTAATTTGATAAGTCATGTCGATGTGTGGCTCATAAAGGTTCGAGAAACTACTGATAATACTTACCAGTAAATCTCATCAGCCTTGACCAGGAACTTGCTGTTATAGCCAATCGAGTATAGCGCAACATCAACTCCCTATACTGGGAGAGACGAAACCCCTCCTATCGCTCACTGCCTCCATGTGACTCGGGACTGTACCTAAAATCCATCTGTTTGCACGACTCCTTTGAGCCGTGGTAGGGAGGAAATCAAAGTATAATAGGAACCACACAAGACACTATGACGATCTCGGGTCTATAGACTAACTTGTACTAGTGTCACTAAAGAACTGCTATCTGACGATAGGTATGGTACCATCCAGGAGTTCTCGGCAAGTCCTGTTCGGTGTACCCATTCTCTAATGAGCACCTGTATACAATCTTTGATGTCAAACACCAATGGTTGTAGGATCAACCATCGCCCCATACAGGGTCAGGAAACTTACACACTAGTCTACTCTAGAATATTGATACTCTGTCTCGATATCCCCTCGACTAGGAACTATTAAAGGATGTGCTTGTGGACTACTCAAGTCCCAGTAGTATGATCCGCATCATAGTCCTGGTAGTCAAGCCAACATCCTAAGGTCTTTATCAACATATATCAGAGAGATAGTATAATAATACAAGTGTACATGTTAAGATAAAAAGCAAGCAGATAGCATACTATCATGTCGAGCAAGAAAGTCCTATATATATAGATGTCCAAGCATCCATTATAATATACAATAATGACCTCTAGGGCATACATATTCTTATCAATCTCCCACTTGCACTAAGGCCAGTTGTTGTAGTATCTCATACCCAACATCCTAAAAAGTCTCTCAAACTTCGTCTGGGGGAGAGCCTTTGTGAGTGGATCCGCTGTGTTGTCTTTCGTGTCAACTCTCCTGATCTCGATCTTCCGGCGATCTACTATCTCTCGGATCAGGTGATACCACCTCAGAATATGTCTGGATCGTTGATGGGACCAGGGTTCCTTGGCCAAAACCACAGCTCCATTGTTATCACAATACAAAGGTATTGGATGCTTAATGGATGGAACCACACCAAGTTCAGCAATGAACTTCTTCATCCAGACAGCCTCTTTGGCAGTATCGTTGGCAGCGATGTATTCAGCCTCCATTGTCGAGTCTGCTACGGTATCTTACTTGGAAATCTTTCAACATACCGTCCTTCCATTGAGGGTGAAGACAAAACCCGAGACCGACTTGCTGTCGTCCTTATCACTCTGGATGCTCGAGTCGGTAAAGAACTCCACCTGGAGTTCACCGTTACCATACACCAAGAACATCTCTTTAGTTCTTCTCAAGTACTTAAGAATGTTCTTCACAGCTCTCCACTACTTCTCTCCTGGGTCTGATTGATACCTACTTACCACACCTAGTGCGAAAGCTACATCCGGTCTGGTACATAACATCGCGTATATGATAGACCCAACTGCAGAAGTATAGGGTATCCCTTGCATGCGAGCCTTCTCAAAATCAGTCTTTGGAGACATCTCTTTGGAGAGAGTGATTTCTGAACAAGCGGGTAAATTACCACGCTTAGAATCTTCCATACTAAACCTCTTTAGTATGGTGTCAATGTACCTGTATTGGGGCAATCCCAACATCCGCTTAGATCTATCTCTATAGATCTTAGTCCTCAGGAAGTAGGAGGCATCACCCAGATCTTTTATGGAGAACTTATGTGATAAGAAGAGCTTGACTGAGTGTAGCATAAGAACATCATTTCCTATCAAGAATATGTCATCCACGTACAATACGAGGAAGAAAATCTTACTCTCTATAACCTTTTTGTATATACAAGGTTCATCTTCGTTTTTGATGAAGTCAAACTCTTTGACTGCTACATCAAAAAAGATGTTCCAGCTCCGTGATGCCTGCTTTAATCCGTAAATTGATTTTAGCAGCTTGCACACCTTCCCGCTGCTCCCACTGTCTACGAAGTCCTCTGGCTAAGTCATGTACACGCTCTCTTCTAAATCACCAATTAGAAAAGCGGTCTTGACGCCCATCTGTCAGATTCTGTAGTCATGGTATGCAGCAATGTCTAGTAGGATCCTGATGGACTTAAGTATAGTCACTGGAGAAAAGGTTTCATCATAAGCGACACCGGATCGTTGACGAAAACCTTTAGCAACAAGTCTAGCTTTGAAGGTCTCAACCTTTCTATCTACACCAATTTTCTTCTTAAAAATCCACTTGCTCCCGATGGGTTTTACCCCTTCAGGAGCAACTTCCAAAGTCCATACTTTATTGGTGTACATGGATTCCATCTCAGATCGCATAGCATCCAGCCATTTCACAGAGTCCCCACTTGTGATGGCCTGCTCGAATCTAGTTGGGTCATCATCTTCCATGATGCAATCCTCACTTCCACCGTCTATGAGAAAACCGTAGTATCTCTCAGGTGGATGATGAACCCTACTAGATCCGCGGAGTGGCTGAGGTTCGTCGAGAACTATTGAATCCTCCGATTCTACCAAATTATCAGTTATAGTTTGTGTAGCTGGAACTTCTTCCAGTTCTACCTCATTACCACTAATTTCATTCATAAGAATTTCCTTTTCTAAAAAGATGGCATGTTGAGAAACAAATACTTTTTGTTCCTTAGTATGGTAGAAGATATATCCATATGAATCCTTTGGATATCTCACAAACTTGCACAAAACAGACCTTATCTCGAGCTTGTCCGGATTTTGCTTTTTAACATAGGCCGGACAACCCCATATCTTAACTCGTTTAAGAGATGGTCTCTTCCCATTCCATATCTCATATGGAGTGGTAGGCATGGATTTGGTCAGAATCCTATTCAATGGGTGTACAACTGTCTCAAGTGCATAACCCAGAAGGAAATAAGTAACTCAGCAATACTCATCATAGAGTGCACCATATCTAATAGGGTGCGATTCCTTCTCCCTAATACTCCATTGTGCTATGGTGTATACGGAGGAGTAAGCTGAGAGAGAATCCCACACTCTTTTAAGTAGTCTCGGAATTCTGTGCTTAAGTATTCTCCTTCCCAATCAGATCGTAGGATTTTAATACTTTTACCCGTCTGGTTCTCAACTTCGTACTTATATTCCTTGAATTTCTCAAAAACATCAGATTTGTGTTTCAACAAGAACATATGTCCGAATCTTAAGAGATCATCGGTGAATGTAATAAAGTATGAGGAACCATTCCTGGCATGTGTAGACATAGGATCGCATATATCACTATGTATCAATCCCAAGAGTTCAGTAGCTCTTTCTCCGTGTCCTGTAAACGGAGTTTTGGTCATCTTGCCTTTGAGACATGACTGGCAAGTTTCATAAGATGTAAATTCAAACGGATTCAAATATCTATCTTTATATAACTTAGCTAGTCTTGTCGCATTGATATGACCAAGTCTATAATGCCACAAGAAGGATTCGTTTATTTCTGAACTTTTCCTTTTGTGTGCGTTCTGTATGTTTAGAACTGTAGTTTGATTTAGAACATATATACCGTTACACAACGTATCAAACCCAATCAACACTTGATTTAAGAAAATATCCATAACATTTTTCTCTAATACAAAGTTATATCCTTCTTTATCTAATAAAAAAATGATATTATATTGCACATCATTTTTGGTACGAAATAACAGTCGTTCAGAATCAATGTATTACCATTTGGTAATACAAGGTGATATTCGCCAACTGCTTTGGCTGCAACAATTGCACATTTCCCTATTACGAGAGACTTATCACCCTTTCCCAGTTCTCTACTTCTTCTTAACCCATGTAATAAATTACAAACGTAGGATCCTGATCCGGTATCCAATACCCAGGACGTAGAGCATACTGAGAAACAGTTCTCGGTAATGAACACACCCGAAGAAGATGCATCATCATGCTCTTTTTTCGTTTGGGTTGCGTGGGAATCCTAATATTCCGCTATTCCTTGCACAGACTTATGACGGTCATAAGATAGAGCGGAACCAACGTTCCCCAGCTCGGTATAATAAGCGGGTTCGGTCAATACATCCATATTATTATCTTGATTAAGGCGTGTCATGGTCGCTACCTGGAGAGAGAGAGGAAAACACTTTAGTGTGCGCTCTTTGCAAGATTAGATTGGTTAGTATCTTATCTAATCAGGATGGCTCCTACTGTTTTTATCAAATCTTCCTTCAAACCCTAAAAGGTAAGATTAGTCGGGATTAATTACACACTACAAGTTCGCTAGTCGATCAGCCAGGTAGGTATTGGTACTCCGAGGGAGTCTCCCCGGGCTTTCGCATGGAACTAATTAAATAATCTCGTTTCCGCAGGGGCATTACCCCATTAACACCTTTCTTAGATACTTACTGGATCAGCTAATTGTAAAGTGGAAAACTCTCTCAGGAGTAACACTTACTCACAGTGGGTATCGGGATCCAACTATCTCAAAGAAGGTATGCAATCTCATTGCAAATATCAACACTTGAAATTTCCAATAACTGTTTTTACCCCTAGCGACTTATGATCTTGGCTATGGTCAACAAATCATAAGCGCTAGCCAAGTTCAATCCGTTATTTCAAGATTGAATTAAACCCACCTGTACGACCCTTGGCTAAGGTCAACAAAACCGTACGACTACCCTAATCCAATCGCATCATATGCTGCAGATAAGCACTAATCAGCTACCGTACATAACGTCTTGGCTATGGTCAACAAACACAGCACGAATACTAAATAGCACTTATCTGAAATGACGGAGGGCTACGACTGGTTTTGAAGAAAACCTTTATTGTAATGAACTTGATATCGTTGTAGAATCCAGTGATTTGAAAAGGAGTGGTTTAAGCTCCGCTTTTAAAATCGAGTAGTTTTCAAAACAAACCGAGTGGATTGTAGCATTTGCTAGTTTTGCTAAAGAGCTCACTCCCGGTGAAGGGATCTAGGCTCTTTCATCATCGAATGAGGCGCTGGATATTCATAAAGGAATACCATTATGCAAAGCAAGAACTATAGCTACCTTTTTGAAAAATTTAATTCTACAACATATTTAAGTTTCTTATCTTTTCATTAATCTCATTAATGACTGTTCCTGCTAAAATTTTGACTCACAACCTGCTCCCTTATATAAATAATAATAATAAAATAAAAAATGAAGGGAAAAACTCTACATGCAAAGAATATAACAAATTGCTCAAAGCCAAGAGTTAAAATATTGTGAAGCAACACTTCAGATGCAGTGCCAAGTGCGCGCTAGCGCTAGGTGCGCTGCGCTCTAAGCAGCGCATCCCGTGCAAAGCACGTGTGCGCTAGCGCTCTAAGCAGCGCACCCCGTGCAAAGTATGGGTGCGCTAGCGCTAGATGAGCTCCGCTCCAAGCAGCGCACCACGTGTCAAACACGGGTGCGCTAGCGCAAAGTGCGCTGCCTTTTAAGCAGCACACGTGCAAAGCACGGGTGCGCTAGCGCTGGAATTAGGAAAACTCCCCACCCTTAGATTGAAGATCTAATAATAATGATAAATTATTAATTAATCAGAATTAAATTCTGTTATGAAAAGATTTTCCAATCTTGTTAAAAACAAGAAGATTGCCTTCTGTAAAACAGAAGCGCCAGGATCAAAGATCCAATGGTGGGGAAACATTCCCAAATCAATCAGAGAAAAATCTCTTTAACTGATTCAACAAATCAGCTTGCCCTATATAAAGGCCCCAAGACTTCAAGTCTTGCATAGAGAACCCCCCCCCAAAAAAAAACTTTAAGAAACCCAAAGATAAAGAGCAAGCTCTTGCAAGAAGATTTTTCTTCAAGGTAAGAATGAAGGATGATGAAAATAGAGATGAAATCATCTCATAAAAAGAAGAATTCATTTCTTTAAACGGATCATAGATCTACAAGACAAAAAGTCTTTCACCAAGAGATCAAAAGATCTCATCATAAAATAAAAGAAGAACATAATTTTTCTCACAGATCATGGATCTATAAAGGCAAAGCCTTTCATCAACATAAGAGATTGGAAATATCTCCTGCAAAAATAAGAACTGTTGTTCTTAGATCTTGAGACAAAGTCTCTTTTAAAAGAACATAAATTTATTTTCCAGATCATAAAATTGATCAGATGCGCTCTACGCTCTTGAACTGTGCTTTGCGCTCTTGAACTGCGCTTTTGCGCTCTCTGAACTGGCGCTCAGCGCTAAATGCGCCACGTGTCAATCGCGTATGCGCCAATTAACTTGCGCTTTGCGCTTCTGAAATAGCGCACCGCGCTCATGGGCTGGAGCTCAGCGCCAAGCGCACCATGTGTCACTCACGTGTGCGCCATTAAACTGAAAGCGCTCAGCTCTCATGGACTAGCGCTCAGCGCTCATAAACTGGCATCATGCGCTCATCATCTGGCGCCTAGCGCTGAGTGTGACACGTGTCCCTTGCATGTGCGCTACTTGGCTAAAGCGCACTGCGTTTTTTGATTGGCGCAAAGCGCCTAGCGCGCCACGTGTTGCGCTGACAGAACATAAATTGTTCTTTAATAAGCCCAGAGCTCTGATGAATGCTCAACACTAAATAAAAAGCAAAGACATTGTCAAGATATAAATCAATGCTCAACATTGTTAAAAGGGTCAAGCCCAAATAAAGGCTCAACAGCCAAAAATAAAATGTTAAACATTTTAACCTGATTGGACTTAGCCAAATATTAGCCATAAGTCCTCAACTTATATTAATTGAGCCCATCTGCTCATAAATATTTTAACAGATCTTAGCCCCAAATTGGACTACAGATCTTTCAACCAACTCACATCGGTTCGAGGGTACATCTCTTTACTCCTCTGATATTTGTCGTTGTAATCCTTCAACGTCTTCAGAGAGGTGACGGGTCCCGACAACCATACGTTTCATGGACTGTGAGGTCCTTAAACTCATGGACTATGATGTCCTTAACCTTGACTGTGAGGTCCTTAAACTCATGGACTGTGATGTCCTTAACCTTGACTGTGAGGTCTTTAAACTCACGGACTGTGATGTCCTTAACCTTGACTGTAAGGTCTTTAAACTCAAGGACTGTGATGTCCTTAACCTTGACTGTGAGGTCTTTAAACTCACGGACTTAATCTTGACTGTGAGGTCTTTAAACTCACGGACTATGATGTCCTTAACCTTGACTGTGATGTCTTTAAACTCACGGACTATGATGTCCTTAACCTTGGACCGTAATGTCCTTAAACTAATCGACCGCAATGTCCCTAAACTAACAATAGAGCCCAAATGCTCTTTTGTTGGATCTAAATGATCCCGTTAAGTTGATCTTAGTCTAAAAATTGGACTAACGTATCCTTAACAAACGTTTAAGTTGATCTTAGTCTCAAATGAGACTAACGTATCCTTAAACCCAACCCCCGAACCCAAATCTAAGAAGATACGGATTTAGAATAATCCACACCTTACGGGCGACAACATAAATTAGTCTCCGTATATAATCCACGGGCAACCAAAAACAAAACAAACACACACGATACAAAATGACCATCTGAAGAAGGAGAAAGTTGTTACCGCGATGCGGTAGCGTAACTAACTGCAGGGGCTTGCGCCTGCAAGGAAGAGCGTCCCCACAATAAAAAAACTCCTCAAACGAGGGGGAATCTGATGAAGTCTGCTATATCGGCCGCATCCGTTTAAACCTTCGATACATGGTGCCATAAATCAACTTGGCATCTTCGGAGAGGTGGACAGATAGCACCAATTAGCATCTGCCCCAAAATTCAGGCGAGACGGACCCGCGCAGTTGCGTCTCCGTGTTTACGGCGGGGAACAGATTCTGGCACGCCCGGTGGGACCTTTTCCTATTTCCACTCCACATTTCGTGTGTCGTGTTTGCGAATGAATCGCGGTTTGATATGGTTGCCCTTGGGTTTGAGATACTAAGATTTGGTTTTTCTCCCGTGGAGAGAGAAAATCAATGGGCTCTAACTGCTCCAGCTGCAACTCCCGTTCCTCTTCATCTTGAGGAGTAACCTACGGGCCCCAAGCGGCCTCCCTCTTCACAATGCCGGTGGAACAAGTGACCCAAGCTACCACTGGGCTATTCTTCAGGACCATGATCCCGCCAACAAACTTCAGCGCTCCTGTACCATCGCAGGAAGCTCCGAAGAAGTCGGTCTTTGATCGGCTTGAAACTACTGCGGCCCCTCTCAACGGGTCGTCCAAATCCACTGCTTCAGTTTTCAACAGACTGGGCCGAAGCTCAGATGGGCCCATGAAGAAGCCCACAATTCCTAAAGAGGTTATCCCAAAACGGGTAGCCATTCCTACTCCTGAAGTCACCAAGACGGCTTCTCCTGCTAAGGGGTCGGTCTTCACAAGATTGGCCATTTCAGCTCCCGTTCCAGACAAAGTCATAAAGGCTGTTTTCCCTATTCGAAAGTCGGCCTTCGCAAGACTGACTACCCCCTCTCAACGGGTGTCAGTCTTTGATAGGCTAGCACCAATAATAGTCTCTCCTCAAAGCAGGGGGCATGAAGAAGCTCATCCAACAGCGGAGGTGATCCCGGCCGCACGACATGCTCGACATCGCCACTGACGCCGAGTGAGGAAAGCTGGGGGCAGTTCACCTTCCGAACTGACACCGCCAGCTCCAACGATGGAAGTCGATGCTGCTGTTCCAACTGGGAACAGCTTTGAACTACTCAGGAGGGTCCGCAAGAACTCTCCGACCGCTGTTATGAAAAGGTCTCCTCCTCCTGTGGAGAATGCCACAAAGGCGAAGCTCGAACAGCCCCCTCAGCGGCTGTCCTATAAAATTTACAAAGTCTGGCGTCAAGTCCAAGACTCGGTGATTGATCAAGACTACCCCCGACGACAGGAAAAGATGAAGGTTCGGCAAGAAGAGAACCACCCTGTCAAGCCACAGAAGGCGACAGCTATTTGGGTGCCCACTGCAACGGCCCCATCAACTTCGACCGCTCACAAGAGGAGAAGGCTGGAGAAAATTCCCATGTCTGCGACAAATGTCAAGGGTACTGAGCCTAAACGCCCCAAGTCTGGGGGTATGGTGGTGCATACCGTCTATAAGGCATCCGGAAAAGAGGATAGCCGTATCTCCACAGGTCATCGAACGCTTACGCGATCAGTGACTAAGGCTCAGGAGCAACAACAACAAAAGCTCCAAGAAATGCTAATAGCCATGGCCGCACTCACGGGACCAAAAGCAAGCCCAGAGACGTCCTCAGAGCAGCGTCATGAGTAGGAAACCGACGCTGAGTTCCTCCGCAGAATCCTCGAGAAGAAGGACAAAGAGGCAGCGGAACAAGATGCCAACATAAAAAGAATGGCGTTTTTATTCCAAGACAAGGTCGGGATGATGTTACAGCCGGATCCTCCAGCTGAAGACCCTCCGATTATCCTTGAAGACGATAGGGGATAGACATCAAACCCAGCTGTAATTATTTTTGTTTTTAATTACAAGCTACAAGAATGAAATAACTCCATTTTTAGTGTACAAGAAATTATTTTAAATTTAATGTATACTAAGAGTATTTATTCTTGCTGCTATCAGTTTAAGTAATTAAAAACCACAATAATTACAAGAAGGAGCTTGTAGCTCACTGGTAACACCTTGCACTGCTGAACCAAGCCACCAGAGTTCGAATCCTATGCCCCACATAATCTTTATATCATTTTGTTTTAATTTTTTTGGGAAGTCAAACGGTCAAACAGCCATAACTCATAATTTATTGCAATTTATAAAAAATAAACTACACCAAAACCTCCCCCAGACCACAGCCGACCCAACGGCACCTGACTCGGCCCTGACTCGGCCGAGTCGGCCGGCGACTCGGCCGGCGCCGCCGGCCGGACTCGGCTGGTCGGCCGAGTCGTCAACACGAAAAAGTTTCGTGTTGACTTGGTCAACCCCCCCTGTATACTTTAATTTTTCAGTACTGTTACCAATTTTCCATTAATCCTCTTTTAAGACCAAAATTAATGAATTTTTAATGATTTTTACATTTTTTAAAAATATTTTTTAATCCAAACCCTAATCCTAGCCTAGCCCTATATAAAGACCCCTACCCTCTACCATTTCACCTCACAACTCTAAGTCCACTCTCCCAAATTCTCGAGAACTCGGTACAAAGAGCGAGAAGCGAAGCGCTGCCGAAATCGACGACGGATTCCGGCGACCGGATCAGAACCTTCGCGACGTTTTCGACGAATCGACAACCACCACATCCCTTAGCTTCCTTAGCTTGTCCAAACCGTAAGTCCCATCCCTTCTATCTCTCTTTTCTATAAATGTAAAAATACGACTTTTTGGAACCCGACGGAAATCGGACAAACCGATTTCCGATTCGGTTTTTCTATAAATTTCCACTTGTCACCTAATACATAATATCTACCCATACTCATGTTGACTATTAATCACCCATAAACCAATTTAATCAAACTTTTTTACATGAAATGATAACTTCTTTGCAAAACCGTATTCTTTTCATAAAAATACCATGAAGTTCATTTTTCTTAGTTTAATTAATTCCCTCACTCCTAAATAGGTTTATCTTGATCACTAAACTTGTAGAAACCAATTTGATTGAATTTTCACACATGAAATGATAACGTTTTCAAATACCGTATTCTTGCGCTTTAATACCTTCAACTTTAACATGTCATGTTTTACCTCTAAACGACATCAAAACTTAAAATAAGTCATAAGGTAATGACCTACCTCTACACACACTCAATATAACCCTAGTTGATAAATACCAAAACACAGAATACGAAATTACAGGACGTTTCACTAAAATACCCTAATCTTTATAACCGTTATTGAAAGCTTTAAACATTTCTAAATAAAATCTTTTAATAAAATGAAAACACGATTGGTCATGGACATCGATCGTTTATCTAAACTGTCTTGTGGTGTCTAGGCAAGTGTGTCTAGGCTAGTGGTTTTTAATTAGGCCCACGACTGTGGTTCCTTCCCACTTACCTGGCACTTACCTGGCCGCAATTGACGGTGAAGAGGCGATTTGAGCCTTCTAATGACTCATCGTTTAGACCTTAGAAATAGGCTAGTTGGTTTAGGAAACCCTAACAACTAAAATACGGAAAACTATACTCATTTACAAATAAATACCTTATATTTATAAAACCGTTTTTCTAAATGAAAAGTATTTGTTAAACCTAAGCAAAGCGCCGCTACAACCCACTTTTGGGGAACCCGTTAGGGATAGTACGGTTCATCGTGCACCCGCGGGCTAGTAGTGCGAGATTCAGACCTCCACAAGGAGCATTCGGTCTCGAAAGGTTTAAAATACGGCATTTAAGAAAAAATGAGATTTTGGAAAATAAAATATTATTTAAAATTATTCTTGTATTAATATATATATGATTATCATTTAAACAACTATTTTATCATAAGATAAAGTTTCCACATTTTTCTAAAATTACAAGATTAAAAGTTACATTAAAATACCATGAATTTTAAATAAATCAATTAATACTTTTATTAGGATATATTCACTAGAATAACACAAATAAAATTCATACTCATTATAACTATAAAGACGAATAATAAATACTTGAGGTGTATTTTGAAAACTATACAAAAATACTTTTTACATAAATCCCCCCTCAAGTTTTATAAATTACAATAAGGCCCCTAACAATTATTGAACTTCAAATTACTTTTCTTTTAGTCTGACTCGGATTAGAGGCTGACTATTTCTGACTTGAATATGATTCAAGTCAATCTATACTCTTTAATATTCCAACTCAATATGAACACAGGAATCCCAAAATCCAGTTAATATTTTATATAACTAGACTGAACTGAACCATGGATATTCTTTTTACATGTTTCCCAGTATTCCATTTACATGACTCTACGGTTATAACCGTTTCCTGATATCATGGTTTCGGTCAGTCAGTCAATCTATCATGAAATCAATTCAAGTTTACAAGATAACAATACAAACAAAACATCGCGGGGTTTAAGGGGTAGATTGGTACGGAAGGTGTTAAAGGTGGCATGAGGTGGTCAGATTTAAGACACCTAACCTGAATCCAGTTGCCGTTGTTCAGGTGTTAAAGGTGGCATGAGGTGGTCAGATTTAAGACACCTAACCTGAATCCAGTTGCCGTTGTTCCGGGTTGTATAACGGAGCCTTGTACTCTATTTCCGTTTGCCCTGGTCTCTAGCATATAGAGACCCCTCTCGTATACACTGGCATTCTTCTGTACCAAACTACAAACAACATCGTTAATATAACATTACAAAATTACAACAATACAATACAATATTAAAAGCTACTCTCTCTCTCTTACTCTCTGTCTATTTTCTCCTTATCTTTGGGACTTACCGAGCGACCTGTTCGCTGACGACATTCTATTTTTTTCTTCTTTGAATGCCGTCAGGTGCGTTGGACCAAGCTGAGATCGAGCCCACCGGTGAAGATTTGGAGCAGTTCCACGAAGATCCCGAGCTCTGAATATTGTACCTTGTTCTTTCCAGTATTTCATTTTCTGTTATACCACTGTTTAGGCATTGTTTTTCATTCCAGTTGTATTTTCTTTTCATGCATTGTACAAAGAATGTTATTAATAAAAGTTGCTGTTATTTCTATATTATTCGTCTCTTGTGATTTACTTTATATTGCTTAGTTACGCTTAGCGTATGTACTTCTGAGTATATACGTAGCGGGCCTCGTCGCGTCCACTTCGCCGTACACTGGGAAGCGGGGCGTGACACGGATCCCCGGAATGAGATGGGGAAAGGGAAAGCAACCTTCGTCGCCAACGCTCAACAAAAACCGAGTGGCCCGAAACGGGTTGTTCGCCAAAGCAACAAGCGGCAATCTCTTGATGAGAAGTTGAAACATCCTTACTCGTTTCCCCGGGATAAAACAAGGAGACTATTCAAACTAGCAGTGCGCAACGGACTCATCACTCTACTGATCCCAATTACTGCCCCTACCATCGAGTATTGGGCCATCCACTCGAAGATTGCTTCCTCTTCAAAAATTGGGTTGAAGACCAATACTAGCAGGGCAAGTTCGCGCTATCCGAAAAATGGAAGGTGAATTCGCCACAACAGCACACCCTTAAAATGGTGGACATGCCGGGGGCATCGTTCTCTTTTATAGAAGAAGCTCCATGGGAGGTGGCTCTTTCAGCTAAGACGAAAAGAATGCTGAAAGATCTTCACACATTCCTGGCGATCAGGTGGAAAAGTCCGTGGAACTCGAGATTATTGAGGGAATGCTGAAGCCGCGGCTGACTCCAAGAATTGGTAGCGATAATCAAAACGCTCAAGCCCAGCCGTCAAAGTCTTCGAAGAAGAAGAAGAAGACCAAAAAGCCCGTGAAGCCTGATGACAAGCGCACGGACCTGTAAAAACATATCGATGCGCTGAAGGAATATAACCAGAAGGCGCGAACCCTGGTCACGTTCCAAGAGCTTCTCAACCACATCCTTGAGGATGGAGATGATGACAATGATGGGGAAAAAGACTCGTCAGATGAACCAGAGAACTATGTGGTGAACTGCCACATGATCTCTCACTCGTCAATAAATGGTGAAGAAGCTCCTGATACAGAGAAACTGGGGGCAGATCTAGAACCGGAATCAAAATCCCTGGAGCCATCGGACGAATTGATTGACAGACTGCTAAGCGAAGCTCTTCAGAAAAGCAAAGCTGACAGAGAGCGGGAAACGGCCATATACGAGAAGGCCAAGCGTCGGTGTCAAGTTGAAGAAGCTCCGGTATTGAGAAACCGTGGAGTACCCCAACCGGATCGAAGCATCCCTGTCACCAGTAAAAGCAAGCTTAAAGCAAGGAAACGATTCGCTAGGGCCCTGTCAATGGGAATGAAGTTGCCTTCTTTTAGAGGAATTACTCCTGGCGGTATACATCTTGATGAAGCGGACGTACATCCTAACTTCTGCTTATACCATCAGAGAATTACACACCCTACCGAAGAGTGCACAGCCTTTAAAAACTGGTGGCAGGGATATGTTGCCCACCGACAACACGTCCAGCGAGTGAAGCGCAAGGCTCGTCGGAAACAGAGAAGCACGACAGATGAACGCAAAAGAACTGCCGACAAACGTCACATAGTTGACACCAAGGGATTACACGTTCTCACCTTTGGAAGCGACTCTGATGAACAAATAGCTCTCAGCCCTCTCTTCAAGGAATTTACCTCTGACACGAAAGATACGAAGACTTGCAAGGATATCTAGCTGCGTAATCGTACGTTGCCCCGAAAAATCTCGGACCTACAAATGATGGACCGTAATGTCCTAAAACTAGCAACTGACTGAGACGTCTATAAACTACTACGGACTGCAGCATCCTAAGGCTGACGCATAAAAATAAATAAATAAAAAAAAATGGTACGTCCACAAGCAAAATGGGCACGGATGAAAACCCGAAAGGGCTCCGTGAGTAAAATCAACAGGGCTACCGGCGAGTTTGTGAAAACCGAAAGGGCGCAATCTCGTTAAAAGACACTTGCAAGTTCCTCTCGACCCTGTAAGGAGAAAATACCTGCGTGAGATCTTTACGACTCACAAGCGAGCAACACACTTAGGGATCCCCACGATTCCTAAGGAGAAATTATATTTACGAGATCCTCACGATTTGTAAGGAGAACTCTCTTATGAGACCCTCACGGCTCATAAGCTTCAAAAGCCTTAAGCTACAGGGATCTGAACCTGTTCTTAAGCCATCACATTTCCCAATTTTCCCTACAAGCGGTTCAATACTGACCCTTGTATACAATCCACGGGCACAAATAAGCATTTCCTTGCCGAGTCCCACCGAAGACGAGGAATGCCCTCATTTGGTGAACAAACACCTGTAGGTCCTCTCGACTTATAAGGAGAAAACACTCTTGTAAGATCCTTACGACTTATAAGAGAACATACACTTAAAAATCCTCACGATTTTTAAGGAGAAAATGCACCTACGAGATCCTCACGACTCGTAGGGAGAAACACCTTTATGAGACCCTTACGGCTCATAAAGTCAAAAGCCTTAGTTGACAGGATCTTAACCCTATTTGCTAAGCCACTTTTGTTCGAACCGACAAAGTCAAATGATGATTCGCTCCTGGAAATATCCCAGTTGTAGCGATGCTAATGCCTAAATCGGTCTCAAATCCCAAGTCCTTTCAAGGCAAATGATGATTCGCTCCTGGCAATATTCCAGTCGCAGCGATACTGATGCTAAGATTGGTATCAGATCTTGAATTCCGTACTCGAAAAAAATGCATATGAAATAGCTAAAATGATTGTGCAACTCGCAATAAAAAGCAGCGAGTAAAATAAATTGCCGAAATGATTGGACACCATGAAAAATAGCCAAAATGATTGGGCAATCGCGACTTTCGCGATATAAAATCCTGAAATGATAGAGCATGGCAAAAAAAAAATTCTGAAAGAATGAAACTTTTGCCCTACAGGTGAGATCACATCGATCCCTGTATACAATCTAGGGGCACAAACAAGAAGGGAACCATATCGTCCCACCTGGCTTCGTCGAAGCGAAGCCAAATCTCGACGGTTCACAGACAGCTTAGAGACTACCCCGGAACCATGGCAAAATCCCCTAGTTCCAAATCTCAACGGTTCACAGACAGCCTAAAGATCACCAATGACGTTTCTCCTCACTCCAACCAGATGTAGACGTGACGTCAACAACCGACCTCAGAGTTGCAATGAAGCGGAGCCATAGCAAAGTCCCTAGTTCCAAATCTCAATGGACACATCTACGGCCCGAAGACCAACAACGGCGTGCTTCCTCATTGCAGCAGGACACAGATGCTACACCATCAATCGGAGCCATGGCAAAGTCTCCTAGTCCCAAGACTCTACGGTCCACAGACAACCTAGAGTCAACCAATGACCTCCCTGCCGGATCAACGCTCCGTCTCGGAAACAAGTCAACCTACCCCCAGGGAAATCAGTGTCTTTAGCAAAAACCTCGATCCAGGGAAATCAGCATCCTTGACGAGAGCATCTCGATTCGCGTCGACCCGCAGAGAAATCAGTGTCTTTGCAGGAATACCTCGATTCGTCTCAACCCCAGGGAAATCATTGTCCTTGGCAAAACCTCTCGATTCAGGGAAATCAATGTCCTTGAAAAGAGCATCTTGATTCGCGTCGACCTGCAGAGAAATCAGTGTCTTTGTAGGAATATCTCGATTCGTCTCAACCCCAGGGAAATCAGTATCCTTGGCAAAAACCTCGATTCAGGGAAATCAGCGTCCTTGACGAGAGCATCTCGATTCGCGTCGATCCGCAGAGAAATCAGTGTCTTTGCAGGAATATCTCGATTCGTCTCAACCCCAGGGAAATCAGCGTCCTTGGCAAAACCTTTCGATTCAGGGAAATCAGTGTCCTTGACGAGAGCATCTTGATTCACATCGACCCACATAGAAATCAGTGTCTTTGCAGGAATATCTCGATTCGTCTCAACCCCAGGGAAATCAGCGTCCTTGGTAAAACCTCTCGATTCAGGAAAATCAGTGTCCTTGACGAGAGCATCTTGATTCGTGTCGACCCGCAGAAAAATCAGTGTCTTTGCAGGAATACCTCGATTCGTCTCAACCCCAGGGAAATCAATGTTCTTGGCAAAAACCTCGATTTAGGGAAATCAGCGTTCTTGACGAGAGCATCTTGATTCGTGTCGACTTGCAGAGAAATCAGTGTCTTTGTAGGAATACCTCGATTCGTCTCAACCCCAGGAAAATCAGTGTCCTTGATGAGAACATCTCGATTCGCGTCGAACCGCAGAGAAATCAGCGTCTTTGCAGGAATACTTCGATTCGTCTTAACCCCATGGAAATCAATATCCTTGGCAACCTCCTCGATTCAGGGAAATCAGCATCCTTGACAAGAGCATCTTGATTCGCGTCGACCCGCAGAGAAATCAGTGTCTTTGCAGGAATACCTCGATTCGTCTCAACCCCAGGGAAATCAGTGTCCTTGGCTAAAACCTCGATTCAGGAAAATCAGTGTCCTTGACGAGAGCATCTCGACTCGCGTCGATCCGTAGAGAAATCAATGTCTTTGCAGAAATACCTCGATTCGTCTCAACCCCGGGGAAATCAGCTTCCTTGGCAAAAACCTCGATTCAGGGAAATCAGCGTCCTTGACGAGAGTATCTCGATTCGCGTCGACCCGCAGAGAAATCAGTGTCTTTGCAGGAATACCTCTATTCGTTCAACTCCGAGGAAATCATTGTCCTTGGCAAATACCTCGATTCAGGGAAATCAATATCCTTGGTAACCTCCTCGATTCAGGGAAATCAACGTCCTTGACGAGAGCATCTTAATTTGCGTCGACCCGCAGAGAAACCAGCGTCTTTGCAGGAATACCTCGATTCGTTTCGACCTCCAGGGAAATCAGTGTCCTTAGCAAAACCTCGATTCAGGGAAATCAGCGTCCTTGAAGAGAGCATCTCGATTCGCATCGACCCACAGAGAAATCATCGTCTTTGCAGGAATACCTCGATTCGTCTCAACCCCAGGGAAATCAGTGTCCTTGGCAACCTCCTCGATTCAAAGAAATCAGCGTCCTTGACGAGAGCATCTCGATTCGCGTCGACCCGCAGAGAAATTAGCGTCTTTGCAGGAATACCTCGATTCGTCTCAACCCCAGAGAAATCAGTGTCCTTGGCAACCTCCTCGATTCAGGGAAATCAGCGTCCTTGACGAGAGCACCTCGATTCGCGTCGACCCGCAGAGAAATCAGTGTCTTGGCAGGAATACCTCGATTCGTCTCAACCCCAGGGAAATCAGTGTCCTTGGCAACCTCCTCAATTCAGGGAAATCAGCGTCCTTGACGAGAGCATCTCGATTCGCGTCGACCCACAAAGAAATCAGCGTCTTTGCAGGAATACCTCGATTCTTCTCAACCCCAGGGAAATCAGTGTCCTTGGCAATCTCCTCAATTCAGGGAAATCAGCGTGCTTGACAAGAGCATCTCGATTCGCGTCAACCCGCAGAGAAATCAGCGTCTTTGCAGGAATACCTTGATTCGTTTCGACCTCCAGAGAAATCAGTGTCCTTGGCAAAACCTCGATTCAGGGAAATCAGCGTCCTTGACGAGAGCATCTCGATTCGCATCGATCCGCAGAGAAATCAGCGTCTCTGCAGTAATACCTCGATTCGTCTCAACCCCACGGAAATCAGAGTCCTTGGCAACCTCCTCGATTCAGGGAAATCAGCGTCCTTGACGAGAGCATCTCGATTCGCGTCGATCCGCAGAGAAATTAGAGTCTTTGCAGGAATATCTCGATTCGTCTCAACCCCAAGAAAATCAGTGTCCTTGGCAACCTCCTCGATTCAGGGAAATCAGCGTCCTTGACGAGAGCACCTCGATTCGCGTCGAGCCGCAGAGAAATCAGTGTCTTGGCAGGAATAGCTCGATTCGTCTCAACCCCAGGGAAATCAGTGTTCTTGGCAACCTCCTCGATTCAGGGAAATTAGCGTCCTTGACGAGAGCACCTCGATTCGCGTCGACCCGCAGAGAAATCGGTGTCTTTGCAGGAATACCTCGATTCATCTCAACTCCGGGGAAATCGGTGTCCTTGGCAAAACCTCGATTCAGGGAAATCAGCATCCTTGGCGAGAGCACCTCGATTCGCGTCGACCCGCAAATAAATCAGTGTCTTTGCAGGAATACCTCGATTCGTCTCAACTCCGAGGAAATCAGTGTCCTTGGCAAAAACCTCGATTCAGGAAAATCAGCGTCCTTGACGAGAGCACCTCGATTCGCGTCGGCCCGCAGAGAAATCAGTGTCTTTGCAGGAATACCTCGATTCGTTTTGACTCCAGGGAAATCAGTTTCCTTGGCAAAAACCTTGATTCAGGGAAATCATCGTCCTCGACAAGAACATCTCGATTCGCGCCGACCCCCAAAGAAATCAGTGTCTCTGCAGGAATATACAATGTCAGCAAAGCGGAGCCGCGACAAAGTTCCCAGTTCCATGACTCGGCGGTACACAGACAAACCAAAGTCAACCCTCGACCTCCCTGTTAAAGCAATGGTTTGACTCGGGAGTAGGTCAACTCATCAATCACTTACGAGTCCTCTCGACTTGTAAGGAAGAAAATTCTCTTGTGAGATCCTTACGACTCTCAAGACTAAACACACTTAGGAATCTTCACGATTCCTAAGGAGAAAATACACTTACGAGATCCTTTCGACTCGTAGGAAGAAAAGTCTTTGTGAGACCCTCACGGCTCATAAAGTTGAAAATTCTTGGGTGGCAGATCCTAACCCTGTTTCCCAAGCCATCACTGTCCTGCAAGGAGGTCAACATGGACTATCCACGGGCCACACTCTCCGAAGTCGAACATCGACGAGGAGGGAAACAACCACTTACGAGTCCTCTCGACTTATAAGCGCGAAAATTCTCTTGTGAGATCCTTACGACTCTCAAGAGAAAGCACACTTAGGAATCTTCACGATTCCTAAGGAGAAAATACACCTACGAGATCCTCTCGACTCGTAGGGAGAAAAGTCTTTATGAGACCCTCACGGCTCATAAAGTTGAAAAGTCTTAGGCAACAGATCCTAACCCTGTTTCCTAAGCCGTCGCTACCTTATAAAGAGTTCAAGATGAACTGTTATCTACCATCTATGGGCCATACTTGCCAAAGCTATATGCCACAGAAATGGAGAAGTTACTCATGAGCATATAAACTACTTCACGTCAGAGTAAAACATAAAGAAATAGAAGGGTGCGGCTCATGGAGCTGAGGGTTTAGAACTATATCCCTTAAGAGTCGAGAGTTGAGTCAATGATAAATGACGACGCTTGTGTCCGCTCGTTATCTTCTTAGATCAAGATTTTGAAAATTATATACCAACCCAAAACTGGTCATACGCTATGAATTACTTTGCATTACTTCACCCACGTATATACTTACATGGGCAAAGTAGTGGGGGGCATTTGTTCCCGCCAAAATTTTGGCTCACAACCTACTCCCTTATATAAAAAAAAAAATAATAAAATAAAAAATGAAGGGAAAAACTCCACATGCAAAGAATGCAACAAATGCCTCAAAGCTAAGAGTTAAAACATTGTGAAGCGACGCTTCAGATGCAGCGCCAAGTGCGCTGCGCCCTAAACAGCGCACCCCGTGTAAAGCATGGGTGCGCTAGCGCTAGGTGCGCTGCGCTCCAAGCAGCGCACCACGTGTCAAACACGTATGCGCTGCCTTTTAAGCATCACATCACGTGCAAAGCACGGGTGCGCTAGCGCTGGAATTAAGAAAACTCCCCACCGTTAGATCGAAGATATAATAATAATGATAAATCATTAATTAATCAGAATTAAATTCTGTTATGGAAAGATTTTCCAATCTTGTTAAAAACAAGAAAATTGCCTTCTGTAAAATAGAAGTCCTAGGATCAAAGATCCAATGGTGGGGAAACATCCCCAAATCAATCAGAGAAAGATCTCTTTAACTGATTCAACAAATCAGCTTACCCTATATAAAGGCCCCAAGACTTCAAGTCTTGCATAGAGAAACCCCCCCCCCCAAAACTTTGAGAAACTCAAAGATAAAGAGCAAGCTCTTGCAAGAAGATTTTTCTTCAAGGTAAAAATGAAGGATGATAAAAATAAAGATGAAATCATCTCATAAAAGGAAGAATTCATTTCTTTAAACGGATCATAGATCTACAAGACAAAAAGTCTTTCACAAAGAGATCAAAAGATCTCATCATAAAATAAAAGAAGAATATAATTCTTCTCACAGATCATGGATCTATAAAGGCAAAACCTTTCATCAACATAAGAGATTGGAAATATCTCCTGCAAAAATAAGAACTGTTGTTCTTAGATCTTGAGACAAAGTCTTTTTTAAAAGAACATAAATTTGTTTTCCAGATCATAAAATTGATCAGATGCGCTCTGCGCTCTCGAACTGCGCTTTGCGCTCTTGAACTGCGCTTTGCGCTCTTGAACTGCGCTTCTGCGCTCTTTGAACTGGCGCTCAGCGCCAAATGCGCCACGTGTCAATCACGTATGCGCCAATTAACAACTTGCGCTTTGCGCTTCTGAAATAGCGCACTGCGCTCATGGGCTGGCGCTCAGCGCCAAGTGCACCACGTGTCACTCACGTGTGCGCCATTAAACTGAAAGCGCAATGTGCTCATGGACTAGCGCTCAGCGCTCATAAACTGGCATCATGCGCTCATCATCTGGCGCCTAGCGCTAAGTGCGACACGTGTCCCTTACATGTGTGCTACTTGGCAGAAGCGCACTGCGTTTTTTGATTGGCGCAAAGCGCTTAGCGCGCCACGTGTTGCACTGACAGAACATAAATTATTCTTTAATAAGCCCAGAGCTCTGATGAATGCTCAGCATTTAATAAAAGACAAAGACATTGTTAAGATATAAATCAATGCTCAACATTGTTAAAAGGGTCAAGCCCAAATAAAGGCTCAACAGCCAAAAATAAAATGTTAAACATTATAACCTGATTGGACTTAGCCCAATATTGGCCATAAGTCCTCAACTTATATTAATTGAGCCCATCTGCCCATAAATATTTTAACAGATCTTAGCCCCAAATTGGACTACAGATCTTTCAACCAACTCATATCGGTTCGAGGGTACATCTCTTTACTCCTCTGATATTTGTCGTTGTAATCCTTCAACGTCTTCAGAGAGGTGACGGGTCCCGACAACCATACGTTTCATGGACTGTGAGGTCCTTAAACTCACGGACTATGATGTCCTTAACCTTGACTGTGAGGTCCTTAAATTTACGGACTATGATGTCCTTAACCTAGACTGTGAGGTCCTTAAACTCACGGACTATGATGTCCTTAACCTTGACTGTGAGGTCCTTAAACTCACGGACTATGATGTTCTTAACCTTGACTGTGAGGTCTTTAAACTCACGGACTATGATGTCCTTAACCTTGACTGTGATGTCTTTAAACTCACGGACTATGATGTCCTTAACTTTGGACTGTAATGTCCTTAAACTAATCGACCGCAATGTCCCTAAACTAATAATAGAGCCCAAATGCTCTTTTGTTGAATCTAAATGATCCCGTTAAGTTGATCTTAGTCTAAAAATTGGACTAACGTATCCTTAACAAACGTTTAAGTTGATCTTAGTCTCAAATGAGACCAACGTATCCTTAAACCCAACCCCCAAACCCAAATCTAAGAAGATACGGATTTGGACTAATCCACACCCTACGGGCGACAACATAAATTAGTCTCCGTATACAATCCACGGGCAACCAAAAATAAAACAAACACACATGACACGAAGTGACCATCTGAAGAAGGAGAAAGTTGTTACCGTGATGCGGTAGCGTAATTAACTGCAGGGGCTTGCGCCTGCAGGGAAGAGCGTCTCCACAATCAAAAACCCCTCAAATGAGGGGGAATCTGACGGAGTCTGCTACATCGGCCGCATCCATATAAACCTTCGATATATGGTGCCAAAAATCAACTTGGCATCTTTGGAGAGGTGGACGGATAGCACCAATTAGCATCTGCCCCAAAATTCAGGCGAGACGGACCCGTGCGGTCACGTCTCCGTGTTTTCGGTGGGGAAAAATGACGTCCCATCATTTATGTTTCCTAAATATCACAGAAGAACCGAAAATAGAACGTACGTTTATACCATCCGCATTCACCACGGGGCTCTGTTATGCACCGTTAGGTTACTTAACTAATGGCAGAGCGGGGGCTGGATTAGCGCAGGTGCAAAACTTAAGCAACATTTATTATATATATATATATATATATAGCATTCGTCTCACTCAGTTATATGATCACATCACAGAACTCAAGCAGCAGAAGCAAACATATGAAATATTGGATATATTAGGAGGTCCGTGTTTTAAATTAAGCCAGTAAGGAAAAACACAGATTCCACGGTCGTGATGAATAGCCAAATACACATCCTTAGACCCCTACGAGAGCGGCAAACAACCCTCCCAATTCAAGAGTTAGGAGATCCGGCCTCGACTCATCGAGATGGTGTCCCCGGTTACTTGTGCTCTCCGCCCTGGGTCTATCCTAATGCGGAAAAGTAAATAATATACATCAATGGTGACAACAACCTCAATCCGGAAGTGTCCCAATAAAAGAATATTACATACATTTGATTACATGAATGAAAAATTGAAAAACTCTCATTTCACACAAAACCCCCCGGTTATTCAATCACAACGATCCAATATAACATATCACAAGCAACACTATAACATCACATGTTATCAACGTAAATAAATATGCGTATTCCGAATGTCGTTGACATATAGCAACGAGATTGGGGATACCCATCGTATTATATTTACGGTCGCAAAAAAGAAATAAAAACTACAATAATTAGAATCCGCATATTCCTTAGACATCGGAAACCCGGAATATCACATTATTCCGGATTTCATGTCTAACCATATAAACCTTGCATTTGAGTCTCGAATTGAAAATAATTTTCAATTATAATTCCGGTAATTCAACAAGATTCCCGATTAAATGATCGAATGCTCGTCAGGAACTCTAGTAGATTGCCGCAAATCCGATGCCGACGACGAAGTGCACTTGCGCAGAACATTGCGGCCGCAAGCACCCGAGTGGATGCTTTTGGCAATAGGGTTCTCCTATAGTCACTTGGCCGGGGCTATGGGGCATGGCTATCTAGTATTGTTACCCGCGAATGTTCACGATTGCGATGGAGTTTTGATTCGAATCGAAACTCTATGGCAATCGATCAAACGAGACTAAAACGCTAGATTTACAAATTGCAAACTAGTTTCACAAAACTAATTAATGTGGATTCCAAATATTGTATCACATATCATAACATAAACCCGAAACAATATTAAATTGCGACTTCGAAACACTCCGAATTGCACCAATTCAAAAGATAACATCACATGTAATCTAGGCAAAATCAAACAGTACCTGAAACCCTAAACCCAAGATCCTAAAGCACCATAAAAAACTCAAGTCCCAAATAAACTATAGGACCGGCCAGGCTGGGTTTTTGAATGATCTCGCCGGCCAAAGTTTATCATTTGGGGCTCGTTTTTCTATGGTGTTCTAGTTACATCACATGCAGTATTCTGCACTTATTTAAAAAATGTTTAGAGGACTTTTAAAAAATCGACAGAAACTAGGGTTTTGGGTTTACAGTTTTCGGAGTTGTTTCGGTTTCGTAATTTCTATACATCGTCTAATACTCTAGCTTGGCTCTGATACCATGAAAGTGTGTCTGAGCACCACCACTAGGTTAATACCAGCATCAAGTATGCAATTTTAAAAAATCTTAGGGTGCTAACCTAGAATCTAACTAGAGTATTAGGGTTTAACATATGATAAAGCAGGTTCTATACTAAGTGAAGAAAGTTACAACCTTTGTAGACCAAGTCCTTCACTTCTAAAGCTTCGAGTAGTAGTCCCTACGACTCCTCTTGACTCCACTTGAAGAAAAGATCGAGCTTGCTTTGCGATTTTCGAGGCCGAAGATGATTCACCTTGAAATTTCTCTAGGTCAAACTACCTCTTCACTAATCAAGTATTACTGCAGGAAACGACCTAAACTAAATGGCTAATCTAGTGTAGGTTGATGAAGTAGGGATTTTGGCTCACTTAGAAATATTCTTCTCTTTTTCCAACTCAAGAAAATGAACTAGAGAAGGAAGATGAACATGGGAGGAAAAAACGAGAGAGTAAGCAAATGAGCTAGGATAGTGAGCAAGTGAAGAATGGCTCAATGATCATCTCACTTATTGAAGCATCCATTATTTCACAATACAAATAATGAACCATACTTCAATAGTGATCACAAACCATTAAACAAATGTTTTGAGCTATGCTTCACCCATGCCAAAAAAATCTCCTTATTTTCCATATCATATATCTATTTCCAAAATAGATAATCCACACACACACACACATATATATATCACACGTATATATAAATATATATTAATAGAAGAAAATAATTAGTGAGCATTAATATTAGTTAATATATAAATATATCATATATATATATATATAAAATTATTAAATCAACACTTGATTTAATAATTCGGTTATATCATATATAACCGACTAATATCATTTATCTGTATATCATATTATCAAATCAACACTTGATTCAATAATCCGGGTTATATCACATATAACCTAATCGATATCAAATGTCGCCAGATTAGAATATGGTATCACATATACGTATTTAATCAGGCTCCCGCACATATCAACATATGTGCCCTACTTCGTTTCGCTTGAGCTATGAAACCTCTGTGTGGGACTCTAAAAACTCATCAATACGCCAGCAGTAGGTAATGATCAGATCAGTTATCCACAAGCCGTCAGCGGTACTAGCTGGACGTAACGGCTATCCATGTATTGGGTGAATAGAAGATCAACAAGTAAATTTGTCCAAACTCCCGTGAAGCCTATAAGCAACACTTACCATACAGTCCGGTTTCTTCGTCTGATATGTCGCATATCGAGTTTAGGGGTGGAATCGTCAGACCCCAGTTGCTTGATAAGTCATGCCGATGTGTGGCTCATAACGGTTCGAGAAACTACTGATAACACTTACCAGTAAATCTCATCAGCCCTGGTCAGGGACTTGTTGTTATAGCCAATCGAGCATAGCGCAATATCAACTCCCTATACCGGGAGAGACGAAACTCCTCTTATCGCTCACTGCCTCCATGTGACTCGGGGCTGTACCCAAAATCCACCTGTTTGCATGACTCCTTTGAGCCGTGGTAGGGAGAAAATCAAAGCACAGTGGGAACCACTATGACGATCTTGGGTCTACAGATTAACCTGTATCAGTGATATGTATGGTACCATCTAGGAGTTCTCGGTAAGTTCTATTCGGTGTACCCATTCTTTAATGAGCACCTGTGTACAATCTTTGATTTTAAATACCAATGGTTGTGGGATCAACCATCGCCCCATACAGGATCAGGAAACGTGCATACTAGTCTATTTTGGAATATCGATGCCCTGTCTCGATATCCCCTCGACTACGAACTATAAAGGATGTGCTCGTGAACTTCTCAAGTCCCAGTAGTATGATCCACATCATAGTCCTGGTAGTCAAGCCAAAATATTAAGGGCTTTATCAACATGTATCAGAGAGATAGTATAATAATACAAGTGTACATGTTAAGATAAAGAGCAAACAGATAGTATACTATCATGTCGAGAAAGAAAGTCCTCTATATATATATGTCCAAGCATCCGCTATAATATATAATAATGGCCTCTAAGGCATACATATTCCTAACAACAATATTCACAGGGTAATGTTATTACTCCTGTCAGATTTGATAACAAGTCCATCTTAATTATCTGATCTATCTTACTGTTATCGGGATGTACTAATCTCATATACCAAAAATCAAAATCAGATAAAAAAACAGAAAGAATAATTCAAATCAGAATTCTTATTGCATAAATCAGGTTTTACAACAGAGAGATAAAATAAATCATGTTCAAGACCCTTTTTCAGTAAGGCCGGAACAAAGATCAAATTACGTCTTATGCCAGGTACATAAAACACATTCTTGAGAACAATAATATTGTTGTAACAACCGTAAATTTCGTATTCTGTTCTTTTAAAATTCTTTTCGGAATTAAATCTTTTTTTTGAATCAAGTAGGTATTTGTTAATACTCTTGTAATTTATATGCAAGATTACTAATAGTCCTTACTGGTTATCTCGGTTGTGAGTTCGATTCATTGTGTTTCCAGCTATCTTAGTCGTTGAACCTAGAACCTCTAATCCCTATTTCTACATATAAACCCTGGCAACCCTAATTTTTTTCTCATCCATTGCCTCTTCATTATTTTCCTCCTACTTTCTGTAGAGAACTTAGATTTACGAAGAAGAAGAAAAAGAATCTCTATGCGTCCTCTTTATCATCTCGATTAGATTGAGACATCATCGATCTCTATCCCCATTAAAGATCATTGACCTTTTCTAATTGTAAGTTTTTTTTTATCACTTTTATTTCTTTTACATGTTAAAAGTTGATATTTATATAAATGTAATGTTTTTTAATCAAACCCTAAATTGTTTTACATAAAAGAAGTGTTTTTACGCATTAATATTTATAGATTTAGATAAAACGTTGACTTTCTAGAACCAAGTTCCTCTCAATATTTTTTTTTGTTTTTCATATAAAAGAAAATCTAGATTATCTTATAAAAATAATTGTTTTTGGTTAGAATTATAGTTTTCAAAAAAATGGTTATTTTTTTTTTATATGAGATCACATACTCTAGATTTTATAAGATAAAAAGTTATATCTTTATTTATGTTCACAAACCCAAACTTTGATTTGTAAGAAAAGCAAGAGATAATTTTTATAAGAGTGTTAGGTCAATAAAAAATTAATAAATTGTGTTAATTATAAAAATCATATTTTTATGAAACTAGATTTATTTTCTTATTTACTATTAATTAGAATATGGTATGTTGTCATTGAATACCTAAGTTACACACTTGACTTTCAAACCCTTAATTAATATCGTATAATATTGGATGACTTTGCATAATTCAAATCAAAAGTTCTAATTAGGTAATAAGCATAGTAGTATTTGTTGTTTCTCTCAATATTATCAGTCACCATAAATTGTCTCATTTATTCGTACTCATGTGCATATTAAGAAGTTTCCTTTTAGTTTTGTAAAATATGTCATCTCATAATCTTTTAACTTGCTGTAAATTTTGTTAAGGTATAATTTCATATACTAGATGTTACCCTGTATGTCAAGAGGGAAAGTATTTAAATTATTAATATGCATATTATTGTGATTTAAGAAGTGGTTATGATTTAATATTTAAGATTTAATAAGTAGATCATAATCATTTTGCTTCATATGGTGTCATCAAATCTTTTAGTTTTATGTTGTTGTTTCATAATATTAGTTTATTTGTTATGTTAAGATAAAGATTTAATATTGCATATATAATATTAGTTTGTTTGTTAGGTTAGTTTCATTAGATATATATGGTTTGTTAAGTTTTATATCATCAGTATATAACATGTGATTATCTAAATGCTTATATTATTTTGACATGGTAATAAATTATTAGTTATGTATACAGTTCATGTCGTTTTGAGATCTCAAATTTGTATACATATGTTTAACTGTTATTTGTTATATTAATTCAAAACTATTTTTATTAGTATACTGAAACTGATTTTCTATTGTCTTAGAATAGAAATATCTCCTAATTCTGGATTCTAAATTGAGCAAACTCAAGTTGTTGAAATATCTATAGAGAGTTAGCTACATCTTATTTCTAGGTTAATTTACCTGAAAAGTTATAGAAGTTCATAAAAACAGAATTCTAACAAAATATGACGAATCTGGACTGCAGCAGAAACTATCTGTGCGGCTGTAGTAAAATAGGCATAACTTTCTACTCGTTTATCGTAATCTGGATTTCTTTATAGGAAATCGTTCACAACACCACGATATTTAATTCTTGTTTGAAATTGGAAACAATTAACTGAACGTAGAATTCTCTAAAATGTAAATTACTATCGGTATATAAATTCTGAAATCTGCACTAGCCTGCTCTGCGCAGTGTTATAGAAACTTTCGTACTTCTCTCACCAGAACCCCATTCGAGACAAAATCTACAATTTATCCTTTTTTTAAGATTCCCTAATTCTAAACCAAAATCATAGTATTCTGCATGCAAACTTATACTTATTCCTGGCTTGAAACTGAACTATTATTACATGCTTGTTACATATACATGAAGACTTAGAATTGTATATAGGACTTGACCTATATTCTCAGGAGTACCATGATAAACTCTATGAGTGGGCCTGTATTTTCTTGCCTCTGAGGCTATTCTTTGAACCCTTGGATTTGTGAATACTCCTGCGGTTGACCCGACTTAGAATTGTATATATGACTTGACCAGTATTCATGTACTCCTCTATTCATGTACTCATGTGTTCATGTACTCCTGTATTCATATATTCCTGTACTCATATATTCGTGTATTTTTTTCTATCCTGTAATCATGCTTTATTCTATCCTGTATTTAAGTTTATAATTAAATTATAAACCGTTTGACTAATACTTGTCGGAGGTGTTAGGGATAGTTAAGATGGATAGTTCAGTTTCTTCGGATCCATCATGTATGTATCGCCCCAAGTATTCTTGTATTATGTACCGCCGCAGGTACTATAGTATTATGTACCGCCCCAGATACTCTATTATTTTCCTGTGCTCGGTGCACTCTTGAAGGGGTTGAACACCTACCTTAATTTATGTTTTAAATGGTCATGACTGAGATATATACCAAAGGGCGTTGGGAATTAATGATTTGTCGTCCAGTTGATTTACGACTTGGTTGGTCGCCACCTTAATTTGTGTTAGAATGAAAAAAATTCATACTATTGATACTGTTATCTCTATTTATTCACGACATGTACCCTGTTCTAGTATAAACATTTCTAGATTCATACTGTACTTGTTTATATATGCCATTTTGCTATATGATCATCATGCCTTGCTATTTATTAATAACCTTCTTGTTTCCATAATTATAATTTAAATCCTTGAACTATACTATCATGTCTGTATTAACATTATATTCTTCGTTATTAAGCATTTCTAAGAACATATTTATTTTATGATGTTTCTCTTGTATGTGTTGCATATTTTTAGGTCTTTTATAACTAAGATCATAGCTTTCCAATTTATTAACGTATTTTAAATACTTTGTATTTTATTTTTTATTTTCCAAGCTTAAACATTTTTTTACAATGAGGAACTTACCGAACTTTAGTTCGCTAACGACATTCCTGTTTTTTTTTGTTTTCTTATTAGGGAATGTCGTCAAACGACTGTGGAGCAGGAGAAGAGACAAGGTACGTGACTGAACCGACAGATGAGCAATTCAACTATTTATCTTTACAAGCCGATCACCAGTCTTGTACTTTGCCTTTTTGTTCAAGGCTATAATCCTTTATTCTTAGTAAGTTATTATTTTTGAAAATTGTAATATATGTTGATATAATATTATTTATCTATAAATTCTTAGGGGTTTAAATTTATTTTGCTTAATCCAAACGCTTAGCGTATTTATATAAAGAAGATGGGCTTCCTAGTATGAATACGTTCGCGGGCTTGTCGCTCTTGTTTCTTGTTTTTTGGGAAGTGGGGCATGGCAGTTGTCCCCAAAATTCAATCTGTATGAACCAATACCTTCTACGTCCAGATATGTATTGTTCCCATATAGATATTCTGTTCTCCCTTCTTAAGCTCCTGGACATCAGCGATTCCTTCCTTTGTCTTTGCAATATGCTGGGTAGCTTCTGAGTCGATCCACCATCGAAAAACATTGGTGGATATAACATTGCACTCGATTATATCGATGAACTCTCGCTTGCCGGATCCTCCTTTTTCTGGGCATTTGGAATAGCCCTTATTCTGGGCCTGTGGACAATTTGGTTTTGAAGTGACCAAACTTTCTACAGATATAGCAGGCTCCAGGAGGTCCTTTCTTGCTGCGAGTGTGATGCTGGTTAGGCCCTTTGAAGAATGGATTAGAGGGTCTAATATGATGACTCCTGTGTGTTCCTTGCGCCTTCCGATACTGCACAATATTTATTTCTTCCTGTTGCACAAGGTTTACATCTTAACCTCTCCTCCTGGCTAGTAGGTCTTATTCCATTACTAATTGGGCTGGCAAGTCAGTAACGTGTTTAACGGTTCTATTTAATTTAAGGGTTATGGCAGGCATATCTTGTGAAGGTGGCAAACCATTTAAAATAGTTGCCACTTGTAGTTTTTCGGGAATTTCTAATTCTGCAGAAGCTAGGTCCTTAACTATTACAATCATTTTGTTCACATGTTCAGTGACATTATCACTTTCTTGCATGCGGCATGAATTAAATTTATGCATTTAGAGTTGTATGTTCACCTCGGAAGTGGTGTCATCTTTTTCCTTAATTGCATATCTTATATCTTTTGCAATATTATGGTTTTCAAAAACCTTAATAAGACTATCTTATATGAACATAAGCATTAGGTTTTTAGCCTTTTTTTCATTGAGTTGCCATTGATCAAACTCTCTTTTCTAAATGTCAGTAGGATGATCATTGAGAGTTGGAGCAGCGACTTTAACGATACTATCTAGATTGTCATGAATTAGTCCATATTTAATTTTCCTATGCCGCATGTCGTACTTGGTACCATTAAAACGTTCTGTGTTTGCCAGAAGCAATGCGTTTACTAGTTATTGCGATTAAGTATTGTATGATAGTTCAAAATAAATGAATATGGGTTGGTAAAAAAACAAATTGTGGCGAAGTAAAAAAAATATTAAGAAAAAATACTCAAACTATTAAACGATTTAAACATAAAATTATTAAAGATTAAGACCAAGATGGGTAGGTGCAAAATAAAAATACTAAGAACTGATGGATGCTAAAAAAAAATGCAAACGAAAGAATTAATGGATACACTGGATGCTAAGATTAGAAGTGGGAACTAATGTGAGCATAAGGTAACAAATCTAAGCAATAATTGATTATAACATGAAACATGAACAAATTATAACATGAAGCATGATAGATCTAAGCATGAATTGATTGTAACATTAAGTGTGAATAGATTATAACATGAAGCATGATAGATCTAACTATGAATAACAAAAAATGTCAAGGTAACTAGAAGTCTGATTTAAATTAACAAGTACAAGATAATTTGACAAGCCCAAAGGTTCAATTGTCTAAGTTGATTTTATGGTCAAAAAATGAAATAAAAAAGAAGAAGAAAATTCCCACAACATATTCACTAGAGCTACAGAATAATAAATGGGTTATCTCATTATTCCAATATATGAATGAACCATCAAAAAAATATGTACGGACAGAATTGAGAAATTAATAAAAAAAGGTATTTAACAGTTGAAGGAATTGGGTATACCAAGCCCAAAAAATCGTACCCAAGAAGAAAAACTAGGGCATGGAGATGAGATCGAGTTCATGTCGAGATGGGGTCGATCTCGTCGGAGATGGGGTTGAGTTCGTCAGATCGAATTCGAGTTTGATGGATCATGGTCAAGGAAGCCGGAAGAGGTCGGAGGAGCTTCCGAGGTGGTGCAGCGTCGGGTTTCTTCAAGTCGAGCTCGGGGTCAATGGAGGATCCGTTAAGCTCTGATACCAATGAAGAAAAAGAAGAAGGGATTGGATTTTGGGGGCTTTGGTGAAGAGGATGTTCTTGATAATCTTAGAGATGATCGCCTTGCAATATATAGGCCTTTTCCCTCCCTTCGCCTCCAAATGTCCAAATATTTCTCAATGAGATCGATTCCCATGATCCCTCCATCTCCGCGTTTGACTCGTTCACAAACGATAAAATCCCAAACAAACGTGAGAAATCCAAAACGAATGCGTCGGTCATTTCTAATAATGACTGCGTCAGTATGATCTATTGGACCATAAGGCCACAACACTTACAGGAAAATGAAAGATATAATGAATAGTTCAAGTTCCAATACAAAAACAAGCATCAAGCTTACGATTAGAAAAATTAGCTTATGTAGGGTGTTTTTCGTCACCCCATTGAGATGGGAATACACGCGCGCTTGTCGGGCGCATTACAGATTCCCCCTGTTTAGGGTAGGCTGGGGTTTATTGATTGTGGGGATCCGAATCTCTAAGCTGCCGTTAATTACCTCTCGTTTTTGGAGCGAGGGAACCTCCGATTGATAGGTCAAACAGGTCATGCGAACTCAATGTGTGTTGTGTTTTGAAGGGTTTTTTGATATATCAGGGGCCCCGCAGAGTTTTTACGGGGGTCCCGCTACCCGGATAGCGGGCTAGGGGTCAAGGCGGTTAGTTTTTCTAACGGGAGAAGTATATTTAGTGTGGAGTGCATATAAAAATAGGGGGAGCGTCTTAAAGATGCGTGCATGGCACGTAGGCACTGGCCACGCATGGGTCACGTGCCTGGTGTGTGGGCACTGGCGCCCGCGGGTCACGTTCCTAGCGCGTGAGCGCTTGGCGCCCACGGGTCACATTCCTGGAACATAGGTGCTGGGCGCCAGCGGGTCATGTGCGCTGCACGCGACCGCTAGGCGCTGAGTGCCAGCGGGTCGTGCGAGGCGCACGTGGGCGCTTAGCGCCCACGGGCCACGTGCCTTACACGCGACCGCAGGACACCCGCGGGTCACGTGCGCTGCACGCGACCGCTGGGCGCTAAGCGCCCTCAAGTTGCGTGAGGCCCACGTGGGCGCTTTATTGCCCGTGGGTCACGTGCCATGCATGCGACCGCTGGACGCTCGCGAGTCATATTCCCTGCACGTGATCGCTGAGCGCCCGCAGGTCACGTGCCCGGCACTCGACCGCTGGACGCCCGTGGGTCACGTGCACGGCACGCGACCGCTGGGAACACCAGCGGAAAAGAGGCTTAGCCCTTGGGTTAGGAGTTAAACTCCCAAAGGATTTTGAGTGGGGTTAAACTACAAAAGATTTAGATTTGGAGTTAAACTCCTAAATGATCTGGAATATGAGTTAAACTCCTTTAAGAATTTGGGTCTTGGAGTTGAACTCCCCAAAGATCTTCAGAGGTGATCAAAGGGGACCCTCTCTTCTTTCTTTAGCCCTGGAGCTTCTTTTGAGCTTTGGATCTGTCCAAAGTTGGATTTTTGAAGACGTGTCTCCTTCTTCCTTCTCTTGATCGGCTGGATCTTAGAGAAAAGGGGGTGAGACTTAAAAGTCTCCCCTTTTCAAGATCTGATTGAAGATTCGAGCTCCGCTTCAAGGGTTTTGTGGTGAAAAACTATTTATTTTTTAGAAAAGAAAATGTTAAACTCTTGATTTAATTCCAAAGGGGAAGAAGGTTTTAGAACCTTGAGAAAGGAGGCATAGACCCTAATTTTTTTTGGGGAGAATGAATTGTTCTTTTTTATTTCATTATCATGTTATCTTTTATAGCCTTAAAAATTTATATATAGCCCTTTGGGCTTTACAAAATGGCATTTGCCCATTCCATGCCTCATATGCTCATTTGTTTTGCACATGAGCCATGGGCTTTACAAAATTTTGGCTTTATGCCAATTTTCTTACATTCATGCATAAAAAATTACATCAAAATTATTTATTATATGATTTCATTTTGGTATGGGGGAGGCTGGCCGCGTGGCTCGACTTGGGCATGGGCCCACTTGATCTGGGCTTGGACCCGCTTGCTTGGGGTTGACTTTGACTTTCACTTGGTCAACCGGGGTGTAATTTTCGACCCCAACAAAGTGCCCCCCATCAATAAATGCACACCATACATGTGAGTCATGTGCATGAAATTGATGGGTTTTCTTTCGCATGGAGACGACTTGATTTAATTCCCGCTTTTTGGGAAGCTGGTACTGCCCTTTTTACGACATGGACGGTCGATGCTTGACATATCTCCGAGACGGAGTGTCGGTGTATGACGTATCCCTGATGCAGAGTGTTTGTTTGACGTTTCCCCGGCACAGAGTGTCGCTGGTAGACTTGTCCCCGGTACAGAGTGTCACTGGTTGACTTGTCCCCTGCATGGAGTGTCACTGTTGGACGTTTTCTCGAGGTGGAGTGTCTATTTGACGTGCCCCCAGCACAGAGTGTCTTGGTTCCCACTTTGTGGGAAGATGGCACTGCCCTTTTTACAACATGGATGGTCGACGCTTGACGCGTCTCCGAGACGGAGTGTCCGTGGTAGACGTTTCCCCGGCGCACAGTGATTTGGTTCCCTCTTAGTGGGAAGCTGGCACTGCCCTTTTTACGACATGGACGGTCGACGCTTGACGCGTCTCCGAGATGGAGTGTCCGTAGTAGATGTTTCTCCGGCACGGAGTGATTTGGTTCCCGCTTTGTGGGAACTTTTTACGATATGGACGGTCGACGCTTGACGCGTCTCCGAATTGGAGTGTCCGTGGTAGACGTTTCCCCGGCGTGAAGTGATTTGGTTCCAGCTTTTTTGGGATGCTGGCACTGTCCTTTTTACGACATAGACGGTCGAGTTTGACGCAACTCCGAGACGGAGTGTCCGTGGTAGACATTTTCCCGGCACAGAGTGATTTGGTTCCCGCTTTGTGGGAAGCTGGCACTGCCCTTTTTATGACATGGACGGTCGACGCTTGACGCGTCTCCAATACGGAGTGTCCGTGGTAGACGTTTCCCCGACACGGAGTGTTTTGGTTCCCGCTTTGCGGAAAGCTGGAACTGCCTTTTTTACGACATGGACGGTCAATGCTGCTAATTTGAGGTGATTTGGGTTGACATCAGCATCGCTACACTGGAATGTGGTACCAGAAGCGAATCATCATTTGCCATGAGAGGATTAGGGGATTTTGGTTTTGGTCGGCATCTGCATTGCTGCACTGGAATAATGCCAGGAGCAACTCATCATTTGCCCCGGGAGGATTTGGGAATTGGTTTTTAGGGCGGTATCTGCATTGCTGCACTAGAATAATGCCAGGAGAAATTCATCATTTGCCCCGGGAGGATTTAGGAATTGGTTTTGGTTTGGCATCAGCATCGCTACACTGGAATATGGCACCAGGAGCGAATCATCATTTTCCATGAGGGGGATTTCCCTCGTTTCCAGTTTAACGACTTAGGGGTCATCTGTTCCCAGTTTAACGACTTAGAGGTCATTTGTTCCCAGTTTAAAGACTTAGGGGTCTTTTGGATAGATTTGGAATTTCAGGATTAGGGTCAGCATCAGCGTTGCTAACACTGAAGCGCAGGTGCCAGGAGCAATTCATCTTTTGCCTTTGCCAGCTGGGGAGCGATGGTTTAGGAGACAGGTTTAGGTCCCTATCACCTAAGACTTTTCAATTTTATGAGCCGTGAGGGTCCCATAAAAGTATTCTCCTACGAGTCGAAAGGATCTTGTAGGTGTACTTTCTCCTTAGGAGTCATGGGGACTCCCAAGTGTGTTTTTCCTTTGTGAGTCGTAAGGATCCAACGAAGATGTTTTCTTACGAGTCGTGAGGATCCCGTAAGTTTTGTTCTCCTCATGTATCGGGAGGACACATGAGTGGGTCTTCCCAAATGGAGCATAATTCCGAGGGTGGAGACCGGCCGCGCGACTGGCGATTGCGGTGAGTATGGGTATGATGAGAATTATCTGAGCCCGTGGATTGTATATGGTAGTTAGCTTGGGGACCAACCGTAGGGCTGGAGGAATTTTGGAAAATTGGATTTTGGTTGGCGTTTGCATCGCTGCACTGGAATATGGTACCAGGAGCGACTCATCATTTGCCATTGGGACATTCAGAGATTTGAAATTTTGATTGGCGTCTGTATCGCTGCACTGGAATATGGTACCAGGAGCGACTTATCATTCGCTGTCTGGGGATTTGGATTTTGGTTGGCGTTTGCATCGCTGTACTGGAATATGGTACCAGGAGCGCCTCATCATTCGCCATCTGGGAATTTGGATTTTTGTTGGCGTTTGCATCACTGCACTGGAATATGGTACCAGGAGCGACTCATCATTCGCCTTTGGAGTTTTTTAAAATTTTTTTTACCGCGATTGCTTTATCATTTCAGCTTTTTTTATCGCGAAGGTCGGAATTGCCCTATCATTTCGGCTATTTATTCGCGATTTCCCCATCATTTCGGCTATTTATTTTCATTTTTATTTTACTCGCTGATTTTTATTGCGAGTTGCCCCATCATTTCGGCTTTTTATTTTATTTTATTTACACACACATTTTTTTACATCCCCAGTTTAACGACTTAGAGGTTGATTGTTCCCAGTTAACGACGTAGTGGTCGTATGCTCCCAGTTTAATGACATGGTGGTCAGTTGTTTGCTTATCCCAGCTCCTCGAACTTTGATCTTGGCGGAGCTGTGTTGATGACCTAGCTCTGTGGCTTATCGGTACATCTGACGGCTGTGAGGCTTTCCCAAGTTTGTATTGGTTCTCCACACAATCTTTAAAAAAATAGCAGTCTTCAATGGTATGACTCACCATTCTATGATATGGGCAGTATATAGGATTGCTGGTCATGTTCATTTCATGTGGCCTCTTTGGAATAGTTAGTTGCAGACCGTTGTTCAAGGCGTTCACGAACATTTCGCGGACTTTATCCCTCCTGAAGGAGTACACCTTCTTCTTTCTCTCCATTAGAGTAGGTGCCTTTACTAATACTGGTCCTTGAGGTCGATCAGTCTTTGGTTCGCCTGTTGTCTGCTTAGCCCATTCAGTGTACGCATCGGAGAGACTGGAAGCTGATCGCGGCCGTTTTCCGCAAAAGTGCTCTGCTTTTGGGCTGGAGGAAGTATCGGTTGGCTGCTTCCGGATACCAATCCCTGGATCATGAACCAAAATTTGATTTTGCTGTGATTGCAATCGGGCGACTTGGGTCGTGAGATCTGCCACGACGTTTGCCAGCTCGTCGATTTTGGAATGGACCTTGGCCATCTTCTCGTCCCTGTCCTGAAGCAACTTTTGAAGACATTGGAATAATGCTTGTTCTATAGTTCCGGGTACAACAACGGGGTCATCCTTACCGCCTGCGCTTGATTCAGCAAGCACCATGGGTTCCTTTGGCTCAATGGTCTGAGCGGGCTCTTCATCATTTGGATCGAGCCGATGTTGGGTAGCGTCAACCATATCATCACCATGGATCTGAAGCATAGGAGGGTTCATTTGTTCATATTCGACCATGTAGACAGTGTGGACCACATATCCAGCCATCTTTTTATCTTTTGCGGCTGATTTTTCAGACCATCGTCGTGACCCTTCGTCTTCTGGAAAGGACAGGCAACTGAAGACGGTTGGCCCGACTGGGTCCTTGGGCGGCGCTGTCCGGATCACAACTTCCTTGACCCTCGCGGTAATGGCATTCTTCTGAACCAATTTCAGCGGTTCAAAAGAGTTAGCAAGATTTACAGCCGTTGCAACTGTCGTTGCTGGGTAACCTCGTTCTTGGAACCCTACGATGTTCAAATCAGCAGAAACCCTAGCCCTTTTGTTGGCTCTGTATCTGAGCCTTTTCTGTCTTAGCTTCTCGATTTTGAGGGCTTGACGGGCATTCTTCATCCAGGAAGCCATCATGAGTCGATTAAAGGGGAGCTTAGAGAAGATACCCAATTGAGCATCAGGGGTGCCGCTGGAGCTTGCCCAAGATGCCTTGTTACTTTATTGGCGTTTATGACCTTTCCCCCAGATGGGGCCAAGGAAAGTCGTTCAAACACCGACTTGCGTTTGGGTTGGGGCGTCTTCGAGACCACCACATTTGGCCTCTTGTCTTTCGAGGCCGGTTTTTCTGTCACCGGAACTTGAGGAGCTGGGATGGCGTTAGCTGACACAAACAAAGTAGAGCCAAATGGTAGCGGCGGCTCCTCCCATTGTCGTCCGAAACCGGCTGGGAGGACCGTCCTGGCGTCCATCGTGTAGGAAATGGGAGCTGTGTCGAGAGCTGAGCTGATCATTGGAGACATTTTGTTGCGTCCGGAGATTGCAATTTGAAATTCGTTAACCTACAAATAGAAGCATGATTTTAGTATAGGCAATCAATGTATATGTTGATTGAGTCCGCATGGATGTTTAACCCGAAATATGGGAGGAGAGATCGGTTCCACCGGGTGTGCCAAAATCTGTATGGTGTTTTTTGTCACCCCATTGAGATGGAAACACGCGCGCGTTTGTCGGGCGCATTACAGATTCCTCCTGCGTAGGGTGGGCTGGGGTTTATTGATTGTGGGGATCCGAATCTCTGGCAGCCGCGGACTAAGCTGCCGTTAATTACCCCTCGTCTTTAGAGCGAGAGAACCTCCGATTGACGGGTCAAACAGGTCATGCGAACTCAATGTGTGTTGTGTTTTGAAGGGGTTTTGGATATATCGGGGGCCCCACAGAGTTTTTATGGGGGTCCCGCTACCCGGATAGCAGGCTGGAGTTAAGGGGGTAGCAGCTCCCTTGCGGGGTGCGGGGCAGCGTCCCGTTAGAAATTTTTTCTAACGGGGAAAGTATATTTAGTATGGAGTGCATATAAAAATGGGGGGAGTGTCTTAAAGATGCGTGCATGGCACGTGGGCGCTGGGCGCGCACGGGTAATGTGCCTGTCGCGTGGGCGCTTGCGCCCGCGGGTCACTTGCCTGGTGATCAGTCGAAAATAATGTATTTTTAACACGGCAATTTCCCTATCTTTTGCATTCATCTAGAAGTGTTCGGTATTCATATTGCACATATTAGCAAAACACTTGTAAAATACCAGATTACCTGTGTTGTATACTTAAACCGATATTTCTAAGGGAATTGTGTGTTTATCATGGCATTGCATCATCCCTGTATTGCGCAACACTTGTTTCGAGATTTGTGCAGGGAATTGCAGGAACAAAGCCAAAATAAGCTGATCAAAAATACACCAACTCCAAGTTTTGAGATCTGATAGCAATCTAGAGGGAAAAATAAAATTCAACATATTTTATAAAGGCCCACAAGTCAGCCCAAACGCGTACCTGAAATCCCAAGCTCCAAGGCTTCAAAGGCACCGCAGTTCCGCTGCGGGAGCCCGCTTGCGCCGCGGTTCCGCGGCGACTTCATGGCTTCAGAAGCGCATACTTTCTGCACGTGCTTACACTAACGGTCCAAGCTTCCAGAACATTGTAGAAATGCCACGTGGCTCTTCTAGAAGGCTCTCCTTAACTAACTTTTGGAGGGAAATTCAAATCTCTTCAACAAATTTTTGGAGGGAAATTCAAAATTCAAATCCTAGATCTAGGGTTTTGATGGTCTATAAATAGGAGCCTAGATCTAGGGTTAATCTTCGTCCAAAAATCTTTAGTTAGTTCACTTCTTCCTCAATCATTAATCTCCATCTTCTTTCCACAAGTTGAGTGACACGACTTGTGCGAAACCCTAACCCTAATTCTAATCCAAATTCAAGATCCCGAGTACCAAATCAAGCGAGAAGCCTTCAACCTTTTAGGAGCGGAGCCGATCTTCAATCGAGCAAGTGATCCAAGCCGATCCGCGACTCAAGGAGCCGAGCGAAGCCAAATCGACGATCGAGTTCTTCCTCTTGTAGTTCTTGAGTGATTGTAACGGAATTGTTGATATAAATAAAAGGTGAAATTCGTTAATCTTGCTTTCTTTAAATTCTTGCATCATGATTCGATCTCAATTTATAATTGTGGTTCTTGTTGTGATGTTCGAGTAAAACTCCGCTCGTAAAGGAGTCGAGACGATCAATAGAATGATGATGTAACAAATCTTAAAACGATTCTTAAGTCCTACGAGTTTGTAAACTCTTGTAAATTGAAGAATCGATGACTTAGTTTCGTTGCGATGCTTTCTTGATTGTTATCACTCGAAATTAGGGATCTACGATCAATTCTTGAATTTACTAGAGGCTAGAATTTGAATGATATCGACGAAGGAACAAGGGATAAATGATGAAACCCTAATTTCACTAGAAATCCCTAATTCTCGTCGATCATCATCGATCTAGTATCAATTCATCGAAGGATAAGAATACGTAATCGCAAGATTTCATAACATCTATAGATCCGATCGATTCCTATGAGCCTCATTTCGATTCTTGATATTTGGTTTGGAAAATCAACAAATTCTCAATTCTTGATTCTATCGTTTTCTTGTTATTAGATCTAGATTTTCTAATTCTTGAACTTCAATTACAAATCATGAATTGTTTGTTTTCTTTTCTTTAAAGTTTCAATTCAAACAAAACAAAATACGAACGAATCGCACAATCCCTGTGGACGATCCGCACTTACTAACGCGCTACATCCGACACCGTTATTGATTGCGGTCAAAATATTTTTTGGTTGTGATTCTATTCATTTTCTCAAACCGACAACGGAAAATAAAGAATCAATCAAATGGCGCCGTTGCCGGGGATCGCGCGCTAATTCGTTCTATATTGAAATTTGAATTGAAAGATTTATTCCATTATAAGTTTTAGATCAAAATTCGCGCAAACACTAATACGAGTTGTTGTGATTTGTGCGAGGAAATCTGGGATCATTGGAGCTGTGGAAATTTTTTTATGAAAAATCCAGAGAGCTTGGGGAGTGAACAGGGACATTCTGTGAAAATTTCATGCAGTGATCCCACCAGAGGACCGCGATTCCGCGGTAATAGCAAGCTCCCACCGCTGAACCGCCGCGTGCTGACGTCATCACTGCGCCAAAACTCCTTTGTAACTTCCTAACTTTCTTATCTCTCTCAAAATCTGCTCCAATTAACATTTTGTGCAGGTTTCTTTGCAAATAAATCGCTGCGCCGCAAAAAGCAAATTAAATTGTGCGTGTTTTTGGTTTTGTGGTTGTTTGCATGGACATTAAGGGGCAAAGACCAAATCCAGATTAGGTGGGGAGTTCATTACCCTTCCTAAGCCCCGAAAATCGCAAAATTGCATCCGCATTTACCCTAATTAACTAAAAGAAATCTATAGATGACTCTAAGGACCGTCGAGCTCACTTAGGACAGAAGAAGGCCGTGGGTAATTCATTGCTTATCCGCGTTTCTTTTGTGGTGTCTAAGGCAAGTGTGTCGAAGGCTAGTGGTTACTTAATTAGGCCCAATACTTACGTAGTGGAGAACCTCCCACTTACCTGGCCACAGGAGAGACAAAGAGGCAGTGGAGGATTGATCCTGCGACTTGTCTTTTGGCAGTTAGGAGCGGTCTAGAGCTTTGACCTAGGTGACCACTAGATTTTAGGGTTGCTTGTTGCATTTGCTGTGATTTGCATCATCTTTTCAAAAAATCCGTATATTTTTCAAAACAAACACCACTTTCATTCATTCCCCTAATTATAAGTCACGCTGTCACTTGTACTAACCCTTTTTAGTGCAAGATAGGCTGGACACGGGATTCTAGTGCCCGTTTAGTCCGCGTTTCACCGATCGACCCAAAAGTCGGTATTTCTACATTTACCTTTCCTTTACCCACCACCACACCCACTTCGATGGACGATTCTCCATCGAACTTCTTTACCACTACTCTGCCGCCGTCCGTTGGTGCGCAGAATCCACCCCGCATCTCTCTTCAAGAGAGGTGCTATCCTACACGAGGTCCCCTTTCCACCTGTCTTTCCATTCCACCAGCCAACGGGGAAAATTTTGAAATTAAACCCTAATAATCAACCTTCTACCAAAATTTCACGGTCTCGAGTCTGAAGACGCATATGCCTTTATCACCAAATTTGAAAATGTATGCGCAATGATGGGTACCTCACAGCTTTCTATGGATGCTATGCGTCTTCGTCTTCTCCCATTTATCTTGTGCGATATAGCCGAGAAGTGGCTGTATAACACTACCGCACATTCCATCTCAAACTGGGGAGAATTCGTCAAAGCATTCCTTAAGAAATTCTACCCACATCATAAAACAGCTCGAGTCCGTAGCGAAATAAATCAATTCACCCAGCTTCCAAATGAACCATTTTCAAAATGTCTTGAACGCATCAAGGATCTGTTAGTCCAATGTCCACATCACGGAATCCATATATGGGAACTGTGCAGAATCATTTATGAGGACATTAATCCTAACACAAGACAAACCCTTGAATCCATGTGTCAAGGCAACTTCATGACCAAAGATGATGCGGAAGCTTGGAAATTCCTAGAAGATTTCGCTGAAAAATCGCTACAGTGGGAGGGTGTGAGTCAATCGTCTAGGGATGGCAATGATATTTCCATAGGAGTTAGAGCTGAAATTTCAGCTTTACACAAGAAATTCGACAATATGGAAAACAAATTTTTAGCCGCCGCCCTAAATCAAATGTCACTCTCCAAAACTGTATGTGGATGCTGTTCTGATCCTTCTCATTTGATGGAAG
This sequence comes from Agapanthus africanus, assembly GCA_030015575.1. Taxonomy (NCBI): domain Eukaryota; kingdom Viridiplantae; phylum Streptophyta; class Magnoliopsida; order Asparagales; family Amaryllidaceae; genus Agapanthus; species Agapanthus africanus. The sequence continues at coordinate 78,974,011 of CM057339.1, read as the reverse complement.
AATGTCCACTGAATTCTCCGTTTCAAGGTCACGAGCATACCAATGCCGCATTTCAAAGACCTAGGAACAATCCTTTTTCTTCCACTTATAATCAGGGTTGGAAGAATCACCCTAATTTTGCTTGGAACCAATCACAATCTCAAAACACGGTTCCAACCCAAAACGATTTCCAAAGAGCCCCTCCACCACAACAGCAACCACTTCAATTGAGTCAGCACCCCTACCAATCACAAAACTTCTAAAATTCGGCCAACACTTTTGCACCACATGAAAACTCTTTGCAATTGACCGGTACAGATAATACCTCTGCACTAGCACAAACCTTGGATACTTTCATGAAACAATCCATCCAGGGGACGGCAAGTTTGCAATCTTTCGTCGAGAATGTGATGAAGATCATTGTCTCTCAAAATGAGAATATCAAATCGATGGAAGCACAAATTGCACAACTAAAAGCTGAAATGAGTGCAAGAGAGAAAGGGAAACTTCCAGCTCAACCTTTGCCCAATCCTGGCTATTCACATCATGTGAGTGCAATCACGTTTAGATCTGGAAGAGTGCTTGACAATCACGTTGGGAAAGAGTTTGATGATACTGATAGATAGATCTATCGATGATACCCCGGTTGAGACCTTTCCTTCCACTTCTACTTCTAATTCTGACCCCAGTTCTTCTACCCCACCACCTTCTTGCGGGCCTATTCTTCGTTTCCCACAAGGCCCGCCACCTCAGCCCATCTCTTCTAGTCTACCACCGACGATCCCCACTTCTATTTTGGGATCGGGTCCACACACACTTCCTTCTCCTATGATGGACCCAGCGCTTATTGCTAAAGCACCTTATCCTAAACCGTTAAGGGCTAACACATCGAGTCCATATATAGAGAAGATTATGGACATTTTTAAGCAAGTTAACATCAACATCTCTCTTCTAGATGCCATCCAACAAGTTCCGTCCTATGCGAAAACTCTTAAGAACTTGTGCACTAGGAAGAGGAAGACTCAAGTGCCCAAGAAGATATTCATGGCAAAGACCGTAGACACGGCTTTCCCCCAACAAGTACCGAGGAAACGTAAGGACCCTGGCTGTCCTACTATTTCCATTTCTATTGGGGAAAAACACATCAACCGTGCTCTACTAGACCTTGGCGCTAGTGTTAACTTGCTTCCATACTCGGTTTATGAGCAACTAGGAATCGGAGAGTTGAAACCAGCCCATTGCACTCTCCAGATGGCTGACCGATTAATCACCAAACCTAGGGGTGAACTGGAGGATGTGTTAATAAAAATCGGAGAATTTATCTTCCCTGTGGACTTTATTGTAATTGATACACAGCCAGTAGCGAACCCACAGAATCAAATTCCGGTGATTTTAGGTCGCCCCTTTTTGGCCACTTCCAATGCTATCATCAATTTTCGTAACGGTTCTATGACCCTATCTTTCGGGAATATGTCAATTGAGCTGAACATTTACAAGTTGGGAAGTGTACCCTTCGAACCTACTACTCAGGTCTGTTCTGTCGACTTAATGGATGTCGACAGCAGCGAATTTGATGATCCTCATGATACTGATCTTGACTCTTATCATACGTTATTGTTTGACCCTACTATGTATCATACACATACGGACTCTTCCACCGAGTTGTCCGACTAACACTGATTATGAACCGTTCTTAGAGTCTGAAGATCGCCCCGTGCTTTGTGATGACATTATTCTCCGGGGTATAGATGGAACTTTTGAGGAGATCTTCGCTGATGAACTCGCATTTTTTAATGACACGGGTGTTGAGATGAATCATGTCCCAATCAATGAAATTGAACCTCCACCCCTTCTTCTGAACTGTAAAAAGAATGCGAGTAATCCATCACATTCACTGCATCGTCTCTCCAAAATGAGACGCACCCACATTCTATTCCACCACTTACCCTTTTCCCACTTCTTCTTCCACCAACCAGAGCACTGCATTGATAAAATTTTTGAATGGTTGGTGTTAACCTTCGGTCTTTGCAAAGCTTGGCATCGACCAATGATTTTTGACCCCCTCATGTGATTTTCAAAAGATTAACATTGCATAACTCAAGTTTGGGGGGGGCATTGTTTCTGGTTCTTGAAAAGAAAATTTTTACAAAATGATGAGCCAAGAATAAGTTTGGAGGAGGATCTTCACTTAAATATTTTGCCCCCTTTAATAAATTTCCTCCCAAGCTTACAGGTTTTTCAGATTTAGCAGAAGGCAACAGTGAGGACACTGTTGAAAACAAGTTTGGGGGAGGTTTGTGCTTATTTTCGCATCATTTGCATCATACTTTGCATAAGCACAAAACATTTTTCAAAACTTATAAAAATTTAAAATTTTTAAAATATAAAAACATTTTTTGTACATAAATAAGATAATAAAAGATTAGATAGTGAAAAATTACAGCCATGAGATTAGAAAAATTTAAGAAAACCAAGAAAATTAGAAGTTTTCTTATACGAACTAGTAATAAGTAGTTATGAGCCGTTGTCCCAAGGGTTAGTAAGATGAAGGAAGTCACTAATCTGAGGATAAAAATAAGTCTGAAAAATAGTTCCTATTCTGGAAGCCAAACATTTTGGACGTTGATACCCTACTATACGCACTTACACACATCTTGAAGCTCGGGATAGTAGAGAATACCTTGAAATGCTCTTGTCTTAAAACCGATGTATGAAGGAAATTAAAAAAAATTTTGAATAAAATATAAAAATGGTGAGAAAAATGGACACTGGTTTTGTTATCGCCAAGGCAGCAATAAAAAAATATAACGAGGGTGCCTCTTCACCTAGTGTCCTAAGGCCAACTGGTCTGGGAGTCACTGCTAAGCCTTAGGTGGTGCAAGACGAGAAAAATACACCAAATAAGCAAGCACATGAGTAATCGGTCGGTTAGTACCTCAAGAAGTATTAACGGTCGCATGAAAGTGTGTGAGCAATTTCATCTAAATATTTATTAATTAAAAAGTACTGAGGCTGATGGGAAAGAGTATGATAGCTTGAATTGAATTCTCCGGGTTTAGGGATGTCTTTACACACACGCAGGGTGATATGATCGATGTTTGGAAGAAAGATAAGAATGAAAAATAAAGACGATGTTTTATTGAGGGATGACGTGATTTCTGACATCTTTTCATGACTATTAAGATAGGGCTCATGACAACCGAAAAGCTGGCTTAGTTGGAAACCCTAATTTTCAATGCCTTTCTTTTATAATTCTTGTCTTTAAATGTAATATTCATGATATTCCTTTTATTATTGGATTTTGTGGGTGCAATCCGCTGAAAACCCTCAGGAGACAACACTCCTCCTATTAAGGACACCTAGAGGTTTAAAGGCTTGTTGCACGTGCTCAGTACAATCGTGTTGCCTACGAAAGTGTGCTAGTTAGTTTTTCTCTTTCTTTATGTTCTCCTTCTCTTTTTAATAAAACAGTTAGCTCGAGACGATCGAAAATAAGTTTGAGGGAATTTAATCAGTCGAAAATAATGTATTTTTAACACGGCAATTTCCCTATCTTTTGCATTCATTTAGAAGTGTTCGATATTCATATTGCACATGTTAGCAAAACACTTGTAAAATACCAGATTACCTGTGTTGTATACTTAAACTGACATTTCTAAGGGAATTGTGTGTTTATCATGGCATCGCATCATCCCTGTATTGCGCAACACTTGTTTCGAGATTTGTGCAGGGAATTGCAGGAACAAAGCCAAAAGAAGCTGATCAAAAATATACCAACTCCAAGTTTTGAAATCTGGTAGCAATCTAGAGGGAAAATAAAATTCAACATATTTTATAAAGGCCCACAAGTCAGCCCAAACGCGTACCTGAAATCCCAAGCTCCAAGGCTTCAAAGGCGCCGCAGTTCCGCGGCGGGAGCCCGCTTGCGCCGCGGTTCCGCGGCGGCTTCATGGCTTCAGAAGCGCATACTTTCTGCACGTGCTTACACTAACGACCCAAGCTTCCAGAACATTGTAGAAATGCCACGTGGCTCTTCTAGAAGGCTCTCCTTAACTAACTTTTGGAGGGAAATTCAAATCTCCTCAACAAACTTTTGGAGGGAAATTCAAAATTCAAATCCTAGATTTAGGGTTTTGATGGTCTATAAATAGGAGCCTAGATCTAGGGTTAATCTTCTTCCAAAAATCTTTAGTTAGTTCACTTCTTCCTCAATCATTAATCTCCATCTTCTTTCCATAAGTTGAGTGACACGACTTGTGCGAAACCTTAACCCTAACCCTAATTCCAATCCAAATTCAAGATCCCGAGTACCAAATCAAGCGAGAAGCCTTCAACCTTTTAGGAGCGGAGCCGATCTTCAATCGAGCAAGTGATCCAAGCCGATCCGCGACTCAAGGAGCCGAGCGAAGCCAAATCGACGATCGAGTTCTTCCTCTTGTAGTTCTTAAGTGATTGTAATGGAATTGTTGATATAAATTAAAGATGAAATTCGTTAATCTCGCTTTCTTTAAATTCTTGCATCATGATTTGATCTCAATTTGTAATTGTGGTTCTTGTTGTGATGTTCGAGTAAAACTCCGCTCGTAAAGGAGTCGAGACGATCAATAGAATGATGATGTAACAAATCTTAAAACGATTCTTAAGTCCTACGAGTTTGTAAACTCTTGTAAATTGAAGAATCGATGACCTAGTTTCATTGCGATGCTTTCTTGATTGTTATCGCTCGAAATTAGGGATCTACGATCAATTCTTGAATTTACTAGAGGCTAGAATGTGAATGATATCGACGAAGGAACAAGGGATAAATGATGAAACCCTAGTTTCACTAGAAATCCCTAATTCTCGTCAATCATCATCGATCTAGTATTAATTCATCGAAGGATAAGAATACGTAATCGCAAGATTTCATCACATCTATAGATCCGATCGATTCCTACGAGCCTCATTTCGATTCTTGATATTTGGTTTGGAAAATCAACAAATTCTCAATTCTTAATTCTATCGTTTTCTTGTTATTAGATCTAGATTTTCTAATTCTTGAACTTCAATTACAAATCATGAATTGTTTATTTTCTTTTCTTTAAAGTTTCAATTCAAACAAAACAAAATACGAACGAATCGCACAATTCTGTGGACGATCCGCACTTATTAACGCGCTACATCCGACACCGTTATTGATTGTGGTCAAAATATTTTTTGGTTGTGATTCTATTCATTTTCTACTTACACGAACCGAGAATTCGTTTCAATCACCTGGCGCGTGAGCGCTTGGCGCCTGCGGGTCACGTGCTTTGCGTGTGAGCACTTGGCGCCCACGGGTCACGTGCGCTGCGCGCGACCGCTGGGCACTGAGCGCCGAGCCCCCGCAGGTCAAGTGAGGCACACGTGGACGCTTAGCGCCCATGGGCCACGTGCCTTGCACGCGACCGTGGGGCGCCCGCAGGTCACGTCCGCTGCACGCGACCGCTGGACGCCGAGCGCCCTTGAGTCACGTGAGGCGCACGTGGGCGCTTTATCGCCTGCGGGTCATGTGCCATGCACGCGACCGCTGGACACCCTGGGTCACGTGTCCTGCACGCGACCGCTGGACGCCCGCGAGTCACATGGACGGCACGCGACCGCTGGGAACACCAGCAGAAAAAGGGCTTAGTCCCTGAGTTAGGAGTTAAACTCCCAAGGGATTTTGAGTGTAGTTAAACTCCAAAAGATTTGGATTTAGAGTTAAACTACTAAATGATCTGGAATAGGAGTTAAACTCCTTCGAGAATTTGAGTCTTGGAGTTGAACTCCCCAAAGATCTTCAGAGGTGATCAAAAGGGACCCATCTCTTCTCTCTTTAGCCCTGAAACTTCTTTTGAGTCTTGGATCTGTCCAAAGTTGGATTTTTGGAGATGAGTCTCCTTCTTCTTCCTTTTAATCGGCTGGATCTTGGAAAAAAGGGGGTGAGACTTAAAAGTCTCCCATTTTCGAGATCTGATTGAAGATCCAAGCTCACCTTCAAGGGTTTTGTGGTGAAAAACAATTTCTTTTTTGGAAAAGGAAGAGTTAAACTCTTGATTTAATTTCAAAGGGGAAGAAGATTTTAGAATCTTGAGAAAGGAGACACATACCCTAATTTTTTTGGGGAGAATGAATCGTTTTTTTTTAATTTCATTATCATGTTGCCTTTTATAGGCTTACAAATTTACATATAGCCCCTTGAGATTTACAAAATGGTATTTTGTCATTCTCATACCTCATGTGCTCATTTGTTTTGTATATGAGCCATGAGTTTTACAAAAATTTGGCTTTATACCCATTTTCTTACATTCATTCAAAAAAAATTATATCAAAATTATTTATTATATGATTTCATTTTGGCATGGGGAAGGACGGCCGCGGGGCTCGACTTGAGCACGGGCCCACTTGATCTGGGCTTGGACCCGCTTGCTTGGGGTTGACTTTGACTTTAATTTGGTCAACTGGGGTATAATTTTCGACCACAACAGCTTAGAGCTAAAATTTTTTTAATCCGGAGGAATAGATCATTTGGAGACTTTTTCTTCGGATTTACTTTTAGAAAACTCTATCCAAACAAACAATTATGCTGAATTAGTCTAATCCGAAGTAAAAATGGAATCTAAGTTTTTAATCCATTGAAAAGTGTATACCCAAACATTAGTCTGCTTACTTTGCTTTTGAAAAGTGTATATCCATCGGAAAATGTATATCCAAACAATTACCTTTGTCCTTTTCTTTTAGGGCATGTTTGGATAGTTAGAATTAAAATTCATAATATTTAATTTGTGAATAAAATATCCTGGAATGCACATGCATTCCTAAAGTGAAATTTCTAATATTTTACTTGAACTTTTTGCATGTTTGGATGGTTTTGGGATAAGGTTCGTCAAGAAACCCTTTTGTATTTGAATAAACAATTTATCTACATAATCCTATGACAATTTTAATTGATTTATATTCTCTTGTTTAATTAAAAAATGATTCTACACATGTTTATTATTTATTTGGCCACCATAAAAAAATTCATTTAACACAAGTATGATAACCAAACTCAAATGAGAAATCAAAAAAGAAAATAAGATTTTTGAATCTACCAGGAATCATAATATAGATAAAATAAGATTTGAGGGTTTGTTATGATTTGAGAATTAGGTTTGCATAGTATTTGTGAATCTTATCTTGATCGATATGATCTTCAAATTGAGAGGGTGGTGATTGAGAAGAGGGCATGGATGGATTCTTTATGAGAGAAGAGAGATGTCTATTTAGATGGATGAGAGAAATAATAACATAGAGACGAAGAAGAGAGAGAAAGGAGAAAAAGAAAGATGCACCATTTTTGAGGACACAAGAGAGAAAGCCTAGGAAAAAAATAACCAAGTCTAAGCTAATTTTTATTATTCGATAGAAAGGGTCTATTTGGAGTATTTTTTTCCTTGTGGATTAATCCTGAAAAATATCATCCAAACAAGCCCAAATTCAGGATTGCTCTAATCTGGTGGATAAAAAAAATCTAGGCTTTTAATTCTAAGAAAAATGTATACCCAAACATGCCCTTAAGGATGAGATGGAAACTCTAGTTTGCTTTTTTGGTAGGATTTTTATCATTTTTTCTTTTCTTCGCAAAATACTTAAATAAAAAAATAGTAAACGCCACGTTACCATCTTTACTTATGAGTTATAATAGTAGAGATATTTGGGCAACAGAAGACTTGCAACATATATCCCATGCAAAATACACCAGCATTGTTAGAAATTCTCCACAACCGTTAATGAACTCCTCCTATTAACATCTCTTAGCATAAGAACACCGACCATAGGAAGAAACATAGGAAGCGCCGAAGAGAGGAGGAAGAAGGAGAAGAGGTAATCGGTGAGACTAACACCTCTTGATCGAAAAAAGTGTCATGTCGATTATGATACTTATGCCGTGTCGTGTCGATTAATTAAGGGAGAATAATTGCTTAATACAGGTACAAGGACGCGTTGCATGCAATTAACCTTTCATAGCTATATATGTTATCCACTAAAAACCTACACACGCAAAATTTCTTTTTTCAAAACTCGTCAAGCACAAGCAGTTGAACTTAATTATTACAAATTGATCATCGTATATATCAAAATTAATGTATGTCCATCCTTGACAATTAATTACCATGAAACATATGTTTTCACCCATCTAATCTAAGTATAGATAATAGAAATTTATATACTTGGTGGCAGACTTTTGCCCCAGAGTATATATCCATTTTGCCCTCCTGTCATTTTCAAGCACCGGACCTACCATTATTAATCAATTGGTCTATTGAGGAGCAGGGTTCAATAGGAAATTCACATGCATATTAATTATCTACGTTCATATTAACTATCTACATTCAATACAATAGGAACTTCACATGCATATTGCATTGCAACATTCATATTCGATACACCGATAATTTTGGTATACCTATCCTGTGTTGCATTGAAAATGTTGGCTTCTTTTTCATCCTTATATATAGCCAGCACAATAATGTTGCTCACTCTTCAGCAACACCTTATGCTCTTTTTTTCCCCACTCCATTTGCTACAACAATTTGATATTTGAGAACATGGCAGTTAACAGAAAGATTGTAAGTTAGTTCTACATCATGTATATTTATTTGTGCATGGAAAAAAACTAGCTACTTTTATTTGGAAATTGATCAGACAGTTATTTTAACATGGGCAACTTACACACACACACACACTCACAAGTTGAGGGTAGCAGGAGCATGGCCAGGAAAGACGGCAACGTGACCCAAGAGCTTATCCTTCCTACAAAAACTGGTCCCGCACGAGCATCGCCACCTGTTCTCATCACCGCAGTGTTTCTGATGTGTCTGGAGGTCCAACAGCAATGAGAAGTGCTTGAGATTACATCGGTTACAGACATACATTTTGGGGCAATGGCTCCTCTTGTAGTGATTCTTGATGCTCACCATCGACTTCAGCGGCTGGAACTTGGCGTGGTTCTTGTTCCACCTGCACCCTTCCTGCGGGCACGAATAGCACATCTTTTTAATAACCATACCCGTCGATGTCATAGGCTTCGCTAGTGCTGCATTCGACTTGTACTCGTCGCCGTGCGATCTCATGTGCATCCTTAGGTTTGCGTCGCGCTTGAACCCTTTTCCGCATATGTTACATAAGTGTGTGTACTTGGCAACTAGATCTGTTGCTTCCAATTCGATCACATGATCATCGTCCGGGCGGACTGTCTCTTCTGTAATATTGCTATTGTTATTGTTATAATTAGCTGTAACATGATGATGAGGTGGTGCGAGCGCCGCGATATGCTGGAAAGAAAACATGATGGAGGATGCAGCAGAGATAATCTCTTGTGTAAGAGAGACGACTTTTGATGGCGCAGACTCATTTTGTGTATTAGATGTCGACATGGACGTGATTAGAGACTGCAGGCGCTGTACCTTTTCCCTTAGGAGCGAGAGGTTAATTGATAGGAGATGATCAGTAGTAGTGATAGTAGCAAAGGTAGCAGTAGTGTTTGCGTTGGAGCTCGAATTGGACGGCGGCGGCGGCGGCGACGACGATGACGAGAGGAACAAGTCCTCCAATCCTTCATACATCTGCAGATCAAAGCCTTGCTCAGGAGTATTAGCATTGCTTTGCTGAAAGCATGAAGTGCGACTCATGCCCTCTGAGTTCATCATCTTGATTGGATCCAATAATGAAATGTTGGTTTAATTTTGCACTGAAATATTAATGAAACACAATGTTTCAGATATCAAATGGCAAACAAGGAAGAAGCAGAAGGTGATGACGAGGCAAATGTAATCCAGTATTAGCTTTGGGTTAATGAAAGCATTGAAAACTGATTAAGTATGGTAGTTATATAAGGAAATATTAATCTTTATATTAAAGAAAGAGAGAAGTCATCTTAGAACTAGCTTAGCTAGGAACATCCCTGCATGAGCCTCCCTCAAGTCTTACCATCCCATTTATAGCTAGATTCCCATATATATCTTATTTTATAGTATTAAAACTAAGTAAAGGTCCCTTTTTTCTCTATAGGTCCCTTATTTAGACCTATTTTCATATTATTTCTCTATTTTCCTCTTACGAAATTTATTTCCTATCACGAAATTCATTTCAAAGCAATAGGAAAGTAATGTAAGACCTAGCCTTCGGTGTAAGATTTCTAGAGGAAGGATATGACAATTTGAATTTTTGGTAAATGATTTTGACATGTTTTAGTATAAAATATGCAAATGGTTGTATTTAGATTAATATTCCTTTTTGGCCGCATAAAATTTACCCGAAAATTTAACGAGGGCTAGCTGCATATATTGTTAAATGAAGCCCAAAAGGTTCTAAAACTATCATCGCGGAATGCACCCTCATTTGAAACAATTACCTGTATTAATTAAGCTTTCTCAACAAAAAAAAAATAAAAGCAGCAGCAGCAGCAGCATTATTTAAGGAATTTATTAATTGATATTGAGATTTTAAGGACTAATATGGGAAAAGGTATAGTTTAAGAGACTTATATAAAATACCCTAGCAATTTAGTTATATATTATATGCATCCTTTTCATTATTACATGTTAGACTTTATCTAACGACTCATAGTTTAATTGCTACTAATGATGAACCCTTTACCCAATAAGATCGATTTGTAGCGGAAATGGATCCATCTTTATTCATTTTTGTTTAAACATATTTATGCAACTAGTGGGTAAACCCCGCGATATATCTGCAGGACTTTGAAAAATTCAACCCAGATTGGTATTCTTTTCCCTTTTCTATTCTGATAATTAATGCATATAATTGTATGCCTTAGGGACTGTTTGGTTGTAGGATTACAGTGGATTTGGATCGTGGAATCCAAGAATTCCATAATTTTGTATTTGGTTGGAAGATTTGGATTTATAGGGGCCCACAAAACAAAAATTCTTGAATCCTAAATTTTTTTCAGAATTTGCAAGGATTTGACACTATTCATTGTATTTTTAGATGGGACCCAGATACTTTATTTATTTAATAATCCTCTGTCTATCTACCTCTCTAAAATTCTCAAATCCAAATCCTACTTCCACTATTGACCTCTTAGATTAACCTTCTCTTAAGTTGATTTTTATGCTTGTGAAAATGGAGTATGAAAAACCGAATGATTCATTTTCCTTTAGCTTCTTGGTGCAATGAAACTGAGAATGGAGAATGAATAATTATAGGGAGAAATAGATAAACGTCCAATTTCTTTTTTCATCAAGTTGAGGAGATACATCAGGTATGCAGGAAGGAAAATAATAGAGATCGTTGCAGAATTACATCCATTAAACTTAACTCGTTTAGCCAAATCACCGTCACTTTTCCGCATTAACTCTTTAGAATTAAACTGGTCGACATTGTCATATATTGGTAGTCGAAGTATATCTAATGGAAAATATAGGAGCTGCATTAAAAGCAGAGGTCATTGCGGCAAGAAAAAGCCATTGATTTGGCTAAACGAGTTAATGTGAAAAATGATCTTTGAAGCAGACCCAAAGCAAATAGCCAGCGGAGGCATTTAAGAGTAATAAAATACCTGCCACTAATAGAAAAATCTACATTAGCGAGAGGAAGTGAGGGACAACATTTGCGAGGAACAAACTTCCATCGGCAATGTGTACTGATTGGTACATTTTAATGCATATTTTATATTCATATTTATCTTTAATTTGTCGCATTTAATGCTGCACAAATGTGTTTTGTGATATTTGCAGATGACATAGTCTTAATTGAAAAAAGATAAGAAAATATACCAACACGTATGGTTCACGTCGATAAAAGGAGTTAAAGAAGGAACAGAAGCGCACAGATCATATTTACATAGATGTGAAGAGTTTAAAAAAACCAAATCAGCGCAATGAAAATACAGACCAAAGTGGAGCCCACTTGCTTCTAATAAACTAGCAGTTTAGCCTACAAAACCGGCTATTTAGCCGGCCCACTTAGGCCGATTAGATCAAATTTTATTCTTTATATTTGTGACTTTATGGTTATCCTGTTGGCATCCTGTATTCGATTAAAAAGCTATTTAAAGGTATCGAATACAGAGGGCAAAAATCATCCTCTCTCAGGAGATCTCTCATTTTCTCTTTTATTTTTGGAGGCTAGGGTTTTCGAGAGCAAGATCTAGGGTTGCAAGCAATTCAAATTCTATTTTTATTTATCATGTTTTCTTTTAATTATTATTGTTTTACTTTTATTTTCATGCATAACTAAATTTTCTATTTAGGGTTTAATTAGATAAAATTAAATCTATGATTGTTCTTTGTTTCTATTGTTCCAGTTTTTCTTTCATGATCTTAATAACGAAAACTTAATGATAAAAAAAGTTCTTTGTTTGCAATTCTGATAAACTAGATTGATTGATTAACGACCATGAGGTTTATTTAGGGAAAGAATACACATTGCTGATAAACTAGATGATTTGATGCTTGATTGATAACCATGAAAGTTATCCAGGGAAAGTAAAGTTCATATTTTTATTGTTTATATTCGATCTAGTTAATTAGGGTTAATATTGACCAGTCGATAAAACTAGATAGATCTTTACTTGACAACTATTAGGTCTGCTTAGTGGAAGGCTAGATCAAGTTAATTCTTAATTCACTAGCAATTAATGTTTATAATAATAATTATCTTCTGTTTTGATTTGATATTGGTTGTAAAGGTGGAAATCAACAAAAAGAAAAATGTTTTTATTTAATAATACCGTGATTAGGTTTTATGGATTCGAAAACCCTGGGATTTTCTTACTTCATATTTTTACCAAATTTGCTTTTATTCTGCTTTAATTATTTTTCTTAATCTTTGCAATTTACTTTCTGAATTATTGCATTTAATTTATTAGGTTAATTATTTATCCCTGGACAAAATTCCCTTGGCATTTCTTTGGTAGCTAATGCGACTATTGCCAAGGGATGTATCCCTCGACAATATTTTCCCCGTTATGTTTTGGCTCGATTAAACTTATGCTTTTTACAATTTCTCTCGGTCTTTTCATTTTAGAAATAGACCATTCCTGAAAAAAAATTAACAAGAGGGAAAATTCGCTTAATAGTGTATATATTTGCCGAGGGAAGTTTGTCCCTCGTTTTTCCCTCGCTAATGTAGTTTTTTTCTGTTAGTGCATCGAGTTAAAAAAATTTATGTTTCAGATGTCAGACGTCTTATGTGATGTTTTGAAGTATCCAAACATGTATTTTTATCCCGTTATCAAAATAGAATAGTTGGGAATCAAATTTTCCCAAGTGGCTGATATATTAATGTGTAATGTAGATGCTAATTCTTTATTGTCTAAATTGCAGAAAATACTCTTAACTTTTGCTTCAATGGCAGTAAATACCCGTAACATTCGAAAAACAGCACTTTGCCTTTCTGAATTTTAATTGATTCCCAAAATACCCTTGGTTTAAATATTTAAATAAAAATATATATATTTCTTGGTGTTTCTTATCTCATTAAAGATTTTTACTATTAGTCCTCCCTAAACTATAATATCCCCCAATGCCACCGTTTACGCAATGCCCCCAAACCTTTATGTTACTCTTTTTAGACCATTTTCAGATTAAATTGATATCTCTTTAGAATATTGAGTTAGAATATCTCTTTAGAAAGTATATTAGAATATTTAAAGTCAAATTTAGGGGTTTAATGTTTATTAAAGATAAAATATGAATGATTTTAGAGATTAATGTAGAATTTGAAAAAAAGAAAAAGAAATGATTAGGGTTTGAAGATAGAAGAAGAAATTTTAGGATTTAGAGTTACAAAGACAGAAGATAAGAAAAATTTAAGAGTGTTGGTTGGATTTAAAGATTTTGGATGTGAAAATGATAAGCTGTTGGTAAAATTTGGAAGTTTAGTGTTTTTGAATATAAAAAAAATAAAAGAATTTTAAGAATTTTTTGGGTTTAAGGATTTTGGATTTGAAAATTGTTCGTTGAGTTAATGTTAAGGAAGAGACGATGAAGTTTGAACAATGTTAATGGTTTCAATTGTTTTGGATGTGGAAGATAAGTAATTAAAGAATGCTGTTGGCATTTAGAGATTTTGGATGTGGAAGATGAATAATTGAATATAAAACTAGAAGCATTTTGTTGGGTTTAAGATTTTGAATATGAAAGAGAGTAAAATTATGTTTGGGTTTAGGATTTGAATGGTAAAGTTTATGTTTGGGTTTAGGATTTGAATGGTAAAGTTTATAATTTGGGGATTTAGGGTCTTGAACATAGAAGATAATAAAATTTAAAGAATATGTGTTACAAGATTACGAATGTGAATTTAAGAAATTAAAGTTGAAAATTTAGGGTTTATGGTTTTGAAGGTTGAAGATGAAGTTTTGATAAAGATTATGAATTTATAATAAGGCTTTTTAATATAAATATTGTTTTTTTTTGTTTTTTTAAGGGTCGGTGGAGAGGAGGGTTTAAAAAAGTACTTAAATTTTAGGGGGAGCATGAGGTAAATAATGAATTTGAGGAGGGATAGAGGTAAATATCATAGTTTTTAGGAGAAGCTAAAAGTAAAGAATCCATAAATATTTCTACTGTTATAATGCCAAAGAGGGATATACGAATCACGTACAAAATATTCCTCTTTAATTTGCCGCCTTTAAGCAGTGATTGATGACGTCTCAACTTATTATGGCACGTGTAATGCACATAATTAAATTAGTAAGATATAGACAAAAAAGATTTGTTAGTTTTTAGTTTAAATCACTTTAATTTTTTATTTGAGAAATATCTTAAATACTTTTAGTTAAGATAATAAAGATTTCTAAAAATTATTTAAGATAGCTAATTTATTATGTTCTTAAGAAATAAAAATCCTAAGAAAAATCATTAAAAGCTATATTATTTTAACTAATTATTTTTAAAAAAATCTCAAATCTTTGTGCATATTAAAATATAAAAAATACTAGTTCTTTTTAGGGTATTCTGGGAATCAATTGAAGGTTTTTTTTTTAAAAATTATCTTTTAAAAAAAAATTTGTCACTTGCCCGTAAGTCCTAACCCATACACACAACACACAAACATGAACGGAACCATCTTTTAGGCATTGGAGGGGCGAAAATTAAGTGTCTCGAAAATAGGATGAAGTTTATTTAGGATAGCGACAAATCATTGAAAATTTATTCATATCTACTAAGGCCCCACTTCTTGACAAATATAGATGCAAAAGAAAGCCCTTATTCCTTCAAATTACAAAGAGAAGCAATATGTTTATTTAAAAGTTGATCTTGCATTTTTTAACTAGCACAAAATATTGAAAATTTGATCAATCAAGAACATAAAATTAAATCTTACTTGCATAAATAGCTTATTATGGCTTTTTAGATAAATTTTAAATATGATTTATTATGTTCATTAATAATATATCATATATTAATTGAAGCATAGAATCAAAACCACAGAAATACACTTCTATGTTGATAATTAATTATTATGCATAAAGTTAGAGGTATTTGATGTAAATTGTTTGTCATGATTATAAAACTCTTCTAAATGGCCTAAGAATAAACACATAGCAAATCTTTCTTCAAAAAAAAAAAAAATCATGTAAGCAAATCAATTACCATAATTAATAAGATTTGTTCTGGTTTTCGGAGATACAATCATACGAACATAGCAAGTTTAAACACAGTCTGTTTTGATTCTATTTGATTATCAAAATTAATAATTAAAATTTGAGTAGTAGAAAATATGCTATTTTTAAGGTAACTGCTTTGATTCTATTTCTAATTGAGTGCAATTTGTTGCTAAAATCATGATGGGGCAAGATAACATGCAACGCTAAAATAGGAGGATCTCGAAGAAATATTGGGTTGGGGGAGGGGGGAGGGGAAAAATCATATGGAAACTTATCTATAAAACTTTTTATAGGGAGGAGTATCTACCATACACGTGGCAGTTTGGGTGTGGATCTACTGTACAAAACAATAGCGCGCTTTTTTATTTTTGAGATTCACACCCAATCTGTCACGTGTACGGTAGATCCACACCCAATCTGCCACGTGTACGGTAGATACTCCTACCTATAAAAAGTTTTATAGATAGGTTCCCATATGATTTTTTTTCGAGAGGGGAGGGGGCACTTGCCCCTCTTTCTTTCTACCTAGTTATGTCCCTGCACTCACGCACACATCACATACAAATACACAACATACACGCATCCAGGAGACTTATAAATTTGCCCCGAAAATGTTAATTTATGGCTATTTCCTCTCCTGAGGTTCCTGAGATTCGAATTCCGCACTCTCCTCAAGAGAGGAAGTGTCAAAACAAAATAAAAAATATAAATGTTCAAGAAAATTGAATGAGTAAAACCCAAATTGGACCTGACTATTAATCAGGTCGGGTTGGGTCGACCTGATTTGGTCAATTTCCAACCTAATTATTAATCAAGTCGGATTAAGGTTGATCCGGTTGTAGTTAAGACAAACTCGACCCAACCCAATTGATATGAGTGGGTACATGACTTCTCATCATATTAGCAAAGCTTTGGACTAGATGAGCCGATTAGAGGTCGTGCCTCCATTTTCCAGGCTCTATATAATGTGTGTGTGTGTGTTTGGTGGGTGGGGCTGGGGTGGGGTGGGGGGTGTTTTCCCTTTGTGTAGGGATAGGGTCGCAATGATTGCGGGAGGCAGCGGAATTTGAAAACAATAAATTTTACAAATATAGAACCGATTACCATCACAGTCACAAGATCAATCATTTACTAATCTAATTGCTATCAAGGAAACAATCTACAATCTTTGTAGCGTGTCCGATCTCTTATCGGAAGACCCTAACTAGAACCGTGAGCTCCCGGATGAATGTGGATGTCGACCGTCTTGCCGTAGATGATCCGCGGTGAAAAGAAACCGTCCAAAATTTCATCTCCATCAACAAATAGAGAAACTCTCTTTAGGGACTTGCTAGACGTAGAGGAAAATGATATGGTTAATAAAAGAACTCTCTTTCTCTCTTTTCATCATTATTTCTCACTCTAGAAATATCAAGAGGATGAAGAAGAAGATGAAAGAGCCATGACTTCTCATTCTTTTCTTTTCTTTTTTTAAAATAAAAGGAAGTGCAGAGTGAGTAGAATGAGAGGCGCTCTCTCTCTCCAACCCTCATTTTCTCTCTCCTCCATGTGTCCAAATGAAGGGGATGGGTTTAGCATGTGGCCCCCACCTCTTCACATGGATTACCATTGTCATGTAATGACAAGGGTTTATGTATCAACCATACATAAAATTTTCATAAATCAAATATATGAAAAAGAAGACGGAAAGAGAGTGTTAATTTATATATATATATATATATATATATATATATCAAAGAGAAGAAATGTATCATATAAATAAAAGAGTGAGCGAGTAAATGTATATCAAATACACTATACTAAAAATCGTATTATATATACGGTTATTAAGTTAACACTTGACTTAATATTTCAGCTTATAAATAAAGTGGCTAGTATAAGAGTCGTTTGATTAAATCACATATATCCAAAATATGTATTTAATCGAACTCATGCACGTATCCCCATATGCATGCCGCATCACAATTTCGATTGGGAGGGCACTTTCGTTGTGGGACTCTAAAGACCTGTCAATACGCTGGCAGTAGGTTAAACATGACCATATCTAATTGAGTCTAAAATACTTTCAGATTTAATCCTCTCACGGGTTAACCCACAAGCTCGTCAGCGGTACTAGCTGCACATAACGGCTACCCAGGTATGAGCAAGATAAAGGCAGGTTGACGAGTGAACTCATCCGGACCCAATAAAATCTATAAGCGACGAATACCATACAGTCCAGTCTCTTCGTCAAAGAGTATCGCTTACCGGGTCTGGGGGTGGAACCTGTCAGACCCCTAATAATCCGATAAGTCATGCTAAGAGAGTACTCATAACCAATGGAGATACAACTGATAACACTTATCTGTTTATCTCTACTGCAGTGGCCATTGACTTCTGGTTATAATCATATCATGCACAACACGATATTGAATCCTTATACCGGGAGTGACGAATCCTCTCGACTGCTCACTGCTTTCATGTGCTTAGGGACTATACCTAACTAAAACCTGTTTGCATGATTAAGTAGAGCCATGATAAGATAGTAATCAAAGTATAGTGGGAACACACACAAGATACTATGGCGATCTCAGGTTAAGAGACTACCATGTACTATCGTCATCAGAGAACTGCTACCTGACATTGGTATAATACCATTTAGGAGTTCTCGGTGAGCTCGTCCAGTGTAACTCATTCTCTAATGAGCACCTGTATACAAACTTTAGTGTCAAACACCAATGGCTATATGATCAACCATCGCCTGATCGGGGTCAATAAATGTATACACTAGTCTACTCTGGAGTATTGATACCCTATCTCGATACTCCTACGACTAGAAACATTTAATGATTTGCTTATGGACTGCCAGGCCCCACTAATATGATCCCTATCATAATTCTGGTAGTCAAGCAAAAATCATATGGGCTTTATTATAATGTATTAGCGATACGTGATAACGAGTAAAACGTATACACATGAAGATAAAGACAAAGCAGATAGCATACTATCATCTCGAGTAAGACTGCTTTATCGTATAATTCCTCCTTCAATCCAGTAATTGCATTTCTGCAATTATGATAATTGCCTTGAGAGCACCTATATCCAACACTTTGGGGGAGGTTATGAAGATCAGCTTATTGAGTGGTTGGTTGGCCGGATTGCGATTCCAGACTTCCTCAATAATTGATGCTCTACAAGACATGCACGATATAAAAACAAATGCAACTTTGTTTTTCAAATGTGCTCTGAGTCTAGGGTGACAAGCAAGGTCTAATGGTGGGAGGACAGTTGAAGATGGAGATAGTAAAGCAACTCTTTAGTGTTGTTCGTCCAACATTATGACATGGAGTGACGGCTCTGCAGGCGCATCTGAATTGCACCATTACTGAAAGAATATTGCTCATGTAGATGTCCGTGAAAGCGATGTTTCCGACAGAGTGAACAATGTAGGTACCGGCTAGTAATCATTTTTGCCTTTCCTATTTGCTTACCTTCTTTAAACCCTCTAAGGAGTGAACATTTAAAATAGGTAGGGGATTCAACAAAACAAGTGTTTGAATTTTAAAAGTTTGACCAAAATGTCCTGAGTTCGAGACTTCCATAGGTGCAAGCACCTGTTTACCGCCGAAAACAGGCCAGACGAGCTGGAGTAGAACGTTTAGCTTAAATTTGGAGGCAGATGCATTAGTTTGATCTATCCACCACTCCGAAGGCACTAAATTTGGAGGCAGATGCATTGGTTTGATCTCTCCATCTCTCCGAAGGCACTAAATTTGGAGGCAGATGCATATATACGACGGATGTAGCTAATTTTAGATTCTCTCTCAGGATGAGAGATTTATTGATTGTGAGGATGTATTTTTCCTATAGGTGCAAGCACCTGTAGTTAATTCCGTTGTCGCGAATGACAACAACTTTCTACACTCCAGGTTTTTTTATGTGTCATGTCTTTTGGGTTTTATTTGGTTTGCCCTTTGATTGTATACAGAGACTAATTTTGTCGTTGTCCGTAAGGCGCAGATTAGTCCAAATCCATATATATATCATATTTGGGTCAAGCATTACCTCACAAGGTCCATGTTGGCGTCTGAGTTTATCAACGGGAGTGAACTTATGGTTCCATTCTCATATTTGTGAGGTCCATGGGTTCATACTAGAGCTTAAGCTCTATATAAGGACAAGTTAGTCTCATTTGAGAACAAAAGTCGATTTAGATGGTTTGGGGTATATAGGCTTTGCCTAGAGATATGTAGTCCCATTTGAGAACTAGATCGACCTAGGTGTATATAGGTTTTGCCTGGGGATACGTAGTCTCGTTTGAGAACTAGATCGATCTAGGTGGCATGAGAAT
Source organism: Agapanthus africanus (assembly GCA_030015575.1). Lineage (NCBI taxonomy): Eukaryota > Viridiplantae > Streptophyta > Magnoliopsida > Asparagales > Amaryllidaceae > Agapanthus > Agapanthus africanus. The sequence continues at coordinate 78,954,083 of CM057339.1, read as the reverse complement.
TTTGTTCTTAGCAGATCATTAGATCACATGGAAACTTAAGCAAGACTTAGCCAATTTGCTAAGCCAAGGGTCTGTTTGGCGCTCATATATATTTGGAGCTGGCGCTGCTCTAGCGCACGTGTGTTGCACATAGCGCTAGTGTTGCCATCCTCTGTTTGGCGCATGGCGCTCGGTGGGACATGATGATGCTTGGCGCTGACGCTGGCGCTCGTACTTTGCACGTGAGCGTAGCTTAACATTGAGAGCTTAAGCTCTAGCGCAACCTAGCAAAAATGCTATTGGCGCATCTTGGTAAAGACTGCATTGGCGCTGGCACAGTGCAAGGGTTTTGAAAGCTTAAGCTCCATCTTCTCCTTGGAACAGAAAGGTTAACCTTTATAGGGTTTCAAGACTTAGTTTTCATGAAACTTAAGCTTCGGCTTTTCTTTGATCTTGATGATCTTTCAACTTGTGGTGGAGAAATTGTTGGATATAGTGCTCTCAAAGTCAATTATTGGATCGCAGGCATGTGATTGCAATGATTGAGGAGGACCTATACCGGTAGGACAGTTTTACTCGAGATAATAGTATGCTATCTGGTTTGCCTTTATCAGTCGTGTACAGGTTCAGGTGACTGATCACTGTTACACATTGATAGAGCCCTTAAGATCTTGCTTGACTACCAACAGTATGATGGCGATCATATACGTGAGAGTTGGGTAGTCTATAAGCACATCCTTAATTATGGTCCCTAGTCGTGGGAGTTTCGAGACAGGGCATCGATACTCCGGAGTAGACTAGTGTTTACAGTCGAGACCCCGACGAGGGGCGGTGGCCGGTCTCACAAGCCACTGGTGTCAGTTGGATCACCTAAGATGTATACAGGTGCTCATTGGGTTATGAGTACACCGGACAGGACTCGCCGGGAACCTGCTAGTTGGTATTATATCTAGCGTCAGATAGCAGTTCCCTGGTGACATGTGTACAGGTTAGTTCATCGACCTGAGGTCATCATTTGTCTCATGTGAGTTCCCACTGTGCTTTGATTTCTACCCTACCACGGCTCAAAGGAGTCGTGCAAACAGGTCTTTTTTGGGTACAATCTCGAGCCACATGGAGGCAAGTGAGCGGATCCGCAGGGGATTCGTCTCTCCCGGTATTGGGGGTGAGATCGCGCTATGTTTAGGAGAGCCATTACACAAACCCTCGGCCGAGGTAGGAGATTTACTGGTAGGTACTCCAGTAGTATCTCAGCGTGTTCTGGGCTACACTCCGACACGACTTATACCGCTATTGGGGGCCTGACGTTACCAGCCCCCTAAGCCCGATATGCGATACTCAAAGACGAACGGACCGGACTGTATATACATTGTCACTGTTAGGCTCAGTAGGGTTCCAGGATGAGTTCGCTCATCGGCTTCCCTTGAGGTCAGTGCATGGGCAGCCGTTACGCACAGTTAGTGCCGCTGACGGCTTGTGGTTAAACCCATTGCCATGTTACTGACGAGTCATTAGAGTCCCCCACAGATAGTTTCCCAAGTTCGGACGAAACGTTGTAGAGGCCGTATGGTTTTATGGCAGGGTTCGGCAAATGCACGTGCGTTTACGCACGTGTCATATTTCGGACAGATAATACTGGTGGACTTTGGTTTAAGCCAGATCCGAGTATTATACTGTGTAGATATAATATCTTTGTCTCAGTTGCATTTGTATTCGGTCGTAATACAAATGCGGGTATGTTTATACTGATACGGGGTTATCCTGAAATTCGTTTCGGGATCACTTTTGGAAGTTGCCAGTTTTCTATCACCCGCCTTTAACATTCGGTTAAACACGGATTTATCTTTTCTTGAGGTGAGTCATGAGTGTGTGGAAGGTTCTAGAAGCTTCTAGATGATGACCAGGCTTCATGACTCATTAGTGCATTAAATGATGGATGATGACTATGTTAATGATTCATTGTATGCAATTAATGTTTATGCAAGGTGGATAATGACTCATTCATTCTTATTTAATGTTATGCTCACCATTTTTTCTCCTACACTCACCTCCCTCCTCCTATAAAGTGGCCGGCCCCCTCTTCTTCATTGTGCTAACCACTTTGTAAAAGACTATGGTTTTGGGTTCATGGAAATTAGATGTTCATTTCTCATTTCATTCAATCCAAAAAGGCAACTTCATTAACCGTTCATCCATGGTTTTGGATGTAACGAGACAATGTGTTCTACTCATTCTCTACATCAATTTTGGTCATCTCTTTTAGCAGACTTGATGACCGAGTTTCCTCGGTTCAGAGACGGGAGCCTGTTTAAAGATCCGTAGATGTGGTGCCACCTCGACGAGGAGCCAGGAGATCGGAGCAGCCGCAACAAAGCGTGGAATGATGGTTAAAGAACAAAGGACTCGGATCGTTCGGTATAACATTTCTACCCACTTTGTAGTTTGTTAGTTTAGCGATAATGGCAGATCCGGGTTATAGTATACGATAGCGCTAGTTAAAAAGTTTTTGTTCCGCATTTGGCGTCTGATAGACGGCCGGGGCGCTACCGTAGACTTACATTGGTATCAGAGCCTCGCCATTAAGCTTTACTAATTTGTGCTAACGCGTTTAAAATATCGATCGAACGGAATTTCGCGAAACTACAATTTTCTGTTCAAAGTTTCTGTCGATTTTAAATCAGGCCTAAAAATTATTTTGCATATCACAGAAAATTGAGCAGGGTTTTTCAAGCAAACAGTAGAAATTTGGTCACGTGATCCCACAGTACTGCCGCGGATCCACGGTCAAAGCTAGGGTTTGACCACGGAACCGCGGCCAGTGTGTGGGAACACTGAGCCAAATTTTTCCAGTGAGTTTGCCATGGTAAATTGTGGTTTCTGGTATATTTCTTTTGGGCCCAGATTTTTTTACTGTACAGCAGATGTACGTGGGGCCCACTTTGGGAAATTTTGTCGATCGAAATTTAAACATGTTAGTTTACAGTACTTACATTATATCTCCGACCGTGAATGTCATTCGAGCGGTAAATTGCGTCTAATTGCTATAGTCCTTTTAGACGGATTTGCGAACGTGACATTCGCGTTGATGTTCTGTGTTGTGCTGTGATATTGCGGATTTGTCGTGGTGGATAGCAGTGTGCAATGGTAGTGCAGTTTGAATTTATTTGTACATTTGATATTGCGGGGCGAGCGTCCAATATGTGGACTGCCGTCACTGCCTGTTTGTATAATATTCTTTTGGGGGCACGACCGGGTTGAGGTCGATGTACCCGTTGTACATATTTTTCATTTCTGTACTAGGTTTTACCCCGCGACGGAGTGCATGGATAGCCGGGTTCTGGAGGGCAACGGGTCCGCATCTCATGGCTTTGAGAGGCAGAGGGGCCTCACTCTAGAATTGGCAGACTATTCGCCGCACTCGTAGGGGGTACAGGTTGACCCAAGGAGGGGTGCTCAAGTTACCGGATTCCGTGAAGTGCAGGGTGGTCCATTCATTTTACTGTAGGGGGCTGCCTCGCTTCAGGTTTTGGCGGGTAACTTACCGCACCCGTAGGGGTCTAGGTTTCATTGCACAGGCTATCCACACGACCAGGGGAACGTCGGGTTTTCAGTAGCGGCTCTGTGAAAGCCGGGGATCCCAGATTATTTGTATTGTTCTGTGATGCTTATTACTTTTCTGTAATGTTGCATATTATCGCGCCTGGACCGATTATTGTATATTGGTATATATACTAGTAGATGTTGTATATGTTTTGCACCCGCGCTAGTCCAGTCCCCGCTCTGTCGTTAGTTAAGTAACCTAACGGGTGATGATAGGATCCAGTGACGAATGCGGATGGCATATACGTACATTTTATTTTCGTTCTTTTCTGGTGTGATTAATTGATGGGACTGCGTTGATTCTGATCAATGCAAAAGACAACAAACCTGTTTGGTAGTTGTTGGAACAGTTTTAAAAAGTGTTATTACAAAGACGTTTTCTTTTGTTTTGCATAGTGGTATTCAGTCGGAATATCCTGCACCTCATTCGACGAGGCAAGGGCCGAGATCCCTTCACCGGGAGTGACCCCTTGGGCAGAAGTTTACATCAGGGTAATAACTTCACTATAGTCGATTACATGTTGCTTTGCATCGCGGTATTCAGTTGGAATATCCTACACCTCATTCCACGGGGAAAGAGCCGAGATCCCTTCACCGGGAGTGACCTCTTTAGCAAAGGTTTTCGCCACTATATTTTTATAAAAAACTATCAGGTTCCTTCAGCGATATCAAGTTCATTACGTTAATGGTTTTTCGTCAAAAACCAGCCGTAGCCCTCCGTCATTTCTTTTGGGTATTCAGTAGTATTCAAGCTATGCATTTTGGCCAAAGTCAAGGCATAGTGTTTGGTAGATGCTGGGTATTCATTTGTTGCATAGATAGATGAGTTGGTTTGGGACAGTCGTTCTGCCGATTGGCCAAAGTCAGGGGCATGTGCAGGTGGGTTCAAATTGACAAGATAATGACGGGAAGAACTTGGCATGTGACTTATGGCATTTTGGCCAAAGTCAAGGTCATAAGAGCATGGGGCAAAAATCATATCGGGAGTTTCTAAAGAAACTGAAACTTGCCAAGTATGCGCATACCTTCTGAAGTGTGATAACGTGAGTGGATTCCGTCACGTTATCATGCGATGAGAGTTGGATCCCGATTCCCACTGATGAGTTAGTTTACTCTTCGGGTGATCCCGATTGATTCTTCTTTCAGGTTTGGAGGAGAATTTGATAGTACAGTGGGAGGTTTCCTGATTAGATAAAGTGATAACCATTCTGATTTAGGTTAGAGTGCACGCAGAGTGTTTCTTTTCTCTCTCTCTTTGGCAGCGACCTTTGACCGACCCTAGACTATGACTCAGTGACCAAGTTGACCGAACCTTATTAAAATACTGGCTTTTGGATTGTCTTAGTTGCATAAGTCATTGCCACTCCTTCTTCTACCCTTTGAATTTCTCAGAACATCCCGTATTACTACGGACATCCACTTCCATTAGATAGATCCATCGTATGGTTATATACGAACTCGAAGTGACTTCTTCGGGGATGGATCCAGGTTCAGAAGAAATAGAATTGGTTTATTCAGTTGTCTTTTATTATCACCTTCTCTCAGGTTGCGAGGGCTCCTTAGTTTAGGAGAGTACACATATTACGCTTATTGGATAGTCTTATTCCAAACCATAGGCTGGTGCCGAAAGGTAGGAAATGAAGAAAACCAATTAGCCTAAGTAGGGTGTACAGAAGGTAATATGTAAAAACAATATAAAGGGATTAGAAAGTGGGCAAAGTAAATTGCGACTGCTATTATTCACGACCAAACCGCGTACTTCATCGCCACTCCTATTTCACCTTTGCTTTTTTCCCCAGTTCAGGAGAAATAGAATAAGGTATTATTCAGTTGTCTTTTATCATCACCTTCTCTCAGGTTGCGAGTACTCCTTGATTTAGGAGGGTACACCTATTACGCTTATTGGATAGTCTTCTTCCAAACCATAGGCTGGTGCCGAACGGTAGGGAAGGAAGAAAACCACTTAGCCTAAAAGGGGTGTACAGAAGGAAATGAATAAAGACAAATAAAGGGATTTGGAGAGATGGCAAAGAGATATACGGTTACAGTCATGAATTGGATTATGGAAGAGGCATTATTAGGAATACCAAGATACCTCTAAGAAACATTTTCATGTTTTAGTGCATTGTTAAAGGAAAACTGATTTCCCGATTAGATACTTACTCCAGGGTATATATTTACCAGGTATGATTCTCACATCTGTATGGTTTTACAGATGATGAGTGGGAGTGAGTAATTGGGAATTAGGTGATCATCCTCATTATATCGGAATTCGTTGTAATTGGTGATATTTGAGGGAATCGCCTGGGTACAGTTTTCAAACTACGACGCACAGGTTTTGAGTTATTCAACTCAACGGACTTATACAGAGTATTGTATGTTGTCCAGTGTCCATCAGGACAAAGGGGTTGGTCCTCGTACTATGTTCTGCTTACTTATGACTTCTCTAGTTTTTAGACAAGTGTTTCGTAGAAATACAAGGTCTAAGTTTTGAGAAGTTGTGGGTATAAGAATAAAGTAGAGAACCAGGTATCGCAAGTATCGGGATTCTTCAAAGAGATCGAAGATGTAGATACTTGTGATTGGTATTCAGTTAATAGTAATGTTTTTGAGAAACTTGTTTCTCTTTCGGGTTACTCATAATTGGATGCATTCCTAAGTTGAGTAATGCTGATCAGGCCTCTCTCCATTAAGTTGATATGCACTGGAGACAGCTGCATGATTAGAATCTGGTTCTAATTAAATAAAGTGCCAAAGTTTCTATATTGGATATAGAATGGTTCATATCTTAACGATGTTAAGGTACGGGGAGTTGTCCGGCTTATGCTTAAAACCAGACTCTGGATAACTCAGGGCACGTTTCTGTAATGGCAGTTTGCGGGTTGACCCAGGCTATGTCGAGGGTTGACTTTCTACCATCTGCAAGATCAATAGTGATATTGTTCTTGACTCGCCACAGTTTTAGTAAAATGGATTTTTTCAGAAAACAGTAGTGGGAGTATGGTAGAACTGGAAGTGATTCCAGAACCGCAAACGATTACGGAAAATTTAATAGGACCTAAAGATTCAGTCAGGTTTGACATTCCATTAGCCACTCCACAGATATGGTGGGTAACCTCAGACACCCGAGAGGTACTCCGGTAGCCTCAAGGACGGTGACAGGGAGATTCTTGTTTACCCAGACTTGACACTACTGTTGTTCCAGGCTATGAGACCCGGCAGGAGGTTAAGTATAGCGTCGTTCTAAACTAGCTTTAGAAGTGAACGTATATATTATTCTGCCAGAGGGTTGTTATGGTCAGTGGGAGCAGCGGAAACATAGTGGACAGGTAGCTTATGTCTATTTATAGACTTGAGCAGTTATAGCGGAGATAGATCATCTATTTTTTGATGTGACAGTCATGGCTTTGACTTCATCAGAATAGGGGATGGATCTGTTAAGAAGGCAGTAGGATGTGTGATGTCCTGGTATTTGGATGACATACACAGAGTAGGAAGTAAAATTCCTATACTACGATCGGTTGTACTTTGGTCGTCACATAGTTGTTTCTCCACAAAGGATATGGATATAATATCTGACATTCTGGTTTCTAGATCTATAGTTTTAGATCTAGATTTGGGTAGTTTCCCAATGTGGGTATTTTGACAGTATTCTAATAGTATTTTAGAATAGATGACTCCTGGCATGGTGGTGTACCTGCAGGTGATGGAGTCACCTCTCTAAAGGTGTCTTACAGACTAAAGGGGAGAGGGATATGCATGATTGGCAGATCACTTGCTTAGGCAATTGAGTCAATCGTGAGATGTCAAGTACCACACCAGATATTGTTTTTGTACTAGATACGATAAGTTTATATTAATCCAATCCTGAAGAAACATAAGTGAGCAGTTTTAGAACATAAGTGCATGTTCTACGGATTTGATGACGGCGGCCTCTTTCAGGAGACGGTTATCATTCCAGGCTTCAAAGGTGACATGGATGACAGAGTGATTGTCAGAGTTATAGTTTTCCCTATGACGAGGGACAGTATTATGGACAGGTGGTCCAAGAGGATACTGTGGGAGGCATGGTGCAGGATACTGATTATGTTCAGTTAACGATACAGTCTAAGAAGTTTAGATTTGGAGTTCATTTATGAACTAGGTCCTATCAGATATCCAGACATATTCTAAGACAGGTATTACTCAATTCGGGAGATGGCTTTCTCCGCGAACTTGAGATTAAGAGAGACATAGAAAGAAACATCAGGGCGGATCCACTCATTGAGGCTATTTCTCGAACACAATAGTTTTATGAACAGGCTTGATGAAACTGATTAGTAGAGGAGTTGGATGTTCGGTATCACACGGGCTGTGAGTATGCGACATCGCAATAATTAGCCTTAAGTGCAAGTGGGAGATTGTTGGATATAGTGCCCTCAAAGTCAATTATTGGATCGCAGGCACGTGATTGCAATGATTGAGGAGGACCTATACCGGTAGGACAGTCTTACTCGAGATGATAGTATGCTATCTGGTTTGCCTTTATCAGTCGTGTACAGGTTCAGGTGACTGATCACTGTTACACGTTGATAGAGCCCTTAGGATCTTGCTTGACTACCAACAGTATGATGGCGATCATATACGTGAGAGTTGGGTAGTCTATAAGCACATCCTTAATTGTGGTCCCTAGTCGTGGGAGTTTCGAGACAGGACATCGATACTCCGGAGTAGACTAGTGTATACAGTCGAGACCCCGACGAGGGGTGGTGGCCGGTCTCACAAGCCACTGGTGTCAGTTGGATCACCTAAGATGTATACAGGTGCTCATTGGGTTATGAGTACATCGGACAGGACTCGTCGGGAACCTGCTAGTTGGTATTATACCTAGCGTCAGATAGCAGTTCCCTGGTGACATGTGTACAGGTTAGTTCATCGACCTGAGCTTGTCATTTGTCTCATGTGAGTTCCCACTGTGCTTTGATTTCTACCCTATCCCGGCTCAAAGGAGTCATGCAAACAGGTCTTTTTTGGGTACAGTCCCGAGCCACATGGAGGCAAGTGAGCGGATCGGCAGGGGATTCGTCTCTCCCGGTATTAGGGGTGAGATCACGCTGTGTCTAGGAGAGCCATTACACAAACCCTAGGCTGAGGTAGGAGATTTACTGGTAGGTACTCCAGTAGTATCTCAGGGTGTTCTGGGCTACACTCTGACACGACTTATACCGCTATTGGGGGTCTGACGTTACCAGCCCCCTAGGCCCGATATGCGATACTCAAAGACGAACGGACCGGACTGTATATACATTGTCACTGTTAGGCTCAGTAGGGTTCCAGGATGAGTTCGCTCATCGGCTTCCCTTGAGGTCAGTGCATGGGCAACCGTTACGCACAGCTAGTGCCGCTGACGGCTTGTGGTTAAACCCATTGCCATGTTACTGACGAGTCATTAGAGTCCCCTACAGATAGTTTCCCAAGTTTGGGCGAAACGTTGTAGAGGCCGTATGGTTTTATGGCAGGGTTCGGAAAATGCACGTGCGTTTACGCACGTGTCATATTTCAGACAGATAATACTGCTGGCCTTTGGTTTAAGCCGGATCCGAGTATTATATGTGTAGATACAATATTTTTGTCTCAGTTGCATTTGTATTCGGTTGTAATACAAATACGGGTATGTTTATACTGATACGGGGTTATCCTGAAATTCGTTTCGCGATCACTTTTGGAAGTTGCCAGTTTTCTATCACCCGTCTTTAACATTCGGTTAAACACGAATTTATCTTTTCTTGAGGTGAGTCATGAGTGTGTGGAAGGTTCTAGAAGCTTTTAGATGATGACCAAGCTTCACGACTCATTAGTGCATTAAATGATGGATGATGACTATGTTAATGATTCATTGTATGCAATTAATGTTTATGCAAGGTGGATAATGACTCATTCATTCTCATTTAATGTTATGCTCACCATTTTTCCTCCTATACTCACCTCCCTCCTCCTATAAAGTGGCCGGCCCCCTTTTCTTCATTGTGCTAGCCACTTTGTAAAAGACTATGGTTTTGGGTTCATGGAAATTAGATGTTCATTTCTCATTTCATTCAATCCAAAAAGGCAACTTCATTAACCGTTCATCCATGGTTTTGGATGTAACGAGACAATGTGTTCTACTCATTCTCTATATCAATCTTGGTCATCTTTTTTAGCAGACTTGATGACCGAGTTGCCTCGATTCAGAGGCGGGAGCCCGTTTAAAGATCCGTAGATGTGGTGCCACCTCGACGAGGAGTCAGGAGATCGGAGCAGCCGCAACAAAGCGTGGGATGATGGTTAAAGAACGAAGGACTCGGATCGTTCGGTATAACATTTCTACCCACTTTGTAGTTTGTTAGTTTAACGATAATGGCAGATCCGGGTTATAGTATACGATAGCGCCAGTTAAAAAGTTTTTGTTCCGCATTTGGCGTCTGATAGACTGCCGGGGCGCTACCGTAGACTTACAGAAATATCACAGTTCTTCCTCTGAAATCTTAGATCTTGAGATTAGATTTCTCATGAGAGCTTAAGCTCTCGACAATAAGAGATTTAATCTCATGGATCCTATATCCAAAGGAAGAACTTAAGGTTCTCAAGAAGCTTAAGCTTCGTAGATAGGTAAAGAGAGGAAAGAAGAGATTTTTTCTATTCTTTATCTAGGGCTTTTTAGGAAGAAGATGTTTTTTTCTTGCAGAGGCTTAAGTCTTGGTTTGAAACTTATGGGGGGTCTGTGTATATGAAGATTAATCTCTCAGGCTCCTATTTATAGGAGAGGAGAATGGTTGAGAAAGTTGTGAGAATCTCTCATTTGAGAGATCTTAATTGATCACATGATCAACCGGTAGTGTTTAAGCACCGTTGGATATTTGATCCAAGGGTTCTATGTTTGAAAAGAAAACATCTTTCTGTTTTAGAAAGATACAGGAAAATATTTTCCCAAATAGAACTTAAGTTCTAAACAGAAGCATGCACTTCAACAAACAGATGTGCCTCAACAAACAGATGTGCTTGCGCCACGTGTATTGTATGTTTGGCACTGGCGCAAAGAATTGGCGCTGGCGTAAAGAATTGGCGCTTGCGCCTGCGTCACATGCGCTGCACGTTTGGCGTAGCTAAGATTGGCGCTTTTGCCTTGGTGGAGCTTAAGCTATGAGCGCCAAATTTTGGCGGGAACAAATTACCCCTACCACTGTGCCCACATGCATTGTACATAGGTGTAGCGGTGTCAGGCTGCACGCCGTTGAGTTGCACTTCTCCTTTTTCTTATGCTATAATGACCCATCTTAGTTTATGTACTCATTTCGAAGCGTTCAGTTTATTCTCTTTTTAGATATGAATAAACTCATCCTGATGTTAATCATAGACATCTGTCAGGTTTGCGGTACTGGGTGTAGTCCGTCGCACCATTGCGTTAGCTTATTTCTTTTCGGTTCGCGTTCCTCAGATCGATGTTCGAGTAGCACTTGTTGTATCTCTAAACCATGCCGAGACGGGATACAATGTCCCATGTAATCTTCCTAGGCGGGTATATATATTGCCATCAGAGATTCAGCGTTGGGTGTCACCATGGCACTTTACCATGTCAGACTCCTTGAGTCCTAGGGAAGTCAAGTCTACACCCTTCTGAGGCGAGATGACCTCCAGTGGTCTTTTAGGCATGTATATACTGCCATGGAGACCCGGAGTTAGGAATTTGCTGTCACTCCACTTTTGTTTTGGCTTTTTGAGCTTTACTTGCGTCACGTCTGTGCTTTGCTGGCATGGGACGGACGTCCAAAGAGTCCTTAGGCTGTGTCTATTGCCGTCAGGACTTGTAACTAGGAAATTGTGGTCACTCCGCTTTCATTTTGGCTCTTTAAGCCTTGCTGACACCATGACTATACTCTGCTGGAGTAAAAGGGATGTCGAGATAGTCTCTAAGCTGTATGCATTGCCGTCAAGACTTGATTCTCCGTTTGTAGAACATGGTGGAATATATCGCACCTTTTCCATTTCTTGTTTTTTTATATATTCGTGAATGCTTTATCATTTCAGATTTTCTTATCGCGAAGGTCGCGATTGTCTAATCATTTTGGCTATTTATTTTTGGATGCCCTATCATTTCGGCTATTTCTTTTTATTTTTATTCGCTGATTTTTATTGCGAGTTGCCCCATCATTTCGGCTGTTTCTTGTTATTTCTTTTCTATTTTAATCTCCCAATTTAACGACTTAAGGGTCGAGATTTTGGACTCCAGGCTGGCATCAGCGTTGCTATCATTGAAGCACGTGTGCCAGGAACAATTCATCATTTGCCTTGGGAAAGACTTGGAATTTGGGTTTTTTGGTCTGCATCAGCACCGCTAACACTGAAACGCAATACCAGGAGCGACCCATCATTTGTCGTTATCCATTGGAGAGCAATGGCTTAGGATATAGGTTTAGTTCCCTGTCACCTAACGCTTTTCAACTTTTATGAGCCGTAAGGATCTCAAAAAAGTATTTTCTCCCTATGAGTCGAGAGGATCTCGTAAGTGCATTTTTTACTTAGGATTCGTGAGAGTTCCTAAGTGTATTTTCTCTTATGAGTCGTAAGGATCCCACGAAGGTGCATTTTTCTTACGAGTCGAGAGGATCTTATAACTGTCGTTCTCCTTATGTACCGTGATTGTTGGATATATATGCCCTAGAGGCCAGTATTGTATATGTATACATATAGATACTAGGGATATGTATGTACATGACAATCTTGCTCATTTTTATAGTATATTATTTGACTTGTCTTTGTCAGAATATGTGTATTTATTTCTATTGTTGTTGTTAGTGTATATGCCCTAGAGGCCATTACTGTATCATACTAGTTTGTATATTACTTGATGGAAGCTTGGGATATTCACAGTTGTATATACCATCTTGCTCGAAATGGTAGTATGCTACTTGGTTTGTTTCTTCTTTAATGTGTGCATGTGTTTCTTTTAGCATATTACCTATACACATTAGTGGAGCCCTTAGGATCTTTGCTTGATTACCAGCGTTGTGATGGCAGTCACACTAGTGGGGGCTGGGTAATCTATAAGCACATCCTTATACAGGTTCCTAGTCGTAGGATTATCGAGACGGGGCATCGATACTCCGGAGTAGACTAGAGTATGCGCTTCTCATCCCAACAGGGGAGATGGTCTGTCCCACAGTCGTCAGTACGTCGTACTTGAGATAGTATGCGGGTGCTCGTTAGGTTATGAGTACACTGGACAGGACTCGTCGGGAACTGTTGGTTGGTACTATACCTATTGTCAGTTATCAGTTCCCAGGTGACATGAGTACAGCTTAGTCCGCTGACTTGACACTGTCATTTCGCTTCGAGTGTGTTCCTACCGTTCTTAGATTGCTACCCTACCACGGCTCAAAAGAGTCGTGCAAACAGGTAGCAGTTGGGTGCAGTCCCGAAGCACTTGGAGGCAGTGACGGTTAGACAGGATTCGTCTCTCCCGGTATTGGGGGTTGATATCGCGCTGTGTCAAGGAGAGCCATTACACATAGTCGTCCCTGGCCAGGGCAAACGAGATATACTGGTAGCTTATCCAGTATTGTCTCAGGGTGTTCTGGGCTACACTCCGGCACGACTTGTTCCGCTAGTACGGGACTGACGTTTACCACCCCCTAGGCCCGCCATGCGATATTCTCAGACGAACAGACCGGACTGTACGGAGATTGTCACATTCAGGCTCAGTAGGAGTTCGGATGGGTTCACCTCATCAGTCTTCTTATCGACATCTACCTGGGGACCGTTACGTACAGCTAGTACCGCTTGCGGCCCGTGGTTAAACCTACTGCCAGCGTAGTGTCGAGTCTTTAGAGTCCCACACAGAGAGCTATTCGCCTTTGGGCAAAACAGAGTAGAGGTGGCATGGTTTTGCGACAGGGTTCGTTCGCATCCGCGCACTTGTGCACGTTTGGTGTCCGGGCAGTTATTACTAGCGGGCTTTGGTTTAAGCCAGATCCTAGTATATGTTTTGGGATTGGTTTTATCTCATTGTATTCGTGTTCCTCAGAGCACGGATGCGGGTGTGTATGCACAGTTGACTGAGGCAGAGGCAGAGGATTCTCATTAGGGTTGTTGACTGTTGACTTTTTTCTAAACCCTAATGAGAATAAGAAATATGATTAATAATAATATTAATTAAGTATTATTGTGCCATGGTTGAGTTGAAAGTTTGAATTTTGTTGACTTGTTGACTTTGTTGACCAGTTGACTATTTTGGACTTGTTGACCATCAGCATTTCATGGCTATGACTTTTGTTTACTTGTTGTTCTTTACAAAATGCATTAAATGCATGAAATGATAATGGACATTGATATGAACCATCACATATACTTAATTATTATTATTATCATGATTATTTTCTCTTTTGTGAGCATGGTTGTAAAAAGTCAAGTTCATTCTATCATTCTCATTCTCTCTCATCCAAGTTCTCCCTCTTCCTCTCTCTCAAGGCTCTCATGTCTCATGAGTTGAGAAGCATGAGCCATTGAGATAAAACCCTAAAAACACTTCTCTACTCATTCTAGAGTACAAGGTCTAGCAAGCCAAGCACTTTAGTTTCCTCTCGGTTGAGGTAGGAGCTCAAGGTAGAAGCTTTCGGGTGGATCTTTCTTCGACAACAAGGAGACGACGAGGTGAAGCCGATCCAACCACTCCGAGGAGAAAGAAGAGAAGGAGTTCAAGACCTAGGTATAACCCCCTAACATAGTAGTTAAACCTGTAGTTAGTTTGCTAGGTGTTTGTTTAGCAAAGATCCTATTCTAAAGTCCATGTTACCTTTACCGTAAAAATTGTTTTTTACCGTTTCCGCATCCCCGAAAGAATCGGGACGGGTAACGTGGACTTACAGTGGTATCATAGCCTAGCTAAATAACAACTAGCAAGTTAGCAAAATATTTAGAATTTCGATCGGAGAAAAAATCACAAAACGAGTCCAAGAACTGAACTTTCTGCCGATTTTTAAACTGTTCAAAAAATGATTCCACATACACTAAAAATCGGCTCAGGGTTTTACAGGAAGACACAGGAAAAATGAGTCACTGACTCGGTCAACGCGCCGCGGAACCGCGGCGAGAACAAGCTTCTTGCCGCGGATCCGCGGCCGAGTTGACTCGGCCGTAAATCGTTTTTGCTGCAGTATCAGTGTTCTGTTTTGGGATTTTTAGAATATTTTGTTTCTGCCCAGATTTTCCAGAGAACAAAGTTGTGTTTGGGGTAGTTACAAATCCGTATTTTTGATCGAAGTTCTGTAGACTTTAGCTAATGGGTTATATCTGTGATGTGATATATGTATTGAACGTCTGCTAATCGCTATACGTCGATTAGTGGGGGTTATACATATCTGTGATCTGTAATGTTGATGGTTTGTGTATATAAACTCGTTGGATTGTCGTGGATGAATAGCCGGGGGTTGTGAGATGAGAGTTTTCTTATCTTTCATTTGATATAATATGTAAATTGATGTAATATTATTTGTCTGGCCGCACATCCGGGATGAGGTTGTAGCCGCCATTGTATATGTTAGTTATATGTATGCCCTAGAGGCCATTACTGTACATAGGATGTATATTGTAGTGGATGCTGGGACATATATAGGGAGGACTTTCTTGCTCGACATGATAGTATGCTATCTGGTTGAAATTTACCTTAACGTGTATACTGATTGTCTCTCTGTTACATGTTGATAAAGCCCTTAGGATTTGTACTTGACTACCTGGACTATGATGCGGATCATACTAGTGGGGACATGGTAGTCCATAAGTACATCCTTCAAAGTCCCTAGTCGTGGGTGTATCGAGACGGGGCATCGATATACCAGAGTAGACTAGCGTATACCTTCTCGACTCATATAGATGGGCGATGGATGATCCCATATCCATCGGTGTTTGACATCAGAGGAGATATACGGGTGCTCAGTAGAGACTGGGTACACTGGACGGACTCGCCGAGAACTCCCAGATGGTATTATACCTCACGTCAGATGGCAGTTCTCTGGTGACACTGGTACAGAGTAGTCTGTTGACCCGAGATCGTCATAGAGTCTTGTGTGGTTCCCACTGTGCTTTGATTTCCATCTTACCACGTCCAAGAGGGCGTGCAAAACGGTGGTTTTTGGGTACAGTCCCGAGTCACATGGAGGCAATGAGCGATAGGAGGGGATTCGTATCTCCCGGTATAGGGGGTTGATGTTGTGCTGTGTTCAATTGGCTATAACAGGAAATCCCTGGCCAGGGTTGCTGAGATTTACTGGTAAGTGTTACCAGTAGTTTCTCGAATAGTTATAGACCTCATATCGACACGACTTATTGAGCTATTGGGGTCTGACGTTTACCACCCCTAGGCGAGATATGCGACATATCAGACGATCAGACCGGACTGTACGGTAGTGTTACTGGTCGGATTCACTGGAGTGTGAGCGGGCTTGCTCGTCGATCTTCAGATCGCTCAATACCCGGGTGGCCGTTACGTTTAGCAGACCGCTTGCGGCTTATGGATGCTTGATATGATCATCATCTGCTGCCGGCGTATTGACGAGTCTTTAGAGTCCTACACAGAGGTTTCCTGGCTCAAGTGAAACGAAATAGGAGCGCATATGAGATATGTGCGGGACCGAGAATAATGCGTGTATGTGATACCGTATTCTATTCTCGCGATAAATGTATCGAATGGTTGTATGCGATATAACCTAGTTATCGATTCAAGCGTTGATTCGATAAGCCGATATATTGTATACTAGTCGGTTGTGTGCGACATAACCGGGTCATTGAATCAAGTGTTGATTTAATGATTTAATGCATATTTATATATTTGATATATTACTTTGCATCAACTAGTATCGGTTTACTTAAGATGGATTTTCTCACTCGGATGGGCGCATTGTATATGCGATATACTTTTGTGCACTTGATTGTATCATGTTTGATGATACAAGTCATGCTAGGGTTCAAGTGTAAAGATTAAACCTTGGTTAATGAAATGGTTAGGGTTTATTATTTGTTATTCATTTATCTTATTTAATTATCCTTTTTATTTTTGATAAATGAATAAAAGAAAAGAGAAAAGAATGGTGGCTAAATTTGTTCTTTAGTTGAAGCTTCATGAAGCTTTGTTCAAGTCAACCATTCTTATCTCATCCTTAACCCTAACCATTCCCACTAACCCTAGT
Organism: Agapanthus africanus; assembly: GCA_030015575.1. Classification (NCBI taxonomy): domain Eukaryota; kingdom Viridiplantae; phylum Streptophyta; class Magnoliopsida; order Asparagales; family Amaryllidaceae; genus Agapanthus; species Agapanthus africanus. The sequence goes on along the minus strand of CM057339.1, from coordinate 78,937,308 downwards.
TTAGTCTCTACACTTGATCATGGTTAAATTATGATAAGAATTCATTTTCTTTTCATTTTTAATTATCTTATCATATAAGCTTCTTCTTCTTCTTCCTTGACTTGAAGAAGAAAAGCTTCACCTCCATCAATGGTGATTGATGCATATGAGTGAGAAATCCAATTCTAAAGTCTACCCACTTCCTATTTCTTCATCCTCTACCTCTTGCCAAGTAGTAGAGTGTGTTTACTTCACAAGTTTCATGACTTGGTGAAGTTGTGAGCTTGATCTAGCGATGCCTCGACGTAGATCATCTTCGGCATGGACATCGACGACCTAGCTTGCCCATTCTCCGACGAAGCCGACTCTAGAGCCCGGATTTGATTTGGACAGCGGAGACGACCTCATTGCGGAGCCGTGGAGGTGAAGGACCGGATCTACAAAGGTTGTATTTCCGTTTCCCATTAGTTAATTGTTAACTAGTTTACTGGTTCGCCTAGACATCTAGTTATCGATCCGTAGTTTAGGGTTTGTAGGCACCGTAAAATTTGAAATTGCCATGGTTGATGGCTTGGGAGACCTCACTTGAGTGCCTAGGAACCCTACAGTGGTATCAGAGCCTAGCTAGAGCCTTAGGCGAAGTCCAGACGGAATTTGAAGTCCGAACGAACCGAAAACCCGACCCGGATCATGCTCTCTGTACTTTTTTGAAAACAGTGATTTTTTCAACAGTAAAAATATTCAGAAAAATAAGCAGGTGAATATATGATATACTGTGAAATTCGTGCCCATAATTCCTTCATGTTGCCGCGCTTCCGCGGCACGAGCTAGCCTCGTGCGGCGGTTGCGCGGCGGTACGGCCATTTTGTTTAGTAATATTTACACAGTATCTCATAATTATTAATGCTGGTTTTTCTGGGAATTTTTAATATTTATTCCAGAGTTGAAATTTCTGCAGTTGTTTTGGGGATTCGGTATTTCGATCGGGGTATCAAATTTTGTCTGTGTGGCTTTCCGGATAAATTTTAGAATATGTTAAAAAGTTCGACCGGATATAAATACCCAACTTTTCCCCTGTCGGGAAATTTCCAAGTATTGGATTTTTCCGTAGTTTAACGACGTTCTAAGTAGTGCAAGTAACGCGATGGTCTCTCTAGAAGACACAAACCTTAACTCGATTATGTGACCGTCTTGAACTGCCCTTTGAACCTTTGGGTTTGGGGCAGTACGGCGTGCCACATGTGAGGCGTTGGCTTGACCCTTCTACGGCTGGACCGTTGGTACTGAGGTACGAACTGAATGTTGCTAGACTTGTTTCATGTGTTGATCTATATCGGGAAAGGTTGGGTGTTCGATTGTTCGATCGAAAAGTTTAACATTTTCTGTTTATCTGGAATGGGATACAATAATTGGAATTCACAATAGTTATGTGATAACTGAATGAATATTATAAACGTAACAGTTTAGTCTCACTTGATCGGTTGCCACGGAATTTTGATGTGATCAAAAGTCCGTCGCAATCACGTAGCGTACGCGGATACTCGCCGGGTAAACTTAATAGACAGCCTCACTCCATAGCCCCGACTAAGTGACTGTAGGAGAACCCCGTCGCCGAAAGCATCCGTTCGGGTGCTCGCGGTAGCGGTGTTCCGCCTTGGTGCACTTCGTCGACGGTATCGGGGGTGCGGCCGCCTACTAAAGTTTGCGACGAGCATTCGATCAGGATGTCGGGAATCTTGTTGAATTACCCGACTTGATATTGAAAAGTGTTTTCGATTTTGAGACTAAAATGCGGGGTTTATAATTGTTAGGCATGTGATGTCTAAGTAATTCATTTGGTCAGGCATGCGATGTCTGAGGTGATTGCGGATTCCAACTGTTGTAGTTTTACACTTTCTTTTCTGTGACCGTAAGTGTAATATGTGATATCGCCGGTTTCGTTGCTATATGTCAACGACAATTGGGATGCGCATATTTACTTACGTTGATGACATGTGATGTTATGTGTTGCTGGATATGTTATATTGGATCGTCGCGTTTGAATAGCCGGGTTTTTTTATGTGAGATGAGTGTTTTTCATTTTCATTCATGTAAAAACTTGTATGTAATATTCTTTTATTGGGGCGCTTCCAGGTTGCGGAAGTCGTCACCGTTTGTATATTATTTACTTTTCTGTACTAGGATAGACCCAAGGAGGAGGGCACAAGTAACCGGGTTCTGGAGTCCAGTGGGAGACCAACTCGAGGAGTCGAGTCCGGGTCTCCTAACTCTAGAATTGGTAGGGTTGCTTGCCGCTCTCGTAGGGGTCTAGGGGTGTGGGTTTGGCTATTCATCACGACCGTGGAATCCGTGTTTTATACTGGCTCGTATTGAAAACACGGACGTCCTAGTATATCCAATATTTCATATGTTTCTTCTGCTGCGATATCTGTGATGTGATCATGTGATGTTCTGTGATAGATACAGTATATAGTATATATGATATATTATATAGGCGTTACTTATGTTTTACACCCGTGCTAGCCCTGCCCTGCTCTGCCGTTAGTTACCTAACCTAACGGTACACGAGGGGACATCGAGGCGAATGCGGATGGCATAAGTGTACGTCGTATTTATCTGTGATGATTAGGTACATAAATGATGGGACTTCATTAATGTGATTAATGAAATAAAAGAAACCTAAGATGTTGTAGAATCGAATTTCAAAATAAAACAGGTAGCTACAGTTCTTGCTTTGCACAGCGGTATATGTGATATATCCTGCACCTTATTCGATGAGGAAAGGACCGAGATCCCTTCACCGGGAGTGACTCCTTTAGCAATAACTGGCAGATGCTACACATTCGGTTTGTCTTTTGATTGCTTTTAAGAGTTTTTGCTTTGCACAGCGATATATGTGATATATCCCGCACCTCATTCGACGAGGAAAGGACCGACGATCCCTTCACCGGGAGTGACTCCTTTAGCAAAACTAGAAAAGCCTCAAAAGCACTCCATTTCAAAATTCATTCGATCCTACAACGATATCAAGTTTATTACGCAATAGGTTTTCAGAAAAACCTGTCGTAGCCCTCCGTCATTTCAGATAAATCCTGTTTAGTATTCGTGCTGCGTTTGTTGACCTTGTCAAGGCGCAGTGTGCGGTAGCTAACCAGTATTTATCTGCTTATGCATATGATGCAGATTGGGTTAGGGTAGTCGTGCGGCCTTGTTGACCTTGTCAAGGGTCGTGCGGGTGGGTTTGATTCAATCAAGAAATGACGGGTTGAACTTGACTTGCGGTCTATGGTTTGTTGACCTTGTCAAGATCATAGATCGTTCGGGGCAAAATGTTATCGGGAATTTCAAGTGTTGAAATTTGCAATGAGATTGCATACCTTCTATGAGATAGTTGGATCCCGATACCCGCTGCGAGTAAGAGTTACTCCTGGGAGAGTTTTACACATCACAATTAGCCGATCAAGTAGGTGTCTAGAAAGGTGTCAACGGGGTTATGCCTCTGGGAAAACGAGGTTTACAGTAATTAGGTTCGTGCGAAAGCACGGGGGACCTCCCTCAAAGTACCGACACTGGCCTGGCTGAAAGATTGGCGAACTTGTAGTGTGTAATTAATCCCGGCTAGTCTTTCCTTTTAGGGTTTGAAGGAAGATTTGATAAAAAGCAGTGGGAGCCATCCTGATTAGATAAAATAAAAACCAATCTATTCTTGAAAGAGCGCACGCTGAGTGTTTTCTTCTCTCTCTCTCCTGGTAGCGACCATATCACGCCTTAATCAAGATAATAATACGGATTATTGACCGAACCCGCTTGTTATACTGAGCTGGGGAACGTTGGTCCCGCTCCAACTTATAATTGTTATAAGACAGAGCAGGAAATTGGGGAATACCAGAATTCCCGTGCCGCCCAAACGAAGAGAGTGCATGCTGATGCATCATCTTCGGGTGTGTTCATTATACAGAACTGTTTCTCAGCATCCTCCGCGTCCTGGGTATGTGATACCAGATCAGGATCCCAGATATGTAATCTGTTACATAGGGCTACAGATAGATAGAGAACTGAGAACGGGTGATAAGTTTCATGAGGCAGAAAACGGGGCAAGAGTTGCAGCCAAGTCTGTCGGTCACTGTCACCCTGTATTACCGATACATTGATTCTGAACGAATGTTATTAGATACCGAACCTGATATACAAAATCATATCAGTCTCTTTATTAGTAAAGAAATGATAAAATTTTGTATTGTTGGATAATGTTTTGAACATTTCCTATATCAAAAGTTGATCGGTTCAGGCACGTTATCTAAAAGCATTGATGTTCTAAATCAAACTACAGTTCTTTAGTATACGGAACACACACAAGAGGAAGAGTTCAGAAATGAACGAATCCTTCTTGAGGTATTGTAGACTAGGTCAGATCAATGCGACCCGACTGGCTAGAGTTACATATAGATGTATATTTAAATCAGTTTGAATTTACATCTTGTGAAACTCGCCAGTCATGTCACAAAGATATGATGACCATAGCTCCGTTTATTGGAAACAGAGAAAGAGTTAGTGAACTCTAGGGATGATACATGTTGATGTATGCAGGTCCCCTGTCTACACATGCCAGGACTGGTTCTTTATACTTCGTTATATTCTCTGATAATCTCTCAAGATTCAGTCATATGTTCCTGTTGAAGCAAAAGTCCGAACCTTTTGAGATATTCACAGAATATAAGTTAGAAGTAGAGAACCAAAATACGGGTGTAAGTATTATGTCCTTTGATGTGATCAAGGAGGAGAATACTTGAGCACGAAAATACTTGGACTTTTCTAAAGGAGAATGAGATTCTCTCTCAGTATTACTCCTCTGCATACACCATAGCACGATGGTATATCGGGGCGGAGCAATCACACCCTATATGATATGGTGTGCTCTATGATGAGTACTACTGAGTTACCTATTTCCTTTTGGGAGTTATGCACTTATGAAGCTGCATACCTATTGAATAGGGTCACAATCAAATCAGTTGCCTACCATTTCATATGTGATATGGAAAGGGAAGAGCCCATGTCTTAAGCTAGTTAAGATTTGGGGTTGTCCGGCTTTGTCTAAAAGCAAAATCCGGACAAGCTCGAGGCAAGATCTGTTATGTACAACTGGAAATGTTCCAGCTATGCAAATTGCAGGTGATGATTTGATAGAACCAAAGGATTCAGTAGATTCCAACGAACCTCAGCCTCTCCGCCGATCTAGTAGGGTTCCTCACCCACCTGAGAGATACTTCGGTTTCTCTATGACAGTGGGAGCGAGGATTACATCATGAGATGATGACCCAACTAGTTTCGAGCTGGCCATCAGGAGTAAGACTCTGTAAGAATGGCTGGATGCTTAGCGATCTGAGATGGAATCCTTATACACCAGCAAAATATGGACTTTAGCTGCTAGATCTGAAGGGTTAAATCCCCATCAGGAGCAAGTATATCTTGAGAAGATTACTTGGTGTAGATGGAAAAGTTGAGACTTTCAAAGCTAGACTTGTTAAAGGTTTTCTTCATTGACCAGGCGTGGATAATGATGAAACCTTTTCCAATGGCTATGCTTAAGTCCATCCAGATCCTACTTACCACGGCTGCATACCATGACTACGATCTCTGGTGGTTGGGTGTCTTGACTGCTTTTCTAAATGATGATTTAGAAGAGTGCGTCTGAAAGTACACAGCCAGAGAACTTCGTAGACAGTGGGAGCAGCGGAAACGTGTGCAAGATGCTTTATAGGATAAAGCAGGCATCGCGGAGATGGAACATCTGTTTTGATGAATTAGTCAAAGAGTTTGACATCATCAAAATGGTAGATGAACCTTGTATAAACAAAAAGGTAGTAGGGAGTATGGTGACGATCCTCGTAGAGTACGTGGATGACATACTCTTGATAGGGAAAGAGTTTCCTATGCTACGCTCGATCAATCTCCGCTTATCACAAAGATTCTCCGTAAAGGATCAAAGTGATACCTACTAAATCCTGGGTTTTGGATCTATGAGATAGATCTAAATGGATGTTAGGTTTCTCACTAGTTGTAGTGAGACGGTATCAACCGATCCTGAGGAGAATCACTGGAAGGGTTCCAAGGTGATAAAGACGACTGAATGTCAGTCACAGGCATTGTCTTTACCCTTAGTAAAGGGACGGTATGTTGGAAGAGTTCCAAGCTAGATACCGTGACATATTAGACGATAAAGGCAGGATACATCGCTACTTAAGATGCTACCAAAGAGGCTGTTTGGGTGTATATTGGTTCATGAGATGAACTATGTTCCTCCCATTGTGTGACAATGGAGTTGTGGCTTATACCAAGGAACGCAGGTCCCATCAGTGATCCAGACTTATTCTAAGGCAGCATCGCCTGATCATGGAGATAGTTGATCTCCAGGGAGATCGAGGTTAGGAGAGTAGACTCAGAGGACAACACAGCGGATCCACTCACAAAGGCCTGTTCCCAGAGAGAGACTTTTATGGGATGGTTGAGTATGAGATACTGCAACCACTGCTACAGATGGCCCTAGTGCAAGTGGGAGATTGTTAGTTATATGTATGCCCTAGAGGCCATTACTGTACATAGGATGTATATTGTAGTGGATGCTGGGACATATATAGGGAGGACTTTCTTGCTCGACATGATAGTATGCTATCTGGTTGAACTTTACCTTAACGTGTATACTGATTGTCTCTCTGTTACATGTTGGTAAAGCCCTTAGGATTTGTATTTGACTACCTGGACTATGATGCGGATCATACTAGTGGGGACATGGTAGTCCATAAGTACATCCTTCAAAGTCCCTAGTCGTGGGTGTATCGAGACGGGGCATCGATATACCAGAGTAGACTAGCGTATACCTTCTCGACTCATATAGATGGGCGATGGATGATCCCATATCCATCGGTGTTTGACATCAGAGGAGATATACGGGTGCTCAGTAGAGACTGGGTACACTGGACGGACTCGCCGAGAACTCCCAGATGGTATTATACCTCACGTCAGATGGCAGTTCTCTGGTGACACTGGTACAGAGTAGTCTGTTGACCCGAGATCGTCATAGAGTCTTGTGTGGTTCCCACTGTGCTTTGATTTCCATCTTACCACGTCCAAGAGGGCGTGCAAAACGGTGGTTTTTGGGTACAGTCCCGAGTCACATGGAGGCAATGAGCGATAGGAGGGGATTCGTCTCTCCCGGTATAGGGGGTTGATGTTGTGCTGTGTTCGATTGGCTATAACAGGAAATCCCTGGCCAGGGTTGCTGAGATTTACTGGTAAGTGTTACCAGTAGTTTCTCGAATAGTTATAGACCTCATATCGACACGACTTATTGAGCTATTGGGGTCTGACGTTTACCACCCCTAGGCGAGATATGCGACATATCAGACGATCAGACCGGACTGTACGGTAGTGTTACTGGTCGGATTCACTGGAGTGTGAGCGGGCTTGCTCGTCGATCTTCAGATCGCTCAATACCCGGGTGGCCGTTACGTTTAGCAGACCGCTTGCGGCTTGTGGATGCTTGATATGATCATCATCTGCTGCCGGCGTATTGACGAGTCTTTAGAGTCCTACACAGAGGTTTCCTGGCTCAAGCGAAACGAAATAGGAGCGCATATGAGATATGTGCGGGACCGAGAATAATGCGTGTATGTGATACCGTATTCTATTCTCGCGATAAATGTATCGAATGGTTGTATGCGATATAACCTAGTTATCGATTCAAGCGTTGATTCGATAAGCCGATATATTGTATACTAGTCGGTTGTGTGCGACATAACCGGGTCATTGAATCAAGTGTTGATTTAATGATTTAATGCATATTTATATATTTGATATATTACTTTGCATCAACTAGTATCGGTTTACTTAAGATGGATTTTCTCACTCGGATGGGCGCATTGTATATGCGATATACTTTTGTGCACTTGATTGTATCATGTTTGATGATACAAGTCATGCTAGGGTTCAAGTGTAAAGATTAAACCTTGGTTAATGAAATGGTTAGGGTTTATTATTTGTTATTCATTTATCTTATTTAATTATCCTTTTTATTTTTGATAAATGAATAAAAGAAAAGAGAAAAGAATGGTGGCTAAATTTGTTCTTTAGTTGAAGCTTCATGAAGCTTTGTTCAAGTCAACCATTCTTATCTCATCCTTAACCCTAACCATTCCCACTAACCCTAGTTTAGTCTCTACACTTGATCATGGTTAAATTATGATAAGAATTCATTTTCTTTTCATTTTTAATTATCTTATCATATAAGCTTCTTCTTCTTCTTCCTTGACTTGAAGAAGAAAAGCTTCACCTCCATCAATGGTGATTGATGCATATGAGTGAGAAATCCAATTCTAAAGTCTACCCAATTCCTATTTCTTCATCCTCTACCTCTTGCCAAGTAGTAGAGTGTGTTTACTTCACAAGTTTCATGACTTGGTGAAGTTGTGAGCTTGATCTAGCGATGCCTCGACGTAGATCATCTTCGGCATGGATATCGACGACCTAGCTTGCCCATTCTCCGACGAAGCCGACTCTATAGCCCGGATTTGATTTGGACAGCGGAGACGACCTCGTTGCGGAGCCGTGGAGGTGAAGGACCGGATCTACAAAGGTTGTATTTCCGTTTCCCATTAGTTAATTGTTAACTAGTTTACTGGTTCGCCTAGACATCTAGTTATCGATCCGTAGTTTAGGGTTTGTAGGCACCGTAAAATTTGAAATTGCCATGGTTGATGGCTTGGGAGACCTCACTTGAGTGCCTAGGAACCCTACAGTATATTATTTCTTTTACTGTTTTTGCTTCTAGGATAGACCTAAGGTGGGGTGCACAAACTACCGGGTACCTCGAAGTGCCGAGTGGTCTACTCACGTTGTTGAGGGAGGTTGCTTCACTTCGGATACTTGGCGGGTAGTTTGCCGCACCCGTAGGGGTCTAGGGTGGGGTCTTGGCTATTCATCGCGACCGTGTAATCCGCTTTTCGTTGCAGGCTCGAACGAAACACGGATTCCTAGTATATCCAATGTGTTCATCTGTGACCTGGAATGGCTATCATTGCTTCTGACGAATGTATATATCTATATATGATATCTAGTAGGCGTTGCTTATGTTTTGCATCCGCGCTAGTCCAGCCCCCGCTCTGTCGTTAGTTAAGTAACCTAACGGGTAATGACGGGGCCCCGTGGCGAATACGGATGGCATAAGCGTACGTCATATTTTCGTTGTTTTCTGCAATGGTAGGATTAAATGATGGGACACATTAAATTAATGCAAGAAAATAAACTAAAGTTAAAGTCGTTGGAACAATTTCAAAAACCACTCGGTTTCTTTTCAAAACAACTTTTAAACGCGGAGCTTGAACCACTCCTTTTAAAAGCTATAACGTTCCTTCGATTATATCAAGTTCACTACGTTCACAATTTCGCCAAAACCATTCGTAGCCCTCCGTCATTTCATATGGATAGCCAATAGTATTCAAGCTGTGTTTGTTGGCCAAAGTCAAGGCATAGTGATTGGTAGCTATTGGATATTCATATGTAGCATAGATAGATGCGTTGGTTTGGGACAGTCGTACTGCCTTGTTGGCCAAAGCCAAGGGTAGGTACGGATGGGTTCAAATTAACCTGGAGAATGATGGGTAGAACTTGACATGTGACTTATGATTTGTTGGCCAAAGTCAAGGTCATAAGAGCATGGGGCAAAAATCCACATCGGGAGTTTCTAAAGAAACTGAAACTTGCTAGCGCTGCATACCATTTGGAGTGTGATGATTCTGATAGGATTCCTTCAGTTTTGTCACACGATGATATTTGGATCCCGATCCTACTGTGAGTATATGCTACTTCTTGGAAACTTACTCACTTAATGATCAATGCTATAAACCAAGTAGGTGTCTAGAAAGGTGTTAGCGGGGCTACGCCCACAGGGAAAAGAGGTTATTTAATTAAGGAACTTCGCGAAAGCGTTGGAAAACCTCCCTCGAAATACCAACACTGGCCTGGCTGAACGGTTAAGCAAGTATTGTACGGTGAGATTGATCCCGACTGATTCTTCCTTTTTAGTTTGAGGAGGGATTCGAGAAACAGTGAGAGCCATCCTGTTTAGACAAACTAAAAACCACTCTAAACTTGCAAGAGCATCATGCTAAAGTGTTTCTTCTCTCTCTCCTAATTGCAGCGACCAAACATCATGACCGGACTTAAGTTACTACTAGATAAAAACATACTGACAGGGCCAAACTACAAAGATTGGCTCAGGAATGTCAAAATGGCAATCACTTATGACAAGTTGGGGTATCTCCTTACCACCAAAGCTCCCCTTATCCCAGGTCCCAAATCCAGCGTCGCGGATAAGGAAATCCGTAAGACCTGGGAGATCGACTGCGCGAAGGCCAAGTGCCTCGTGCTTGCCTCTATGGACAATGAACATCAGAGGAGGCACGAGAATATGGACCTAGAATCCATATTTCTCCATACTAAGGAACTATATGGAGAGCAATCTCGTATCTCCAGATACGAAGTCTCGAAAAAGTTGTTTTCGGCGAGATTGGCCGTCGGATCATCGGTAGCGGAACACGTGCTTAAGATGATTGGCTTCATTGAAGAGCTCGCGGACCTTGGGACCACGTTAGAGAAAGAGCTCTACACTGACTTGATTCTCCAGTCTCTCCCTTCCACTTACGCCCAGTTTATCCTGAACTTCAACTTGCAAGGAAAAGAAGTTAAACTTCCGGAGCTCCTCAACATGTTGAGGAATGCAGAGGGTACCTTACAGAAAGTAAGGGAAACATCCACTTTGTTTGTTGGAGGATCTTCCTCTTCTAGGTCTGTTCCCCTCTGAATGGCGGCCGAGACATGGACGTCTAGGCCTGAGATTCGGGGCAGATGCTATTTGGTTTTATCCGTCCACCTCTCCGAAGATGCCAAGTTGATTTATGGCACCGTGTATCGGAGGTTTAGACGGATGCGGCCGATGTAGCAGACTTCGTCAGATTCCCCCTCGTCTGAGGGTTTTTTTTGATTGTGGGGACGCTCTTCCCTGCAGGCGCAAGCCCGTGCACTTAATTACGCTACCGCTTCGCGGTAACAACTTTCTCCTTCTCCAGAATTTCACTTCGTGTCGTGGGTTTTTATTTTGTTTGTGGTTTCCCGTGGATTGTATACGGAGACTAATTTATGTCGTCGCCCGTAGGACGTGGATTAGTCCAAATCCGTATTTTCTTAGATTTGGATTTGGGGTTTTGGTTTAAGGATACGTTAGCCATATTTGAGGCTAAGATCAACTTAAACGTTTGTTAAGGATACGTTAGTCCAATTTCCAGACTAAGATCAACTTAACGGGATCGTTTAGATCCGAGAAAAGAAAAATTGGCTCTATTGTTCCAGTTTAGGGACATAGTGGTCTATCGAGTGTATGGCCGCCGGGACCCGTCACCTCTCTGACGACGTTGAAGGATTACAACGACAGATGTCAGAGGAGTTCAGAGATGTACCCTTGAACCAAAGTTGGTTGGGAGATCTATAGTCTAATTTAAGACTAGAGTCTGCTTGAAGGTTTAGTTTAAGGATACGTTAGTCATATTTGAGGCTAAGATCAACTTAAACGTTTGTTAAGGATACGTTAGTCTAATTTTCAGACTAAGATCAACTTAACGGGATCGTTTAGATCCGACAGGAGAGCAATTAGATCTATTGTTCCAGTTTAGGGATATAGTGGTCCAACATTCCTATTTTGGGGACGAATATTGGTTTAAGGACACATTAGCCATATTTGAAGCTAAGATCAGCTTAAACGTTTGTTAAGAATGCTTTAGTCTAATTTGAGACTAAGATCAGCTTAACAGGATCGTTTAGATCCATTTCCAGTTTAGGGACATGGTGGTCTATTGCCAGTTTAAGGACATGGTGGTCCATTACCAGTTTAGGTACATGGTGGTCCATCGTTCTCATTTTGGGGACAGGTGTTGGTTAAAGGACGCATAAGTCCATGAGTTTAAGGACCCCACAGTCCGTATTGTTGGTTTAAGGACGCATAAGTCCATGAGTTTAAGGACCCCACAGTCCGTATCGATGTGTGGTTGTCGGGACCCGTCACCTCTCTGACGACGTTGAAGGATTACGACGACGAATATCAGAGGAGTTCGGAGATGTACCCTTGAACCGGATGTAAATTGATTTAAGGGAGCAGTCATGCTCGGTCAATTTAATTTGAGGACTTACGGCCAGCATGGTTAAGTCCATTTGAAAATGTTTAACATTTCATTTGCATTTGGCCTATTAGGCCTTTGTTTGGGCTCTGTCCCTTTTCTTTAATAATGCTGAGCATTTGTTTTGGTCCATTGGACCTCTTAATTGGGTTTTGCCCTTTAATAATGCGCTGCATTAAATGTTCTGACAGCGCCCCACGTGGCTTGTCAGGCGCTTTGCGCCAATTGAGGAGCGCAAAGCGCAAACTCATGTGATGGTGACACATGTCACGCTCTGGTGAGCGCAAGCGCAGTGCGCTGCGCTATTGCACTGCGCTATTACGCTGCGCTAGTGCTCTGCAAACACGTGGCGTGCTCTGGTGAGTTGCGCCAAACCAAGAGAGCAGTGCTCTGTTTTTGAAGCGCATAGCGCAGTTTGTTCTGGGGCCGACACATGGCGCTCTCTGGTGGCTTGCGCCAATCCAAGGAGCGCAACAGTGCAAACTTCAAAAGTGCAAGGCACTGTTCCATAGCGCAGAGCGCATCTTGATCCAATTTTGGATTAAAGAAAAGAATCTTTTAAGATTCCAGAACCAATGGTTCATCAAAAGGCAATGCCTTTATGTAGATCAAGTGATCTGTGAAGTAATACTTCTTTTTATCTTTTTGTGATTGGATCTTTTTAATTTTTTTTCCTTTTTAATTGAAGATCTTGATCTTGTTCTTAGATCATTGATCTTTTTTTTAGAAGAAATTCTTCTTTTATTCAAAGGTTTTTACCTTTTTTCTTTCTCTCTGAATTCTTCTCAAAGTTTTCAGAAGATTTCTGTGTTTTTGTCTCTCTGTGTGTTTTTTAGACTTGGAGTCTAGGGGCCTTTATATAGTGCCAAATGATTTGTTGAATCAGTTAAAGAGATCTTTCTCTGAGTGATTTGGGGATTTTTCCCCACCGTTGGATGTTTGATCCAAGAGCTTCTGTTTTACAGAAGGCAATCTTCTTGTTTTTAATAAGATTGAGAAAGATCTTTCCAGAATTTTTTTGTTTTAGATGCCGGCATAGCTGGCGCAAGCGCAACTGCGCTGACACGTGTCGCGCAGCGCAACTGCGCTGGCGCAACTCGCGCAGCGCAGAGCGCAGCGCAACTGCGTTAACACGTGTCGCGCAGCGCAGAGCGCAAGTCAGCTGAAGCGTTGCTTCTTTTTAAAATTTGATTTTTATTATCTTTTAAAACAGAGCTTTGCTCTGATTGGGGGAAACAGAAGTATTGCTTCATTTCCCGCCTTGGGATTTGAACAGAGCTTTACTCTGAAAGGGAGATTTTCTCCTTTATTATTATTATTTATTTATTTATTTATTTATTTTCTCTTTTTATTATTATTATTTTATAAGGAGTGGGTTTTTAGCCAAAATTTTGGCGGGAACAAATGCCCCCAACTACTTTGCCCACGTAAGTATGTACGTGGGTGAAGTAGTGCAAAGTTATGAGTAGCCATGGAATCGAGGGCTTAGGAGACAAGTTTAGGGTCCTTGTAGCCTAAGACTTTTCAACTTTATGAGCCATGAGGGTCTCACAAAGACTTTTCTCCCTACGGATCGAGAGGATCTCATAGGTGTATTTTCTCCTTCGGGGTCGTGAGGACTCCTAAGTGTGTTTTCTCTTATAAGTTGTAAGGATCTTATAAGAGAATTTTACCACTTACGAGTCGAGAGGACCCGTAAGCGGTTGTTTCCCTTCTTGTCGAGACTCAACTTTGAAGAGTGTGACCCGTGGATAGTATGCAAGAGACCGTTTTGGACCGACTTGCAGGGTCCCATTTCTTAGGAAACAGGTTTTTTTAATCCCCGCTGCCTAAGGCTTTATCTCGGAAGTCGAGACGAATTGAGAAGTTCTCGCGAAGACACTAATTTCCTCACGAGTTGAGACGAATCGAGGTATTCCTGCAAAGACGCTGGTTTCTCTGCGGGTCGACGCGAATTAAGAAGCTCTCACCAAGGATGCTAGTTTCCCTGAGTCGAAGTATTTGGCCGAGGACAATGGTTTCCTCGGGATTGAAATGAATCGAGGTATTCCTGCAAAGACACTGGTTTCTCTGCGGGTCGACACGAATCAAGCAGCTCTCATCAAGGACGCTAGTTTCCCTGAGTCGAAGTATTTGGCCGAGGACACTGGTTTCCTCGGGGTTGAAACGAATCGAGATATTCCTGCAAAGACGCTAGTTTCTTTGCGGACCGACGCGAATTGAGGTGCTCTCGTCAAGGACACTGGTTTCCCTGAGTCGAGGAGGTTGCCAAGGACACTGATTTCCCTGGGGTTGAAACGAATCGGAGTATTCCTGCAAAGACGCTAGTTTCTCTGCAGGCCGACGCGAATCGAGATGCTCTCGTCAAGGACACTGGTTTCCCTGAGTCGAGGAGGTTTCCAAGGACACTGATTTCCCTGGGGTTGAAACGAATCGGAGTATTCCTGCAAAGACGCTAGTTTCTCTGCGAGCCGACGCGAATCGAGGTGCTCTCGTCAAGGACACTGGTTTCCCTGAGTCGAGGAGGTTGCCAAGGACACTGATTTCCCTGGGGTTGAAACGAATCGGAGTATTCCTGCAAAGACGCTAGTTTCTCTGCAGGCCGACGCGAATCGAGATGCTCTCGTCAAGGACACTGGTTTCCCTGAGTCGAGGAGGTTGCCAAGGACACTGAGTTGAAACGAATCGAGGTATTCCTGCAAAGACGCTAGTTTATCTGCGGGTCGACGCGAATCAAGAATGTCCTAACGTCACTGTTAACCTCTGCTCTTTACGACAAAGGTCCGTTAGGGTCTGTGGTACTAGGGTTTTGTCCGTTGTACCATCGCGTTGGCTGATATATTCCTCTATAGGCAATCTTGCTGTTCGAGTAGCCTTGCGAATGTCGTGTCTCTAATCCCTTTGGGGGCTGGACAAGACGTCTTCAAGTAATCTTCCAGGTAATATTACCGTCAAAAGAGCAAGCGTAGGGATATTCCATGTCACTTTTTACTTGAGGTTAGGCTCATTTTAGAGAGCCTCGATTAGTCATAACCACTCCGCGCTGGTGTTGGATGTCTCCGATAGTCTTTCAGGCTTTATATGACTTGCCGTTAAGACCCTGAAGCTAGGAATTTGGCCTTTACTTCGTTTGCTTGCATTTCGTCCGCTGTATTGAGACGAACGTCGAGGTGGTGATCACTCCATGCTGGTCTATTGCCAGTTTAAGGACATGGTGGTCTATTGCCAGTTTAAGGACATGGTGGTCCATTACCAGTTTAGGGACATGGTGGTCCATCGTTCCCATTTTGGGGATAGGTGTTGGTTTAAGGACGCATAAGTCCATGAGTTTAAGGACCCCACTGTTCGTATTGTTGGTTTAAGGACGCATAAGTCTATGAGTTTAAGGACCCCACAGTCCGTATTGTTGGTTTAAGGACGCATAAGTCTATGAGTTTAAGGACCCCACAGTCCGTATTGATGTGTGGTTGTCGGGACCCGTCACCTCTCTGACGACGTTGAAGGATTACAACGACGAATATCAGAGGAGTTCGGAGATGTACCCTTGAACCGGATGTAAATTGATTTAAGGGAGCAGTCATGCTCGGTCAATTTAATTTGAGGACTTACGGCCAGCATTGGGTTAAGTCCATTTGAAAATGTTTAACATTTCATTTGCATTTGGCCTATTAGGCCTTTGTTTGGGCTCTGTCCCTTTTCTTTAATAATGCAGAGCATTTGTTTTGGTCCATTGGACCTCTTAATTGGGCTTTGCCCTTTAATAATGCGCTGCATTAAATGTTCTGACAGCGCCCCACGTGGCTTGTCAGGCGCTTTGCGCCAATTGAGGAGTGCAAGGCGCAAACTCATGTGATGGTGACACGTGTCATGCTCTGGTGAGCACAAGCGCAGTGCGCTGCGCCATTGCGCTGCGCTAGTGCTCTACTGACACGTGGCGCGCTCTGGTGAGTTGCGCCAAACCAAGAGAGCAGTCTCTGTTTTTGAAGCGCATAGCGCAGTTTGTTCTGGGGCCGACACGTGGCGCTCTCTGGTGGCTTGCGCCAATCCAAGGAACGCAATAGTGCAAACTTCAAAAGTGCAAGGCACTGTTCCATAGCGCAGAGCGCATCTTGATCCAATTTTGGATTAAAAAAAAGAATCTTTTAAGATTCCAGAACCAATGGTTCATCAAAAGGCAATGCCTTTATGTAGATCAAGTGATCTGTGAAATAATACTTCTTTTTATCTTTTTGTGATTGTAGCTTTTTGATTTTTTTTTCCTTTTTAATTGAAGATCTTGATCTTGTTCTTAGATCATTGATCTTTTTTTTTAGAAGAAATTCTTCTTTTATTCAAAGGTTTTTACCTTTTTTCTTTCTCTCTGAATTCTTCTCAAAGTTTTCAGAAGATTTCTGTGTTTTTGTCTCTCTGTGTGTTTTTTAGACTTGGAGTTTAGGGGCCTTTATATAGTGCCAAATGATTTGTTGAATCAGTTAAAGAGATCTTTCTCTGAGTGATTTGGGGATTTTTCCCCACCGTTGGATCTTTGATCCAAGGGATTCTGTTTTACAGAAGGCAATCTTCTTGTTTTTAATAAGATTGAGAAAGATCTTTCCAGAATTTTTCTGTTTTAGATGCTGGCATAGCTGGCGCAAGCGCAACTGCGCTGACACGTGTCGCGCAGCGCAACTGCGCTGGCACAACTGCAATGACACGTGTCGCGCAGCGCAACTGAAGTGTTGCTTCTTTTTAAAATTTGATTTTTATTATCTTTTAAAACAGAGCTTTGCTCTGATTGGGGGAAACAGAAGCATTGCTTCATTTCCCGCCTTGGGATTTGAACAGTGCTTTGCTCTGAAAGGGAGATTTTCTCCTTTATTATTATTATTATTTATTTATTTATTTATTTTCTCTTTTTATTGTTATTATTTTATAAGGAGTGGGTTTTGAGCCAAAATTTTGGCGGGAACAAGGTCCAAGGCGAAAGCCAAGGGAAAGAAGAAGAAAACCCCTACCAAACCAAGGGGCGGTGTTAGTAAAGTGGAAGTGAAGGGAAAGGCAACAAAGGTAGTGGGACAACTTGTGGGAAAGGAAGAGTGCTTCTATTTTCATAAGAAAGGACACTAGAAAAAGGATTGCAGGGCTCGGAAGGCCAAGAACCAGGACCCGAAGAAAGTTGTGGCTTCGGCTTCAGGTGTGTATGTTATTGAAAACTGTCTATCAGTAAACTCTACTTCCTGGGTATTGGATACCGGATCAGGATCTCATATCTTTAATTCTTTGCAGGCATTGAGAAAGCGTAGGGTTTTGAAGGCAGGTGATATGACCCTCAGAGTTGTAAACGAGCTGGTATGGATGCTGAGTCCGTGGGGGACTATCACTTGGGATTGTCAGATGGACATGTTTTGGTTTTACGGGATTGTTATTTTGTACCCAATGCGACTTGTAATATCATATCTGTATCTTTAATATCTAAAGAAGGTTATGATTTTGCATTTGTAAGCGATGTTGTAAACATTCACCTTAATCATGTTCTGATTGGGTTGGGTACATTAAGCAACGGTATATACGTATTAAACCAACCACGGATTTTCAATGTCCAGAATACACACAAAAGAAAGTCTCCAGAAATAAATCATGCTTTCTTATGGCATTATAGACTGGGTCACATCAATGAGAGAAGGTTGACGAAGTTACATACAGAAGGATATTTGGATCCGTTCGAATATCAATCATATGCAACTTGTCAATCCTGTCTCAAAGGAAAGATGACAAAGACTCCGTTCACTGGACACGGAGTAAGAGCGAGCGAGTTCTTGGGACTCGTACACAGCGATGTATGCGGTCCAATGTCTACATATACGCGAAGTGGTTATTCTTACTTCATTACTTTTACGGATGACTTTTCAAGGTACAGATATGTCTTCTTAATGAAACATAAATCTGAAGCCTTTGGAAAATTCCAGGAATACAAGAATGAAGTAGAAAAACAAACAGACAAAAGTATCAAGAAACTGAGATCTGATCGAGGTGGTGAATACTTGAGTGCCGAGTTCCTGGATTACCTAAAAGAGAATGAAATTCTCTCTCAGCTTACTCCTCCATACACTCCACAACATAACGGTGTATCGGAGAGACGGAACCGAACCTTATTGGATATGGTACGTTCCATGATGAGTAACGCTGAGTTGCCGCGATCATTCTGGGGATATGCACTAGAATCAGTTGCATACCTTTTGAACCGAGTTCCAACTAAGACAGTGCCTACCACACCATATCAGATGTGGAGTGGGAATAAACCCTATCTTAAGCACATTAAAACATGGGGATGTCCAGCTTTTGTCAAAAAACAGCATGCGGACAAACTCGAGGCACACTCAGTACAGTGCAAGTTTGTGGGATATCCAAAGAACTCTAAGGGATATTTCTTCTATTGCGAAGAGGAACAAAAGGTTTTTGTTTCTCGTCATGCCTACTTCTTGGAAACTGAATTTTTGGAAAATCAGATAAGTGGGAGCGCAATAGAACTGGAAGAAATTCCAGAACCATGAGCTATTACTGAAAGCTTAGTAGAACCAGAGGGTTCGAAAGAACAGGACATTCCTGCGCCGCTCCGCAGGAGTAGTAGGCAGTCTCATCCACCCGAAAGATACTACGGTTTTCTCATAGACGGGGATAGAGAGGATTGCATCATTGATAATGATAAGCCGACTAGCTTCCAGCAGGCCATTCAGAGCGTTGACTCGGTAAAATGGCTGGATGCAATGCGGACCGAAATGGAGTCCATTTACACCAACAAAGTATGGATTTTGGACGTTACTCCAGAAGGGGTAAAACCCGTAAGATGCAAATGGATCTTCAAGAGGAAGATTGGTGTAGATGGACAGGTTGAGACCTATAAGGCTAGACTTGTTGCAAAGGGTTTTCGTCAAAGACCTGGTTTGGACTATGACGAAACTTTTTCTCCAGTGGCTATGCTCAAATCCATTCGGATCCTTCTTGCCATTGCTGCCTTCCACGATTATGAGATTTGGCAGATGGACGTAAAGACCGCTTTTCTAAATGAAAATTTAGAGGAGTGTGTCTATATGGACCAGCCAAAGGGTTTCATTCAGAGTGGGAGCAGCGGAAAGGTGTGCAATTTGCTTAAGTCCATTTATGGACTAAACCAGGCATCGCGGAGTTGGAACATCCGTTTTGATGAGACGGTCAAAGATTTTGGCTTTATCAAAAATCCAGATGAACCATGCATCTATAGTAAAATTATAGCACGAACTGTCGTGTTCCTCGTTTTATACGTGGATGACATTCTCTTGATTGGAAATGACATTCCTATGCTACAATCTGTCAAAGGGTTCTTGTCACACAGGTTCTCCATGAAAGACCTGGGTGATGCCTCTTACATTCTGGGGATCCGGATCCATCGTGATAGGTCCAAGAGGATATTAGGACTTTCACAGTCCAGGTACATCGAAACCATACTGAAAAGATTCAGTATGGAAGATTCCAAGCGCGGTAATCTACCGGCTTGTCACGGGATCACCCTCTCCAAAGAGATGTCTCCCAAGACTGATTTGGAAAGGGATCGCATGTTTATTATACCCTACGCTTCCGCGGTAGGCTCTATAATGTATGCGATGTTGTGTACCAGACCAGATGTAGCTTATGCACTGAGTGTGGTAAGCCGGTATCAGTCAAACCCTGGGGAGAAGCACTGGATATCGGTAAAGAACATTCTGAAGTACCTGAGAAGGACTAAGGACATGTTTTTTGTTTACGGCGGAAAAGACCTCCAGATGGAGGCCTTTGCTGACTCCAGCTTCCATAGTGACAAGGATGACTCCAAGTCCATGTCGGGTTATGTTTTTACCCTCAATGGAGGGGCGGTGTGTTGGAAGAGTTCCAAATAGGAAACCATTGCTGACTCGACGATGGAAGCGAAATATATCGCTGCATCTGATGCCGCAAAAGAAGCAGTCTGGATGAGGAAGTTCTTAACAGAACTTCAGGTGGTTCCGTCCATTGTTGATCCAATACCTCTGTATTGTGACAACAACGGGGCTATAGCTTTAGCGAAGGAACCCAGGTACCATCAGAAGTCCAGACACATCTTGAGGCGGTATCACCTGATCAGGGAGATCGTGGATCGCCGGGAGATCGAGGTTCGGAGGGTTGCTATAGAAGATAACACTGCAGATCCATTCACGAAGGCCTTACCCCAGACTCAGTTCGAGCGGCAGATCGAGATGATAGGTCTTCGATACGCCAATACATGGCCTTAGTGCAAGGTGGGTGATTGTTAGTGTATATGCCCTAGAGGCCATTACTGTATCATACTAGTTTGTATATTACTTGATGGAAGCTTGGGATATTCACAGTTGTATAGACAATCTTGCTCGAAATGGTAGTATGCTACTTGGTTTGTTTCTGCTTTAATGTGTGCATGTGTTTCTTTTAGCATATCGTCTATACACATTAGTGGAGCCCTAAGGATCTTTGCTTGATTACCAGCGTTGTGATGGCAGTCACACTAGTGGGGGCTGGGTAATCTATAAGCACATCTTTATACAGGTCCCTAGTTGTAGGATTATCGAGACGGGGCATCGATACTCCGGAGTAGACTAGCGTATGCGCTTCTCATCCCAGCAGGGGAGATGGTCTGTTCCACAGCCGTCAGTACGTCGTACTTGAGATAGTATGCGGGTGCTCGTTAGGTTACGAGTACACTGGACAAGACTCATCGGGAACTGTTGGTTGGTACTATACCTATCGTCAGTTATCAGTTCCCAGCTGACATGAGTACAGCTTAGTCCACTGACTTGACACTGTCACTTCGCCTCGAGTGTGTTCCCACTGTTATTAGATTGCTACCCTACCACGGCTCAAAAGAGTCATGCAAACAGGTAGCAGTTGGGTGCAGTCCCGAAGCACTTGGAGGCAGTGACGGTTAGACAGGATTCGTCTCTCCCGGTATTGGGGGTTGATATCGCGCTGTGTCAAGGAGAGCCATTACACATAGTCGTCCCTGGCCAGGGCAAGCGAGATATACTGGTAGGTTATCCAGTGTTGTCTAAAGGTGTTCTGGGCTACACTCCGACACGACTTGTACCGCTATTAGGGGACTGGCGTTTACCACCCCCTAGGCCCGCCATGTGATATTCTCAGACGAACAGACCGGACTGTACGGAGATTGTCACATTCAGGCTCAGTAGGAGTTCGGATGGGTTCACCTCATCAGTCTTCTTATCGGCATCTACCTGGGGTCCGTTATGTACAGCTAGTATTGCTTGCGGCCTGTGGTTAAACCCACTGCCAGCGTAGTTTCGAGTCTTTAGAGTCCTACGCAGAGAGCTATTCGCCTTTGGGCAAAACAGAGTAGAGGTTGCATGGTTTTGCGACAGGGTTCGTTCGCATCCGTGCACTTGTGCACGTTTGGTGTCCGGGCAGTTATTACTAGCGGGCTTTGGTTTAAGCCAGATCCTAGTATATGTTTTGGGATTGGCTTTATCTCATTGTATTCGTGTTCCTCGGAGCACGGATGCGGGTGTGTATGCACAGTTGACTGAGGCAGAGGCAGAGGATTCTCATTAGGGTTGTTGACTGTTGACTTTTTCTAAACCCTAATGAGAATAAGAAATATGATTAATAATAATATTAATTAAGTATTATTGTGCCATGGTTGAGTTGAAAGTTTGACTTTTGTTGACTTGTTGACTTTGTTGACCGGTTGACTATTTTGGACTTGTTGACCATCATCATTTCATGGCTATGACTTTTGTTTACTTGTTGTTCTTTACAAAATACATTAAATGCATGAAATGATAATAGCCATTGATATGAACCATCACATATACTTAATTATTATTATTATCATGATTATTTTCTCTTTTGTGAGCATGGTTGTAAAAAGTCAAGTTCATTCTATGATTCTCATTCTCTCTCATCCAAGCTCTCCCTCTTCCTCTCTCTCAAGGCTCTCATGTCTCATGAGTTGAGAAGCATGAGCCATTGAGATAAAACCCTAAAAACACTTCTCTACTCATTCTAGAGTACAAGGTCTAGCAAGCCAAGCACTTTAGTTTCCTCTCGGTTGAGGTAGGAGCTCAAGGTAGAAGCTTTCGGGTGGATCCTTCTTCGACAACAAGGAGATGACGAGGTGAAGCCGATCCAACCACTCCGAGGAGAAAGAAGAGAAGGAGTTCAAGACCTAGGTATAAC
The DNA here is from genome assembly GCA_030015575.1 of Agapanthus africanus. Lineage (NCBI taxonomy): Eukaryota > Viridiplantae > Streptophyta > Magnoliopsida > Asparagales > Amaryllidaceae > Agapanthus > Agapanthus africanus. The sequence continues at coordinate 78,914,911 of CM057339.1, read as the reverse complement.
CCCCTAACATAGTAGTTAAACTTGTAGTTAGTTTGCTAGGTGTTTGTTTAGCAAAGATCCTATTCTAAAGTCCATGTTACCTTTACCGTAAAAATTGTTTTTTACCGTTTCCGCATCCCCGAAAGAACCGGGACGGGTAACGTGGACTTACAGTTGTTATATCTAGCTTGCACATATTGATAAAGACTCGATACAGTAGTATACTATTATGGTTTGTCTTTATCTTAACATGGCATATGTTATACTCGGTATTACATATTGCGGTTACATGTTGATAAAGCCCGTAGGATCTTGCTTGACTATCTGCATTGTGATGACAATCATACTTGTGGGAGCAGGGTAGTCCATAAGCACATCCTTAAATGGTCCCTAGTCGCGTGAGTATCGAGACTGGGCATTGATACTCCAGAGTAGACTAGTGTATACGTTTCTAGCCCTGTCAGGGGATGGTTGGTCCCGCAGCTATTGGTCTGATGGACCTAAGATCGTATACAGGTGCTCACTGGGTGTGAGTACACTGGACGGACTCACCGAGAACTTCCAGATGGTACTATACCTATCGTCAGATGGAAGTTCTCAGATGACATGTGTAAAGGTTATTCTTCGGACCTGAGATCGGCATTTGTCTCATGTGAGTTCCCACTGAGCTTTGATCACTACCCTATCACGGCTCTACCGATTCGTGCAAACAGGTTTTGGTTGGGTACAGTCCCGAGCCACATGGAGGCCGTGAGCGATTGTTGGGGACTCGTCTCTCCCGGTATTGGGAGTTGATATCGCACAGTGATTGATTGGTCAGGACCATAAGACCTTGGCCAAAACAGTTGGGATTTACTGATAGGTTGATCAGTAGTTTCCCAGATTGGTCCTGAGCCACATCAGCATGACTTATCGGGTTATTAGGGTCTGACGTTTACCACCCCCTAGACCTAGTATGCGATACTTCTTGACGAAGAGACCAGACTGTACGGATACTGTCACGGATAGGCTCAGTAGGAGTTCGGACGAGTTTGCTCGTTGGCCTTCCTTTTCGACAGGTACCTGGGTAGCCGTTACGTACAGCTAGTGCCACTGGTGTGCTTGTGGTTAAACCCACTGCCAGCGTACTGTTGAGTTTTTAGAGTCCCACACAGAGGGTTTCGTTGCTTTGGGCGAAACGATGTAGAGGCCGTATAGTTTTACGGCAGGGTTCGATCACATACGTACACTTATGCACATATGATATTCGGGTGGATAATACTAGCGGGCTTTGGTTTAAGCCAGATCCTAGTATTAGATTATCGGATTATTTAGTCTCTGGGTATTCGTATTTTTCGGAATACGGATACGAGTATGTATATACGGACGATGGGTATTCTTTTAATTTTGGCAAGAGTGCTTCAAGAAGATGACACCTCATTTCTTATTTGTTCTTTTTGATTAAATGATGAAATGAGGTGGAGGATGAGTTGTTCATTTACATTAAATGAAGCATGGCCACTAGATGACTCACTTAGTGACTCATATGATAACTATTGAAGCATGCTTGATTTTATATTATTCTATGCTTCATAATTATCTAGGGTTGCCATTTTTCATTTCATTATGATCTCACACACTCTCTCCCCTCCAAGCTTTCATTTTCTTCCTCTTACCCTAAAGAGTCTCATGACTTGAGAATCCAAGGGTCTAAGAGACTAACTAATCCCTAATCACTCTCTACACACTCTAGTATACTTTGATTAGCAAGCTAACTATTCTAATTACCTTAATTAGGAGGTAGGAGCTCTTAGTTGGCACTTTTAGGTGGATTATCATTGACGCGAGGAGGCCGAAGTTCATGCACGATCCATACTTCCATCAAGAAGCTTAAGGTTCGGATCAAAGACCCGAAGGACTTGGTTTCTTTAGGTATAATTTCTATCATAGTAGATAGAACCTTTACTTGCTAGTTAGCTTTATGGTTAAGATCCGGATTTAGTGTTATTCTAGCGCCAAGTTTCTAATTGTAAAAAAAATTTTGTTCCGCATTTAGCCACGGGAGATGGCCGGGGCGCTAGCGTAATACTTCATGGTATCAAAGCCAATCTATAAACCCTACTAGCTAGTTTGCACAAGATTAAAATCTCGATCGACCAAAATTTCCAAATCGTATTTCCTTTTTGGTGTGCTTTCCGTTGAATTTTAAAGTTGTTCATAAAATTTTTTTAGGCATCTTAAAAATATGTGCAGGCAAAACTATAGCTGTGAAAAAAATTTGAGCACGTAATTCCAAAATTAGGCGGCGGAAATGGAGCAAAATGGCACATTTTGCGGCGGTTCCGCCGCGCTTTTTGGGCTACAGTGCCCGAATTTTTTTCTGGGGCTTTAGTTCATGGAAACATGATTTTTTTGATATATGTTTTTGGCCCAGATTTGTTTGAGTGCTCTATTTGCCTTTGGGGCCAAATTGGAAAAGTTTAGTCGATCGAAATTTTAAAATACGTATTTTGTTATCAGTACTTGTTTAGCATCTGCGACCGTGAATGTCATTTGATCGGTATATCCAGTCTATCTGCTATATGTTCTTTTAGACGAGTTTACGAACATGACATTCACATTGATGTTCTGTGCTTGTGCTGTGATTGTGATTGGATAATCATGGTGGCAGTTGGTGCAATATTAGTAGTACAGTTTATATTCATTTTTACATTTGTTATTGCGGGGCGAGCGTCCGACATGTGGACTGTCGTCTTTGCCGGGTTGTATATTATTTGATTAGGGCACGACCGGGTTGAGGTCGATGTCACCATTTGTACATATTATTTTCTTTTTCTGTACTAGGATTACCCCGTGGTGGAGTGTACGAATAGCCGGGTTCTAGAAGGCAACAAGCCCGCATCTCATGACGTTGGGACGGAGGGGGCTTCATTCTAGAATTGGCGGGCTATTCGCCGCACTCGTAGGGGGTATAGGATGACCCACGGAGGGGCGACCAAGTTACCGGATTTCGTAAAGTGCTGGGTAACCCATTCACTTTGTTTAAGGGGGTTGCCTCACTTCTGGGATTGGCGGGTAACTTGCCGCGCTCGTAGGGGTCCAAGTTTTTATTGCACAGGCTATCCACACGACTGGGAACGTTGGGTCTCATTTGCTGCTCAAATGAAACCTGGGGCTCCAAGATTATCCACCATTCTGTATTGTTGGCTGAGATTCTGTGATGTTGCTTATTATCATGTCTGGGACGAATGTTATATATATTTATATATAAACTAGTAGATGTTGTATATGTTTTACACCCGCGCTAGTCCAGCCCCCGCTCTGTCGTTAGTTAAGTAACCTAACGGGTGATAACGGGGCCCAGTGGCGAATGCAGATGACATATACGTACATTGTATTTTCGTTCTTTTCTGGTGTGATAGGGTTAATTGATGGGACCACACTAATTTTGATTAATGCAAGAAAACAAACCTAAAATATGTTGTTGGAACAAATTTCGAAAAACTACAGTTATATTCTTTCGCTTTGCATAGTGGTATTTGGTCATGAATATCCAGCACCTCATTCCATGAGGCAAGAGCCGAGATCCCTTCACGGGGAGTGACTTCTTGAGCAAAAGTCTATACTATAGATTACTCGGTTTTCTTCAAAACCACTAGTTTTCAAAAGCAGAGCTTAAACCATTCCTTTCCAAAACTGCTCAGGTTCCTTCAACGATATCAAGTTCATTACGTTAATGGGGTTTTCGCCAAAATCCCAGCCATAGCCCTCTGTCATTTCTTATAAGTATTACTTAGTATTCATACTGTGTATGTTGACCTCTGTCGAGGCATAGTGAATGGTAGCTAAGTAATGCCAGTTTGTTGCATAGATATGCGATTATTTAGGACAGTCGCACGGTCATTTTGACCTCTGTCAAGGGCTTATGCGGGTGGCTCTAAATTAATTCAGGATAATGACGGGTTGAACTTGACTTCCGACTTATGACATGTTGACCTCTGTCAAGGTCATGAAGCCGCTTGGTGCAAAAATCACATCGGGAGTTTCAAACATACAAGAAACTTGCAGATTCAGCATACTTTCTGGAGTGTGGTGACTAGAGTGGATTCCATCTAGTGCATCACACAATGATAGTTGGATCCTGATCCCACTGATAAGTAGGATTACTCTTGGGAGATTATTTCACTTAACAATCAATGCTATAAACCAAGTAGGTATCTAGAACGGTGTTAGCGGGGCTACGCCTCCAGGGAAAAGAGGTTATATAATTAAGGAATTTCGCGAAAGCGTTGGAAAACCTCCTTCAAAATACCAACACTAGCCTGGCGGAAAGGTTAAGCAAGTATTGTGACGTGCGATTAAATCCTGACTAGTTCTTCTTTTAGGGTTTGAACAAGAATTTGAGGAAACAGTGGGAGCCATCCTGGTTAGATAAATTAATAACTAATCTAAACTTGCAAGAGCGCACGCTGAGTGTTTCTTTTCTCTTTCCCAGGTAACAACCATTTCACGTCCTAATCAAGATAATAAAATGTATCGCTTGACCGATTTGAATTCTTATTTGGGGCTGGGGAACGTCGGTTTGGCTCTAATTTATGACAACAGTCATAAGTGTGAGCATGGGAAAGAGGATTGTTTGAATTCCTCAATGACCCCATCGAAGAAGAAACATACTATTGTGTCTTGTTCAGATGTTCTTGTTATTGAGAACTATTTTTCGGTCAGTCCTACCTCCTAGGTACTCAATACCGGATCAGGATCTCATATCTGTAATTTATTACGGGGACTGAGAAAAAGTAGAATGGTTGGACCTGGTGATATTTCCCTCAGAGTAGGGAACGAAGCATAGGTTGATGCTTCTGCCGTCGGTGAATATCACCTAGCATTGCCAAATGTCAATACTATGATTTTGAACAACTGCTACTATGTACCTTTCATGGTTTGCAAAATCATATCAGTTTCTTTACTTGATAAAGATGGATATAAGTTTGTTCTTGATATCATGAACATTTACCTTAATCAGGTATTGGTTGCAGAAGGTACACTGTGTAATGGTATCTATGTTCTTAATCAAAACACAGTTCTCAGTATACAAAACACACGCAAGAGGAAGAGTTCAGATGTGAACGAATCCTACTTGTGGTATTGTAGACTTGGTTATATCGGAGAGAAAAGACTGAGTAAGTTGCATAAAGATGGACTTTTGGATACGTTCGAATTTTCATCTTATGAAACCTGTCAATCTTGTCTCAAAGGAAAGATGACCAAATCTCCATTCACCAGACACGGAGAAAGAGCAGCAGAGCTCTTGGGACTCATACACAGTGATGTATGTGGTCCAATATCTATACATGCAAGGGGTAGGTTCTCGTACTTCATCACATTCACTGACGATCTCTCTATATTCGGATATGTGTATCTTATGAAACACAAATCTGAAGCTTTTGAGAAATTCAAAGAATTCAGAAACGAAGTAGAGAACCAGACCGGAAAAAGTATTAAGATCCTCCGATCTGATAGAGGGGGGAGTACTTAAGTATGGAATTCAGGGACTTTCTAAAAGAGAATGGTATTCTCTCTCAGTTTACTCCTCCGTATACTCCACAGCACAACAGTGTATCGGAGCGGAGGAATCATACTCTATTGGATATGGTTCGCTCCATGATGAGTAGTGCTGAGTTACCTCTTTTATTCTGGGGACTTGCACTTGAAACAACCATAGTCACATAATTCGTGAATTATTCGCCAAATTAGCGAATAATTCACGAATTTTTGATCAGCCGACTTAATCGCCGACTTAATCGGCGGGCCGAATAATTCACGAATTATTCACGAATAATTCGCGAATTATTCCCGAATTATGTGAAAAAACAACGAATAATTCAAAAAATAGCAAATAATTCACAAAATCAAAACCTAACGTCTCATATATTAATTTCTTGCTTGAAATCCTTCCCGCACATTTCCCAAACACTTACCGAATCTTTCCCGAATACCTGCCGATTTTTTCCGAATAGTTCTCCGAATCCGTATTTTTGACCTCGCCGAATTATACCCGAACGACGAATTTGTGACTATGGAAACATCAGCGTATCTATTGAATCAGGTCCTATCCAAATCTGTGCCTAAGACTCCATATGAAATATGGAGTGGAAAGAAACCATATCTTAAAAGGGTTAATATATGGGGTTGTCCGGTCTATGTGAAAAACCAGAATCCGGACAAACTTCAGGCACAGTCAGTTCTATGTAAGTTTGTAGGATATCCTAGGCATTCAAATGGATATCTGTTCTACCACACGGAGGAACAGAAGATGTTTGTCGCTCAGCACGCCACTTTTTTAGAGTGGCAATTTCTTGTAAAAAAAATTAGTGGGGGCACGGTAGAACTGGAAGAAATTCCAGAGGGACAAACTGTAACTGAAGATTTGGTGGAACCTCAAGATTCAATAACCCGGAGGAGCCTCAGCCACTTCGCAGATTTGGTAGGATTTCTCATCCGCCCGAGAGATATACGGTTTTCTTATATACGGGGATCGAGAGGATTGCATCTTGGAAGAAGATAACCCTATCAGTTTCAGGCAGTCCATTATCAGTAGTGTCACACCCCGCTTCCTAGTGTACGGGCAGAGAACGCGACGAGGCCGCTACGTATTTACTCTGACGTAAACACGCAAGCGTATCTAAGCAATATAAATAAAATACACAAGAGACAAAGACAATAGATATAAATGAACATCAACTTTATTTATTAACATTCTTTTTACAATACATCTGAAAAGTAAATATATGGAATGGAAAGCAATGCCTAAACAGTGGCATAACAGAAATAGAAAATACAGAATGTAAATGTGTATAAGGAACTAGAGCTCCGGGTCGAAGGCTAGCTGATCCAAGTTTTCGCTGGTGGGCTCGATCTCCTGAAGGTCCGATCCACCTGATAATATTCCAAAGAAAAAAGAGAGAGAATGTCGTCAGCGAAAAATCACTCGGTAAGTCCCAAAGATAAGGGAGAAGTAGAATAGACAGAGAGAGAGAATGTGTAGCTTTTAAAGTTGTTATATTGTTATAATGTTGTTTTTAGTGTTAACGCTGTTGTTTGTAGCTTGGTACAGAAGAGGCCAGTGTATACGAGATGAGTCTCTCTAGACCAGAGACTACAGTATATAGAGTACAAGGCTCCGTGATAATACCCGGAACAACGGCGATTGAATTTAGGTTAGGTGTCTTAATGGTTGCAGTCTCGTGCCACTTCTAACACCTTCTGTACCAATCTACCCTTTAAACCCCGTGATGTCTTGATTGTATTGTATTGTCTTGTAACTTGAATTGTATAGATGGATGACTTGCCGAAACTATGATATCAGTAAATGGATGTAACTGGAGAATCATGTAGATGGATGTATATCCATGGTTCGGTTTAGTCAAGTTGTATATATTGATAGATTGAACAGATTGAATATATGGATTCATATGGAATTGTTATATATACTTGAATCTCATTCAAGTCAGATTGATTATATTGAAACTCAGTCTAAGTCAGACCTGAATTAGGTTTTGGTGTTATCGGTAACTGCTGCATATGGACGGCAGGATTTGTGTCTTTTTTTTAAAGACGATTACCGTGTTGATAATGATCAGTCGAAAATACTGCATTTTTAACACGGCAATTTCCCTAACATTTGCACTCATATAAAAGTGTTCGGTATTCATATTGCACATATTACCAAATTATCTCTGAAATACCAGATTGCATGTGTTAGACTTTTAAACCGGCACTTTTAGGGAAATTGTGTGTTTATCATGGCATCGCATCATCCTTGTATTGCGCAACTCTTGTCCCGAGAAATTTTGCAGGAAATTACAGGAACAAAGCCAAAAGAGCTGATCAAAAATACGCCAACTCAAAGATGTGTGATCTGGAAGTGATACAGAAAGCTAAATAAAAATCAAAATATCACAAAATGGCCCAAATCTCAGCCCAAGGAAGTAACAGAAAGACCAAGCCCTAAGGCTCCCAAACCGCCGCGGTTTCGCGGCGGGAGCTGGCTTAAGCCGCGGAACCGCGGCGCTATGGTGGCTTCAGCTCCTCAATTTTTGTCCACGTGTCTACCCTAACGGCCAAAGCTTCCAGAAGACCCCATAAGCTCCACGTGGCGCATCTAGAAGGCTCGGCTTAACAAACTATTTCTAGAAGGATCTCTTAACAAACTTTTGGAGGGAAATTCAAATCTTGTGCTAACTAACTTGTGGAGGGAAAATTCAAATTTCAATCCTAGATCTAGAATTTGGAGGTCTAAAGAGAGCCTAGATTTAGGGTGAGGTTTGTTCAATTCTTCATCTCTCCCTCTTCCACCCACAAGTTGAGTGACACGACTTGTGCCAAATTCCAATTCAAAATCAAGATCAAGATCCCGAGTACCATTCAAGCAAGAGAGCAACGCCGGATTCCATCGGAGCAAGAGATCCAAGCCGATCCGCGACTCAAGGAGCCGAGCGAAGCCGAAATCGACGATCTAGTTCCTACCTTTTGTAAATTTCAAGAGAGTTGTAATGAAATTTGTCGATAAATAAAGGTGAAATTTCTATATCTTGCTTATCTTTGATTCAACATTATGATTCGATCTCAATTTGTGATTGCGTTTGATATTATGATGTTTGAGTAAAACTCCGCTCGTATAGGAGTTGTGACGATCAATAGAATGATGATGATTTAGATCTTTTTACAATTCTTAAATCCTATAATGATTGTAAATTCTAGTGAATCAAATGATCGATGACCTAGTTTCGGGATGATCCTTTCTTAATTGTGTTCACTCGAAACTAGGGAATAACGATTGATCATTTGATTAATTAGAACCTAGAATTTGAATGAGATTCATTGAAAGGGTAAAGGATAAGACGAGGAAACCCTAGCTTCTTCACAAAAATCCTTAAGCTCGATGAATTATCATCGATCTAGTATCAATTCTCTAAAGGATAAGAACATGAAATCATTAGATCTCATCACATCTATAGATCCGATCTACTCCTACGAGCTACACTTCGAATCTTGATTGTTGGTTGGAAAAATCATCACAAATTACCACTTCTTGATTTTTAATGCTTTCTTAGATCTAGATTTTTCTCTTTCTTGAAATGCAATTTTAAATCATGAATTGTTTTCTTTTCTTTTCCTTAAAGTTTCGACTCATCTAATTCGAAGACGAACGATTACACTTTCCTTGTGAACGATCCACACTTACTAACGCGCTACATCCGACACCGTTATTGATTGCGGTCAAAATATTTTTGGCTGTGATTTCTAAATACTATTTTCTAAAAACAAACATACACAATCGGAAATCGTTTTCAATCAGATAACAACGTTTATTAATTTGTCTATCTTAAATAGGCAAGCACCCATATCTCCGGCTCCCTGAGGCTCAAGAGACTGGTCCCGCTTAAACCTATGTTTACTAGGATCCTTATTGTAATTTAGTATAACTTGAGGGGGGTTTTATGTAAAAATAATTTTGTATAATTTTCAAAATACACCTCAAGTATTTTATTATCGTCTTTAAAGTTTTCATTGATGTATATTTTATCATTATTACATTTCTAGTGAATAAAACCTATTTTTCATAATATATGGTTTTTATTTGTAATATTGGAATTGTATGGTATTGCATGGTATTTTCTTGTAAATGGAATGTTTTTCTTGAATTTTGGAAATGTGGAATATTATAAATATTAAAAATATATATTTTGATATTAATTACATATGTATTTATTTATTAAAAATATAAGTTTTATTTATAATAGAAATCACATTTTCTAAAGAAAATTGTATTTTTAAATCTTTCGAGACCGTATGCTTCTTGCGGAGGTCTGCATCTCGCACTACTAAGCCCGAGGATGTGCGATAATCCGCACCATCCCGAACGGGTTCCCCGAAATGAGTTGTAGCGGCACATTGCAAAGATTTGTTAAAAATACATATCTTATAGAAAAAAGGCTTTTATAAGTTTGAGCTAGTTTTGTGTAAAATCGTATTTTCCCAAAACTATGATCCCAAAGATCATCGTGCTATGTTACATATGAGTGTTGTGAGGAGGTATGTCATTACCTCATGAACTATCTAAAGGTATAGCAAGGAATTATAAGATTTATGTCGAAACTAAACTATATGGTATTTTTCTGTAAAAGTGCTATAAAAATTGAAATATAAATTCATTTGATATGAAACCTGCCAATATATTTGGTAATGTTTAATGATCGTAATGTGAGAGTTTGGTGTTATTTTTGATTAAATGATGAAATGAGGTGGAGGATGAGTTGTTCATTTACATTAAATGAAGCATGGCCACTAGATGACTCACTTAGTGATTCATATGATAACTATTGAAGCATGCTTGATTTTATATTATTCTATACTTCATAATTATCTAGGGTTGCCATTTTTCATTTCATTATGATCTCACACACTCTCTCTCCTCCAAGCTCTCATCTTCTTCCTCTTACCCTAAAGTGTCTCGTGACTTGAGAATCCAAGGGTCTAAGAGACTAACTAATCCCTAATCACTCTCTACACACTCTAATATACTTAGATTAGCAAGCTAAGTATTCTAGTTACCTCAATTAGGAGGTAGGAGCTCTTAGTTGGCACTCTCGGGTGGATCATCTTTGACGTGAGGAGGCTGAAATTCAAGCACGATCTATACTTCTATCAAGGAGCTTAAGGAGAGGATTAAAGACCCGAAGGACTTGGTTTATTTAGGTATACTTTCTATCATAGTAGATAGAACCCTTACTTGCTAGTTAGGTTTATGGTTAAGATCCGGGTTTAGTGTTATTCTAGCGCCAACTAATCATAGAAAAAATTTTGTTCCGTATTTGGCGACGGGAGATGGCCAGGGGGCCAGCATAATCCTTCAGTGATGACACATGAGTGGGTCTTTTCCTCATCGGTAGCTTGGTTTGCCAATAGAGGATATCTTGTATGCAACTTTGTTGCGAGTAGCCCATGAATTGTATACGGTAGTCAATTTAGAGACCGGCCGCAGGGCAATGGTTTAGGAGACAGGTTTAGGTCCCTTTCACCTAAACATTTTCAATTTTATGAGCTGTGAAGGTCTCATAAATGTATTTTCTCCCTACGAGTTGAGAGGATCTCGTAGTTGTATTTTTTCTTAGGAGTCGTGAGGACCCCTAAGTATGTTTTTCCTTGTAAGATGTAAGGATCTCATAAGAGTGTTTTCATTTTGTGGGTCGAGAGGACTCACAAGTGTCATTCACCAGGTTGGGAGGATTGCTCGCATCTGGTGGGACTTTGTCGAAACTTTTTTTCCTTTTACGAGTTTGCACCCTCACGGGTAGTCCTGCTGTTTTTACTCACAGAGCTCTTTAAGGTTTTCATTTGTGCCCTTTTTGCTTATGGACTAACCTTTTTTTTGAACGAGCTTGCATCCTCGCGGGTTTTCACAAATTCACGGATAGTCTTGCTGTTTTTACTCGTGAAGTTTTTTCAGGTTTTCATTCGTGCCTTTTACTTACCCTTTTTTATTTTTTTACTGTCTTCCTCATGTATCATAAGTATACGCAAGTGATTCTTATCCCTTTTTGGATGCAATTTTATTGCCAGCAGCCCATGGATTTTATACGGTAGTCAATTTGGAGACTGTACGCGGAGCAGTGATGGCTTAGGAGATAGGTTTAGGTCCCTGTCATCTAAGACTTTTTAATTTTATAAGCCGTGAGTGTCTCATAAAATTATTTTCTCCTTACGAGTCGAGAGAATCTCGTAGGTGTATTTTTTTCTTAGGGTCGTGAGGATCCCTAAGCGTCTTTTCCCCTTGTGAGTCATAAGGATCTCACAAGAGTGTTTTCTTCTTACGAGTCGAAAGGATCTCAAAACTGGTTTTCTTCTTGTGAGTCGAGAGAACTCACAAGTGATGGTCACCACATGTTGGGAGGATTGCTAGCCTTCAGTGGGACTTTAGGATGCAACTTTGTTGCAAGTAGCCCATGTATTGTATACGGTAGTTAATTTGGAGATTGGTCGCTGGGCAACTTTGAAGACTTTCTATCGAATGCGACTTTGTCGCTAGGGGTAACCTTTGATGCGATTTTATCGTGAAGAGCCCATGGATAGTGTATGATAGTCAATTTGGAGACTAATCGCAGGGTATCGATGGCTTAGGAGACAGGTTTAGGTCCCTATCACCTAAGCCTTTTCAATTTTATGAGTCGTGGGGGTCTCATAAAAGTATTTTCCTCTACAAGTCAAGAGGATCTCGTAGGTGTATTTTCTTCTTAGGAGTCGTGAGGACCTCTAAGTGTGTTTTCCTTTGTAAGTCGTAAGGATATCAAAAGAGTGTTTTTCTCCTTGTGGGTCAAGAGGACTCACAAGTGATTTGAATCTCATCTTCTAACTCCTTTAGGGCCGGCAACATTTTTGATATCTCTTCATCTTCATTTATGAAGCATTCAAAGAGTCCAGACATTTCTTCATCTTTTCTCTCATTTGAGAGTCTTATAGTGCGGTAAGTATGGGTTCGTTCCCGTCTTTGGATCAGATATATCCTAAGCTGGTAGCATCCATTTTCCCATTAGACTTAACTTTGTGAGCCCCGGGCATTTCCCAGATCCTTTAGTAGAACTGGGCTTCTCAAACGGTTTGTTCAAAGGGTATTCCTTGTCGCCTCAGGAAATTCTGTAAATTCCTTGAGAAGTACTTTGGCATGTGGATGGGCTGCAACCTATCAAGGGCTTGATCGAGCCTCCACCAGATCTCCCTTTCCACTTTGTTTTCTTCGGACTTGTAGAAGAGAATGGCTTTATCACCTCTATGCTTGGGTGGCACGTAGAAGGTTACCAGCTCCTCTACATTGTGGGTGTTGATTGTATCGAGTTCCTTATTAAGTCGAGATGGGGCCATAGTGACGTGTAAAGTCCGGTCTACCTCATCTAGTGCTTTTGATAGGGGGTGAGTGGAGAACACTGCTTCAATCGCTTTTTCTGAATCGCTCCCGAAGACTGGAACGATAGCTGCTTGCTTTTGCTTGTCGTTTTCCAAGTGAGGTTGACCTGAGAGTATTATCTCATCATTCTCGGAGTCACATCCAAAGACCGGGATGGTAGCTGCTTTCTTCTGCTTGCTTTTCTTTTTTGATGTGGATTTATCGCATCTTTCGGTGTTTTCAAAGTCGGGTAAGAAATACTTGGCATCTTCGTATTTGTGGACATCATTCATAGAGAAGGGATTAAGTTCTCCTCTGATGGTATGTTTTTTGCCATCTTTGAAGTACTTCATGTATTGATATTGTGTAGAAGGGATGATCTTGTACTCGTATAGCCAAGGTCTACCGAGCAAGGCCTTATAGCAAGTTTTGGTGTCGATGACGTGGAATTTGACTTCATTGACGAGCTGTCCAAATCGAAGCGTCAGTACTACGGACCCACAGGATCGAGGGGATTGAGAATCAAACCCGGAAATTGTGATCTTCTCTTCAGAAAGATATTTGACGTCTATGGCCAGCTCTTTGAGCACCTTCACATTTAGCAGGTTGATCAAGGATCTATTGTCGACGAGGATCTTGTTTATCCTCACGTCTTCGCAATAGCCGGCAACATATAGGGGTCGGTTGTGCTCGAACATCCCCAGCAAAAGATCTTCTGCATTGAAGGTTATATCGGCGATATGAACTTTCGCCAATTCGTCCTTAATGTTCTCTTCGACGAAGGCTTGGAACTGATCGGGCTCGTTTAGAGCCTTAATAAGAGACTCCCGCAGCTCTTTTAACAGGAGTAGAGTGTCATAGATACTCAAGTGCAACGGTAATTTCTTTAGATGCGTCAGGACATTGTAGTCTACCTAAGTCTTCTTAGGTGGATCGTTGGCATCTTTAGCAACTTCTTGGTTTGCCTCGATCCCTTCAATTTTTTTTCTTTTCCCTTATCCTGCTTCTTTGAAGCATTATTTATGGGCTCAAGGTTTTTCTCGGGAACGGTGTGGTTACATAGCTGAATGTTGTCGCATGCCTTCGTCTCTTCTTCTTTTTCCGAGGCGGATCTTGCAAATAGCGGAGGACTGAAGATGACTTCATCTTCAGAGTCACTCCCGAATGTGAGAACTTAGAAACTTTCTGCTTTTGAAGGCTAGACTCTATTTATGCAGCCGTTGACTTAAGAAATCATATGGCAATTTTCTACTACTGATTTCGTTTTGTTTCCTGCTTCGGACTTGTCGTTCTCAAGAAGACGAGCGCGGGCTGTTCGCTTCTCCTTCTCTAGCTTTCTTTTATGGGAGACATAGATCAACCACCATTTCTTAAATGTATTGCATTCATTGATGAGGTGTAAGATCCTCCGGTGGTAGAGACAGTGTTTCGGGTGTTTTTTCCCACCGTCGAGATATAGCACTCCGGGTGTGTACATCAGGAGGGGTGGTAATTTCATCCCCATCGACAGAGCCTTGGCGCTCGCTTCTCAATCTTGGCCTTGCTTCTCCTCTTTGTAATCGGAGGTTGCTTCAGCTGAGGAGCATCATGACTCGTCCTTTCTGCAAATTGTTTGCTTAGGCCCAGTTGCTTGACTTTTTCATAGATAGTTATTTCATGCCTTATAATATCCTCTTCTTCTTGAACAACTTCCTTTATTAGATTATCAATAGGATCGTCTTGTTGCAGAGTTGGAGCACTTTGTGTGGGCCCTACCCCCTGCTTAGTGATTTTATCGATTTTTAGATCAAAAATATTTATACCGCAATCAAGAACGGCGTCGCTTGGTAGCTGGTCGGTGAGTATGGGTCGGCCCACAGGGATGTTGTGTATTTCTTAATTGTTCTAACGAGTTAATTCCAAATGGTGTTTGGATCTTTATCACTAAAACTAAGTTGATTTAGACTACGATTTAGAAATCTTGCTAGGGTTAGGTTTAGGTTAAGTTTGGAAAGTTAAAGATCTCCCACCGCTTTCAATGCCCTAAATTAGATCTTCTTTAGGTGTTATGGTAATTATTAATAAAGGGGATTAGGACGATCGAGAAGAAACGATGTTTCTTCCTCTAGGTCCTTGTCCGTCCTTTCTTAATCCTTACCCTAACCTCCATGGAAAGTATGCACATCTGGTCTTTTATACTACAGTATCACCGTTACCTCATGGGTAGGGTGCCGTAGGGAGCGGTATGTGTATGTATGCATGGAGTCCTAATTATTAATATTGATGGGCAAGAAAGGGGTAAGAGATTTGCATCTCTCAAACCTTCCCTATTCCTAACCCTAACAAGCGAGGAACTACTCGCTCATTAAGAGATCTATGAAAAACATGATTTTTATGAGTTTTAGATTTAAGAGATTAATTATCTAACTACTGCAAATCAATAAAAAGTTCTAATCTAAATTAAACTAGGGCAGAGAATAAATTTAAACTAGGGCAGAAAGAAGAATTAAAAACTAGGGTAAAAATAAAAGAAACTACTTACAAAATTGATGCTCTCAAAACTTGATAAAAAATCTAAATTTTATTCAATGAAAAGAGGATGACCTAAAATAAGTTTTTGGGTCTCTATTTATAGAACATAGAAAACCCTAGGGTTACAATCAACTCCCATCTGCTTTTACAAAAATACCCCTCGGAAGACTAGTCAACGCGCCGCCAATTACCAAAATTTTTCTGCACCGCTACGGGTAATACACGGCCGCGGAACCGCAGCCATAGGCCAGGTTTGGCCGCGGTTCCGTGGCCAAGTGGAGAGCTTGTGTTGTGATTTTTGGTGTGCTGCTTCTGGTGGACTTTGTCTTCTTGTTTCTTAAGTTTGTTCTTCAGAATGTCTTCTGGTTCTCTTTCAGATCTCCCAGTGAATAATGTAGTGGACTTTTACCGTTGCTTCGTGTCGAAGTCTTGAATCTTGCGCTGCCTTTGTGCTTTGTGAATTTGTTCATTGATCTTCATTGTCCCTCAAAATGTGGCATGATCAAGATCCCACCATTTATCGGTCGTAGTCTCACTTTTGTATCATTTTTTTAATATTAATTTCACTGTTTTGTTCCGAGAACCTGTAACCTGCAACTATGTAGCAGACATGGGTCAAAAGCACCTGTTTATTTGTAAAATGCATAAGAATGGGGAATATAATAATGCGAAATTATGGTATGAATAAATACCCCCAAACTTATCTTTTGCTCGTCCTCAAGCAAACCTAGTTTTATTCTCGAATAAAAAAAAACTTAACCTCACTTTCGCAGGGAAACGCGATTGCACTGAGCTCGTGCAACAAGCCGTTAAATCTCTAGGTGTCCCTAGTAGGAGGAGTGTTGTCTCCTGAGGGTTTTCAGCAGATACTACCTACAAAATCCTATCAATTTGACCTATTAACTTTTATTCTCCAATTAGGTTTTCCAACAAGGAATTCTATTATTTTCGACTCATAAATCATCCACCCGTATTCTTCACGCTTCCTTATTACTTAACTTAAGATTATATATGTTCTTGTGAATTTACTTAGCTTTTGGCATCTTTTAAGCTTTCCTTCTAGGGTTCCATCTCAACTTAGGAATTTTTATCATCTCTATTAAAGATACAAGTCCTATTTTTCATTCCTATCTCTTATCCAAACCCCAATCACATACCCCTACGTGTGTGTATATATCACCCCTGCATTTGGAAATTCAAATCAAGCTATCATACTCTTGTCCGTCGTCCAAAGCACTTCTTAATTGGTAAATTTTTAGATGAATTTTTGCTCACACATCCTTCATGTGACCGTTAATACTTCTTAAGGTACCAACAACCGATTACAAGATGTGTTTGCACATTAAAGCGTAATTCCTAGTCTTGTAATCCCTAAGGCTTTTAGCAGTGACTCCCAAACCAGTTGGTCTAAGGCACTAGGTGATGAAGCACCCTTACTAAATATTTTTTCTATTAATGCAGCTTTAAGTAATTACAAAAACCAGTGTTCATTCTTTTCTTTATTCACACTTTTATTTTTCTTCGTACTAAGGACTTTAGACAAGAGCATTTCAAGCTCTCTTCTACTATCCCAAGTTTCAAGGTTCGTGTTTGTGCAATTTGTAGGGTATATATTTTCAGAATTTAGACTTAAGCTAGGAATTATTTTTCAAACTTATATTTTAATAAAAATATCAATACTTTTCTTTTGTTTTAACTTAGCCCAAGAAGTGAACTAGAAATTTGCCTATTTCTAAATAAACTACAAAGATATATACTTTCTACCGTTAAATTTTAAGAAAGGTTATTTTTAGGGTTTTTAATTTACTAAGACTAAGATCTAGTTATTCCTAGCTAGTTAATCTATTTGTCAAACTTAAGTCGATTAGGACCAAAATTGAATGTTTCAATTTTTATAATTTTTCAATTTTTATGGGTTTTAAAAATAAGTATGCAAATGCAAAAATATACATATGAATACGAAGGAAGAAAACTTACCGAGCACACCCCCAAACCTAAACTTGACAGTGTCCTCACTGTCAGGCTACACCAAGAGGGTCGGAAATATCGACACTTCCCTGCTTATTTTTTTATGTGTTTTTTATGTTATTTTGTATGTATATATTTACAAATGATACACACCCCCAAACTTATTTGAAACAAAGTTTTGGCAAGAAGATCGAAAATTTGGGGGTAAAACTGGAGGAGAATCAATCGGTGTAAATTGGCTCCTGCAAAAACAGGAGCTCCTCCGACGGGTCCGCAGTGAGGAACGGTTTCAATCGATGTCCGTTTACTTTGAATAAAGTACCATCCTCCGGATTTTCAAGATCTACCGCACCGTGCGGATATACGGTGCGTACGAAAAATGGCCCTTTCCACCTAGATCTGAGCTTGCCGGGGTGAAAGTGTAACCGAGTGTCAGAGTAAAACCTGTTGACCAGGTTTAAACGTTTTGCGCATAAGGTGTTTGTCATGGAACACCTTAGTTCGATTTTTAACAATGACAGCATTATCATAAGCCTCATCCCGCAGCTCTTCTAGTTCGTTTAATTGCAGTTTTCGATTGCTGCCCGCATCTCCCATTGATAAATTCAACTCCTTGATCGCCTAAAATGCCTTGTGCTCAATCTCAACTGGGAGGTGGCAAGCTTTCCCATAAACAAACCGGTATGGAGACATACCAAGATCGGTCTTGTATGCAGTACAGAATGCCCATAGTGCATCAATCAATTTGTGTGACCAATCCTTACGGTTTTTAGAAACCGTCTTCTCCAAGATTTGCTTAATTTGCCGATTCGAAACCTCGGCTTGCCCACATGTTTGGGGATGGTATGGCGTTGACAATTTGTGTGTAATGGAATATTTGCGCATTAAGGACTCAAAAGTCCTATTGCAAAAGTGAGATCCATTATCACTTATAATTGCTCGAGGGTGCCCAAACCGAGAAAAGATATTTTCTTTAAAAAATCGAACGACAACCTTGTTGTCATTCGTTCGGCTAGGCACAGCCTCGACCCACTTTGACACATAGTCAACAGCCAAAAGAATATACACATTCCCAAAGGAATTGGGAAATGGTCACATGAAGTCTATTCCCCAAACATCAAAAATATCCACAACCAAAATTGGTTGGAGCGGCATTTCGTTTCTTCACGATATCCGGCCTAAGTGTTGGCACCGGGAGCATGTCTTGCAGTATTCATATGCATCCTTAAAGAGTCGTGGCCAATAGAAACCACACTGCAAGATTTTCTCGGCTGTCTTCTTTGGGCCAAAGTGCCCGCCACACGCTTGATCGTGGCAAAAAGACAACACACTCTTAAACTCATTTTCAGGTACACACTGACGAATGATTTGGTCGGAACAGTATTTAAAAAGATATGGTTCATCCCAGTAAAAATGTTTTACTTGGGACAAGAATCGGAGTTTATCCTGTTTCGACCAATCTTTAGGTATCAAGCCGGTGGCCAAGTAGTTTACTATATCAGCGAACCAAGGTTCGCAAGACACGGTTAAGAGTTGCTCATCGGGAAAAAAACATCTTTTATTGGAATTTCAAGTGTATGCGAAGAAGGAAGTCGTGAAAGGTGATCGGCAACTACGTTTTCACATCCTCTTTTGTCCCTTATGACAAGGTCAAATTCTTGTAGCAAGAGGATCTAACGTATTAGCCTCGATTTAGCATCTTTCTTCACAAAAAGGTGGCGAAGAGCTGAATGGTCCGTATACACAATTGCTGGAGAGCCGATTAAATAAGGCCGGAATTTTTCAAGTGCAAACACAACGGCTAAAAATTCCTTTTCTGTTGTTGTGTAGTTCAGTTGGGCCCCATTTAACGTTCGGCTAGCGTAATAAATTACGTGCGGCATCTTATTAATGTGCTGTCCAAGGACAGCACCAATGGCGAAATCTGATGCATCGCACATAATTTCGAATGGATGCGTCCAGTCTGGAGATGAAAGAATGGGCGCAGAAATGAGAGAGTGTTTCAATGACTCGAACGCTTCCATGCAAGTTCAGTCAAAATCAAATGTTGTGTCCTTGGCCAATAAGAGAGTCAAGGGTCTAGCAATCTTGCTAAAATCCTTGATGAACCGTCTATAAAAACCGGCATGGCCAAGGAAGGCTCGGATGTCTTTGACGCATTTAGGAGGAGGAAGATTAGAAATGACCTTAATCTTGGCTTTGTCAACCTCTATGCCGTTTTGTGAGATGACATGTCCTAAGACAATACCCTCTCATACCATAAAGTGGCACTTCTCCCAATTTAAAGTGAGGTTCTTATCCCTACAGCGGGTAATAACTGCGTCAAGGTGTAGCAAACACTCGTCGAAGGAGTCACCAAAAATAGAGAAATCATCCATAAAAATCTCCAAAAACTTTTCAACCATGTCTGAAAAGATCCCCATCATACACCGCTGAAATGTAGCGGGTGCATTGCATAGCCCAAAGGGCATGTGACGATAAGCAAAAGTACCTAAAGGACAAGTAAATGTGGTCTTGTCTTGATCCTTTTCGGCGATGGGGACTTGGTTATAGCCGGAATAGCCATCCAAAAAGCAGTAAAACTCGTGCCCAGCCAATCGTTCTAGCATTTGGTCAATGAAAGGTAAAGGAAAGCGGTCTTTCCTTGTCGCGGCATTGAGTTTTCTATAGTCGATGCAAACTCGCCACCCAGTTTGGGTGCGAGTAGGTATTAATTCATTTGCCTCATTGGTTATGACCGTAATGTCCGATTTCTTAGGGACAACATGAATGGGGCTAACCCACTGGCTATCCGAGATAGGGTAAATGATACCACTATCAAGACATTTTACAATCTCCTTCTTGACAACCTCTTTCATTATGGGGTTGAGGCATCTTTATGGATCCCTCACTGGCTTGGCATCATCCATCAAGTGTATATGATGTTCAACTATGAGGGGACTAATCCCCTTGATGTCCGCCATAGACCAGCCAAAAGCTTGCCGATTATTTTGTAAGACCATTAAAAGGGCTTTCTCTTGCTCGAGGGCTAGAGAAGCCGATATGATAACGGGAAGGGTCTCATTCTCACCTAGGTAAGCATATTTAAGGTGCGACGGCAAAAACTTTAGTTTGAGTTTAGGAGGTAAAACAATTGAAGGTAGCATTGGTGAAACTGTTTCAAACTCGAAGGATTCCATCAACGGTTCAAATCGAGTGTACGCAACCGAGTCGGATGGTTCAACTAACTCATCCGAAAAATCAAAAGACTCAAACTCGGGTGATGAGTCTTCAAAATCGTCCAAAAAGGTGAAACACTCTTAATCGTTGTCCGGCGTGAAAGCTGTGTCGGATTCTAGGAGGAACGCACTAGAGGCGTCAACACTGCTGTGATCGAACAGAAAATTTTCGAGCTCACAGTCCTCCTCCGTGATCTCATGGATCGAGCAAACATCAAGTATACTAGCATTAGGTTCGGAAGGCTGATTCCCCAACTTAAAGATGTTGAGTTCAATCATCATATTTCTAAAAGATAGGTTCATGGAACCATTACGACAATTGATCACCGCATTGGAGGTCGCAAGGAATGGTCGACCAAGTATCACCGGAATTTGACTCCAGGGGTTAGCTACAGGTTGTGTATCCATCACAATGAAGTCAACGGGGAAAATGAAGTCCCC
Source organism: Agapanthus africanus (assembly GCA_030015575.1). Lineage (NCBI taxonomy): Eukaryota > Viridiplantae > Streptophyta > Magnoliopsida > Asparagales > Amaryllidaceae > Agapanthus > Agapanthus africanus. The sequence goes on along the minus strand of CM057339.1, from coordinate 78,893,875 downwards.
TACTCTAATTAACACATCCTCTAACTCATCCCTAGGATGGGTGATGGATCGGTCGGCCATTTGGAGAGTACAATGAGTGGGTTTTAGCTCTCCAACGCCTAATTTCTCGTACACAGAATATGATAGAAAATTGACACTAGCACCAAGATCTAATAGTGCTCTATTGATGTTCTTGTCCCCAATTGTTATCGAAATAGTAGGACAGCCGGGGTCCTTGTGTTTTTGGGGTAAAGATTGGACAAGAGCATCGCTAACAGCACTAGCCACGAAAACTTTCTTTGGTACTTGTGACTTCCTCTTCTTGGTACATAAGTCCTTTAAGATTTTCGCGTAAGAAGGAACTTGTTGGATTGCATCCAAGAGAGGTATATTTATGCTAACCTGTTTGAACAACTCTATAATCTTCTCCATTTGTGGAGTTGGTTTATTGGATCTCAACCTGTTTGGAAAAAGAACATTTTGAAAATTTGTTGAGTCCAATTTTTGTGGATCAGATTGTGGAGTTAGAACGGATTCCCGTGTAGATGTGTTTGTGATGTGAGAAGTGGGTCCGTTTGAAGTAGAAGAAGTAGAGCCTTATGAAGAATGAAGAATAGGCTCTAACGAAGAAGATGAAGAAGAAGAAGAAGATGAAGAAGAACCACCGGCAGGGGTGTCATTATTAATACCCACATTATTGTGCAACACTTTTCCGGATCTCAACGTGGTCACAACATTTACGTTATGATTCTGCTGTTCATATGCAACATGTGCGTGACCGGGATTTGGCAGTGGTTGAGATGGAAGCTTTCCCTTTTCTCGCTCGCTCAACGCAGTATTGAGTTGTGCAATTTGTGCCTCAATAGATTTGATGCTTTGATCGTGTGAGGCACTGTTTTGCACCAAAGATTGAATGGAAGTCTCCAACCTTGCTGAGGATTGTGTAGATTGCTTTAGGAACACATCTAGACTTCTTTCTAGCGAGGTAATCTTATCATTATTTGGTTGAACAAAATTGTTTTGAGGGTAAGAGTTGTTGGACACAAAATTGTTCATTTGGTTTTGGTAAGGTTGTGGGTGGAAAGGTTGCTGGACAAGAGTATGATAGCTTGAATTGAATTCTCCGAATGTAGGGATGTCCATTACACACACGTAGGGGGTATATGATCGATGTTTGGATGAAAAGTAGAAATGAAGAATAAAGACGATGTTTTATTGAGGGATGATGTGATTTCTAACATCTTTTCATGACTATTAAGATAGGGCTCATGACAACTGAAAAGCTAGTGTAGTTGGAAACTCTAAATTTTCAAAGTATTTCTTTTATGGTTCTTATCTTTATATGTAAATTTCACCATCTCTCTTTATTATAGGATTTTGTGGGTGTAATCCGCTGAAAACCCTCAGGAGACAACACTCCTCCTACTAGGGACACTTAGGGGTTTAACGGCTTGTTGCACGTGCTCAGTGCAATCGTGTTTGCCGACGAAAGTGTGCTTAGTTTTTTCCTTTCTTTTTCTCCTCTTCTTGAATAAACTAGTTTGCTCGGGACGATCAAAGATAAGTTTGGGGGTATTTGTTCAGTTGATAAAACTGTACATTTGTTATTAAATTTTTCCTACTATTTCTATATTAAAAAGGTCTTTATTATAATATATCATACATATGAGGGTTTATCTGTAAAAATACTATTTTCCATGTGTTGATATATTATAATTAGCATTTGGTAGGAAAATGTATGCAAATAATATCATTGACCAAATCCTAGTAGAACAAAGTCTACTAAATATTATTTGTTAAGTTGTTGTGCAGAATTTGCAGGTCTAAAATCAAGGAAATCAAGTTGTTAAAGCTAACTTGCCTAATTAAGAAAGCAAAACTTGGAGACCAAGTCTGGCAGTAACTACGAGAAGATTTCAAAGATCTAAAGGTCCCAGATATTGCCACATGTCACAAGGATGAAGCCCTAAAAAATTGATCAAGTGATCAACACCCTTGGCCGCGGATCCACGGCCAAACCCCCCTGTTGGCCGCGGATCCGCCGCAGGGTAGGGGAATTAGGAGATGAGAATTTTGGGGGTGAATCTATACTGTTAGCTTCTAATTTTGGAAGCTAACTTTCTGGCTTTGGGACTATAAATAAAGACCGAGAGCCTCTTGGAATATTTATCAAGTCGACGCGATCACGAAGTCCAAGACGGCTCACGCACTGATCATCAACTGTTCATCTACCTCCTTGGAAGAGATCGAGAAGCAAACTAGTCTTTGTAATCATTTTCTAAGGAATCAAAGTGTAATGAATATTGTTGATTAATAAAGGTAGCTTTCTTTTTCTTATTCTATTTCTTCATAGTTTAATTATGCATTTTCTTTCCATCTTTTTTTCTCCCAACATGCGCGAGTAATTCTCCGCTTGTTAGGGTTCGTAGGATTAGGGTAGGCTAATGGATGATGAACATCTCTAAACCCTTTTTAAGTCCTATAAAGTTTATAAACTTTATCAAAAGAATCATTAACATCCTAATTGGGTGCGCTAACAATTCTTTGTTAGTTCCGACCGCGATTAGAGATTAGATTAATGATTGTTTTGGTAAAGGCTAGATATGAACGGAGTTCCGTGTCGAGATAAGGGTTAAGAGTGGGATTCCTTTTTCCTCCAGAAACCCTAATCTACGCGCATCACCGTCGTTCTAGTTTTAAATCTATTAAAGGATAAAAAGGGTAACTTTTAATTAATCATCCATAACTACTAAATCCTAACGAACCCTACAAGCCCTCTTATTATATTAGCTACATCCCTAAAATAATCTAGATCTATATATTTTGCATTCTTGCTTAATTTAGATCTAGAAACCATTCTTATCCCTCCTCTCTTTTTCAGCACATCTAAAGTAAGAGTAAAACATTCAACGTTTCCCTGAGGACGACCCGTACTCATCTCGGTCTAGCTACGCGCGAAACCGTTATTGATTGCGATTAACTACAAACACACTTTTTCGTACCAATCAGTGTACCACTCTGTCTCACTACCCGAATTCTCAATTTGTCCGATGGCCGTATCATACATTGAAATTTTTTGAGCTGGGTCGAAACTAGTTGGTCGTTCTTTTTGTTTATTGAGGACGGCCACAGACTCTTTCAATTCCTTTCTGATGCGGCCCATCACTACCACATATTCTTTTACGGTCCGTTCAAGACTAGACATGGGTCGGTAAGGGGTTTCATGTCACGAACCGTAATTTAGCACGTGACCGGCACTTAAATTACGCTACGTCTAAAGGCGTGACGTAAATCAAGTAAGCTGAAGCCCAGAAAATCTAAACCTTTTTGTAGAAAATAGTGGCAGTGCAGTTTTGAAATAAAGGTATAATGAATCATGTTATGTCTTTTAAAATTTCGGGCAGCACCTCCCTTGTATATTTTAATCCAAAAACATATACACAACAATATATAGGCATCCCCAAGCGGGAGCTAGGTTTTTGCCAACTGGCGGAATCACAATCACGCAATAACATATATACGACGTCCAACGGCGAAGAATCAACCCAGAAAGAACAAATAAGGAAGCAAGACATCAAAACTCAAGAAAGCGATCAAAAACCCATCGCACTAAGTCTCGCACAAAACCCAAGTCTGACTAGGTCTACCAATATACAAATTCTAGTCTCTGATTTGATTGATCTGATGTGATGAAGTTTATTTAGATACAATAGAATATAACAGTACGAGAGTGGGCACGATCCAACATGTGTCCCATCTACCAAAGCAAAACACCCTGAATGGAGCTGTGTGCCAGCAATACCACAACTAATCCCAAGCGGTCAAACCTGCAAGAACTGTGGCACAACGGGGGTGAATTTCCAACTCGTAAGTAGAAAACATCAGCAAGTAGAAATCGAATAAAACAACGATTTCCTAGGTCACTATATCCTGAAGGTAATATTATGATATTTAGGGTGACCAAGTACGCATATATGTCAACAATCGAGTCAATGCAATGACATATATAAATAAACATTTGACATCATATGCCTGTATGCATGTGGATATCATCCACGTGTCCCTCAACGACACAAACAATATCATGGAACCTGAGTGTCCCACACCGACACTCGAAACATCATGAAAACATATGCCTGTATATATATATATATATATATATATATATATATATATATATATATATATATATATATGAGGATATCAACCATGTGTGTCCATCAACGACACATCAAAATTATGGAACCTGAGTGTCCAATATCGACACTCGAAACATCATGAAAATCTGTATCCAGCATCGACACGTAAATCCTTAGATCTAGGGTTGATTGTGCATTTTTTTGTGATTTGTATAAATCCGTCTTTTTCAAAAACAAACCTTTCCTTTCTTTTAATTTACACATACGCTGCCACTTGTGTTAAACCCGCTTAGTGCATGCTCGGCTGGACACGGGGTTCTAGTGCTCGTCTTGTCCGCGTTTCTTCTATCGACTCCGAAGTCGGTATTTCTTCATCTTCTTTTTCCTCACCACAAACCATATCCATCGTGATGGAATGTTCTCCATCAAATTTCAATAACACCACTCTGCCACCACCCACAGGTGCGCAGAATCTACCGCGTATATCTCTCTAAGAGAGATTCTACCCTATACGTGGTCCTCTTTCTACCCGTTTTTCCATTCCACCAGCCAATGGGGATAATTTCAAAATCAAACCACACTATATCAATATTTTGCCTAAATTTCACGGTTTAGAGTCTGAAGACGCATACGTTTTTATCACCAAATTCGAAAACGTATGTGCTATGATGGGCACTTCACAACTTTCTGTGGATGCTATGTATTTACGTCTTCTCCCGTTTATTTTGTGCGATTTAGCCGAAAAGTGGCTTTATAACAAACCCGCACACTCTATTTCCAATTGGGATGAATTCGTTATAGCATTTCTTAAGAAATTTTATCCTAATCATAAGACCGCTCGTGTTAGGAGTGAAATCAACCAGTTTTCCCAGCTTCCCAATGAACCATTTTGGAAATGCTTTGAACGTTTCAAGGATCTGCTTGTTCAATTTCCTCATCACGGAATCCATAGATGGGATTTGTGCCGAATTATATATGAGGGCATTAATCCAACGACAAAACAGATGCTTGAAACCATGTGTCAAGGAAATTTCATGTCTAAAGACGATGGTGAAACTTGAAAATTTTTGGAAGATTTTGCTGAAAACACTTTGCAATGGGAAAGCGTTAGTCCATCATCTAGGGGTGGTATCCATCAACTTGATGTTTCCATTTCCGTAAAAGCCGAAATGGCAGCAGTGCAAAAGAAACTAGAAGCTATGGAAAACAAATTTTTATTAGTCTCCCTAAATCAGGTGACGCTCACTAAAACCGTGTGTGGTTGCTGTTTCGATTCATCACATCTGGCGGAAGAATGTCCTTTGAATTCTCCGTTTCAAGATTAAGAATACACTAATGCTGGTTTTCAGCAGTGACATAGAAACGATCCTTATTCTTCCACATATAATCAAGGTTGGAGGAATCACCCTAATTTTGCTTGGAACCAACACCAAACTCAAAATACGGTTCCAAACCAAAATAACATTCAAAGGGTTCCTCTACAGCAACAACAACCACCACAGAATCAACACCCCTTTCAACCACAAACTTTTCAAAACCCAGCCAACAATTCTGCACCGTATAATAATTCTTTCCAAACGGCCGGTACTAAAAACTCCTCTGCACTTGAACGAACATTGGATTTGTTTATGAAACATACCATGCAAATTTCGGCTGATATAAGGTCTTCTATCGATCCATAAAGAAGGACTCCGCCTCTCACGGTGAGAGTATAAAATCGATAGAAGTACAAATTGCACAATTAAATGCCGCAATAAGTGCTAGAGAGAAAGGGAAACTTCCATCTCAACCCCTACCGAATCCTGGCTACTCGCATCATAATGTGAGTGCTATTACCACGTTGAGATCTAGAAGAGTGCTAAACAACCATGTCGGTGAAGAGATTGATAATGAGGAATCAATCAGTGATACCCCGGCTTCCACTTCTTACCCTATTTCGTCTGCTCCACCTTCTTGCGAGCCTATTCTCCATTTTCCTCTAGGCTCGAACCCTCCCCCACTTTCTTTGAGTCAACCAAAAACGATCCCCACTCCAATTCTGGGATCCACCCACACGAGCTTCTCCACAAATGTTGGACCCAACTAATATCAATAAAGCTCCTTATCCAAATAGGTTGAGGGCCAACAAAGCTAACGCACAAATGGAGAAGATTATGGAAATGTTTAAACAGATTAACATAAATATCCCTTCTAGATGCTATCCAACAAGTTCCGGCTTATGCGAAAATATGTAAGGACTTGTGCACTAGGAAGAGAAAGACTCAAGTGCCGAAAAAAGTGTTCATGACGTGTAATGTTAGTACAGCTTTTACCCAGCAATTACCAAAGAAACGTAAGAACCCTGGCTGTCCTACAATCTCTATTTCTATTAGGGGTAAGAATATTAACCGTGCTCTACTCGACCTTGGCGCTAGTGTTAACCTGCTTCCATATTCTGTGTATGAGCAATTGGGTATCGGAGAGTTAAACCCATGGTACTGCACTCTACAGATGGTTGATCGATCTATAACCCAACCTAGGAGTGAGCTTGATGATGTGTTGATAAAAGTCGGGGAATTTATATTCCCTGTAGACTTTATTGTTTTAGATACAAAACCTGTAGCGAACCTATGGAACCAAATTCCGGTGATTTTAGGTCGATCCTTTTTAGCGACTTCCAATGCTGTAATCAATTGTCGAAACGGCTCTATGAACCCATCCTTCGGGAAGATGTCAATTGAGCTGAATATTTACAAGTTGGGAAGTGAACCCTCCGAACCTTCTGCTCAATTATGTTTTGTCGAATTAATGGATGTCGATAGCAGCAAATTTGAACAGCTTCACGATACTGATCTAGACTCTCTCAATTCGTTATTGTTTGACCCAGCGATGTATTGTACACATACGGACTTATCTATCGAGCTGTCCGGGTCAACATCTAACGCTGGTTATAAACCTTTTATGGAGTCTGAGTATCATCCCATTCTTTCCGATGAGATTATTCTTCGGGGGTATCGATGAAAGCTTTGAAGAAATTTTTACTAATGAACTCGCATTTTTAGAAAACACGGGAGTTGTGATGAATCAACCCCAAAAAAAGAAGTTGAACCAACAACCCTTCTTCTTGACAATAACGAGAATGCGAGTAATCCATCATCATCATTGTGTCGTCTCTCCAAATTGAGACGCAAACCCGTTCTATTACACCACTTATCTCTTCCCCACTTCTTCTTGGCTCTATATAACATGTTCTTCCACCAACCGGTGCGTTACATCTATAAAATCTTCGAATGGTTGGTATTGACTTTCGGTCTTTGTAAAGCTTTGCATTGACCAATAACTTTACCCCCCTCTTATGATTTTAAAAGCTTAATATTTTTTAACTCAAGTTTGGGGTGGAGGGTATATTTTGGCTCTTGAAAATAAAATTTGTACACAAAATTGTGAGCCAAAAATAAGTTTGGGGGAGGTTTTCACGTTCATTTATTCTTGTACCCCGTTAATAACTTTTCCTCCCAAATCTACAGGTTTTTGAGATTTAAAAGATGACAACAGTGAGGACACTGTTGTAAACAGGTTTGGGGGAGGTTTGTGCTTATTTACGCATTACCTTGTTCCCCTCCGAAAGACGGCGCGACAGGGATGTCTTGCCTGAAATTCGGGGCAGATGCTAATTGGTGCTATCCGTCCACCTCTCCGAAGATGCCAAGTTGATTTATGGCACCGTGTATCGGAGGTTTAGACGGATGCGGCCGATGTAGCAGACTTCGTCAGATTCCCCCTCGTCTGAGGGGTTTTTGATTGTAGGGACGCTCTTCCCTGCAGGCGCAAGCCCCTGCAGTTAATTACGCTACCGCATCGCGGTAACAACTTTCTCCTTCTCCAGCTGGTCATTTCGTGTCGTGGGTGTTTGTTTTGTTTGTGGTTGCCCGTGGATTGTATACGGAGACTAATTTATGTCGTCGCCCGTAGGACGTGGATTAGTCCAAATCCGTATTTTCTTAGATTTGGGTTTGGGGTTTTGGTTTGAGGATACGTTAGCCATATTTGAGGCTAAGATCAACTCAAGCGTTTTTTAAGGATACGTTAGTCTAATTTGAGACTAAGATCAACTTAACGGGATCGTTTAGATCCGACAAGAGAGCAATTGGCTCTATTGTTTAGTTTAATGACATTGCGGTCGATAGAATGTATGGCCGTCGGGACCCATCACCTCTCTGACGTCGTTGAAGGATTACAACGACAGATGTCAGAGGAGTTCAGAGATGTACCATTGAACCAAAGTAGATTGGGGGGATCTATAGTCCAATTTGGGACTAAAGTCTGTTTGAAGGTTTAAGGATGCGTTAGCCATATTTGAGTCTAAGATCAACTTAAACGGGATCGTTTAGATCCGAAAAAAGAGCATTTGGGGGGCTCTATTGTTCCAGTTTAGGGACATGGTGGTCCATTGCCTGTTTAGGGACATGGTGGTCCAAGTTCCAGTTTAGGGACGTGGTGGTCCAATGCCAGTTTAGGGACATGGTGGTCCAATGCCAGTTTAAGGACGTGGTGGTCCATCGCCAGTTTAAGGACGTGGTGGTCTAATGCCAGTTTAGGGACCTGGTGGTCCACCTCCAGTTTAGGGACATGGTGGTCCAATGCCAGTTTAGGGACATGGTGGTCCAATGCCAGTTTAGGGACGTGGTGGTCCATCGCCAGTTTAAGGACGTGGTGGTCCATCGCCAGTTTAAGGACGTGGTGGTCCATTTGCAGTTTAAGGACGCATAAGTCCATGGGTTTAAGGACCCCACAGTCCATGTTGATGTGTGCTTGTCGGGACCCGTCACCTCTCTGAAGACGTTGAAGGATTACAACGACAAATCTCAGAGGAGTTCAGAGATGTACCCTTAAACCATTGAGTGGGTTGAAAGAGCAGATGTGCTCAGTTCAAGATGATTTGAGGACTTATGGCCAGTTTGGGCTAAGTCCAAAATATTGGCCATCTGTTGGTCCGTTGAAGGAGAGGCTTTGCCTCTGGCCACTTAGCCAATTGGGCCAATGCCTAGTGTTAAACACTAAAGACCAATCAGTGTTGAACACTGGGAATGAGATTGATAAATTAGTGTTTAACACTAAAAGATAGTTGGTGTTAAACACCAGCAACAAGGCTTTTAAATTAGTGTTAAACACTAAAACATATCAAAACACTGGCAGCAGAGATCTCAAATTAGTGTTAAACACTAAGGTAATCAGTGTTGAACACTGCAAATAAAGCTCTTTGATTAGTGTTGAACACTAAGGCCAAACAGTGTTTTAACACTGGATTCAGGGGTTACAATTTAGCGTTAGACGCTAAGGCAAGAGGGGTCACGTGGTAGCACGTGAGGGCGCCCTCCCTTCATTTGTTCTGCTGAGAATATCGTATCTTTTGGAGCATCACGTGCCATCACGTGACGGGTGTTTAAATGGAGTATGTTAAAGCCTCTGCCAAGGGTCGCGTGGGTCACGTGAGGCACTGCCTCAAAGGGGCTTTTCTGTAGATCTTTTTGGGGGTCACGTGGTGACACGTGACCCTGCCTCTATGTATGTTTTTTTAGAAGATCTGTTAATCCCTTTCGGGAATTAAATTCTTCGTAGGGTTGAACCCTGGCAATAATTTCAGAGGAATTAAATTCCTACTTCCTTTGAAGGTTCATATTCTGGAATAGAGTTGAACTCTGAATTTTCTGTAGGAATTAAATTCCTCATATATGTGAAGAACTGAATAGGGTTAAACCCTAATAAAAGCTTTAAGGAGTTAAACTCCCACTCTCTGTTAAAGAATTATTCTGGGGAATGAGATTAAGGGAATTAAATTCCTGTTGTTTTAACAGAACTAAGTTCTTAACCAGGGTTAAACCCTGATTCTTTTCATTCTGAAGGAATTAAATTCCCATAACATAGGGTCAAACCCTAATTCTATTTTGAAGGAATTAAATTCCTATAGTTTTGTGAGAATTAAATTCTCGAGCTTCCATTCCCTCTCTATGCTTTGGATCTGCATGGCAGGATCTCAACCCATTGAGAATTAAATTCCCAATTCGAGGGGAGATGAGCACTTTACAGATCCTCCACTAAAGAGAGAACTATGTTCTTCTGTTTTTATATCAGAGTTAAACTCTGTTGAGAATTAAATTCTCTTTTCCTTTCAAAACGCCTTCCCTTTCTTACCTAGGGTTTTCTTTTTCAGAAGATCCAAATTCCTCCAAAGTATCAAGGCTCTCCTCTTTTTTTTTATGTATCGATTCCTTTCTGCATGTATGTATCCTTTGTGTGTCTCTTGGCTCCTATTTATAGGAGAAGCAGCCGAGTCAATTAGTTTTTGATGAATCTTTCATTGAGAGATTTGATTTGTATCCATCATTCATTTTGGACCTTTGGATTATTAGGTGAATTTTATTCACCATTGGATTTTAAATCCAGAGATTCTCCTTTGTTATCTCGGTTAGATTTTACGGGGAAATCTTTCCAAATTCGAGATTTTCCCATAGATAGATGATATTTAATCGCCTTTAAATCTTTAATTCAATCGGTTGCTTTGGAAAGATTTAAGAGGTCTTTTCTCAGAATTTAATTCTGTTAACAGATAGGCTTTGAAAGCTGGTCACGTGTGGCCACGTGACCCTTGGTCACGTGTGGGCACGTGACCCCCTTGGAACGAGCCCTCTTCTTTCTTTCTGCGCTCTGCTTTCTGGTCGCTGCTTAGCTGTCACGTGCCACCACGTGACCCCTGGTCACGTGTGAGCACGTGACCCTCGTCTGGAGCCTTTTTCTTGATTCAATCAGGGAATTGAGTCTGCCGCTTTTGAGTGTCACGTGCCAACACGTGACCCTGGTCACGTGGGAGCACGTGACCCTTTCTAAAGCCTTTTTCTTTGATGTAGTCGGGAAACTGAATCTTCCTTGCCGATGCTTTTAGATGACATGTGCCAACACGTGACTGCTGGTCACGTGTGAGCACGTGACCCTTTTCTGAAGCCTCTTCCGTAGGCTTTCCTGATTTTAAATCAGGAAATAAATGCCCCCACAGCGTTGTTCTCACGTGTCTGCACATGAGTGCAATGCTGTCCCCTTTTGCGACCGTCGGATCTGTTTTGGGAGTAGGGTAGATTAATTGTCCTTTCAGAGGCGCCTTCACTTTTTCATCCTCTTCTTTTCAAACCTTTTCTTTTAAGAATTTGATTCTCGTTCTCAGAGCTTAGTTTTCTGTTGTGTCTGTGCAGTGCCACTTTATCTTTCAATCGAAGGCTAGTGCTCACGTGTTGCGCATGCAGGGATCTGCTTGATGGGGACGTTTCATTTCCCTGACCAATGCGTCGTTGGATTTCATTTCCAACGCTCTCCCCTTCTTTCCGGGCTTTGAGAATCGTCCCACCATGCACAACATTTTTTGTGCATAGCATTAAATGCTCCCCTTTATAACCTGAACCCATGCCTTACTTCTTTTCTTCACAGAGAAATCCATTCATACCTTAAGGTGATCATCTTTGAGAACACGATCAATCGCCATGGCTTGCAATCGTCCTCATACTCGTCGGCAACCATGGGATGTGCCCATTGAGGAGATAATCCCTCGCTTCACTGCGCGGCTGGCAGATCCCCTTCTCACCGACGCTCAATGTGACACGGTGTTGTATGAGCTACCGACTCGTCGGGGCTCTCCTCTTCCCATAGGCTCCATTTGGCTCCGGATGATCCTCATGTCCGTGCTTGCCGATATACCCCCTCATCCAGCGGAGATGACTTCGGCGATCCTTGACGCGGCAGAGGACAAGCTTGAGTGCTTTCACGAGGCTTGTCTAATCACTCAAGCTTTGAAGGGTCACTCAGTTCATATACTGAGTCAGATAAGAGCCTGTCGGGCCGTCATGTCTGCTTTCGCTGATGAGCACGGCTCCAACCGATGGGAAGCGACTCCTCACGAAAACCGTCGTTTCGACGTGCTGGAGAAAGCGGAGAGGGAGCTGGAGAATTTTGTGTTTTGCTTTGTCAACCCTTGCATTTCTGATCCCTTGTTTGGTGATCTTTTCCCGGTAGTGTAGTCTGTTTGAATCAATGTACTCCTTTTATCATTGGCGGTTTGCATGCTTTCTGTTGAATTTTCATGTTTGTCAGATAGTCGTACGTATATCGTGCTTGCGTAAACGAGCTGCATGTTTTTCTCATGGGAATCTTCTTTAATTGCGAGCACCATCGTTACGTTGCATGCGCGTCAGTGCCTCGGGTAACATTTCCTTTTAAACATTCGTACAGCTGCAAATGCGCGCCTGATGGGATACAGATCGGAAACTTTCTTTGTTATCTCCCGTATCGGGTGGTTTGTGCTGGCTTTAGATCGAGTATTGTTGTCGAAGGGGGGTTTATGAATGAAGGCATATTTTTCTCTTCAATGGTGTGTCCCCTTTCTATTAAATGTGTTCTGCGGACAATTTATCTCGATCTCCTTGCAGGGCAGCGATGGCTTAGGATTCGGGGTTAAGATCTGCCACCTAAGACTTTTCAACTTTATGAGCCGTGATGGTCTCATAAAGACTTTTCTCCTTACGAGTCGTGAGGATCTCGTAGGTGTAAGTCCTTCTTAAGAATCGTGAAGATTCTTAAGCGGGTTTTCCCTTGAGAGTCGTAGGGATCTCACAAGAGAGTTTTCTTCCTTACAGGCCGTGAGGGCCTGCAAGTGCTGGATGTGGTCGCCCTTGTCCGTGTTTCACGGGGCCAGGGGGCTGCTCCAGGTATCGTAGTTTAAAGACATCGCGGTCAAGGTTAAGGACCTCATAGTCCGTGGATTTAAGGACTCCACAGTCCGATGTTAGTTTTAAGACATCACGGTCAAGGTTAAGGACCTCATAGTCCGTGGATTTAGGGACTCCACAGTCCGATGTTTGGTTACAGGGACCCGTCACCTCTTTGAAGACGTTGAGGAATTACAACGCCAGGTATCAAAGGAGTGAAGAGATGTACCCTTAAACCAAGGCAGAATCCGTAGGGAATCGGGGTGGTTGATCGTTAGTTTTAAGACATCACGGTCGAGGTTAAGGACATCATAGTCCGCGGATTTTAAGGACTCCACAGTCCGGTATTTGCTCTGGATGCTTCACACGGGTTCACTGCCGTGCTTGGCGAGGACCAGGCTCCGCTCTGGGTGTTTTCCGTGGGGTCAAAGAGTGACGTTATCCGCGTTCCACGTAACCAGGAATTTTGCACTCGATGCTTCACACGGGTTCACTGCCGTGCTCGGCGAGGACTAGGCTCCGCTCTGGATGCTTCACACGGGTTCACTGCCGTGCTCTGCGAGGACCAGGATCCGCTCTGGACGTTTTCCACGGGGTCAAAGAGTGACGTTATCCGCGTTCCACGTAACCAGGAATTTTGCAATAGATGCTTCACACGGGTTCACTGCCGTGCTCGGCGAGGACTATGCTCCGCTCTGGATGCTTCACACGGGTTCACTGCCGTGCTCTGCGAGGACCAGGATCCGCTCTGGACGTTTTCCATGGGGTCAAAGAGTGACGTTATCCGCGTTCCACGTAACCAGGAATTTTGCACTAGATGCTTCACACGGGTTCACTGCCGTGCTCGGCGAGGACTAGGCTCCGCTCTGGATGCTTCACACGGGTTCACTGCCGTGCTTTGCGAGGACCAGGATCCGCTCTGGACGTTTTCCATGGGGTCAAAGAGTGACGTTATCCGCGTTCCACGTAACCAGGAATTTTGCACTAGATGCTTCACACGGGTTCACTGCCGTGCTCGGCGAGGACTAGGCTCCACTCTGGATGCTTCACACGGGTTCACTGCCGTGCTTTGCGAGGACCAGGATCCGCTCTGGACGTTTTCCACGGGGTCAAAGAGTAACGTTATCCGCGTTCCACGTAACCAGGAATTTTGCACTAGATGCTTCACACGGGTTCACTGCCGTGCTCGTCGAGGACTAGGCTCCGCTCTGGATGCTTCACACGGGTTCACTGCCGTGCTTTGCGAGGACCAGGATCCGCTCTGGACGTTTTCCACAGGGTCAAAGAGTGACGTTATCCGCGTTCCACGAAACCAGGAATTTTGCACTAGATACTTCACACGGGTTCACTGCCGTGCTCGGCGAGGACTAGGCTCCGCTCTGGATGCTTCACACGGGTTCACTGCCGTGCTTTGCGAGGACCAGGATCCGCTCTGGACGTTTTCCATGGGGTCAAAGAGTGACGTTATCCGCGTTCCACGTAACCAGGAATTTTGCTGATTGTATCCGCATTTCACGGGATGGAGGTCTGACTGTTGGCGATATGTATACCACCGAGCCATGGAACTGGGAGTTGCCGCTGTTCCGCTTAGTTTGAAGTTGTGTCTGTCGTTACGAGACGAGTGTTGGGATGATCTCTAGGTCGCTTGTGACCCGTCGAGATTTAGCTTCTTTCTTTGGTGAAACCGGGGGGGAGGGAGGTATGTTCCCTTTTGTTTACGCCCTTGGATTGTGTACAGGGTGTGATGGAACATCACCTGTAGGGCATAAATTTTATTTTTATTTTATTTCTTTTTCCGCGATGCTCTATCGTTTCAGCTTTTATATCGCGAAGGTCGCGATTGCCCCATCATTTCGGCTATTTTTCGCGGTGCTCAATCATTTCGGCTATTTTTTTTATTTTCGACTCGCTGCTTTTTATTGCGAGTTGCCCCATCATTTCGGCTATTTTTTTTATTTTCGACTCGCTGCTTTTTATTGCGAGTTGCCCCATCATTTCGGCTATTTTTCATGCATACATTTTTACTTGCTGCTTTTTTTTATTGCAAGTTGCCCCATCATTTCGGCTATTTCGTATGCATGCGTGGCTTGCTAGCTTTTTCGCCGCAAGCTTGGATTTTAGACACCGATTTCAGCATCAGCACCGCTACAACTGGGATGTTGCCAGGAGCGAATCATCATTTGCCTCTGTCGATGTTGAACAAAGGTGGCTTAGCAAACAGGGTTAAGGGTCCTGTCGACCAAGGCTTTTGACTTCATGAGCCGTAAGGGTCTCACCAAGGTATTTCTCCCTACAAGTCGTGAGGATCTCGTAGGTGTATTTTCTCCCTAGGAATCGTGAGGGTCCCTAAGTGTATGTTCCTCTGTAAGTCGTAAGGATCCTACAATAGGGTTTTCTCCTTATGGGTCGAGAGGACCTACAAGGGTTGCTCATTATATGAACATATCCCTAGTCACGGGTGTGACTTTGCTGGGGAAATGTTTATTCGCGCCCGTGGATTGTATACAAGGGTCAGTATTGAGCCGCTTGTAGGGCAATGTCGAAGGGTATGGGGGATTTTGCTTAAGAACAGGTTTAGGTTTCTGTAACTTAAGACTTTCAAATCTCATGAGCCGTGAGGGTCCCATAAGAGAATTCTCTTTACGAGTCGTGAGGATCTCGCAAGTGTATTTTCTCCTTAGGAATTGTGAGGATTCCTAAGTGTGTTGCTCCTTTGTGAGTCGTAAGGATCTCACGCGGGTGGTTTCTCCTTACAAGGTCGAGAGGACCCTCTAAATGTCTTTTAACGAGGTTGCGCCCTTTCGGGTTTTCACAAACACTCGCCGGTAGCCCTGCTGTTTTTACTCACAGAGCCCTTTCGGGTTTTCATCCGTGCCCTTTTTGCTTGTGGACATACCGTTTTTTTATATTCTTTTTCTCTCTTTTTTTTACAAGGTCGCGCCCTTTCGGGTTTTCACGAACACTCGCCGGTAGCCCTGCTGTTTTTACTCACGGAGCCCTTTCGGGTTTTCATCCGTGCCCTTTTTGCTTATGGACATATCGTTTTTATTTATTATATTTTTTTTTATCTCGTCAGCCTAAGGATGCTGCGGTATTAGTTTAAGGACGTTTCGGTCCGCTATTAGTTTAAGGACATTTCGGTCCGTCGTTAGTTTAAGGACATTTCGGTCCGTCGTGGAGAGAGCCGGCTACTACTTATAGAGCTTTGAGCTTTAGGAAGATAGCGAGCGGACATAGTCGTCGTCATCTATCATTGACCTAGGCTGTGGCTCCTTAAGCGTAGTATTTCTTTAGGAAGCGGCCGTTTATCGGCCTGAAAGGCCTTTCACCGTGCATATCCATGAGTAGATAGGCTCCACCCTGGTAGACCTTGTCTATGATGTACGGGCCTTCATAGTTCGGCTCGAATTTTCCTCGCTTGGCGCGATTGGGGATCATCGGTCTTTTGACCACTAGCACGAGTTCGCCTTGGCGGAATGTTCTCGGCCTGGTCAATCTTTCATACGAGCGCGTCATCTTTGCTTTATAGGCCTCCAGATTTTGTTGCGCTATGAGCCGAGTTTCATCGAGGGCATCAAGCTCCTCAAGCCGAAGGTGAGCATTTTCTTCGTTTGTCAATCCGTGGTGGACTACCACTCGTAGAGAAGGCAGCTCTATCTCGAGGGGGAGTACCGCTTCCGTACCGAATACCAGTGCGTATGGCGTCGTGTTCGTGGCCGTCTTGCACGTAGTTCGATATGCCCAAAGAGCCTCTTGCAGTCTCTCATGCCAGTCCTTCTTATTTCGGGACACCGTCTTTTTTATGATCTTTGTCAAGGTCTTATTGAAGGCCTCGGCCAGACCGTTAGCTCGCGGATTGTAAACTGAAGAATATCTCCAGTCTATATTGTGCTGCTGCGCGAAGCGGCTAATCTTATGGCTTCTGTAGGCTGGCCCGTTATCGGAGATAATCCGCCGTGGGGTTCCAAACCGATAGATAATGTGCGTCTTGAAGATGTGGAGGATATTCTCCGTCTTCACTTCCCTCAGCGGTACTGCTTCTGCCCATTTGGAGAAGTAGTCAGTTGTCGCCAGGATGAAACGATGTCCCCGGGACGATGCTGGCTCGATGGGGCCGACTATGTCAGTCCCCCACATTTCGAATGGCCAGCTAGCCACCGTTGGGTGTAGTGGATTCGGATGTTGGTGGATAAAGTCTCCATTAATCTGGCACGAGTGGCATTGCTTCGCATACTCGAGGCAGTCCTGGACCATCGTGGGCCAATAATAGCCCATTCGTTTGATCTTCAATTTCATCTTCGGGCCTGCTTGGTGAGAACCGCAGAGTCCGTCGTGAACTTCCTGAATGACTCTTTCTGCTTCGTCAGGTCCTAAGCATCTCAGCCACAGAGAATCAAACGACCTCTTATACAGAGTATCATTGACGAAAGCGAAAGATAGAGCTCGTTTCATGAGCTGATGTCTTGAGGACGCTCCTTCGGGCATTCGGTGGGACTTAAAGTAGTCTATGAAGACTTCCCTCCAGTTCTCAGCCTTCTTACGGTCTTTTATTTGTAGGATTGTCTGCTCAGTCGCTACCTTTTCTTCGCATGATTCCGGAGATATTTCTACCGGGGCGAGCACTCGACGGCTTTGCACCATGATTTTGACGTCATCGAGGTTCTCATCAGCTAGTTCTTTAGCAAGTTTGGCTAGCGCGTCTGCTTTGCTGTTTTCTGCGCGCGGTATGTTCTCCAGAGAATAAGAGGGAATTTGGGTCAACAATTGTTGCACCTTTTCGCCGTACCTCACCAACTTCGGTTTGCACGTTTGGTAGTTGCCGTTTACTTGACTAACGACCAGTTGAGAATCCCCGTATATAGAGAGGTCTTCAATTCCCATGTCAATGGCGATCTTGAGGCCCGCTATCAGAGCTTCGTATTCGGCTTTATTGTTCGTCCTCGATTCCGTTAAGGAGAAAGCAAAGCGCATTATCCCTCCTTGTGGGGTTACGAAGATGAGGCCTACTCCCGATTTGATTATGGGGGTACATTGTTTGCGCTTCTTCATGGAGGATGCCCCGTCAAAATAGAGTTCCCATCGGGTATCACCGCCGCCGATCGCATCGAATGCATGTTCATCCGGCAAATCGCAGTTCAGAGGAGAGCCGGCAGGTACTGGATGCTCAGCAAGGAAGTCAGCAATGGCCTGGCCTTTCACTGCCTTGAGAGGTCGATATGTTATCGAGAACTCCATCAGGAGTAGAGCCCATTTAGCGAGTCGACCCGTTAATATAGCCTTTGACATCAGATATTTAAGAGGGTCCACCTTCGAGATAAGACGGACTTCGTGCGCCAACGCATAGTGCCTGAGTTTTGTTATCGCGAAGATTAACGCCAAGCAGTGTTTTTCAATGGGAGAGTAGTTGTTTTCTGCCCCTAGCAGAACTCGACTTAAGTAGTAGAGTGCTCTCTCTTTTCCTTGATCGTTCTCTTGTGCCCACAATGCGCCTAAGGAACCTTCGAGGGCGGTTGTATAAAGAATGAGGGGTTTTCCCTTGACCGGCGCAGCCAACACCGGAGGGTTCTGTAGGTACTGCTTGATCTCGTCTAGTGCACCTTGGCATTTGTGATCCCAAACGAATGGAGTTCCCTTCTTCATCAGGTGGCTGTAAGGACGGCATTTGCCTGAAAGATTGGCGATAAACCGCCGGATGTATGCGAGCTTCCCTTGGAAAGACCGCAACTATTTGAGGGTTCTTGGCGGAGGCATTTCCATGATCGCCTTGATCTTAGATGGATCTATTTCGATACCTCGGTGTCGGATGATGAATCCCAGGAATTTACCTGAGGAGACTCCAAACGCGCATTTGAGGGGATTCATCTTCAAATTATATTGCCGAAGGCGTTGAAATACAGTCTCCAGATGCTTTAAATGCTCTTCATATGACATGCTCTTTACTACAAGGTCATCGATATAGCACTCGACGATGTCATGTATGAGGTCGTCGAAGATCTTTGTCATGGCCCTTTGATAGGTAGCGCCAGCGTTCTTTAGACCAAAGGGCATAACCCTGTAGCAGAATATACCCAAAGGGGTCCGGAAAGCGGTGTGCTTTTGGTCTTCGGGATGCATCTTTATCTGATTGTACCCTGATGAACCGTCCATAAAGGAGAAAACCTCGTGAGTGGACGTGTTGTCTATCATTAGCTCGGTTACCGGTACCGGGAAATCGTCTTTCGGGCAGGCTTTGTTGAGATCCCTGAAATCCACGCATATGCGTACCGTCCCATTTTTCTTCATTACCGGGACGATATTGGCGATCCAGTCGGGATACTGGACTTCTTGGATAAATCCAGAATCGATCAGCTTCTTGACTTCGGCGTTGATGCTCATTTCAAGCTCGAGTCGCATCCTTCTTGGCGCCTGCTTGACTGGCTTGATATCTGGGGATATTGCTAATTTATGCACAACAATCTCCGGATCCAATCCTGGCATTTCGGAATAGTTCCACGCGAAGCAGTCTTTATGTTGTAGAAGCACGTTCTTTAACGCAGCCACCCTTTCTTCAGATAGCAGCTCGCTGACAAATATCGGTCGCGGGTCATCTGCCGATCCCAACTCAATCTTCTTGAAGTTATCTGCAGTAGTATGTATGCCATCTTCCAGTTCTTTCGGAGCTGGCGGAAATTCTGAGATCACCTCATCATCGCTGTTCTCAAAGCACCAGGGAAGGTCATCCATGTTCTCGGACTCTTCTTTTAATATCGTAATCGTGTAACATGTGCGAATCCGCTTCCAGGACTGAGGTGGATCTGATTCTGCTTTTGCGGTTTTGAGTTCGTGCTTTTGTGGCGGCGTTACCCTCCAGCCGTCGGATAAAGCGAATCTGCCCTGTCGGTACTGGTCCTCGACCCAGTTCTTGAAGGTGAAGCAGTCTTTGGTAGGATGTCCTATGGCTCGGTGATAAGAGCAATAGCTCAGATGAGACGCCTTGTTAGCTTTCTCAGGGTGCTTAGACTCTGGAAGCGCGATCATTTGATGTTTTATAGCGAGCTCGAGTAACCTCTCCGTCTTTTCTCGGGGGAAGGAGTACGCTCGACTCATCTTCTTCATGAGGGACAAATCCGAGCCGCGCAATATCCGATCACGTAACTCTCTAACCCTGCGTCGTTGTTGTCGGCTCCCCTTTCCGCTTCTTGATTTATTTCTGCCTCTGCGTCGGGCCTTTCGTACAACGGGTTGACAGGGATGAGCATCTTCGTCTTTTGCAGCCTGTTGAAATAGACGTTGCGCCCTGGCCTTCTCGTAGATGGCCATCTCGCGGTTGTAATCTTCCCAAGCTTTTTGACCCGCTTTCCTGATAAGCTTGTCCATCCGTTCTTCAAATGACGGGCTCGGCACTTCAATCGCGGGCTCTAGTTTTGATGAGGGGTTGGCATTTCCCGACAGGGCGTCCTCTTCTTCATCAAAGGTATATATGGCGTAGCTACTGTGAGCCCGTTCTCATTTTCCGGGTCTCACGTATCCAAGCCCAAGTGTTTCCATTTTCCCGTTGGGCAATTTGCGTTGGGTCCCAGGGACATCCCAAATCCTGTTGTAGAACCGAGCTTGTCGAACAGTCTGTTTCAAGGGTACTCCTTGGCACTTCAATAGCCTCTTTAATCCATTTGTATAGTATCTGGGCAGACGGATGGGTTGGATCCTGTCGAGTGTAGCATCCGCACCATGCCAAATCTCTTTCTCTACTTTCGACTCTGAGGATCGGTAGAATAGGATTGCCTTCTCACTCCTTTGCCCGGGAGGGACGTAAAACGTTTGCAGGTCCTGCACATTGTAAGCTTGAAGTGTGTCGAGCTCCTTGTAGTGTTCTCGCGGCACCATGGTGATTTGAAAACTCTGATCATCGCTAGGGGGCACTTGTATTGATGGCCGATTGGAGAACACGGCATTAACCTCATCTTCCGAGTCACTTCCGAAGATCAACATGGGGGTGGACGTCCCCGGGTTGTTGCGTTGAGATGGCCCAGCACAAACTATCTCTTCTTCTTCTTCGGTATCGCTCCCGAAGACAGGGATGGCGGCGGCGGCTTTGTTCTCCGGCTTGCGACACCTTTCTGTATTCTCGAAGTCTGGCAAAAAGTACTTCGCATCTTCGTACTTGCGGACTTCGTTCACGGAAAATGGGTTCAGCTCACCTGTTACGGTATACTCGAAACCATCCTTAAAGTACTTCATACACTGATGTTGTGTAGAAGGGATGATGTTGTACTCGTGTAGCCAAGGACGACCGAGCAAGGCGTTGTAGCAGGTCTTGGCGTCAATGACATGGAATTTGATGTCTGTGACGAGTAGTCCGAAGCGTAGTGTTAGTATTACAGATCCGAGAGTCCGCGACGATTGTGAATCGAAATCGGAGATGGTAATTTTGTCACGAGCGAGGTGTTGCACACTCATGTAAATTTCCTTTAACACCCGAACGTTAAGGAGATTGACGGAGGATCCATTATCCACTAGGATCTTGCCTATCTTGATATCATGGCAATATCCAGAGACTTATAGGGGATGGTTGTGGTCGCACGTCCCGAGAAGGAGGTCTTCGTCACCGAAAGTGATATCGGCCGTATGCACTTCCTCCAGTTCATCCTTCATCTTTTCAGTGGCGAGGAAGGCTTGGAATTGCTCAGGTTGTTGTAACGCCTTAATTAGTGACTCTCGCGCTTCTTTTGATAATAGGAGGGCATCGAGAATGCTAAGCTGAGAAGGTAGCTTCCTTAGGTGTGCCAGGATATTGTAGTCCACCTTACCCTTCCTGGGAGGGTCTTTGGTAGTCAGCTCTTTCATGACTTGGTCATCTAAAGCGATATCTTCAGTGACCTTTTCCTTTCCCTTATCTTTTCTATTTGCGGGCCCGAGATTCTTTTCTGGGAGCGTGCGATTGCGCAGCTGAATGTTCTCGGAGGACTCCGATTCCTCCTCTTTCCCTAAAACGGATTCTTTAAAGAGAGGGCCCAGAGCCATTTCTTCGTCAGAGTCGCTCCCAAAGGTGAGAACTCATGACCTTCCGGCGTTAACCATGTAACAGTTGCCAGTGGTCTTATTGTGCCCGTCGGCAGTACTTCTTCGTTCCCGACGAGTCTTGCGTTTCATGCACTTAAAATGTTGCCGATGAGCAACATATCCTTGCCACCATATCCTAAAGGCGTCGCACTCCTCCGTGGGGTGTGAAATTTTCCGATGATATGCGCAATAATCAGGGTGCCTCTCTGCCCTATTGAGCGTGTTTTCTTCCGAGGGTGGTAGCTTCATTCCCATTGACATGACTTTGGCAAACCTTTTCCTCGTCTTGAATATCTTCTTGTCTTCCTCGGATGCCTTTCGATCTGGCGGGGGTACTTCAACTCTTTCGTTCAGTCGCCTGCATTTGGCTCCTTCCGATGCGGCCGTCTCACGCTCCTGATCTGCTTTACTCTTTAGACGAATCTCGTCTAGAAAGGCGTCGATCATTTCATCTGTTGGCCACACACGCTCTAGTTCAGGCTCTACCCCCAGTTTCTTAGTGCCAGGGGTTTTTTCATCGTCGGCAAACGAGTGGGAGATTACGTTGCAACTCGCCATGTATCCCTCGGATTCATCCGACGAGCTTTTTCCCTTATCTTCCTCTTGAAAGATGTGGTTGAGAAACTCTTGCAGCGTGACAGGAGTTCGCGCCTTTTGATTGTACTCTTCCATCGCGTCGATTTGCTTCTGCAAGTTCGTGCGCTTGTCTCCAGGTTTCACGGGCTTCTTGGATTTCTTCTTCTTTTTCTTCGAAGATTTTGACGGTTGGGCATGAGTATTTGGGCTATCACCACCGCTTTTTGTAGTTGGGAGCGGCCTCAGCATTCCTTCAATAATTTGAGGTTCAAGAGGGCCCTTCCATTCGATCGCAGGGCACGCATGAAGGTCCCTCAGCATTCTTTTGGTTTTAGTTGACAGCACGACCTCCCATGGAGCTTCTTTAATAAAGGAACAGGTTGCCCCCGGTGTATCTGCTTTCTTAGGAGTATGCGGCTGTGGTGGGTTCACCTTCCACTTTTCGGACAGTGCAAACTTCCCCTGGAGGTATTGATCTTCAATCCACCCTTTGAAGACGAAGCAATCCTCAATCGGATGACTTACCGTTTGATGGTAAGGGCAATAATTAGGGTTATTCACCTCAGTGGGTTGTGGCGGTCGCCTTGGATTTGGTAGGTTTATAAGTCTGTTGCGTACTGCCAGCTCGAATAGCCGCTTCGTCTTGTCCCGTGGGAACGAGTAGGGACGTTTCATCTTCTCATTATAATACCGGCGTCTTTCTTCCAGTTGATCCGTCAGCTTTGGGGCATTGGGTTGCTGCTGAGCATTCGCGACGAAGGTGGCCTTTCCCTTACCCTTGTCATTCCGAGGTTCTGGCTTCGGGGGAGGTGGTCTATGACCCATCTGGTCCATCTGAGCCAACTTGTCGATTAAAGCCTGGAATGTGGTCGGCTTAAAGAACATCATGAACTAGGAGATAGTTGCGTGAGGGTCTAGGGTTCCTACGAACATGCCCACCGCGGGCGCTTCCTCAATGCGCTGCTCGCATTTCGACCACAAATTCCGCCAGCGTATAGCATACTGGACCCAAGTTTCTCCTGGTTTTACCCTGGCGTTAACAATGCCGTTATTGGAGTGCGTTCGCTGGCGCTTGCGAATCGCTGAGTGAATAGCAACTCCATTTCAGCGAACGTCTTGATAGAATCATTCGGGAGTTCCGAATACCATTCGAACGCTGTTTCTGATAGGCTGCCCACGAACTGGCGAAGCAACAGTTTATCATCACCGCCGGTGTTACCGCAAAGGGCCCTGAACTGGGCGACATGTTGGTGGGGATTGCCGGTCCCTTTGTAAACGTGGAACTTGGGAATTGTGTAACCCGGCGGGTACCTGATTTGGTCGTACCAGCTTGGATACGGCCGGCCCGTTTTTATGACTTGACCAGCTGCCTCAGTCGCGTGATGAACCCGGATTTGCTGGGCTATATAGTCGACCAAATCAGCCTTAGAGATTGTCTCCTCCTTGGCCGTTGAGAGGGCCGGTGGTAGATTTGACGTTTCCCCCCTGTCGTCTTCAAGGACGATCGGGGGATCCTCAGCGGGTGGGTCTTGTTGGATCATCATTCCTATCATATCTTGAAAGAGAAGGCCCATACGCTGTATGTTGGCTGCTTGTTCAGCAGCCTCTTTGTCCTTCTTCTCTAATATTCGGCGAAGGAACTCAGCATCGGTTTCTTCCTCCTGGCGTTCGTCTGAGGACGTTTCTGGGTTTTCTTTTGGCCCGGTAAGTGCGGCCATAGCGTTCATCATTTCCTGGAGCTTTTGCTGTTGCTCCTGAGCTTTGGTCACCGATCGTGTAAGCGGTCTATGACCCGTAGACGCACGGCTGTCTTCCTTTCCTGACGCCATGTGTACGGTATGGACCATCATGCCCCCAAACTTAGGGCGTCTGGGCCTAGTGCCTTTAGCTGTCGTTGTAGGCTGGGGGATCTTCTCTGGCTTCCTTCTTTTATGAGCAGTGGCAGTTGAGGGGGCCGTTGAGGCAGGCACCCAGACAGTGTTTCGTGGTTTAGCCTGGTGACTGGCTTCCTGTTGGATTTTCAGCTTCTTGGCGGGAGAAGTTTGGATCGATCATCGAGTCTCGGGCCTGCCGCCAAACCTTATAGATTCTGGAAGACAGCCGTTGTGGGGATCGGGGCTGTTCTGGCTTTATTTCCGCAACCTTTTTTAGTGGAGGAGGAGACCTCTTTAGCATCGCGGTAGGAGAATTCCTACGCACCTTATTTAGCATCTCAAAGCTGTTCCCAGTTGGAACAGCAGCATTCACTTCTGCCATCGGGGCTGGTGGAGTTAGCCCCGAGG
This sequence comes from Agapanthus africanus, assembly GCA_030015575.1. Lineage (NCBI taxonomy): Eukaryota > Viridiplantae > Streptophyta > Magnoliopsida > Asparagales > Amaryllidaceae > Agapanthus > Agapanthus africanus. The sequence goes on along the minus strand of CM057339.1, from coordinate 78,869,131 downwards.
GGGGGTTGCCCCCAGCCTTCCTTACTCGGCGCCAGTGGCGACGTCGAGCGTGTCGAGCGGACGGCGTTGGTTCAGCGGTGAGAATAGTTTCGTCTTGCCCCCTGTGTAGGTGAGGGGTCGTTGCTGGTGTTAGCCTGTCAAAGACTGACGTCCTTTGGATAGCAGGAGCAGGAGCTGGAGCCGTCAATCTTATAAAGACCGACTTTGTGGCAGGGGAAGCCGCTTTGACGACTTCAGGAGTAGGACCGGTCACTTTCTTAGAAGCAGCCTTCTCTGGGATTGTAGGCCTCATTGTGGGTCCACAGGAGTCTTGGCCCAATCTAGAGAAGACCGAGGCGCTGGTGTTGGGCGACCCGTTAAGAGGGGCCGCGGCAGGGGTAAGACGATCAAAGACCGACTTCTTTGGAGCTTCCTCTGTCAGCACCGGCGCGGTGAAGCTTGTTGGCGGGAGCATGGTCCCAAAGAATAGACCGGTAGTAGCTTGGGTCACTTGCTCCACAGGCATAGTGAATAGGGAAGCAGCCTGCGGCCCATATGCTACACCTCCAGGTGAGGCGGAGCGTCGGTTGCATTTGCAGTTCAAGCAGTTGGAGCATTTCACACGAGTAGAATCCATCGATTCTTTGCTTTCTGCAATAAGCCAGACGCCGAGTCTTAGTATCTTGAAACCCAAGGGCAACCATTAGCGAACCGCGATTGGTTCGCGAATCACGACACACGAAGTGTGGAGTGGAAAGAGGAAAAGGTCCCACCGGGCGTGCCAGAATCTGTTCCCCTCCGAAAGACGGCGCGACAGGGACATCTTGCCTGAAATTCGGGGCAGATGCTAATTGGTGCTATCCATCCACCTCTCCGAAGATGCCAAGTTGATTTATGGCACCGTGTATCGGAGGTTTAGATAAATGCGGCCGATGTAGTAGACTTCGTCAGATTCCCCCTCGTCTGAGGGGTTTTTGATTGTGGGGATGCTCTTCCCTGCAGGCGCAAGCCCCTGCAGTTAATTACGCTACCGCATCGCGGTAACAACTTTCTCCTTCTCCAGCTGGTCACTTTGTGTCGTGGGTGTTTGTTTTGTTTGTGGTTCCCGTGGATTTTATACGGAGACTAATTTATGTCATCGCCCGTAGGACGTGGATTAGTCCAAATCCGTATTTTCTTAGATTTGGGTTTGGGGTTTTGGTTTGAGGATACATTAGCCATATTTGAGGCTAAGATCAACTCAAACGTTTGTTAAGGATACGTTAGTCTAATTTGAGACTAAGATCAACTTAACGGGATCGTTTAGATCCGACAAGAGAGCAATTGGCTCTATTGTTTAGTTTAATAACATTGCGGTCGATAGAATGTATGGCCGTCGGGACCCATCACCTCTCTGACGTCATTGAAGGATTACAACGACAGATGTCAGAGGAGTTCAGAGATGTACCCTTGAACCAAAGTAGATTGGGGGGATCTATAGTCCAATTTGGGACTAAAGTCTGTTTGAAGGTTTAAGGATGCGTTAGCCATATTTGAGGCTAAGATCAACTTAAACGGGATCGTTTAGATCTGACAAAAGAGCATTTGGGGGGCTCTATTGTTCCAGTTTAGGGACATGGTGGTCCATTGCCTGTTTAGGGACATGGTGGTCCAAGTTCCAGTTTAGGGACGTGGTGGTCCAATGCCAGTTTAGGGACATGGTGGTCCATCGCCAGTTTAGGGACGTGGTGGTCCAATGCCAGTTTAGGGACATGGTGGTCCACCTCCAGTTTAGAGACATGGTGGTCCAATGCCAGTTTAGGGACATGGTGGTCCATTGCCAGTTTAGGGACGTGGTGGTCCATCGCCAGTTTACAGACGTGGTGGTCCATTTGCAGTTTAAGGACGCATAAGTCCATGGGTTTAAGGACCCCACAGTCTATGTTGATGTGTGGTTGTCGGGACCCGTCACCTCTCTGAAGACGTTGAAGGATTACAACGACAAATATCAGAGGAGTTCAGAGATGTACCCTTGAACCAATGAGTGGGTTGAAAGAGCAGATGTGCTCAGTTCAAGATGATTTGAGGACTTATGGCCAGTTTGGGCTAAGTCCAAAATATTGGCCCTCTATTGGTCCATTGAAGGAGAGGCTTTGCCTCTGGCCACTTAGCCAATTGGGCCAATGCCTAGTGTTAAACACTAAAGACCAATCAGTGTTGAACACTGGGAATGAGATTGATAAGTTAGTGTTTAACAGTAAAAGATAGTTGGTGTTAAACACCAGCAATAAGGCTTTCAAATTAGTGTTAAACACTAAAACAGATCAAAACACTGGCAGCAGAGATCTCAAATTAGTGTTAAACACTAAGGTAATCAGTGTTGAACACTGCAAATAAAGCTCTTTGATTAGTGTTGAACACTAAGGCCAAACAGTGTTTTAACACTGGATTCAGGGGTTACAATTTAGCGTTAGACGCTAAGACAAGAGGGGTCACGTGGTAGCACATGAGGGTGCCCTCCCTTCATTTGTTCTGCTGAGAATATCGTATCTTTTGGAGCATCACGTGCCATCACGTGACGGGTGTTTAAATGGAGTATGTTAAAGCCTCTGCCAAGGGTCGCGTGGGTCACGTGAGGCACTGCCTCAAAGGGGCTTTTCTGTAGATCTTTTTGGGGGTCACGTGGTGACACGTGACCCTGCCTCTATGTATATTTTTTTTAGAAGATCTGTTAATCCCTTTCGGGAATTAAATTCTTCGTAGGGTTGAACCCTGGCAATAATTTCAGAGGAATTAAATTCCTACTTCCTTTGAAGGTTCATATTCTGGAATAGAGTTGAACTCTGAATTTTCTGTAGGAATTAAATTCCTCATATATGTGAAGAACTGAATAGGGTTAAACCCTAATAAAAGTTTTAAGGAGTTAAACTCCCACTCTCTGTTAAAGAATTATTCTGGGGAATGAGATTAAGGGAATTAAATTCCTGTTGTTTTAACAGAACTAAGTTCTTAACCAGGGTTAAACCCTGATTCTTTTCATTCTGAAGGAATTAAATTCCCATAACATAGGGTCAAACCCTAATTCTATTTTGAAGGAATTAAATTCCTATAGTTTTGTGAGAATTAAATTCTCGAGCTTCTATTCCCTCTCTATGCTTTGGATCTGCATGGCAGGATCTCAACCCATTGAGAATTAAATTCCCAATTCGAGGGGAGATGTGCACTTTACAGATCCTCCACTAAAGAGAGAACTATGTTCTTCTGTTTTTATATCAGAGTTAAACTCTGTTGAGAATTAAATTCTCTTTTCCTTTCAAAAAGCCTTCCCTTTCTTACCTAGGGTTTTCTTTTTCAGAAGATCCAAATTCTTCCAAAGTATCAAGGCTCTCCTCTTTTTTTTTATGTATCGATTCCTTTTTGCATGTATGTATCCTTTGTGTGTCTCTTGGCTCCTATTTATAGGAGAAGCAGCCGGGTCAATTAGTTTTTGATGAATCTTTCATTGAGAGATTTGATTTGTATCCATCATTCGTTTTGGACCTTTGGATTATTAGGTGAATTTTATTCACCATTGGATTTTAAATCCAGAGATTCTCCTTTGTTATCTCGGTTAGATTTTACGGGGAAATCTTTCCAAATTTGAGATTTTCCCATAGATAGATGATATTTAATCGCCTTTAAATCTTTAATTCAATCGGTTGCTTTGGAAAGATTTAAGAGGTCTTTTCTCAGAATTTAATTCTGTTAACAGATAGGCTTTGAAAGCTGGTCACGTGTGGCCACGTGACCCTTGGTCACGTGACCCCCTTGGAACGAGCCCTCTTCTTTCTTTCTGCGCTCTGCTTTCTGGTCGCTGCTTAGCTGTCACGTGCCACCACGTGACCCCTGGTCACGTGTGAGCATGTGACCCTCGTCTGGAGCCTTTTTCTTGATTCAATCAGGGAATTGAGTCTGCCGCTTTTGAGTGTCACGTGCCAACACGTGACCCTGGTCACGTGGGAGCACGTGACCCTTTCTGAAGCCTTTTTCTTTGATGTAGTCGGGAAACTGAATCTTCCTTGCCGATGCTTTTAGATGTCACGTGCCAACACGTGACTGCTGGTCATGTGTGAGCACGTGACCCTTTTCTGAAACCTCTTCCGTAGGCTTTCCTGATTTTAAATCAGGAAACATACCTTGCATTACACTTGGCATAAGCACAAAATTTTCAAAGATTTTCTTTTATAATAAAAGATTAGAAAATGAAAAATTACATTTAAAAGATTGGAAAAGTTTAAGAAAACTAAGAAAGTTAGATATTTTCTTAAACGAAACTAGTAATAAGTAGTTATGAGCCGTTGTCCAAAGGGTTAGTAAGATGAAGGAAGTCACTAATTTGAGGATAAAAATAAGTCTGAAAAATAGTTCCTATTCTGGAAGCCAAACATTTGAATATTGATACCCTACTATACACACTTACACACGTCTTGAAACTCGGGATAGTAGAGGATACCTTGAAATGCTCTTGTCTAAAAGCCAAAGTACGAAGAAAAATAATAAATGAAACATAAAAGTATAAAATGGTAAAGAAAAATGAACACTGGTTTTGTAATCACCAAGGCAGCATACAAAAAATATAGCGAGGGTGCTTCATCACCTAGTGCCTTAGACAAACTGGTTTTGGAGTCATTGCTAAGCCTTAGGTGTTGCAAGACGAGGAAATTGCTAATTATGCCTAATAAATGAGCACATTTAGTAATCGGTCGGTTAGTACCTTAAGAAGTATTAACGGTCGCATGACGAATGTGTGAGCAATTCCATCTAAAATATTCATCAACTAAAAAGTACTGAGATAGATGGACAAGAGTATGATAGCTTGAATTGAATTCTCCGAGTGTAGGGATGTCTTTTACACACACGTAGGGGTATATGATCGGTATTTGGAGGAAAGGTAGGGATGAAGAATAAAGGCGATGTTTTATTAAGGGATGATGCGATTTCCAACATCTTTTCATGACTATTAAGATAGGGCTCATGATAACTGAAAAACTAGTGTAGTTGGAAACTCTGATTTTCAAATTCTTTCTTTTATAGTTCTTATTTTTATATGTAATTTTCATAGTCTTTCTTTTATTATAGGATTTTGTGGGTGCAATTCGCTGAAATCCCTCAGAAAACAACACTCCTCCTACTAGGGACACCTTGAGGTTTAAAGGCTTATTGCATGTGCTCAGTGCAATCGTGTTGCCTACGAAACTGTGCTAGTTAGTTTTTCTCTTTCTTTCTACTTTCTCCTTCTCCTGAATAAAAGAAGTTTGTTCAGGATGATCAAAGTCAAGTTTGGGGAATTTGTTCAGTCGAAATTATTGCAATTTTTAACACAACAATTTCCTTACTTTTCTAATCATCTAAGGATGTTTGATATAAATATAACACATATTACAAGTTCATCTGGAAAATATCAATTACCATGTGTTATATTTTATAATCAATATTTTGAAGGAAATTGTATGTTTATTATTTCACGCATAATATTGTATATCTCTAACACTCTTTATTGAGATCTTGTGCAAAAATTAGCTCAGGTCAGATATCGGAATCAGAAATTCGCCGATTAAAATATAGGAAATCGAAGAATCAAATACTGGCAGAAATTTAAAAAAGATAAGAAGATTCCAGATATCACATAAAGACCCAAAGATCAACACTAGAAGACCACCGAGAATTGAAGACATGAGCTCACTAATCGGCCGCGGAACCGCGGCCGAGTCAGGCTGAGTCGCCGCGGATCCACGGCTAATTCAGGGAGTCGGATATCGAGATTTCTCCAGAAGCTTCATTGCAACGTCCTAGCGTGTTGAGGATGCTTCGTTATAACAAACTTGTTCTGGAAACTTCTCTATAATAATCTAGCTTGTTGAGGAAGCTTGATAACTACCTAGCTTATTCTAGAAGTCTCTTTGTAACAACCTAGCTTATGAGAGATGCTTGATTAGGAGCTATAAAATGGACCTAAGCCTTGAGGTGAGGGGTTCAAAACATTTGATCCAAAAACCAAATCAAGAAAAGAGCTAAAAAGATCCAATTCCAAATCAAGATCCAAGATCAAGAATTATTGAGAAATTCATCGAGCGAGATCATTCAAGATTCCTTTACGCAAAGTCAATCGTCATCAACGAGCACGTGATCCTCGATAGATCCAAGACTCACGGTGATCAAGCAAAGCGAAGATTGACGGAGAAATTACCTCTTCAAGGGAGTGATTGAGAGCTATTCTTCTTATAATCTCGGATTGAAGAAGTTGTAAGGTGATCATTACTTTTAGTCTTGTTTTCTTTAAATTTTCGCATTATGAAATCTCTATTTGTCGATTCTTATATTTTCATAATGTGAGTAAATCTCCGCTTGCTAAGAATTCGAAGGAATTTGGTAGATCACATGGTGAGAGAATTCTATATTCATCTTAAGTCTTATGGAGATTATAAACTTTAGCAAAAAGAATCGATGTCCAAATTGTGAGCGAGATCAATTTATTATGAATTTCGTCACAATTTGGGGATAAGATTGATGTTCATTCTTGTTAAAGGCTAGATAAGAATGACAATCAATGAAAAGACAAGGGGCAATGAAGGAAAAACCCTAGTTTCGTCAAGAGATCCCTAATTCTCATTTTAGTCATCGATCTAGTTTTACCAATAGATAAGATGAATCATTTTGAATAGTCATCCATAGCTACCAACTCCTTTCGAATCCTACAAGCCTTCTATAAGTTTCTTGATAACAAAATCTTGAACAATTTCTTGAATTTCCTTTCTTAAAAACGATTTTTTGAATTTCTTGAAACTATTACTTCAATCAACTCTTGAAACAATTTCTTGATTTTCTTTACTAGTTCTTTCGACTCAAGTATAGAAAGAATTTACGAATTCCTCGAATCCCAGAGGACGACCTGTACTCACTAAAGCTCGCTACACGCGACACCGTTATTGATTGCGGTTACTAAACTATAAACCACCTATATACTAATTTTTGAAACCAATCATTACCTCAATTGGCAACTTAGGAAAATTCTTGAGTTGCCCAAAGTCTTCAAAATCCAAACTTGAATGGTTCTAAAGGTTTAAAATGAGTTTGTGTATGTTTTTAATGAAGGTGGCATGAGGTTTTGAGAAGGAATTAGAGATAAGGCATGGAGGTAGTGTGAGAATGAAGGAGATGAAGAAAACATGAAGAAAACAATGGGGATGAAGGGATATGGGCAGCCAAGTCTCCCCCTCTCTCTCTTAAGCTCACTCTCCCTTACCCTCACTCTTTCACAAAATATCTCATGGCATCAATTCTATTCTTTTCGCACTTAAAACTCTTTTCTCTCTTTTCTTTTCTTTGTTTTCCTTTTCCTTTCTCATTCTCTTCTCTTTTAAATCTCACAAGTCACAAACACAAACTCACAAACACAAACACAACATGCACATGACATAGTGTACTAGCCATGGAAAAAAGTAAATAAAATACGGATTTGGCCAAAAATCCGATAAATATCATTATAATAAATAAATCATTTTAATCTCCGATTAATTTCCAAATATTGGTATATACTTATACCATTTTACAAAAAGCCCCTATTCGCAAATCGAATAGTTTTCGCGAAATATATTATTTTAATATTAAATTTCCAAAAAAAATAATATTTTATATTTTTGAAATGTCACAGTCTTCCCCCTTTAAATAAATTCGGTCCCCGAATTTAAATTTAAAATCCCCAACTGCTAAAACATTTCAATAATCAGCTCAAATCAATGGGGCTCCGAAATCACGGAAGATACAGAAATACCACAGCGCATCATGTGCGTCTGAAAACGAGTGCGAAACTCAAAATCAAACTCCGTCAAGCATCATGCAATCATCGGAGTTAAAAATGGAAATACGAATCTCTAATTCCACTACTGGAATTCAAATGCACTGTAGTCAAATCATAATACGTATATAGAACGCATCTTTGTAAAATCATTTTAAAAGTTGAATAACTCATGCTAAATCTGTCCCAAATCACTGTGCTATGCGTAGATCACGGCACAAGTGGTGGCGATCATTTGTAAAGTAGTAAATATATACCTATATATGTTTAGCTCAATTTATACGTCCTGCCTTTTTGAAATATCCCAGTTAAGTGCATCCAACATGCACGAATAAAATATTAAAAAAAATCTCTATCGAGTGCACCCGGTGTGCATAAAATCACATATCATGCGCCCAATATGCGTGAAAATCCAAATCAAGTGCGTCAGGTCTGTATAGAACATCCAGTACAATAGTATGCACGACCTCGTTCGATCGCCATTCGAAGTCTAAATACAAGCTTAAATTCAACTGTCTTAATTCCCGAGTTAACGAACATCAAGTGCAGACGCGCATGAAAACATAATCTGGTGCAACCAATGCACGAAATACAAATCCGGTGCAACCAATGCACGAAATACAAATCCGGTGCAACCAATGCACGAAATACGATCTGGTGCAACAAATGCATGAAATACAATCTGGTGCAACAAATACACGAAATACAATCTGGTGCAACAATGCACGAAAACTCATCAATATTTCAAATGCTCCCAAAAATCACACCGAGTACACCAAGGTGTATAGAATCATAAACGTGTGCGACTACATGCACAAAATCCATCCCAATGCACTGCAAGCACATATAAGCTATACCGAGTGCAAAAATTAACTCAAGTGCGTATGACATGCACGAAATCGAAATAGACAGTATCGAATCCATGAAACCATAAATATGTGCAACGAAGGCACAATCGATACCAAGTGCAAAAGATATGCACAAATCTGATACCAATGTAGCGGTGTATAAAACGTAAATCAAGTGCAATAACTGTGCACAATATAAATCTCCAATAGGTGCAGCCATGGGGCATGAAATATAATCACGAAACCCAATCATCGAAACTCAAGTCCAAGCGATAAAAGTGTGATACTCGGATCACAAAACGCAATCACAATAACTGACATTGAGGTACACCTCCTACAATATCGAAAAATATGCCGGTGCGCCCAAACTGGCAGAGCAAGATCATCTACTTGCTTTCTTCTCACGGTCTGGAATCTCCGGTCTCTGGGTTCCCTGTTCCTATCTGGATTACCAATCTCGCAATCTTTCTGCTCGTCTTCCCGGTCAGGTGTACTAACGGAACAGTCCCGCTCTGGAACTCCTCTGATCACCGTCTGGCCAATCAACATGACCATTCTCAAACGGCACATTACTGACGGCGGCATCTGGCCCTCTGAATACGCACGCTATAACTGACCCTGGGTGCAAATCTCTATCGCTGCGGTGTCTTTGAAAGAACCTGCTCACGGCTTCTTCCGATTTCATCTATGCCGAACTATACGAAGGTTGACACTCTTGCGTAACTCTTTTCTTATAACCGGACAGCTGTGTCCTCAGCATGGATTTCCTCTAGAAATTTGGCTGTATCTAACGCCTTTGCACACATATCAATCCTCTGGCATCAACGGAGAGTAACGACCGCTCATTAACATCTCGCATGAACCTCTTGTTCCACTCGTCTTTATTATCGTCCACTTCGACGTTATCTCTTGCTGTCTGCATATTGCAATTTATTCTCGGCTATGGTTAATTTGGAGTCTCTCACACGGACTCAAAATTACGAACTCGGTATCTTCATCACTCTATAGAAGATATCTAACCGAACACGTCCTCGGGAACTCGTCCAATCATCGGAGGAATACACTTTATTCGTCCGTTCTTGATCAACTCACAACACATCTGGGTGAGGTCCTTCTATCTAAAACTGGTCAACTTACCGATCTCACATTGGAGTATCTAACGAACAACGTCCTCTCTTGCTCGATCTACTCTAGATCCAAGTAAGATCCTTCAACTGGAATTCTTCAACTCAACTGAGCCTGTATCGGCACATCAAATCTGGCGAATCATATCCATCGCTCCACTCGAGATAGACTAGCTATCTCCTGTCACATCTCTGTCTGAAAGCTCCAGCGGTCTTAGCTCATAAACTCTGGAATCGACATCCCATCAATCTCAGCAACAGCTGGGTCATCTGTTTGCACAGTAGACAACATCACGATCTCTGAGGTAGGATCTACATCAACAGTCCTTTCAATCTAGCAGCCTCTATCAATGGCCCGATCATCCGGTGCAAAACTGAACACTTGCCTCAAACGAGAGATTACAACACAACACTATACCTACACGTCTCTATGTCACCAGAAACAACATCATGGTCAGTCCTTGTCCGTGACGAGCTTGCCCTGACCACAACACTAGCAGTAGCTCAATCTGCACTCAAACCATGGTGACAGGAACCTCAAGCAGGTATCGATGAAGATAAATCAAAGGAACGAAAGAATTCAACAGATCCCAAATGTATATATGATCATATGAACGAATAGTATCAAAGGTCTCAAGATATGTACAGTCTAAGGTTTCTTAAGTGGAGTATCTTATCGTAAATATGCCGCGGAACATACGTACGGTACGTCACTCTACTCAAGCTACTTACTCCATTAATCAAGGTCAACCTATGAAACGAAATTTCGGGTCTAATACCCCCCGTTAAGTCTAAGTTCGGTAAGGTCAAGCCTAGGTTCCGAAATATATACGCCCTAGACTACGCATAGTCAAACCCAGACTCAAACCAAGGGTAAACCTAACGCTCTGATACCAACTTTGTCACGACCCGTAATTTAGCACGTGACCGGCATATAAATTACACAACGTCTAAAGGCGTGATGTAAATCAAGTAAGCCGAAGCCCAGAAAATCTAAACCTTTTTACGGAAAATAGTGGGGGTGTAGTTTTGAAATAAAGATATAATGAATCATGTTTTGTCTTTTAAAATTTCGGGCAGCACCTCCCTTGTATATTTTGATCCAAAAATATATACACAACAATATATAGGTATCCCCAAGCAGGAGCCAGCTCTTCGCCAACTGGCAGAATCACAACCACGCAATAATATATATACGACGCCCAACAGCGAAGAATCAACCCAGAAAGAACAAATAAGGAAGCAAGACATCAAAACTCAAGAAAGAGATCAAAAACCCATCGCTCTAAGTCTCGCACAAAACCCAAGTCTGACTAGGTCTACCAATATACAAATTCTAGTCTCTGATTTGATTGATCTGATGTAATGGAGTTTGTCTAGATACAATAGAATATAACAGTACGAGAGTGGGCACGATCCAACATGTGTCCAACCTACCAAAGTAAAACACCCTGGATGAAGCTGTGTGCCACCAATACCGCAACTAATCCCAAGTAGTCAAACCTGCAAGAACTGTGGCACAACGGGGGTGAGTTGCCAACTCGTGAGTAGAAAACATCAGCAAGTAGAAATCGAATAAAACAACGATTTCCTAGGTCATTATATCCTGAAGGTAATACTATGATATCTAGGGTGACCAAGTACGCATACATGTCAACAATCGAGTCAATGCAATGACATATATAAATAAACATCTAACATCATATGCCTGTATGCATGTGGATATCATCCACGTGTCCATCAATGATACAAACAATATCATGGAACCTGAGTGTCCCACACCGACACTCGAAACATCATAAAAACATATGCATGTATATATATATATATATATATATATATATATATATATATATATATATATATATATATGAGGATATCAACCACGTGTGTCCATCAACGACACATCAAAATCATGGAACCTGAGTGTCCAACATCGACACTCGAAACATCATGAAAACCCGTATCCAGTATCGACGCGTAAATCCTCATATCTCAGGCGCCGCATACTCAGATCGGCCCTCATATCTATCTCATCTCAGGCGCCGCATCCACAGATCGGTCCTCATATCCATCTCATATCATAACTCCAAAACGGTATCCTCCAGATATCTGCCGAGCTCTATACAATCACCGGTAGGTAGTGCTCCCCTGCCAGGCTCACCGCCTAACAATATGAGTCTTCTTTCCCCGGGGTATCTCACCAGGTCCACCATGTACCCGCAGACGGTGCCTACCGCTCCTCGAATCGGGTATACTCATTGCTCAGAACCGAGAAAACTCATGGTGGACACCTTGAAATATCATACCAAGAGATACCACATTTTTAAAACAATACACAATTTCCTTTGAAATTGAACTGCGGTTCTCAAATCCAGAGATATCATAAAACAGCATCTCAATGCATATAACTATAAAGTACGATATATGTAACATAGAGTAGTAATATGAGCATATCGGGTATATCATGTAAGCATATAACCATAAGGTACAATGTATGCAATATAGAGTAGTAATATGAGCATATCGGGTATATCATGTAAGCATATAACCATAAGGTACGATGTATGCAACATAGAGTAGTAATATGAGCAAATCGGGTATATCATGTAAGCATATAACCATAAGGTACGATATATGCAACATAGAGTAGTAATATGTGCATATCGGGTATATCGTGTAAGCATGTCAAGTGATAGTACTGAACAATGAATGTACTTTTATTTTTAAGATTAATATCATGATAGGGCAGTTCTCCTGTGTAAATGGCACGACAATTCTACTGTATAAGTGGCATGTCAATTACCGATGAAGAATGTGTGTGAGACGGCAAATCTGTGTATGTGTAACATGCGCATCAACGGTAATTGTATAGGTGTACTAGCAAATGATATCATATAGCATTAAATACCGGCACGTGGTATGTATATCATGAGGGGTAATATCCTACACAACATGAACAATAAATGGGTGTATTTATCTACACAAGAATCATACAGTCACTTTTAAACGGTACACATCGTCGTTTTGACAATAGGTATGGTACAGGTGGAAATCTTTATATCGGCGATCCCGCCTCATAATATCCGATATGACAATAATCATCGATCATCATCTTCAAATTACTAGTGCGGATCAATCATCCAGTATATCTCATCACGTACGGTAATCTATCGTACGAGGTCATCAACAGAAAAGGGAATCTATCGACCTATACAATAATGAGGGTACGGATCTAAAGTCTCGTACGACATATTACTCATTATATTCATAAATATATATATACACATATATCTCAAATCACATTTGTATAAACGTCATATCTTATTAATTTCACAACACCTCTATCTCAATCTCGTATCGTGTTTATCGATCTCGATCTCGTATCATACCATTAATACTCATACTTGTCCTCTTTCAATTCATACTTATCATGATTCACTTTCTCATTTCATATTCTCATATATCAATATATTCATTAGTGTCAACTTTTATCATATTATATCTTATTTAAATCCTATAACCATGTCCGTAAGTTCGTAGCATATCCTTTATCAAAATATAATTATAAAACACAATCTTCCATATCAATGTTTGCGGGGGTACTATACGCCATCCACCCAACTTCCCCCATAGATATAAATCTACTCACCTGCTAAACTTCTCGCTTAGTCAAAATCAATGTGCTTCGTTATCTCACTACTACAAATAGGGGTTGCCCCTACGGATATATCCGTAGGAGAAAATCACTGCACCTACGGTTATAGCTGTAGGGGCTTGAAAATACGCCGTAGGTGCACACGCCGCAGGTGCAAGTCTTAGCCTTAAACATGCCCCTACGGTTAAATACTTGCCCCTACGGCTTAATGCATAGGTCCATCTGGCCCTACGGATATATCCGTAGGGCCAAAAATGTTATTTAATTTATCGGTTTATAAAATAAAATAGTTGTCCCTACGGCCAACTCCATAGGGCCTACTTTTTGTCCCTACGGCTACATGTGTAGGTCCAGATATGTAAGGACCAAATATCAGGTATCCTGATATTTTGTCCCTACGGATACCTGTGTAGGGGAAAAGTAGGACCCTACGGATTAATCCGTCGGTGCAACGTTTGGCCCTACGGATTAATCTGTAGATGCATATTATCAGTTTTTTTAAAAAAAAAGGGCTGCCTGTTTTTTCCTCGCCCTGTGCACAATAATATATACATCATATATAAAAGTAATCAACATGTAGAATATATACCGCAGTATTCATAATCAACATCTCACGCATAATATATAAAAGAAATCAACAAGCAGAATACGATATCAATCAAAATCAATATGAACACGCAAACACCACCAATATCAATATCGTCCAAAATATATACAATATGTATCATATAAGTGTAGGGTTCCTAGGCACACTCAAGAGGTTCCACAAGGCATCAACCATGCCAAAATCAAAATTTTTCTATGTGCCGAGAAACCTTAATGCGATCGTTAACTAGAGGATAGGCGAAAAGCAAGCAAGTTAACAACTTAACTACTAAGTGAATGGAAATACAACCTTTGTAGATCCGGTCCACCACTTCTCTAGATCCGTGTTGACGTCCCTCCACTGCGATCATCGGAATCCCGGACTCTAGCGTCGGTTTCATCGGAGAAATGGACGGGCTAGGTCGTTGACTTCGATGCCGAAGATGATCTACGTCGAGGCAACTCAAACTCAAGCTCCACCTTCACTAAGTCATGAAAATTGTGACGAAAACACCCTATACTACATGGAAAGTGGTATAGGATGAAGAAATAGAAAGTGGGTTCACTTTTGATTTAGATTTCTCACTTGGATTCATCACTTGAAAATTTCTAGCAAAGGTTTTCTTTCTTCATCAAGAAGAAGAAGAAGAAAGAAATGAGAATGAATGAATTAATAAAATAGAAAATCAAGTGTTGCCTTATCATAATGCAACCATGGGTGAGGGTAACACATGTAGAGAATAAACTATAGAGAATAAACTAGGGTTTAGGTTAATGGTTAGGTTAAGGAAAGAAACAAAATGGTCAAAGCTTTTCAAAGTTTCATGAAGCTTCAAGTATAGAACAAAATAAGCCACCATTTTATTTCTTGCCAAAATAAATAAATAAATAAATAAATAATACCTTAACCATTAAGTTAAACTATGGTTTAAAGCATGCACACCCAAGTTTGCATGTATCATCAAACATGATACAAACTAGTGTACAAACATATATCATATATACAATGTGCACAATCTAGTGAGAAAATAATCTTAAGTGAACCAATACTAGTTAATGTAAAGTAATATATCAAATATATAATTATACATTAAATCATTAAATCAACACTTGATTTAATGATCCGGTCATATTGCATACAACCGACTAATATCAAGTGTATCAATGTATCGAATCAACACTTGATTTGGTAACCCGGTTATATCTCATATAACCGTCCAATGATACATATCGCCAGAATAGAATACAGTATCATATACTGGTATTATTCTCGGTCCCGCACATATCTCATATGCGCTCCTATTTCGTTTCGCTTGAGCCAGGAAACCTCTGTGTAGGACTCTAAAGACTCGTCAATACACCGGCAGCAGGTGATGATCATATCAAACACCCACAAGCCGCAAGCGGTCTGCTAAACGTAACGGCCACCCGGGTATTGAGCTATCAGAAGATCAACGAGCAAACCCGCTCACACTCCTGTGAATCCAACCAGTAACACTTACCATACAGTCCGGTCTGTTCGTCTGATATGTCGCATATCTCGCCTAGAGGTGGTAAATGTCAGACCCCAGCAGCTCGATAAGTCATGTCGATATGAGGTCTATAACAGTTCGAGAAACTACTGGTAACACTTACCAGTAAATCTCAGCAACCCTGGCTAGGGATTTCCGGTTATAGCCAATCGAACACAGCGCAACATCAACTCCCTATACCGGGAGAGACGAATCCCCTCTTATCGCTTATTGCCTCCATATGATTCGGGACTGTACTCAAAAACCACCGTTTTGCACGCCCTCTTGGACGTGGTAAGGTGGAAATCAAAGCACAGTGGGAATCACACAAGACTCTATGACGATCTCGGGTCTACAGACTAACCTGTACCAGTGTCACCAGAGAACTTCCATCTGACGTAAGGTATAATACCATCTGGGAGTTCTCGGCGAGTCCGTCCAGTGTACCCAGTCTCCACTGAGCACCCGTATATCATCTCTGATGTCAAACACCAATGGATATGGGATCATCCATCGCCCATCTGTATGGGTCGAGAAGGTATACGCTAGTCTACACTGGTATATCGATACCCTGTCTCGATACACCCATGACTAGGGACCTTGAAGGATGTACTTATGGACTACCATGTCCCCACTAGTATGATCCGCATCATAGTCCAGGTAGTCAAGTACACATCCTAAGGGCTTTACCAACATGTAGCAGAGAGACAATCAGTGTATACGTTAAGGTAAAGAGCAACCAGATAGCATACTATCATGTCGAGCAAGAAAGTCCTCCCTATATATGTCCAAGCATCCACTACAATATACATCCTATGTATAGTAATGGCCTCTAGGGCATACATATAACTAACAATCTCCCACTTGCACTAGGGCCATCTGATAGCAGTGGTTGCAGTATCTCATACTCAACCATCCCATAAAAGTCTCTCTCTGGGAAAAGGCCTTTGTGAGTGGATCCGCCGTGTTGTCCTCTGAGTCTACTCTCCTAACCTCGATCACCCTGGAGATCAACCATCTCCATGATCAGGTGACACTGCCTTAGAATATGTCTGGATCACTGATGGGATGAACGTTCCTTGGCATAAGCCACAACTCCATTGTCACACAATGGGAGGAACAAAGTTCATCTCATGAACAAATATACATCCAGACTGCCTCTTTGGTAGCATCTTAAGTAGCGATGTATCCAGCCTTTATCGTCTAGTTTACCACGGTATCTAGCTTGGAACTCTTCCAACATACCGTCCCTTTACTGAGGGTAAAGACAATGCCTGTGACTGACTTTCAGTCGTCCTTATCACTCTGGAACCTTTTCAGTGATTCTCCCCAGGATCAACTGATACCATCTCACTACAACTAGTGAGTATCCTAACATCCAATTAGATCTATCTCATAGATCCAAAACCCAGGATTTAGGAGGTATCACTTTGATCCTATATGGAGAAGCATTGTGATAAGCGGAGATTGACCGAGCGTAGCATAGGAAACTC
This sequence comes from Agapanthus africanus, assembly GCA_030015575.1. Classification (NCBI taxonomy): domain Eukaryota; kingdom Viridiplantae; phylum Streptophyta; class Magnoliopsida; order Asparagales; family Amaryllidaceae; genus Agapanthus; species Agapanthus africanus. Next base: position 78,852,120 of record CM057339.1, on the reverse strand, counting down.
CTTCCCCATCAAGAGTATGTCATCCATGTACTCTACGAGGATCACCACCATACTCCCTACTACCTTTTTGTATATACAAGGTTCATCTACCATTTTGATGATGTCAAACTCTTTGACTATCTCATCAAAACAGATGTTCCAACTCCGCGATGCCTGCTTTAATCTTATAAAGTATCTTGTACACGTTTCCGCTGCTCCCACTGTCTACGAAGCCCTCTGGCTGTGTACTTACAGACGCTCTCTTCTAAAACATCATTTTAGAAAAGCAGTCATGACATACAACCGCCAGATATCGTAGTCATGGTATGTAGCCGTGGCAAGTAGGATCTGGATGGACTTAAGCATAGCTACTTGAAAAGGTTTCATCATTATCCACGCCTGGTTGATGACGAAAACCTTTAACAAGTCTATCTTTGAAAGTCCCAACTTTTCCATGTACACCTAGTAATCTTCTCAAGATATACTTGCTCCTGATGGGGATTTAACCCTTCAGATATAGCAACCAAAGTCCATACTTTGTTGGTGTATAAGGATTCCATCTCAGATCGATAAGCATCCAGCCATTCTTACAGAGTCCCACTCCTGATGGCCAGCTCGAAACTAGTTGGGTCATTATCTCATGATGCAATCCTCGCTCCCACTGTCATAGAGAAACCAAAGCATCTCTCAGGTGGGTGAGGAACCCTACTAGAACGGCGGAGAGGCTGAGGTTCGTTATTGAATCCTTTGGTTCTACCCAATCATCAGCTGCAGTTTGTATAGCTGGAACCTTTCTAGTTCTACATAACTGACCTTGCCTTGAGCTTGTCCGGATTTTGCTTTTAGACATAGGCCGGACAACCCTAAATCTTAACAAACTTAAGATATGGACTCTTCCCTTTCCATATCACATATGAAGTGGTAGGCAACTGATTAGATTGGAACCCTATTCAATAGGTATGCAGCTTCTCAAGCGCATAACTCCCAAAATGGAAATAGGAAACTCAGTAGTACTCATCATAGAGCACACCATATCATATAGGCTGTGATTGCTCCGCCCCGATACACCGATGTGCTGTGGTGTATTCAGAGGAGTAACACTGAGAGAGAATCTCATTCTCCTTTAGAATAGTCCAAGAATTCCATGCACAAGTATTCTCCTTCCTGATCTTATCATAGGACATAATACTTATACCCGTATTCTGGTTCTCTACTTCTAACTTATATTCTGTGAATATCTCAAAAGGTTCGGACTTATGTTTCATCAGGAACATATGACTGAATCTTGAGAGATCATCAGAGAATGTAATGAAGTAAAAAGAACCGGTCTTGGCATGTATAGACTGGGGACCTACATACATCTATATGTATCATCCCAAGAGTTAACTAACTCTTTCTCTGTTTCTAATAAACAGAGCTATGGTCATCTTATCTCTGTGACATGACTGGTAAGTTTCACAAGATGTAAATTCAAACTAATTTAAATATGCATCTAAATGTAACTTCAGCCAGTCGGGTCGCATTGATATGACCTAGTTTACAATACCTCAAGAAGGATTCGTTCATATCTGAACTCTTCCTCTTGTGTGTGTTCCGTATACTAAGAACTGTAGTTTGATTTAGACCATCAATGCTTTTAGATAACGTGCCTGAACCGATCAACTTTTGATATAGGAAATGTTCAAAACATTATCCAACAATACAAAATTTTATCATTTCTTTACTAATAAAGAGACTGATATGATTTTGTATATCTGGTTCGGTATCTAATAACATTCGTTCAGGATCAATGTATTTGGAATACAGGGTGACAGTGACCAACAGACTTGGCTGCAACACTTGCATCGTTTTCTGTCTCATGAAACTTATCACCCGTTCTCAGTTCTCTACCTTTCTGTAGCCCTATGTAACAATTTACATATCTGGAATCCTAATCCGGTATCAAATACCCAGGACGTAGAGGATACAGAGAAACAATTCTTTGTAATGAACACACCCGAAGGAGATGCATCATATGCACTTTCTTCGTTTGGGCGGCATAGGAATTCTGGTATTCCCCAATTTCCTGCTCTGTCTTATAACAATTATAAGTTGGAGCGGGACCAACGTTCCACAGCTCAGTATAATAAGCGGGTTCGGTCAATACATCCGTATTATTATCTTGATTAAGGCGTGATATGGTCGCTACCTGGAGAGAGAGAGAAGAAAACACTCAGCGTATGCTCTTGCAAGATTAGATTGGTTATATATTTTATCTAATCAGGATGACTCCCACTGTTTTTATCAAATCTTCCTTCAAACCCTAAAAGGAAAGACTAGCCGGGATTAATTACACGCTACAAGTTCGCCAATCTTTCAGCCAGGCCAGTGTCGGTACTTTGAGGGAGGTTCCCCGTGCTTTCGCACGGACCTAATTACAGTAAACCTCGTTTTCCCAGAGGCGTAACCCCGTTGACACCTTTCTAGACACCTACTAGATCGGCTAATTGTAATGTGTAAAACTCTCCCAGGAGTAACTCTTACTCGCAGCGGGTATCAGTATCCAACTATCTCATAGAAGGTATGCAATCTCATTGCAAATTTCAACACTTGAAATTCCCGATAATTTTGCCCCTAGCGTCCTATGACCTTGACACAGGCCAACAAACCATAGTGCGCTAGTCAAGTTCAACCCGTCATTTCCTGATTGAATTAAACCCACCCGCACGACCCTTGACGCAGGCCAACAAAGTCGCACGACTACCCTAATCCAATCTGCATCATATGCATAAGCAGATAAATACTAGTTAGCTACCGCACACTACGCCTTGACGCAGGCCAACAAACGTAGCACGAATACTAACTACTACTTATCTGAAATGACGGAGGGCTACGACAGGTTTTTCTGAAAACCTATTGCGTAATGAACTTGATATCTTTGTAGAATCAAATGATTCTAAAATGGAGTGTTTTTGAGGCTTTTCTAGTTTTGCTAAAGGGGTCACTCCCGGTGAAGGGATCGTCGGCCCTTTCCTCATCGAATAAGGTGCAGGATATATCATATATACCGCTGTGCAAAGCAAAAACTATAGAAGCAATCAAAAGACAAACCGAGGGTTGTAGCATCTGCCAGTTATTGCTAAAGGGGTCACTCCCGGTGAAGGGATCTCGGCCCTTTCATTATCGAATAAGGTGTAGGATGTTCTACAAGGAACACCGCGATGCAAAGCAAGAACTGTAGCTACCTGTTTTTAATTTTGAAATTCGATTCCACAACATCTTAGGTTTCTTTTCTTTCATTAATCATATTAATGAAGTCCCATCATTCAAGTCATCTAAACATCACAGATAAATACGACGTACACTTATGCCATCCGCATTCGCCTCGATGTCCCCCCGTGCACTGCTAGGTTAGGTAACTAACGACAGAGCGGGGCAGGGCTAGTGCGGGTGTAAAACATAAGTAACGTCTATAAAATATATCATATATACTATATACAGTATCCATCACATCATATCAAATGATCACATCACAGATAACGCAGCAGAAAATATCATATGAAATATTGGATATACTAGGACGTCCGTGTTTTCAATACGAGCCAGTATAAAACACGGATTCCACGGTCGCGATGAATAGCCAAACCCACACCCCTAGACCCCTACGAGAGCGGCAAGCAACCCTACCAATTCTAGAGTTAGGAGACCCGGACTCGACTCCTCGAGTTGGTCTCCCACTGGACTTCAGAACCCGGTTACTTGTGCCCTCCTCCTTGGGTCTATCTTAGTGCGGAAAAGTAAATAGTATATAAATGGTGACATCTTCCGCAACCTGGAAGTGCCCCAATAAAAGAATATTACATACAAGTTTTTACATGAATGAAAATGAAAAACACTCATCTCACATAAAAACCCCCGGCTATTCAAAACGCGACGATCCAATATAACATATCCAGCAACACATAACATCACATGTCATCAACGTAAGTAAATATGCGCATCCCAATTGTCGTTGACATATAGCAACGAAACCGGCGATATCACATATTACACTTACGGTCGCAGAAAAGAAAGTGTAAAACTACAACAGTTGGAATCCGCAAACTCTCTGGACATCGCATGCCTAACCAATTATAAACCCCGCATTTTAGTCTTATTATCGAAAACTCTTTTCAATATCGAGTCGGGCAATTCAACAAGATTCCCGACATCCTGATCGAATGCTCGTCGCAAACTTTAGTAGACAGCCGCACCCCCGATGCCGACGACGAAGTGCACCAAGGCGGAACACCGCTGCCGTGAGCACCCGAACGGATGCTTTCGGCGACAGGGTTCTCCTTCAGTCACTTGGTCAGGGCTATGGGGTGTAGCTGTCTATTAAGTTTACCCGGCGAGTATCCGCGTACGCTACGTGATTGCGACGGACTTTTGATCGCATCAAAATTCCGTGGCAACCGATCAAGTGAGACTAAAGTTCTAGATTTATAACATCCAAATCAGTTATCTCATAACTACTTGTGGATTCCAAATATTGTATCACATTCCAGATAAATAGAAAATGTTAAACTTTCCGATCGAACAATCAAACATCCAAGTTTTCCCGAAACAGCTCAACACATGAAATAAGTTTAAAAACATTCACTTCATGCCCCAGTACCAACGGTCCAGCCGTAGAAGGGTCAAGCCAACGCCTCACATGTGGCACGCCGTACTGCCCCAAACCCTAAGGTTCAAAGGGCAGTTTAAGACGGTCACATAATCGAGTTAAGCTTTGTTGTCTTCTAGAGGGTCCATCGCATTACTTGCACTACTTAGAAAGTTCTTAAACCACGGAAAAATCCAACACTTGGAAATTTCCCGGCAGGGGAAAAATCGGGTATTTATTTCCGGTCGAACTTTTTAACATATTCTAAAAATATCCCTGAAAAACACGTAGACGAAGTTAAACTTTCCGATCGAAACATCGAGTCCCCAATACACCCCAGAAAACTCAATTGTTGAGTATAAATTAAACATATCCAGAAGAATCAGGAATGTTATAAGAATATTACTGTGCAAAGAGAAATGAATAAAGCAACTACATGGCCGCGGTTCCGCCGCGCTTTAATTGACTTATGCCCATGTGATGCACAGTAACTCTTAGAAAACCCTGCTTATTTTTCTGCATATTTTTAATTCACAAAAATCCCAGTATTGAAAAATTGTTCAGAGAAGGGTTTTGGATTAGGGTTTCGGGTTCGATCGGACTTCTAACATCGTTTACACTTCGCCTAAAGCTCTAACTAGGCTCTGATACCACTGTAGGGTTCCTAGGCACACTCAAGAGGTTCCACAAGGCATCAACCATGCCAAAATCAAAATTTTTCTATGTGCCGAGAAACCCTAATGCGATCGTTAACTAGAGGTTAGGCGAAAAGAAAGCAAGTTAACAACTTAACTACTAAGTGAATGGAAATACAACCTTTGTAGATCCGGTCCACCACTTCTCTAGCACCGTGTTGACGTCCCTCCGCTGTGATCATCGGAATCCCGGACTCTAGCGTCGGTTTCATCGGAGAAATGGGCGGGCTAGGTCGTTGACTTCGATGCCGAAGATGATCTACGTCGAGGCAACTCAAACTCAAGCTCCACCTTCACTAAGTCATGAAAATTGTGAAGAAAACACCCTATACTACATGGCAAGTGGTAGAGGATGAAGAAATAGAAAGTGGGTTCACTTTTGATTTGGATTTCTCACTTGGTTTCATCACTTGAAAATTTCTAGCAAAGGTTTTCTTTCTTCATCAAGAAGAAGAAGAAGAAAGAAATGAAAATGAATGAATTAATAAAATAGAAAATCAAGTGATTTCTTATCATAATGCAACCATGGGTGAGGGTAACACATGTAGAGAATAAACTAGGGTTTAGGTTAATGGTTAGGTTAAGGAAAGAAACAAAATGGTCAAAGCTTTTCAAAGCTTCATGAAGCTTCAAGTATAGAACAAAATAAGCCACCATTTTATTTCTTGCCAAAATAAATAAATAAATAAATAAATAATACCTTAATCATTAACCTAAACTATGGTTTAAAGCATGCACACCCAAGTTTGCATGTATCATCAAACATGATACAAACTAGTGCACAAACATATATCATATATACAATGTGCACAATCTAGTGAGAAAATAATCTTAAGTGAACCAATACTAGTTAATGTAAAGTAATATATCAAATATATAATTATACATTAAATCATTAAATCAACACTTGATTTAATGATCCGGTCATATTGCATACAACCGACTAATATCAAGTGTATCAATGTATCGAATCAACACTTGATTCGGTAACCCGGCTATATCTCATATAACCGTCCAATGATACATATCGCGAGAATAGAATACAATATCATATACTGGTATTATTCTCGGTCCCGTACATATCTCATATGCGCTCCTATTTCGTTTCGCTTGAGCCAGGAAATCTCTGTGTAGGACTCTAAAGACTCGTCAATACGCCGGCAGCAGGTGATGATCATATCAAACACCCACAAGCTGCAAGCGGTCTGCTAAATGTAACGGCCATCCGGGTATTGAGCGATCAGAAGATCAACGAGCAAGCCCGCTCACACTCCTGTGAATCCAACCAGTAACACTTACCGTACAGTCCGGTCTGTTCGTCTGATATGTCGCATATCTCGCCTAGGGGTGGTAAACGTCAGACCCCAGCAGCTCGATAAGTCGTGTCGATATGAGGTCTATAACAGTTCGAGAAACTACTGGTAACACTTACCAGTAAATCTCAGCAACCCTGGCCAGGGATTTCCGGTTATAGCCAATCGAACACAGCGCAACATCAACTCCCTATGCCGGGAGAGACGAATCCCCTCTTATCGCTCATTACCTCCATGTGATTCGGGACTGTACCAAAAAACCACCATTTTGCACGCCCTCTTGGACGTGGTAAGGTGGAAATCAAAGCACAGTGGGAATCACACAAGACTCTATGACGATCTCGGGTCTACAGACTAACCTATACTAGTGTCACCAGAGAACTGCCATCTGACGTAAGGTATAATACCATCTGGGAGTTCTCGGCGAGTCCGTCCAGTGTACCCAGTCTCCACTGAGCACCCGTATATCATCTCTGATGTCAAACACCAATGGATATGGGATCATCCATCGCCCATCTGTATGGGTCGAGAAGGTATACGCTAGTCTACACTGGTATATCGATGCCCTGTCTCGATACACCCACGACTAGGGACCTTGAAGGATGTACTTATGGACTAGTATGATCCGCATCATAGTCCAGGTAGTCAAGTACACATCCTAAGGGCTTTACCAACATGTAGCAGAGAGACAATCAGTGTACACGTTAAGGTAAAGAGCAACCAGATAGCATACTATCATGTCGAGCAAGAAAGTCCTCCCTATATATGTCCAAGCATCCACTACAATATACATCCTATGTATAGTAATGGCCTCTAGGGCATACATATAACCAACAATAAGTAAATACATCTTTAAAATATAAGAATCAAAAAGCTACCCTAGCTCGGTCCAGCTGCACCTCTGATAAACGCCGTAATCTGGCGCACCTGCTCCTCGGATATACCCTGAGTCAATATCTCGAGCAATGCGGAGTGTGCAGGAGTCTGAGTGGGCTGTGGAGCTGTAGGAGTGGTCTGCGCAACTGCAGCCGAGGTAGTGGCATGCGGAGCCGCAACTGCGGGAGTCTGAGCGGGCTGTAGAGCTGTAGGAGTGGTCTGTGCAACCGCAACCGAGGTTGTGGCTTGCGGAGCCGCAGTCGAAGGAGCCGCATGTGGAGGCTCAGCCGAAGTACCCTGTCGAGTCTGTTCAGTTTTGTGTTTAATAAACGAGTAAGAACTATGTATTGGTGTATTTCGTATCATTATCAGGTTATTGCGAAACCCTAATCTATGTATACTTAGGGACTTAGGCCTCGTTTGGATATCTAGTTTGGAAAACCGTAGTTTATTTTAATTAGACAGTTCAATGTATATATGATTAATCAAAGCTAGGTCTACAACCAAATAAGCTCAGGCTACGTACCAATATTAGATATGTTGCTATCTATAATATGACATAATATTTTACTATTAAGTAGTATACATACCATCATCTCCTTCAACTCCTGGACGGTGGCCTTCAGGGCGTCCAGTTCTTGCTCTAGACGTCGCTTACGGGAGATAGAGGAAGTAACCGCCGGAGTGGAGTCTAACCTCATATGGGCCCTGCTAGGACCCAGTCCCCGGCCTCTCTCCCAACCTCTGTGGTGCCATGTGCTGTGGCTTCTAACCATATAGTTGAATGGGCAGAAGCCATCACTAGCCAGTCCGAGCCTGACATTGCGAGGATCGCTACCGAATATTGCGTGCCTCCTATCGAAATCCTTCCATGCTGGTGAATCTCTTGGATGACTCATTTTTCCATCTTCACTTGGAGGAGCACGGTGATGCCAAATCATTGTCTCGGCTGTTTTCTTGCACCTGAATAGCCTCTGCAGCCTCTGTGTTATGGGAAAGTATCGTGCTATCTTGACAGGTATATCGGGTTTCTTATCAGAATCTTTCAGCTTATACCTGTCCTCTCCGCATGTTGGACACTCTTTCAAATCTGAATTTTCTTTCCGGTACAACACGCAATTTTTAGGATATGCTTGAATCTTCTCACACTTCAGACCCAAATCAGACATCATCTTCTAAGCTTCGTACCAGCTATCAGGCACGTTATTTCCTGGGGGCATAGAATATTTCAAGAATGAAAGAAGCATTGTGAATGACTTGTTGCTCCATCCATTTAGGCACTTAATCTGGAAAAGTTGGACGAACCATGAGAGAGTGGAATACTTTGCATTCTCATAAATTGGTTTTCTAGCATCATTCATGAAATTTTCATATTTATCCGCATGAGGTCCTTGACCGGAAAGAATGTCATCTTCGGTACGAATAGATTCACCTAGGGAAGCCTCTACCATATCCTCCATTTCTTCTGATGGAAAGAAATTACCGTCTTTTTCTTCTGCCGCATTACCGTCTTCTCCTTCTTCTCCTGCCGCATTATCGTCTTCTCCTTCTTTTTCTGCCGCATTACTGTGTTCTTCTCCTTCTCCGTGATATAGCCAAGTTGTATAAAAACCATTTTTTGCGATATGAAGCTCTGCCAATTCTACCTTTTGCCAGTACTTATTCCCACATCTATCGCACGGGCAGAGAATCTTCTCTATCACGATCTTATTATGTGCGCGTGCAAATTCAATAAAAGAAGCAACTCCTGCGACAAACTTAGGTTGTATACGTTGTTACCAATCCACATATATCCAGTCCTTAACTCTGACGTACTCATAGGCCATGTTAGACCGTATAACATATAAATTGTAAGTTATGATGACTATATTGAGAAATCTAAGAACGGGATGGTTGCTGACAAAGGAGAAAATCCGTGTATATGCTTTGTGTGTGCGTTTGTCGTTGAAAAGAATAAATTATTGATAATCAAAGTTAGATTTGAGGATACTCATGTATGAGTTATATTCTATATATGTGTATTTCAATTTATGATTTCGCTTAAGTGTAGGGTTGTTAGTGTGTATGTGTTGTATGTGCGTTTGTTGTGTATTCATGTTGTATGTGTGTGTTTCGGCTGTCGGGGGTAAGGCTTCTATCCCATTAAGAATGTATAGAGCGGACACCTATTCGCTTGTGCTTTCAACCGTTTCGAGTAAATTTCGGCAGCATCTCCCCGCTGTTCTCCGAGTACACTGTAATAGAATAGATAATCATTTCAAAGCTGTGAAACAACGTTGAAATGAACATCTAATCTATCTTTGTACATGGAGAACCAGCAGAAAATTACCGACGAAATATCTCGAAACAGATGAAAACACAAGTGAATGAAGGTGTTTGCTTTATACATTCGTAAGTTGTCCACACGAGACAAATCTATCGGTTATCATACGATCGAATCTTCTCGTCACATAGACTACACGACGGTTGTTAGTACTGAGCTATATCTTCCGATATATAACAACCTTCGTATAGTTCTATGTCATGACGAACATCGAACGTATATTAACCGATAGACGGGGACTAAGTGGCGCTTTGAGTTTCATATATGAGTATCGATGAGAATATGAAAGTTTCATATTATCATCGAGTATCATATATTGGTTTTAACTTGAACATTTAACATGAATAGGTTTTACGTTTACGTTTCATTATTAAGGGTTTGAAATTTCAAGTTTAGGGTAAATTTTTCTTGCGTTTACGGCAAAATTGTACATTTACGTTATCATCGAGTATCCTACTGAATGAACTAGTGCACCATAAACCCTAACCCAAAATAACCTAATTAACCACAATTAACCATAATCGTTAGCCTAACACAAATCATCCCTACTTAACCCAATTTACCCAAATTAACCTAATTAACCCTAATCAGGTCAAACTTAACCCAATTTACCCAAATTAACCTAATTAATCCTAATCAACACCCTAACCCTTTCAAATTATCACTAATTAACTCAAATTAACCATACCCTCTAATTAACCCAAATTAACTCTAGCCTCTAACCCTAAACCTGAACTAAACCCTAACCCTAACCCTAGCCCCAACCCCAACCGAACCCTAATCCAACCCCAACCTAACCCTAACCCCAGCCCCAGCCCCACCCCAACCGAACCTCAACCCCAACCCCAACCGAACCCTAAACCTAACCCCAATCCCAACCCTAACCCCAACCGAACCCCAACCCCAACCCTAACCCTGAACCCGATGCCTAACCCTAACCCTCACCCCTACCCGAACCCTGAACCCGATGCCTAACCCTAACCCTCACCCCTACCCGAACCCTGAACCCTGAACCCTAGCCCTAACATCATCAAAATTATAAATAATTGGAGATTTACTAACTTGTAGTGGGCGGTGGAGGAGACGATAGAGGAGAACGGTGGTCGACGACGCAATCGGCGATGAGTCGCGGGCGGTGGCGACGAGGAAGTCGATGAGGATGTTCTGCGAATGAGGGCGGGGGTGGGCCGCGGGCAGAGGGCGGTGGCGACGACGAGAAAATTCAAGACGAGATCGAGATGCGCGCGGGAGAGGAGAGAATTTTGGGAACGATCGAGGCATAGAGCTTTTCTGTGCCTTTTTTTTATTAAATACCCATTTATACGCCCCTACAGACTTCACCGTAGGTCATTTGATTGTGCCTCTGTAGGGCCAAATAACAAATTATGATTTAATATTTTTAAATTAAAAAATAGGGCACCGTAGGGACAACCATTGGGACCTATGGATTAGTCCGTAGGGGCAATAAAAAGTATAACAACTCCAATTTTTGTATACATAAAATTGATTTAAATTTGAAGTATACTTGGGGTATTTAATATTTCTGTTACCACTTTAAGTATTTATTTTCCCACAATAATTACAAGAAGGTGCTTGTAGCTCATTGGTAATACCTTGCACTGTTGAACCAAGCCACCAGAGTTCAAATCCCCTGCCCCACATTATTTTTAGATTGTTTTTGTTTTAAATCCTTTGGAAGCCCAACAGTCCACACACCATAACTCCTAAACTTTGAACTTCACCTGAAAAACTAAAAGCACCAGTGCCTACCACACGAGACCCCCCACCCTCCGACCGACGAACTCGGCCCGGATCGGCCAACTCGGCCGGCGGATCGGCCGACTCGGCCCGCCGTCGCCGGCCGGAGTTGCCGATTCGGGCGAGGTGTCAACATGAAAAAAGTGTCTTTTCGTATTCTTTAACCCCCTGCACACACCATTTATTTGGATCGGTACCCGAATCTTAAATATTCCCCATTTACTACAATTTTTAATGAATTTCTACATTTTTTAAATTAAAAACCTTTCACCTACCCTACCTTAGCCTACCCTATAAATACACCCCTACCCTCCATCCTCTCATTCCAAAACCCTAAGCTCACTCTCTCAAAATTTTCCAAGAAGTGTGTACTTTGAAAACAAGTTCGCGGCGAAGCTCCGACGAAATTTCGGCGGGAATTCCGGCGACGTTTTTAGAAACAACCGGCGAGAAAGTAACGCCTCGGCAACTCCTTTAGTTCCCCCTACACTCCTTTACCTAATCAAAACCCATAAGTCCCATTCTATCCCTCTTTCTATTTCTCTAAAATACGAAACTACGAAACCCGACGGAATCGGAACAAATCCGATTTCCGATTCGGTTTTCTATAAAATTTCACTTCTCATCAATATATTCATGCTTAAACATCTTTATGTTGACTATTAAACTTTTAAAAATCAATTTGAATAAGTTTCATCACATGAAATGATAGCCTTTCCAATTTATCGTATTTTTTCACTTTAATACCATCATGTTTCGATTTCACATTTAACCCCTTAATCTTACTATACATTTAAAGTAGAGCACGAGATAATGACCCATCTCCACACATACGTAAATACAACCCTAAACGACATCATCAAAAACATAGAATACGATAAAACAATACTTTCATTTAAATACCATATTCTTAATAAAATCAATTCTAAAGGTTTTAGTTTTGATATACTTTTAAATAAATACCTCTTATTAGGAAAATACGATAAGTTGTGGACATCGATCGTTTATCTAAACCTGACTTTGTGGTGTCTAGACTAGGCAAGTGAGCAAAGGTAACTTTAAAAGGCCCGTCTCACGATTTGTGAGCGGATCCCTCTTTCCTCATTTGTACTTACCTGACCATAATTGGCGTTGAAGAGGCGATTTGAGGCTTCTAACGACTTGTCGTTTAGACCATTTAGAAATAGACTAGTTGGCTTAGGAAACCCTAGAATCTAAAATACGGAAAATTACACTTTGCAAATAAATACCTTCTACTTTATAAAAACGTTTTCTACAGGATTAGTATTTTACAATCTTTGCAAAGCGCCGCTACAACCCATTTTTGGGGAACCCGTTCGGGATTGTGCGGTTTATCGTTCACCCTCGGGCTAGTAGTGAGAGATTCAGACCTCCGCAAGGAGCATTCGGTCTCGAAATGTTTAAAATACGACATCTTAAGAAAATGAGATTTTTGGAATAAAAAATATTTATTAAAATTATTTTTTGTATAAACATATATATATTTATCATTTAGATATCTATTTTTATTATAATATAAATTTTCCACCTTTTCCTGAAAATCACAAGAATAAATTTTACACTAAAATACCATGAACTTCAAATAATCAATATTACAGATAAATACCCATATTTATAAAACTAGGATATTTTCACTAGAAATGTCACAACATAAAATCCACCCTCATTACAACTCTAAAGACGAACAATAAGTACTTGAGGTGTATTTTGAAAAGTATAGAAAATTATTTTTATATAAAACCCCCTCAAGTTTATAAATTACCCTAAGGACTCTAGCAATTATAAGACGTCGATTCACATTTCTGATTGTCTGACTCGGGTTTGAGTCTGATTAATCTGACTTGAATATGATTCAAGTCAATCTATAATCTATAAGATTCCAATTCAATATGAACACATGAATCCATGAATCCAATTATCTATTATACGACTTGACTGAACCGAACCATGGATATATATTCCTTTTACATGATTCTCAGTATTCCATTTACATGACTCTACGGTTATAACCGTTTTCTGATATCATGGTTTCGGTCAGTCAGTCAATCAATCATACAACCAATACAATTTACGAGATAACAATACAAACAAAACATCTCGGGGTTTAAGGGGTAGATTGGTACGGAAGGTGTTAAAGGTAGCACGAGGTGGTCAGACTTAATACACCTAACATGAATCCAGTTGCTGTTGTACCGTGGCATAAACGGTTCCTTATACTATACGTGCCTCTAGTCTCTGGCATATAGAGACTCCTCTCGTATATACCGGCATTCTTTTGTACCAAGCTATAAACAACAGCGTTAATACGACATTACTACCAGATAATACAACTTTAAAAGATACATTCTTATTCTGTCTATTCTACTTTCCTTTTACCTTTGGGACTTACCGAGTGACCTGTTCGCTGACGACATTCTGTTTCTTTCTTCTTTGAATGTCGTCAGGTGATTTGGACCCGGCAGAGATCGAGCCATCGCAAGAAGATTTGGAGCACTTTGCTGAAGACCCTGCACTTTAGTTTCATTGTATACTTTTCCTATCTATACTTTTCATTTCCTGTTATGCCACTGTTTAGGCATCTTTTATTTCAGTTGTATTTCCTTTCATGCATTGTACAAAGAATGTTAATAAATAAAAGTTGATGTTCTTTTTATATCTTGTCTCTTGTGTATTTATTTTATATTACTTAGATATGCTTAGCGTATGTACTTCCGAGTATATACGTAGCGGACCTCGTCGCGTCCCCTTCGCCGTACACTGGGAAGCGGGGCGTGACAGGTTTTGTTGGTAGCCCATGCAGGTCAGAGCTGTATGAAACCCTATCATGCAGTTCTGTTATGCGTGAACAATCTAAGCAATATAACACAAGAACCAGCAAGTAAAACATTCTTTACAATTCATATTCATTGAATCTTGCAATTTCATATTCCTTGAATCTTATCATTTCATGTACTTGAATCTGTCCTAACCTAAATTTTTCTTCAGGGTTATGGATTCCCCGAACAACACCAGCACCAACGTCAACAACACACCTCCAGCACTACCTCTCACACCAGCTGTTCCTGCGCCACCCACCGAGCAAACAGTGCTACTTAAGGCGATCCGCAGCCTTCTCGAGGGACAGCAACAACTCCTAAACCGTCCTGAGACCGATGCTCCTGGAGTAAAGATATTCAGGGATTTACATCCGAAGCAGTTCTCCGGAAAGGAACCCCTCTTGAAGCTGAAGAATGGGCACAAAGCATAGAAGATGATCTGGCGGCAGCACAAGTGCCAGACATAGCTTGGGTCCGTGTGGTGAAACTACAGCTCACAGACAATGCTCGCAACTGGTGGAAGGCAGAAGAAAGTCGTCTTGTACAGCCTATTGAATGGAAAACTTTTCACGAGAAGTTTGACGCGAAATACTTCCCTGTGACTGCTAGGTTTGCCATGGAGCAGCAGTTCATTCATCTACAACAAGGATCGATATGGGACAAATCAGTAGATGAATACGACGCTGAATTCACCATGTTAAGCCGGTAAGATATGTCGCAATAGTTCAATTTTTAAAAAAAATCACATACTACACTGCTAACACAATCCTTAAACAGATTCGTGACACACTTGATACCGACGGACGAGATCAGAGCCCGTCGTTTTCAACAAGGACTGGACACGGAGATTCAGGCTGCTCTAGCCACAGGAAAATTTTTGACTCATGAGGATGCTCTGGAAGCTGCCCGCAGTTATGAGGCAGTGATAAAAGCAAGGGGCAGACCTCAGTCTGCAGGAGTCAAGCGCCCTGCCAACCAGATGGCAGGTGGAGCCTCGTCCAGACCACCTTTTGTGCCAAGACGTCCTGGAGCACCAATCAACAGGCCCAGCCTTTTGTAACTACTGCAAGAGAAATGGGCATCTGGCGAGAGATTGCCGGCGTGCGAACAACCTTTGCTTGATCTGCGGCTCAGCTACTCATGGTATTGGGGCTTGTCCTCATAAACAAAATCCAATTGCTGCACCCAGGCCAGCAAACAATTATCCACAGCGTCCAGCCATCCAAGCCCCTGCTCCAAGACTTGCTCTACCTGCACCACCCAGAGGACCACAAGCTGCACCACCTCCTCGTCAGTTCCATTAAGCTCAAAAGAACGTTCCGAGGAATGCTCCTCAGGCCAGGAGGAATGTACCCAAGCGCCAGGCTTTCACGATGTCCGTGGAAGAAGCTGAGGCCACTGGCCAAGTCATCACTGGTAAACTTTCCTTCTCAAACTTATCTTTTAGTCTTGGTTATATACACACTTTCCCTATACCTAAAACATATCCCATATACCTTAGGTACAATCCTAGTAGCCTCACTACCTGCACTTGCACTGTTTGATACTGGAGCATCCTACTGCTTTATGTCGCAACGGTTCGTCCGAACCCATGCGATTCCAGTCTCACCGCTTGTATCCAGTTGGAATGTCAGTTCAGGAAATGACGTTCTAAAGGCAACTATGGGATACAGCTTGTGTCCAGTCGTCGTCTGCAGCAGAGAGTTTTATGCTGACTTCAAAGTACTGGACATACCGAACTTCGATGTGGTTCTAGGAATGGATTGGCCTGGAACTTTTTATGCTACCATAGACTGTCGTCAAAGGAGAGTAGTATTCGAGATTCCAGACCATCCGGTCTTCTACTTCAAAAGCGGAGACCGTTTCCTGGAGCCAAGTACCTACAAAGTGAAGCCAAGGGAAAAAGTAATTGCAGCAGCTCAAGCAGAAGAAGAATTAAGACCAGAGGTAGTTCGAGAGTTCGACGATGTATTTCCTGACGATATATCAGGTTTGCCTCCCGATCGAGCTCTTGAATTCAGTATTGATTTAGTACCAGGAGCCCAACCGGTAATCAAAACACCTTATAGATTAAGTCCGGAAGGTTTGAAGGAAGTCCGAACACAGTTGGACGAATTATTGGCGAAAGGATGGATTCATCACAGCACTTCAAGTTGGGGAGCACCTGTACTACTGGTGAAGAAGAAGGAAGGTTCATACAGAATGTGCATCGATTATAGGGCCTTGAACGAAGTCACTATAAAGAACAACTATCCACTCCCGCGCATCGATGACTTATTCGATCAGCTAAGTGGATCTTGTGTGTTCTCTAAATTGGATCTTCGTTCAGGTTATCATCAAGTGAAGGTCAAGGAAGCTGATATTCACAAAACAGCTTTCAGAACTCGCTATGGACATTACGAATTTCTAGTGATGCCATTTGGAGTGACCAATGCACCAACAATATTCATGAACCTAATGAATCAAGTTTTCCGGGAGTACTTAGACAGGTTTGTTGTCATCTTCATCGACGACATCCTGGTGTATTCTAAGAGTCGGAAAGAGCATGCAGAGCATCTATGAATTGTCCTGGAAACTCTTCGACAACATAAGCTTTATGCCAAGTACAGCAAGTGCGAGTTTTGGCTAAATCAAGTTGGTTTTCTTGGACATATCGTATCAGGAGAAGGAATTTTTGTGGATCCAGCAAAAGTTTCAGCAGTTAGCGAATGGCCTACACCAAAGTCAGTGATGGACATTCGGAGTTTTTTGGGTTTAGCTGGATATTACAGAAGGTTCATTAAAGGATTCTCAAAGAGAGCAACACCCCTGACCAAGCTCACACGAAAAGATGAAGAATTTGTGTGGTCAGAAGCATGCGAACAAGCTTTCGTAAAACTCAAGTCAAGATTGACATCTGCACCTATTCTCGTAATACCGGATCAATCTGGAGGATTCGAAGTGCATTGTAATGCATCCGGTAAGGGATTATGATGTGTTCTACATCAGCACGGTATGGTTATGGCTTATGCTTCAAGACAACTGAAGACTCATGAGCGCAATTATCCGACGCATGATCTGGATTTGGCAGCCGTCATCTTTGCTCTCAAGATTTGGCGCCATTATTTACTTGGTGAATGAGTGAACATCTACACAGATCATAAAAGTCTGAAGTACGTGTTTACTCAGAAGGAGTTGAATATACGGCAGAGAAGATGGTTAGAACTCATGGCGGACTTTGACATCAACTTGCAATATCACCCAAGAAAGGTGAACGTAGTACCTGATGCTCTTAGTCGCCAACCATTATCGATGAATCTCACCGCTCAGTGGAAGCTTCCGCAAGACTTGCATTAGATGGAGATTGAGGTAGTCATGCCAGGTAATGCTTCAAGTTTGATGAATCTACAAGTTCAATCAACCATTGTTAATCAGATCAAAGCAGCTCAAGCAAGTGATGCTAAGTTGCAAAGGATCAGAGAACAAGTGGAGAATGGACTTAGAACAGATTTCATCATCCATGAAGACGGATCTTTGAGATACTGTAGCAGATTGTGTGTACCAAAAGGTCCTGTTCGGGAAGAGTTAATGAAAGAAGCTCACAGCTCTCCCTACTCAGTGCATCCTGGAGGTACCAAAATGTACAAAGATCTACATCAGAATTATTGGTGGCATGGAATGAAGCGTGAAGTAGCCAGAAGCATCGCAAAATGTTTGGTGTGTCAGCAAGTAAAAGCTGAACATCACAGGACAGCTGGACTACTTCAACCGTTACCAATCCCAGAATGGAAGTGGCAGCACATCACGATGGATTTTGTGACTGCTCTTCCTCGCAGCACAAAGGGTAACGATGCTATATGGGTCATTATGGATCGATTCACAAAGTCGGCTCACTTCATCCCATTTCGGGTTGGCCAATCAACTGAGACACTAGCAAAGAAATATATGGAGGTAATAATCTAATTACGATTTAAACTCTTCATAATGTACTATCTCTGATACCCATGAACTCATACAGGAAATTGTGAGACTTCATGGAGTACCGGTCTGCATTGTCTCCGATCGTGACACCAGGTTCCGATCGCAATTTTGGGGGAGTCTGCAAGCTAGCTTGGGAACAAGTCTGAACTTCAGCACGGCTTATCATCCACAAACAGATGGTCAGTCGGAACGAACTATTCAGATCTTGGAGGATATGCTCAGAGCGTGTATGCTAGACTTCAAAGGATCGTGGGAAGATCACCTGCATCTAGTGGAGTTCGCGTACAATAACAGCTACCAAGTAAGCATAGGAATGTCACCTTTTGCAGTATTGTATGGAAGGAAGTGTCGATCACCATTAAGTTGGGATGACATCGGAGATAGGGAACTTCTTGGACCAGAGATGATAGTAGCGACCGTTGATGTGGTTCGTACTATCAGGGAAAGAATGCGCATAGCCCAAGATCGACAGAAACACTGGGCTGATGCAAAGAGACGATACTTGGAGTTCCAGCCAGGAGACCATGTATTCTTGAAGATATCTCCGAACCGCGGAGTGATCCGATTTGGAAGACGGGGTAAATTAAGTCCGAGATATATTGGACCGTTCGACATACTCGAACGAGTCGGTGAAGTGGCATACCGCTTAGCACTTCCACCCTCATTGGAAGGAGTGCATAACGTGTTCCACATATCCCAACTCAGAAAGTATGTGAGTGACCCCAGCCATGTACTTGATCATTCCGAGCTCACTATACAGCCCGACTTGTCTTGTGAGCAACAGCCTGTGGAGATCCTGGACAGGAGAGTGAAGACACTTCGGAACAAAGAAGTTAACTTGGTCCGGGTAATGTGGAGGAAAGATACTTCAGGAGAATCCACTTGGGAAAGGGAAGATGAAATGCGTGTAAGATATCCTCACCTCTTTGTAAACTAGTTCTAAAATAAAAGTTATAAATTTCGAGGACGAAATTTTTGTAAGGAGGGTAGATTGTAACAACTCCAATTTTTGTATACATAAAATTGATTTAAATTTGAAGTATACTTGGGGTATTTAATGTTGCTGTTACCACTTTAAGTATTTATTTTCCCATAATAATTACAAGAAGGAGCTTGTAGCTCATTGGTAATACCTTGCACTGCTGAACCAAGCCACTAGAGTTCAAATCCCCTGCCCCACATTATTTTTAGATTGTTTTTGTTTTAAATCCTTTGGAAGCCCAACAGTCCACAGACCATAACTTTCAAACTTTGAACATTACCTGAAAAACTAAAAGCACCAGTGCCTACCCCACGAGACCCCCCACCCTCCGACCGACGAACTCGGCCCGGATCGGCCAACTCGGCCGGCGGACCAGCTGACACGGCCCGCCGCCGCCGGCCGGAGTTGCCGATTCCGGCGAGGTGTCAACATGAAAAATGCGTCTTTTCGTATTCTTTAACCCCCTACACACGCCATTTATTTGGATCGATACCCGAATCTTAAATATTCCCCATTTACTACAATTTTTAATGAATTTCTATATTTTTTTACAATTTTTTTTAATTAAAAACCTTTTACCTACCCTACCCTATAAATACACCCCTACTTTCTACCCTCTCATCCCAAAACCCTAAACCCACTCTCTCAAAATTTTCCAAGAAGTGTGTACTTTGAAAACAAGTTCGCGGTGAAGTTCCGACGAAATTCCGGCGGGAATTTCGGCGACGTTTTTAGAAACAACCGGTGACGAAGCAACGCCTCGGCAACTCCTTTAGTTCCCCCTACACTACTTTGCCTAATCGAAACCCGTAAGTCCCATTCTATCCCCCTTTCTATTTCTCTAAAATACGAAAATACGAAACCCGACGGAATCGGAACAAATCCGATTTCCGATTCGGTTTTTTATAAAATTTCACTTCTCATCAATACATTCATGCTTAAACATCTTTATGTTGACTATTAAACTTTTAAAAATCAATTTGAATAAGTTTCATCACATGAAATGATAGCCTTTCCAATTTATCGTATTTTTTCATTTTAATACCATCATGTTTTGATTTCACATTTAACCCCTTAATCTTACTATACATTTAAAGTAGAGCACGAGATAATGACCTACCTCCACATACACGCAAATACAACCCTAAACGACATCATCAAAAACTTAGAATATGATAAAACAATACATTCATTTAAATACCATATTCTTAATAAAATCAGTTCTAAAGGTTTTAGCTTTGATATACTTTTAAATAAATAGCTCTTATTAGGAAAATACGATAAGTTGTGGACATCGATCGTTTATCTAAACCTGACTTTGTGGTGTCTAAGCTAGGCAAGTGAGCAAAGGTAACTTTAAAAGGCCCGTCTCACGATTCGTGAGCGGATCCCTCCTTCTTCATTTGTACTTACCTGGCCACAATTGGCGGTGAAGAGGAGATTTGAGGGTTCTAACGACTTGTCGTTCAGACCATTTAGAAATAGGTTAGTTGTCTTAGGATACCCTAGAATCTAAAATACGGAAAATTACACTTTGCAAATAAATACCTTCTACTTTATAAAAACGTTTTCTAAACGATTAGTATTTTACAATCTTTGCAAAGCGCCGCTACAATCCATTTTTGGGGAACCCGTTCGGGATTGTGCGGTTTATCGCGCACCCTCGGGCTAGTAGTGCGGGATTCAGACCTCCGCAAGGAGCATTCGGTCTCGAAAGGTTTAAAATACGACATCTTAAGAAAATGAGATTTTTGGAATATAAAATATTTATTAAAATTATTTTTTGTATAAACATATGTATATTTATCATTTAGATATCTATTTAATTATAATATAAATTTTCCACCTTTTCCTGAAAATCACAAGAATAAATTTTACACTAAAATAACATGAACTTCAAATAATCAATATTACAGATAAATACCCTTATTTATAAAACTAGGATATTTTCACTAGAAATATCACAACATAAAATCCACCCTCATTACAATTCTAAAGACGAACAATAAATACTTGAGGTGTATTTTGAAAAGTATATAAAAGTATTTTTCATAAAACCCCTTCAAGTTTATAAATTACCCTAAGGACCCTAGCAATTATAAGACGTTGATTCACATTTCTGATTGTCTGACTCGGGTTTGAGTCTGATTAATCTGACTTGAATATGATTCAAGTCAATATATAATCTACAAGATTCCAATTCAATATGAACACATGAATCTATGAATCCAATTATCTATTATACGACTTGACTGAACCGAACCATGGATATATATTCCTTTTACATAATTCTCAGTATTCCAATTATCTATTATACGACTCTACGGTTATAACCGTTTCCTGATATCATGGTTTTGGTCAGTCAGTCAATCAATCATACAACCAATACAATTTACGAGATAACAATACAAACAAGACATCGCGGGGTTTAAGGGGTAGATTAATATGGAAGGTGTTAAAGGTGGCACGAGGTGGTCAGACTTAATACACCTAACATGAATTCAGTTGCTGTTGTACCGTGGTATAAATCGTTCCTTATACTATACGTGCCTCTAGTCTCTGGCATATAGAGACTCCTCTCGTATACACTGGCATTCTTTTGTACCAAGCTACAAACAACAGCGTTAATACGACATTACTACCAGATAATACAATTTTAAAAGATACATTCTTATTCTGTCTATTCTACTTTCCTCTTACCTTTGGGACTTACCGAGCGACCTGTTCGCTGACGACATTTTGTTTCTTTCTTTTTTGAATATCGTCAGGTGATTTGGACTCGGCAGAGATCGAGCCATCGCAAGAAGACTTGGAGCAGTTTGCTGAAGACCCTGCACTTTAGTTTCATTGTACACTTTTCCTCTCTATACTTTTCATTTCCTGTTATGCCACTGTTTAGGCATCTTTTATTTCAGTTGTATTTCCTTTCATGCATTGTACAAAGAATGTAAATAAATAAAAGTTGCTGTTCTTTTTATATCTTGTCTCTTGTGTATTTATTTTATATTGCTTAGATACGCTTAGCGTATGTACTTCCGAGTATATACGTAGCGGACCTCATCGCGTCCCCTTCGCCGTACACTGGAAAGCGGGGCATGACAAAGAGTTGCCCCTACGGATTCCATTATCCGTAGGGCAACCCCATAATTTACTAGTGTCTCGAAAGTCCACGCGAAAGTAGCTACAATCAATACACAATCGCAAATCTATTAAAACTAATATCCGAAAACCGATACGGCACACGGATTGCTTATAGGTTAGAACTTATAACCTACGCATGCAAAAACAACCAAACAACCCTCGTCCGTTGACGTACAAATGTCCAATGACGGAATCAAATCCAAATATAAAAACCACGCATTCCAAATATAAAAACCAAGAATTCACATATCGGAAACATAGCCAAAACACTCACAAACAACTCCCAGATTTTGGCTCAGGTAAATAGGGACTAAACAACCAAGTACAAGGGATAGGTTATAGGGTAAGTGAGCTACAGGTAAAACCACATCACCAAAGCCAATAGGGGTCCGGCGAGAACATCCTAAAATCCGGCTTCGCCGGCGAGGTCGAAGTAGGGTGAAACGGGTTCGTGTTTTGGTGGTGGTCTTCTAGTGGTCTATCTAGGTTAATGGACTTGTTTGATTTTCTCATAAATATCTAATATTGCTCCAGATACCCTATAGGCTAACAAACTCCACAAAACCAACACGGAATAAATTCTAAGTTCGTGTATCGGGTTCTAAACTCATTTCCAGGCCATGAAATAAATCTCTAAGGTCTTACAAACATTCACTACACCTCAATTAGTCACTTAACAGCAACTTGTAAATTCCAAGATCACATAACTCACTAAATTGATTTCTAAACTAAACTAGGATATATAAACATGACTACTAAACTAAAAGTGAAGAGATTACCTCAATTGGAAACTTAGAAAAATTCTTGAGTTGCCCAAAGTCTTCAAAATCCAAATTTGAATGGTTCAAAGGGTTTAAAATGTGTTTGTGTATGTTTTTAATGAAGGTGGCATGAGGTTTTGAGATGAAATTGGAGATGAGGTATGGAGGTGGTGTGAGAATAAAGGAGATGAAGAAAACATGAAGGAAACAATGGGGATGAAGGGATATGGGTAGCTAAGTTTCTCCCTCTCTCTCTTAAGCCCACTCTCACTTACCCTCACTCTCTCACAAAATATCTCATGGCATCAATTCTATTCTTTTTACACTTAAAACTCTTTTCTCTATTTTCTTTTCTTTGTTTTCCTTTTCCTTTCTCATTCTCTTCTATTTTAATTCTCACAAGTCATAAACACAAACTCACAAATACAAACACAACATGCACATGACATGGTGCACTAGCCATGGAAAAAAGTAAATAATATACGGATTTGGCCAAAAATCCGATAAATAACATTATAATAAATAAATCATTTTTATCCCCGATTAATTTCCAAATATTGGTATATACTTATACCATTTTACGAAAAGTAATATTTTGTATTTCTGAAATGTTACATTTCAACATAAGATTGAAATTCTTGTGGATAAGTAAAACTCCCAAATGACTGATTAGAAGAAATGTCTAGAGAAGATGTAAAAGTCAGGTAGGATCGATAAGAATTGAATGGTTGTGAAAATTGGGCAGAAGTAGGATTAACATTGTGATAAGAAGAATATTGATATTGGTTAGTGGGTTGGCAACTTTCAATAGACATCATATATGCCACAAACCGAGTCTTAAAATTTTCTTTAGAAAGTGGTGGTGTTTGTTGTCCTAATGGTTTGATTGGATTGAAACTTTGGCCGTTAGCCCTCGCTATATGCTCAGCGATGGACATGAGTTTAGGAGTTTCCTCACTCGGAGTATCAACATAAAAAGATGTAGAATTAGGATGCGGTTGATAAGACCTAGACTGAGATGGCTAACTGTTTCTATCCGCTTGTTCTATCCGATATCTTAAGGACATGGGAGAGTCGGATGGTATACCGAAGCGATTACGAAAACAAGAAATATCTGGTTCTGGATAGCAAAGACCGGCAAGAGTTCGTCTATTTGGGTTACCCATTATAAGAAGAAAAGAAAAAGTGGTAGTAAAATAACCACAATCAATAACGGTGTTGCGTGTACCGAAGCGATTACTAAAATTTTAACTTGGCTCTGATACCATGAAAGTCCACCCTAGCACCACAACAAGGTTTTAGTAGCATCAAGCATGCCAAATTTAAAAATTTTATGTGCTAAGTTAGACTAACCAAGATCTTAACTAGAATAATTAGGGTTTAATCTATGATGATATGAAAAACTAAAGAAATGAAAGAAATTATACTCCCATAGATCGAGTCCTTCACTTCACAAGCTCCGTATAGTAGTCCACGCGACTCCACTAGGCTCCACTTGAGAGAATGAGCGAGCTTTCTCCGATGACCTTCGTGCCGAAGATGATCCACCCGAAGCCCATAAGCTCAAGCTACCTCTTTACTAATCTCCTATCAGTGAAGGAAACACGCCACACCAAAGTGCTAGTTTAGTGTTGGATGGTGAAGTAGGGGATATATTTAGCTCACTACTTTGTTCAAATCTCCATGGTTCACATTATATGTGAGGGGTTAGAGTTTTGATGCATGAAGAAGAAGAAGAAGAGAGCAAGAGAGTGTTAGGGAGCAACTCAAGAATGAGCTAAAAAATAATGTTAGAATGGCTACTCCCTTGTGTTGCTTTATTGAAGTATGGAAATATCTCAATTATAAAAATTGAGCCATACTTCAATAGTGCACACAAACAAATAAATAATAATAAAAGCCATTCTTCAACCCATACTCTCATTTTTCACCTCATTTCTATTTTTCACAAAAATAGAAAATCATACCATGCTTAATATATATATATATATATATATATATACATACATACATACATACATATTAATATATATTAAGTAAATAATTAGTGAGCTAATAATATTAGTTAAGATATAATTATATCAAATATAACATATATCACATTATTAAATCAACACTTGATTTAATAATCCGGTTATATCACATATGACCGAATAATATCATTTATCTGTGTATCACATTATCAAATCAACACCTAATTCGATAATCTGGTTATATCACATATAACCTAACTTGATAACAGATAACTGCCAGATTACAATACGGTATCACATACACGTATTTAATCAGGCCCCCGCACATATCATCATATGTGCCCTATTTCATTTCGCTTGAACCAGAAAACTTCTATGCGGGACTCTAAATACTTGTTAATATGCCAGCAGTAGGTGATGATCACATCAGTCACGCCGTCAGCGGTACTAGCTGGACGTAACGGCTACTCGGGTATTGAGCGATATGAAGATCAACAAGCAAGCTTGTCCATACTCTCCATGAAGCCTATCAGTAACACTTACCGTACAGTCCGGTCTCTTCGTCTGATATGTCGCATATCGAGTTTAGGGGTGGTAAACGTCAGACCCCAGTAACTTGATAAGTCATGCCGATGTCTGGCCTATAACGGTTCGAGAAACTACTGATAACTCTTATCAGTAAATCTCAGCAGCAGCCATGGTCAGGGACTTCCAGTTATAGGAAATCGAACATAGCGCAACATCAACCTCCAAACCGGGAGAGACGAAACCCCTCTTATCGCTCATTGCCTCCATGTGACTTGGGACTGTACCAAAATCCACCTGTTTGCACGTCTTCTTTGAGCGTGGTAGGGAGGAAATCAAAGCACGGTGGGAGCCATATAAAACTCTATGACGATCTCGGGTCTACAGACTAATCTGTACCAGTGTTACCAGAGGACTGCTATCTGACGATAGGTATACCACCAACTAGGAGTCCTCGGCGAGTCCTGTTCGGTGTACCCATTCTCCAATGAGCACCTGCATAATCTTTGATGTCACACGCCAATGATTGTGGGATCAACCATCACCCTCTATGGGACAAGAAACGTACACACTAGTCTACTCTGAAATATTGATGCCCTGTCTCGATATCCCCTCGACTAGGAACTGTTAAAGATTGTACTTTTGGACCACCCTGACCCCACTAGTATGATCTCATCATAATCCTGGTAGTCAAGTATATATCCTAAGGGCTTTATCAACATGTAAGAGACAGACAGTATAATAATACCAGTCTACATGTTAAGATAAAGGCAACCAGATAGCATATTATCATGTCGAGCAAGAAAGTTCTCTATATATATGTCCAAGCATCCACTATATCAAAAATAATGGCCTCTAGGGCATACATATTCTTAACATCACCGGACATGCCAGAATCTGTTTACCGCCGAAAATCGGCCAGACAAACTGGAGTAGAACGTCTAGCCTGAATTTGAGGGTAGATGCATTTGTTTGATCCATCCACCTCTCCGAAGACACTGTTTCTGCAAAAAATTTGACGCTCGAAATTTAAGTTTCACTTAGACAAGAAAAAACGCCAAGGTAAAAGTGTCAAGCTGGGATGCGCATTCACCCTACGTGCAAAGCACGTGGTGCGAGTCGCCAAACCCATGCGTATGCATACCACTTGAAAAGCACGTGGTGCGAGTCGTCAAGCCCAAGCGTATGCATACCACGTGAAAAGCACGTGGTGCGAGTCGTCAAGCCGGTTGCGCATGTTCACCATGTGAAAAGTATATGGTGCAAGCCACTAAGCCCATGCGCATGCGCATCATGTGCAAAGCACGTGGCGCAAGCCGCATGTTGGGTTGAAGAGCATCTTTCAGCATAACTTAAGTTATATTTCGGAAATATTTCCTTATCTTTCTTAAAACAGAAAGATTTTTTCTTGTTAATAAGAGATAATTTTAATATTTTTCTAAAACAAAAAATATTAACTCTGATAACAGAGGCCCTTGGATCAAAGATCCAACGGTGCCTAAGCACTCTGGTTGATCTTAAGATCAATTTGGGAGATCTCATGTGAAAGATTCTCGCACTTATCTAACAATTCTCCTCTCCTATAAATAGGAGAGGGGGAAGGCATCAAAGGCGCATACCCTCCATAAGATACAGAAAAAACCCTAAAGCTATGCAATTCCTCCTTTTCTCCACAAAACCGAAGCATATGAGATCAATCTCCATTAAAAAAAGGTTAACCTTCATAAGAACTTAAGTTCTTCTCTCTAATCTTAAGATCCTTAAGTCAAAACACTCCTCATTGAAAACTTATGCTTTCACAGAGGAACTTTTGATCTTAAGATCTAGGGTTTGGGAAAAAACTTAAAAGAACCCTTACCAAAACGATGATGAAGAACATCAAGATCCTAAAGATCTGTCACGCCCCGCTTCCCAGAGTACGCTAAATTGGGCATGTGACATAGCCAACCATGCTACCTGTGGGTACGAAGTATCCATCCACAGTCACATTACGGTTGTAGAGATATCAAGAACAAAATAAAACTATCTAATACATGTCCATAAGCCAAGATAATAAGAGTCAAGAATAATAAAAGTGCGGAAGCAAAAGATCCAATACAAATAACTGGAATGTATGTCCCATAATGCGGGCTCACATTAGGAATAAAATCCAGGAAATAAAGAACTAACTACTACCGACACCTCACAACTCAGCCTGCTGGCTGAAGTACTCCGGCTCGGACTGCAGCAACGGTACAGAATCTGGGCCATGCAAAACCCAGACGTCAGCGCGTCATGCCATCAAGTAATAAAGTACAACAGGGTAACAAGCAATGCAAAATATAATCATGAGTTATAAAGCATGTGTAACAGTGATATAAATCAGGGCAGTGAAGGGTAGTGTGCAGTAAATAAACTAAACTGTTCTATTGGGTTTCTACTCTAAAGTCTTTGAAATCAATTTGATGAATTATCGATGTAACTCAATAGTATCCCGTGCATACCCGGGACCACGGTCAAGATTCTCGGGCTGAATCCGAGACATGCCGCTAGGCACTAAAACATGAAATATGTACAGATGAATGATGTCAGCATCATCATCCCAAGGCTGGCCTAGCCTCTAAAACTGATCGGTAAAGGTAGTACACTGTCGAGTTACAAGTCAGGTTTCATCATTGATTTCCCCATACCCCCAAGTTGTGTATGTCAAGTCAGGTATTCAGTAATCAAGAGCTAATGCCAACACAGGATCAGGTAAAAGCAGGTTTGTCTGGATAGACAACAGGAACGGTCCGTGAGGACTACATGTCAGGTTTGTTGGCATTAGACACGAGATCAAGTAACGGGTCAAGCCATGGTACATCAGGTCGAGTCAAGTAGTGTACGGTACCATGTCGGGTCAGGTAATGGTTGCAACCGGTCATGTCAGGAAGCACAAAATGCTATGTGGGTGCTCATAAATCAAACTAACATAATTATGGTTATAAATGAACAAGCAAGAGTAATATCAGCATAATAAACCAGATCAGGTGATATGATAAACAAGTTGGTACTGATTAAATTATAACGATGCATGGTTATCACTTTGCGTTTAAGGGAGGGTGTCACATTTCTTAACTGCATCATAACTAAAATGGATGTTTACTCATGTTATCAGGTATTAAGAAATTCTAGGGATGCATTGATATATTAATATGTTCACCGGATGAAATCCTAGCTAAACAGGTTAAAATGCATATGAGTGTCCGATGGAGCAAACTATATAGAGAATACCATAGGCCGTGTCAATAGTCGAAATGTGATTAAAACATACAAATGTGGTTATTGGGTTTAATAAAGTAAATGCATATGGTAGGTTTCAAGTTTGGAAAAATAAAATGATATAATGCGACATCGAGCATGAAAAGGAAAATCATGTTACTAAGGTTAGACTACGGATTTAATGAGCCATAAAAATGTATATGCAATATGTTAATTAGCATGTAGCAAGTTTTACTTGCCTCGACGGAACGCGATACGGTAAACGGAACGTCTCGCGTCGGCGGGAAAAGTCGCAACGCGTGCACGGTACAAGGAAAGAGTTCGAACGACGAACAGTAGAAACACACGGGTCAGAGTTCCTCGCTGGATCGTCGGGAATCGTCGCCGGCACGGTCGGATTCCGGCGAACCCAAAACAGTAAATATATATATCGAAAAGATGTATAGAAAAAGAAAGAGACGAATGAACAGGAAAGGAGGGGAGAGAGGAGACTCACTGTGGTTTAGAAGGAAGTTGCGAGGTGTCGACGGCGTCGATGTAAATCCGGCGATCTATAGAGGTATCTCCTTATCTCTTTATATTTTCAAAAACAGAAAGAAAACTTAAAGAAAAGCATAGGAAGAAGGAGAAGAAGGACTGAGAGAGAAGGGGTACTCACTGGGGTTGCTAGGCTGTGGTTGCAGGGTTGGAAGTCGTCGGCAAAGGAACTCCGGCAAGAATGACGGCGAGGCAGTGTGCGTTCTGGGTTACAGCGAAGGCCTCAGGTGCTCGATTGCTAGGGTTTGGTGAAGGTTGGGCTTAGATGTAGGGTTCTGGCGTTGGAGGGAGAGCAGGGGAGAGGGAGGAGATGGCAATGGTGACTAGAGATGAAGGAGTCGGCGGCGACGAGGTCATGGTGGTGGATAGAAGTGCTCGGGTTAGAAGTTGCAGTGGGTTCGTTCGAAGGAGACAAAGGAGAAAGAGTTGTTGGAGAAGAGGGTGACGAGAGGGTGCAGAGGGTGTCGACGCTGGTGGATTGGGGATTGAGGAGCTAGGGTTTCATGGTTAACATGGGTTCTCGTGGACGAGCGCGGTTAAAAAAAGAAGAAGAAGAAAGAGATGCAGAGGGAGGTGATGAGAATCAAGGAATGTACAGTAATCGCGATAGCTGAGAGAAAGCGCGAGAGGAGAGAGAAAAAGAAAAGAGAGAGAGAGAGAGAAAGAGCTGCGTCACTAAGGGAGAGGGAGAGAGAGAGAGAAAGAGAATGGGAAAGAGAGAGAGGGAGACGTGGGGCCCGGGCTATTAAGGGAATTCTTTGATTGGCTGGGAAATATTGGGTGATGATAGAAAAGGGAAGAAAGAATTGGTGGGGACGGGATAAAAGAAATGGAGGGTTTTGATTGGGTTAGGGGAGCAATAAAGAATCACTGGGTTTTAAAAAGATAGTCTTGTTGGTTAAAAAATCTATAATAGGCTGTGAAATATTTTAAAGGGATTTAAAATAGAAAAATATTTTAAAGGGATTTAAAATAGAAAAATATTTTCTGGCGGATTAGAAATTAGAAAATAGGATTTGGCATAAATGCAAAATATTTCAGAATTGCGCCCAAGTCGAGTGCAAAAATTTGAATTCGAAAGATGAAAATTATTGGCAGGTTCCAAAAGTTAAAATGAAGGATTTTATAATTAAAAAACATACCCCCAAGAAAGGACGCACGCACACCCGCGTAGCCGTCCAAACACGTCCGTTTCCCTGAACGGGATGAGAACACGATGCAAGGATGCTACCACAGGGTTATGGGTGCCAAGCAGGCCATGACAAGTATTTTTAATTTATTTTAAAAGACTTAAATTGTTATATGCAAGAATTTGAATTGTCGGGTAAATTACAACTAGCAGCAGTCAAGTAAGATAAATGAAATAAATACCACACACTACACATACGGTAACCGAAATTTGTAGAACTGGACTCGGTTGTTACATTATACCCAACTACAAAAAGAATTTCGTCCTCGAAATTCCAAGAATATAAAAGACAGTCGAACAATCAAATTACAAGAAAAGATGATGAAACTTCTGCCGGATTTCATCTTCTCATTCCCAAGTGGACTCTCCATGCGAGCGATTACCCTAAGAAACAAGTACAAGAGGGATAACCTTGTTTTTAAGAACCTTTTTCCTTCGATCCACAATTTCAACCGGTCGCTCCTCAAAAGTCAAATCTTCTCGTACCGTCAGCTCCGAATGATCCAACACATGTGTTTCATCTCGAACGCACTTACGGAGTTGAGATACGTGAAACATATCGTGCACATTCGCCAAGGACCGCGGTAACGCCAAACGGTACGCTACTTCACCAACACGCTCCAAGATCTCAAAGGGTCCAACAAATCGAGGACTGAGCTTTCCTCGACTTCCAAAACGAATCACCCCTCTTGTCGGTGATATCTTCAAGAATACCAAATCCCCTACGGCGAACTCTAGAGGTCTTCTCGACGTATCTGCCCAACTCTTCTGTCTGTCTTGAGCTGTTTTCATATGATTTCTGATAGTGTTAACTTTCTCAACTTTCTGCACAACCAAATCTGGTCCCAACAATCTTCGTTCACCGGCATCGTCCCAACAAACCGGTGAACGACATTTGTGACCATACAAAGCTTCAAATGGAGCCATCTGAATAGTTGCCTGGAAACTGTTGTTGTAAGAAAACTCCACCAAATGTAGATGATCCTCCCATGAACCCTTGAAGTCCAACATGCACGCTCTCAACATATCTTCAAGAGTTTGGATCGTTCTCTCCGACTGACCATCAGTTTGAGAATGATAAGCTGTGTTAAACTTCAACCGAGTCCCCAAACTTTCCTGTAAACTCCGCCAAAAGTGTGATAAGAACCGAGTGTCACGATCGGACACGATGCTTACCGGTACTCCATGCAATCTTACAATCTCCTGCATGTACTGCTCCGCCAAAGTCTCTGTTGATTGACCAACCCGAAAAGGAATAAAGTGAGCTGCCTTGGTCAAACGATCAACAATCACCCATACTGCATTGTTGCCCTTTGGACTCCGCGGTAGAGCTGTCACGAAATCCATGGTTATATGTTCCCACTTCCACTGAAGAATCGGAAGTGGTTGCAATAAACCAGCAACCCTTTGATGTTCAGCCTTAACTTGCTGACACACCAAGCACTTTGCCACAAAGCGAGCGATCTCCCGTTTCATACCTTCCCACCAGAAATGCTGTCGTAAGTCTCGGTACATCTTCGTGCCTCTTGGATGTACGGAATAAGCTGAACTGTGTGCCTCCTTCATAAGCTCTACGCGAATATCTCCCTTTGGCACACACAAACGGCTACCGTATCTCAACGAACCATCTTCATGTATCAGTAAATCTGTTCGTAGTCCGGCTTCAACCTGTTCTCGAAACTTTTGCAATCTAGGATCCTGCGATTGCACTGCCTTAATATTCTCGATCAACGACGAATGTACTTGCAGCTGCATCAACTGCCCCGAAAAATGTGGTAGCACAACCTCCAAATCAAATCTTCGAAAGTCTTCAACGAGTTCCTTCTTCGTGGTCAACATCTGAATTGCCGGTAATCGACTGAGCGCATCCGGTACGACATTAACCTTCCCCGGATGGTACTTGAGATCAAGATCGTAATCAGCCATCAGCTTTAACCATCTACGTTGCCTCATATTAAGCTCCTTCTGCGTGAACACATACTTCAAGCTCTTATGATCAGTAAAAACTTCGACCCTTTCGCCCAAAAGGTAGTGTCTCCAAATTTTCAAAGCGAAAATCACAGCCGCAAGCTCCAAGTCGTGAGTTGGGTAATTCTTCTCATGGGTCTTCAATTGTCTTGATGCGTACGCTACAACCTTTCCATGCTGCATCAAAACACATCCCAATCCTTTTCCAGATGCGTCACTGTGAATCACCAATCCTCCGAAACTGTTTGGCACGGTCAGAATATGAGCGGTTATCAATCTCTGCTTCAACGTCTCAAAAGCCGACGCACATCTATCCGTCCACACAAAAGGTACCTCCTTGCGCGTAAGCTTGGTCAACGGCTCCGCCAGACGAGCATAGTTCTCCACGAATCTTCTGTAATACCCGGCGAGTCCAAGAAAACTTCTTATCTCCGCAACATTCTTCAGAATCGGCCAATCTCGAACTGCGGCAATCTTTTCGGGATCGACGGCGATTCCATCGCCGGACACAACATGCCCCAAAAACTTTACTTCTTCCAGCCAAAACTCGCACTTGCTCATCTTCACATATAACTTCTCCTGTCTCAATGTCTGCAGTGCGATCTTCAAATGTTCTGCATGCTCTTCAAAACTCTTCGAATAGACCAGAATATCGTCAATGAATACCATAATAAACTGGTCCAAGAATGGTGAAAAGATTCGGTTCATCAAGTCCATGAATATCGCCAGTGCATTCGTTACTCCGAAGGGCATCACTAAGTACTCGTAATGTCCATACCGAGTTCGGAATGCTGTCTTGCAAATATCTTCTGATTTAACTCGGACCTGATGATATCCGGATCGCAAATCCAACTTCAAGAATACCCCGTGCCAGTAAGCTGCTCAAAAAGTTCGCCAATGTGAGGGATCGGGTACTTGTTCTTAATAGTCACCCGGTTTAATTCTCGATAGTCGATGCACATCTTTCTCGTGCCATCTTTCTTCTTAACTAGAAGAACTGGAGCTCCCTAAGGCGAGTTACTGCTTCGAATCCAACCCTTCTCAAGCAGTTCAGCAACCTGTTTCTTGACTTCTTCCAACTCCACTGGTGCCATTGGATAATACGCTTTAGATACTGGCGCTGCACCAGGAATAAGATCAATTGCGAACTCCACGTCTCGCTTCGGCGGTAATCCCGATATATCTTCAAACACGTCCATAAAATCGCGAACAACAGCTGGCTCTTCACATTCATCAACCTCCATTGATGTAAGAATATTAGTTGTCGGCCTAGCCCTAAACTCGACTGGCCCGACAGAACTGCTTCCTCCAGTGAAGGTAAACTCAGAGTGTCCGGAAATCTGGAAAATTACTTTCTTTGCCCTACAATCAATGTGAGCGTGGAAAGTGCCAAGAAAATCCATTCCCAAGACGACTTCGTAGCTGCCCGTATCAATCACCAAGAAATCTGCAAAAAACTCCCGTCCGCAAACAACAACTGTACAATCTTTACATTCCCTACTAGATATGATTTTCCCATTCCCAGTGTATATGTCCCAGAAACTAGACAGGGTCGTGCAGGTAATCGAGTGTGTAGCTTTAAACTTGGATGACATAAAACAATAGGATGCACCAGTATCAAATAACGCTAATGCGGGAAAACCATGAACGAGTAGAATACCTGAAACAACTTCTCCTGACGCCCTAGCTTCCTCAGCCGTCAAGGTAAAAGCTCGAGTCTGATTAGGTCCTTGAGTCAGCTGCTTCTGTCCCTGGAACGGTTTCTGCGGAGGCTTCTGAATATCATCCCTCGTACGAAGCTTCGACGGACATGAGTTAACAGTGTGATCTGCCGCTCCACAAACCAAATAGAGTCCCTGCCTCCTTCGACAATCCTTTTGCACGTGGCTAGGTAACTGGCAGTAGTTACAAGTCACACTCTTTCTCTGGTCAACAACAACAGGCTTCTTCATCGGTGTTACGCCACGACGGTTCACTGGGATACCCCTGCGTCCATGAGCTCGGTTTGGTACAAATGCCGGCTTCCTTACTGCAACTGCTGTCTGCTGTAAACTCCCAGTCTTCCCAGATAGGCTCTGCTGTTCTCGGGCTGCTGTAAGTACTTGTGAGAAAGTGGTCAAACCCAGAGAGACAATCTGCCTCTGGATGTCCACATCCAAGCTGCGTATGAACCTCCTTGCCCTGTCTGCATCGTTGGCAACTAAAGGTCCAGCGAATCTACTAAGCCGTGTCCATTCTGCTGCATGCACATCTACGGGTGCTCCATTCTGCCTCAGACCGATGAACTTCTCTTCCATTTCCTCCCGTGCAGTCCGCGGGAAGAACCTCTCCAGGAAACTCTTCGAAAAATCCGCCCACTTGATCGGCTTGGGCAAGCGGGTCTCCTCCACAAGCTACTATTCACGGGCGTAGTCCACTAACTGAATACGCACCACATCCACTCTTTTCTCATCTAGAATCTGTGCCGCAATAAGTAAGTTCTCCGTGTCAACTAGCCACTGCTCCGCTGGCAACGGCTCTTCCAATCCGGTAAAGACAGACGGACCCAAACGCCTGAAATCTGCTACGGTCCCTACCTGATCAACCGGTTTAGCTCCAACATTGTCCACGGACTGCTGAACGGTCCGCAAACCTTCCTGGAACGATTCAGCTTGCTGCTGGATCAGCTCGGTCTGCCTCTTTTGATTCTCCAGCATTCCCCGTATCACTCCCAGCATAGCGGCTTCGTCAACACGCCTTTGGTACGTCCTTAGATTCTTGTCTGCCATATTCCTGAAATCAAAACACCCAAAATTAGCATGATAACAGATTTAAAGTATAGATCAAGGCTAGAACCCCAAGTTACTTAAATAGAGTACCGTATTGTAACTATGCCGCGGTATCATAGCTACAATTACATAACTCCACCCAAGTCGCCTAAGTCCTAGAGATAACAAGGAATCAGGTTTTCGAGTCGATATGCAAAGGAAGTTTGCACATCGTAAAAGATATAATCAGAAGGAACTTGATTCAAGAACGGTAAAACGGCAAGGTGGCAGGACATGTTTCCTAAACACGGGTATTCTGATTCCTGTATTGGGTACAATATCCAACTACAAAAGGAATCAACCCGACTATCCTATGGCACTGATACCAAAAGAACCATGTCACGCCCCGCTTCCCAGAGTATGCTAAATTGGGCACGTGATATAGCCAACCATGCTACCTGTGGGTAGGAAGTATCCATCCACAGTCACATTACGGTTGTAGAGATATCAAGAACAAAATAAAACTATCTAATAC
Source organism: Agapanthus africanus (assembly GCA_030015575.1). NCBI lineage: Eukaryota > Viridiplantae > Streptophyta > Magnoliopsida > Asparagales > Amaryllidaceae > Agapanthus > Agapanthus africanus. The sequence continues at coordinate 78,816,157 of CM057339.1, read as the reverse complement.
ATGTCCATAAGCCAAGATAATAAGAGTCAAGAATAATAAAAGTGCGGAAGCAAAAGATCCAATACAAATAACTGGAATGTATGTCCCATAATACGGGCTCACATCAGGAATAAAATGCAGGAAATAAAGAACTAACTACTACCGACACCTCACAGCTCAGCCTGCTGGCTGAAGTACTCCGGCTCGGACTGCAGCAACGGTACAGAATCTGGGCCATGCAAAACCCAGACGTCAGCGCGTTATGTCATCAAGTAATAAAGTGCAACAGGGTAACAAGCAATGCAAAATATAATCATGAGTTATAAAGCATGTGTAACAGATATAAATCAGGGCAGTGAAGGGTAGTGTACAGTAAATAAACTAAACTGTTCTATTAGGTTTCTACTCTAAAGTCTTTGAAATCAATTTGATGAATCATCGATGTAACTCAATAGTATCCCGTGCATAGCCGGGACCACGGTCAAGATTCTCGGGCTGAATCCGAGACATGCCGCTAGGCACTAAAACATGAAATATGTACAGATGAATGATGTCAGCAGCATCATCCCAAGGCTGGCCTAGCCTATAAAACTGATCGGTAAAGGTAGTACACTGTCGAGTTACAAGTCAGGTTTCATCATTGATTCCCCCATACCCCCAAGTTGTGTATGTCAAGTCAGGTATTCAGTAATCAAGAGCTAATGCCAACACAGGATCAGGTAAAAGCAGGTTTGTCTGGATAGACAACAGGAACGGTCCGTGAGGACTACATGTCAGGTTTGTTGGCATTAGACACGAGATCAAGTAACGGGTCAAGCCATGGTACATCAGGTCGAGTCAAGTAGTGTACGGTACCATGTCGGGTCAGATAATGGTTGCAACCGGTCATGTCAGGAAGCACAAAATGCTATGTGGGTGCTCATAAATCAAACTAACATAATTATGGTTATAAATGAACAAGCAAGAGTAATATCAGCACAATAAACCAGATCAGGTGATATGATAAACAAGTTGGTACTGATTAAATTATAACGATGCATGGTTATCACTTTGCGTTTAAGGGAGGGTGTCACATTTCTTAACTGCATCATAACTAAAATGGATGTTTACTCATGTTATCAGGTATTAAGAAATTCTAGGGATGCATTGATATATTAATATGTTCACCGGATGAAATCCTACCTAAACAGGTTAAAATGCATATGAGTGTTCGATGGAGCAAACTATATAAGAGAATACCATAGGCCGTGTCAATAGTCGAAATGTGATTAAAACATACAAATGTGGTTATTGGGTTTAATAAAGTAAATGCATATGGTAGGTTTCAAGTTTGGAAAAATAAAATGATATAATGCGACATCGAGCATGAAAAGGAAAATCATGTTACTAAGGTTAGACTACGGATTTAATGAGCCATAAAAATGTATATGCAATATGTTAATTAGCATGTAGCAAGTTTTACTTGCCTCGACGGAACGCGATACGGTAAGCGGAACGTCTCGTGTCGGCGGAAAAAGTCGCGACGCGCGCACGGTACACGGAAAGAGTCCGAGCGACGAACAGTGGAAACACACGGGTCAGAATTCCTCGCTGGATCGTCGGGAATCGTCGCCGGCACGGTCGGATTCTGGTGAACCCAAAACAGTAAATATATATATCGAAAAGATGTATAGAAAAAGAAAGAGACGAATGAACAGGAAAGGAGGGGAGAGAGGAGACTCACTGTGGTTTAGAAGGAAGTTGCGAGGTGTCGACGGCGTCGATGTAAATCCGGCGATCTACAGAGGTATCTCCTTATCTCTTTATATTTTCAAAAACAGAAAGAAAACTTAAAGAAAAGCATAGGAAGAAGGAGAAGAAGGACTGAGAGAGAAGGGGTACTCACTGGGGTTGCTAGGCTGTGGTTGCAGGGTTGGAAGTCGTCGGCCAAGGAACTCCGGCAAGAATGACGGCGAGGCAGTGTGCGTTCTGGGTTACAGCGAAGGCCTCGGGTGCTCGATTGCTAGGGTTTGGTGAAGGTTGGGCTTAGATGTAGGGTTCTGGCGTTGGAGGGAGAGCAGGGGAGAGGGAGGAGATGGCAATGGTGACTAGAGATGAAGGAGTCGGCGGCGAGGAGGTCGTGGTGGTGGATAGAAGTGCTCGGGTTAGAAGTTGCAGTGGGTTCATTCGAAGGAGACAAAGGAGAAAGAGATGTTGGAGAAGAGGGTGACGAGAGGGTGCAGAGGGTGTCGACGTTGGTGGATTGGGGATTGAGGAGCTAGGGTTTCATGGTTAACATGGGTTCTCGTGGACGAGCGCGGTTAAAAAAAGAAGAAGAAGAAAGAGATGCAGAGGGAGGTGACGAGAATCAGGGGGCGGTGACGAGAATCAAGGAATGTACAGTAATCGCGATAGCTGGGAGAAAGCGCGAGAGGAGAGAGAAAAAGAAAAGAGAGAGAAAGAGCTGCGTCGTTGTGGGAGAGAGAGGGAAAGAGAAAGGGAAAGAGAGAGAGGGAGACGTGGGGCCCGGGCTATTAAGGGAATTCTTTGATTGGCTGGGAAATATTGGGTGATGATAGAAAAGGGAAGAAAGAATTGGTGGGGTCGGGATAAAAGAAATGGAGGGTTTTGATTAGGTTAGGGGAACAATAAAAGATTCACTGGGTTTTAAAAAGATAGTCTTGTTTGTTAAAAAATCTATAATAGGCTGTGAAATATTTTAAAGGGATTTAAAATAGAAAAATATTTTCTGGCGGATTAGAAATTAGAAAATAGGATTTGGCGTAAATGCAAAATATTTCAGAATTGCGCCCAAGTCGAGTCGAAAAATTTGAATTCGAAAGATGAAAATTATTGGCAGGTTCCAAAAGTTAAAATGAAGGATTTTATAATTAAAAAGCATACCCACAAGAACGGACGCACGCACACGCGCGTAGCCGTCCAAACACGTCTGTTTCACTGAACGGGACGAGAACACGATGCAAGGACGCTATCACAGGGTTAGGGGTGCCAAGCAGTTTATTTTAAAAGACTTAAATTGTTATATGCAAGAATTTGAATTGTCGGGTAAATTACAACTAGCAGCAGTCAAGTAAGATAAATGAAATAAATACCACACACTACACATACGGTAACCGAAATTTGTAGAACTGGATTCGGTTGTTACAAGATCGATATGAAAAGATGAAGTTTTAAACTTCGAAAGACCTCAAGATCATAAAGAACTGATCTTGAAGGTTTTAATGGCCAAACATACCATTAAAACAGAAGCTTAAGCTTCTTGAAACTTAAGTTTCAAAATTATAGAGATTAATCTCTAAAGAGAAACCCTAGGCGTTGCGCCCCACGTGTCTTGCATGTGGTATCTGTGCCAGAAAAGAGATATGCTAGATGGGCATGCGCCACATAATACGCACGTGGGCATGCGCCCATTTGACAGGCTACGCCAAACGCGCTATTGCCAAAGAAACCCATGCGCCAAATATGGCATGCGTTGTGTGATAGCCATGTGACCATGCGCCAATGCTCCCCTCATGCGCCACGTGGAAGTCAGGTGGACGTGCGCCAGTGACAAAGTTTTTTACTCAACATGATACGCACGTAAGTTGGGCATGCACCAATATGCCATGCGCCCATATAGCATGCGCGCACATATGTTATGCACACATATGTCATGCGCTCATATGTTACACAGACCAATTCCTAGCCCCAAATTGGCTAAGCCCCTGAAGCTTAAGCTTCTTTGATCTAATGATCAATTTAGCCCATATGCTGGAAACTGTAAATTGATCTTAATCCTAAATACAACTAACAGTCCTTAGTTAAACTTCTAGGTTGATTTTAGTCTAAAACAAGATTAACGATCCTTAGATAAACTCAAGTATTCCCTGAACTGACGGATCTCATCGATATAAGAAATGCGTTCTAAGTTCAACTCCCATTGGCAAACCAACATACCAACGTGGGCCCAAACACCAAATCTAAATATATACGGATTTGGAATAATTCGCGCCCTACGGGCATGACAATGTTAGTCTTCGTATACAATCCAAGGGCAATATAAATAAACTAAAACACGACACGTGAAGAAATAGACCTGGAGTACAGAAAGTTGTTATTGCCTTGCAATAACGTAATTAACTGCAGGGCTTGCGCTTATAGGAAAAAGCATCTCTACAATCAATAAACCTCTCATCCATGATGTGGAATCTGAAAGTTTGGATACAACGGTCGCATCTTTCCAAACCTCCGATATACGGGGCTATAAATCAACTTCATATCTTCGTAGAGGTGAATGGATATATTCCAAATAGTATCTGCTCCCAAATTCAGGCTAGACGTGCTTCCCGCACCTCAGTCCAGTTTCCGGCGGTAAACAGATTCTGACACGTTCGGTGGGACATTTTTCTCTTTCCACTCCACACTTTGTGCGTCGTATTTTCATGAACAAAATTGTGGTATACTATGACTATGGTTGCTCTTGAATTCCAAGGAAGACCGAAGCTAGTGCTTTCTCTCCTATGCAGACTTCAATGGCACTCTGCAATAACTCCAAGGCCACCATACTTCAGCTGATCTTCTCTAGGCAGACTATGCCCTACTAATCGGCATCCCAATAGTTCAACACATGCAAGAATGGAACGGGCTCCAATTTAGGCAAATGCCTCCACTCCTCCCTACCATTGGTGCCACAACGCCAAAGGAGGAGGCTTCAAAGGAGTTGGTCTTCGACAGGCTGATAACAAGCTTGGCAGGCCCTTCCGAGAAGCCTGCAAAATCAAAAAGCTCAATCTCCAACGGGCTGAATTCAAGCTCTGTGGGCCCATCAAAGAAGCTCGTAACACCAAAGAACTCAGTCTTCAAAAGGCTGACCTTTGCCACTCCTTCCGCTTCAACCATTCCGGCCGCTCCAAAGAAGTCAGTTATCAAGGGGTCGACGCCTACAGCTCATGCTGCTCCCGAAGCGCCAAAACACGTTTCACCCCCAAGACACATGCCTTCCATAGAATGGCACTAAATGTTCCTACGGTGTTGAAGGCATCAGTTTTCAAGCGACTGACACCCGTGGAAGCTCAAAAGGCACAAATGGGACATTTATATGAAGCTCCTTAAACTGAAGAAGTTCATGTTTCAAGATGTTCTCCACGTCATTACTGGAGCCGGCAAAGACAAGATGAGGGCATCTCCCCATCAGGGCTAACTCCATTGATGCCCACTATCGATGTAGCTGTCTCGACCAAAAACGGTTTCGAGCCGCTCAAAAGGGTTAGGCGGAATTCGCCTATCGCCGTCCTAAAGAAGTCCCAACCACATGTGGGAGCATCAAATGGGTAAAAGCCAATGCTCAAGCCAAAACTTTCCTCGATGATCTACAAAGTCTGGAAAGAATTTCGTGGCTCTATTATTTATAGCTGCCCGTCTCCAAAATCTAAGAAGCTCAGGAATCTGCTAAAAGCCGATGACTCAGATTCCAAGTCCAAAGTGGCTCTTCCTAAAAAGCAATGGCCATAAAGATCCTTATCTTCTAAGGCAAATCCTAAAAGTAAAAATGTCAAAAGCTCCACGCAGAAGGCCGAAGCAGTCCATACCGTCCGGATAATACACATCAACAGAAGTGAAAATAACGTTTCCATCTGTCATTGACCCCAAACTCGGTCCTTGACTCAAGCTCAAAGGCAGCAGAAGCTGCACGAAATAGCAGCTCAAGTAGCAGCACTCGTCATCCCGCCGCCCAAGATGCGTTCAGAAGACGAACAAGAAGACTTAGCATAGTAAGGGTCTAAAGTCGACTCTTTGAAACGTGCTCTCAATAAGAAAAACAAAGAAGCGGTGGATATGGCCACTAATATGAACAAAATGGTCCTTCTCATGCAGAAGATGTGTGGGATGATGGTTCCGTGGTCAGAATCGCCAGTGGTCCCTAATAATGAAAAGAGAGTTGCCACAAGCTCTCTGTAGGCCCCTTCAACCTCAAAAGATGAAACAATCTCGAAAGCTCAGCTCACCGAGTACATAGCCCAATAGGTCAAACTCTTCACTGCCAGCGAAGCAAACGCCAAGTTGGTCAAGACTGATCATCCATATCTAGTATTGGTACGACCAGAAATAATACCCTCCGGGTTATACAATCCTGAAGTTCAATGTCTTCAAAGGAAAGGGGAATCCCCACCAGCATATCCCGAAGTTCAATGTCTTCAAAGCCATGTGAGATAACACCAGAGGCGATGATAAGTTACTCCTCTGGCAGTTCATCAGCAGCCTGGTGGATATTGCCTTTGAATGGTATTCGGAGCTCCTAAATCACTTCCTAGAGACCTTCACTGACATAAAGCTTCTTTTCATGCTGAAATTCATCAGTGCGAGCAAGCGCACCACCATCTCTGCTCTAATCAATGAAGACAGGAGATCAAACAAAACACCGGTGCAATATGCCATTCGGTGGAGAAATCTCTCCTCAAAATGCGAGCAACCGATTGTCGAAGCATCATCTATTAGGATGTTTATAGGCACCTTTGATCTGCAATCACAGATTTATCCATTCATTTCACTAAACCCACAAAATACCAAGAGCTCCTTGACAAGCTGGTTCAGTTAGAGCAAATCGTCCACTAAGTCGTTAAATTGGGCAAAAAAAAGTCCATAAGCAAAAAGGGTATGGAAGAAAACCCGAAAGGTCTCCGTGAGTAAAAACAGCATAACTGCCCGCGAGTTTGTGAAAATCCGAAAGGGCGCAAACTTGTGAAAGAAAAAGCAATGGAAAAAGTTTCAACCAAGCCCCACCATAGGCGGACCATATTCTTAACATGGTGAACGGAACTTGTGAATCCTCTTGACTTGCAAGGAGAAAACACTCTTATGAGATCCTTACGACTCACGAGGGAAAAGACACTTGGGAGTCCCCACGACTCCTAAGGAGAAAGTCCACTCATGAGATCCTTTCGACTCGTGAGAAGAAAATACCTTTATGAGACCCTCACGGCTCATAAAGTTGAAAAGCCTTAGGCGACAAGGATCTAAACCAGTTTCCTAAGTCGTCACTGCCCTGCGGCCTATCACCAAATTGAATACAGTATACGATCCATGGGTGAGCCGTAAAAAAGAAAGTTGCACCCAAAAGGAAAAGACCCACTCATGTGTGCTCATGATACATGAGGAGAAAATACTCTTGTGAGATCCTTACGACTCACAAGGGAAAAGACACTTAGGAGTCCCCACGACTCTTAAGAATAAAATCCACCTACGAAATCCTCTCGACTCGTAGGGAGAAAATATCTTTACACGGCTCATAAATTTGAAAAGCCTTAGGTGACAGGGATCTAAACCTGTTTCCTGAGCCATCGATTCCCTATAGGCAGTCTCCAAATTGACTATTGTATGATATCCATAGGTTATTGACGATAAAACCCTTGTCCAAAACATCTTACTTTGGCAAACCTAGATACCAATGAAGAGAAGACCCATTCATGTGTCCATACGACACCTGAAGGGAAAAAGACACTTAGGAGTTCCTACAACTCCTAAGAAGAAAATACACCTACGAGATCCTCTCGACTCGTAGGGGAAGATCCTTTATGAGACCCTCACGAGTCATAAAGTTGAATGCCTTAAGTGATAGGGATCTAAACTTTTCTCTTAAGCAGTCTTTGTCCTACGACCAGTGTCCAAATTGACTGCCATATATAATCCACCGGCATGAACGATATATATCATTCCCAAGTGTTGGATATGTATGCCCTAGAGGCCATTATTGTATCTGTATACATGTGGATGCTGGGGATATGTATGTACAGGACAATCTTGCTCAGTTATATAGTATATTATTTGAGTTGTCTTTATCAGGATATGTGTATTACTTTCTTATGATGCTTTTTGTAGCTTGTACATATTAATAAAGACTCGATACAGTAGTATACTATTATGGTTTGACTTTATCTTAACATGTGCATATGTTATATATGTCGACCACATGTTGATAAAGCCCGTAAGATCTTGCTTGATTACCGGCGTTATGATGGCGATCATATTTGTGGGAGCTGGGTAGTCTATAAGCACATCCTTAAATGTCCCAGGTCGCAGGAGTATCGAGATCGGGTATCGATACTCTAGAGTAGAGTTGCGTGTATGTTTCTAGACCCCGACAAGGGGCGGCGGTGGTTGGTCCCACAACTATTGGTGTGATCACCTAAGATTGTATACGGGTGCTCACTGTGGGTGAGTACACTAGATGGACTCGCTGAGAACCTCTAGATGGTATTATACCTATCATCAGATAGAAGTTCTCTTGTGACATGTATACATGTTAGTCTTTGGATCCGAGGTCGTCATTTGTCTCGTGTAAGTTCTTACTGTGCTTTAATCACTACCTTACCACAGCTCTACTGAGTCGTGCAAACAGGTTTTGGTTGGGTACAGTCCCGAGCCACATGGAGGCAGTTAGTGATTGTCACGGATTCGTCTCTCCAGGTATTGGGAGTTGATATCGTACTGTGTTCGATTGGCCAGGACCATAAGACCTTATCCAAGGCAGTTGGGAATTACTGATAGGTTGATCAGTAGTTTCCTTGATTGGTCCTGAACCGAATCAGCACGAATTATCGGGTTATTAGGGTCTGACGCTTACCACCCACTAGATCCGGTATGCGATACTCTTAGACGAAGAGACCGGACTGTACGTAAATTATCACGGATAGGCTCAGTTGGGATCCGGATGAGTTTGTTCGTTGGCTTTCCTTTTCGACAGGTACCCGGGTTGCCGTTACGTATAGCTAGTGCCGCTGACGTGCTTATGGTTATGGATTTATCCAATAACGTACTGCCGGCGTACTGTCGAGTCTTTAGAGTCCCATACAGAGGGTTCTCTGCTTCGGGCGAAACGATATAGAGGCCGTATGATTTTACGGCAGGGTTTGATCACATACGTGTACTTGTGCACGTATGATGTTCGGGTGGATAATACTAGCGGGCTTTGGTTTAAATCGGATCCTAGTATTATATTATTGGATTATTTTCGTCTCTTTGTATTCGTATTTTTCGGAATACGGATATGGGTATATATATATACGGTGAGGGGTATTCTTGTAATTTGTTACAAGGGTGCTTCTAGAAGAAGACACCTCATTATTTTTTTTAACCATTTAGTTAAATGGTTAATGAGGTGGAAAGTGAAGTGTTATCATTCATTGAATGAAGCATGGCTACTTGGTGACTCATATAGTGACTCATGGTTTACTATTGATTCATGGTTGATATTTTGTGTAGATATTTTTGTGTTTGCATTATTATCTACTACACTTAGCCATTCTTCATTCTATTATGCTCACTACAACACTTTCATCTCCTCCAAGCTCTCTTCTTCTACCTCAAACCCTAAATGTCTCATGTGTTGAGAAACCTAGGGTATCTTGAGACTAATTAATTCATCATCATTCTTTATATCCTCTAGGCTATTCAGATTAGCATACTAAGTAACCTAGTTGCCTTGGTTTAAAGGTAGGAGCTCAAAGTAGACACTCTTGGGTGGATCATCTTTAACGCGAGGAGATGGACGATCAAGCTCGATCATGGAGGCCACTAGGAGCATACTAAGGGAGAGGAGTGAAAACCCGAAGGACTTGAGCCTCTTGATATAAACTTCTTTCATAGTAGATAGCTTCTCTAATTATGCTAGTTAGGTTTATGGTAGATTCGGTTTAGGGTTATTCTAGAGCTAGTCTTGAATCGTTGTAAAATTTTTGTTTCGTAATCGGCTTCGGTTGATGGCCAGGGCATTAGTGTAACCCAACAAGTTCCGCCGGCAAGCGATGTTGGGTCACCCGCAGTGAAGCTACATCCGAGAGTTCTACTGGCTGTTAAAAAAAAGTACATAAGCAAAAAGGGCACGGATGAAAACCCGAAAGGGCTCCGTAAGTAAAAATAGCAGGGCTACCCGCGAGTTTGTGAAAACCCGAAAGGAAGTAAATTCGTGAAAAGAAAAACACTCTTATGAGATCCATGCGACTCGCGACAGAAAATACACTTAGGGACCTCTATGGTTCCTAAGGAGAAAATGCACTTATGAGATCCTCTCAACTCGTAGAGAAAAAATACTTTTATGAGACCCTCATGGCTCATAAAATTGAAAAACTTTAACTGATAGGGATCTAAACTTGTCTCCTAAGCCATCGTTGCCTTGTGGTTGGCTTCAAATTGGCCACCGTATACCACCCATGGGCAATTCGTAACAACTTCAAAGTCCCACCAAGGACGAGTGATACCCTCAATATAGTGAACAACACTTGTGAGTCCTCTCGATTTGCAAGGAGAAACCACTCATAAGAGATCTTTACGACTCGCAAAAGAACAAAAACTTAGGGGTCCTCACGGCCCTAAGGAGAAGGTATACCTACGAGATCCTCTCGACTCGTAGGAAGAAAATACCTTTATGAGACCCTTACGGCTCATAAACTCAAAAAGCCTTAGTTGACAGGGATTTAAACCAGCCTTCTAAGCCACCATTGTTCAAATGGGCAATGACAAATGATGAGTCGCTCCTGACAATATTCCAGTTGTAGCAATACTGACGCCAAAATAGGTATTAAATCCCAAATTTCCCCAGGCAGATGGTGAATTGCTCCTGGCATACGTGCTTCAGTGTTGGCAATGCTGATGCCGACCTGAAGTCCAAACTCTCGACCCCTAAGTCGTTAAACTAGGAAATAAAAAAAAGAGAAGAGAGAAATAAAAAAAGAGAAGAGAAAAATAAAATAGCCGAAATGATTGGGCAGCCGCAATAAAAATCTACGCGTAAAATAAAAAAAGAGTCGAAATGATTGGGCAGCTCGTAATAAAAATCAGCGAGTAAAAATAAAATGAAATAGCCGAAATGATTGGACGACTGCGAATAAATAGCCGAAATAATTGGGCAATCATGACTTTCGCGATAAGAAAAGCTGAAATGATAGAGTAATCATAGATATATAAAAAAAGAAAAGAAAATTTTTCTGCCCTACAAATAGTTCGATCCTAACTCTTGTATACAATCCACGGGCATAAAAAATGAAAAAGGAGCAATGTGTTCCACCATATTCGGCCGAGCAAAGAATGGAGTCTCAACGGTGATACATACATCCTAGAGACTATCTGGACGTCTCTCATACTCCAGTAAAGTACAGACGCGAAGTCATGAAAGCTCAAAGGATCCAAAGTAAAAGCGCAGTGATAGCATTCTCCTAGCTCTAAGTCTTGACGGCAATACATACAGCTTACGGACTACCTCAACGTTCATTTCACTCCAGCTGAATACAAACATGGCGTTAGCATGAACCCAATGGTCAAAACAAAAGCGGAGTGACGACGTTCTCCTAGCTCGAAGTCTTGATGGCAACATATACAGCCTAGAGACTATTTAGATATCCATTCTACTTCCGCCGAGTACAGACATGGCGTCCACAAAGCTCAAAAGAGTCGCAAAAACAGAGTGATGGCAAATTTCTAGCTCTATGTCTCAATAGCAACACATACATGTCTAAAGACCATTAGATGTCATCTCACATCAGAAGGGTGCAGTTATGACTTCTATTGGACTAAAAAAGAGTCTGACCTCAAGGTAAAGCGGTACGGTGATGCCCAACGCTGATTCCTCTGACGGTATTATGGAGATACTAGCCTAGGAAGATTACTTGAGATGTTATATCATGCCTCAGAAGGGATTGGAGGATACGACAAGTGCACGGCTACTCGAACAGTATTTTGAAAGAATGCAAATCGAGAAGAAATAAGCCAAAGCAACGATGCAATGGACTACACCCAGTACCACAAACCTGACGGCCTCTTATACTAACAGGGGTATGTTAACGTCTGTCTGAGTTTATCCATATACCTAAGGGAAGGGTAAATTGAATGCTCCGAGACGAATAAATAACTTAAGTCAGGTCACTTCAGCACAAACGATGAAGTGAAGAAGCCACTTACGTGTACTCTCGACTCGTAAGGAGAAAATACTCTTGTGAGATCCTTATGACTCACAAGAAAAAAAGACACTTAGGAGTCCTCATGACTTCTAAGAAGAAAATGCTCCTATGAGATCTTATCGACTCGTAGGAAGAAAATGCTTTTATGAGACCCCCATGGCTCATAAAATCGAAAAGCCTTAGGTGATGGGGATCTAAACCTATTTTCTAAGCCATCGTTGCCCTACGACCTATCACCAAATTGACTACCGTATACTATCCATGGGCTGCCTACAATGAAGTTGCACACAAACATCTTCTATTGGCTAACCAAGCTACCAATGAGGAAAAGAAGCCACTTACATGTTCTCTAGACTCATAAAGAGAAAACACTCATGTGAGATTCTTACGACTCACAAGAGAAAACACACTTAGGGATCCTCATGATTCCTGAGGAGAAAATACACCTTCGAAATCCTCTCGACTCGTAAGGAGAAAACAACTCTGTGAGACCTTTACGGCTTATGAAGATTAAAAAAGCCATAAGTAACAGGGAGCTAAACCTGTTTTCTAAGCCATCAAATCTTTAGCGGTGCATTACTTTGTGCTACTTAACCCACGTACATACTTATGTAGGCAAAGTAGTGGGGGGTATTTGTTTCCGCTAAATATTTGAACTCGAAATTTAAGCTTCACCAAGGCAACAAAGAATGCCAAAGTAAAAGTGTCAAGACGGGATGCACATGCGTATCGCGTGCAAAGCACGTGGTGCAAGCCGCCAAGCTCATGCGCACCACGTGAAAAGCACATGGTGCAAGCCGCCAAACTTATGCGCATGCGCACCACGTGCAAAGCATATAGCGCAAGCCGCATGTTGGGTTGAAGCGCATGCTTCAGTATAACTTAACTTATATTTAGGAAATATTTCCCTATCTTTCTTAAAATAGAGAGATATTTTCTTATTAACGAGAGATACTTTTAATATTTTTCTAAAAAAAGAAAAATATTAACTTTGTTAACAGAGGCCCTTAGATCAAATATCCAATGGTGCTTAAACACCCCAGTTGATCTGAAGATCAATTTGAGAGATCTCATATGAGAGATTCTCTCACTTGCTTAACAGTTCCCTTCTCCTATAAATAGGAGAGGGGGTGAAGCCATCAAAAGGCGCAGACCCCCCATAAGATACATAAAAAACCATAAGCTCTGCAATTCCTTTTCCTTCACAAAACCGAAGTATATAAGACCAATCTCAATTAAAAGATAACCTTTATAAGAACTTAAGTTCTTCTCTCGGATTTTAAGATCCTTAAGTCAAAACCCTCCTCATTAAAAACTTTAACATTCACGGAGGAACTTTTGATCTTAAGATCTAAGATTTGGGGAAAAAATTAAGGGAACCTTACTAAAACGATGATGAAGAACATCAAAATCCTAAAGATCGATGTGAAAAGATGAAGTTTTAAACTTCGAAGGACCCCAAGATCATAAAGAACTAATCTTGAAGGTTTTAATGGCCAAACAGACCTTTAAACAGAAGTTTAAGCTTCTTGAAACTTATGTTTCGAAAATATAGAGATTAATCTCTAAAGAAAAACCCTAGGCATTGCATCCCACGTGCCTTGCACGTGGTGTCTGCGCTAGAAAAGAGATATGTTAGGTGGGCATGCGCTACGTGATACGTACGTGGGCATGCGCCCATCTGATAGGTTGCGCCAAACATGGCATGCACTACGTGATAGCCACGTGACCATGTGCCAAAGCTTCCCCCATGCGCCATGTAGAAGTCACATGGGCATGCGCCAATGACACAAAGCTTTATACTCTACGTGATACGCACGTGAGCTGGGCATGCACCAATATGCCATGCGCCTATATAGCATGTGCATATATGTCATGCGCCCATATGTTACACAGACCAATTCCTATCCCCAAATTAGCTAAGTCCCTGAGGCTTATGATTCTTTGATCTTAAGATTAATTTAGCTCATATGCTGGAAACTCTAAGTTGATTTTAGTTCCAAATACAACCAACGGTTCTTAGTTGAACTTCGAAGTTGATTTTAGTCTAAGACAAGATTAACGATTCTTAGATAAACTTTGTAACTACTTTAAAATCTTGTACGGAAATTTTACTGTTAATATACGAAAAATAAGTTTTACAGCCTGAGCTTGAGCTATAAGTTACTTTTGTTAAATAACAGTAAGAAACAACTTGCAGCTCACTGATAAAACCTTTGCATTGCTATAACGTATCCCCTGTGTTCGATTCCTATCAGACACAATTATTTTTTTCTGATTTTTTAAAAACTTTTTGGAAGCCCAAAAGATTGCACGTGAAATACATAGAGAAATGAATAGTTCAGAAAAATCAAATATGTGCAAAAGAGTTAAATATTGTGTTGATCAAGTGGCATGAGTCTCGAGGCCAGAAGCCCTAGATCGACCGACGGAAAATGCAATAAGACCGGCACCAACGGTTGGATGGAGGCCAAATTACCCCGGGCTACACACCTCTTCAGCTACCCCTAACTCTTCTGCACTATTTGATTTTCCTGCAATCAAACAGAGACCTTTTAATTCACAATTTATGACAATTTTAATACTTTTAATCCCCTATTTTAATTCTTAAACCCTAATTCTCCACTATAAATACCATCCCTTACCTTAGCTCCGTATCATTTTGAAAATTCTAGCCAAAACTCTCTAAAAAAAATTCCTAAGTGCAAATGGAGTAAAGAGGAGTTAGCGAGCAAGCAACTTCCGGCGAAAATCGAAGCAAATTCTGGAGCTCCCGCGATGCCACGAAGTTCAAACCTTCTTCCTAACCCTCTCTTTGAAACTCTTAAACAGTAAATCCCTCCCAAACTCCCTGGCTCTTCATTGAAATTCTTTTTTTAATCAAAATCGGTAAAAGTAGAGTTATTACCGATATCACCTTTTCTAAGAAATATAACTCCATTTTCCTTTATCGTTTGATCAAACCAACTTTACCATTTCACTTTTAATTTTAATACCAATGTATAGAATAAATTTTATCTAAGAATCTCATGTAAAATAATCATAATTTAACTTTTACATTAAAATACCTTGAATTTTGTATCATATCTTTTCGACAAAACATGCTTAACAATACCTTTAGGAAAATTTCACGTCATAACGACCTACCCCACACGCATATTTTTATCCATATCATGATGCCTCTTTTTGTATGAATATTTGTTACAAAGAAAATTACAATAAAATACCACATAACTTTAAAAACCGATTTTTTTTAAAAGTGGTATTTCATATCCTTTGCAATTATGCATCTAACCCTCTTTAGGGGACCCGCTAATGGATGATGCGGATTATCGCACATCCTTGGGCTAGCAGAACGAGATGCATACCTCCTTACGGAGCATTCGATCTCGAAAGGATTTTAATACGATTTTTAAAAAATACGAATTTTCTAAATAAAATAAAATTATTTTTAAAATTAAAATCATAAATCCATATTTTCAAAATATAAAAAAACTATGTTTTTCAAAAATGAAAAGATTAACAAATGTCAATAAAATACCATCCAGATACCAAAAAAGACAAGTTTTACAATAAAACACCATGAACTTTCCAAGCTAAGTAATTATCACTAAAATACCCAATACTTAAAATCCACACTCATGAAAACCCTAAGTAATACTAATCACCCTCGAGGTTTACTTTTTTAACTATATTAAAAATATTTTTCATAAAACCCCCTCGAGATATATAAAACAATATTTAAGGACTTTAGTAAATATATGTTTAAGCGGGATCAATTATCTTGAGCCCCAGAAAGCCGGAGAAGGTGAGTGCTTGCCTATTTAAGGTAGACAACTTAACGGAGTTATCAATGGTAATTGTCTTGGAAAAGGACACAAATCCTGCCGTCCATGTGCAGCAGTTACCGATAACTCCCGAACCTAGTTCAAGATTTAAATCAGTACAAGTGTCTGACTCAGTCTGAGTCTAATTCAAACCTGAATTCAATCTCAAACAGAACTTGAATACTTGAACATGAACATGAATACTTGAATCCAAACATCAATATCAAACATGTATACTTGACTTGACTTGATCAAACAATAGTTATAACTTGACTTGATTAGTTGAATACTTGACTACATCCTGAACATGAATACTTGAACAATTTGTATCCATGGTTTCGGCAAGTTTGATAATTATAATCTATACAATATAATACGCGGGAATAAAGGGGTAGATTGATACGGAACGTATATCGTGGCACGAGAGGTCACTTAAAAAACACCTACATGAATTCTCATGCCGTTGTCCCGTGAGTTATGACGGGGTCTTGTAATATTACCATAGTCCACAGGATAAGATGGAATCCTCTCGTATACATGAATATCTTGTTTACCAAGTTACAAACAACCACGTTAAAATAACTATCATATATCGGTAATCAATCTTACAAGACTTACCTGTTCTTTTCACATTACTTGTTATATTCTCTTTCTTCTTTTGGGACTTACCGAGCGCTAGTTCGCTAACGACATTTCTTTCTATTTCTTTCTTTGGAATGTTCGTCAGGAGGACATGACTCTTAGGAGACTGAGCCGAGCCAGGAGGACTTAGACCAGCTTGCGGCCTAGACTGACTTTTAGTTCCTTGTACTTACTTTTCGATATGCCATTGTTTAGGTACTGCTTATTATCATTGTATCTTTTTATTTTCAAACAGTTGTATGTAAAAATGAAAGTAAATAAAATTGCTGTTATTTTATATCACTTATCATTCTTGTTCATTTTATATATTGCTTAATTATGCTTAATGTATTTATTTCTTAGTAAATACGTTTCGGCCTACCATATCACTGTATCCATCTACTGGGAAGCGGGGCATGACAGGTTTTGTTAGTGGCCCATGCAGGTCCCTCATTAGTAGGTTTGTGGTTCGAGGACAAACCATTGTTCAAAGGTGGAGAGAATGTCGGGACCCAGTTCTTGTTCACGGAACAAAGTGCCACACGGAACAAAGTGCCACGCCAATTGTCATACCAAGGGGGTAGGGGCCACTTCTTGAATCCGTGGGGGCCTTCTCTTGAGTCCATGGGACCCACTGTAAAACAATGGGGAATATTCGGAACACATTCCGAAAGAGGACCGAACTGCATTTTAAATGTAATGATACCACCTTCAATTACAGAGGCGCCTTTTAAGTGAATCGGCACTACAGGAGCCTGAGAACTCCGTAGTTAAGCGTATTCAGGCCAGGGAAGTCTTGGGATGGGTGACCTCCTGGGAAGTGGCCTTTGGTCGAGTTTGGTCCGCTCTAAAGGACAAAACCGTGCGGTTTCGGCCAGAACGGACAATACCATCTGTACTGGGGCATGGGGCGTTACAAGAATTATAAGAATCAGTAACTATACATTCCTTACATTTCTAATTTCTTGAATCTATCCTAACCATTCCTTATTCTATCAAGGTCATGAATTCTTCCAACAACACCAGCACGAATGTCAATGGCAACACCCCATCGCCTAACTCTGCCAACACCACCTACCATTGCATCTCCTATCAATGAGCAAACGATACTACTTGAGACTATCAAGAGCCTTCTGGAGGGTTAGCAGCAGCAAACTGCTATCCTCATGCACCGCCCCGTAGCCGAGGCACTAGGAGTCAAGAAATTCCGGGCATTGCATCCAAAACAATTCTCTGGGAAAAAGAGCCCACTGGAGGTAGAAGAATGGACTAAATCGATTGAAGATGATCTGGCAGCAGCTCAAGTGCAAGATATTGCCTGGGTGAGAGTTGCAAAGCTGCAACTGACCAACAACGCTATAGTCTGGTGGAAGGCTGTAGAAAGCTGTCTCACCCAACCTATCGAGTGGAAGACATTTCACAATCTTTTCGATGCGAAGTACTTCCTTAAGACTGCCCATTTCGACATGGAGCAGCAGTTCATCCATCTACAATAAGGCTTGATGTGGGTAAAGTCTGTAGATGAATACGATGCTGAATTTACCATGCTTAGCAGGTAAGATATTGTCTTAAAAATTCAAATTTTTGATCTCACTCATTACACTGTTAATACAAGGTCGTAACAGGTTCGCTGCACACCTGATTCCTACTGCTGAGATCCGGGCATGATGATTTCAGCAGGGGTTGGACCCGGAAATCCAATCTGCACTCGCTACAAGGGATTTCCCAACCCATGAGCTTGCTTTGAAGGCTGCCTGACGCTATAAGGCAGTTGTGAAGAAGAAAGGCAGACCGCAAACTGCTGGTGTGAAACGACCTAACACCCAGGAGACCAGGAGGATCGTTTAACCGGCCCAGTCTAGACTTTTGTTTTTATTGCAAAAGGACGGGACACCTGGAAAAAGACTGCAGGCGTGCAAATGGCCTGTGTTTGGTTTGTGGCACATCTACTGACGCCATAGGAGCATGTCCATATCATTTCAACATAGCTCCAGCACCCAGACCCACAATCACGATCCCGCAGCGGCCAGCCATTCAGGCTCCTGCACCTCGCTTAGTGTTCAGACCATAATATTGCATTTTTCATTCCCCTATTCTTATCCGTTTTATAAATAAACATGTACTCTTGACGCACGTTTGTTGCATATTACAGGATACAGGTTTCTGGAGCAAATACAGTGAAAAAGACACAAAACAACAGAAAAAGGGACTTTTGACCAACAATTAGACGGATCCTAGTCAAGCCTAGACGAAGAACAGTGCAAGGTCATGTCAAAGTGAACGGTCAAAAGATACGAACAAGTTTTCACTGAAGATCTGGAGAAGGATAAGAAGCCAACAGAGAAAACAAAGTATAAAAATAAGAAGCCCAAAAGATGGTGAGCCAAGCCCAGAATTTTGGTGAGCCAAGCCCACCAAAGGGCCGCGGATCCGCGGCCCAAGCCAACCCATGCAGCGGATCCGCGGCCATCTAGTGCGCGTGTCGGTGAAAAATTCTCGTGTCGGTGCGTCGGTGCAGGGGTTTGGATTTTTCGTGGGCAAATCCGTAATTGCGCATGTGCGAGAGTCTGTAACCCTAGGTTTCCTATTTTCCTATAAATTGTAATTTTAGATCTGTAAAATGTTATGCCTCTTTTCAATCAATAAAATTCAGACTTTCTGGGAGTAATTTTCAGATCTGTTCTTCTTGTTTGGAGGGAGCCGTCAACTTAGGAAGGTATGTTATTTCTTTTAATTAAAATGTTTTCTTATCCCCTAATGAGCGAGTAATCTCCTCGCTTGTTAGGGTTAGCCTTAGGGAAAGGGTTGAGAGATGAGATCTCTCTCCCCTTTCAATGCCACTTTAACCTAATGAATTAGAACTCCACGCATACGAGCACAACCGCTCCATGCGGCATCCTACCCATCGAGGTAACGATGAACCGTAGTATAAAGGGCCGGTTGCGCGCGTTTTCCATGTAGGTTGGGGTAATTAACGATAAAGGAAGGATGCGCATCTAGAGGAAGAAACATCTTCCCAAAAGATTCGGATCCACTTTATCGATAATAACCGTAACATCTAATAGATCTAAAAATATGGCAATGAAAGCGGTGAGGAAAACGTGAATCTCCAAAACTTCCCCGAAGCCTAACCTTAGCAAGAATTTTAATTTAGATAAAATTAGATCAGTTTTAAATAGATTTTTATAAAACCAACCAAAACCACAAATCGAATCAACTCGTTAAAACACACTAAAGGAATTTACTCGTCTCTGTGGATCGACCCGTACTCACCGGCCAGCTGCGAAGCGACGCCGTTTCTGATTGCGGTAAACTCATGTTTTTGACATTAATCAAATGGCGCCGTTGCCGGGGACGGCGTAATTTTTCTTTTTGTGAATTTTTGGGTTGATATAAATTTGAAAAAATTATAAAAATCTGAAAATATAAAAAAATACAAAAATTATCAATTTTGATCTGTTTGAAGGGTTTGCTATTTGAATCTTGCAGGAACAGCGAAGAATCGTGGATCTGGAATTTTACAGAGGGAAAAACGGAAAAGTACATATAAGAACAGAGAGGAACTGAAGGCACAGAACAGTAGAATTTTTTCCAGAGGCCAATCCCTCTGTTCCACCGCGTTTCCGCCGCAGAAGTGGGCCCCAAGCCGCGGATCCGCTGCGCCTTGGCCACGTCAGCACCAAAAAAGTTGCTGGTTTGTTTTCTCTCTCTCTCCTCTGCAACCTCAATATATCCACTGTAAAAATTTTCTGCAGGGGTTCTTTGCGCTAAAAATTTTTCCTCCCCCTTCTAAATAACATATTTCTGCAGGTTTCTTTGCGCCGCGCTAAAAATTGATTGCAAGTGAAATTTTATTGTTTTGCATAATTTAACCGGACTCTAAGGGGCTAATTGACCAAACTCAGATTGGGTAGGGATTTCATCACCCTTCCCAGGACCCCAGAAAACACCTAAAGCATTTTGCATCGACCACAATTAATTAAAAAAAAGACTAGACTCAGACCTAAGGACATCGAGCTCAATAGGAAAAGGACTAGGGTAGGCATCGGCCGTTTATCCTAACCGACATTGCGGTGTCTAGGCTAGTGGTTATTAATTAGGCCCACTGTAGTGGTGGTTCCTTCCCACTTACCTGGCCGTATTTGTCCGTGAAGAGGCGGTTTGAGGTCCTATTTCTAGCCCTAGTTAGGAGCTGTCTAGCAGACCTAGGCAATCCTAGATCTAGGCCTGATTGTGCATGTGTGGTTGATACATTTGTGTCACGAGTCCCATTTTCTAAAACCTTCTTGCAAAACTCTCCAATAAAAAAATAAAGAAAAATCTTTTCAAAACTTGCAACTTGCCGCTAAGAAAACTTGCACCTCACTTCCACCATTTCTCCTCCATTGACGTTATCTTACCCCCACATTCTGTCTTTCTTTTTTCTGACTACACTATCCCTTTTAGTGTATGTCATTTTGGACTAGGGATACTAACGCCCGATTAGTCCGTGTTTCGTTGGTACCGACCAACGAACCCTTCGTCGACATTCCGTCCATTTCCTTACCTCCACCTTCAAATTCTTCTTTCGAAGGTATGTCGGGATTTAACCCCAACGATACCTTACCGACGGGAATGATTCCACCTCCGCCAGGTGCGAATAACCCGAATCTTCCGCCTGTTGTAGTGCCCGCACGAGTTGCGCTCCAGGATCTCTTCTACCCCGTCCGCACTTCTCTACCTACATGTCTTTCACCCCCACCGGCGAATGGGGATAATTTTGAAATAAAACCACACTTCATCAATATGTTGCCTAAGTTTCATGGTTTGGAATCCGAAGATGCATATATTTTCATTAATAAATTCCAAAACGTTTGCGGCATGATGAAGACAACCCAATTAAGTGATGACGCAATAAGGCTAAGGGTCATTCCTTTTACCTTATGTGACCTAGCCGAGAAGTGGCTATATAGCACCGCATCACACTCCATTAGAAATTGGGACGAGTTTGTGAGAGCTTTTCTGAAAAAGTTCTATCCTCATCACAAAACTGCTAGAATCCGAAACGAGATTATACAATTTTCACAGCTTCCTTCCGAACCATTCTGGAAGTGCTTCGAGAGATTTAAAGACCTACTTGTTCAATGCCCTCATCATGGGATAGAAAGTTGGCAACTTTGCCAAACATTATACGAAGGATTGAACGCAGCAACGAAGCAGTTGCTAGAAACAATATGTCAAGGTCATTTTCTCTCCAAGTCTAGCGACGAAGCTTGGCAGTTTCTTGAGGACCTAAGTGAGCAAACAATTCAGTGGGAGAGTACCAAGACCACATCATCTTCTAGTGGTCAATCTAGGGCAGGCATACATCAAGTAGATATGTCGATTGCTATGAAGGCCGAGATGGCCTCACTTATGAAAAAGCTAGAAGCCATTGAGACCAAAATCTCATCGTCTTCTCCTGCCCCTACTCTACCCACACGAACTGTTTGTGCTTGTTGTTCGAACCCGTCGCACCTAACCGAAGAGTGTCCTTATAATGCACCCATTCAAGGACAGGATCAAGTCAATGTTGCATTTCAGCAACGACAAAGAAATGATCCGTACTCTTCGACATACAATCAGGGGTGGAGGAGTCACCCAAATCAACAGTTCCAAGGGAATAATAATTTTCAAAGACCTCCTCCACAACAACAACAAGCACCCTCACAAACTCAAAACCAGCAACCTTTCCAACAACAACCTTATACAAATCAAACGAACAACTTAGTTCAACCAAATGATGATAAGGTTATCTCGCTCGAGAAAAGTCTAGAAGCATTTCTCAAGCAATCTACAGAATCCGCAGCAAGATTTGAAAGTTATGTTCAATCTTTAATGAATAACAATGCCTCACACGATCAAAGTATCAAATCTATTGAGGCACAAATTGCACAATTAACTGCTGCGTTGAGCGAGAGAGAAAAGGGAAAGCTTCCATCTCAACCATTGCCCAATCCCGGTCACACACAAAACGCATATCACAATCACAATGTAAATGCGGTGACCACGTTGAGATCCGGAAGAGAGTTGCAAAATAATGTGGGAACTAGTGATGACATCCCCGCCGGTGGTTCTTCTTCCCCTTCTTCATTTTCTTCACTTCCTTCTTCACCTTTTTCTTTAGAGCCTATTCTCCACCCTTCACACGGCTCTACTTCTTCTGACTCGAACGGACCCACTTCTCACAACACGAACACATCCACACCGGGATCCGTTCCTACTCCACATTCTACTCCACAAACATGTGACTCAACTAATTTTCAAAATGCACCATTTCCAAACAGGTTGAGTCCTAATAAACCAAGTGCACAAGTGGAAAAGATTGTGGAGATATTTAAGCAGGTTAGCATAAATATACCTCTCTTGGATGCTATCCAACAAGTCCCTTCATACGCGAAAATCTTAAAGGGCTTATGCACCTCGAAGAGAAAGGCATCTCAAGTACCCAAGAAAGTGCTAGTGGCTAGTGCAGTTAGCAATGCTATTAACCACCATCAAACCTTACCCCAAAAACGAAAGGACCCTGGCTGTCCTACTATTTCAATTACAATTGGGGATAAGAAAATTAATCGAGCACTTTTAGATCTTGGGTCTAGTGTTAACCTGATTCCTTACTCCGTGTACGAACAATTAGGGGTTGGAGAGTTGAAACCCACTCGTTGCACTCTCCAAATGGCTGATCGATCAATCACCTATCCAAGGGGTCAACTAGAGGATGTGTTGATCAAAGTCGGGGAATTCATATTCCCCGTTGATTTTATCGTTATGGATACACAACCTGTTGCTAACCCAAGAAACCAAATTCCAGTGATTCTTGGTCGACCATTTTTGGCCACTTCCAATGCCGTAATAAATTGTCGCAATGGCTCCATGACTCTATCCTTCGGAAAGAGGTCTAGTGAGTTCAATATTTATAAGATGGGAAGTCTGCCCCCCGTACCTAAAACTAGTACACGAGAAGTTTGCTCTATTCACGAAATCACGCAGGAGGACTGCGAGCTTGAAAGATTTCTATTTGATGAAAACAGTTTTGACGCCACTAGTGCGTCCCTCCTTGAGCCTACCACCGTTGACACAACCGATGTTGATTATGAATGTTTCACTTTTTTGGATGATGATGACTCACAGCCCGAATATGAGTCGTTTGAATTTTTGGATGAGTCAGTCGAGCCATCCGAATCGGTTGCTTGCAGTGATTTCGAACCTGTGTTGGAGTCCTTTAAGTTCGAGGTAGATTCCGCAATGATTCTTTCGCCTCCGAAACTCGAACTAATGTCCTTACCGCCTCACCTTAAATATGCTTACATAGGTGAGAATGAGACTTTTCCCATTATCATATCAGCTTCTCTAGCCCTCGAGCAAAAGAACGCCCTCTTAATGGTCTTACAAGATAGGCGGCAAGTTTTCGGTTGGACTATGGCGGACATCGAGGAGATAAGTTCCTTCATAATTCAGTATCATATACAATTGATGGATGATGCCGAGTCACTAGAGGACCCACAGGAACATCTTGGGGGTATTGTGGTGAG
This sequence comes from Agapanthus africanus, assembly GCA_030015575.1. Classification (NCBI taxonomy): domain Eukaryota; kingdom Viridiplantae; phylum Streptophyta; class Magnoliopsida; order Asparagales; family Amaryllidaceae; genus Agapanthus; species Agapanthus africanus. Next base: position 78,792,253 of record CM057339.1, on the reverse strand, counting down.
TCAACCTCCTCCTTTAGAAGTTGAAATACCCCCATTTCTTTTAATAAGCTACGAGAATGCCAACACTCCACTGATTGCTGATCATTTACATTCTCGTTTCGATGCATCACCATCACCTGTATATTTACCTCCACACCTCCCATACCACTACTTCTATCTTCCCCAATTCTTTGTGGATCGTTACAACGTATTCTTCTACCAACCCATACTCTTTACTGATAAAATTTTCAACTGGTTGGTGTTGGTCTATGCAAAGTTTGGTAGTAATGTCTAACATAGTTTAAATGAAGTTTGGGGGAGGGCCTTTTTGTATATATTTTGTTTTTCTTAACAATAAAAAAATTATAAATAAATAAACAGGGGAGTATCGGTATTTTGACCCTCTTGGTTTAGCATGACAGTGAGGACACTGTCAAGTTCAAGTTTGGGGGTATGCTCGGTACGTTTTCTTCCTTCGCATTCATTTGTATATATTTTTGCATTTGCATATTTATTTGAAAAACCCATAAAAATTGAAAAATTTCAAAAATTATAAAAATTATTGTATTCAATTTTGGCTAATTGACTTGAGTTTGACAAATAGGTTAACTGGCTAGGAACAACTAGATCTTAGACTTAGTGAATTAAAAACCCTAAAAATAACATTCCTTAAAGTTTAACGGTAGAAAGTATATGCCTTGTAGTTTATTTAGAAATAGGCAAATTTTGGGTTCACTTTTTGGGATAAGTCGAAACAAGGGAAGAGTATTGATGTTCTTATTAGAGTATAAGTTTGAAAAATAGTTCCTAGCTTAAGTCTAAATTCTGAAAATGTATACCCTACAATTTGCACATTCACGCACCTTGAAACTTGGGATAGTAGAAGAGACCTTGAAATGCTCTTGTCTAAAGTCCTTAGTACAATGAAAATAAAAAGAAAAAAAAGTGAATAAAGAAAAAAATGGACACTGGTTTTTGTGATTACTTAAGGCTGTAAAAATAGAAAAATATTTAGCGAGGGTGCTTCATCACCTAGTGCCTTAGACCAACTGGTTTGGGAGTCACTGCTAAAGCCTTGGGTGTTGCAAAGACTAGGAAGTACGCTTTAAAGTGCAAACGTATTTTGTAATCGGTCGTTGGTACCTCAAGAAGTATTAACAGTCGCATGAAGGATGTGTAAGCAAATTTCATTTAAATTCACCAACTAATTAGTACTTTGGACAACGGACAAGGGGTTGATTGCTTAATTTGAATTTCCAAGTGTAGGGGTGACTTATACACACACGTAGGGGTAAGTGATTGGAATTTAGATAAGAGAGAGGAATGAAAAATATAACTTATATCTTTAATAGAGTTGATAGAAATTCCTAAGTGGAGATGAAACCCTAGAAGGAAGACTTAAGAGATGCCGAAAGCTAAGTAGGTCTACATAACATATATAATCTTAAGTTAGATGATGAGGAAGTGTGAAATATGTGGGTGGATAATTTACAAGTATAAGATAATAGAATTCCTTGTTAGGAAACTTAATTGGAGAACAAAAGTCGAAAAGCCGAGTTGATAGGATTTTGTGGGTAGTATCCGCTGAAAACCCTCAGGAGAAAACACTCCTCCTACTAGGGACACCTAGAGGTTTAACGGCTTGTTGCACGAGCTCAGTGCAATCGCGTTTCCTTACGAAAGTGTGGTTAGGATTTTAGTGAATAAAAATAAGTTTGCTCGAGGACGAGCAAAAGATAAGTTTGGGGGTATTTGTTCAGACCATAATATTGCATTTTTCATTCCCCTATTCTTATCTGTTTTATAAATAAACATGTACTCTTGACGCACTTTTGTTGCATATTACAGGATACAGGTTTCTGGAGCAAATACAGTGAAAAAGACACAAAACAACAGAAAAGGGATTTTTGACCAACAATTAGACGGATCCTAATCAAGCCTAGACGAAGAACAGTGCAAGGTTATGTCAAAGTGAACGGTCAAAAGATACGAACAAGTTTTCACTGAAGATCTGGAGAAGGATAAGAAGCCAACAGAGAAAACAAAGTATAAAAATAAGAAGCCCAAAAGATGGTGAGCCAAGCCCAGAATTTTGGTGAGCCAAGCCCACCAAAGGGCCGCGGATCCGCGGCCCAAGCCAACCCATGCCGCGGATCCGCGGCCATCTAGTGCGCGTGTCGGTGAAAAATTCTCGTGTCGGTGCGTCGGTGCAGGGGTTTGGATTTTTCGTGGGCAAATCCGTAATTGCGCATGTGCGAGAGTCTGTAACCCTAGGTTTCCTATTTTCCTATAAATTGTAATTTTAGATCTGTAAAATGTTATGCCTCTTTTCAATCAATAAAATTCAGACTTTCTGGGAGTAATTTTCAGATCTGTTCTTCTTGTTTGGAGGGAGCCGTCAACTTAGGAAGGTATGTTATTTCTTTTAATTAAAATGTTTTCTTATCCCCTAATGAGCGAGTAATCTCCTCGCTTGTTAGGGTTAGCCTTAGGGAAAGGGTTGAGAGATGAGATCTCTCACCCCTTTCAATGCCACTTTAACCTAATGAATTAGAACTCCACGCATACGAGCACAACCGCTCCCTGCGGCATCCTACCCATCGAGGTAACGATGAACCGTAGTATAAAGGGCCGGTTGCGCGCGTTTTCCGTGGGGGTTAGGGTAATTATCAATAAAGAAAGGGTACAAATCTAGAGGAAGAAACATCTTCCCAAAAGATTTGTATCCACTCTATTAATAATTAACTTAATATCTAATAGATCTAAAAAAGAAGGCATTGAAAGCGGTGAAGGAAACGTTAATCTCCAAAACTTCTCCTAAGCCTAACCCTAGCAAGACTTTTAATTAGATTAATTAGATCTAGTTTTCATAGATTGTTATAAACCAACCAAAACGACAAATTGAATCAACTCGTTAAAACACATAAAAGGAATTTACCCGTCTCTGTGGATCGACCCGTACTCACCGGCTAGCTGCAAAGCGACGCCGTTTCTGATTGCGGTAAACTTATATTTTTGAAACCAATCACTTAGCTCTCCCTGCACCCGCTCTGTGTGGACCTCCTGCACAGCCTCAATGTCAGTTCCATCAGGCACATAAAAACATGCCTCAAAGGCAGAGAAACATGCCCCAAAGGCAGAGAAACATGCCCCAAGGACAGAGGAATGTTCCTCCAGTAAGGAGGAATGTACTACGACGTCAGGCTTTCACAATGACGGTCGAGGAGGCCGAAGCTACAGGCCAAGTCATCACTGGTAATTCCCAATCCTTTCAAATCTTTTTAATCCTTGTATATCTCTATAACTTTTCCTATATCTAAACCTAACCTCACACAACTTAGGTACTATACTAGTTGCCCCCCTTCCTGCTCTAGCACTCTTCGACACTGGAGCATCACATTATTTTATGTCGCAACGGTTCGTCCAAACTCATGCGATTCCAGTTAAACCGCTCGTATCCAGCTGGAATGTCGGTTCAGGGAACGACATTCTAAAAGCAAGTTTAGGATACGATCTGTGTCCAGTGGTCGTCTGCAGTAGAGAATTTTATGCGGACTTCAAGGTGCTGGATATACCGAACTTCGACGTATTCTTGGGAATGGACTAGCTGGGAACTTTCTTCGCTACCATCGACTGTCACCAAAGGAGGGCAGTGTTTGAAATACCAGATCATGCAGTGTTCTATTTCAAGAGTGGAGACTATATCTTGGAACCTAGCGTCTACAAGGCAAAACCAAAGAAGGCAGTGATTGCAGCATTACTAGAGGAGGAATCGAAGCCAGAGGTAATTCGAGAGTTCAAGGATGTATCCTCAGAAGATATATCAGGTTTGCCTCCCGATCGAGCTCTTGAATTCAGCATTGATTTACTACCTGTTTTGCAGCCTGTAATCAAAGCTCCGTATCGGTTAAGTCTAGAAGAATTGAAGGAGATCCGTATTCAGTTGGACGAACTTCTGAAGAAAGGTTGGATTCGTCCCAGTACTTCAGTCTGGGGATCTCCAGTATTACTTATCAAGAAGAAGGAAGGTTCGTACAGGATGTGTGTAGATTATCGAGCTCTGAACGAAGTGACGATTAAGAACAAGTATCCACTACCGCGCATCGATGATCTTTTCGATCAGTTAAGTGGGTCTTGTGTATTCTCGAAACTAGATCTTCATTCGGGTTATCATCAGGTGAAGGTCAAAAGTCCGACATTCCGAAGATGACATTTAGGACTCAATATGGTCATTATGAATATCTCGTAATGCCATTTGGAGTGACCAATGCACCTTCCATTTTTATGAATCTGATGAATCAAGTTTTCCGAGAGTACTTAGACGGGTTCGTTGTCATCTTCATCGACGACATCCCGGTGTATTCAAAGGATCGGAAAGAACATGCCGAGCACTTATAGATTGTCCTGGAGACATTGCGACAACATCAACTCTACGCCAAGTACAGCAAGTGTGAATTTTGGCTAGATCAAGTCAGATTTTCCGGACATATTGTTTCAGGAGAAGGAATCTCAGTAGATCCAGCTAAGGTGTCAGCTGTCAGTGAATGGCCGACACCAAAGATGGTGAAAGATATACGAAGTTTCTTGGGATTAGCAGGATACTGCCGACGATTCATTGAAGGCTTTTCGAAGATTTTAGCACCCCTGACCAAGCTCACACGTAAAGATGAAGCATTCGTGTGGTCAGAAGCATGTGAAAACACTTTTGTAGAAATCAAGTCAATATTAACTTCTGATCTTATTCTTGTAATATCGGATCAATCTGGAGGATTTGTTGTCCATTGCGATGCGTCCAGTAAAGGATTAGGATGTATTCTACACCAGCATGGAAAAGTTGTGGCTTTTACATCAAGACAGTTAAAAGTTCATGAGCGCAACTATCCAACACATGATCTGGAGTTGGCAGTCGTCATCTTCGCACTTAAGATTTGGCGCCACTATTTTCTGGGAGAACGAGTGGATATATACACTGACCACAAGAGTCTGAAACATGTATTTACTCAGAAAGAATTAAACACGCCGTATAGAAGATGGCTAGAACTCATGGCGGACTTCGACATCAACCTACAGTATCATCCTGAAAAGGCGAACGTAGTTCCTGTTGCACTTAGCCGCCAGCCATTAGCAATGAATCTCACCGTTCAGTGGATGCTACAGCAAGAATTGCATGGATTGGTGATTGAAGTAGTTATACCAGGTAACGCTTCATATTTGATGAACTTACAAGTCCAGTCCACTCTTGTCAATCAGATCAAGGCAACTCAAGCAAATGATACCAAGCTACAAAAGATCCGAGAACAAGTAGAAAGTGGACTTCGAACTGACTTCATTATTCACGAAGATGGATCCTTGCGATATGGAAGTCGATTATGTGTACCAAACGGCCCAGTTCGAGAAGAGTTGATGAAAGAAACTCACAGTGTAAAAAAAGGTACAATGATCTACGGCAACACTACTGATGGCATGGAATGAAGCGAGAACTAGCTAGAAGCATAGCTAAGTGTTTGGTATGTCAGTAAGTTAAGGCTGAACATCACAAAACTGCTGGGCTATTTCAGCCTTACCAATCCCAGAATGGAAATGGCAGCACATTACCATGGACTTCGTGACTGCCCTTCCTCATAGCACGAAGAGTAATGACGCAGTATGGGTTATTGTGGATCGACTCACCAAGTCGGCTCACTTTATTCCATTTCGAGTTGGCCAATCAACTGAGACGTTAGCAAATAAGTACATGGAGGTAATCATAAATATAAAGTAAGATTTAAACCTTCAAGATGTACTTGATACCTATGAACTCATGCAGGAGATTGTGAGATTATATGGAGTACCTGTTTGCATCGTCTCCAATAGTGATATAAGATTCCGAACACAATTTTGGCAGAGTCTGCAAACTAGCCTGTGAACGAGTCTGAATTTCAACACGACTATCATCCACAAACGGACGGACAGTCCGAGCGAACAATCCAGATTCTTGAAGACATGCTAAGTGCTTGTATGTTAGACTTCGGAGGTTCATGGGAAAATCACCTACACCTTGTGGAGCTTTCATACAACAACAGCTATCAGGCAAGCATTGGAATGGCACTATTCGCAGCACTCTACGGCCATTCACCACTAAGTTGGGACGATATTGGAGATCGTGAAATCCTTGGACCAGAGATGATCGTGGAAACTGTGGACATAGTTCGGACAATTAGAGAAAGAATGAGCATAGCCCAAGACCGACAGAAGTATTGAGCAGATGCAAAGCGGCGACATCTGAAATTCCAACCTGGAGACCATGTTTTCTTAAAGATATCTCTAAACAGAGAAGTGATCCTCTTTGGCAAGAGGGGTAAGTTAATTCCAAGATATATAGGACCGTTCAATATACTTGAACGAGTTAGAGAAGTGGCATACCGTTTAGCACTTCCACCCTCATTGGAAAGAGTGCACAACGTGTTTCACATATCCCAGCTACGACGATATGTGAGCGACCACAGCCACATACTTGATCACTCAAAGCTCACAGTACAAACGGACCAAACTTATGAGCAACAACCCGTTGAGATCCTGGACCGAAAGGTGAAGACACTGCCGAACAAGGAAGTAAACTTGGTCCGAGTGATGTGGAGAAATGATTCGCCAGGAGAATCAACATGGGAATGAGAAGAATACATGCGTGCAAGATACTCTTATCTATTTGAAAATTAGTCCATAAGTAAATGAAATTTTGAGGACGAAATTTTTATAAGGAGGGTAGAATGTAACGACTCTAAAATCTTGTACGGAAATTTTACTGTTAATATACAAGAAATGAGTTTTACAGCCTGAGTTTGATTTATAAGTTACTTTTGTTAAATAACAGCAAGAAGCAACTTGTAGCTCACTGGTAAAGCCTTTGCACTGCTGTGATGTAGCCCTTATGTTCGATTCCCATCAGACACAATATTTTTTTCTGAATTTTTTTAACTTTTTGGAAACCCAAAAGATTGCACGTTCAATACATAGGGAAATGAAAAGTTCAAAAAAATCAAACATGTGCAAAAGGGTTTAAATACTGTGTTGATCAAGTGGCACGAATCTCGAGGCCAGAAGCCCTAGATCGACCGATAGAAAACACAATAAGACCGGCACCGACGGTTGGATGGAGGCCAAATTACCCCGGGCTTTGCATACATACTTCTTCAGCTACCCCTAATTGCTCTGCACTGTTTGATTTCTTTGCAATCAAACAGAGACCTTTTAATTCACAATTTATCACAATTTTAATGCTTTTAATCCACCATTTTAATTCTCAAACCCTAATTCTCCACTATAAATACCATCCCCTATTTTGGCTCAGTATCATTCTGAAAATTCTAGCCAAAACTTTCTAAAAAAGTTCCTAAGTGCAAGTGGAGTAAAGAGGAGTTAGCGAGCAAGCAACTTTCGGCGAAGATCGAAGCAAATTCCGGAGCTCCCGCGATGCTACTTAGTTCAACCCTTCTTTTTAACCCTCTCTTTGAAACTCCTAAATAGTAAGTCCCTCCCAAACTCCCTTGCTCTTCATTGAAATTCTTTTTTAATCAAAATCGGTAAAAGTGAAGTTATTACCGATATCACTTTTTCTAAAGCCTAAAACTCCATTTCCTTTACCTTTTGATCAAACCAATTTTACCATTTCATTTGTAATCTTAATACCAATGTATAGAATAAATTTTATCCAAGAATCTCGTGTAAAACAATCATAATTTAACTTTTACATTAAAATACCTTGAATTTTGTTATCACATCTTTTTGACAAAACATGCTTAACAATACCTTTAGGAAAATTTCACGGGGTAACAACCTACCCCACACGCACACTTGGATCCATAGCACGATACCTCTTTTTGTATGAATATTTTTTACAAAGAAAATTTACAATAAAATACCACATAACTTTAAAAACTGGATATCTTTTAAAGCGGTATTTCATATTCTTTGCAATTATGCATCTACAACTCTCTTTAAGGGACTTGCTAATGGATGGTGTGGATTATCGCACATCCTTAGACTAGTAGAACGAGATGCAGACCTCCTCACGGAGCGTTCGATCTCGAAAGGATTTAAATACAGTTTTTAAGAAATACGAATTTCAAAATAAAATAAAATTATTTTTAAAATTAAAATTATATAAAATTATAAATCCATATTTTCAAAATATAACAAACCTATGTTTTTCAAAAATGCAAAGATTAACAAATATCTATAAATACCATCAAGATACTAAAAAGGCAAGTTTTATAATAAAATACCATGAACTTTCCAAGCTAAGTAATTATCACTAAAATACCCGATACTTAAAATCCACACTCATGAAAACCCTAAGTAATACTAATCATCCCCGAGGTTTAATTTTTTAATTATATTAAAAATATTTTTCATAAAACCCCCTCGATATATATAAAACAATATTTAAAGGCTTTAGTAAATATATGTTTAAGCGGGATCAATTCTCTTGAGCCCCAGGGGGCCGGAGAAAGTGAGTGCTTGCCTATTTAAGGTAGATAACTTAACGGAGTTATCAATAGTAATTGTCTTGGAAAAAGACACAAATCCTGCCGTCCATGTGCAACAGTTACCGATGACTCTCGAACCTAATTCAAGATTTAAATCAATACAAGTGTTTGACTCAGTCTGAGTCCAATTCAAACCTGAATCCAACCTCAAACAGAACTTGAATACTTGAACATGAACAAGAATACTTGAATCCAAACATCAATATCAAACATGCATACTTGACTTGACTTGATCGAACCATGGTTATAATTTGACTTGATTACTTGAATACTTGACTACATCCTGAACATGAATACTTGAACAATTTGTATCCATAGTTTCGGCAAGTCTGATAATTATAATCTATACAATACAATACACAGGGATAAAGGTGTAGAGTGGTACGGAACGTACATCGTGGCACGAGAGGTCACTTAAAAAACACCTACAGGAATTCTCGTGCCGTTGTCCCTTGGGTTATGACGGGATCTTGTACTACATGTTACCATAGTCCACGGGATAAGATGGACTCCTCTCGTATACATGAATATCTTGTTTACCAAGTTACAAACAACCACGTTAGAATAACTATCATATATCGGTAATCAATCTTACAAGACTTACCTGTTCTTTTCACATTACTTGTATATTCTCTTTTTTCTTTTGGGACTTACCATGCGCTTGTTCGCTGACGACATTCCTTTCTATTTCTTTCTTTTGAATGTTTTTCAGGAGGACATGACTCTCAGGAGACTGAGCCGAGCTAGGAGGACTTGGACCAGCTTGCGGCCCAGACTGACTTATAGTTCCTTATACTTATTTTTCTGCATGCCATTGTTTAGGCACTGCTTATTATCATTATATTTTTTCATTTTCAAACAGTTGTATGTAAATAAAGTTGTTGTTATTTTATATCATTTGTCATTCTTGTTCATTTTATATATTGCTTAATTACGCTTAATGAATTTATTTCTTAGTAAATACGTTGCGGCCTGCCACGTCACCGTATCCGTCTACTGAGAAGTAGGGCATGACAAACTTAAGTATTCCCTGAACCGACGGAGCTCATCGATATGAGAATGCGTCCTAATTTCAACTTCCATTGGCAAACCAAAATACCACCATGGACCCAAACACCAAATCTAAATATGTACGGATTTGGAGTAATTTGCGCCCTACGGGCACGAAATGTTATTTTCCGTATGCAATCCAAGGACAAACCAAATAAACTAAAACACGACAGATGAAGGTATAGACCTGGAGTGCAGGAAGTTATTATCGTTTTGCGATAATTTAATTGTTCCCGCTAAAAATATTAGCTAAGAACTTAAGTTCTTTTTCTGGCACTGGCACAAGAGCACCAGAACTTTCTTGGCGCTACCCCACGTGCAAAGCATATGGGCATGCGCTAATGCAGCTCCGGGTGCATGCGCCAGAACTTTGAAACCCTTGCTTCGGTATAGCTTAAGCTATATTTGGAAAAATATCTCTCTATCTTTCTCAAACAGAAAGAATATATCTTGTTAACAAGAAATCATTTGAATTTTTTTCTGAAAAGAAGAAAAATATCAACTTTGTTAAGAAAGACCCTTGGATCAAAGATCCAACGATACTTAAGCTTCCGAGTTTGATCTTAAGATCAATTAGAGAATTCTCAAAGAGAGATTTTCTAAACTTGCCCAACAATTCTCATACCCTATATAATGACTCCTTGAGATTAATCTCAGCAGGAGCAGACCCCCCTATAAGCTCTGCAATTCTTTTTCTTCCTCCACAAAGCGAGGTATAGGATATCAATCTCCATTAAAAGAAGGTTAACCTTTATAAGAATTTAAGATCTTTCTCGGATCTTAAGATCCTCAAGTCAAAACTCTCATCGTTGAAAACTTAAACTTTCATAGAAGGACTTTTGATCTTAAAATTTAGGGTTTGGGAAAAAACTTAAGGAAACCCTTACTAAAACGATGGTGAAGAATATCAAGATCCTAAAGATCGATATGAAAAATGAAGTTTTAAACTTCGAATGATCCCAAGATCATAAAGAACTGATCCTGATGGTTTTAATGGTCAAAATACCATTAAAACAGAAGCTTAAACTTCATAAAACTTAAGTTTCTAAAGATACAAAGATTAATCTCTAAAAATCCCTAAGTGTTGTGTCCCACTTTCTCTGCATGTGGCGTCAGTACCAGAAAAGGGATACACCATATATGCGCCACGTGATATGCTCGTGAACTGCGCAAACGAACACCGTGCGCCACGTGATACACACGTGAGTTGCGTCGATACCCCTAATGCGCCACATGATATTCACGTGATATATGCACATATACTCTTTCCATGCACTACGTGGAAGGAACATGGGTATGCGCCAATGACATAATACTTTTTTACTCCACGTGATACGCACGTGAGTTGGGCATGCGCCAATATGCCATACGCCCATATTTCATGCACACATATGTCATGCGCCCATATGTTACACAAACCAATTCCTAGCCCCAAATTGACTTAGTCCCTGAAACTTAAGCTTCTTTGATTTTAAGATCAATTTAGCCCATATGCTAGAAACTCTAAGTTGATCTTAGTCCCAAATATGACTAACGGTCCTTAGTTAAACTGCTAAGTTGATCTTAGCCTAAAACAAGATTAACGATCCATAGATAAACTTGAGTATCTCCTTAACTGACGGACCTCATCGATATGAGAAATGCGTCCTAAATTCAACTCCCGTTGGCAAACTAAGATATCAACGTGAACCCAAACACCAAATCTTAATATATACGGATTTAGATTAATCTACGCCCTACGGGCGACGACATAAATTAGTCCCCGTATACAATCTAAAGGCAACCCAAAATAAACAAAAACACAACACATGTAGGAATAGACCTAGAGTGTAGAATGTTTTTATCGCTTTGCGATAACGTAATTAATTGCAGGGACTTTCGCCTGCAGAAAAAAGCGTCCTCATAATCAATAAACCCATCATCCGTGAGGGAGAATTAGAATGTCAGTTACATTGGTCGTATCCATTCAAACCTCCGATATAGGGTGCCATAAATCAATTTGGTATTTTCGGAGAGGTGGATGGATATGTTCCAAATAGAATATGCCCCTAGATTCCGGTTGGATGCGCTCCCCGCGTCTTAATCCTGTTTCTGGCGTTAAACAGATTCTGGCATGTCCAGTGGGACCTTTTTTTCTTTCCACTCCACACTTCATGTGTCCTGTTTCGCGAAAAAAATCGTTGTTTACTATATTTATGGCTACTCTTGGATTCCAAGAAAGACTGAAGCTGTTGCTTTCTCCCCCATGCAGACTTCAATGGCATTCTGCAACAACTCCAAGGCCCCTATGCCCCAGCCGATCTTCTCCGGGTGGGTTGTGGCCCCGCTGATCAGCATTCCAACAGCCCAACTCATGCAAGTATGGAATGAGCTCTAATTAGGGCAAATGCATCCACTCTTCCCTACCATTGGTGCCACAACGCCAAAGGAGGAAGCCTAAAAAAAGTCGGTCTTAGACAGGCTGGAAACAAGCTCCGCAGGCCGTTCCGAGAAGCCTGTAAAATCAAAAAGCCTAGTCTCCAATAGGATGAATTCAAGCTCTGCGGACCCGTCAAAGAAGCTCGCAATACCAAATAACTCAGTCTTCCAAAGTTTGACTTTCTCTACTCCAGCCGCTTCAACGATTCCGGCCGCTCCAAGAAGTCAGTCATCAAAAGGCTGATGACTGCAGCTCATGCTGCTCTCGAAATGCCAAAAGATGCTTCACTTCCAAGAAGGTCTGTCTTCCACAAACTAGCGCTCAATACTCCGGTGCAACTGAAGATGTTAGTCTTCAAGCGTTGACACCTGCAGAAGCTCCAAAACCACAAAGGGGGCATGTATATGAAGCTCCCAAAACTGAAGAAGGTCATGTTTCAAGATGCACTCGACGTCATTATTAGCGCTGGCAAAGACAATCTAAGGGCATCTCCCCATCATGGCTAACTCCACTGATGCCCATTATCGATGCAGCTTTCTTGACCAAAAATAGTTTCGAGCCGCTCAGAAGGGTTAGGCGGAATTCACCTACCGCCATCCTAAAGAAATCTCCGCCACCCGTTAGGGCATCAAATAAGCAAAAACCAATGCTCAAACTAAAACTTTCCTCAATGATCTACAAAGTCTGGAAAAAAGTTCGTGGTTCCGTTATCGACAGCAACCCATCTCCAAAATCTGAGAGGCTCAGGAATACGCCAAAAGCTAACGACTGAGCTTCCAAGTCAAAAGTGGCCCCTCCTAAAAAGCAAAGGCCACAAAGATCCCCATAGCCTAAGGCAAATCCTAAAGACGAAATGTCAAAAGCTTCGTGCAGAAGGCCGAAGTAGTTCATACTGTGCGGATGATACACATCAATGGAAGTGAAAACAATGTTTCCACCAGCTCGGTCCTTGACTCAAGCTCAAAGGAAATAGCAGCTGCAAGAAATGGCAGCTCAAACAGTAGCACTCGTCACCCGCCGTCTAAGACGCGTCCTGAAGACGAACAAGATGACTTTGAGAGACAAGGGAATGAAGTTGACTCTTTGAAACGTGCTCTCAATAGGAAAAGCAAAGAAGTGGCTGATATGGCCGCCAATATGAACAAAATAGCTCTCCTTTTGTAAAAGAGGTATGGGATGATGGCTCAGTCGTTAGAATTGCCAGCCAAAGAACTATCAGTGGTCCCTGATAATGAGAATGGAAGTGCCACAAGCTCTCTGTAGGCCTCTTCAACCTCAAAAGATGAAGCAATCTCGAAGGCTCGGCTCACCGAATATAGCCCAACAGGTCAAACTCCTCACTGTCAGTGAAGAAAACGCCAGGTTGGTCAAGACCGGTTGTCAATATCCAGTATGGTACTCCCAGAACCAATATTCTCCAGGATATACAATCAAGAAGTTTGATGTCTTCAAAAGAAAGGGGAACCTCACCAGCATATCGCAGTTTAAAGTAATGTGCGGTAATACCGGAGGTGATGATAAGCTACTCCTCCGGCAGTTCGTCAGCAGTCTGGCAGATATTGCCTTTGAATCGTACTCGGAGCTCTAAAATGACTCCGCAGAGACCTTCGCTGATATGGAATTGCTCTTCAAGCAATGGTTCGTCGGTGCGAGCAAACACACCACAATCTCCGCACTGATCAATGAAGAGAGGATATCGAATGAAACACTGCTGCAATATGCCATTCAATAAAAAAATCTTGCATTGAAGTGCGAGCAGCCGATCGCCGAAGCTCCAACCATCGAAATGTTCATAGGCGCCTTGAATCAGTGATCGTACGTTTATCCATTCCTGTCTTTCACGAAACCCACAACATACTAAGAGCTCCTTGACAAACCGGTTCAGTTGGAGCAAATCAACCACTAAATCGTTAAACTGGGCAAAAAAAAGGTTGTTCATAAGTAAAAAGGGCACGGATGAAAACCCGAAAGGGCTCCGTGAGTAAAACAGCAGGACTACCCACGAGTTTATGAAAACCAGAAAGCGAGCAAACTCATGAAAGAAAAAGAAACGAAAAAAGTTTCGACCAAGTCTCACCAGAGGTGGACCATATTCCCAACATTGTGGTCACTTGACTCCGTGAGTCCTCTTGACTTGCAAGGAGAAAATACTCTTGTGAGATACTTATGACTCACGAGAGAAAGGACACTCAGGAGTCCCCACGACTACTAAGAAAAAAATCCACCTACGAGATCCTCTCCACTCATAGGGAGAAAATACTTTTTTGAGATCCTCACGGCTCATAAATTTAAAAAGCCTTAGGCGATAGGGATCTAAACCTTTCTCCAAAACCATCGATGCCCTACGGCCAGTCTCCAAGTTGACTACTGTATACTTTCCATGGGCTATTGGCGAGAAAACTTTTGTCCAAAACATCCTACATTGGCAAACCAAGATACCAACGAGAAAAGGACCCATTCATGTGTCCATACGACACTTGAAGGAAAAAGGACACTTAGGAGTCCCGACGACTCCGTTTCTCCAATATTTAAACCTAATAAAAGAGCAAAGCTCTGTTGGATTTATTGAGGCAGTGCCTCACGTACACTCCACGAGAACGCCAGCGCCAGAGTCAATCTTATAGGGTTAAATCCTATGGTCGCGCCTCACGTGCTCCTCACACGGGCGCCAATGTGCAAAGCACAGAAGAGTTTATTACATAAGAGTTAGACTCTTAGATGGTGCCGCATGTGCTCCTCATGCGGGTGCTAATGGGCAAAGCACAAGAATACTCATTTTAGGAATTAAATTCTTAAGTGGCGCTCACGTGCACAACACGTAAGCGCCAGCGCCCAGGTAGAATTAAATTCTACAATACTCTCTATTTAACAGAGCCGTTGGATGAAAAATTCAACGGAGATGATAAATTATCAAAATATAGAATCAAATTCTATTAAGAGAAAATATTTCCAAAATATTTCTAAATAAGAAAGATGCTTTCGGTTAGATCAATGATCCAATAATAGAATAAAATTCTATTTTTGGGAATATATTCTTTCAATCTTTCTAAACAAAAAAGATTTCTCTCTGTAAAACAGAGAACCCTTGGATTATAAATCCAATGGTGATTAAAAAATCATCACTTGACAGAATAAATTATGTATATGGGTGAATATTTTCCCGATCTTATTAAAAATAAAAAAACACATTCTGTAAACAGAAGTCCTTGGATCAAAGATCCAACGGTGGATAAAATTCTCCGAATCAATTTTTAGACCAATTAAATCAATTAGAATCTCTTAATGTGAGATTTTCTCAAAACTAATTAACAATCTGCCTCCACTATATAAAAGGCCCGGGACTTCAAGTCTAAAAAAAGGGAAGGACTACCAGAGAAAGATCACAGATAGAAAGAACAGAAGATTCAATTCCCAAGAAAGAGGAAGACTTTCCTTCTCAAAACCCTAGGTAAAGAAAATGGATCAAAATATCTCTATCACATCTAAGGGTTTAACCCTTTTTAAAGAATTTAGTTGTTTCTCTAGATCTGAGATTCACAAGGCAAATCTCCCATAAGTTGAGAATTTAATTCTCATCGGGAAGATTTTGTTCTTGAGAATCAAAGATTCAGGGAAGAACAAATTTAAAAAAAAAGAGAAGAAAGAAAACAGAGTTCATGATACTCTAAGAACTCAATTCCCTCAAATAAAGAACTTAGTTCTTTAAAAACTTAACCTAAAATCCTCAAATATAGTGATTTTAGCGAGCGTTAATGGTCAAAGCACCATTGATAGATGTGTAACCTCTCTGAAAACATCAACAGAGATTAAATCTCCATATAAAAGAAACTAGCGCCTCACACGCTTTCTACGTGTGCGTCCCTCTTTAACAACGCCTAGCGCCTCACATGAAATACACATGGGCGCCATATAAAAAGTGCTTAGTAATTCACATACAGCTAAAACGGCTGAGTGTTTAGCACTGATTGGGCAGCGCCCAGCGCCGCACGTGCTCCTCATATGGACAGTGCTTAGCACTCCATAAATAGCCAAAATGGTTAAGTGCTTCGCACTGATTGGGCAGTGCCCAGCGCCTCACGTAGGCGCCAGAAAAACAATAAGAGTGCTTAGCACTCCATAAATAGCCAAAACGGCTAAGTGCTTAGCACTTACTGGGCAGCGCCCAGCGCCTCACGTGGACGTCACACAAAAAGTGTTTAGCATTTCATATACAGCCAAAACGGCTGAGTGCTTAGCATTAATTGGGCAGCTTCCAGTGTCCCTCTTCACGTGGACGCAATATAAAAAAATGCTTAGCACTATATATAACTGAGTGCTTAGCACTGATTGAGCAGCGCCCATAACTGAAGGCTTCATATGATACCCATATGAGTGTCAGAGTATCAAACAAGTGCTCAACACTTTTGCATAAAAAACGGGGCCGAACAAACAAAGCCCAAATAAGTGCTTAGCATTTTTGAATGAAAAAGAAAAAGAGTAGACAGACTAAGCCCAAATTGGCTAAGTCTCTGAAGTTTCTTGCAGCTGAGCCCAAATGCTCTTTTGATGGATCTTATGTAAAAATGATCCTTAACAACATTGTTAAACTGATCTTAGTCTTAAACATGACTAATGATCTCTCATTGATGATATCCAAAATGATATTCATCTTGTATCTCCTAAAGTAATCTTAGTCTCAAATATGACTAACAATTCTTAGGACCACCATAAACCCTTTCCCTCAAATACAAGATTTGGTTCAAGGGTACATCTTTCCACACCTCTGATATATGTCGTTGTAATTCCTCAATGTCTTCAGAGAGGTGGCGGGTCCCGAGAACCAACAACTCATTTCGTCATACATTGATGCACTTCCAAATTGACGTGCACACCTCAAATCGGATCGCGTCCCAAATTGGGTGCATTCCATGTCACCATCGTTCACTTCACCACGTAACAAATACACATGCGCGCAAGATGAATTACGAACCGAGATGTTCTTAAACTAAAACTTTGCCTCAAACATGGCGGTAATGGACCGAAATGTGCTTAAACTAATATTCGTCCCCAAAATGGGAATGTTGGGCCGAAATGTCTCTAAACTAAAATTTTGCTTCAAACATGGCGATAATGGACCGTGATGTCCTTAAAATAAAATAATTGGGCCCAAATGCTCATATGTTTTAAGTCGATCTTAATCTCAAACCGGATTAATGGTCCTTAAATAAACCCAAGCCCAAATCTAAAATATACGGATTTGGACTAATCCACGCCCTACGGGCGACGACATAAACTAGTCTCCGTATATAATCCACGGGCAATCAAAATAAACAAAAACACACACGACACGAAGTGAACTGCCGGAGCAGGAGAAAGTGGTTATCGCAATGCGATAACGTAATTAACTATAGAGGTTTGCGCTTGCTGGGAAGAGCATCCCCACAATCAAAAACCCTCATAAAATGAGGGAGAATCTGATAAAGTCTGTTACAGCGGTTGCATGTGTAGGGTTCCCTAGGTCAGCAGCAAGGTTTCGGGAGGAATCTTCAATGTTGTTTTCAAATTTTTACCGTTCTAAAGAACCCTAACCTAGAATCTTTAACTAGATATTTAAACGAACAAGCAATGTTCAACATCTTAACATCCTATGTTTGAGGAATACAACCTTTATAGACCGGTCCTTCACTTCTAAAGCTCCGTGTAGTAGTTCATTCGCTCCAAGTAGGGAACTCCCGAACTCTAGTAAGGGTTCACATGAAGAAATGAACAACCTTCTCGATGTCTTCGAGGCCGAAGATGATGTACGTCGAGAAGACTCAAGCTCATGCTATCTCTTCACTGATTGTAGATTAGTGAAGCAAACACCTTAAACTAAATGTCTAATATAGTAGAGGATGATGAAGTAGGAAATAGGCTCACTTTAGATTTTATTTTCTCACAATAATTTCTCACCTTGAGAAAAGCTAGTGAGCTTTCTCCTTGAGGAAGAAGACGCTCAAGTGAAGAATGAGAGAATGAACTCTTTTGGTGAGAATAGCAACCATGAGTGAGTTAGTGTCATACACTAACTCATGTAGAGAATAAACCATGGGTTAACAATAATGGTTGGGTTAATAAATATTTTCAAGTAAAACAAAATGAGTGGACTTGGTCAAAGGTTCCACAAGCTTCTACAAGCTTTAACCATGTGACCAATTACCACTAATTTGTGAATTACCAAGATAAATAAAAACCTTAGGATTATCATAACCATGGTGTAAGTCTCATACACCCATGTTGCATGTGGCGTCAAGTATGACACAATAAAATGTACATTAATATATATCACATATATACTATATGCACACAAGTGAGAAAAAAAATGTTTAGTGAGCAAATATTAGTTAATGTAAGTTAATATATCAAATATACAATTATACATTAAATTAGCAAATCAACGCTTGATTTAATAATCCGGCTATATCACATACAACCGACTAATATAAAATGTATCAACTTATTGAATCAACACTTGATCCGATAACCCGGCTATATCTCATATAACCGACCGATATCACATATCGCGAGAATAGAATGAGGTATCACATACGCGCATTAATCTCGATCCCGCACATATCACATATATGCTCATACTTCGTTTCGCATGAACCAGGAAACCTCTGTGTAAGACTCTAAAGACTCGTCAATACGTCGGCAGTAGTTGATGATCATATCAAATACCCACAAGCCGCAAGCGGTCTGCTAAATGTAACAGCCACTCAGGTATTGAGCGATCAGAAGATCAATAAGCAAGCCTGCTCATACTCCTGCGAATCCAATCAGTAACACTACCGTACAGTCTGGCCTCTTCGTCTGTTATGTCGCATATCTCGCCTGGGGGTGGTAAACGTCAGACCCCAATAGCTTGATAAGTCATACTGATGTGAGGCTCATAACGGGTCAAGAAACTACTGATAACACTTACCAGTAAATCTCATAACAGCCCTGGCCAAGGACTTCCAGTTATGGCGAATCGAGCACAGCGCAACATCAACCCCCAATACCGGGAGAGACGAAATCCCCTCTTATCGCTCATTGCCTCCATGTGACTCGGGACTATACCCAAAAACCACCGTTTTGCACATTCTCTTGTACGTGGTAAGGTGGAAATCAAAGCACAGTGGGAATCACACAAGACTCTATAACGATATCGGGTCGACAGACTAACCTGTACCAGTGTCACCAGAGAACTGCCATCTGACGTGAGGTATAATACCATCTAGGAGTTCTCGGCGAGTCCGTCCAGTGTACCCAGTCTCTACTGAGCACCCGTATATCATCTATGATGTCAAACACCAATGGATATGGGATCATCCATTGCCCATCCACATGGGTCGAGAAGCTATACTCTAGTCTACTCTGGTATATCGATGCCTTGTCTCGATACACCCACGACTAGGGACATTAAAGGATGTACTCACAGATTACCTTTGTCCCACTTGTATGATCCGCATCATAATCCAGGTAGTCAAGTATACATCCTAAGGGCTTTATCAACATGTCACAGAGAGACAATCAGTGTACATGTTAAGATAAAGAGTAACCAGATAGCATACTATCATGTCGAGCAAGAAAGTCCTCCCTATGTATGTCCAAGCATCCACTATAATATACATCATATATACAATAATTGCCTCTAGGTCATACATATAACTAACAATCTCCCACTTGCACTAGGGCCATCATATAGTAGTGGTTGTAGTATCCCATACTCAACTATCCCATAAAAGTCTCTCTTGGGAAAAGACCTTTGTGAGTGGATCCGCCGTGTTGTCCTCTGAGTCTACTCTCCTAACCTCGATCTCCCTGGAGATCAACCATCTCCTTGATCAGGTGATACTGTCCTCAGAATATGTCTGGATCGCTGATGGGGCCTGCGTTCCTAGGCCAAAGCCACAACTCCATTGTTGTCACAATAACAGTTATTGGACGCTCAATGGTAGGAACCTTTTTCATCTCATGAACAAGAAATGTCCAGACAATCTCTTTGGTAGTATTGTTGGTAGCAATGTATTCAGCCTTTATCGTCTAGTATGCACGGTTTCTAGCTTGGAACTCTTCCAACATACCGTCCCTCCACTGAGGGTAAAGACAATGCCTGTTACTGACTTCCAGTCGACCTTATCACTCTGGAAACTCGAACCAAGAACATTCATTTAGTGCTTCTCAAGTACTTATGAATGTCCTACACAGCTGTCCAGTAATTCTCCCAAGATCCGATTAATTCCTGATCACTACACCTAGTGAGTCATCTACATCTGGTCTAGTACATAACATCGCACACATGATAGAGCTTACTGCCGAAGCATAGGATATCCCTTGCACGCGAGCTCTCTCCAAATCAGTCTTGGAAGACATCTTTTTGGATAGAGTGATTTCTGAGTAAGTGGACGAACCACCACGCTTAGAATCCTCCATACTAAACCCCTTTAGTATGGTGTTAATGTATCTGGATTTGGGACTCTCCTAACATCCACTTAGATCTATCACCATAGATCATAATCCATAAGATGTAGTAGGTATCATTCAGATCTTATATTGAGAATCCTCGTGATAAAAGGAGCTTGACTGAGTGTAGCATAGGAAACCATTTCCTATCAAGAGTATGCCATCTACGTACAATACATATAAAACAACCTCACTCTCTACAACCTTCTTGTATATACAAGGTTCATCTACCATTTTGATAAAGTCAAACTCTTTGACTGCTACATAAAAACAGATGTTCCAACTCCGCGATGCGTGCATTGATCCTGATGGACATAAGCATAGCTTTGAAAGTCTTAACCTTTCCATCTACACCAAGATATCTTCTCAAGATCCATTTGCTCCCAATGGGTTTTACCCCTTTAGGTGCAACATGCAAATTCATACTTTGTTGTGTACATGGATTCCATCTTTGATCACATAGTATCCAGGCTTTTCACAAAGTCTCCACTTGTGATGGCCTGTCTGAACCTAGTTGAGCCATCATTTACCATGATGCAATCCTCGCTCCCACTGTCATCGAGAAGACCGTAGTATCTCTCAAGTGGACGAGGAACCCTACCAGATTCGTGGAGAGGCTGAGGTTCGTTGGAGACTATTGAATCGTTTGGTTTCACCAAATCATCACCAGTTAGTTTGTCTAGCTGGAACTCCTTCCAGTTCTACCTCATGTCCACTAATTTCTTCACAAGAAATTCCTTTTCTAAAAAAGGTGGCATGCTGAGAAACAAAAACACCTTTTGCTCCTCAGTGTGGTAGAAGATATTCCCTCGCAAATGTTTGGGATATCCTTACAAACTTATATAGAACTAACCTTGCCTCGAGTTTGTCCGGATTTTGCTTTTCAACATAGGCCGGACAACCCCATATCTTAACTCGTTTAAGACATGGTCTCTTATCATTCTATATCTCATATGGAGTGGTAGACACCGATTTGGTTAGAACCTCATTCAATAGGTATGCAGCTTCTCAAGCGCATAACATCCAAAAGGAAACAGGTAACTCAACAATACTCATCATAGAGCGTACCATATCTCATAGGGTGCGATACCTCCGCCCCGATACACCATTGTGCTGCGGTGTATACGAAGGAGTAAGCTGAGAGAGAATCACGTTCTCCTTTAAGAAAATCCAGGAACTCCATACCCAAGTATTCGCCTCCTCGATCACATCGTAGTACTTCAATACTTCTATCCGTTTGGTTCTCAAACTTCAATCTTATATTCCTTGAATTTCTCAAAAGTTTCAGACTTATGTTTCAACAGGAACACATGTCCGAATCTTAAGAGATCGTCGATGAATGTAATGAAGTACAAAGAACCAACCCTGGCATTTGTAGACATAGGACCGTATATATCATCATGTGTCTATCCCAAGTGTTTAGTAACTCTTTCTCTGTTTCCAGTAAACGGAGTATTGGTCGTTTTATCTTTGAGACAAGACTGGCAAGTATCATAAGATGAAAATTCGAACAGATTCTCATATTCAACCTTATGTAACTTAGCTGGTCGTGTCGCATTGATATGACCTAATTTACAATGCCACAAGAAGGATTTGTTCATTTCTGAACTACTCCTCTTGTGTGTGTTCTACATACTTTGAGCTGTGGTTTGATTTAGAACGTATATGCTATTATATAACATGCCTGATCCAATCAACTCTTGATTCAGGAAAATGTTCACAACATTATCCTCCAATACAGAATTACATCCTTATTTAACTCATTAATGAAACCGATGTAATGTTGTATATCAGGTTTAGTATGTAATAACATTCGTTCAGAATCAATGTATTAATACAAGGTGATATATGCCAACTGACTTGGCTGCAACACTTGCATCATTCTCTATACTTAGATATATATCACCCATTCTTAGTTCTCTACCTGTCTGTAGCCCATGTAACATATTACATATACGGGATCCTGATCCGGTATCACATACCCAGGACGTAGAGGAAACTGAGAAACAGTTCTTGGTAACGAAAACACCCGAAGAATATGCATCAATATGCACTTTCTTCAATTGGGTGGCATGGGAATCCGGATATTCCCCTATTTCCTACTCGGACTTATAACAATTTATAAGATAGAGCGGAACCAACGTTCCCCAGCTCTGTATAATAAGCAGGTTCGGTCAATGCATCCATATTATTATCTTGATTAAGGCGTGACATGGTCGCTACCAGGAGAGAGAGAGAAGAAAACACTATGCATGTGCTCTTGCAAGATCAGATTGGTTATTATTTTATCTAATCAGGATGGCTACCACTGTTTTTATCAAATCTTCCTTCAAATACTAAAAGGTAAGACTATCCGGGATTAATTACACCCTACAAGTTCGCCAATCTTTCGGTCAGGCCAGTGTCGGTACTTTGAGGGAGGTTCCCCGTGCTTTCGCACGGACCTAATTAAAATAAATCTCATTTTCCCACGGGCGTAACCTCGTTAACACCTTTCTAGACACCTACTTGATCGGCTAATTGTATTGTGTAAAACTTTCCCAGGAGTAACTCTTACTCGCAGTGGGTATCGGGATCCAACTATCTTATACAAGGTATGCCATCTCATTGCGAATTTCAACACTTGAAATTCCCGATAATATTTTGCCCCTAGCTTCGTATGACCTTGACAAAGGCCAACAAACCATAGGCCGCTAGTCAAGTTCAACCCGCACATTTCATGATTAAATTAAACCCACCCGCACGACCCTTGACGAAGGCCAACAAAGTCGCACGACTACCCTAATCCAATCGCATCTCATGCTTAAGCAGATAAGCACTAGTGAGCTACCGCACACTACGCTACGAAGGCCAACAAACGTAGCATGAATACTAAGTAAAACTTATCTGAAATAATGGAGCGCTACAACAGGTTTTTAAGAAAACCCTTTGCGTAATGAACTTGATATCGTTGTAGAATCGATTGATTTTGAAACGGAGTGTTTTTGAAGTTTTTACTATTTTTGCTAAAGAGGTCACTCCCGGTGAAGGGATCTCGGCTCTTTCCTCATCGAATGAGGTGCAGGATATTTCACAAATACCACTATGCAAAGCAAAAACTATAAAAGCAATCAAAAGACAAGCCGAGTGGGTTGTAGCATCTGCAAGTTTCGCTAAAGATGTCACTTCCGGTGAAGAGATCTCGGCTCTTTCCTTATCGAATAAGGTGCTGGATATTCTACAAGGAATACCGCCATGCAAAGCAAGAACTAGAGCTACCAGTTTTTTAAACAAGTTTCTACAAAATCTTTAGGTTTCCTTTTTTTCATTAATCTCATTAATAAAATCCCATCAAATTATGCTTCCTAAGTGTTCCCTCATGGGAACTGAATAAAGCAGCAAGGAAATACCCAAAAGGAGCATCACGTGTCCGCACGTGATCGGACATCACGTGGGGACACGTGACCTTCTATGAGCAAAGTTATGGGCGCTGAAATACACAATTGGAGATGGGGTCACGTGCCAACACGTGATGGGCCCCTGAGCTCTTTGAAATAATAGAATTAAATTCTAATGAAATGCCTAACTGGTGGGGTCACGTGCCAACACGTGATAGACTCTTAAGTCCTCTGAGCGAATAGAATTAAATTCTAATTAGATGGGTCACGTGCCAACACGTGATGGGTTCTTAGATCCTCTGGAACAATAGAATTAAATTCTAATTAAAGGGAATCAAAAACCCTAAATGGAAAAATATTTCCCTAGATCTTTCCAAACAAAAAAGATTGCGCTATGTAAAGCGGAGCATCGTTGGATTAAAAATCCAATGGTGATTAAAAATCACCAGTTTATAGAAAGATTTTACATAAGGAAATATTTTCCTAAAATTTATCAGGAACAACAAACAAAATATCTTTTGGGATTAAAAATCCAATGGTAAATAAAATTCACCGAGTGATCTAAAAGATCATGTTGGTTATAAAATCAATCAAAATCTTTCAATGAAAGATTGACTAAATAACCCGATTCTTTCTTTCTCCTATAAATAGGAGCCAAGAAGAGAAAAGAGATATAGAAGAACAGAGAGAAAAAAGAAGAGAATTTAATTCTCCATAGAAAAAAGAAGATTTCTTCAGAAAAGAAAGAAACCCTAGGTAAGAGAGAGAAAGAGATTATTCTATAAAGCTCCCATAACCTTATAAGAGAATTTAATTCTCAAACTAAGAATTTAACTCTTCTGAATAATAATTTAGTTCTTCCTTTGGTTGATGATCTGTAGAAGCAAATCTCCCCATAAGTTGAGAATTTAATTCTCATCGGGGGATTCTGCCATGCAGATCTAAAGCCTAAGGGAGGACCTAAGTTCAGAGAATTTTATTCTCCCACAAATCACATAGGAATTTAATTCCTCCAACAAAGATAGAGTTTAACCCTTAATATAACAATTTAGTTCTTCTTCATGGTAATAGATCTGCAGAAGCAGATCTCCCCATAAGTTGAGAATTTAATTCTCATCGGGGAGATTCTGCCATGCAGATCCAAAACTTAGAGGGAGAATTGAGTTTAAAGAATTTAATTCTTTCGAACATATAGGAATTTAATTCCTCTAAATAAGATTAGGGTTTAACCCTATAAGAGAATTTAATTCTTATACAAGGGATTCATCTCTCCATGCACGTAAAAAGATCAAAGTACCCAACGTGATCACGTGGCAACACGTGACTCTCCCCCTCAATGATCAAAAGAGAATGAATAAGATTAGGTCACGTGCTCCCACGTGACCCTTGAATAAACTTCTCAAAATAAAGGCAGAACAGAATTTGGGCATTCTCACGTGTCCCCACGTGACCCATAACAAACACTTTAATATCCAAATCATGGATACCCATCACGTGCCCATACGTGATGGTCATAAAGGAAAAGTGTTTAACACTTACTTGCATATTCTGAGAATAAAATAAAAGAAGTTTGGGCCCAACACTCAAGCGCCTCACGTGACCTCACGTGAGCGCTTCTTTTTTAGTGTTTAACACTATTTTGTGCGCTGCATCCTTAGTGTTTAACACTATTTTAAGCGCATCACGTGGGAGCACGTGATAGACGAGTCTACTTTAGTGTTTAACACTATATTCGAACCAATCTTAGCCCAAATTAGCTAAGTCTTCCAGAGGCAGGACCCTCCCTTTTGACCGAACCTCAAATACACTGTTGTCTTCCAAAATTGGTCATCTCATATGACATTCCAAGCAAAACCCAGAGCCTTTCAATCAACTTTGGTTCAAGGGTACATCTCTTCACACCTCTGATATATGTCGTTGTAATTCTTCAACGCCTTCAGAGAGGTGGTGGGTCCCAATGACCAATAACTATCTGGTGCATTTCCAAACCCATGTTTGCATCTGAACTTAGACCGCAATGTCCCTAAACTAAACAATAGAGCCCAAATACTTTTTTGTTGGATCTAAATGATCCTGTTAAGTAGATCTTAGTCTAAAATTAGACAAACGTATCCTTAACAAACATTTAAATTGATCCTAATCTCAAACGAGATTAACGATCCTTAAATCAATCCAATTACAGATCTCCCAACCAAATTGGTTCAAGGGTACATCTCCTCACTCCTCTGATATCTTTCGTTGTAATCCTTCAACGTCTTCAGAGAGGTGACGGGTCCCGACAACTAAACACTTTATGGACTGTGGGGTCCTTAAGCCTATGGACTGTGGGGTCCTTAATCCCATGGACTATGATGTCCTTAACCTCGGACTGTGGCGTCCTTAAGCCCATGGACTATAATGTCCTTAACCTCGGACTGTGGGGTCCTTAAGCCCATGGACTATGATGTACTTAACCTCAGACTGTGGGGTCCTTTAAGCCTATGGACTATGATGTCCATAACCTTAGACCGTAATGTCCCTAAACTATGGACCGTAATGTCCTTAAACTAAACAATAAAGCCTAAATGCTCTTTTGTTGGATCTAAATGATCCCGTTAAGTAGATCTTAGTCTAAAATTAGACCAACGTATCCTTAACAAATGTTTAAGTTGATCTTAATCTCAAATGAGACTAACGCATCCTTAAACCCAACCCCAAACCTAAATCCAAGAAAATACGGATTTGGACTAACCCACGCCCTACGGACGATATCATAAATTAGTCTCCGTATACAATCCACGGGCAAACAAAAACAAAACAAACACACACGACACGAAGTGACTATCTAGAGAAGGAGAAAGTGGTTACCGCGATGCGGTAGCGTAATTTACTGCAGGGGCTTGCGCCTGCAGGGAAAAGCGTCCCTACAATCAAAAACCACTCAAACGAGTGGTAATCTGACGAAGTCTGCTACAACGGCCATATCCGTTTAAACCTTCGATATATGGTGCCATAAATCAACTTGGCATCTTCGGAGTGGTGAACGGATAAAACCAAATAGCATCTGCCCTCGAAATTCAGGCCGGACGTCCCAACGTCCCGGTCGCGTCTTTCGGCGGAGAACACTAAGCATCACAGAAGAAACGAAAGCAGTAATATTTATTATATATCATATATATAAAATATAAGAATTCGTCTCAGAACATATCAAGTGATCACATCACAAAATATCAGCAGCAAAAGAGCACATATGAAATATTGGATATACTAGGAATTCCGTGTTTTAAATTAAGCCTGTATAAAACACGGATTCCACGGTCGCGATGAATAGCCAAACCCACATCCCTAGACCCCTACGAGAGAGGCAAGCAACCCTACCAATTCTATAGTTAGGAGACCCGGTCTCGACTCCTCGAGATGGCCTCCCACTGGACTCTAGAACCCGGTTACTTGTGCTCCCCTCCTTAGGTCCATCCTAATGTGGTACATCAATGGTGACATCATCCTCAATCCGAAAGTGCCCCAATAAAAGAATATTACATACAATCTTTTAGATGAATAAAAATGAAAAACTCTCATCTCACATAAAAAACCGGCTATTCAAAACATGACGATCTAATATAACATATCACAGCAACACATAACATCACATGTCATCAACGTAAGTAAATATGCGTATCCCAATTGTCGTTGACGTATAGCAACGAAACCGGCAATACACCACATATTACACTTACGGTCGCAGAAAAGAAAATGAAAAACTACAACAGTTGGAATCCGCAACCACCTTAGACATTATAAACCTAACGCATCACATACATTGGATTTCATGCCCAATCAAATGAATTCCTTAGACATCACATGCCTAACAATTATAAACCCGCATTTTAGTCTCGATATTGAAAACACTTTTCAATAACCTGTCGGGTAATTCAGGAAGATTTCCGATAACCTGATCGAATGCTCGTCGAAAATTTTATTAGACGGCCGCACTCCCCGTTGCCGTCGACGAAGTACACAAAGGCCGAACACCACGGCCGCGAGCACCCGAACGGATGCTTTTGGCGACGGGGTTCTCCTACAGTCACTTAGTCGGGGGTATGGGGCATGGCTATCTAATAAGGTTACCCGACGTGTATCCGTGTACTCTACGTAATTGCGACGAACTTTTGATCAATATCAAAATCCCGTGGCAACCGATCAACTGAGACTAAACTGCTAGATTTATAAAATTCAAATTAGTTATCTCATAACTATTATGTGGATTCCAAATATTGTATCACAATCACAGATAGCTAGACGAAGTTAAACTTTTCGATCAAATAAGAAAGCACCCAAAATTTCCCAACAAGCTCAACACTTGAGCGGAGTTCAAAAAGTACCCAGAACATGCCACAGCTCTTATGAACCATCCGTAGAAGGGCTAACCCATGCCTCATTCATGTCTCCACGGAATTGCGGCAAACCCTAGGGTATTACCGCGGCTCCGCGATCCACAAAGTCGAGTTTGGGTATCGTTCTTCTAGAGGGTCCACAGAATCGCTTGTATTATTTTCTGAAAATTTTGAACTTGGAAAAAATCCAACTCTTGGAAAATTTCCAGCGGGGAAAAATATGGGTTATTGATATCCGTTCGAACTTTTTAATATCGTCTAAATAACCCGAATTCATATTAGAATTACAACTGCGATACACTCTGAGTTGCCTTTGCAGAAATTTAACATCACATGCAAATTTAGCAAAAACAAATAACAACTGAAACACCAAAACCCAGAGACTGGAACACTATGAAAATTTGAAGCCCAGATGAGCAAATTGAACCGAGCACGCCGGTTTTAAGACCAATGTGGCCGGACACTTTATGATAAAATTGCCTCAAATATTCACAGTGTTCATGTTATATCTCATACAACATTCTGCAGTTGTTTACAAAATTTTTAGAGGCCTTTTTAAATTCGACAGAAACTGGGTTGCAATGTTTAAAGTTTCGAAGTAGTTTCGGTTTCGTAATCTAACAAACATCGTTTAAATCTCTAGCTTGGATCTGATACCACTGTAGGGTTCCCTAGGTCGGCAGCAAGGTTTCGGGAGGCATCTTCCATGCCATTTTCAAATTTTTGCCATTCTAAAGAACCCTAACCTAGAATCTTTAACTAGATATTTAAACGAACAAGCAATGTTAACATCTTAACATCCTAAGTGAATGAGGAATACAGCCTTTGTAGACCGGTCCTTCACTTCTAAAGCTCCGTATAGTAGTCTCTTCGCTCCAAGTAGTGAACTCCCGAACTCTAGTAAGGGTTCACATGAAAAAATGAACAACCTTGCTCGATATCTTCGAGGCCGAAGATGATCTACGTCGAGGAGACTCAAGCTCATGCTACCTCTTCACTAATTGTAGATTAGTGAAGCAAACGCCCAAAACTAAATGTATAATATAGTATAGGATGATGAAATAGGAAATGGGCTCACTTTAGATTTTCTCACAATATTTTCTCACCTTGAGAAAAGCTAGTGAGCTTTCTCATTGAGGAAGAAGAAGCTCAAGTGAAGAAAGAGAGAATGAACTCTTTTGGTGAGAATAGCAACCATGGATGAGTTAGTGTCATACACTAACTCATGTAGAGAATAAACCATGGGTTAACAATAATGGTTGGGTTAATAAATATCTTCAAGTAAAACAAAATGAGTGGACTTGGTCAAAGGTTCCACAAGCTTCTACAAGCTTTAACCATATGACCAATAACCACTAATTTGTGAATTACCAAGATAAATAAAAACCTTAGGATTATCATAACCATGGTGTAATTCTCATACACTCATGTTGCATGTGGTATCAAGCATGACACAATAAAATGTACATTAATATATATCACATATATACTATATGCACACAAGTGAGAAAAAGAAATGTGTAGTGAGCAAATATTAGTTAATGTAAGTTAATATATCAAATATATAATTATACATTTAATTATCAAATCAACGCTTGATTTAATAATCCGGCTATATCACATACAACTGACTAATATAAAATGTATCAACTTATCGAATCAACACTTGATCTGATAACCCGGCTATATCTCATATAACCGACCGATATCACATATCGCGAGAATAGAATGCGGTATCACATACGCGCATTAATCTCGGTCCCGCACATATCACATATGTGCTCCTATTTCGTTTCGCATGAACCAGGAAAGCTCTATGTAGGACTCTAAAGACTCGTCAATACACTGGCAGTAGGTGATGATCATATCAAATACCCACAAGTCGCAAGCGGTCTGCTAAACGTAACGGCAACTCGGGTATTGAGCGATCAGAAGATCAACAAGCAAGCCTGCTTATACTCCTGGGAATCCAATCAGTAACACAACCGTACAGTCCAGCCTCTTCATCTGATATGTCGCATATCTCTCCTGGGGGTGGTAAATGTCAGACACTAATAGCTTGATAAGTCATGCCGATGTGAGGCTCATAACGGGTCAAGAACTACTGATAACACTTACCATTAAATCTCATAACAGTCCTGGCCAGGGACTTCCTGTTATGGCCAATCGAGCAACATCAACCCCCAATACCGGGAGAGACGAAATCCCCTCCTATCGCTCATTGCCTCCATGTGACTCGGGACTGTACCCAAAAACCACCGTTTTGCATGTTCTCTTGAACGTGGTAAGGTGGAAATCAAAGCACGGTGGGAATCACACAAGACTCTATGACGATCTCGGGTCGACAGACTAACCTGTACCAGTGTCACCAGAGAACTGCCATCTGACGTGAGGTATAATACCATCTAGGAGTTCTCGGCGAGTCCGTCCAGTATACCCAGTCTCCACTGAGCACCCGTATATCATCTATGATGTCAAACACTAATGGGTATTGGATCATCCATCGCCCATCTACATGGGTCGAGGAGCTATACTCTAGTCTACTCTGGTATATCGATGCCCTGTCTCGATACACCCACGACTAGGGATATTAAAGGATGTATTCAAAGACTACCTTTGTCCCACTAGTATGATCCGCATCATAATCCAGGTAGTCAAGTACACATCCTAAGGGCTTTATCAACATATAACAGAGAGACAATCAGTGTACATGTTAAGATAAAGAGTAACCAGATAGCATACTATCATGTCGAGCAAGAAAGTCCTCCCTATGTATGTCCAAGCATCCACTATAATATACATCATATGTACAATAATGGCCTCTAGAGCACACATATAACTAACAGCGTCTGTCCAAACTTCCGATATATGGTGCTATAAATCAGCTTGGTATCTTCGGAGAGGTGGACGGATAAATCCAAATAGCATCTGCCCCTAAATTTAGGAAAGACGATCCATCCCAGTTCGTCTCTGTTTTCGGCGGTAAACAGATTCTGGCACACCCGGTGGGAATTTTTCCTCTTTCCACTCTGCATTTCGTATGTCGTGTTTCGCGAACAAAATCGCTGTTCGCTATGGTTGCCTTTAGATCTGAGGTACTAAAATTTGGTGTCTTGCTCCTGTGCAGGAAAAAATCGATGGCTTCCAACTGCATTTCTTGTAACAACAATTCTCGCTCTACCCCAGCTGGAGGAGTGACCTACGGGCCCAACGCGGCTTCAATCTTTTTAATGCCGGTAGGGCAAGTTACACAAGCCACTACCGGGATGTTCTTCGGGACCATGCTCCCACCAATGAGTTTCGGTGCCTCAACGCAGCAAAAGGAAGCTCCCAAGAGGTCGGTCTTCGATCGACTAGCGACCACAACGGCCCCTCTCAACGGGCCGTCCAAAGCTGACGTCTCAGTCTTCAACAGGATAGGCAAGAACCCAGATGGGTCCGCAAAGAGGCTCGTGATACCTAAAGTGGCTGCACCAAAATGGATAGTCCTCCTAACTCCTGCTACGGGCGAAGCCGTCAAAATCGCTTCCCCCATCAGAAGATCGGTCTTTGAAAGATTGGTCGTTCCTCCTCAAACTCTGCCAAGGACATCAGTCTTCAACAGGTTGACGCCAATAGTAGCCCCTCAGCAAAGCCAGGGGCACGAAGAAATCGCTTCCAAATCTGAGGCGGTCCCATTTGAAAGACATGCTCGACGTCGCCACTGGCGCCGAGTGAGAAAAGCTGGAGGCAACTCTCTCTTTGGACTTACCCCACCAGCTCCAATAGTGGAAGTTGAGGCTGCTGTTCCAACTGGGAACAGCTTTGATCTGCTCAGGAAGGTATGCAAGAACTCTCCAACGGTGGTGCTAAAGAAATCGCCCCCACCTGCAGTGGCCACGGTGCGGGCAAAGATGGATTGCCCCCATCAACGTCTCTCCTCCCAAATTCACAGGGTCTGGCAAAAAGTCCAGGACTCCATGATTGAACAAAACTACTCTCGTCGACCGAAGAAATCGAAGGCTCGGCAAGGGAAAGACCATCCCTCCGTCATACAGCGAGGGACTTCTTCTACACAGGCGCCTGTTACAACGGCT
This sequence comes from Agapanthus africanus, assembly GCA_030015575.1. Classification (NCBI taxonomy): domain Eukaryota; kingdom Viridiplantae; phylum Streptophyta; class Magnoliopsida; order Asparagales; family Amaryllidaceae; genus Agapanthus; species Agapanthus africanus. The sequence goes on along the minus strand of CM057339.1, from coordinate 78,759,988 downwards.
CTTTCAACTTCGACCTCCCACAAAAGGATAAGGACGGAGAAAATCCCACCGCCTGCGGCAAATTCCAAAGGCGATGGACCCAAATGCCCTAAGTCTAGGGGCATGATCGTACATACGGTCTACATGGATTTCGGGAAAGAAGAAAGCCGTGCTTCCGTAGGACATCGATCGCAAACTCGTTCGCTGACAAAAGTTTAGGAGCAACAAAAAAAGTTCCAGGAGATGCTGACCAAAGTGCCAGTACTTACCGGACAGAAAGAAAGCCCGGACACAACATCCGAACCGCGTTGGAGCAGGAGACCAATATAGAGTTCCTGCGAAGGGTGCTTGAAAGAAAGGACAAGGAAGCTGCTGAGCAGACTGCTAACATAAAGCAGATTGCTATCTTGTTCCAGGATATGGTTGGAATGATGATCCAGCCAGAATCTCCAGCCGAGAATCCGCCGATAATCATCGAGGATGACAGAGAGGAAATATTAAACCCTCTTCCGGATTTATCAACAGCTAAGGAGGAAACGATCTCTAAGGCAGCTCTTGACGATTATATAGCTCAACTAATAAGAGCTCATCAAGCAAATGAAGCGGCAGGCCAAATCGTCAGAACTGGGCGACTGTATCCAGGCTGGTATGACTAAATTAAATACCCACCAGGATATATGATCCCTAAGTTCCATATGTACAAGGGGACAGGAAACCCACACTAGCACGTCGCGCAGTTTAAAGTTCTGTGCGGCAACAATGGAGGCGACGACAAACTGTTGCTTTACCAGTTCATTGGCAGCTTGTCAGAGACGGCTTTTGAATGGTACTCGGAGCTCCGAAATGACTCCGTGAGAACATTCACAGAGGTGGAACAGCTGTTCACACAGCGGTTCTCCAGCGCAAGAGAGCGCACCCCGATCACGACATTAATCAATGTCAGGGTAAAGCTAGGAGAAACCTGAGTCCAATATGAAATCCGGTGGCGGAACCTATGGTCAAAGTGTGAACAGCACATCAAAGAATCTCCTGCCATAGACATGTTCATCGGGACCTTTGATCCTTAAACGACTATGTCCCAGTTCATGACGTTCTTCAAACTAACAACCTTCCAGGCTCTAATCGATAAACTGACCCAAATGGACCAGATGGGCCACGAGCCTTCCTCCTTAAGTAAGGACCCCCAAAACGCCAAGGGTAAAGGGAAAGTGGCCTTCGTTGCCAACACTCAACAACAACCGAGTTGCCCAAAACTAACTGCTCGCCAAAACAATGCATGTCCATGCCTATCTCTGGAAGAAGAGCTAGGATGCACTTACTCATTTCCCCGTGATAAGACGAGGAACTATTTGAGTTGGCAATGCATAACACACTTATCACATTACCAGACCCACGGCATCCGCCGTAACCCGGCGACGTCAACAACCCCAACTACTGCTCCTATCACAGAATGGTGAGCCACCCAATTAAGGATTGCTACATATTCAAGAATTGGGTCGAGGACCGGTATCAACAGGGGAAGTTCGCGCTGTTTGAGAACTAGAGGGTGAACCCACCACGGAAGCACACTCCCAAAAAATTTGATGCGCCGGGGCATCATTCTCGCTCGTGGAAGAAAATCCATGGGAAGTCATTCTTTCAGCAAAAACCAAAAGAATGCTGAAGGATCTACATGCATGTCCGGCAGTCAGGTGGAAAAGCCCACTTGAACCTGAAATCATCCAAGGGATGCTGAAACCATGTCTCGTACCGAAGATTGTTGACAAAGGGAAAAATCCCTAAGTCTGGCCTTCAAAGTCTTCGAAGAAAAAAAAGAAGACCAAGAAGCCTGTGCAGCCTGCCGAGTATGATGACAAGTGTACAGACCTACAAAAGTACATTGACGTGCTGGAGAAGTACAACCAGAAGGCGTGGAAACCGGTCACGCTCGAAGAGTTCCTCAAGCATAATCTTGAGAACGAAGATAGTGACAACGATAAGGAAAATAACTCATTAGAAGAAACCGAAGACCATATAGCAAGTTGCCACATGGTTTCCCATTCGTAGTTAAATGACGAAGAAACTCTCTCAACGTCAGAAAACAATGCAGAGGAACTAGAGGCAGAATCGGCGCTAAAATCCTTAGAACTGCCAGAAGACCCGATCGATAGGCTGTTAAACGAAGCCTTTCGAAAAAGCAAAGCTGACCGAGAACACAAAACGGCCATATACGAAAAGGCTAAGCGTCAGTGTCAGGATGAAGAAGCTGCGGCAAGATGGATTCGTAAAGTACTCTAACCAAACCAAGGCTTACCTGCGACAAATAAAAGCAGGATCAAGGCAAAGAAGCGGTTTTCCAAAGCCCTGTCAATTGGAATGAAGCCACCACCTCTGGTAGGAAACACTCCCGGGGTTATATGTCACGACGGAGAGGATTCACATCCAAACTACTGCCTATATCATCGGAGAGTTACTCACCCCACCGAAGAATGCAGCACCTTCAAGAATTGGTGGCAAGGATATGTTGCTCATCAAAAACACTTCAAGAGGATGAAGCGCGAAGCTCATCGACGGCAAAAGAGTGTGACAGATGCCCTTGAAAAATCAACTGGAAACTATCATATGGTTGGTACCAGTTAAAAAGGGGGAAAACCCTTAAGTTCTTACTTTCGGGAGCGATTCTGAGGACGAAATACCCCTCAGCCCTCTCATCAAAGACTCCGCCTCTAGAAAAGAAAAGGAGGAGAAGAACTGTGAGAATATTCAGTTGCGTAACCGCACGCGGCCTGAAAAGAACCTCGGACCTACAAACAAAGGTTCGAGCAAAAAACAAAGGGAAAGAAAAAATCCCTGAGGAAATTGCCCTCGACGGTGGAGTTGTCAAAGTGCTCGCAGCAAGGAACCCGCCTAGGAAAAATAAGGTGGATCACAATGTCCTAGCACATCTGAGGAAAATACCCTCACAGTTGAGCATATTGGATGCTCTCCTCATGTACAAAGAGGCACGAGAGTCCCTAATCAAGACAGTATAAGAGCTCGATCAATTCCAAGCTTTCCTTGCAGAAGAGAAGATGAAGGATGAGCTGGCAAAAATTCTCACAGCTGACATTACATTCATCGATGAAGATCTCCTCCTCGGTACATGCGAATATAACCACCCGTTATACGTCACCGGGTACTGCCATGACATCAAAATAGGGAAAATCCTTGTCGACAACGGATCCTCCGTCAACCTTTTCAACGTGAAAGTGCTAAAAGAGATTTGTATAAATGTTCAGCACTTGGCCCGAGATAAAATTACAATCTCCGGGTTCGACTCACAGTCGTCACGGACGCTTGGGTCCGTAATACTGACGTTACACTTCGGGTTGCTTGTCACTGACATCAAATTTCACGTCATTGATGCCAAGACTTACTATAATGCTTTACTCGGCAGGCCCTGATTGCATGAGTACAACATCATCTCTTCTACACAACATCAGTGTATGAAGTATTTCAAGGACGGCATGGAATGCACCATCACAGGGGGATAAATCCGTTCTCCGTAAACGAGGTCCGGAAATATGAAGACGCAAAGTACTTCCTACCAGACTTCGTAGATACAAAAAGGTTTCATAAGCCGGAGGATAAACAGAAGTCCGTCGCCACTATCCCGATATTTGGGAGAGATTCCGATGGAGATGAAGAAATAGTCTACTCGAGGCAACCCCAGAAAGAAACCAACAGGCCCGGACCATCTACCCTTATTCTGGTCTTTGGCAGCGACTTTGAGAACGAGGCCAACGAAGTGTTCTCCATCCCCCCGTCAGTGCAAACCCTCGACGAAGCATATCAGAGTCTGCAAATCACAATAGCTCTGCCTTGGCATTACAAAGAACTTGATGCGCTCGATACATATAGCGTACAAGAGCAACAAACTTTCTACATCCCTCCCAGACGAAGAGGTGAAAAGGCGGTCCTCTTCTACCAATTTACGGAGACTAAAGTAGAAAAAGAAGTCTGGTATGGTGCCAATTTTGCACTCGACAGGCTTCAACCCATCCATCTACCAAGATACTAGTGGGGAGATTGAAAAAAGCTGTTATGATTCCAAGGTGTACCCCTCAAATAAACTGTTCGACAAACCCAATTCTACAAAAAGATTTGGGATATTCCCGGAACTCAGCGAAAGATGCCCAACGGGAAGATGGAGACAACCGGGCTCGGATACGTTCGGTCTAAGAAACGGAAGCAGTTCCACAGCTGTCGCATCATAAACAGCTACTGCGAATGGGAAAACACCCTTCCGAATGGTCGCAACGTTGAAACAGAGCGTGAGCCCGCTCTAAGAATGTTAAGTCCATCGCTCGAAAAACAAATAGATAAGTTAATAAAAGAAGCTTGTCAGAGGAGCCAAGTCGATCACGGCCGCGAAATGGCCATTTATGAAAAGGTCAGTACGCAGTGCCTCAATCAGCAATTTGCGAAGAAGGAAGACTATAATACTTTTCATCCTCGACCCGCTGTATGTCCTCGCGATAGGGGAAAATCCTGAAATAAAGGGGGCAAAGAACGCAAACAATGTTCGAAAACAACGAAGCAGATCAAAGAGGCCGTGTAATCGAGAAAAGGTCGATTTGAACCCGTCCTTTATAAAGAAAATAGGTCGGGAATACTCTTTCTCCCAAGACAAGATAAGGAAAATATTCAACCTTGTCATGAAGCACCAAATGATGACACTTCCGGAGTCTCGGCACCCCAAACAAATAAACAATGTCCATCATCCGAATTATTGCTCCTATCACCGAGTAATAGGTCATCCACTTGAAGACTGCTTCATCTTCAAAGACTGGATAGAAGACCAGTATCAGCAAAGCAGGTTCACTTTATCTGACAGCTGGAGGGTAACCCCGCTACAAAAGCATGAGCCAAAAAGGACCTACACCATGAGGATAGGATCAGCTCAACCACAAAAAGGGAAGCGGACTAGTACCTGCCATATGATAACACTCTCAAAAGTGGGAGGGCATGAGATTATGGATGACCTCCACATGTGCTTCGCAAATGAAGACGTGGACGAGGTGATCTCAGAGTTTCCACCAGCGCCAAAAGAGCTGGAAGATAGGATACACACCACGGCGGATAACCTAAGAAAAATTGACTTAGGGATGGAGAATGATCCGAGACCAACGTTTGTCAGTGAACTGCTATCTGAAAAACTGGTAGCTACGTTAAAGGACGTGCTAATGCAGTATAAAGACTGCTTTGCATTGAACTATTCAGAGATGCTAAGTTTAGATCCAAAGGTGGCAGTACATAAATTGGCCATATCGCCGGACATAAAACCAGTCAAACAGGCACCGAGAAGGATGCGACTCGAACTTGAGATGAGTATCAACGCTGAAGTCAAGAAAATAATCGACTTCTGCTTTATCCAAGAAGTTCAATATCCCGACTGGATTGCTAACATCGTTCCGGTGATGAAGAAAATGGGACGATACGCATCTGCGTGGACTTTCGGGACCTCAACAAAGCTTGCCTGAAGGATGATTTCCAAGTACCTGTTACCGAGCTAATGATCGATAACATATCTACCCATGAAGTCTTCTCCTTCATGAATGGATCTTCAGGATACAATCAAATAAAAATGCATCCAGAAGATCAAAAGCCCACCATCTTCCGGACTCCGCTGGGCATATTCTCCTATAAGGTGATGCCTTTCGGTTTGAAGAACGCTGGCGCTACCTACTAAAGGGCCATGACAAAGATCTTTGATGGCCTCATCCATGAGATCGTCGAATGCTACATCGATGACCTTGTGGTTAAAAACAGATCTTATGAAGAACATTGGGAACATCTAAAAATAGTGTTCCGACGTCTTCGGAAGTATAATCTGAAGATGAATTCTCTAAAATGCGCATTTGGAGTCTCCTCAAGATAATTCCTAGGATTCATCATACGACACCGGGGTATCAAAATCGATCCCTCAAAGATCAAGGCGATTATAGAAATGTGTTGGGGTCAAAATTTGCACCCCAGTTGACCGGGTCAAGGTCAAGGTCAAGGTCAAGCCCAAGCAAGCGGGCCCATGCCCAAGCAAGTGGGCCCATGCCAAAGTCGAGCCCCGCGGCCGACCTCCCCATGCCAAAATAAAAATCATGTAACAAATAATTTTGATGTAATTTTTTGTGCATGAATGTAAGCAAAATGGGCATAATGCCAAATTTTTGTAAAGCCCATGGCTTATGTGCAAAAAGAAATAGCACATGAGACATGGGATGGGCAAAATGCCATTTTGTAAAGCCCAAAGGGCTATATGTAAATATTTAAGCCTATATAAGGCAACATGATGAAGAATAAAATAGACACTTTTTCATTCCCTCAAAAATGTAGGGTTTGTGCCTTCTTCTTCTCCTTCCTCAAGGTTCCAAACCTTCTCCTTTCTTTTGAATTAAATAAAAAACTAAATAGTTTTTCACCACAAAACCCACAAAGGGGAGCTCAAATCTTCCATTAGATCTCAAAAAGGGGAGAATTTTAAGTCTCACCCCTTTTTCTCCAAGATCCAGCCGATCAAGAGGAGGAAGAAGGAGACCCATCTCCAAAAATCCAACTTTGGACAAAATCCCAGTCAAGAGAAGATACAAGACTCAAGAGAGAAGAACCTCTGAAGATTTTTAGGGAGTTCAACTCCAAGACCTAAATCCTCAAAGGAGTTTAACTCCTAATCCATATCCTTAGGAGTTTGACTCCAAATCTAAATCTTTTGGAGTTTAACTCCACCAAAAATCCTCGTTTTGGAGTTTAACTCTTATTTCTGGGGTAAAATCCCCTCCTTTCGCTAGCGCCTAAAGCGCTAGCGCCCGAGCGCCCACGTGCCGGGCACATGAGGCGCTAGCGCCCACATGCCGGCGCTCGAGTGCCCACGCGCCGGGCACGTGAGGCGCTAGCGCCCGAGCGTCCGAGCGCCCACATGCCGGGCACGTGAGGCGCGAGCGCCCGAGCGCCCACGTGCCGGGCACGTGAGGCACTAGCGTCCGAAGCGCTAGAGCCCAAAGCACTAGCGCCCGAGCCCCCACGTGCCGGGCACCAGCGCCCAAAGCGCTAGCGCCAACCCAAGCGCCCAAGCGCCGGCGCTCACGCGTCATTTGGACGCCATTTTCCCCCATTTTTACACACACTCCACACTAAAAACACTGTCCCCCGTTAGAAAAAATTTCTAACGGGGCGCTGCCCCGCACCCCGCAAGGGGGCTGCTAACCCTCTTGACCTCCAGCCCGCTATCCTGGTAGCGGGACCCCCGTAAAAACTCTGCGGGGACCCCGGTATATCTAAAACTCCTTCAAAACACGACACTGCACATTGAGTTCGCATGACCAGTTTAACCCGTTAATCGGAGGTTTTCTCTCTTCAAAGGCGAGGGGTAATTAACGGCAGCTTAGTACATGGCAGCCGGAGATTCGGATCCCCACGATCAATAAACCTCCGCCTACCCTAGGCAAGGGGATTCTGTAGTACGCTTGACAAGCGCGTGCGTATTCCCATCTCAATGGGGTGACGAAAAACACCCTAAAAAATGCACACGCCAAGAACTCTCAGACAATTGCGATCTCTTCAAAGAAAGCTCGCATATATCCGCCGGTTCATAGCCAACCTCTCCGGAAAATGCCATCCCTACTGTCATCTGATGAAGAAGGGGACCCTGTTCATCTGAGATCGAAAGTGCTAAAATGCACTAAACGAAATTAAGCAATACCTGCAAAATCCGCCGGTATTGGCCGCTCTGGTTGAGGGAAAACCCCTTATCCTATATACAACAGCCTTTGAGGGTTCTCCAGGCGCGCTATGGATACAAGAGAACGATCAAGGAAAGGAGAGAGCTCTATATTATTTGAGTCGATTTCTCCAGTGGTTAGAAAACAACTAATCCCCCATTGAAAAGTATTGCCTGGCACTGATCTTCGCGATAACGAAGCGCAGACATTACACCTTGGCACATGAGATCCATCTCATATCAAAGGTATATCCTCTCAAATATCTGATATTAAGGGCCATATTAACAGGAAGGCTTGCCAAATGGGCCCTCCTCCTGATGGAGTTCTCGATAACGTATCGACCCCTCAAAGCTGTGAAAGGCCTGGCCATTGCCGACTTTCTCATGGAACATCCGATACCAGCCGACTCCCCCTTAAATTATGAGTTGCCGGATGAACATGCGTTTGACACAATCGAAGGAGAGAAGGAAGAAAATGATTCTCAATGGGACCTTTACTTCGATGGAGCATCTTCCATGAAGAAGCGAAAGCAAAACACCCCCATAATCAAAACTGGGATGGGCCTTATCTTTGTGACTCTGCAAGGAGAGATATTGCGTTACGCCCTCTCTTTAATGGAGCCAAGGACTAACAATGAAGCTGAATATGAAGCTTTGATAGCAGGTCTCGAGATCGCTATCGACATGGGAATCAAGGACCTCCTCATATATGGAGACTCCCAGCTGATCGTTAGCCAAGTAAATGGCGACTATCAGACGTGCAAGCCAGAGCTGATAAAGTATAGCGAAAGATTGCAGTAACTGTTGACACAAATCCCCTCCAACATCCTGGAGAGTATACCACGTGTAGAAAACAGCATGGCGAATGCATTGGCCAAATTAGCTAAGGAACTGGCTGATGACTATTTCGATGACGTAAAGATCATTGTGCAAAGCTGCAGGGTTCTCACGCCAACAGATATATTTTCGGAAGATCTGATAGAGTCATCCGAAAGAAAAGAAATGATCGAATAAGCAACCCTTCAAATAGAGGACGAAGAAAAGGTCAAGGATTGGAGGGAAGTATTTATAGACTACAAATCCCAATGAATACCAAAAAATGCGTCGTTTAGACATCAGCTCATGAAAGGAGCTTTGTCTTTCGTCTTCGTCAATGATACTTTATATAAGAGATCGTTCGACTGTCTATGGCTAAGATGCATAGGGCTGGAGGAAGCAAAGAAAGTCGTTCAAGAAATTCATGACGGACTCTGCGGTTCTCACCAAGCTGGGCCAAAGATGAAGCTGAAGATCAAAAGAATGGGTTACTATTAGTCCGCAATGATTCAAGACTGCATCGAATATGCGAAGCAGTGTCACTCGTGCCAAATCCACAGGGACTTCATCCACCAACATCCAAATCCGCTATACCCAACAGTGGCTAGCTGGCATTCGAAATGTGGGGAACCGATATAATTGGCCCCATTGAACCGACGTCGTTCAAAGGACATCGGTTTATATTGGCAATGACCGACTACTTCTCTAAGTGGGCAGAAGCAGTACCACTAAGGGAGGTGAAGATGGAGAATATCCTCCATTTCTTCAGGACACATGCTATCTATCGGTGTTCCCGCCAAAATTTTCGGCCAAGAGCTATTTGTTCCCTTATAACCCTTATAAAAAAGGGAGAGATAAAAGAAGAAAAAAATTCACGGTTGGACGTCACGTGTTAAACACATGAGCGCTTATATGCAAAGCATATAAGCGCTGAAAGAAAATAACTAAGGGCCAAACAGGCCTCGCGTGTAAAACACGTGAATGCTCATATGCAAAGCATATGAGCGCTGAACATAAATCACCAATGGACAAACAGGCATCACGTGTAAAATACGTGAGCGCTCATATGCAAAGCATATGAGTGTTGAACATAAACAGGCTAAAACCCACAGCAGGGGTCATGTGTTAAACACGTGAGTTCTCCTGCCTCTCACATGCAAAGCATGTGAGCGCCCCAATTTAAAATGCTCCTGTCAAATTCTAGAATTAAATTCTATTAGGGAAATATTTTCCTGATCTTCCTCAAACTAGAAAGATCTTCTCTGTTAAACAGAGGTCTTTTGGATCAAAGATTCAACAGTGATGATCTGGTAGAATAAAGTTCTATCATAGGAAAATATTTTCCTAATCTATGTTAAACTAATGAGATATTCATATGATAGAATTAAATTCTATATATTAAGAAAATCTATTTCTGATCTTGTTAAAACTAACAAGATATTCATGATCTTGCTAAACAAACAAGAAATCGTCTCTGTTAAACAGAGAGCTTTTGGATTAAAAATCCAACGGTGAATAAAATTAACGGATTGATCTAAAAGATCATGGAATCAATCATGATCTCTCAATGAGGGATTTTCTTAACAAATTGATTCTTTTTCTTCTCATATAAATAGGAGCAAAGGGGGGACAGATATACACAGAGACAAGGGGAAAGGGGAAGAAAAATAGAGAAAGAATTTAATTCTCTAGAAAGAAGAGGAACCCCTCCTAAAAGCTCCCATAAAAAAAGAGAATTTAGTTCTCAAACCAAGAGTTTATCTCTTCTCAAAGAACTTAGTTCTTCCTCCGGTTAAGATCTTCAGAAGCAGATCTCCCCACAAGTTGAGAATTTAATTCTCATCGGGGAGATTCTGTCATGCAAATTCAAAACCTAGGGGAAAAAACTGAGTCTAAAAGAGTTTAACACTTACAAAACATATGGGAATTTAATTCCTCTGAAACTAGAGTTTAACCCTTTAAAAAGAATTTAATCCCGGCAAAAAACAAAAGGAGAACTTGATTCCTCAGAACCATAGAAGAACTGTCTGGTGATTCATTAGTGTTCAACGGTACATAACAAAGCTCACGTGTTCCCACGTAAGCACCTCTGATGAACAAAAAGAATGACTGAGACTGAATCACATGCTCCCACGTGACCCTTTAAAACGAGCGCTCAGCAATTACATGAAAAAAGAATAAACCCAAAGACATTTCAATTTTAGGGCGCCTCGCGTGTTCCCACATGACCCCTAAATCGTTGTATATAAAAATGGGGGGAAATTCCAAAGACAGCACTCACATTTTGAAGGTGCCTCACGTGTCCGCACATGACCGTTTGATGAAACCAAGTACTTAGCACTTATAAATGAAAGAGGAATAAAATCCAGAGAATAGTTCCCATCTCGGGCGCCTCACGTGCTCACATGTGAGCCAAGTGCTCAGCACTTTTCTATATAAAAGAAGGAATAAACCTAAGGAACGGCGCCGACTTTGGGGCCCCTCACGTGTTCACACGTGAGCGCCTCCAAAGTCCAGCGTTTAACACTGATTCAATGCTTAGCACTATGGGGTAACTGGGGGAAATCAACCTTAACCCAAATTAGCCAAGTCTTCCGAAGACAAGACCTTTTTGGTTACCAATCAACCGAGCCCCCATGCTCAGGTCTCCCAAACCAATCCTAGTCCCAAAGATGTCTAAAGATCTCCTAACAGATGTCATCTAAAATATCGTTCATCCCACATCTCCCCTCGATCTGGAAATTGGTTCAAGAGTACATCTCTCCACACCTCTGATATATGTCGTTGTAATTCTTCAACGTCGTCAGAGAGGTGGAGGGTCCCGACAACCAACAGCTCTTTGGCACACTCTCAAACCCCTAAGCACATCCCTATGGACCGCAATGTCCTTAAACTAGTTATGGACCGCAATGTCCTTAAGCTACGACCTCACCACCAAATGGTGATGTACGGACCTCAATGTCCTTAAACTAGCTATGTACCGCAATATCCTTAAACTAGCTGTGGACTGCAACGTCCTTAAACTAAACCCTCATCTCAAAAATGGTGATCTATGGACCGTAACGTCCTTAAACTACAACGGACCGCAACGTTCTTAAACTAGCTACGGACCAAAACGTCCTCAAACTAAAGCAATAGAGCCCAAATGCTCTTTTGTTGGGTCTGAATGATCCCAAAATCCTGTTGAGTAGATCTTAGTCTAAAATTAGACTAATGTATTCTCAACAAACATTTAAGTTGATCTTAATCTCAAACGAGATTAACAATCCTTAAATCAACCCAAACCCAAATCTAAGAATATACAGATTTGGACTAATCCACGCCCTACGGGCGGCAACATAAATTAGGCTCCGTATACAGTCCACAGGCAACCAAAAATAAAACAAACACACATGACACAAAGTGATCTTCTGGAGCAGGAGAAAGTAGTTATCGCTATGCGGTAACGTAATTAACTGCAGAGGCTTGCACGTGCAGGGAAGAGCCTCCCCACAATCAAAAACCCCTCACAAACGAGGGGGAATCTGACAAAGTCTGCTACAACGGTCGCATCCATCCAAACCTCCGATACGCGGTGTCATAAATCAACTTGACATCTTCGGAGAGGTGGACGGATAAACCCAAATAGTATCCCCCCCCAAATTCAGGCAAGACGTTTTTCTTCCCGGTTTTCGGCAGTAAACAATTAGTTCGGCACTCCGCGACGAATTATCTCGGATAATGGGCCAGCTTATAGAATTCATAAAATCAGCCGCTTCGCACAGCAACATCAAATAGATTGGAGATACTCTTTAGTCTATAATTCTTGGGCCAACGGTCTAGCTGAAGCTTTCAACAAGATTTTGACGAAGATTATAAAGAAAACAGTGTCCAGAAACAAAAAAAGACTGGCATGAAAGGTTGCACGAGCACTCTGGGTGTACCGAACAACGTTCAAAATAGCTACAAATACAACACCATACATGTTGGTATCCGGCACGGAAGCAGTACTTCCCGTGGAAATAGAACTCCCCTCTCTATGAGTAGCGGTTTAGTATGAGCTAACAGATGAAGAAAATTCTCATCTTTGGCTTGAGGAGCTCGACGCCCTACGCTCCTTATAGCATAGCAAAATTTGGAGGCTTATAAGGCGAGAATGACATGGTCATACGAAAAACTGACCAGGCCAAGAACATTCCGCTAAGGCGAACTCGTGCTAATTGTCAAAAGACCCATGATCCCCAATCATGCAAAACAGGGAAAATTTGAGCCGAACTATGAAGGCTCATACATCATAGATAAAGTCTACCAAGGTGGAGCCTACCTGCTCATGGATATGCATGGCGAAAGACCCTTCCGGCCAATAAATGACCGATTCCTCAAAAAATACTACGCTTGACGAGTCATAACTTAGGTCTATGATAGATGACAAGGCTCGTGAGTAAGAACTTTGAGAATAGTGCACAAAAAAGCTCCGTCGCCCCAAAAATGATGATAAAGGACCAAGAAGTTCTTAAACTAATTATCTGCCTCAAATACGGCAACAACATGGACCGAGAAGCCCCTAAACTAACAACGGACCGAGATGTTCCTAAACTAAAACCTCACCTCACATATGGCGACATTGGACCGAAATGTCCCTAAACTAAATTTTCGCCTCAAACATGGTGATAATGGACTGAAAAGTCCCTAACTAAAATTTCGCCTCAAATATAGCGTCATTGGACCGAGAATTCCCTAAACTAAAATTTCGCCTCAAACATGCCAATAAAGGACTAAAAAGTCCCTAAACTAAAATGTCGCCTTAAACATGGCGATAATGGACCGGAACGTCCCTAAACTAGCGCATCGTCCCAAATACGGCGATCCACTCCCTTGAGATCTATATTGCAATCGAAGTCTCAACAGTGAGGGTTGCAACTCAAGTCCTGCCGGCTACACAGCTACTCCAGTGATGAAGCCATCTCCAAGTCCCACCGACAAACAGATGGGTCACCTGTGGCGAAACTATTTTCGAGTGTTCCATCGTTAAAAAAAGCAGTTTGTCCACGAGCGAAATGGACACGGATGAAAACCCGAAAGGACACCGTGACTAAAAATAGCAGGATTACCGGCGAGTTTGTGAAAACTCGACAGGGTGCAGTCTCGTAAAAAAAACGGTATATCCACAAACAAAATGGACATGGATGAAAACCCAAAAGGGCGCCATGAGTAAAAACGGCATGACTACCGGCGAGCTTGTGAAAACCCGGAAGGGCAATCTCATAAAAAGAAAAGTACACTTGTGAGATCCTCATGACTCGTAAGGAGAATTCCCCTCTATGAGACCCTCACGGCTCTTAGGATTCAAAAGACTTGAGCTACACGGATCTGGACTTGTTCTTAAGTCGTCATATCCCCCTAGTTGCCCTATAGGCAGTCTATATTGACCCTTGTATACAATCTACGAGCACGAATAAATATTCCCTTACCAAGTTCTACCAATGGCAAGAAATGTTCCCATATGGTGAACGACATTTGTCAGTCCTCTCGACTTATAAGGAGAAAACACTCTTGGAAGGTCCTTACGACTTACAAGAGAAAATATCACTTAGGAATCCCCACGATTCCTAAGTAGAAAATACACTTATAAGATCCTTTCGACTCGTAGGAAGAAATACCTTTATGAGACCCTTACGGCACATAAAGTCAAAAGTCTTAGCTGACAGGATCTTAACCCTATTGGCTAAGCCACCTTTGTCTAAATTAATAAAGGCAAATGATGATTCGCTCCTGAAAATATTCCAGTTGTAGCGATATTGATGCCATAATGGGAGACCAAGTCCCCAACTCGAAATGATAGGGCAACTCGCAATAAAAAACAGCGAGAAAAAACAAAAACAGTCGAAATGATAGGGCAACTCGTAATAAAAAACAGCGAGTGAAAACAAAAACCGCCAAAATGATAGGGCAACTCGCAATAAAAAAAATAGCGAGTAAAAACAAAACCAGCCGAAATGATAGGGTAACTCGTAATAAAAAATAGCGAGTAAAAACAAAAACAGCCGAAATGGTTGAGCACCGCGAAAAATAGCCAAAATGATTGGGCAATCGTGACTTTCGTGATATGAAGAGCTGAAAAGATAGAGCATCACGGAAATTAAAAAAATATATAAAATGAAATTTCCTCTGCCCTGCAAGTATGTCCATATTGACTCTTGTATACAATCCATGGGCACAAATGAAAGAAAGGGAACCATACTTTCCCACCAGGCTCCGTTAAAGGGAGTGCCAGATTCGACGGCAATATCTATAGCTTAGAGATTAGCTCGATGTTCTTCTCATTCCAGCAGGATGCAGACGCAACGTCAAAAAAAGACCCAAGGGTCGAAACAAAAATGGAGCCATGGTAAAATACTAGCTCCAAGTCTTGATGGTACATATATAACTTAGAGACTATCCCAGCGTTCTTCTCATTCCAGCAGGATGCAGATGCAACGTTAACAAAAGACCCAAGGGTCGAAACCAAAAATGGAGTAACGGCAAAATCCTAACTCCAAGTCTCGACGGCGCATATACAACCCAGTGACCATCCCGACGTTCCCCTCATTTCAGCTGGATGCGAATGCGGCTATCAAATAAAAATGGAGCAATGACATATTCCTAGCTCCGGACTTCAACTGCGATACATACAGCATGGAGGTCCTACAGATGTCTGCCCTACTTCAGCAAAGAAATAGCACGGCATTGTCAACATAAAAATGAAGTGACGACAAATTCCCAGCTTCGGGTCTCGACAACAACTCATATAAAGCCTAAAGACTATCGGAGATCATCTCACACCAGAGCGGAGTGCTTATGACTCATCAGGGCTCCAAATTGAGCCTAACCTCAAGTAAAAAGCGTTATGGAAAATTCCTAACGTTTGCTCTTCCGACTAACCTAAAGAGATTACTTGAAGATGTTTTGTCCAGCCCCCGAAAGGATCAAAGACACGACAGTCATGGGGCTACTCGAACAACGGCTTAAAGACTGCATATCAAGGAATACATCAACCAACGCGACGGTACTATAGAATAAAACCCTAGTACCGCAAACCCAATGGATCTCTGTCGTAAAGAATGGGGGTTGTCTACATACAACATTAGGACAAGTTTGCCTGTAAACCCAAGAGAGGTAAACTAAAAACACTCCGAAATGAGTACATAAACTAGAGACTCCGAAACGAGTGAATAAACTACAAACTCTGAAATGAGTGCATAAACTAGAAACTCCAAAATGAGTTAAAAAACTACAAGCTACGAAATGAGTACATAAACTAGAAACTCTGAAACAAGTGAATAAACTACAAACTCCGAAATGAGTAAATAAACTAGAAACTCTGAGACGAGTGAATAAACTAATTGGCGCTAAATTAAGCCATCAAGAAACAAAAAGGTGCAACTCATAAACCTCGGGGCTCGAAATTACGTTTCTTAAGGATTAAGACCTGAGTTAATCATGGATGACGACGCTTGTGTCCATCCGCTTTCAAAATTCTAAATAACATGCTAGCCCGAAACCAGCCATATATTATACTTCACTCACGGGTATACCACCATGAGTAAGGTGGCAGGGCAAACAATTTGTTCACATCAGTCCAGTACTCACCTATGTCTAGATGTATGCATCAGAAACTTCTAAGGTTAAAATACAAAGTATACGTGCAGAGGCAAGATGCCCACATGGATATGTGCTGGGGGTGAAAGTTCAGCGGTCAACAAATTTTTTATTTATTTATTCCATAGCAAAAAGATCACCAAATATGGGATCAGAGATACAGGGATTAGTAAAATAATAAACAAAATTCTCTAACTCCCTCTATTCCTTCTCTATCATGTCGAAGCGGAGATCTTCTCTAGAGGTCACTCTCTATCGGTCAGCATCGTGCCCATCAGCGAAGGCGAACATGACAGCCCACTGAGCCTGCATCTGACTTAGCAACTGAACAGAACGGTCCTTCAGAGGCTGGGAAATCAAATATGCCTCATAAAATCACTCGATCTCGTCCTCCGCTGCGTCGAGCATCGCCAGAGTCATTTCCGCTGGATAAGGGAGGATGTTAGCAAGCACGAACAGGAAGATCATCCGGAGCCAAATGGAGCCGATAGGAAGACGAGCCAGAAGCTCGTACATCATCGTGTCACTCTGGTCGTCATTGAGAACGGGATCCACTAATCGCATAGCAAAACGGGAAATAATTCCCTCGATAGGTACCTCCTATGGTTGCCGACGAGCATGGGGACGATTGCAAGCCATAACTCTTGGTCTGTAAAAAAATGGCTTTTTTCTTGTGAAGAAGAAGAAGATCATCACTTCAGAATATAAAGAGAAGCATTTAAATTTAGCACAGAAAACGTTGTGCATGGTGGAACTCTTTCCAAGGCCTGGCAAAAAGGGCATGGGAAAAGAAAGAGTTGACTCATGGGAATCAGAGCAAGAAGGTGAAACGATTCCCTCAGTGGCGCCCCACGTGCCTGACATGTGAGCATCAACGTTGATTCTTTCTGGGATTAGAGCAGTGCCTCACGTGCTTGACATGTGAGCACTGGCGCTAGTTATTTTTGGGATTAGGTCCTGTAATAGTGCCTCATGTGCGTGACATGTGGGCACCGGCGTTTTTTATATATGTAATAATACCTCATACGAGCATTGGCGTAAAGAAAAGGAGAGCTTTGTCATTCATACATTAAAGAAATTTATACATTGGTGATAAGGGTGATAAAAAAAAGGGACATCATCAAAATGTTTACAATGGCAAGACGCTGAATTCCGGATACGGATTCATGAACTTAGAGGCAAATTTGAGTAAAGTGCTTCTGGCTTTGTTGACTATCTTCTTATGCATTTTCTCATGAATGCAAGCGTCAAGATCCCCGCTGATATCATCCATCCTCTAGTACACGGATATTATCTCCTTCTGTTGGAAGACACGATGCAAAACAACGATAAGATCATCTCTCCGCTTCTTTGAAATCATGCCCATCAGATATACTGAATCCACCTTGTCTTCAGTATCATTAAGTGCCTCGAGCGGCATAGCCTCATCAAGCTCAGGAAGTGCTTCCTAAATCGACCCAACGACAATCTTCAAAAAGCAGAACGGCAGGGGAGCTATCGACCGTTGTAATCGTCAATGCGACGCATCACCTCAGCACATTGGGCGTCAGTAAACTCCTGGCCTTGACAGCGGCCTTGAATGCAAATCTCCTCATAAGAGATAACCTCTTCAAGATCATAAGATGAGAAGCCATAGTATCTGAAAAGAAAAAACGGTAAAGGGTTAGCAATCAAAATACCAAAATTATTACAATCTAGAAGAAAAACAGTGGACCCCACAAAATCAAGGTGATGCCTCATCAATGATGAGGAAGGCACTCATTATAAGAATCCAAAAAGATTCTCATTTAATGAAAAATCTCATTGAACTGTGGAGTTAAACTCCCAATATTCTTGAAAAACGGGTTCTACAGCAGACTCAAATCTGCAAAAAGAACTCTAAAAAGAAAATAAGAAAAGGAAATAAAATTTCTAAAAGAATTTTCAAAAGAAATTTTCTCAGAAATCCCCACGGGAAATGGAATTAAATTCCAAACAACCTTCAAAGATCAAAGTCACTAACAGGGTAAAAATCCTAAGATCTCTAAGACCTATGGTCTACCCAAATAAAAGTTTTTTTAAAGATTTCCAAAGGATCGTTCCAAGAGAAGAGCAAAGCTCTGTTAATGGGTTAAAAACCCAAAAACGAGAAGAGATTCTATTAAGAGTTTCTTTAAGAGTTAAATCGTGGTCATAATTCTTATCAATTTTTGACAGAGTTTAACTCTGAGAAAGTACTGGGGGCAGAGATCTAAGCTCTGAAAAGATAATTAAATTCTCAAGGAAGAAGAAAGAACATGATGGAATGGCAGTCATCTCAAGGGCCAAAGGCCCTATTTATAAGATGTGAAGGGATGGTTCAACTCCCTAGAAGATCCAACGGTGGAAAAGTGTCACCGTTGCACCCACGTGTGAGCCATGTGAGAACAACGGTGGGGGTATTTGTTTACTTAATATTTAAACCTAATAAAATAGAAAAGCTCTGTTGGATTTAATAAGGCAACGCTTCACGTGCTCTCCATGAGGGCGCCAGCACCAGAACCAATCTTATAGGATTAAATCCTATGGTGGCGCCTCACATGCTCCTCACGCGGGCACCAATATACAAAGCACAGAAGAGTTCATTACATAAGAGTTAAACTCTTAGATGGCGCCGGACGTGCTCCTCATACGGACGCCAATGTGCAAAGCACTAGAATACCCATCTTAGGAATTAAATTCTTAAGTGGCGTTCATGTGCACAACACGTGAGCGCCAGCGTCCAGGTAGAATTAAATCCTACAATACTCTCTGTTAAACAGAGCCGTTGGATCAAAGATCCAACGGAGATGATAAATCATCAAAGTATAGAATCAAATTCAATTAGGAGAAATTATCTCCCAAATCTTTCTAAATAAGAAAGATACTCTCGGTTGGATCAATGATCCAATAATAGAATAAAATTCTATTTTTAAGAATATATTACCTCAATTTTTCTAAACAAAAAAATTGCTCTATGTTAAATAGAGAACCATTGGATTAAAAATCCAATGGTGATTAAAAAATCACCACTTGACAGAATAAATTATATATATGGGAGAATATTTCCCCGATCTTGTTAAAAACAAGAAAACACATTCTGTAAAACAGAGGTCCTTATATCAAGATCCAACGGTAGATAAAATTCCCCGAATCAATTT
Organism: Agapanthus africanus; assembly: GCA_030015575.1. NCBI lineage: Eukaryota > Viridiplantae > Streptophyta > Magnoliopsida > Asparagales > Amaryllidaceae > Agapanthus > Agapanthus africanus. The sequence goes on along the minus strand of CM057339.1, from coordinate 78,740,686 downwards.
TGAGACCAATTAAATCAATAGGAATCTCTCAATGAGTGATTTTCTCAAAACTAATTAACAATCTGCCTCCACTATATAAAAGACCCGAGACTTCAAGTCACAAAAAAAGGGGGGAAGGACTACCAGAGAGAGATCACGGATAGAAAGAACAGAAGATTCAATTCCCAAGAAAGAGGAAAACTTTCTTTCTCAAACCCCTAGCTAAGGAAAATGGATCAAAATATCTCTATCACATCTAAGGGTTTAACCCTTTTTAAAGAACTTAGTTTTTTTTTCTGGATTTGAGATTCATAAGGCAAATCTCTCATAAATTGAGAATTTAATTCTCATCGGGAAAATTTTGTTCTTGAGAATCAAAAATTCAGAAAAGAACAAATTTTTAAAAAAAAAGAGAGAAGAAAGAAAACGGAGTCCAAGATACTCCAGGAACTCAGTTCCCTCAAATCGAGAACTTAGTTCTTTAAAAACTCAACCTAAAATCCTCAAATATAGTGATTTTAGCGAGCGTTAATGGTCAAAGCACCATTGATAGAGGTTTAACCTCTCTGAAAATATCAATAGAGATTAAACCTCCATATAAAAGAAACTAGTGCCTCACGTGCTTCCCACGTGGGTGCCCCTCTTTAACAGCGCTTAGCGCCTCATGTGAAACACATGTGGGCACCATATAAAAAGTGCTTGGCACTTCACATACAGTCAAAACGGCTGAGTGCTTAGCACTGATTGGGCAACGCTCAGCGCCGCACGTGCTCCTCACATAGACAGTTCTTAGCACTCCATAAATAGCCAAAACGGCTAAGTGCTTAGCACTGATTGGGCAGCGCCCAGTGCCTCACATGCTCCTCATGTGGGCGCCACAAAAATAATAAGAGTGCTAAGTGCTTAGCACTTTATAAATAGCCAAAAAGGCTAAGTGCTTAGTACTGATTGGGCAGTGCCCAGCGCCTCACGTGCTCCTCACGTGGACACCACACAAAAAGTGCTTAGCATTTCATATACAGCTGATTTGTGCTAAGTTTTATGATCAAAGAATAGTTAACCGCAATCAAGAACGGCGTCGGTTGGTAGCTAGCCGGTGAGTATGGGTCGGTCCACAGGGATTTTATGTATTCTCAATTTATTCTAATGAGTTAATTCCAAACGGTGTTGGATTGATTATCATTAAAAACTAAATTGATTTACACTAGGATTAAAATCTTGCTAGGGTTAGGTTTAGATTAAGTTTGGAAAGTTAATATTCCTCACCGCTTTCAATGCCCTAATTTAGATCTATTTAGGTGTTATGGTAATAATTAATAAAGGGGATTAGGACGATCGGGAAGAAACGATGTTTCTTCCTCTAGGTCCTTGTCCTTCCTTTCTTAATTCTTACCCTAACTTCCATGGAAAACATGCACAACCGGTCTTTTAAACTACAGTATCACCGTTACCTCGTGGGGTAGGGTGCCGTAGGGAGCGGTGTGTGTATGTATGCATGGAGTCCTATGAATTAATATGTGATGGGCAAGAAAGGGGTAAGAGATTTTCATCTCTCAAACCTTTCTTATTCCTAACCCTAACAAGTGAGGAACTACTCACTCATTAGGGGATTGATAAAAGACATTTTTTATGAGTTTTTAATTTAAAAAGACTAACTATCTAAACTACGGCAGATTAATAAAAGTGCTAAACTAATTAACTAGGGCAGATAATAAAATCTATACTAAGGCAGAAAGGAATTAAAGAACTAGGGCAATGAAAAAAAATCTACTTACTTTATTTGATGCTCCCAAAACATTACAACGGATTTCTAAATTTTGATCAATGAAAAGAGGCATACCCCAAAAAAAAGGTTTAGGATTTCTATTTATAGATCATAAAAACCCTAGGGTTACATTCGATTCACATCTGCATTTACAAATATACCGTAAAGAAGTCTAGTCAACGCACGCCGTCTACCGTCAAAGTTCGCACCGCCACAGGCTCATAATGGCCGCGGAACCACGGCCAAGAGCCATGTTTGGCCGCGGATCCGCGGCCATATAGGGGGCTTGTTGTCTGATTTCTTCTGTGCTGCTTCTGGTTGCATTTGGATTTCTGTTTCTTCACTTGGTTTCTCAAATTGTCTTCTAGTTTTCTTCCATTTTTCCACAGTGCATAATGTCGTGGACTTTTACCGTTTGCTTCGTGTCGAAGTCTTGAACCTTTCACTGCCTTTGTACTTTATGAAATTGTCTATTGATCTTCATTTATTCTTTAAACTGTAGGCATGATCAAGATTCTTCCATTTGTTGGTCGCAGTCTCACTTTTGTATCGTCTTTTCATCATTTTCACTGTTTTATTCCGAGAACCTGTAATCTGCAACTATGTAGCAGACATGGATCAAAAGCACCTGTTTATTTGTAAAATGAATAAGAATGGGGAATATAATAATGCAAAATTATGATATGAACAAATACCCCCAAACTTATCTTTTGCTCGTCCTCGAGCAAAACTAGTTTTATTCTCGAAAAAGACCTAGCCTCACTTTCGCAGGGAAACGCGATTGCACTGAGCTCGTGCAACAAGCCGTTAAATCTCTAGGTGTCCCTAGTAGGAGGAGTGTTGTCTCCTGAGGGTTTTCAGCGGATACTACCCACAAAATCCTATCAATTTGGCCTATTGACTTTTATCCTCTAATTCGGTTTTCTAACAAGAAATTCTATTATCTTCAACTCAGAAATTATCAACCCGTATTTTTCATGCTTCCTTATTATTTAACTTAAGATTATATATGTTCTTGTAAATTTACTTAGCTTTTAGCATCTTTTAAGTTTTCCTTCTAAGATTCTATCTCAACTTAGGAATTTCTATCATCTTTACTAAAAATATAAGTCCTATATTTCATTCCTATCTCTCATCTAATCCCCAATCATATACCTCTACATGTGTGTATGTATCACCCATACACTTGGAAATTCGATTCAAGCTCTTATACTCTTGTCCATCGTCCAAAGTACTTTTAGTTGGTGAATTTTTAGATGAAATTGCTCACACATTCTTCATGCGACCGTTAATACTTCTTGAGGTACCAACGACCGATTACAAAATGTGTTTGCACATTAAGGCGTAATTCCTAGTCTTGTAACACCTAAGGCTTTAGCAGTGACTCCCAAACCAGTTGGTCTAAGGCACTAGGTGATAAAACACCCTCGCTAAATATTTTTTTCTATTTATGCAGCCTTAAGTAATTACAAAAACCAGTGTTCATTTTTTTTAATCTCTCTATTCACACTTGTATTTTTATTTTATTTCCTTCATACTAAGGACTTTAGACAAGAGCATTTCAAGGTCTCTTCTACTATTCCAAGTTTCAAGGTTCGTGTTTATGCAATTTGTAGGGTATATATTTTCAGAATTTAGACTTAAGCTTAGAAATTATTTTTCAGACTTATACTTTAATAAAATTATCAATACTCTTCCCTTATCTTGACTTTAGCCCAAGAAGTGAACTCAAAATTTGCCTATTTCTAAGTAAACCACAAAGACATATATTTTTCTACCGTTAAATTTTAAGAAGGGTTATTTTTAGCGTTTTAAATTCACTAAGTCTAGGATCTAGTTTTTCTTAACTAGTTAACCGTCTTGTTAAACTTAAGTCAATTATGGCCAAAATTGAATTTTTCAATTTTTATAATTTAAAATTTTTCAATTTTTATGGGTTTTAAAATAAGTATGCAAATGCAAAAATATACATATGAATGCGAAGGAAGAAAGCTTACCGAGCACACCCCCAAACTTAAACTTGACAGTATCCTCACTGTCAGGCTACACCAAGAGGGTCAAAATTGTCGGCAATCCCCTGTTTATTTTTTATTATTATATTTTTTATTGTTAACTGAAAAAGAAAACAAAAATATATAGAAAAAGGTCCCCCCAAACTTAAGTAAAACAGTGTTTCCACTGTTTAAACGTTAAAATTCAGAGTTAGGGAGGAGAAAAAACACAGTATCAAGCTATACAAGGCCTTACACAGGCCAAAGGTTAGCACCAACCATTCAAAAATTTTATCGTTATAATGGTGTGGTTGGTGAAAAAATGGAATGTAGAGAAAAGAAATGAGAAACACACGATACCGTGTGGGAATAAAAACAATATACGGTCTCGGTGGAGGAGATGAATGGCGGAAAAGAGAAAGAAGTGTAGTACGAACTTGAGGGTGTAAATTGAGTGAATAAATTAGCGCAAATTGTGATGACCGATGTGTTAAAAGCGATTATGCTAATCTATCAACCCGTCGAGAAATGGGGTCAAATCCCTCAAGATTCGCGAGAAAACATAGGTACATTGAACTTGGTAAACAATCCATTGAAAATGGAAGTGTGACGGATTCTTACGCGGTCGAAACGATGGATTCCATCAATGGTTCGAAATGACTTGGCTTGAGTTCGAGTTTTAGAAGTGAAACAATTGAAGGTAAAATTGGTGAAACTGTCTCGAACTCGAAGGATTCCATTAATGGTTCGAAATCACTGTAAGCAACCGATTCGGATGGTTCAACTGACTCATCCGAAAATTCAAAAGACTCAAACTCGGGTAATGAGTCTTCAAAATCGTTCGAAAAAGTGAAACACTCGTAATCATTATCGGTTGTGCAAACTGTGTCAGATTCAAGGAGGAACGCACTAGTGGCATCAAAACCGCTGTGATCGAACCGAAATTTTTCAAGCTCACAGTCCTTCTGGGTGATTTCTTGCGTGGTCGGAATGATGGAAAGGATGAAGGGGGTGATTTAGGAAGTATAACAGTTAAAGGTTCAGGAGAATGAATTGGAAAATCCGACTCATCAAAGAAAACTTGTTCATCCTCAATACTATCCTCAATACTCTCCTCAATACTATCCTCATAATTCTCCTCAAAAGTTATCCTATCCATGCAATTATCATCAAAATCAAGACGCATATGAAGTTTGGGAGAAACATTTAATGACTCGGGATGATGAATTGGAGAGAAAAATTCAGTCAAATTTGCGGGTTCATCATCCAAATTATTCCCTGCGTCAATATCCTCAATCAAGTGAAAATCAATTTTTTCGGACACCTCATCAAAAGCATGGATATTTATCAATTCAGGTTCTAAATTGGAGGTGTAGAGCTCGAAAGGATTGGTGATGGTTTCACTCGAAAGGGACCCTTCACAATCTGGCAAATCAAGCACTACAAAGTCGCACAACTCATTAAAAGTTTTATTTTCAACTGGTGAATCATTTGGGACACTTGATAGACATTCAAAACCGGAGTTGTGGAATTCAATTGGTGATGGGTAGGTTTGATTTAGAAGGGTGCACAGCTCACTCTCTCCACTCAAATTCTTAATCTGTCCAACCGCCTCATCATACATTGGAATTTTTGGAGCTAGTTGACAACTAGCTACCGGGTCACTAGGTTGCCTAAGGGCGGCAATGGACGCATCCAAATTCCTCATCTGTTTGTTTATCGCTACAATATAAGCTTCCAACAATTGTTCCAGACTAGACATGGGTTTTGAAGAGCTTTCAATAAAAGGTTCAAAATTGTTTGGATTCTAGAAATTCCCAAATGGCTGTGTAGAAGTAATGTCTAGGGAAGGTGTGAAAGTCGGGTAGGACTGGTAGGAATTGAATGGTTGGACAGGAGTAGGATCAACATTTGGATAAAAAGGTGAATGGACTTGTTGATCTCAAGAACTAGAAGTGTTGAAAGGAGTGAAAGATCGGTTACAAGATTGTTCAATATGTTCAGCAATAGACATGGGTTTCGGAGTTACAACATGACTCGAAAAAGTACTATCAACATAAGAAGGTGGTGAAGGTTGAAATGGTTGACACAAAGTGGATTGTGGAGTCGAACTGTTTCTCCTAGACGTTTCAATTCGATCTTTCAAAAAAAAATTGGGCATAGAGGGGTCGTCCGTAATTCGACCAAAACAATTCGCGTAGGAAGCAATGTTTGGATGAGGATACCAAAGTTCGGCAAGAGTTTTGTGAGGTGGGGTACCCATGATGTAAGAAAGGAGAAGAAAAAGAATGTGGGTGCAAGTGGGGTGCAGTGGATTTCTTAGCGACAAATGGCAAGTTTTTATAAAAAAAATTCGTTTTGTGTTTTTTTTTATATAAGGAGCTTTTTGCAAAAAGATTTTCAATAAAAGGCTTAAACACACGTTCAATCAATCACAAATGCATAATCAAGCCTAGATTTACGGTCACCTAGGTCAGCTAGACAGCTCCTAACTGTTCCAAAGGGCAAGATGTGAGGACCTCAAACCGCCTCTTCACCGCCAATTGTGGCCAGGTAAGCATAAGTAGAGAAAGGAGGGATCCGCTCACGAATCACCATGAGACGGGCCTTTTAAAGTTACCTTTCCCTACCTGTCTAGCCTAGGCACCACAAAGTCAGGTTAGGATCAACGGTCGATGCCTACAACTATTTCTTTGTCCTATTGAGCGCGAAGTCCTTAGGGCTGAGTCTAATCTTTTTTAATTAACTTGATGGTCAATGCAATATGCTTTATGTGATTTTTAGGGTCCTGGGAAGGGTAATGAAATCCCCACCCAATCTGGATTGGTGTAAAAGCCCCTTAAAGTCAATTTAAATATGCAAAGCAGTAAACACAATCACTTGCAAACAATTTTTTTTTTAAAGCGCGGCGCAAAAATCCTGCACAAGATCAAGTTATTGGAGAAAGGGAGAAGTTTTTGCGCAAAGAACCTTGCAGGAAAATTTTTACAGAGGAGATAATGGGGTTACAGAGGAGAAGAGAAAAATTACAGAGGGTTTTCCACCTGCTGATGTCAGCACCTTGCCGCGGTTCCGCCGCCAAAAGCGCTTCCTCGCCGCGGTTCCGCGGTCTACTGATTGGTTCAGATCCCCAAAAATTCTCTGTTCTCTGTTCTGATTGTCCTCTGTTTGTTCAGATCTGTTGTTTTCTGTTTCGCTCTCTAGATTTTTCCAGATCTGAATTCGTTCGTCGATCCTGCACAATTTAAACGAAACACCCTTTAAGAAATAACAAGATCATAAAATTTTTATATTTTTTAATTTTTCAGTTTTTATGAATTTTATGATTTTATATTAACCCGAAATTATAAAAAGAAAATAACTACGCCATCCCCGGCAACGGCGCCATTTGATTTGTGCTAAGTTTTGTGATTAAAGAATTGTTAACCGCAATCAAGAACGGCGTCGCTTGGTAGCTAGCCGATGAGTACGGGTCGGTTCACAGGGATTTTGTGTATTCTCAATTTATTCTAACAAGTTAATTCCAAACGGTGTTGGATTGATTATCACTAAAAACTAAGTTGATTTAGACTAGGATTAAAATCTAGCTAGGGTTAGGTTTAGATTAAGTTTGGAAAGTTAATATTCCTCACCGCTTTCAATGCCCTAATTTAGATCTATTTAGGTGTTATGGTAATAATTAATAAAGGGGATTATGACGATCGGGAAGAAACGATGTTTCTTCCTCTAGGTCCTTGTCCGTCCTTTCTTAATTCTTACCCTAACCTCTATGGAAAATATGCACAACCGGTCTTTTAAACTACAGTATCACCGTTATCTCGTGGGATAGGGTGCCGTAGGGAGCGGTGTGTGTATGTATGCATGTAGTCTTATGAATTAATATGTGATGGGCAAGAAAGGGGTGAGAGATTTTCATCTCTTAAACCTTTCCTATTCCTAACCCTAACAAGTGAGGAACTACTCACTCATTAGGGGATTGATAAAAGACATTTTTTTATGAGTTTTCAATTTAAAAAGACTAACTATCTAAACTACGGCAGATTAATAAAAGTGCTAAACTAATTAACTAGAGCAGATAATAAAATCTATACTAAGGCAGAAAGGAATTTAAGAACTAGGGCAATGAAAAAAATCTACTTACTTTATTTGAAGCTCTCAAAATATTACAATGGATTTCTGAATTTTGATCAATGAAAAGAGGCATACCCCAAAAAAGAGGTTTAGGGTTTCTATTTATAGATCATAGAAACCCTAGAGTTACATTCGATTCACAACTGCATTTACAAATATACCCTAAAGAAGCCTAGTCAACGCACGCCATCCACCGTCAAAGTTCGCACCGACACGGGCTCATCATGGCCGCGGAACCACGGCCAAGAGCCATGTTTGGCCGCGGATCCGCGGCCATATAGGGGGATTGTTGTCTGATTTCTTCTGTGCTGCTTCTGGTTGCATTTGGCTTCCTGTTTCTTCACTTGGTTTCTCAGATTGTCTTCTAGTTTTCTTCCAGTTTTCCACAGTGCATAATGTCGTGGACTTTTACCGTTTGCTTCGTGTCGAAATCTTGAACCTTTCTCTACCTTTGTACTTTGTGAAATTGTCTATTGATCTTCATTTATTCTTCAAACTGTAGGCATGATCAAGATTCTTCCATTTGTTGGTCGTAGTCTCACTTTTGTATCGTCTTTTCATCATTTTCACTGTTTTGTTTCGAGAACCTGTAACCTGCAACTATATAGCAGACATGGATCAAAAGCACCTGTTTATTTGTAAAATGAATAAGAATGGGAAATATAATAATGCAAAATTATGATATTAACAACAGCCAAAACGGTTGAGTGTTTAGCACTAATTGGGCGGCGCCCAGCGCCGCATGTGCTCTTCACATGGACGCCATATACAAAAGTGCTTAGCACTATATATAACTGAGTGCTTAGCACGGATTGGGCAGGGCCCATAACTGAAGGCTTCACATGATACCCATGTGAGCGTCAGAGCATCAAACAAGTTTGTTTACTGCCGAAAACCGGGAAGACAAACGTCTTGCCTGAATTTGGGGGCAGATGCTATTTGGTTTTATTTGTCTACCTCTCCGAAGATGCCAAGTTAATTTATGGCACCATGTATCGAAGGTTTAAACAGATGCGGCCGTTGTAGCAGACTTCGTCAGATTCCCCCTCGTTGTGAGGGGTTTCTTTTATTATGGGGACGCTCTTCCTTGCAGGCGTAAGCCCCTGCAGTTAATTAGGTTACCGCGTAGCGATAACCACTTTCTCCTGCTCCAGAAGGTCACTTCGTGTCGTGTGTGTTTGTTTTATTTTTGGTTGCCCATAGATTGTATACGGAGACTAATTTGTGTTATCGCCCGTAGAGCAAAGATTAGTCTAAATCCGCATTTTCTTAGATTTGGGTTTGGTTTGATTTAAGGATCGTTAACCTCGTTTGGGATCAAGATCTACTTAAATGTTTGTTAAAGATATGTTAATCCGATATTGGATTAAGATCTACTTAACGGTGGTTCAGGATCACTTTTATTCCAACGAAAGAGCATTTGGGTTCTATCGTTTTAGTTTAGGGACATTATGGTCTATTGGGTTTATGTAACATTTTGAAAATTTGAAATAAATAAAATTAGTTAATTAAATAATAAAATGCCAATTTAAAAGTTATTAAAACAAAATAGGACATTTTCATAAGTAGTATGTGAAACAAATTAAATTGAAATTTTAATATGTAACATAAATAAATTATAAGGGTTTTAATGAGAAATTTAGCTTCATTTTTAATTAAAATAATGTTATATAATAATATAGTTAGTGAGGGGTCTTTTTGTAAAGTTTAGGGAAAATGTGCAAAATTGAAATTGTGAGGGTGTAAGTGGAAAATGGGTAGATAATGTTTTAGCTCAGAAATTATATCAAGATAAATCAAATTTGGAGTGATAATGCATTGCCACCACCTACTTGCATGCACACTTCATTTCACAACACCTCCTCCTTGCATGAGAGTGGCACACCCTTGTTGGTGACATCTCCTCCTACACCCCACTCTTCCCTTTACCATATATATAGTGTTCAGATCATTTTAACAGATAAAAATTCAGAAAAATTTCATGTTTTAAAGAAAACTAAGAACAAGCAAAGAAGAATAAAAGAAAAGAGAGAAGAGAAGAAAAACTAGGTTAAGGAGTTCACCATCAAGCTAGGAACTAGGAGCTTATGCATCTTGGAGGGAGATCATCCAGAAATCCTTTATAGGTAATACCTTTAAGCACTGTAGGAATTAGTTCTATAACTGGTTTAACGTTGAAATCGAATATCGATAAAATCGTATTTTTGGTAAAATTTAGCTCTGTAGTAATCTGCTATTGGTCAGAGTAAAATCAACTTAACAAAACAATGCCTAAATATTGTATGTTGGACCTAGAACAAACCCTAAAAGAACGAACCTAGGGGCTCGGATTTGGGCCGGCGACCTATAGGAGAATTCCGGCGTCGCCGGATTTTTGATGGACTTTGGGGTTTTGGGGTTTTGGGTAGGTCTCTGTATCATTGTTAGGATATTTTGGTATTGTTTAGATATTTTGGTATTGTTTAAAATAGTTAATTTAACTGTATATAAAATCTGGGAACTAATATCGAAAAATGTATCTAAAATCTAAAATACGATACGATTAAAACGTAACGCGTTCTGTTTTCTGTTGCGAAACAGCGTTTGGGTAAATTCCAGTTAAAATAGGTGTTAGATAGTTGCTATAATCGTACGTAGTGTAATTAGTACGTACAACTTGTTTTTTCATGTTTTCACCGTATCGGAATGTAGCCGTTTCTTATGTAAGTTAAATTCAATATTAGATTTGAGTGCGGGAATTTCGGAGGCCGCAAGGAGAGGAAAGGGATTGGCAATTTTTGAGTAGTTCCGACGTATTCCGGTGAGTAGATTAAATATCTACCGGGGGATCTTGTAAAGATGGCGTGATACGCCCGTAGTTTGATTTAAATTCAAGTTTTGCTTTTGTATGTTAACTTTATCATATGCATTCTTAAATCTACATATATACCTCCATGATTAATACTTGTTCGAACACTGCACCATTATCGACGAGTAATACCGCACATGCACATATCTACATGTTACACTACACCTTGTCGATATTAACATGTCACTTCACACTTAGAAATTATTCTGTTAAAATGATTCTTATCGTACCTTAAGTATCAATAGTCGTAGTAATTAGCATATATGACATCATATTTTGTATTCAAGTATTAGTAGTTGATATAAGATGCATTTGTATTATTGAGAATTTATGGTTTTAAGTTTTCATATACTATTACGAAAAATCAGTGATTTTCATAATTATGTGTCACGTCCACCATGGAATGTCGATTTTATGATTTGGTTTTATTCCGGACCGAGTCTGGGGGTATACGGTTACAGATTTATAATTTTATCCAGACTGAGTCGGTGGGGATACAGTTGGATACATGGTGGACTCGGTCGAGACCCAAGGGCAGGATAGCCACACTTTAGGCGGGGAGCCTAACGAGGATACTCGATTCCGGAGACAGTTATGAAATACGGCGGATATCTAGATACCGACCGGTGTTATTGATTATAGGATCGTTCGAGGAATGATGCCTGATGAAACACCAAAGATTTGTGTCGATGTTAGGCACGGAGAAAAATGAATATGATTTGGAAAATAATTGATGAGATTTCAGTTTTGATTCATATATGGAGTATTACATATTCATTCCTCCACTTGTTATCATGTATCGCATTCACTATTGTTGAAATTAGTTCTAGTTCGTCATATTTACATTATCAGCTGTTATATGTTAGTTATATTCACTGAGTTGGCAACTCACTCTCGTTGTACCACAGTTCCTTGCAGGGGTAGAGTAGACGGTTAGCCGCAGTGCAGATCCACTTATCAGATTTTATCGCATCTTTTGCTATGTGGGTTACATATTTAGTAACCTTCTCTTTTTGGTATTGTATATTGAATTTAGAGTATCTCCATCAGACCCTGTATTATGACATAGAACGAGAGGTGGTTATATGTATATTATTTCGACAGATGGGATCGTTTAGTTGTATTAAATGATATTTCTTTTATGTATGTCTGAGATTCTTCTTTGATGTCGTATTATGAGTATGTATTGATTTCCATTGTTAGTATCGTTGCTCCCAACTAGGGATGCAGCCAAATTAAACACTTTATAATTGCTTTTATTATAAATGCAATAGAAAATTACTGTTAAAATTTTAAATACTTAAAACCGTGATTTTTACTTAAAAACTAAATTTTTTCTAAAGTTCCGCAAAAAGGGTTTTGATCTTGGTTTTTGGCTTACTCGAATTGTGTCGATATCTTTAGATATTATACAATCTAAGTGCCGGTCACATCCAAACTTTGGGTCATGACAAAGTTGGTATCAGAGCTTAGGATTAAACCTTACGGAATCGAGTAGTGAGTTAAGGTAAATCGATTTGAGTTCATTATGTAGGATGACCTTTGGTTTGATTGAGTAGGTGAATTAGGATGAGTGCAGTACCGTACGTATGTTCCGCGGCATATTTACGCTACGATACTCAGCCTAAGTAACCTTAGGAGATGTTTGTTCGTACTTCTTTCCTTAATTCTGTGTATCTTGTGATTCGATTGCAATGTCCTTATCAATCCTGTTTCTTACTCCAGCCACTATGTCATCAACGACTACGGGAACTTAGAGTACCGCTGTTCGAGATGAGATTGGAGCTGGCTCGTCTGAAACGGGGACAAACCTGGGCAGTACGCCTATCTTTCATGAACCGATTGATCAACCCTGTATTAATCGTATAGCTAGGATAGAGACAAATGTTCAAGAGATGCGCCGAATGATCGGATCCTTGCTGGAGATTAGTCGAGCACGGAGATCGACCATTACTCTGCGTACGGGTGTTCAGAGACCAAGGCAAATTCGTAATAATACATCAGCACCAAGACATGTTCGTAGAGGCCGTGGCGGATTCTGCATAGATCAGTTCTATCACTTATACTCATATGTTCAGCAGCCCGTGCAAAGATGTTTCAGGTGTAGGTTTCCATATCACTGTATTAGGGATTATCCCATGATGCAACAGGGTAAGGTATCGGTCTCACATGTGACTTCACCACCTTCACTACCTCTTCTGAGCACATTACCTCCTATACCTGTTGTTGTTCCACGCCAGATCAACGCCTATAGAGGCCGTGGTCATGACGGTCGAAATTCGAGAGGGCGAGGAGGTCGAGACAGATTCATTCCAGGCCGCAGTTTTGGTTGAGATTGGACTCAGGGCCAAATGTTTAGTTCATACCCAGTGGGACAGAGACCTCCATTTACATGTTATAATTGTGGAATTCCAGGGCACTTAGCTAGAGAGTGTACATGCCAAGGAAAGATTGTTGTTCCGCAGGCTGCTTTACTCCTTCCACATTCTACATCGATGGCCTTACTTCCTCCCCCAGTTAGCACTATGCGCCAGATGGGTGCACCACGAGGCCGAGGTTTTGTAGGACGCTTCCAGAGAGGTCAAGGAGATAGGAGTAGAGGGCGACAGGATGCGGCAAGGGCCTGGCACGAGTTTTTGCACTGACTCCACAGGATACCCAGGCATCCAATGCAGTAGTGACAGGTACTCTTGTAGTATGTTCCTTAGATGCGCATATTTTATTTGATCCCGGTTCTACGCATTCTTACGTATCTTCATGCTTTGCACTTTCTCTGGGGAGAGAGTCGTCGTTGTTAGAGTTACCGCTAGTTGTGATTACTCCCGTAGGAGATTCTTTTATAGCTCGACATATATTCAGGTCATGATCATTACATATTGGTGATAGGGATTCTTTAGTTGATCTGATTCTCCTGGATATGTTAGATGATATACTTCTTGGTATGGATTGGTTGGCCGTTTTTCATGCTTATGTAGATTGTCGGGGGAAAGCGGTCAAATTTTGTTTTCTAGGTAAACCGATCCTTGTTGTGCAAGGGGAACTGTAATGTAACTCCTGCCAACATGATTTCTTCTCTTTGTGCGGGACGACTCTTGAAGAAGGGTTGTCATGAGTTCTTAGCTTTTGTTCAGGACTTAGGAGTCGCTGAAGTCTCGTTGGACCAGGTTCCGATCGCACAAGAATTTTCGGATGTATTTCCTGCTGAATTACCAGGATTACCACCCGATCGCGACATCGAATTTTGCATTGACTTGATTCCGGGTGCGGGGCCTATTTCTATACCACCTTACCGGATGGGCCCGACGGAGTTGAAGGAAATCAAAAGCCAGTTGCAAGAGTTGTTAGATAGAGGACTTGTTCATCCAAGTGTATTGCCGTGGGGAGCTCCTGTCTTGTTTGTTAAGAAGAAGGATGGTATCATGAGATTATGCATAGATTACCGGCAGCTGAATCGAGTTACTGTGCGGAATAGATATCCATTACCTCGTATCGTTGACTTGTTCGATCAGCTGCTGGGAGCTGGCCACTTCCCAAAGATTGATTTACAGTCAGGGTATCACCAGTTGAAGGTTCGGGAGGATGACATTCCGAAGACTGCTACGATATGGGCATTACGAATTTCTGGTGATGTCGTTCAGACTCACCAACGCCCCAGCAGCTTTCATGGATATGATGAACCGTATCTTCAGTCCATTCTTTGATCAGTTCATTATAGTATCCATTGATGATATTCTTGTTTATTCTCAGAGTCGGGAAGAGCACGAGCAACATTTGCGTATCACGTTACAGACCTTGAAGGAGTATCAACTGTTCGCTAAATTCTCCAAGTGTACTTTCTGGCTGGATAGTGTAGAGGGTCATGTAGTTACGAGAGATGGGATACGTATGGACCCAAAGAATATCGAAGCGGTACAACACTGGCCCAGACCGGTGTCAGTTACCGAGGTTCGTTGATTTCTTGGGTCTGGCAGGTTATTACCAACGTTTTGTGCAGGATTTTTCTCGGATCGCTGCACCGTTGACCGGATTGACTAGGAAGGAAGTTCCATTTCTTTGGTCAGATGCATGTGAGCAGAGTTTTCAGCAGTTGAAGACTCGCTTGACGACTGCACCAGTCTTATCTTCACCTTCTGGGTCTGGTGGTTTTGTTGTGTATTGTAACGCCTCTCAAGTAGGTTTAGGCTGTGTGTTAATGCAACACGGCAGGGTTGTCGTGTATGCTTCTCTGCAGTTGAAGAAGTATGAGCAGAACTACCCCACTCATGATTTGGAGATGGTTGCTGTAGTTTTCGCACTGAAGATTTGGAGGCATTACTTGTATGGAGAGTCGTGCCAGATTTTTACAGATCATAAGAGCTTGAAGTATATTTTTCAGCAGAGGGATCTGAATCTAAGGCAGCGTAGAACTCGTAAAGGATTACGATTGTGAGATCTTGTATCATCTAGGCAAAGCGAATGTTGTAGCAGATGCTTTGAGTCGAAGCCTGGAGGTAGCTTTTCTCATGTGCGCACCTTACAGAGACAGTTTTCTACAGACTGGCAGATTCTATATGATAGTCGTATACAGTTTGAGTTCACATCGACAGGAGGACAGTTAGCACATGTTCGCACCCGTCCTCAGCTATTGGATCGTATTCGAGAGATATAGCCCGCAGATGCTCGTATATAGGAGATTATGGATCAGGTTAGGCAGAGCACCAGAGGCCGGCTGGAGAATTGCGGCCTTTGCCCATTCCGGAGTGGAAATGGGAACAGATTTTCATGGATTTCGTTATGGGTCTACCCAGGACTAGCAGAGGGTATGATTCCATCTGGGTGTTTATTGATAGGTTGATAAAGGCGGCTCACTTTCTTCCGGTGAAGACGACGTATGGGTTTGCGCAGTATGCTCAGATTTATATCGATGAGATTGTATGATTGCATGGAGTTCCGACGTGCATAGTATCCGATAGGGGTACCCAGTTTACCAGCAGACTATGGAAGAAACTTCAAGAAGCTCTTGGTACACGATTGAGTTTTAGTATAGCTTTCCACCTACAGACAGATGGTCAGTCAGAGCGGACCATTCAGACTCTAGAGGATATTCTTAGAGCTTGCAGTCTTGATTTCGGTAGTAGTTGGGATCGTCACTTACCTTTGATAGAATTCTTGTACAACAACAGTTTTCAGGAGACGATCCAGATGGCACCCTTAAAACTTTGTATGGGAGGAAATGTCGATCACCCGTTTGCTAGACGGAATTGAGAGAGAGTAGCAGTTTGGGACTGCAGATAGTACAGGAGACTACGGAAAAGATTCAGTTGATACAGGACATAATGAGAGCGGCCCAGTGCAGATAGAAATCATATGCAGATCGACGATGTCGTAGACTCGAGTTTCAGGTGGGAGATCATGTGTTTCTTCGTGTATCTCCGATGAAAGGTGTGATGCGTTTCAGTAAAAAAGGGGAAGCTCAGCCCCAGATATGTCGAACCATACGAGATTCTGGAGAGAGTGGGTGCTGTAGCTTATCGTTTATCACTTCCACCGAGTTTTTCCGATGTGCATCCGGTGTTTCACGTGTCTATACTTCGCAAGTATCTTCACAATCCTTCTCACGCGATCCAGCCACAGATCTTACAGCTTGAGCCGGATTTATCCTATACAGTGCCGCCAGTAGCTATTCTAGACCGACAAGCAAAGAAACTGAGATCAAGGGTACTTCCATCTATAAAGGTTTTTTGGCGAGGAACGAATCATGAAGAGATCACTTGGGAGTCCGAGGATGCGATGCGAAAGAAATTTTCACATCTATTTGAAAGTTCGTCTAGTTAAGTTTTAAATTCGGGGACCAAATTTTCTTAAGAGGGGGATATTGTAACATTTTGAAAATTTGGAAATAAATAAAATTAATTATTAAATAATAAAATGCTAATTTAAAAGTTATTAAAACAAAATAGGACATTTTCATAAGTAGTATGTGAAATAAATTAAATTGAAATTTTAATATGTAACATAAATAAATTATAAGGGTTTTAATGAGAAATTTAGCTTCATTTTTAATTAAAATAATGTTATATAATAACATAGTTAGTGAGGGGTCTTTTTGTAAAGTTTAGGAAAAATGTGCAAACTTGAAATTGTGAGGGTGTAAGTGGAAAAGTGGTAGATAATGTTTTAGCTCAGAAATTATAGCAAGATAAATCAAATTTGGAGTGATAATGCAATGCCACCACCTACTTGCATGCACACTTCATTTCACAACACCTCCTCCTTGCATGAGAGTGGCACACCTTTGTTGGTGACACCTCCTCCTACATCTCACTCTTCCCTTTACCATATATATAGTGTTCAGATCATTTTAACAGATAAAAATTCTGAAAAATTTCATGTTTTAAAGAAAACTAAGAACAAGCAAAGAAGAATAAAAGAAAAGAGAGAAGAGAAGAAGAACTAGGCTAAGGAGTTCACCATCAAGCTAGGAACTAGAAACTTATGCATCTTGGAAGGAAATCATCCAGAAATCCTTTGTAGATAATACCTTTAAGCACTGTAGGAATTAGTTCTGTAACTGGTTTAACGTTGAAATTGAATATCGATAAAATCGTATTTTTGGTAAAATTTAGCTTTGTAGTAATCTGCTATTAGTCAGAGTAAAATCAACTTAACAAAACAATGCCTAAATATTGTATGTTGGACCAAGAACAAACCCTAAAAGAACGAACCAAGGGGCTCGGATTTGGGCCGGCGACCTATAAGAGAATTCCGGCGTCGACGGATTTTTGATGGACTTTAGGGTTTTGGGTTTTTGGGTAGGTCTCTGTATCATTGTTAGGATATTTTGGTATTGTTTAAAATAGTTAATTTAACTATATATAAAATCTGGGAACTAATATCGGAAAAGGTATCTAAAATCTAAAATACGACACGGTTAAAACGTAACGCGTTCTGTTTTCTGTTGCGAAACAACGTTTGGGTAAATTCCAGTTAAGATAGGTGTTAGATAGTTGCTATAATCGTACGTAGTGTAATTAGTACGTACAACTTGTGTTTTCATGTTTTCACCGTATTGGAATGTAGCCGTTTCTTATGTAAGTTAAATTCAATGTTAGATTTGAGTGCAGGAACTTCGGAGGCCGCAAGAAAAGGAAAGGGATAGGCAATTTCTGAGTAGTTACGACGTATTCTGGTGAGTAGATTAAACATCTACCGGGGGATCTTGTAAAGATGGCGTGATACGCCCGTAGTTAGATTTACATTCAAGTTTTGCTTTTGTATGTTAACTTTATCATATGCATTCTTAAATCTACATATATACCTCCATGATTAATACTTGTTAGAACACTGCACCATTATCGATGAGTAATGCCGCACATGCACATATCTATATGTTACACTACACCTCGTCGATATTAACATGTCACTTCACACTTAGAAATTATTCTGTTAAAAATGATTCTTATCATACCTTAAGTATCAATAGTCGTAGTAATTAACATATATGACATCATATTTCGTTTTCAAGTATTAGTAGTTGATATAAGAGGCATTTGTATTATTGAGAATTTATGGTTTTAAGTTTTCATATACTATTACGAAAAATCAGTGATTTTCATGATTATGTGTCATGTCCACCATGAAATATCGTGTTTATGATTTAGTTTTATTCCGGACCGAGTCTGCGGGTATACGGTTACGGATTTACAATTTTATCCAGACTGAGTCGGTGGAGATACAGTTGGATACATGGTGGACCCGGTCGAGACCCAGGGGCGGGATAGCCGCAGTTTAGGCGGGGAGCCTAACGAGAATACTCGATTCCGGAGACAGTTTTGAAACACGGCGGATATCTGGATACCGACCGGTGTTATTGATTACAGGATCGTTCGAGGAATGATGCCTGATGAAACACCGAAGATTTGTGTCGATGTTAGGCATGGAGAAAAATGAATATGATTTGGAAAATAATTGATGAGATTTCAGTTTTGATTCTTATATGGAGTATTACATATTCATTCCTCCACTTGTTATCATGTATCGCATTCACTATTGTTGAAATTAGTTCTAGTTTGTCATATTTAAATTATCAGCCGTTATATGTTAGTTATATTCACTGAGTTGGCAACTCACCCCGTTGTGCCATAGTTCCTTGCAGGGATAGAGTGGACGGTTAGCCGTAGTGCAGATCCACTTATCAGATTTTATCGTATCTTTTGCTAGGTGGGTTACATATATAGTAACCTTCTCTTTTTGGTATTGTATATTGAATCTAGAGTATCTCTATCAGACCCTGTATTATGACATAGAACGAGAGGTGGTTATATGTATATTATTTCGACAAATGAGATCGTTTAGTTGTATTAAATGATATTTCTTTTATGTATGTCTGAGATTCTTCTTTGATGTCGTATTATGAGTATGTATTGATTTCCATTGTTAGTATCGTTGCTCCTAACTAGGGATGCAGCCAAATTAAACACTTTATAACTGCTTTTATTATAAATGCAATAGAAAATTACTGTTAAAATCTTAAATACTTAAAACCGCGATTTTTACTTAAAAACTAAATTTTTTCTAAAGTTCCGCAAAAAGGGTTTTGATCTTGGTTTTTGGCTTACTCGGATTGTGTCGATATCTTTAGATATTATACAATCTAAGTACCGGTCACATCCAAACTTTGGGTCGTGACAGTTTAAGGACATCATATTCAATGTTTAAGGACATCATGGTTCATAGAGTTTTGGGTTTAAGGACATCATAGTCCATGGAGTTTAGTTTAGGGACGTTGCAGTCCATTGGGTTTAAGGATATCATAGTCCATGTTTAAGGACATCATAGTCCATAGAGTTTAGATTAGGGACGTTGCGGTCCGTTAGGTTTAAGTATATCATAGTCCATCATTAGTTTAAGGACATTGCGGTCCATTGGGATTCCATTGGGTTTAAGGACATCATAGTCCATAAAGATTAGTTTAAGAACATTACAGTCCATAGTTAGTTTAAGGACATTATGGTCCATGTAGATTAGTTTAAGGACATTACGGTCCATAGTTAGTTTAAGGACATTACGGTCCATAGAATTGTTGGTTGTCGGGACCCGCCACGTCTCTGAAGACGTTGAAGAATTACGACGACATATATCAGAGGTGTGGGGAGATGTACCCTTAAACCAATGTCGGTTAGGAAATCTGTAGTCAGGTTTGGGACTAAGACCAATTAGAGAAATTGGGAGCACATGGGTTTGGTTGATCTGAATTAGGGACTTATGGTTAACTTGGGCTCATCCCACTCAGTCTTAAATAAAGTGTTGAACACTTGTTTGGACTCGGTCCCTTTTTATGTGCAACAATGCTAAGCATTGGTATAGGCTCTGACTCTCACCCTATTTCTTTGTGTTTTTTTATAGAGTGTTAAACACTCTTTATGGCTTTGGGCTCTATGGGCAGAGCGCTTTATATTAGACAGCGCCCACGTGGGGGGAACGTGGGACGCTTAGCGCTGGGCGCCAACCAATGAGTGCAGAGCACTCTTTATTTCAGCAGCCCTTCATAAGGGGCACGTGGGGCGCTTAGCGCCGGACGCCAACCAATGAGTGCAGAGCATTCTTTATTTCAGCAGTGCCCACGTGAGAGGTACGTAGGGCGCTTGGCGCTGGGCGCCAACCAATGAGTGCAGAGCACTCTTTATTTCAGCAGCGCCCGCATGAGAAGCACGTGGGGCGCTTGGCGCTATTTCCATTTTTATGCATTTTTTTGAAGAGTTCAATTCTTTGTTCTCTTCTGGATTTTCAATCCCCAAGAACAAATTTATCCCTACGAGAATTAAATTCTCATTTATGGGAGACTTGTCTCATGGATATCAGATCCAAGGAAAGAACTATGTTCTTTCATAAGGGTTAAACCCTCGGGTATGCAGATGAGATACTGTGATCTCTTTTTACCTTGAAGAAAGTTCTTCTTCTTTCTTCTCTCTTCAAGCTTTTTTTGCTTTCTCTTCTTTTTGAACATAAAGTTTATGGGGGGGTTTCTGTACAAGACTTGAAGTCTTGAGTCCTTTATATAGGAGAGGCTGATTTGTTGATTCAGTTAAGGAAATCTCTCATTGAGAGATTTCTTAATTGATTTGGGGAATTTATCTACCGTCAAATCTTTGATCCAAGGACTTCTGTTATACAGAAGACATTTTTTTTTAACAAGATTGGGAAAATATTTTCCCATACAGAACTTATTCTGTATCTTGGTGAGTTTTAATCACCATTGGATCTTTGATTCAACGGCAATCTGATTTACAGAGCACAATCTTTCTTATTTAGAAAGATTTGAGGAGTATTTCCTCAATCAGAATTTAATTCTGTGCTCTGATAATTTATCATCTCCGTTGGATTTTTGATCCAAGGGTGGAGAACTTTTAGTTCTGGTGCCGGCGCTCTCGTGCTTTGCATGTGAGGCGCTACCTCAGAGTTTTTAACTCTTGGCGCTAGTGCTCTCGTGCCTTGCACGTGAGGCACTGCCTCAGAGTTTTTAACTCTGGGCGCTGGCGCTCTCGTGCCTTGCACGTGAGGCGCTGTCTCAGTTCAAATTTTGAATAGAGCCTTGCTCTCTTATTGGGGGGAAACAAATGCCCCCCACTGTTGCGCTCACGTGGCTCACACGTGAGTGCAGCGGTGGCAACCTTTCCACCGTTTGATCATCTTGGAAGTTGGATCGTCTTCCAGCGCCTATAAGTAGGGCCTTTGGCCCTTAAGATGACTCATGTTCATCTTCTTGTTTTCTTGTTTCTAAGAATTTAATTCTCCCTTCAGAGCTTAGATCTCTGTCCAAGGAAATTCCTTTTAGAGTTAGAACTCTGCCCAAGGAAATTCCTTTTAGAGTTAGAACTCTGCCCAAATTTGGTAAGGATCATAATCGAACCCCTTAAACAGAGCTTTGCTCTTATCAGATCATAAATCTAAAAAAATGGATTTTTAGGGTTACCTAACCCATTAATTAGAACACTGTTCATCTCTATGTAGAACTCTTAGAGTTCGTTTTGTAGATCTTAATGATCTTGGAGTTTTTACTCTGCAAAATGTTTTGCTTTTTAGGGTTCTGATGGATTACTCCATCGTTTTCACAGATCATGGCTCTTAGAAATTTTGGGGAATTTTTATTCCCCTTATAATTAAAGTTGACAGATGTAATTTCTGTTTGCAGAGCACTGCTTTCGAGGGAGTTTAACTCCTTGGTCCAATGAGTTTCTCAGTAAATGAGAATCTTTTTAGGATTTCTTCCTTAATAATTGACTGTCTCATCAATGATGAGCCGTCACTTTGATTTTGTGGGTCCCCCTCGGTCCCTTTTCCTTGCATTGCAGGGTGGTATAAATTTAAAGTACCGGATTTCAGAATTTGTAATATAGAACTGACATCTAATCCTTGTTTCTTTTCGTGCATGTACTATGTCTTTTGACTCTTCTTTCCCATTTGTTCGCCCAGAGAGTGCATACGCCAACACGCCCGTGGATCAAGAAGTTTTTGCATTGATTAAAGATCATGACCCGGAGCAGAAGTCTCTTCACTTATGGGGGTTGTGGTATAACTAAATTATTCAGGGT
Organism: Agapanthus africanus; assembly: GCA_030015575.1. Lineage (NCBI taxonomy): Eukaryota > Viridiplantae > Streptophyta > Magnoliopsida > Asparagales > Amaryllidaceae > Agapanthus > Agapanthus africanus. The sequence goes on along the minus strand of CM057339.1, from coordinate 78,718,402 downwards.
CGGCGCAGTTTCTCTTGTGCGGTGCCTTCAGAGACAATTTCCGCCATTCATTATACTGACTCACCCTGGGTGAATTATGTTGTGGAGGAGGTTAACTGGATTACGGATGGACGCCTCCAGCCCTCTATGGGCTCGATACTTGTACAGCCGCCGATAGCTTTAGATATTCTGGGGCGGCGCATATGTCAAGACGAGTCGCACCCTTAGGGACAGACATACATGATAGGCTTAACTCCTCGCCATTCAGCTGGATACTTGCAGTAGGCTCGATACATCTTGTCGGCCAAAAAGTCGCTGCTACTGAAGCTCGAGTTGTACCCTGCTATCTACGTATATCTTTTCCAGTATCTCGCGTCTCACGTATGGTGGGTCAAGGATTTCTTGGAACAGTGGAATATCTCGACTCACACCTTTCTTTTATCGGACCGGGAGGTTTCAATTTTCTTGGAGGAATTTGTAGAAATTTCGGGCCTACCCGTCAGAGGGGAACATTACGAGGAAATACTTCCCCCTGACGAGTACATCTTCACCACCAAATCTGTGGTGATGGGTCTCACTCCAGAGAATGCTATTCAACATCGATTCCCGAGTCTAATCAAAGTGTTGAATATTTACGAGAGTCTGTTTCTCGAGTCCAGAGGGCACGGGGTCAGCTTCACGGATTTCATCGCCTACTTTCTTCGCCCGGAAGTCTTGTCAAAATAAGCTGCGAAGTTCGCCAAGCTTGACAATCCTTTTAGTTTTGGCATGGACAGCCAGCCGACAGCGGAAGTAGATCAAAGGAATTTCTTCCTCCCAGATACCATGGTCGTCCCCTTTGCAGAGCTCGCAGCTTCAGACATCGACAAAGAGGCGTTCTTTTTGGGGGTTCCTCAGCCTATGGTTAAGCTAGTTTGTGCTCCCAATGCACCCTCGCTATATGAGGCCATCTGTCTTCTATCCGCCTCACCGAATGGTTGCCGGGACGCGAGTGGCCGTCGGGATCGCTGGGCTGGCTTACCTATATCATGGCCTGAGCTTAGCGGTAGACAGCACTCAGCCGGGGTACAGCCCGTAAATCTACCGCTGCACTATTTCACGTCGTGGATCGAACTGCATGTGCTTGGTGCTTTTGGAGTCCACAAATGGCCCCATTTCTACGGCAGTTATAATTTCCCTCAGGTTATGTTCCTAGTTAACGCTTCTGCTTTAGATCTATCACAGCGAGAGGCTCGGGGTCTGGTCCTTCGCCTGCATATGGTTGGGGATAGCATGACTTTCGTCGATAAGGTCTTAAGTATTGGCAAGGAATCTACTACAACGGTGCAGCCGCTGCGCGACACCTTCAAAGACGGGGCTCCTACATTAAAGGCTCGGGAGATTATGTATTTGTATTCAATTAGGCCGGGCTTTTTAGTATTCAGGCAGAATGACCCGGCGTTGTTCATGAGGTACAACCTGCACCGTTTCGCTCAACAGTCGAGCTACGATCAGGATGTCCCGCTAGAGGCTTTTTTAGCCGAGCCGGCTGCTACGGAAGAGGGTATCCGCAACGCGCTATACCATTTCATGCGGCTAAACACCGGGTCCAACTTTTTTATCAGTGAGCCGAGCTGCGTTCCAAAAGCCTCGAATGCATACGTGGCGTGGTACTAGCATCAGCGGGTGCTGTTATTAGGGAAAAAAACGGTTACTGCTCGATCGCAAGGGTGCAGCCCCTGCTGGTAATCCAGCCGTCCCCTTAAAGCGACTGACCATTCTTCGTCCTTCCTTAAGAGAAGCTGTTGCGGTTGCAATCCCGCGCGCTTTTCCTGAGAAGCCTCTACCCCGTGTTCCTTTAGAAACGGCAGCTGCAGCGTCCCCGGAGTCTGGAGTGGGTACGGAAATTGGGACTTGTCGTCCAAAAATGCCCGTCAAGCGTAAGCTCATGTCATCGGCCGCCGGCGTTCGCTCACAGAAAAAGAAGAAGTCGCTCTTTTCTGCTGACATTGTACTCGGCCAGGACCCCCATGCTCCTTACAGCGAAAGCTTGTGTGAGTATGGCACTAATGATGGCTTGTTCGACACGCCTGTGACCGACACCGATCTACAGGATGCCCTTATGGCCTCAGAGCGACTGGCTCACGAAGAAGCGGCGCTAATCACCATCGCGAGGTCAAGTATACTTCAGTTGTATTTTTCCGCGTTCATTCCTTTCTTGTTATTATGCTTTTACTAATGCCCTTTTCTTTAACATGTATTTCTGCCGAAGAGACTCTTGCGGCTTCCATCAATACGTTCGAGGAGGAAGAGAGGCTCCGTGATTCTTTAGATCTTGGTATAATTCAGCTCATTGTGCCTTCATTCCCCCCTTTTTTTATTCGTGCTCCGACCCTCTCCTTTATTTTGTTGCAGGGACTACCTTGACTCAGGTTATTCCGAGTGCGGTACCGATCCCGAGCAGTGATGCAGCGACGCTTCCAGAGCCAACTATTGTGGCCCCAGTTCCCCCAACATTACCGCAGGAGGCGTCGCTAAAGCAGTCGATGACAGATGTCATAACGGCTCCGGAGGCAGAGCTTGGCTCGGACGACGTCTCTTTATCAGAGGTCTTGAGGAGATCATTTCTCACTGCTTAGACCGAAAAGAAGCGTAGGAAGCGTGTGGCGAAGGAACGCGATGCCAGTTTGGCCGTGGGTGCAGGCTCAAGCAGCATCCCCCTTGTTGATAATCTTTCTGCGGATGTTCCCTTCGCGTTGTCTACCGCCCGTAGACAGGTTGCACGTGCAGCTCGGGGAGAAATCGAAAAGCTGCTCCAAGGTAACGTAACGCTGAGATTTTTTTATTAGAACTAGATCTTCGAATTTTTACATATGCATTTTTAGGGCCGAGTCTTGGCATGGGATTGCGGGTGAAAGCCTGGCAGTTACCGGCCCAAAATTGTTACCCTCTCTTTAGAATCTGGGACTATCCAGACCGTTGCTGTTTCCCCATGTAGCTCCCTAGTATCAGTGGGCATCGCGAGCGTCACGATGGCCTTCGTCGAATCAGGGGATGAAGACATGGGCGCAGAAACTACTCCTCTGAGGGAGAGCGAAGAAGCCGCCGCCTGGTGATGCTTCCGTCGCGGTTTTGGTTGATGACCTATCAGGTAAGTCTTGAGTCACCGTTATCTTTTTATTTCTCAATCCCGTTCAACTTCTTCTGACGATATTTTGTTTGTAGGTGCAGTGAACGCTGAGATTGTGCCATCTGAAGCACCTCCAGTCGCCGCCATGACGGTTGTTGTTCCCTCGCCTTCTCCTATGTCCTCCGAAATGCTGGAAGATATAGGTTTGCGATTTATTTAGTTTAACTATGGACACCATCTTCCTTGTATTGACAGCATATTGTCGCAACTCTGCAGGAGTCCTTTTCGACCATCTATACCAGGTGTTGAACCCGCATTTCTCCTTCCATTCGAAAGTCATTCCGCCCCTGGTACTGGTTAGTATATTCTTCAGCTATTGTCTCCTTCTTTCTTTTATGAATAGCCGTATTGTTGCTAAGTCTTCTTTATATTGATCGCAGTGTCATGGATCGGAGGAGGGGACAAGAGAATAGCCGTGCCTCCGGTACTACTAATTTTGCCACCCGCCACAGCCGGTATAGTAGAATCCATCGCTCGTGTATTTTCTTTACTTCCCGAGTCAACATTTGACCATAATTTGTTTTGCAGCAATCGCACCGGCTCCAACTCTCTTGAGTCTCGCATCCTAATTCCGGTAGGGCCCTTTGCTAAACACCCATCTTCCAGGGACGCTGCGAATAGCCGACAAATGTTGAGCGAATTCGTCGAGGATCTTGACGCCGAGGTCCTCACATCCACCGCAAATTTTGCTGCCAAGATTAATCCTATGCTGACGACGCTCGTGAACTTCCATGATGAAGGTGTCATCGAGTCTTAGGCTAATTACTGCAGAAAGATCGAGGCTTGCCTGCACGAGATTGAGCTCAAGCGCCCCGCTCCTGAAGTATTAGCTTTGAACTCCCAGTGGGCTGCGTGGGTCGAGAGTAGTGTTCCCTTCATCCACCATTTGAACAAGAGGCGACCCTGAGGCGAAAGGAACATGAAGTAGCTTCAAGCGAATCTGCCCGATTACACGCTTAGATTGAAGCGAATGTTGCGCAGTTGAAAGTTGTCTTCGACGATCTCCAGCGATGCATTTCAGATGGGTTGACGTTAAGACGGACGCTTGACTCTACCGAGCGGGTCGTTCAGGACTGCAAAGCTGCCATGCTAGGAACCGATGAAAAGCCTTCGTCTTGTTTGCAACAACGGGCCCGAGTCGAAGCGGAGTTGGCCACAGTGGCCGATTGCGAGAAAGGATTGAGAGGAGCACGCGAGCAGCTGGCTGATTTGTTGAAAACGCCTCCTCCTCAATAACCGTCTTTGTACCTCTTTTTTTTGCTGTAAACTAGCGGTTTATGAATAACATATATTCATTTTGACTCCTTTGTGAAATATATTTTGTATTCACTTGAATTCATGCATAAAAGACATCCTTCATTTTATATGGGCGTGTTCCTTTGGCAAATGTATTTTGTAGATAGTCTATCTTAATCTCCTTTGCAGGGCAGCGATGGCTTAGGCAACAGGTTCAGGTCTGCTGCCTAAGACTTTTCAATTTTATGAGCCGTGAGGGTCTCATAAAGACGTTTCTCCCCACGAGTCGAGAGAATATCGTAGGTGTAATTTCTCCTTAAGGGTCGTGAAGACTCCTAAGTGTGTTTTCTCTTGAAAGTCGGAAGGATCTCACAAGAGATTTTTCTTTTTACGGGTTGAGAGGTTTGCGCAGGGACACTGATTTCCCTGGGGGTCGAGACGAGTCGAGAGATTATTGGTTGACTTGTTTCCGAGATGGAGCGTTGCTCCGGCGGGAAGGCCATTGGCTGACTTGTTTCCAAGATGGAGGGTTGCTCCGGCGAGAAGGTCATTGGTTGACTTATTTCCGGGTCGGAACGTTGTTCCTGCAGGGAGGTCATTGGTTGACTTGTTTCCAGGTCGGAGCGTTGTTCCTGCAGGGAGGTCATTGGTTGACTTGTTTTCGGGTCGGAGCGTTGTTCCAGTGAGGTGGTCATTGGTTGACTTGTTTCCGGGTTGAAACGTTGCTACGGCGGGGAGGTCATTGGTTGACTTATTTTCGGGTCGGTGCGTTGTTCCGGCGGGGAGGTCATTGGCTGACTTGTTTCTGGGTCGGAGTGTTGTTCTGGCGGGGAGGTCATTGGCTGACTTGTTTCCGAGATGGGGCGTTGTTCTGGCGAGGAGGTCATTGGCTGACTTTTTTCTGAGACGGAGCGTTGTTCTGGCGGGGAGGTCATTGGCTGACTTGTTTCCAAGACGGAGCGTTTTTCCGGCGGGGAGGTCATTGGCTGACTTGTTTCTGAGACGGAGCGTTGTTCCGGCGGGGAGATCATTGGCTGACTTGTTTCTGGGTCGGAACGTTGCTCTGGCGGGGAGGTCATTGGTTGACTTGTTTCTGGGTCGGAGCGTTGTTCTGGCGGGGAGGTCATTGGTTGACTTGTTTCCGGGTCGGAGCGTTGTTCCAGCGGGGAGGTCATTGGCTGACTTGTTTCCGAGATGGAGCGTTGTTCCGGCGGGGAGGTCATTGGCTGAATTGTTTCCGAGACAGAGCGTTATTCCGGCGGGGAGGTCATTGGCTGACTTGTTTCCGAGACGGAGCGTTATTCCGGCGGGGAGGTCATTGGATGACTTGTTTCCGATACGGAGCGTTGTTCCGGCGGGGAGGTCATTGGGTGACTTATTTCCGGGTCGAAGCATTGTTCCGACGAGGAGGTCATTGGCTGACTTGTTTCCGAGACGGAGCGTTGTTCCGGCGGGGAGGTCATTGGCTGACTTATTTCCGGGTCGAAGCATTGTTCCGACGAGGAGGTCATTGGCTGACTTGTTTTCGAGACAGAGCGTTGTTCCGGCGGGGAGGTCATTGGCTAACTTATTTCCGGGTCGAAGCATTGTTCCGACGAGGAGGTCACTGGTTGACTTGTTTCCGAGACGGAGCGTTGTTCCGGCGGGGAGGTCATTGGCTGACTTATTTCCGGGTTGAAGCATTGTTCCGACGAGGAGGTCGTTGGCTGACTTGTTTCCGAGACGGAGCGTTGTTCCGGCAGGGAGGTCATTGGCTGACTTATTTCCGGGTCGAAGTATTGTTCCGACGAAGAGGTCATTGGCTGACATGTTTCCGAGATGGAGCGTTGTACCGGTGGGGAGGTCATTAGCTGACTTATTTCTGGGTCGAAGCATTGTTCCGACGAGGAGGTCATTGGCTGACTTGTTTCTACTTTCTGCGGTGTTGAGAAGAAACGCCGTGTTGATCTTCTGGGATACAGATGTTGCCGTCGAGATCTGACTCTCCCTTTGACAGAGTCTGTTGGGAAATGTGGTTCCCTTTTCGTTTATGCCTATGGATTGTATACAGGGGTCAGTATAAACTCACCTGTAGGGCAAACGTTTCATTCTTTCATTTTTTTTTTATTTTCTTCCGCGATGCTCTATCATTTCAGCTTTTTATATCGCGAAAGTCGCAATTGCCTAATCATTTCGGCTATTTTTCGCGGTGCCAATCATTTCGGCTATTTTTCTTTTTACTTGCTGCTTTTTATTGCGAGTTGCCCGATCATTTTTTTTGGCTCGCTAATTTTGTTGTGAGTATGGACTTGAGATCTGATACCAATCTTAGCATCAGTATCACTGCGACTGGAATATTGCCAGGAGCGAACCATCACTTGCCGTGAAAGGACTTAGAATTTGTTACCGATTTAGGCATCAGCATCGCTACAACTAGGATATTTCCAAGAGCAAATTATCATTTGCCTTTGTCGGTTCGAACAAAGGTGGCTTAGCTAACAGGGTTAGGATCCTTTCGACTAAGGCTTTTGACTTCATGAGCCGTAAGAGTCTCATGAAGGTGTTTCTCCCTATGAGTTGTGAGGATCTTGTAGGTGCGTTTTCTCCTTAGAAATCATGAGGATTCTTAAGTGCGTGTTCTCTTATAAGTTGTAAGGATCTTACAAGAGTGTTTTCTCCTTATAAGTCGAGAAGACTTACAAGTGGCGTTCACCACATGAGGACATTTCGCGCCATTGGTGGAACATGGTAGGGGGGACGTTTATTTGTGCCAGTGGATTGTATACAAGGGTCAATATTGAACCATTTGTAGGGTAATCTGGGGAATGTGATGGCTCAAGAATAGGTTCAGATCCCTTTAGCTTAAGGCATTTGAATCCTATGAGCCGTGAGGGTCTCATAAGGGGATTCTCCTTACGAGTCGTGAGGATCTCGTAAGTGTAATTTCTCCTTAAGAATCGTGGGGATCCCTAAGTGTGTTGCTCTTTTATGATTCATAGGGATCTCACGCAGGTATTTTCTCTTTACAAGGTCGAGAGTACCCCTGCAAGTGCACAGGAATTTCTTTTACGAGTCTGCGCCCTTTCGGGTTTTCACAAACTCGCCGGTAGCCCTGCTGTTTTTACTCACGAAGCCCTTTCGGGTTTTCATCCATGCCCATTTCGCTTATGGACGTACCGTTTTTTTTTGCCACGTTAGCCTAAGGATGCTGCGGTTCATAGTAGTTTAAGGGCGTTTCAGTCCGTAGCTAGTTTCAGGACATTTCGGTCCGTCGTTAATTTAGGGACGTTTCGGTCCGTAACTAGTTTCAGGACATTGCGGTTGTAGGGTGTTTTTTGTCACCCCATTGAGATGGGAATACGCGCGCGCTTGTCAGGCGTGTTACAGATTCTCCCTACCTAAGGTAAGCTGGGGTTTATTGATTGTGGGGATCCGAATCTCCGGCAGCTGCGGACTAAGCTGCCATTAATTACCCCTCGACTTTAGAGCGAGAGAACCTCCGATTGACGGGTCAAACATATCATGCGAACTCAATATGCAGTATTGTGTTTTGAAGGGATTTGGATATATTGGGAGCCTCGCAGAATTTACGGGGGTCCTGCTACCCGGATAGCGGGTGGAGGTCAAGGAGGCTAGCAGCCCCCTTGCGGGGTGCGGGGCAGCTCCTCGTTAGAAATTTTTTCTAACGGGGACAGCGTTGTGGAGTATGTGTGTGTGTGTGTGTGTGTGTGTGTGTAAGGAAAGGCATCCAAAAGATGCGTGGGAGAAGGCGCCTACACCTCATGTGCGCGGCACGCGGGCGCTGGGCGCAAGGCGTAGGCGCCTCACGTGTGCGGCACGCGGGCGCCTCACATGCGTGGCACGCGGGCGTTGGGCGCTAGGTGCATGGTGCCGGCGCCTCACGTGCGCGGCATGCGGGCGCTGGGCATAAGGCACCAGCGGAAAGTAAAAGGGGGCTCTGCCCCCCGTACTGGGAGTTGCACTCCAATTGACTTTTAGGAGTTAAACTCCTTTAAAAAGGTATATTATTATTGTCAATTTATTCTTATGGAATTAAACTCCCAGAAACTTTGATTTGTGGAGTTAAACTTCAAGAAATCTTTGTAAATGCTCAAGGGGACCCCTTTCTTCTCCCCTGAGCCTTAGATCTTTCCCAAATAAGGATCTCTGGAGATGGGTCTCCTTCCTCCTCTTCTGTCAGCCGGATCTTGGAGAACAAGAGAGGGTGAGATTTAAAAATCTCCCCTTTTTGAGATCTAATGGAAGATCTGAGCTCCCCTTTGTGGGTTTTGTGGTGAAAAACTATTTATTTTTGGAAAAAGAAGAGTAAAACCTTTGATTTTATTCAAAAAAAAAAAGAAGGTTTAGAACCTTGAGGAAGGAGAAGGAGACACAAAAACCCTAGAGTTTTTAGAGAATGAAAAAGTTGTTCTGGATATTTTCATCATGTTTGCCTTTATAGGCTACAAACTTTACATATAGCCCCTTAGGCTTTACAAAATGGCATTTTGCCCATCCCATACCTCATGTGTTCATTTGTTTTGCACATGAGCCATGGGTTTTACAAAAAATTGGCTTTATGCCCGTTTTTCTTAATTTATTCATAAAAAATACACCAAAATTATTTATTACAAAATTTTTATTTTAGCATGGGGGAAGCCGGCGGCTTCATGTTCGGGCTCGACCCGGGCATTGGCCCACTTGATCTGGGCTTGGGCCCACTTGGTTTGGGGTTGACTTTGATTTTGACTTGGTCAACCGGAGTGTAAATTTTGACCCTAATAAATTGCCCCCCATCAATAAATGCACACCACATATATGGGTTGTGTGCATGAAATTGATGGATCTTCTTTCGCGTGGAAGTTGATTTAATTTGGTTCCCGTTTTGACGACGTGGAGGTCATTTCTGCCATTTTAGTGACGTGGACGGTCGGTTCTGCCCTTTTTGTGACTTTGGACGGTCGGTACTGCCATTTTTGCGACTTGGACGGTCGGTGCTGCCTTTTTTGCGACTTGGACGGTCGGTGTTGCCCTTTTAGCGACTTGAACGGTCGGTGCTGCTTTTTTAGCGACTTGGACGGTCGGTGCTACCCATTTTGCGACTTGGACGGTCGGTGCTGCCCTTTTAGCGACTTGGACGGTCGGTGCTGCCCTTTTTACGACTTGGACGGTCGGTGCTGCCCTTTTAGCAACTTGGACGGTCGGTGCTACCCTTTTAGCGATTTGGACGGTCGGTGCTGCCCTTTTAGCGACTTGGACGATCGGTGCTACCCTTTTTGTGACTTGGACGGTCGGTTCTGTCCTTTTAGCAACGTAGACGGTCGATGCTGCCCTTTTAGCGACGTGGACGGTCGGTTATGCCCTTTTAGCAACTTGGACGGTCGGTGCTGCCCTTTTAGCGATGTGGACGGTCATTGCTGCCCTTTTTACGACGTGGACGGCCGGTGCTTGATTTGACTTGCTCTGCTTCTTTCGGTGTCAGGGATTGGATTTGACTCGCTCTGCTTCCTGCGGTGTCAGGATTTGACTTGTTTCCGAGGTGGAGCTTGATTCCGCCTGAGTGGTCGTTGGTTGTCTTGCTGATTTGATGTGAAATGGGTTGACATCAGCATCACTACACTGGAATATAGTACCAGGAGTGAATCATCATTTGCCATGAGAGGATTTGGGGATTTTGGTTTTGGTTTGGCATCAGCACTGCTACACTGGAATATGGTACCAGGAGCAAATCATCATTTATCGTGGGGGAATTTCCCTCATTCCCAGTTTAACGTCTTAGGGGTCATATGTTCCCAGTTTAAAGACTTAGGGGTCTATTGGATTAGAGTTTGGGATTTTGGGGTTAGGGTAGGCGTCAGTGTTGCGAACACTGAAGCACATGTGCGAGGAGCAATTCATCATTTGCCTTTTCCTGTTGGAGAGCGATGGCTTAGGAGATAGGTTTAGGTCCCTATCACCTAAGACTTTTCAATTTTATGAGCCGTAAGGGTCTCATAAAAGTATTCTTCTTACGAGTCAAAAGGATCCCGTAGGTTTATTCTCTTTAGGAGTCGTGGGGACTCCCAAGTGTGTTTTTCCTTTGTGAGTCGTAAGGACCCTACGAAGGTGTTTTCTTACGAGTCAAAAGGATCTCGTAAGTTTGTTCTCCTCATGTGTCGTGAGGACACATGAGTGGGTCTTTCCAAATGGAGCATAATTCCAAGGGTGGAGACCGGCCGCTGGACTGGTGACTGCGGTGGGGCATGGGTGTGAGGAGAATTATTTGAGCCCGTGGATTATATATGGTAGTCAACTTGGGGACCACCCATAGGGCTTGGAGAATTTTAGGAAATTGGATTTTGGTTGGCGTCTGCATCGCTGCACTGGAATATGGTACCAGGAATGACTCATCATTCGCCGTTGGGGATTTGGAATTTGGATTTTGTTTGGCATCAGCATTGCTGCACTGGAATAATGCCAGGAGCAACTCATCATTTGCCCCGGGAGGTTGGGATTTGGTTTTTGGGTCGGCATCAGCCTTACTAACACTGAAGCGTAACGCCAGGAGCGACTCATCATTTACCATTTCCCGTTGGGGAGCGATGGCTTACGAGACAGGTTTAGATCTCTATCACCTAAGGCTTTTCAATTTTATGAGCCATAAGGGTCTCATAAAAGAACTTTCTCCCTACGAGTCGAGAGGATCTCGTAGATGTATTTTCTCCCTAGGAATCGTAGGGATTCCTAAGTGTGTTGCTCCTTTGTGAGTCGTAAGGATCTCACGTAGGGATTTTCTCCTTATAAGGCCAAGAGGACTTTGCGAGTGTATTTTATCTCTTTTCATGAGTTTGCGCTCTTTCGGGTTTTCACAAACTCGTCGGCAGTTCTGCTGTTTTTACTCACGGAGCCCTTTCGGGTTTTCATCCGTACCCGTTTTGCTTGTGGACATACCATTTTTTTCCTTCTTTTTTTGCACCGGTGAGACTTTAAAAGTAATCTCGCCAGCAGGACTTGGGAGAGATAGGGGTTGTTTATGCCCATGGATTGTATATGGTTTTACAGGATGCATGATCTAAACCGTAGGGCCGGTGTGCTCAATTCGCCTGTGACTTAGAGCATTCATGCGTAATATTTCTTGAGATATCGGCCATTGATAGGTGGCATGGGCCTTTCTGCCTCGGCATTTATCAGCTGGTAGGATCCTTCATCAAACACTTTCTCGATGGCGTATGGTCCTTCCCAGTTTTGCTCGAACTTTCCTTCTGCATGTCGATTGGGGATGATCGGCCTTTTGAGGACCAACACCAATTCGCCTTTCTTGAAAGCGTGGAAACGGGTCATCTTGTCATAGGCCCGTGACATTTGGGCTCAATATAGCTCCAGATTTTGCTATACCGCGAGCCTCCTTTCTTCGAGGGCATCAAGTTCTTCGAGACGAAGAAGCACGTTTTCCTCTTCCGTCAACTCATGCTATACGGCCATTCTTAAGCTTGGAACTTCGACTTCGAGGGGGAGGATCGCCTTCACTCCGAAGAGTAATGAGTATGGAGTGGACTGAGTTGGAGTGCAGTGCATGGTACGATATGCCCACAATGCCTCATGAAGTTTGAGATTCCAGTCTCTCTTGTTAGCTGAAGCATTTTTCCTCAGGAGCTTGCACAGAGTTTTATTGAAGGCTTCGGGCATCCCATTGGCCCTTGGATTATAAATGGAGGAATATCTCCAGTCTATCTTGTGTTGAGTAGCGAACCTTGAGACTTTGAAGCTCTTGAAAGAAGGCCCGTTGTCAGATATGATTCTTCTTGTTGTACTGAAACGGTATAGAATATTATGCTTGAAGAACGTCAGAATTCTTCTGTCTTGACTTCCTTTAGCTGGACAACTTCACCCCATCTGGAGAAGTAGTCAGTTGCAGCCAATATGAACCGGTGGCCTTTGGATGACGGAGGATCAATTGGACCAACTACGTCGGTGCCCAAAACTTCGAAGGGCCATGACGCTACCGTAGGATGCAGCGGATTGGGATGCTTGTAAATGAAATCACCATGAATTTGGCAAATATGACACTTCTTTGCATGCTCTTTACAATCCCTTATCATGGTAGGCCAGTAATATCCAGGCCGTTTGATTTGAAGCCGCATTTTGGGGCCGGATTGGTGAGCTCCACAGACGCCTGAGTGAACTTCTTTCATGACTTTCTGGGATTTGGCCAATGACAGACATCTGAGGCAGAGTTGGTCATATGATCTGTGGTATAGCGTATTATTTGCAAACACGTATCGAAGAGCTCTCTTCTTCAGTTGAACCCTCACAGATTTTCCTTCGGGCAGCTTGTCCTATCGGAGGTACCCTATGAAAGGCTCTCTCCAATCGGGCTCGTCTTGAACGATCGAAGCTTCTTTGGCAGGTCTACTCTTCTGTTCCGCGCTTTCCTCTTCTCATAGAGAGACTGGGGATAGAATTTGCCGGCTTCTGACTGTGATTAAAATTTCGTCCATGTCAGGATCAGCCAGCTCCTTGGCTAAGCGAGCGAGCATGTCAGCCTTTCCATTCAACGCCCTAGGAACTCTCATCAGCTCAATATGGGTGAACTGTTACATAAGCTTAACCACCCGGCTTCTGTACCGAGCTAACTCGGGTTTGTATATCTTATAGTCACCGCTTACTTGGTTGAAGACAAGCTGGGAGTCACCGTAAACCCGTAGCCGAAGGATTTCCATTTCTATGGCGAGCTCCAGACCCGCTATCAGAGCTTCATACTCAGCCTCGTTGTTTGTGCGAGGCTCGGTGAGAGCAAAAGAACGTTGTAGGGTTCCCATCGATGGCGTGATGAACACCAATCCTATCCCCGCTTTTATCTGTGAGATGCTTGATTTGCCGAAGATCCTCATTAATGAGGCTCCATCGAAGTAAAGCTCCCAACATGGCTCACCTTCCTCGAGGTGCAGTACTTGTTCGTCGGATAACTCGCAATTTAGCAGTGACCCTTCTGGAACGGGATGAGCCGCAAGGAAGTCTGCAAGAGCTTGCCCTTTTACTGCTTTCTGAGGAGTATAAACTATGTCAAACTCAAGTAGCATGACAGCTCATCTTGCCATTCTACCGAATAGGCTTGCCTTGGTCATTAAGTGTTTGAGCGGGTCGACCTTGAAGATCAACATAATCTAATGAGCAAGCAGATAGTGCCTTAGCTTATTCACAGTGAATATCAGAGCCAGGCATTGCTTTTCGATCGGGGAATAGTTGTGTTCCGTCCCGACTAGAGTTCGACTGAGGTAATAGAGGGCATTTTCTTTTCCCTCCTCGTTGTTCTGGGCAAGAAGCGCACCGAGTGATTCATCTAGTGCGGTAGTGTAGAGAATCAGCGGTTTATTTGAAATAGGAGCGGCCAGCACTGGAGGGTGCAACAAATACTGTTTGATGCTTTCAAACGCTTCTTGACATTCAGCATCTCAAACAAAAGGAACTCCTTTCTTCATGAGCTTTGAGAAGGGCCTACATCTCCCCGATAAATTTATGATAAACCTTCGTATATAAGCAAGCTTGCCTTGAAAAGATCTTAGCTGCATCAGACTCTTTGGAGGGGGCATCTCCATGATGGCCTTTATCTTTGATGGGTCAACTTCGATCCCTCAATGTCGGACTATGAAGCCCAGGAATTTTCCCGATAACACGCCAAAAGCGCACTTTAGAGGATTCATCTTCAGATCGTATTCCCTTAGTCTCGTGAGAACGGTCCTAAGATCTTGGATGTGATCGGCCTTGGCTTTAGTCTTGACGACCAGATCATCAACATAGCATTCGATGACTTTATGGATTAGGTCATCAAAGATATTGGTCATTGCCCTTTAATATGTAGCACCTACGTTCTTCAGTCCTAACGACATCACTTTGTAGCAGTATATTCCGATCGGTGTTCAAAATGTTGTGTGTTTCTCATCCTCAGGTAACATCTTGATCTGATTATATCCAGACGAGCCATCCATAAAGGTGAACAGCTCATAATTTGAGGTGTCATCGACCATCATTTCCATGACCGGTAGCGGGAAGTCATCTTTAGGACATGCCTCATTAAGGTCCCTGAAATCAACACAAACTCGGATCTGCCCATTTTTCTTCTCCACTGGGACTATGCATGCGATCTAGTCTGCATACTTCTCTTCCCTGATGAAGCCAGCATCGATGAGTCGCTTGGTTTCCTCGATGACCTTTTCTTCCAGTTCCCTTCTCATGCTTTGAGGAGCTTGTTTTTGTGGCTTAGCATCAGGAGATATAGCCAGCTTATGCACGACCACTTCAGGGGAGAGGCCAGACATTTCTTTGTACGCCCACACGAAGCAGTCGACGAACTCATGCAGTAGGGCAATTATCTGCTCCTTCATTTCCTCTGACAGGAGTGAGCTGATGTAGGTCGGCCTTAGATTATTAGGCGTTCCCAAATCGATCTCAGTTAGCTCATCGAAGGTTGCTTGTCTGCTATTTTCGAGCTCTTGAGGGGCTTATTCTAGCTTGGCTAACTCGTCTTCATCATTTGACCCTTCGCTGGCTTCACCAATATGGATCATATAGCATTCTTTGGCATCAGGCTGAATGAAACCTATACCCCGTCCATCTGGAATTCGTCCATCGATGAGTGCTCGGACCTAAGGCGGATGCCATAGCCCTTCATAAAACTTTGCTTCGGACTCCGTTTGATATAACCGGCATCCGCACCTTTTAAAGTATTCCTGCATCTCGGGTGCATAATATCTGGGATTGAGGACGGCCCTTATGCCTCTCTCGTATGGAAGGCATGTCACAGATAAATCGTCCGGGTGCGCGACAGTATTTGATCCATAAAATAGGATGCCCTTCTGTCCACTTTTCCTTTCGGGAACGTATAAAATTTTCAGCTGGTCCACGGTGGAGAAATACAATGCATCGAGCTCTTTGCACATCTGCTTTGGCACCCTTGTGATGTCTGGGGACCTTTCTGTAACTTCGAGGGGCCCGATCTGCACAGCTGCTGCAAGACGGATCCTCTTCTTCAGATTCTTCAGTGTCACTGCCTATACGAGGGCGAACTTTGCTGTCGGATGAGCCTTCAATATCGGACTCGTTCATATCGCTACCGAAATGAGGGCGGGTTTTACAGAAGGACAGACTTCCAGCGCCGGACTCATCAGTGTCATTGCCGAAATGCGGACGCATATGGAGGTTTCTGCTTTTGAAAGTGACAGCCGGCTCAGACTTGCTTTTGAGTTTCGGGGTCGTTCTGTCTTTGGTCAGCTGTGGCTCAGCACTTTGGAGGTTCATAAAGTACCGAGAATCTTCATGTCGGACTTCATACACACCGAACGGCTGTATGTCTCCATCAATGCGTCTTTCTTTGCCATTTTTACTATACTTCATGTACTGATGGAGAGTTGACGGAACGATACCGTAATCGTGGAGCCACGGCCGTCCCAAAAGAATTTTATAAGACGTGTCAGCGTCGATCACGTATATCTTAGCTTCAGTTTGTAGATCCCCAAATTTGATTGGCAGAGCTATAGACCCCAGAACATGCTGGCAGTTTTGATTGAAACCTTGAATGACAATCCATTCCCTTGACAGGTGTCGGGTGTCTATTGTCAAACTCTTCAGAGTCCGCAAGTTCATGATGTTCACCGAGGATCCCGGATCAATCATTATGCGATTAATCTGATCTCCTTCGCTGTACCCGGTCACGTAAAGCGGCTGATTATGCTCAGTCGTTCCCAGTAGTAAGTCTTCGTCCTTAAACATGAACGTGGCAGCATGTAGAGCGTACTGGGCTTCCTTCATATTAATTTCTGCAAAAGCGAGCCTGATACCGCTCGGGGTTTTGTAGAGCGTGAATAAGGACATCTCTAAGCTCTTTAGATAGGACCAAGGCATCATAGATGCTCAGGAGAGACGGAAGCTTTCGGAGATGAGACAAATCATTATAGCCCACCGAGAAAGGACTTGAATTTTCATGAGCGGGCTCTCCGCTATCTTCTTCATTAGTGACTTGTTTTTCCTTCTCTTTTGAGGCATTGCCCTGATTTGGCGGTAGAGCCATGCCGCTTCTGAGCTGGATTTGGTTGGCCTTTGTGGCGAGCTCCTCGTCCTCTTTGGGAAAACAGAGCTCTTCCTCAGAGTCGCTGCCAAAATAGATGGCGTAGCAGATCACTATAGGGATCTCTTCATTGGAGTCTTCTTCTAGCTCCTTCGGAATCTTAGCTGCTTCTATAGGGAAGAACTCTTTCAATTAAATTAGAGTTTTTTCTTTTTGTTCATAGTCTTCGAGGGAATTGATATATTTTTGAATGGTCGATCTCCCTGCAGACTCCTTTTCGCATCGAGCTGCACTTTTCTTCTTCTTGAGCTTTTTAGATTTTGAGCCTGATTGAGCCGAATTGGCAGCTGGAATGGTGGGCCTCTTCTTCCCTTCCCATTCTGTTCTGGGCTCTTTCCGAAGTAACTTTAGCATTTTCTTCGTCTTATTAGATATATGCGTACTCCACGGAGACTGCGGTGAGTCAGTTTCATTTCTCAGGGTAGCGGGTTCAGCAGTCTGATTCCAGAAGGCTTCAGCTTCTATCTGTATAAAGTTGGTGGTTGCAACTTGATTGTTTACCAACACGCTCTTAGACAGCTCGATCTCTCCAGCCTTGTACTGTTTCTCGACCCAGTCTTTGAATCCTCAATCGCATGGCTCACTACTCGGTGGTACGGGCAATACAAGGGATTGTCGGTCATTTTTGCTTCTTGAGGTCTTTTTGATTCCGGCAATTGTAGACCATTGTTCAAGGTATCTTTAAATATCTTGCGGACCTTACCCCTTCTAAAAGAGTAAACCTTGTTCTTTTTCTCCTCTAGTGAAGGCCCTTCTCCTCCCAGCAATGACTTTCGAGACCGGTTAGTATTGGAATCGCCTGCCTTTCGCTTGTCTTCTTTGTCGAATGCATTGAAGACATTGGTACTGCTGGAATTTGCGCTTCTATGGTTGTCATCCCGCTTGCTTTTCCAGGTCTTGTCTCTCTGAGAGTCCGGGGTAGACTCTTGCTTCGAGCGTTCCAACATTTGGACTTTCTTGGTTAGCTCCTGAAACGTCTTGAGGCCTGCTGTACACAAGAATGGGACCATCTAATTGCTGAGGTTCCCAATGAGAAGGCTGACAGACTGGTCCTGCTCCAGCGGTGGTTCGCACTTGACCGTGAGATTACGCCATCGGGCAATAAAGTCCGTGTTGCTTTCATTTTTCCCCGGCTTGATTCTCACGAGGTCAGCGATGGATATTTTGTCACTGACGCAGATGAATCTTTCCCGAAACAGAGACTCCATTTGGGAAAAAGTAAAGAAGGACCCATCTGGTATACTTGCGTACCAATCGAAAGCAACACCGGTCAGGCTATTGACAAACTGACGAAGAAGAAGCGCATCATTGCCCCCTGTATTCCTCTCGATGCTTTAAAGTGGGTGACGTGCTGATTTGCATTTCCCGTCCCTTCAAATCTTCCGAACTTAGGAATGACGTAGCCGCTCGGGAACTCGATCAAGTCGTACTGTGTGGAATATGGTCGCCCACTACTGCCAATTTCCTACTGAGCTTCAGCTTCGGCTACCAATGTTTTAACCTTGCTGGTGACCAAATCCATTATCCGATCTTGTGTTAGCGGGATAGTGCTATCTGGGGCCAAGGCGTCCCCGGAAGCGGAATGTGGCCGGCTTTCATGCGGCTCGACCAATCTTGGATCCAAAGGGGCAGGCATCGGCTGCTTCGGGTTGTCATCACCCGGCTCATGAGTAGAGACTTGTGCTTGATTGGGAGGCGCTCGAGCAATTTGAGTCGTAAGCTACATCACAACGTTCATTAGGTCAACAATTATCGAATAGAGCTTGTCCATCTCTTTATCTTTGCTCCTGAGCTGTTTTCGAAGCTCTTGAAGCATCTCTTGCTTCACGGTCCTGAGGAGAAAAGTCTACTCTTCCTCGCTGTCCGAGCTTGACTCTACATGGACTGAGGGGTCTTTCTTCCTATCATGCTCATCGAGAAGGTTTTCATCATCCAGCGGAGGCGGCTGTTCTTATGAAGCGGCAACCACATTCAAGCCATATTGGGCTTGGGATGTGGTGGCCCCATCCTTGCTTTTGTTGCGAAGGTTGTCGCTGGGGCGTCCGCCCGCCATATAGACCGTATGGATAATATATCCAGCCGTCTTTTTATTATCGGTGACTGATTTCACGGATCGCTGTCGTGGCCCTCCTGTCTCGGTAACGGGCAATCCACTGAAAGCGGCTGGCCTGACCGGGTTCTTGAATAGTGTTGACGCTTCTTTTCTGGTTTTGCCCCGCTGCTTTCGCATGGCACAGAGCGCCTGATAGACACTTGAAGAGATAGTGTCATGCTTTTTCTGACGGGGCTGAGACACGTCTCTTTGCAACATCGTTTGGACTGTCGTCTTCTTAATTCTGGCGGTCAGGCATTTTTCTGAACCCACTTCAGAGGTTCGAAGGAATTGCTGACTTTTACGGCTGACTCAGCCGTCGTCACGGAGTAACCCTGCTTTCGGAACCTCACAAGATTCCACTTGGCCAAAGTCCTAGCACTCTTGTTGGCTCGATACCTGAGTTGCTTCTGTCTCAGCCTTTCTGTTTTGAGCACTTGGCTAATTTCGACTCTTAAGGAAGACGCCGTAGACCGATTGACCGAGAGCCCAGAGAAGTTGCCTGCTCACGCTATTGTCAAGGACACCATCTGAACTTGCTAGAGCTGCTTCGTGGCCCCATTAGTGTTGACGGCCTTGCCCCCATTTGGAACAGTGGAAAGCCGTTCGAATACGGATTTGCATTTGGGGTGGGATGCTTTGGCAACCACAACGTTCGGCCTCCTGCCCCTTGAGGTCGGTTTGGCCGCTTGGTTTGTCGGGATCTCCGCCAGATGGGCGCTTTCAGCAGGGTAGATGAAGACATAACCAAATTGACGGGGTGGCTCCTCTCATTGCCAGCTGAGACTGGCAGGGAGAACCACGTGGGCGTTGATCTTGACCACGTACAAGATTGGGGTCACGTCGGAAGCTAAATTCGTCTTAGGGGACATCGTCATTGAAAGTTGATTGCTGCACGGAAAAAACATTATTTTAGTACAAACATCGATATACATGTTAAATGAGTTCGCATGAACACTTGACCTGAGATATGGGAGGAGAGAAAAGTCCCACCGGGTGTGCCAGAATCTGTAGGGTGTTTTTCGTCGTCCCATTGAAATGGGAATACGCGCGCACTTGTCAGGTACGTTACAGATTCCTCCTGCCTAGGGTAAGCTGGGATTTATTGATTGTAGGGATCCGAATATCCGGTAGCCGCGGACTAAGCTGTCGTTAATTACCCCCCGACTTTGGAGCGAGAGAACCTCCGATTGACGTTCAAATATATCATGCGAACTCAATGTGCAGTGTTGTGTTTTGAAGGGGTTTGGATATATCGGAAGCCTTACAGAGTTTACGGGGACAGTGTTGTGGAGTATGTGTGTGTGTATATACATACATACATACATACATACATATATATATATATATATAAAGGAAAGGCATCCAAAGGATGCGTGGGAGAAGGCATCCAAAGGATGCATGGGAGAAGGCGCCAGTGCTTCACATGCGTGGCACGCGGGTGCTGGACGCAAGGCGTGGGCGCCTCACGTGCGCGGCACGCAGGAGCTGAGCGTCTCACGTGCGTGGCACGCGGGCGCCTCATGTACGCGGCACGCGGGCGTTGTGCGCATGGTACCGGCGCCTCACATGCGCGGCACGCGGGCACTGGGCGTAAGGCACCGGTGGAAAGTAAAGGGGGGGCTCAGCCCCCCGTACTGGGAGTTGTACTCCAATTGACTTTTAGGAGTTAATATCCTTAAAAAAAGATGTATTATTATTGTCAATTTATTCTTATGGAGTTAAACTCCCAGAAATATTGATTTGTGGAGTTAAACTCCAAGAAATCTTTGTAAATACTCAAGGGGATCCCTTTCTTCTCCCCTGAGCCTTGGATCTTTCCCAAAATGGGATCTCTGGAGATGGGTCTCCTTCCTTCTCTTCTGTCGGCCGGATCTTGGAGAACAAGAGGGTATGAGATTTAAAAATCTCCCCTTTTCGAGATCTAATAGAAGATCTGAGCTCCCCTTTGTGGGTTTTGTGGTGAAAAACTATTTATTTTTGGAAATTGAAGAGTAAAACTCTTGATTTTATTCAAATAAAAGAAGAAGGTTGAGAACCTTGAGGAAGGAGAAGGAGGCACAAAAACCATAGAGTTTTTAGAGAATGAAAAAGTTGTTCCGGATATTTTCATCATGTTTGCCTTTATAGGCTACAAACTTTACATATAGCCCCTTGGACTTTACAAAATGGCATTTTGCATATGCTATGCCTCATGTGCTCATTTCTTTTGCACATGAGCCATGGGTTTTACAAAAATTTGGTTTTATGCCCATTTTTCTTACATTTATTCATAAAAAAATACACCATAATTATTTATTACAAAATTTTTATTTTGGCATGAGGAAGTCGGCGGCTTCATGTTCGGGCTCAACCCGGGCATTGGCCCACTTGACCTGAGCTTAGGTCCACTTGGCTTGGGGTTGACTTTGATTTTGACTTGGTCAACCGGGGAGTAAATTTTGACCCCAACAGCGGTCCATTGTTAGTTTAATGACGTTTCGGTCCATTGTTAGTTTAGAGATGTTTCGGTCCGTAGCTAGTTTCAGGACATTGCGATCCGTCGTTAGTTTAAGGACGTTTCGGTCCATAGTTGGTTTAAGAACATCATAGTTCATAGAGTTTAGTTTATGGACGTTGTGGTCCACAGTTAGTTTAAGGACGTTGCGGTCCATAGCTAGTTTCAGGACATTGCGGTCCGTCATTAGTTTAAAGACGTTTTGGTCCATAGTTGGTTTAAGGACATCATAGTTCATAGAGTTTAGTTTGTGGTCCACAGTTAGTTTAAGAACGTTGCGGTCCATAGCTATTTTTCTGCGGCGATGTTTTGCCGGATAGCACTTACAGAGTTTGGTACTCAGGAAGATAGCGAGCGAACACAAGCGTCGTCATCTATCATTGACCTGGGCCGTGACTCGTCAAGCGTAGTATTTTTTAAGGAACCGGCCGTTTATTGGCCGGAAGGGTCTTTCGCCATGCATATCCATGAGCAAGTAAGCATCACCTTGGTAGACCTTGTCTATGATGTATGGGCCCTCATAGTTTGGCTCGAATTTCCCCTGTTTGGCACGATTATAGATCATAGGTCTTTTGACAACTAGCACGAGTTCGCCTTGGCGGAATGTTCTCAGCGTAGTCAATCTTTCGTATGAGCGCGTCCTCCTTACTTTGTAAGCTTCTAGGTTTTGTTGTGCCATGAGACGAGTTTCATCGAGGGCGTCTAGCTCTTCAAGCCGAAGTTGAGCATTCTCTTCATCTGTTAGTTCGTAATGAACTGCCACTCATAGAGAGGGTAGCTCTATCTCCAAGGGGAGTACTGCTTCCACGTCGAATACCAATGCATACGGCGTTGTATTCGTAACTGTTTTGAACGTAGTTCGATACGCCCAGAGAGCTTCATGCAGTCTCTCATGCCAGTCCTTTTTATTTTTGGACACCATCTTCATTATGATCTTTGTCAAGGTTTTGTTGAAAGCCTCAGCTAGACCGTTAGCTCGGAGATTGTAGACCGAAGAGTATCTCGAGTCTATATTATGCTGTTGTGTGAAGCGGCTGATTTTGTGACTTCTGTAGGCCGGCCTGTTATCAGAGATAATCCGTCACGGAGTACCGAACCGATAAATGACATGCGTCTTGAAGAAATGGAGGATGTTCTCCGTCTTCACTTCTCTTAGCGGTATGGCTTCTGCCCACTTAGAGAAGTAATCAGTTGTCGCCAATATTAACCGATGTCCCTTGGATGATGCTGGTTCGATAGGCCCAATTATGTCGGTTCCCCACATTTCGAATGGCCAGCTAGCCACTGTTGGGTGTAGCTTGGATGCTAGTGGATGAAGTCCTAATGAATTTAGCATGAGTGACACTTCTTCGCATACTCGAGGCAGTTCTGAATTATTATGGGCCAATAGTAGTCCATTCTTTTGATCTTCAGTTTCATCTTTAGCCCAGCTTGATGAGAACCATAGAGTCCGTCGTGAGTTTCTTGGACGGCTCTTCATGCTTCTTCCGGTCCCAGGCATCTTAGCCACAGAGAGTTGAACGATCTCTTATACAGAGTATTATTGACAAAGGCGAAAGACAGAGCTCATTTCATGAGCTGATGTCTTGAGGATGCATCTTCCAGTATTTGACGGGATTTGAAGTAGTCTATAAAGACTTCTCTCTAATCTTTAGCCTTTTCTTGGTCCTCTATTTGTAGGGCTATTTGCTTGGTCGCTTCTTTTTCTTTAGACGACTCCAGAGATGTTTCTGCTGGTGCGAGAACCCGATGGCTTTGCACAATGATCCTTATGCCATCGAGGTTTTCGTCGGCCGGTTCTTTAGCGAGTTTGGCTAATGCGTCTGCTTTGCTATTTTCTGCGCGCGGTATGCTTTCCAGAATGTAGGAGGGAATTTGAGTCCGCAGTTGCTGTACTCTTTCGCCGTATTTTACCAACTCTGGTTTGCACGTCTGATAGTCACCATTTACTTGGCTAACGAACAGTTCGGAGTCTCCGTATATGAGGAGGTTTTCGATTCTCATGTCGACAGCGATCTCAAGACCTGCTATCAAAGCCTCATATTCTGTTTCATTGTTTGTCCTCAGCTCTGTTAGGGAAAAGGCAAAGCGCATTATCCCTCATTGTGGAGTCACGAAGATGAGACCTGCCCCAGATTTGATTATGAGGGAGTTATGCTTTCGCTTCTTCATGGAAGATGCCCCATCGAAGTAGAGTTCCCATCGGGTATCACTCCCTCCTTTCTCCCCGTTGATCGTGTCAAACGCGTACTCGTCTAGCAGTTCGCAATTTAAAGGTGAGTCGCCAGGTATCGGATGTTCAGCGAGGAAGTTGGCGATGGCTTGGCCTTTCACTGACTTGAGGGGTCGGTATGTTATCGAGAATTCCATTAAGAGGATGGCCCATTTAGCGAGTCGTCCTGTTAGTATGGCTCTTGACATCAAATACTTGAGAGGATCCACTTTTGATATGAGATGGACCTCATGCGCCAAAGCATAGTGTAAGATTAACGCCAGGCAGTGTTTTTCGATAGGGAAGTAGTTGTTTTATGCCCCCAGGAGAACTCGACTCAAATAGTAGAAGGCTCACTCCTTCCCTTGGTTGTTCTCTTATGCCCATAGTGTGCCTAAAGAGCCTTCAAGGGCGGTTGTGTACAGGATGAAGGGCTTTCCCTTGACCAGAATGGTCAGTACCGGCGGATTCTACAGGTATTGCTTGATTTTGTCCAGTGCATTCTGGCATTTACGATCCCAAACGAACAGGGTTCCCTTCTTCATCAGGTGACTGTAGGGACGGCATTTTCCAGAGAGGTTGGCTATGAATCGTCAGATATACGCGAGCTTCCCTTGTAGAGACTGCAATTGTTTTAAAGTTCTTGGAATAGGCATTTCCATAGTCGCCTTGATCATCGATAGATCTATTTCGATGCCCCGGTGTCGTATGATGAACCCTAGAAATTTTCCTGAGGAGACTCCGAATGCGCATTTCAGAGGGTTCATCTTCAGGTTATACTTCCGAAGATGCTGGAATACTATTTTCAAATGCTCCCAGTGTTCCTCATATGATTTGCCATTCACCACGAGGTCATCGATATAACATTCGACAATCTCATGTATGAGGTTATCAAAGATCTTTGTCATGGCCCTCTGGTAGGTGGCGCCAGCATTCTTCAGACCGAATGGCATCACTTTGTAGCAGAATATGCCCACTGGAGTCCGGAAAGCAGTGTGCTTCCACCAACCGGTCGTCTCCAAAACAAAGAAATTGAACCTCCACCCCTTCTTCTGGACTATAAAGAGAATGTGAGTAATCCATCACAATCACTGTGACGTCTCTCCAAAACGAGACGCAAACCCTTTCTTTTACACTACTTATCTTTTCCCCACTTCTTCTTGGCTCTTTTCAACTTGTTCTTCCACCAACCGGTACACTACACTGATAAAATCTTTGAATGATTGGTGTTGACCTTCGGTCTTTGCAAAGCTTGGCATTGACCAATAACTTTGACCCCCTCTTATGATTTTAAAAAGATTAATATTGTTTAACTCAAGTTTGGGGTGGGGTGTATTTTTGGCTCTTGAAAATAAAAGTTCTCAAAATTGTGAGCCAAAAATAAGTTTGGGGGAGATTTTCACGTCCATAATTCTTAACCCCGCTAATAAATTTTCCTCCCAAGCTTACAGGTTTTTGAGATTTAGTAAAAGACAACAGTGAGGATACTGTTGAAAACAAGTTTGGGGGAGGTTTGTGCTTATTTACGCATCACTTTGCATCATATTTTGCATAAGCACAAAACATATAAAAAAAATTGTGTACATAAATAAGATAATAAAAGATCAGATAGTGAAAAATTACATCCAAAAGATTAGAAAAATTTAAGAAAACCAAGAAAATTAGAAGTTTTCTTAAACGAAACTAGTAATAAGTAGTTATGAGCCGTTGTCCCAAGGGTTAGTAAGATGAAGGAAGTCACTAATCTGAGGATAAAAATTAGTCTGAAAAAGAGTTCCTATTCTGGAAGCCAAATATTTGAATGTTGATACCCTACTATACGCACTTACACACGTCTTGAAACTCGGGATAGTAGAGGATACCTTGAAATGCTCTTGTCTAAAAGCCAAAGTATGAAGGAAATAATAAATGAAGAATAAAAGATAAAATGGTGAATAAAAATGAACACTGGTTTTGTAATCACCAAGGCAGCATAAAAAAATATAGCGAGGGTGCTTCATCACCTAGTGCCTTAAACCAATTGGTTTGGGAGTCACTGCTAAGCCTT
This sequence comes from Agapanthus africanus, assembly GCA_030015575.1. NCBI lineage: Eukaryota > Viridiplantae > Streptophyta > Magnoliopsida > Asparagales > Amaryllidaceae > Agapanthus > Agapanthus africanus. Next base: position 78,693,091 of record CM057339.1, on the reverse strand, counting down.
AGGTGTTGCAAGACAAACAAAATACTAATACACCTAATCAGCAATCACATGAGTAATCGGTCGGTTAGTACCTCAAGAAGTATTAACGGTCGCATGAAAAATATGTGAGCAAATCCATCTAAATATTCATTGATTAAAAAGTACTGAAGTAGATGGACAAGAGTATGATACCTTGAATTGAATTCTCCGAGTGTAGGGATGTCTTTTACACACACGTAGGGGTATATGATCGATATTTGGAAGAAAGGTAGGAATGAAGAATAAAAACGATGTTTTATTGAGGGATGATGTGATTTCTAACATCTTTTCATGACTATTAAGATAGAGCTCATAACAACCGAAAAGCTAGTGTAGTTAGAAACTCTAATTTTCAAAGTCTTTCTTTTATAATTCTTATCTTTACATATAACTTTCACGGTCTTTCTTTTATTATGGGATTTTGTAGGTGCAATCCGCTGAAAACCCTCAGGAGACAACACTCCTCCTAATAGGGACACCTAGAGGTTTAAAGGCTTGTTGCACGTGCTCAGTGCAATCATGTTGCCTACGAAAGTGTGCTAGTTAGTTTTTCTTTTTCTTATATTTTCTCATACTCTTAAATAAAAGATGTTTGCTCGAGACGACCAAAATTAAGTTTGGGGGAATTTGATCAGTCGAAAATATTGTATTTTTAACACATCAATTTCCTTACTATTTGTAATCATCTAAAGATGTTTGGTATAATTATAGCACATATTAGCAATTCGTCTGCAAAATATCAAATAACATGTGTTATACATTATAACCGGTATTTTGAGGGAAATTGAGTGTTTATTATTACATGCATGATCTTTTGTGTATCAACACTTGTCTCGAGATTGTTTGCAGGAAATTCTCCACTCAAAAATTCTGTGCTTTTAGTTCCGCCTTCAGACAGAAAGATAAAAAAGCCGGAACTGCTAAAAGTGCTGATAAAATACACCAAGTCTAAGACTTATGATCTGGCAGTAAATAAGAAAGTATAAAAATATTCCAGACATCAAGAAATTTCCATTAAGCCATCACAAATCAGCACAGAGATTTTCATGCAGCAACTCCACCACTTGGCCGCGGATCCGCGGCTGAGTTGGCCGATCCGCCGCGGATCCGCGATCTACTTGACACGTCATCAAATCAGATTTTATCCAGAAGCTTCATCTAATAACCCTTGCTTCTAGAAGACTCTCAAAGACCACGTGGCTTCTTCCAGAAGGCTCTGCATAACAAACTCACTCTAGAATATTCCTTGCAACAACCTTATTTCTTCCAGAAGGCTCTGCATAACAAACTCACTCTAGAATATTCCTTGCAACAACCTTATTCTAAAAGGCTCCCTCCAACAACCTTATTCTAGAAGGCTCCCCCCAACAACCTTATTCTCCAACAAGCTTATTCTAGAAGGCTCCCTCCAACAACCTTATTCTAGAAGGTTATCTCTAACAACCTAGCTTTGGAGGGAAGATTCAAATGAGGTGGTTATAAAAAGAGATCTAGATCTAGGGTTTTGAGGTTAGACAATCAGTGGTGAGTTAGTTACACATTTGGAGCCACAATTCAAATTCAAATTGAGTGGCACAACTTGATACCAAAACCCTAGCCCAAATTCAAATCCAAGCCAAATCAAGATCATTTTGAGAAGCAAATCAAGTAAGCAACCATCGATCCTTTATCCGCGAAGACAATCTTCATCCGAGCAAGAGATCCACGACGATCCGCGACTCAAGGAGATCGAGCGGAGCAAACTTCGACGGATCTAGTTACCTCTTCAAAGGAGCGATCGAGAGCAACTCTTGTAATCTCGAATTGAGGGAATGCGTAATTAGTCGTCGATTGAATAAAGGTGATAACTGTAATTCTTGCTTTCTTTATATTCTTGCACTATGAAATTTCTAGATCTTGAATCTTTTATTTTCATGATGCTTGAGTAAATCTCCGCTTGTTATGGAATCGAGAGATTTGGTAGATCTAGTGATGATAAAATCCCAATACTAATCTTAAGTCTTATGAGATTTGTGAACTTTAGGAAAAAGAATCATCAATGACCTAATTTGGACCGAGATCACATTCTTGATAATTTCGTTGCAAATTAGGGATCAAATGATTGATGAATGTCATGACCCGAAAGTACGGAAAGTGACTGGCACTTAGATTACGAGACGTCTAAAGGCGTACCGTAACCTGAGTCAGCCAAAGCCCAGAAAAATCTAAACCAAAATCAAAAGCGAGTGAAGGAAAACCTTTATTAACAATGGTTTTTAAATCAATTAAGTTGCATAGAATCAAAAAAAAAAACATCAAAAATTCCCAAAAATTTCGGCAGAGTCTCCCCTGTATTTTCTATCCCCCAAAATGGGTACAACAAGATAATAAACCTGTAATCATAAAAATGGCATCCCCAAGCGGGAGCTAGCTCTTCGCCCAAGGCGGATCACAACCACATGCAATATAATAGTAGTATCAAGAAAAGAGCATAAAGAAACGCAAAATATCAGAAAACACAACGCCGGCTCAAGTGAGCGCGACCCAAAAGAAACCACATATATACAATCTCTCAGTCTCATCACTAGGTCGCATATACAATATAAAGTGGTAGATGGAGAATACTAGATACAATGATAAAGCAAAAGAAATAAAGTGTGCTCGCAACCCACCTACGGGCGATGTCGCGAGTCTGAGCAAAAGGAGCTGATGATAAGATAGCCGCTGCTACAAGACTGATGAGTCCGACCTGCAAGACACTGTGGCACAACGGGGGTGAGTTTCCAGCTCGTGAGTAAATATAACATCTAATAAGGCAATCGTAAGAATGCACGCAATGCACCACAACATGCATGTCCATATGTGATATAATATCTCTAGTATGCATGCACAGGTATGCAATGTCATTACTAAATCTTTAAGTGTTTTAAATGCTAAGGGTATTGAATTCTTAACTTTAGAAAATGAATATCTGTATAATAGCTAAGTACCATCACGAAATCATCTGAAAACTCGTATCAAGCATCGACACCAAATATGAATCATATCTGTCTCAAAATCGGGCTCCGTCAATCCGGATCGGCCCATATCATAAATCTCACGACAACGGTCGGTATCCTCCGGATATCCGCCGTGCCAGACATCACCGGTAGGTAGTCTTCCCCTGCCAGGCTCATCGTCTACAACTCGATCTTCTTGCCCCGGGGTACCATACCGGGCCCACCATGTACCCGAGACGGTTCATCCACTCCTCGAATCGGGTCTCGAAATCCAACAGAAAACATGAAAACTCATGGTGGACGACACATACATCACGAGAAAACCGCAACTTTGTTTTGAAAATGATAAATATAAGGTTTTGTTAAATTCTTGCGGTTTTCCCCAAAAATCCAGAAATCGCAGCAATACTGAAATCCTCAAGAAAATCATAATGTCCACATGTTATATATGATAAATGTCTATGATATCAATGCATACGATGTGAATTTTGCTAGAAATCTATATAAATATGATGATGATGCGAGGTATACGTATGCTATGCAATTTCATATATCAAGTATGAATGCAAGTGGCGATATTATGATAAACAGGTTCTATAGTGCACGTGGCATGGCAATTACCAAAGGCGTGTGTGTCACATGAATAGTGCGCGTGCAACAGATGCCAATGGTAATGGTGTTCGTGTCCTACAAAGTGATATCGCATAAGTATAGATGAATGTCCATGCAATCTAATATACTGTTCGCTATAAGGGTATGCAGTGTACATGAATGGATAAGCTAGCTAACAATATGAATCTTGCAAAAAATAGGGTAATCCTAACTAGGGGGGCGCATCGCGCCATCCAGACGATTCCCCCATAGATGAATACATCTACTCACCTGAAATCCCCGCTAACCCGATCCGACCACCGCCTTGCCTTTACGCGCCGTGTCCGATGTTTCCCCGACCGATCCTATATTTGCACAACACCAAGCATAAGATTACAAAACCTAAAACGATGCAAGTCACAATATACAATTATCGACGCTCTCGAATTAAACATAGCATGCACTCGGTGCGCGGGAAAACGCACGAAATTCGCTAATCTTTAACTAGAATCGTCATTTCGGGGAAATCGACAAAACTAAAACCCGACTAGACGAAACCCCGTGTTCGCGCACTCTAATAGTCCTATACGAAACTAATTATATCGCTAACATAACACAATTTGATCGCATTCTAATTTTTGTAAAGATCTAGTAAGCAATTTGCTTACCGATTCGATACAAACATCGCAATTTTGTCGATTTAGCGAGCATAACACTACACTATTAACCACTCCAATCAATTAGATAACCAAACCCTAACTTAAATCCAACCACCATGCTACAAACCCTAATTTAAAATCAAATCCTTCTCTTGATTTTCCTAAACAAACATTTACTACTAAACTAATACTTCAAATTTCAATTCTAGCATATTTAAACTACAAGTTAACAAAAAGATTAGAATCTTCACCTCACAAGCTTGAACCCTAGCTTGATCAAGTCACCAAGAAGCCTCCTTTCATCAAGTTTTTGAACTAATTTAGGTGAGGAGAGAGTGGATTAGGGTTTAGCTTTGAATGGAGATGGAAATTTGTGAATTTTCATTGAATTTTAGCAAAGAAATGAAGCAAGAAATGAAGTGAGAAGTGAGGGATTTGCTGCAGAATGGGTCGGCCAGCAGGTGAGAGAGGGAGTTGTGGGATTTTTGGAGAAGTTTCTAGGTCAATAAACACCCCATGTTCTCATTTAATGCTTTCATATCAACAATTTACAAAAACAACCTCATTTTACACCATTTTTCCATTAAATTTCCCACCCTAAAACCAAAAGTTTGCAAGTCATGATATAATTTTATTAACACCATATTTTAGCTTATAAATACTCCTAATAATGAAATTTACCTAATTAAATTTGTATTTATCACTAATTTAATGTATTTAAAAAGGCTTAAAATAATAAAAAAAATAATTAATTACGAATTTTTTTTATTTAACTAGATAATTATAAGTGACATTTTAGTGACAAAATTATAGTAATATCTTATCTAAATTTTGTATAATTAGGTCTACAATGAAAAATACATATTTTGACTTTTTACGGAAAAACCCAAAAAAATTAGCCGATTACCGAAAAACTGCCTAAACGATTTTCGAAGAGTTACAATCTTCCCCCCTTAAAGAAATTCGGTCCCCGAATTTAGAATTTAACTACGCGTACCTTCAAAAAGATGGGGATATCTCTTCCTCATCTCGACCTCGGTCTCCCAGGTGACCTCCTCGCTGTTCGGGCCACGCCAAAGGACCTTGATGGACGGTATAACCTTCGACCTCAATTTCTTCACCTGCCGATCCAAAATGACAACCGGCTGCTCGGTGAAAGAAAGATCACGCTCTAGCTGGATCGTCTGGTGCTGAATCGCCTGGGAAGGATCATGAAGGTACTTGCGAAGTATCGAGACATGGAATACGGGGTGAACATCGGGGAAGCTGGGCGGAAGAGCTAACCGATAAGCGACTGGACTAACACGCTCTAGGATCTCGAAAGGACCAACATATCTAGGACTCAGTTTCCCTTTCCGCCCAAATCTCATCACACCTATCATCGGAGAGACCTTCAGGAAAACATGATCGCCAACAGCGAACTCGAGTCGGCAACGGCGCCTGTCAGCATATGATTTCTGCCTGCTCTGTGCCGCTCTCATCCTGTCCCGAATCAGCTGTATCTTCTCGGTCGTCTCATGTACGATCTGCGGCCCCAAAATACTGCTCTCCCTGAGCTCTGTCCAACATACAGGCGATCGACATCTCCTCCTATATAAAGCCTCAAAAGGTGCCATCTGAATCGTCTCCTGGAAGCTATTATTGTAGGAAAACTCGATCAAAGGCAAATGACGATCCCAGCTACCACCGAAATCTAAAACACAAGCTCTGAGCATATCCTCAAGAGTCTGAATAGTACGCTCCGACTGACCGTCAGTCTGCGGATGAAAGGTTGTGCTAAAATTCAATCGGGTGCCCAATGCTTCCTGGAGTTTCTGCCACAATCGGTTGGTAAACTGGGTGCCACGGTCGGACACGATGCAAGTCGTAACACCATGCAGTCGCACTATCTCATCAATATAAACCTGGGCGTACTGAGAAAATCCAAAAGTGGTCTTCACTGGCAGGAAGTGAGCCGCTTTCGTCAGTCGATCCACAATCACCCAAATAGAGTCGTACCCTCGACTGGTCCTGGGTAGACCCACAATGAAGTCCATGGAGACCTGCTCCCACTTCCACTCAGGGATGGGCAAAGGCTGTAACTCACCGGCTGGCCTCTGGTGCTCGGCCTTGACTTGCTGACAAGTCAGGCATCTCGACACAAAGTCTGTAATATCCTTCTTCATCCCGTCCCACCAGTAAACCTCTCTCAAATCACGGTACATCTTGGTGGAACCTGGATGCACACTGTATACTGATCTATGTGCCTCCTCAAGAATATCACGCCTCAGTCCCTCTGAATCTGGCACACACAGTCGAGTCCCAAATCGAAGTATCCCCTGATCATCAATGACGAACTCAGAAACTCTGCCCTGCCGAATCTGCTCAATAATCTCTAATATACGGGCATCGCCGGACTGTGCCTCATGGATACGGTCAAGTAACTGTGGGCGTGCTCTGAAATGGGCCAGCTGTCCCCCTGTAGGAGTAAACTCGAACTGCACTCTGCTGTCACATAACACCTGCCAATCCGCCGTCGACTGCATCTGTACTACGCTCAAACAAGATAAGCTACCTCCGGGCCTCCTACTCAGAGCATCTGCCACCACATTCGCCTTGCCCGGATGGTATAGAATCTCGCAGTCATAATCCTTCACCAGCTCCATCCAATGGCGCTGCCTCAGGTTCAGGTCTCGCTGCTGGAAGATATACTTCAAACTCTTGTGGTCAGTGAATATCTGGCATGACTCACCGTATAGGTAATGTCTCCAGATCTTAAGTGCAAATACCACTGCAGCCATCTCTAAATCATGGGTGGGGTAGTTCTGTTCGTGTTTCCTCAGCTGCCGAGAAGCATACGCGATAACTCTATCGTGCTGCATCAACACACATCCCAGCCCCACTCTAGAAGCATCACAATATACCACGAACCTGCCTGATCCTGAAGGCAATGCTAACACTGGTGCAGTAGTCAGACGAGTCTTCAACTGCTGGAAACTATCCTCACATGCCTGGGTCCAATCAAAAGGAACCCCCTTCCGGGTCAACCCGGTCAAAGGTGCAGCAATGCGGGAGAAATCCTGGACAAAACGTCGATAATAGCCGGCCAGACCTAGAAAGCTGCGAACCTCTGTAACTGATACTGGTCTAGGCCAACGCTGAACTGCCTCGATCTTCTTCGGGTCCACACAAATACCATCTCTCGTCACCACATGACCCAAGAAATCGACACTGTCTAACCAGAATGCGCACTTGGAAAATTTGGCGAACAGCTGATGCTCCCTCAAAGTCTGCAAGGTGATACGTAAGTGCTGCTCATGCTCCTCCCGGCTCCGAGAATAAACCAAGATGTCGTCAATGAACACAATGATGAACTGATCGAGATACGGCCTAAATACGCGGTTCATCAAATCCATAAATGCTGCCGGGGCATTGGTGAGCCCGAACGACATCACCAAGAACTCGTAATGACCATATCGAGTACGGAAGGCGGTCTTTGGAATATCCTCCTTCCGAACTCGCAACTGGTGATAACCTGACCGTAAATCAACCTTCGAGAAAAACCCTGCACCATGGAGCTGATCGAATAAGTCATCAATGCGGGGTAGGGGATACCTGTTCCGCACAGTAACCCGGTTCAGCTGACGATAATCAATGCATAAACGCATACTTCCGTCCTTCTTCTTAACAAACAAGACGGGAGCACCCCAAGGTGACACACTCGGTCGGATAAGCCCTTTGTCCAGCAAGTCCTGTAACTGATCCTTTAGCTCTCTCAGCTCTGTCGGGGCCATCCGATAAGGCGGTATAGAGATAGGCCCCATGCCGGGGATCAAGTCAATACAGAACTCAATCTCGCGCTCTAGTGGCAGACCAGGCAGCTCGTCAGGGAATACATCAGGAAACTCCCTCACAACAGGGACCTGGTCCAACGGAACCTCTGTGGAGCTAGTATCACAAACATAAGCTAAGAATCCCTGACACCCTTTCCTTAAGAGCTGACCAGCGCGAAGAGAAGAAATCAAGCTGAGAAGGGTAGCGCTACGGTCTCCTTGAATAATAAGAACCGGCTCACCAGGAAAACTGAATCTGACTGCTTTTTCACGGCAGTCCACGGATGCATAACAGGTGGCTAGCCAGTCCATACCAAGAAGAACGTCAAAGTCTAGCATATCGAGGAGAATCAAATCAACTGAAGAATCTCTCTCCCCGATACGAACGGAACACGATCGGTACACAAAACGGGCAACAAAAGACTCGCCTACCGGGGTAATAACGACAAGCGGCTGATCTAACGGAGAAGACTCTCGGCCCAACCTCGGTGCAAAATACGTGGAAACATAGGAATGTGTGGAGCCTGGATCAAATAATACCCGTGCATCAAAAGAACATACTGGCAGAGTACCTGTCACGACGGCATTGGATGCCTGTGCATCCTGAGGAGTCAACGCGAACACTCGGGCCTGCCCACCACTAATAGCCGGTTGTCCTCTGCCTCTACCTCGGCCTCTGCTTCTGCCTCTGTCGCCTCGTCCTCTCTGAACCGGACCGCCACGCCCACGGCCTCTAGAAGCATCTGGCTGGCGTGAAGCATCATCAGGAGTAGGAAGTAAAGCTCTCTGAGAAGGTGGTGAGGGTGTTAAAGTCACATGCGGGACTGTCGCCGTGCCCGGACGTCCCATGGTACAGTCTCTGACACGGTGGTACTGACTCCCACACCGAAAACATCCTGGAGACGACTGCTGGGTCTGTGGATATGAACCAAATAACTGACCTCGTCTCAATCCTCTGCCTCCACCATCTCCCGGAAATAATCTATCGCGGTGTCTACCCATCTGCCGCTGAGCTGGCGTATCAGTACGGATCCTCTTCGGCCCAGAAACGACCGGAGTCTCAGAAATACGCTCCTCCAAAAGTAAGGCTGCATCCATCGCGGCAGCGTATGTATCAAAGCGCTGGGTGCCGATGGCAAGGAATAGCTGTGTATCAAGCCCTCGTACAAACCTCTTTATTCTCTTCTCTTCTGTGTCGACTAGGTACGGAGCATATCGAGACAACTGGGTAAACTGTATATCATACTCCGACACTGTCATCCCAGGAGTCTTGCGCAAAGACTCAAAACTACGGGCTCGAGCATCTCGGACACTCTCCGGAAGAAAACGGGCAAGAAATGCAGCTGTAAACTCGTCCCAGGTCATAGAAGGTAGACCTGCAGCTCGGCCTCTCTCTACTGAATCGTACCATGTCTGGGCAAGACCCTCCAGACGAAAACTAGCAAATTCCACCAATCTATCCTCAGAACACCTCAACGAACGGCAAATCCGAGCCATCCTATCAAGAAATGCCTGTGGGTCCTCTGTCGCATCTGTACCGGTAAAAGCTGGAGGTCTCAATCTCATGAACTCCTGTAGTGAAACATGGATAGTCTCCGTAGTAGCAGCAGGAGTGACCATCTGTGCAGCAGGTACGATCGTGGTCTGTGCGGTGGAAGGAACGTCCTCGGATCTCTGTGCCCGGCTGGACCCAACTAAAGATCCCATCATCTGCCGCAACTCTTGCATGCCGGCCTCTAATCTGGCAATACGATCTGGATAAGGCGGATCAGTATGACCCTGAAGGGTAGGCGTATCCTCCCGCTCGATTCTCGCCTCAGACGAGCCCGCTCGAATCTCATCCCTAGCGGCAGCCCGCTGAGCTCTCGTAGTCTTTGGCGGCATCGAAGCTGGAATAAGAAACAGGACTGATAAGGACATTGCAATTGAATCAAGGAATGCAAGGAATCAAGAAAGGAAATACAAGCAATTATGTTCTAAGGTCACTTAGGCGGAGTAACGTATCGTAAGTATGCCGCGGATCATACCACGGTACGCCACTCTGCTTAAGTCACCTACTCCATCTACCAAGGTCGTCCTACACTCAGAAAGGTAAAACCTACGCTCTGATACCAACTTTGTCACGACCCGAAAGTACGGAAAGTGACTGGCACTTAGATTACGAGACGTCTAAAGGCGTACCGTAACCTGAGTCAGCCAAAGCCCAGAAAAATCTAAACCAAAATCAAAAGCGAGTGAAGGAAAACCTTTAATAACAATGGTTTTAAATCAATTAAGTTGCATAGAATCAAAAAAAAAAAATCAAAAATTCCCAAAAATTTCGGCAGAGTCTCCCCTGTATTTTCTATCCCCCAAAATGGGTACAACAAGATAATAAACCTGTAATCATAAAAATGGCATCCCCAAGCGGGAGCTAGCTCTTCGCCCAAGGCGGATCACAACCACATGCAATATAATAGTAGTATCAAGAAAAGAGCATAAAGAAACGCAAAATATCAGAAAACACAACGCCGGCTCAAGTGAGCGCGACCCAAAAGAAACCACATATATACAATCTCTCAATCTCATCACTAGGTCGCATATACAATATAAAGTGGTAGATGGAGAATACTAGATACAATGATAAAGCAAAAGAAATAAAGTGTGCTCGCAACCCACCTACGGGCGATGTCGCGAGTCTGAGCAAAAGGAGCTGATGATAAGATAGTCGCTGCTACAAGACTGATGAGTCCGACCTGCAAGACACTGTGGCACAACGGGGGTGAGTTGCCAGCTCGTGAGTAAATATAACATCTAATAAGGCAATCGTAAGAATGCACGCAATGCACCACAACATGCATGTCCATATGTGATATAATATCTCTAGTATGCATGCACAAGTATGCAATGTCATTACTAAATCTTTAAGTGTTTTAAATGCTAAGGGTATTGAATTCTTAACTTTAGAAAATGAATATCTGTATAATAGCTAAGTACCATCACGAAATCATCTGAAAACTCGTGTCAAGCATCGACACCAAATATGAATCATATCTGTCTCAAAATCGGGCTCCGTCAATCTGGATCGGCCCATATCATAAATCTCACGATAACGGTCGGTATCCTCCGGATATCCGCCGCGCCAGACATCACCGGTAGGTAGTCTTCCCCTGCCATGCTCATCGTCTACAACTCGATCTTCTTGCCCAGGGGTACCATACCGGGCCCACCATGTACCCGAGACGGTTCATCCACTCCTCGAATCGGGTCTCGAAATCCAACAGAAAACATGAAAACTCATGGTGGACGACACATACATCACGAGAAAACCGCAACTTTGTTTTGAAAATGATAAATATAAGGTTTTGTTAAATTCTTGCGGTTTTCCCCAAAAATCCAGAAATCGCAGCAATACTGAAATCCTCAAGAAAATCATAATGTCCACATGTTATATATGATAAATGTCTATGATATCAATGCATACGATGTGAATTTTGCTAGAAATCTATATAAATATGATGATGATGCGAGGTATACGTATGCTATGCAATTTCATATATCAAGTATGAATGCAAGTGGCGATATTATGATAAACAGGTTCTATAGTGCACGTGGCATGGCAATTACCAAAGGCGTGTGTGTCACATGAATAGTGCGCGTGCAACAGATACCAATGGTAATGGTGTTCGTGTCCTACAAAGTGATATCGCATAAGTATAGATGAATGTCCATGCAATCTAATATACTGTTCGCTATAAGGGTATGCAGTGTACATGAATGGATAAGCTAGCTAACAATATGAATCTTGCAAAAAGTAGGGTAATCCTAACTAGGGGGGGCGCATCACGCCATCCAGACGATTCCCCCATAGATGAATACATCTACTCACCTGAAATCCCCGCTAACCCGATCCGACCACCGCCTTGCCTTTACGCGCCGTGTCCGATGTTTTCCCGACCGATCCTATATTTGCACAACACCAAGCATAAGATTACAAAACCTAAAACGATGCAAGTCACAATATACAATTATCGACGCTCTCGAATTAAACATAGCATGCACTCGGTGCGCGGGAAAACGCACGAAATTCGCTAATCTTTAACTAGAATCGTCATTTCGGGGAAATCGACAAAACTAAAACCCGACTAGACGAAACCCCGCGTTCGCGCACTCTAATAGTCCTATACGAAACTAATTATATCGCTAACATAACACAATTTGATCGCATTCTAATTTTTGTAAAGATCTAGTAAGCAATTTGCTTACCGATTCGATACAAACATCGCAATTTTGTCGATTTAGCGAGCATAACACTACACTATTAACCACTCCAATCAATTAGATAACCAAACCCTAACTTAAATCCAACCACCATGCTACAAACCCTAATTTAAAATCAAATCCTTCTCTTGATTTTCCTAAACAAACATTTACTACTAAACTAATACTTCAAATTTCAATTCTAGCATATTTAAACTACAAGTTAACAAAAAGATTAGAATCTTCACCTCACAAGCTTGAACCCTAGCTTGATCAAGTCACCAAGAAGCCTCCTTTCATCAAGTTTTTGAACTAATTTGGGTGAGGAGAGAGTGGATTAGGGTTTAGCTTTGAATGGAGATGGAAATTTGTGAATTTTCATTGAATTTTAGCAAAGAAATGAAGCAAGAAATGAAGTGAGAAGTGAGGGATTTGCTGCAGAATGGGTCGGCCAGCAGGTGAGAGAGGGAGTTGTGGGATTTTTGGAGAAGTTTCTAGGTCAATAAACACCCCATGTTCTCATTTAATGCTTTCATATCAACAATTTACAAAAAAAACCTCATTTTACACCATTTTTCCATTAAATTTCCCGCCCTAAAACCAAAAGTTTGCAAGTCATGATATAATTTTATTAACACCATATTTTAGCTTATAAAGACTCCTAATTATGAAATTTACCTAATTAAATTTGTATTTATCACTAATTTAATGTATTTAAAAAGGCTTAAAATAATAAAAAAAATAATTAATTACGAATTTTTTTTTATTTAACTAGATAATTATAAGTGACATTTTAGTGACAAAATTATAGTAATATCTTATCTAAATTTTGTATAATTAGGTCTACAATGAAAAATACCTATTTTGACTTTTTACGGAAAAAACCGAAAAAATTAGCCGATTACCGAAAAACTGCCTAAACGATTTTCGAAGGGTTACAATGAATCTCTTTGCTAGAGGCTAGATCCGAATGATGATCAATGAAAAGACAAGGGATAGAGAAGGAGAAACCCTAGTTTCTTCAATAGATCCCTAATCTTCATTCATCGCCATCGATCTAGCTACAAATTATCCATAGATAAGATTAGTCATTATTAGATTCATCATTGCTACCAATTCGATCGATTCCTACAAGCTATTCTACAAATCTTGATAACTAAATCGATTGGGACATTTCTTGATTCTTTATTCTAGATCTATATTCTTTATGTTTTCTTAAAAATCAAAACTCATAAATCTTGAATCAATTTTCTTGCAATTTCTTTTATCTTTTCATTTCGACTCATCTAAAATAAGATTGATCAAAATACACATCTCAGTGGACGATCCGTATTCATTAACGCGCTACATCGACACCGTTAATTGATTGCGGTATAAATTTCTTTGGTTGTGATTAAAACTTTTCTAAATACACACGAAGAATGATCAATCAGGGCTACCCTCCAACTGTTGGATAGAGTGAATCTGCCGAGTTGATATTAGTCTTCGACCCAGTTTTTGAAGGTGAAGTAGTCTTCAAGAGGATGTCCTATCACTCGGTGATAGGAGAAATAATCCGGGTGATGAACCTCATTTGCTTGATCGGGGTGCCGAAACTCCGGGAGTGTGATCATCTGATATTTTATGACAAGGTCAAAGATTTTCCTTGTCTTGTCTTGAGGGAAAGAATATGCTCGACCCATCTTTTTCATAAGAGACTGATTCCGGCTGACCTTTTCTCGATCACGTGGCCTTTTGGATCCGTTTTGCCGCTGTCGAACGTTTTTTCCGTTCTTTAACTTGTTTTTGCCTCCGCGTCGGGACTTTTTCTTGTCTTGGGAATGCATGGCGGGCTGACGGTGAATGGCATTGTCATCCTTCGTAGCCTGCTGAAGGAGGCGTTGCGTCTTGGCTTTCTCGTAAATGGACATTTCGTGGTTGTGGTCGTTCCGAACCTTTTGACTCACTTCCCTTATTAGCTTGTCCATTTGTTCTTCGAACGACGGACTCGGCATTTTTATGGCGGGACCTCGCTCTAGTTCAACGTCAGCGTCTTTTAAAAGAGCATCCCCTTCTTCATCGAGGTCATTTATAACATGGAAGCCATGGAATTGCTCCCGTTTCTTGGACTGGACATATCCAAGCCGAATCATTTCCATTTTTCCGTTGGGCAGTTTTCGCTGAGTTCCGGGGACGTTCCAAATCCTGTTGTAGAACTGATCTTGTCGAGCAGTTTGTTTGAAAGGTACGCCTTGGCATCTTAATAACCCTTTCTATCTCTCTGCGTAGTATTTGGGCAGACGGATTGATTGGAGCCTGTCGAGCGCAAAATCGGCACCATGCCAGACTTTTCTTTCGACTTTAATCTCCGTGGATCGATAGAATAGGATCGCCTTTTCACTTCTTCGCCTGGGAGGGACGTAGAATGTCTGTAGCACTTGCACACTATATGTCTCAAGCGCATCAAGCTCTCTGTAGTGCTGTCACGAAACTATGGCGATTTGCAAACTCTGATCATCTCCAGCGAGGGCCTGCACTGATGGACGGACCAAGAACACTGCGTTGGCTTCGTCTTCAAAGTCACTGCCAAAGACCAGAATGGGGGTAGATGGTCTCGGCCTGTTGCATTGGGGCGGCCCCGAATAGACTATCTCTTCTTCCTCCTCGGTAGCACTCCCGAAGACTGGAATAGTGGTGATAGCTTTTTGCTTATTCTCCGGTTTATGGCATCTTTCCATGTCTTCAAAGTCTGGTAGGAAATACTTTGCATCTTCGTACTTTTGGACTTCATTTACGGAGAATGTGTTTAGTTCCCCCGTCACGGTATACTCAAGACCATCTTTGAAATACTTCATACACTGATGTTGTGTAGAAGGGATGATGTTGTACTCGTATAACCAAGGCCTACCGAGCAAAACGTTGTAACAGGTCCTGCCATCAATGGCATGAAATTTGATGTCAGTGACGAGCAGCCCGAAGTGTAACGTTAGTATTACAGACCCGAGCGTCCATGATGACTGGGAGTCGAACCTGAAAATGGTGATTTTATCCCGAGCGAGGTGCTGAACGTTCATGCAGATTTCTTTTATCACTCTCACATTTAAGAGGTTGACAGAGGACCCGTTGTCAACTAAGATTTTCCCTATCTTGATGTCATGGCAGTACTCGGTGACATATAGGGGACGGTAGTGCTCGTACGTTCCGAGGAAAAGATCTTCATCGCCGAAAGTGATGTCAACTGTTTGCACTTCTTCTAGCTCGTCCTTCATCTTTTCTTCAGCAAGGAAAGCTTAAAACTGCTCGGGCTCTTGTAATACCCTGATCAGAGAATCCCGTGCCTCTTTAGACAATAGAAGGGCATCCAAAACGCTTAGCTGTGAGGGTATCTTCCTCAAATGTGCCAGGACATTGTAATCCACTTTCTTTCTCTTGGGCGGGTCCTTGGCTGCCAGCTCTTCGACGACTCGATCATCGAAGGAGATATCCTTAGGGACTTTTTCCTTCCCCATATCTTTTTTGTTCGATCCCTTGTTTGTAGGTCCGAGATTCTTTTCGAGCAACGTACGGTTGCGCAGCTGGATATTCTTACTGTTCTTCATCTCTTCCTCTTTTCCTGAAGTGGATTCTTTGAAGAGAGGGCCGAGGGCTATTTCTTTATCAGAATCGCTTCCGAAGGTGAGAACTTGAGATCTCTTGGTATCAACCATGTGACAGTTGTTGGCATCTCTTTTATGCTCATCTGTCATATTTCTCTGGTCCCGACGAGTTTTGCACTTCATCCGCTTGAAATGTTATCGGTGAGCAACGTATCCCTGCTACCATTTCTTGAAGGCATTGCATTCTTCAGTGGGATGTGTAACCTTCCGATGGTATAAGCAGTAGCTCGGATGAGCGTCTGCTTCATCAAGCTATATACCGCCAGGAGTATCTCCTCTGAAAGGTGGCAGCTTCATTCCCATTGACATGGCTTTAGCGAACCATTTCCTTGTCTTAAGCAAGTTTTTGTCTGCCGCGGGCGCGCTTTGATCTGGTTGGAGTGCTATGTGACCTATCCCTACCATGACTTGTTTAACTTGATGTCGATGCCTGGCTCTTTCGAATATGGCCATTTCACGGTCTTGATCAGTTTTGCTCTTCTGACGGGCTTCGTTCAGCAATATGTCAATCATCTTGCCCGACGGGTTTGGCACCGATCTTGCCCCCAGCTCCTCTATATTATCTTCTGATGCCGAGTGAGCTTCTTCGCCGTCTATTGGTGAATGAGAGATCATGTGACAACTTGCCACATAATCCTCGGGTTCTTCTAATGAGTCGTTTCCATCGTCGTTGTCATTATCTCCGCTCCCAAGGATATGGTTGAGAAACTCTTGGAGCGTGACCGGGGTTCGCGCCTTCTGGTTATATTCTTCCAGCGCGTCAATATGCTTTTGCAGGTCCGTGCGCTTGTCTTTAGACTGTGCGGGCTTCTTGGTCTTCTTCTTTTTCTTTGAAGACTTTGACGGCTGGGCCTGAGTATTTTGCCCATTGCTACCAACTCTCGGTGTTGGGTGCGGTTTCAGCATTCCCTCAATGATCTCTGGCTCCAGCGGGCTTTTCCATCTGATTGCCGGACATGCTTGAAGATCCTTGAGCATTCTCTTAATCTTTTCTGAAAGAATAACTTCCCATGGAGCTTCCTCTATAAATGAGCAAGATGCCCCCGGCGTGTTCACCTTTTTAGGAGTGTGCGGTTGTGGTGGGTTTACCCTCTAGTTTTCAGACAGCAGGAATTTGCCTTGCTGGTACTGGTCCTCAATCCAGTTTTTGAAGACGAAGCAATTTTTGATTGGGTAGCCCACTATTCGGTGGTAGGGGCAGTAATTGGGATTGTTGACGTCACCCGGTTGCAGTGGGCGTCTCGGATCTGCTAGAGTGATAAGACTATTATTCCTGCCAAAATCTCCGGCCAAGAGCTATTTGTTTCTGTTTACACCGGTTTAAGTTTCGTTTACAGATATGTGTGAAATCGGGCTCATCCATATATGCACATGCACACATCAGAGAAAGAACAGGTGTTAGAAAGGGAGCACTTGGTGGTCAACGACAAAAAGAAAGCATTTAATTGAACATTTTATTCTACAGGAAATAGGTCACCAAACATGGGATCGAAAGTACAGGGATTCACAAAACTATGGATAAAATTATCTAACGCCCTCTCTGCCTTCTCCACCATGTCAAAGCGGCGATCTTCACGAACAGTCGCTTTCCATCGGTCAGTACTGTGCCCATCAGCGAAGCCAGACATGACGACCCGCTGAGCCCATACCTGGCTTAGCAGCTGAACAGAGCGATCCCTCAGAGCTGTGGTAATCAAAAGTGCCTCGTGAAAGCACTCGATCTTGTCCTATGCGGCATCGAGCATTGCCGGAGTCATTTCCGCTGGATGAGGAAGGATGTCATCGAGCACGGAAAAAAAGACCATCCGAAGCCAAATGGAGCCGATAGGGAGAGGAGATCCACTACGAGTCAAAAGCTCGTACAACACCGTATCGCATTGGTCATCCGTAAGAGCAGGGTTCACTAAGCGTGCAGCAAAACGAGAAACGATTTCCTCAATAGGCACCTCCCATGGTTGCCGGCGAGCATGTGGACGATTACAAGTCATAGCTCTTCTCTGTTAAGATAATTCTCTGAAAGTGAGAGAGAAGAGAAGCATTGCTTCAAATTATAAAGAGAGACATTTAAGTCTAAGCACAGAAAATTTTGTGCATGATAGAACTGTTTCCAAGCTCTGTTAAAAGAATGCATTGGGAAAAAGAAGTTTGGCTCAAGAAAAGCAGAGAAAGAAGGCGAAAAGACACCTTCAGTAAAGAAGCAGCGCCTCACGTGCAGAGCACGAGGGCGCTCGCGCCAGGAGCGCTAGCGCCAAGAGTCAAAGACTCTGAGGCAGCGCTCACGTGTAAAGCATGAGAGCTCTAGCGCCAAGAGCGCCAGCGCTAAGAGTCAAAAACTCTGAGGCGGCGCTCACGTACAAAGCACGAGAGCGCTCGCGCCAAGAGCGCCAGTGCTAAGAGTCAAAGACTCTGAGGCAGAGCTCACGTGCCAAACACGAGAGCGCCAGCGCCAGAACTAAAAGTTCTCAACCCTTGGATCAAAAATCCAACGAAGATGATAAATCATTAAATTACCAGAATAAAATTCTGTTAAGGAAATACTCCTCAAATCTTTCCAAACAGGAAAGATTGTGCTCTATAAATTAGAGTACCGTTGGATCAAAGATCCAATGGTGATTAAAAATCACCAAGATACAGAATAAGTTATGTATGGGAAAATTCTTTTCCAATCTTGTTAATAGCAAGAAAACTATCTTCTGTAAAACGGTGGGAAACATTCCCCAAATCAATCAGAAATCTCTCAATGAGAGATTTCCTTTACTGATTCAACAAATCAGCCTCCCCTATATGAAGGACCCAAGACTTCAAGTCTTAAACAGAAGAACCCCCCCCCCTAAACTTCAAATTCTCAGAAAAGAAAAAGAGAAGAGCAAGCTTTAAGAAGAAGAAATTTTCTTCGAAGTAAATAAAAAGAAGAGAGATCATAACATCTCCTCCATATTTGAGAGTTCAACTCTCACATCAGAATAACTTAGTTCTTTTCCTAGATCACAGATCTATAAGACCAAGTCTTGCACAAAAAACAGAAGAGATCAAAGCATCTCCTCACAAAAAGAAGAACTCGATTATAAACCGAGAATCTAATTCTTAGAGCACAGAATTAATCAGAGTTACTAAAGAAGCGCCTTAGCGCTCCAATTTAAAAGAAACGCTTTGGCGCTCCAAGTCTGGTGCTCAGCTCCAAGCGCTCCACGTGCTCCTCACGTAGGCGCCCTTTTATAATAAGCGCTTTAGCGCTCCAAGTCTGGCGCTCAGCGCTAAACGCTCTATGTTCTCCTCACGTGGGCGCCCTTTTATAAGAAGCGTCGTAGCGCTCCCGGTCTAGCGCTCAGCGCCAGGCGCTCCACGTGCTCCTCACATGGGCGCTAAGGAATTACAAAGCGCTCTGTAAATAAGGCCCCAGTGCCATAAAAAGTGTTTTATACTTAATAAAAGATAAAAATAAAAATGGGTGTCAGAACCCAAATAAATGCTCAATATTATTGAATAAAAAGGGGCTGAGCCCAAACAAGCGTTCAGAACTGAGTTGACTGAGCCCAAGTTGGCCACAAGTCCCTAATTCAAATTAACCGAGCCCATGTGCTCACAATCTTTTTAATTGGTCTTAGTCCCAAACCTGACTATAGATCTCCCAACCAACATTGGTTTAAGGGTATATCTCTTTATACCTCTGATACATGTCGTTGTAATTCTTCAACGTCTTCAGAGAGATGAGGGGTCCTAATAACCAATAACTTTTGGTGCATCTCCAAACGGTTAAAAAAAAACCTCACAGACTTTGATGTCTTTAAACCATACAGACTACGATGTCTCTAAACCTTACGGACTATGAGGTCTTTAAACTCCTTGGACTACGATGTCCTTAAACCCAATGGACCGCGATGTCCCTATAAACTAAAGAAAATCCTGTTGAGTAGATCTTAGTCTAAAATCAAACTAACGTATCCTCAACAAACGTTTGAGTTGATCTTAATCTAAAACAAAATTAACGATCCTTAAACCAACACAAACCCAAATCTAAGAAAATACGGATTTGGCCTAATCCACACCCTACGGGTGACAACATAAATTAGTCTCCATAAACAATCCATGGGCAACCGAAAATAAAACAAACACACACGACATGAAGTGACCATCTAGAGAAGGAGAAAGTTGTTACCGCGATGCGGTAGCGTAATTAACTGCAGGGGCTTGCGCATGCAGGGAAGAGCGTCCCCTCAATCAAAAAACCCTCACAACGAGGGGGAATCTGACAAAGTATGTTACATCGGCCGCATCCGTCTAAACCTCCGATACACGGTGCCATAAATCAACTTGCCATCTTCGGAGAAGTGGACGAATAAAACCAAATAGCATCTGCCCCCCAAAATTCAGGCCGGACATTCCAACATCCCGGTCGCGTCTTTCGGCGGCGAACAGATTCTGGCACGCCCAGTGGAACATGTGACTCAGGCCACCACTGGATTGTTCTTTAGGACCATGATCCCACCGACAAGCTTCAGCGTCCTAATGCCGTCACAGGAAGCCCCGAAGAAGTCGGTCTTCGATCGGCTTACAACTACTACGGCCCCTCTCCGCAGATCATCCAATTCCAAGTCTATTTCCTCGGTCTTTAACAGACTAAGCCAAAGCTCAAGTGGGTCCATGAAGAAGCCTGCAATACCTGAACAATTCACCCTGAAGCGGAAAGCCATTCCAACTCTGACGGACGAAGTCGTCAAAAGGGCTTCTCCTACTAAGAGATCGGTCTTTGCCAGACTGGCTACCCCAATTCCTTCTTCGGGTGAGGTCGTCCAAACTACTTCATCTGTCCAAAGGTCGGTCTTCGACAGGTTGGATGTTTCTTCTCAGCGGACGTCAGTCTTTGATAGGCTGGCACCAACAGCAACCCTTCACCAGAATAGGGGGCATGATGAAGCCACCCCCGTAACAAAGCCAGTACCGTCTGTAAGACATGCTCGAGTCGCCACTGGCGCCGAGTGAGGACAGCTAGGGGCAGTTCCCCTTCCAGACATACCCCATCAGCCCCTATGGTGGAAGTTGATGCTGCTGTTCCAACTAGGAACAGCTTTGAGCCGCTGAGGAGGGTGCCCAAGAACTCTCCAACTGCCGTGTTGAAAAGGTCTCCTCCGCCTGCTGAAAACATCACAAAGGTGAAGCCGGAACAGCCCCCTCAGCCGCTGTCCTCTAAAATCCACAGGGTCTGGCGAAGAGTCCAAGACTCTGTGATAGACAAAAACTACTCTCGCCAACAGAAGAAAATGAAAGTTTGGCAAGAGGAGGACCGTCCTGCCGTCGTACCACGAAAGACATCGTCTGCGACAACCCTCTCAACTTCGACTGCCCATAAAAGGAGAAGGCCGGAGAAGATCCTTGTGTCTATGACAAATCTCAAGGGTGCTGAATCCAAATGCCCCAAGTCTGGGGGCATGGTAGTGCACACCATCTACATGGCTTCCGGGAAAGAGGATAGCCGTATCTCCACAGGTCATCAACCACTCACCCGGTCTATGACAAAGGTTCAGGAGCAACAGCAAAAGCTTCAGGAGATGCTAACGAAGATGGCTGCGCTCACTAGGCCGAAAGAAAGCCCGGAGACATTGTCGGAGCGACGCCAGGAACAGGAAACCGACGCCGGGTTCCTCCGAAGAATGCTCGAGAAGAAAGACAAAGAGGCCGCGGAACAAGCAACCAATAACAAATGGCTCTATTGTTCCAGGACATGGTGGGCATGATGGTCCAGCCAGACCCTCCAGCGGAGGAGCCTCCGGTGATCATTGAAGACAACAGAGGGGAGACATCAAACCCTCTTCCGGCCTGTTCAGCTGCCAAGGAGGAAACAATCTCGAAAGCTGCGCTCGATGATTATATAGCTCAACAGATACGAGCCTATCAAGCAAACGAAGCTGCTGGCCAAGTCGTCAGAACTGGGCGACCCTATCCCAGCTGGTATGATCAAATTAAGTACCCACCATACACAATCCCTAAATTTCATGTATATAAGGGGACAGGCAACCCCCACCAGCATGTCGCCCAGTTCAGGGCTCTCTACGGCAATACTGGAGGTGACGATAAGCTGCTGCTTCGCCAATTCGTCGGCAGCTTGGCGGAGACGGCTTTCGAATGGTATTCGGAGCTTCATAACGACTCTGTCAAAACATTCATGGAGATGGAGTTGTTATTCACCCAGCATTTTGCAAGCGCCAGTGAACGCACCCTAATCACGGCGTTGATCAATGCCAGGGTGAAGCTAGGAGAGACATGGGTTCAGTATGCAATTCGGTGGCACAACCTATGGTCGAAGTGCGAACAGCGCATAGAAGAGGCCCCCGCAGTAGGCATATTTATGGGAACCCTCAATCCGCAGGCGACCATATCTCAATTCAGAATGTTTTTCAAGCCAACCACCTTCCAGGCCATGATTGACAAGCTGGCCCAAATGGACCAGATGGGCCATAGGCCTTCCTCTTCAAAGACAGAGCCTCGGAATGAAAAAAAGGAAAGGGAAAGTGACCTTTGTCACCAATGCTCAGCAACAGCCGAGTGGTCCAAAACCAGCTGATCTCCAAAACGACAGACAGCGATTTATCAACGAAAAGTTAAAACGTCTTTACTCGTTCTCTCGGGATAAAGCAAGGAGACTGTTCGAATTGGCAGTGCGCAGCGGGCTCATCACTCTACCGGAGTCGAGACACCCGCTGCAACCGAATGACGTCAACAATCCCAATTACTGTCCCTACCACCGAATATTAGGCCATTCGATCGAAGACTGCTACGTTTTCAAAAAACTAGGTTGAAGACCAGTACCAACAAGGCAAGTTCGCGCTATCTGAAAACTGGAAGGTAAATCCGCCTCAACAGCACACTCCTAAAAGGGTAGACACGCCGGGGGCATCATGCTCATTCATAGAGGAAGCTCCATGGGAAGTATTTCTTTTGGCAAAAACGTAAAGAATGCTGAAGGATCTTCAAGCATGCCTCGCAATCAGGTGGAAAAGCCCACTAGTGCCCGAGAATATGGATGACCTCTCCTGGTGCTTCGAAAACGTGGATGAAGAGGAATTGATCTCGGAATTTCCACCAACGCCAAAAGAGTTGGAAGATGGAATACATACCACGGAGGAAAACCTAAGGAAAATCGACTTGGGGACGGCAAACGACCCAAGGCCTACGTTCGTCAGTGAGGTGATGTCCGAAGAATAGGTAGTTACGCTAAGAGACGTGCTCATGCAGTATAAAGACTGCTTCACATGGAACTACTCCGAGATGCCGGGGCTAGATTCGGAAATAGCTGTGCATAAATTAGCGATATCCCCGGACGTCAAGCCAGTCAAACAAGCACCGAGGAGAATGCGGGTCGAACTTGAAATGAGCATCAACGCTGAAGTCAAGAAGCTAATCGACTCTGGCTTTATCCAAGAATTTCAATACCCCGATTGGATCGCCAACATTATCCCAGTGATGAAGAAAAATAGGACAGTGCGCATCTGCATGGACTTTCGGGACTTCAACAAAGCTTGCCCGAAGGATGATTTCCCGTACTGGTTATCGAGATAATGATAGACAACACGTCCACTCACGAAGTCTTCTCCTTCATGGACAGGTCATCAGGGTACAATCAAATAAAGATGCATCTCGAAGACCAGAAGCATATCACTTTTCGGACTCCTCTGGGCATATTCTGCTACAAAGTGATGCCTTTCGGTCTGAAGAACGCTAGCGCCACCTATCAGAGGGCCATGACAAAGATTTTCGATGACCTCATACATGAAATCATCGAATGCTATATTGACGACCTCGTGGTAAAAAGCAAATCACACGAGGAGCATTGGGAGCATCTGAAGGTAGTATTCTAACGTTTTCGGTAATACAACTTGAAGATGAACCCTCTCAATCGGGCAAATTTCTAGGGTTCATCATACGATATCGAGGCATCGAAATAGATCCATCGAAGATCAAAGCGATTATGGAAATACCTTCGCCAAGAACTCTCAAGCAACGGAGGTCTCTCCAAGGGAAGCTCGCGTATATCCGACGGTTCATAACTAACCTCTCCGGCAAATGCCACCCCTACAATCATTTAATAAAGAAGGGGACCCCGTTCGTCTGGGATCGCAAATGTCAAAGCGTACTGGACAAAATCAAGCAATACCTACAGAATCCGCCGGTACTGACCGCCCCGGTCAAGGAAAAGCCCCTCATCTTGTACACAACCGCCCTTGAAGGTTCTTTAGGCGCGCTATGGGCACAGGAAAATGACCAAGAGAAAGAGAGAGCCCTCTACTATTTGATTTGAGTTCTCCTGGGGCAGAAAACAACTACTCCCCTATCGAAAAACACTGCCTGGCGTTAATCTTCGCGATAACGAAGCTCAGACACTATGCTTTGGCGCATGAAGTCCATCTCATATCAAAGGTAGATCCTCTCAAGTATTTGATATCAAGAGCCATACTAACTGGACGACTCGCTAAATGGGCCCTCCTCTTGATGGAGTTCTCGATAATCTATCGACCCCTCAAAGCAGTGAAAGGCCAGGCCATCGCCGACTTCCTCGCCGAGCATCCGATACCTACTGATTCACTCCTAAATTGTGAACTGTCGGACGAGCACGCGTTTGACACGATCGACAGGGAGAAAGGAGAGAGTGATACCCGATGGGAACTCTACTTTGATGGGGTATCTTCCATGAAAAAGTGAAAGCACAACTCCCCCATAATCAAATCTGGAGTAGGCCTCATCTTCATGACTCCATAAGGAGGGATAATGCGCTTTGCCTTTTCCTTGACAGAGCCAAGGACACACAATGAAGTGGAATATGAAGCTTTGATAGCGGGTCTTGAGATCGCTGTCGACATGGGAGTCGAAGACCTCCTCATATACGGAGTCTCCCACCTGGTCGTTAGTCAAGTAAACGGCGACTATCAAACGTGCAAACCAAAGTTGGTAAAGTACGGTGAGAGAGTGCAACAATTGCTGACTCAAATCCCTTCTTACATTCTAAAAATCATACCGTGTACGGAAAATAGTAAGGCGGATGCATTAGCCAAACTCGCTAAAGAACTGGCTGACGAAAACCTCGGTGACGTAAGGATCGTTGTACGAAGCCGTCGGGTTCTTACACTAGCAGAAGTACCTCCGGAGTCGTTTGAAGAAAAGGAAGTGACCGAGCAAACAACCCTACAAATAGAGGACTAGGAAAAGGCCAAGGATTGGAGAGAAGTCTTCATAAACTACTTCAAATCCCGTCAAACACCTGAAGATGCATCCTCAAGACATCAGCTCACGAAACGAGCTCTGTCTTTCGCCTTTGTCAACGATTCTTTGTATAAGAGATCGTTCGACTCTCTATGACTAAGATTCCTGGGACCAGAAGAAGCAAAGAGAGTCGTCCAAGAAACTCACAACGAACTCTGTGGTTCTCATCAAGCCGGGCCAAAGATGAAGCTGAAGATCAAAAGGATGGGTTACTATTGGCCCACGATGATTCGAGACTACCTTGAATACGCGAAGCGATGTCATTCGTGCCAGATTCATGAAGACTTTATCCACCAGCATCCAAACCCGCTACACCCAACAGTGGCTAGCTTGCCATTCGAAATGTGGGGAACCGACATAATCGGGCCCATCGAACCAGCGTCATCCAGAGGACATCGGTTCATATTGGCGACAACCGATTACTTCTCTAAGTGGGCAGAAGCAGTACCACTAAGAGAAGTGAAAACAGAGAATATTCTCCATTTCTTCAAGACACACGTCATCTATCGGTTCGGCACTCCACGACGAATTATCCCCGATAACGGGCCAGCTTACAGAAGTTATAAAATCAGTCGCTTCGCACAACGGCATAATATAGACTGGAGATACTCTTCGGTTTATAATTCTCGAGCTAACGGTCTAGCTGAGGCTTTCAACAAAACCTTGAAGAAGATCATAAAGAAGACGGTGTCCAAAAATAAGAAGGACTGGCATGAGAGACTGCGTGAAGCTCTCTGGGCTTACCGGACCACGTTCAAAATGGCTACGAATACAACGCCATATGCGTTTATATTCAGCATAGAAGCAGTACTCCCCTTGGAGATAGATCTACCCTCTCTATGAGTGGCGGTTCATTACGAGCTAATAGACGAAGAGAATGCTCACCTTCGGCTCGAGGAGCTCGAAGCCCTCGATGAAACTCGTCTCATGGCGCAGCAAAACCTAGAAGCTTACAAAGTAAGGATGACGCGCTCATACGAAAGATTGACTAGGTCGAGAACATTTCACCAAGGCGAACTCGTGCTAGTGGTCAAGAGACCGATAATCCCCAATCGTGCAAAACGGGGGAAATTCGAGCCAAACTATAAGGACCCGTTGATTGTTATGAGGTGTTTTATGATCAAAGAATTGTTAACCGCAATCAAGAACGGCGTCGCTTGGTAGCTAGCTGGTGAGTACGGGTCGGTCCACAGGGATTTTGTGTATTCTCAATTTGTTCTAACGAGTTAATTCCAAACGGTGTTGGATTGATTATAACTAAAAACTAAGTTGATCTAGACTAGGATTAAAATCTTGCTAGGGTTAGGTTTAGGTTAAGTTTGGAAAGTCAATATTCCTCACCGCTTTCAATGCCCTAATTAAGATCTATGAGGTGTTATGGTAATAATTAATAAAGTGGATTAGTACCATCGGGAAGAAACTAGGGTTCTTCCTCTAGATTCTTGTCCTTCCTTTCTTAATTCTTACCCTAACCTCCATGGAAAACATGCACAACCAGTCTTTTAAACTACAGTATCACCGCTACCTCATGGGATAGGGTGCCGTAGGGAGCGGTGTGTGTATGTATACTTGGAGTCCTATAAAAAGATGTGATGGGCAAGAAAGGGGTGAGAGATTTTCATCTCTCAAACCTCTCCTATTCCTACCCTAACAAGCGAGGATCTACTCACTCATTAGGGAATTGATAAACATGTTCTAAACTAATTAACTAGGGCAGATAATAAAAGTTATGCTAGGGCAGATAATAAAAGTTATACTAGGGCAATAAAAAGAAAACTTACTCTAATTTTTATTTGATGCTCTCTTCAATCATTACAGGAATTGAATTCTGAATTTTGATAAATAAAATGAGGCACAAGAAGAGGCATACCTCAAAAAGAGGTTTAGGGTTTTTATTTATAGATCATAGAAACCCTAGGGTTACATTCGATTCACATCCGCATTTACAAAAATACCCTAAAGAAGCCTAGTCAACGCACCGACACGTCGTCAAACGACGCACCGACACGTGTGCACCATGGCCGCAGAACCGCGGCAAAAACCCATGTTTGGCCGCGGTTCTGCGGCCATATAGAGGGGTTGTTGGTTCATGTTTTCTAGGGTTTCGTCTGCTGCTTTGTACTTGGCTTTTCTTCACTTGGTTCTTCAGAATGTCTTCTAGTTCCTTCCAGATTTCCACAGTGCATAATGCCATGGACTTTTTACTGTTGAAGTCTTGAATCTTGCACTGCCTTTGTGCTTCATGAAATTGTCCATTGATCTTCGTTTATTCTTCAAACTGTAGGCATGATCAAGATTCTTCCATTTGTTGGTCGTAGTCTCACTTTTGTATCGTCTTTTCATTATTTCCACTGGTTTATTCCGAGAACCTGTAACCTGCAACTATGTAGCAGACATGGATCAAACGCACATGTTTATTTGTAAAATGAAAAGAATGGGGAATATAATAATGCAAAATTATGATCTGAACAAATACCCCCAAACTTATCTTTTGCTCATCTTCGAGCAAACCTAGTTTTATTCTCGAAAAAGACCTAACCTCACTTTCGCAGGGAAACGTGATTGGACTGAGTCGTGCAACAATCCGTTAAACCTCTAGGTGTCCCTAGTAGGAGGAGTGTTGTCTCCTGAGGGTTTTCAGCGGATACTACCCACAAAATCCTATCAATTCGGCCTATTGACTTTTATTCTCCATTTCGGTTTTCTAACAAGAGATTCTATTATTTTTGACTCAGAAATTATCAACCCGTATTTTTCACGCTTCCTTATCATTTAACTTAAGATTGTATATGTTCTATAAATTTACTTAGCTTTTAACATCTTTTGAATTTTCCTTCTAAGGTTCCATCTCAACTTAGAAATTTTTATCATCTCTACTAAAGATATAAGTCCTATTTTTCATCCATATCTCTCATCCAAATCCTAATCATATACCCCTACGTGTGTGTATATATCACCCCTACACTTGGAAATTCAAATCAAGCTATTGTACTCTTGTCCATTATCCAAAGTACTTTTAGTTGGTGAATTTTTAGATGAAATTGCTCACACATTTTTCATGCGACCGTTAATATTTCTTGAGGTACCAACGACCGATTACAAAATGTGTTTGCACATTAAGGCGTAATTCCTAGTCTTGTAACACCTAAGGCTTTCGCAGTGACTCCCAAACCAGTTGGTCTAAGGCACTAGGTGATAAAGCACCCTCACTAAATATTTTTTTTCTATTCATGCAGCCTTAAGTAATTACAAAAACCAGTGTTCATTTTTTTATCTCTTTATTCACACTTGTATTTTTATTTTATTTTCCTTCATACTAAGAACTTTAGACAAGAGCATTTCAAGGTCTCTTCTACTATTCCAACTTTCAAGGTATAGTAGACAAGAGCATTTCAAGGACTTTAGACAAGAGCATTTCAAGGACTTTTATCGCTAAAAGTATTTCAAGGACTTTAGATAAGAGAATTTCAAGGATCGTGTTTGTGCAAATTGTAGGGTATATATTTTCAGAATTTAGACTTAAGCTTTAGGAATTATTTTTCAGACTTATACTTTTAATAAAAATATCAATACTTTTCCTTTATTTTGACTTAGCCCAAGAAATGAACTCAAAATTTGCCTATTTCTAAGTAAACTACAAAGGCATATATTTTTCTACCGTTAAATTTTAAGAAGTGTTATTTTTAGGGTTTTAAATTTACTAAGTCTAGAATCTAGTTTTTCCTAGCTAGTTAACCGTCTTGTTAAACTTAAGTCAATTATGGACAAAATTGAATTTTTCAATTTTTATAATTTAAAATTTTTCAATTTTTATGGGTTTTAAAATAAGTATGCAAATGCAAAAATATACATATGAATGCGAAGGAAGAAAGCTTACCGAGCATACCCCCAAACTTAAACTTGACAGTGTCCTCACTGTCATGCCACACCAAGAGGGTCAAAATTGTCAGCATTCCCCTGTTTATTTTTTTTATTTATTGTTAACAGAAAATATATATATATATATATATACAAAAAGGTCCCTCCCAAACTTAAGTGAAACAGTGTTTCCACTATTTAAACGTTAAAGTTCAGAGTTAGGGAGGAGAAAAATCAACTATACAAGGCCTTACATAGGCCAAAAGTTAGCATCAACCATTCGAAAATTTTATCGTTATAATGGTAGGGTTGGTGAAAGAATGGAGTGTAGAGAAAAGAGATGAGAAGCACACGAGACCGTGTGGAAAGAAAGGTGGAATATGGTCTCGGTCTATTAGGAGAAGAATGGCGGAAGAGAGAAAGAAATGTAGTACGAACTTGAGGGCGTAAATCGAGTGAATAAATTAGCGCAAATTGTGATGACCGATGTATTAAAAGCGATTGTGCTAATCTATCAACCCGTCGAGAAATAGGGTCAAATCCCTCAAAATTCGCGAGAAAACATGGGTACGTTGAACTTGGTAAACCATCCATTGAAAATGGAAGCGTGACGGAGTCTTGCGCGGTCGAAATGATGGATTCCATCAATGGTTCAAAATGACTTGGCTTGAGTTGGTGAAACAATTGAAGGTAAAATTGGTGAAACTGTCTCGAACTCGAAAGATTCCATCAATGGTTCGAAATCACTGTAAGCAACCGATTCGGATGGTTCAACTGACTCATCCGAAAATTCAAAGGACTCAAACTTGGGTAATGAGTCTTCAAAATCGTTCGAAAAAGTGAAACACTCGTAATCATTATCGGTTGTGCAAACTGTGTTAGATTCAAGGAGGAACGCACTAGTGGCGTCAAAACTGCTGTGATCGAACAGAAATTTTTCAAGATCACAGTCCTCCTGCGTGATTTCTTACGTGGTCGGAACGATGGAAAGGATGAAGAGGAGTGATTTAGGAAGTATAACAATTAAAGGTTCAAGAGGATGAATTAGAAAATCCGACTCATCAAACAAAACTGGTTCATCCTCAATGCTATCCTCAATACTCTCCTCAATACTATTCTCATAATTCTCCTCGAAAGTTATCCCATCCATGCAATTATCATCAAAATCAAGACGCATATGAAGTTCGGGAGAAACATTTAATGACTCGGGATGATGAATTGGAGAGAAAAATTCAGTCAAATCTGCGGGTTCATCATCCAAAATATTCCCTGCGTCTATATCCTCAATCAAGTGAAAATCTATTTTTTCTGACACCTCATCAAAAGCATGGATATTTATCGATTTAGGTTCTAGATTGGAGGTGTAGAGGTCGAAAGGATTGGTGATGGTTTCACTCGAAAGGGTCCCTTCACAATCTGGCAAATCAAGCATTACAAAGTCGCAGAACTCATTAAAAGTTTTATTTTTAACTAGTGAATCATTTGGGACACTTGTTTGAAAACCGGAGTTGTGGGATTCAATTGAGGATGGGTAGGTTTGATTTGGAAGTGTGTAGAACTCACTCTCACCACTCAAATTCTCACTCTGTCCAACCGCCTCATCATACATTGGAATTTTTGGAGCTAGTTAGAAACTAGCTACCGGGTCACTAGGTTGTCTTGATGAATTAAGGGCGGCAATGGACGCATCCAAATTCCTCATCTGTTGGTTTGTCGCTACAATATAAGTTTCCAATGACTGTTCCAGACTAGACATGGGTTGTGAAGGGGTTTCAGTAAAAGATTCAAAATTGTTTGGATTTTGGAAACTCCCAAATGGCTGTGTAGAAGCAATGTCTAGGGAAGGTGCGAAAGTCGGGTAGGACTGGTAGGAATTGAATAGTTGGACAGGAGTAGGATCAACATTTGGATAAAAAAGTGAATGAACTTGTTGATCCCGAGAACTGGAAGTGTTGAAAGGAATGAAAGATTGGTTACGAGATTGTTCAATATGTTCAGCAATAGACATGGGTTTCAGAATTACAACAGAACTCGAAAAAAGAGTATCAACATAAGAAGGTGGTGAAGGTTGAAATGGTTGATACAAAGTGGATTGCGGGGTCCAACTGTTTCTCCTAGATACTTCTATTCGATCTTTCAAAGAAATTTTGGGCATGGAGGGGTCGTCCGTAATTTGACCAAAACAATTCGCGTATGAAGCAATGTTTGGATGAGGGTACCAAAGTTCGGCAAGAGTTTTGTGAGGTGGGGTACCCATGATGTAAGAAAGGAGAAGAAAAAGAATGTGGGTGCAAGTGGGGTGCAATGGATTTCTTAGCGACAAGTGGCAAGTTTTTGAGAAAAAAAAATTCCCTTTTTGTGTTTTTTTTATAAGGAACTTTTTGCAAAAAGATTTTTCAATAAAAGGCTTAGACACACGTTCAATCAATCACACATGCACAATCAAGCCTAAATCTAGGGTCACCTAGGTCAACTAGACCGCTCCTAACTATTCCAAAGGGCAAGTTGTAAGGACCTCAAACTGCCTCTTCACCGCCAACTGTGGCCAGGTAAGCGCAAGTAGAGAAAAGAGGGATCCGCTCACGAATCACCGTGAGACGGGCCTTTTAAAGTTACCTTTCTCTACATGTCTAGCCTAGGCACTACAAAGTCAGGTTAGGATCAACGGTCGATACCTACAACTATTTGTTTACCCCAATCAGAGCAAAGCTCTGTTCAAATTCCGAGGCGGGAGATAAAGCAACGCTTCATTTTCCTCCAATCAGAGCAAAGCTCTGCTTTGAAAATTTAAAAATTTAATAAATGGAGCAACGCTTCAGATTATTTGCGCTGTGCAACACGCCACGTGTCAGGCGCAGATGCATCAGCGCAGCGCCCAAGAAGGCGCACCCAATCAGAGCAAGGCTCTGTTTGAATTTCAAAAATTCAAATTTCGAAGCAACGCTTCAGATCCCGTGCGCTGCGCGCAACGCGCCACGTGTCAGAAGTTGACACGGCAGCACAACGCCCGAGGCAGTCTGTCCAATCAGAGCAAGGCTCTTTAAAAAGCAAAAGCAACGCTCAACTGCGCAAGCGCACTGCTGCGCGACACGTATCTGCGCAGTTGCGCAAACACTGTTGCGCAAGTGCACCACAGCACGCCACGTGTCTGCGCAGTTGCGCAAGCGCAACTGCACAAACGCACCGCTGCGCGACACGTGTCTGCGCAGTTGCGCAAGCACTGTTGCGCAAGTGCACCGCTGAACGACACGTGTCTGCGCAGTTGCGCAAGCGCAGTTGCACAAGCGCCTCACTGCGCGACACGTATCTGCGCAGTTGCGCAAGCACAGCTGCGCAAGCGCCTCACTGCGCGACACGTGTCACACGCTGGTGAGTTGCGCAACAACAAAATGAAGATTTAAGGAAATTTTTTCTGTTCTTGTTAAAACAAGAAGATTTCTTCTGTAAAACAGGGGCCTTTGGATCAAAGATCCAACGGTGGGGAAAATTCCCCAAATCACTCAAAAAAGATCCTTTTAACAAATTTAACTGATTTTTTAGTACTATAAAAAGGACCCCAGACCCCATTTCAAAACATATAGACGATTGGATTAAAAAAAAAGAGAGAGAGGAGAACTCTTGAGAACTTCTTGAGAACACAAAAAAAGAGAAGGTAAAAACCTCTGAAACAAGAGAAAATTCTCTTAGGAATAGATCATTGATCTAAAAAAAAAAAACAAGATCAAGGATCTTAAATAAATAAATAAATAAATAAAAATAATAAAAATAGTGCCTTGCACTTGCTATGAACCTCTGGTTCTCTGAGACAGAAAGAAAGAAAAGATTTTCTTTTCTTTCTTTTCTTTGATCTAAATTTAGATCATTAAAAAGTGCTCTGCACTCATTTTCTTGAATCTAAAAGATTCTTGGTGCTTTGCACTATTTGAAGGGCCAGGCCCAAATCAAAAAGACCTAGCAGGCCAAAATAAATTGCAAAGCAATAAAAGGGCTGAGCCCAAATAAAATTGATGCTCTGCATCATTTATAAAGGGGCAGACCCCAAGACAAATTGATGCTCTGCATCCTTTCTGGGCAAGGCCCAAATAAAAATGCAAAAGCAATGTTGGACATTTTCAACCGGACTTAGCCCAATCGTGGCCATAAGCCCTTAAATTAAATTGATCGAGCAAAATGGCTCTCTTAAACCAATCCACATCTTTGGCTCAAGGGTACATCTCCGAGCTCCTTTGGTATCCATCGTTGTAATTCCTCAACGACGTCAAAGAGGTGACGGGTCCCAATGGCCACGCATGAATATTGGACCGAAACGTCCCTAAACTAATATCGGACCGAGACGTCCTTAAACTAATATCGGACCGAAACGTCCTTAAACTAATGACGGACCGAAACGTCCCTAAACTAATATTGGACCACCACGTCCCTAAACTGGCACAATAGAGCCCAAATGCTCCTTTGCCGGATCTAAACGGTCCCGTTTAAGTTGATCTTAGCCCCAAACACGGCTAATGCATCCTTAAACATTCAAATGAAATATAAAACCCTAAATCAACTCCGGTTCGAGGGTACATCTCCTTACTCCTCCGACACTTATCGTTGTAATCCTTCAACGACGTCAGAGAGGTGACGAGTCCCGACGGCCATGCATTAAATAAATCACGTTTAAGTTGATCTTAGCTTCAACGAGGCTAACGCATCCTTAAGCTAAAATATCAAACCCAAATCTAAGTAAATACGGATTTGGACTAATCCACGTCCTACGGGCGACGGCATTACTCAGTCTCCGTATACAATCCACGGGCAACCACAAACAAAACAAACACACACGACACGAAGTGAAATTCTGGAGAAGGAGAAAGTTGTTACCGCGATGCGGTAGCGTAATTAACTGCATGGGCTTGCGCCTGCAGGGAAGAGCGTCCCCACAATCAAAAATCCCTCAAGCGAGGGGGAATCTGACGAAGTCTGCTACATCGGCCGCATCCGTCTAAACCTCTGATACACGGTGCCATAAATCAACTTGGCATTTTCGGAGAAGTGGACGGATAAAACCATATAGCATCTGCCCCGAATCTTAGTGTCAGGACATCGCGGTCCTGTGCGCCGCCTTTCGGAGGGGAACAGATTCCGGCACGCCCGGTGGGACCTCTTCCTCTTTCCACTCCACACTTCGTGTGTCGTCTTTGCGAACCAATCGCGGTTTGTTAAATGGTTGTCTTCGGATTTCAAGTTACTAAGATTTGGTCTTTTACCTGGCGCAGAATTCAAGATTCAATGGCCTCTAGCTGTACCAACTGCTCGAAATGCCGCTGCAACGGACGCTCCACCTCACCAGGAGGTGTAGCATATGGGCCCCAAGCGGCTTCCTTCCTTACTCTGCCGGTAGACCAGGTGACCCAAGCCACCACCGGCTTGTTCTTCGGGACTATGATCCCACCTGCAACCTTTTCTGCACCAATACCTGCATCGGAAGTGGGTAAAAAGTTGGTCTTCAACCGGCTCACTGTTTCGACGGCCCCTATCAACGGGTCGCCCGCTACTAAACCGACAGCCTCCGTTTTCACCAGGCTAGGTCAGAACTATAAAGTGGCCGTCCCAAAGAGGGCAACGGCCGCTGCTTCGGAAGTCGTTAAAGCGACCTCTCCCATCAGAGAGTCGGTCTTCACAAGATTGACGGTTCCCACTCCTCCCCCAACTGGTCAAAAGGCATCAGTCTTCGACAGGCTGACATCGGCAGTTACCCCACACTCAAACAGGGGGCAACGAGAAACCATCTCGATTTCCGAGCCAGTTCTAACGGCTCGTCGCGCGCGACGTCGCCATTGGAGACGAGTGAGGAAAGCAGGGGGCAACTCCCCCTCAGGGATAACTCCACCCGCTCCAATGGTGGAAGTCAACGCTGCTGTTCCAACTGGGAACAGCTTTGAACTACTGAGGAGAGTGCGTAAGAACTCCCCAACCGCTACCTTAAAAAGATCTCCTCCACTTGCGGAGAGAGTTCCAGAAACAAAACAAGAACAGCCCCCTCAACGGCTATCCTCAAAAGTTTATAAAGTATGGCGGAGGGTTCAAGACTCCGTGATCGATCCAGACCACTTGCGTCACCAGAAAAAGGCGAAGGTGGAAAATAACAAAAACTGTCCCATTAAACAACAGAGGGTGACAGTTGCTAGGATGCCCACTCCAACGGCTCCTTTAACCTCGATGGCCCACAAAAGGAGGCCAGAGAAAGCTCCCGCGTCAGCGACAAAGTTTAAAAGCGGTGAACCTAAACGCCCCAAGTCAGGGGACATAATTGTTCATACGGTTTATATGGCTTCTGGAAGGGAAGAAAGCCGTACTTCTACGGGTCACCGACCGCTCACTCGATCAGTGACCAAGGCTCAAGAGCAGCAATAAAAGCTCCAGGAGATGATGACCACAATGGCTGCACTCACTGGGCCAAAAGAGAACCCTGAGGCGTCCCTAGATGAGCGCCAGGAGGAAGAGACCGACGCCGAGTTCCTTCGCCGAGTACTGGAAAAGAGGGACAAAGAGGCTGCTGAACAAGCGGCCAACAAACAGCGGATAGGCCTCCTCTTCCAGGACATGATAGGGATGATGATACAACAAGAGCCTCCCGCTGAAGAACCCCTAACCGTCCTTGGAGATGATAAAGGAGATACATTAAATCCGCAGCCCGCTCTATTGACAGCTAAAGAGGATACAATCTCTAAGACTGATCTGGACGAATACATAGCCCAGCAAATAAAGGTTCATCATGCGGCCGAAGCAGCCGGCCACGTCGTAAAAACGGGGCGGCCATAT
Source organism: Agapanthus africanus (assembly GCA_030015575.1). Classification (NCBI taxonomy): domain Eukaryota; kingdom Viridiplantae; phylum Streptophyta; class Magnoliopsida; order Asparagales; family Amaryllidaceae; genus Agapanthus; species Agapanthus africanus. Next base: position 78,657,245 of record CM057339.1, on the reverse strand, counting down.
CCAGGCTGGTATGACCAAATCAAGTACCCGCCGGGTTACACAATTCCTAAGTTTCATGTCTACAAAGGGACTGGCAATCCCCATCAGCATGTCGCCCAGTTCAGGGCGCTTTGCGGTAACACCGGCGGCGATGACAAGCTTTTGCTCCGCCAGTTTGTTGGAAGTCTATCAGATACGGCGTTCGAGTGGTACTCTGAACTCCCTAATGATTCTATCAAAACCTTTGCGGAAATGGAGCTGCTGTTTACCCAGCGTTTTGCAAGTGCCAGTGAACGTACCCCGATGACGGCACTGATTAACTCCAGGGTAAAACCCGGCGAGACATGGGTTCAGTACGCTATACGGTGGCGTAATCTATGGTCGAAGTGCGAGCAGCGCATAGAAGAAGCCCCTGCGGTGGGAATGTTTGTTGGAACTCTTGATCCACAAGCAACCATCTCACAGTTTATGATGTTTTTCAAGCCGACTTCCTTCCAGGCTTTGATTGACAAACTGGCGCAGATGGACCAGATGGGCCATAAACCCCCTCTCCCAAAACCGGATTCCCGAAATGACAAAGGAAAGGGAAAAGCGATCGTTGTCGCTAATGCTCAACAACAACCAAGCGACTCGAAGCCGGTTGCTCGTCCAAGCAATACGCGCCCTTACGTACCCCTTGAGGATAGGATGGGACGTCCTTATTCCTTTCCCCGCGATAAAACGAAGAGGTTATTCGAGCTGGCATTACGCAACAGACTCATAAACCTGCCGGATCCAAAACGTCCGTTGCAACCAAGTGACGTCAACGAACCTAATTACTGCCTCTATCATCGAGTGCTAGGCCATCCGATTGAGGACTGCTACGTTTTCAAAAATTGGCTTGAAAACCAGTACAGACAGGGAAAATTTGCGTTATCTGACAAATGGAAGGTGAATCCCCCGCAGCCCCACACCTCTAAAGGGACGAATACGCCGGAGGAAACATGCTCTGTCATTGAAGAAACTCCGTGGGAGGTTGTATTATCATCAAAAACGAAGAGAATGCTAAATGATCTTCGGACATGTCCGGCAATCAAGTGGAAAAGCCCATTGGAACCGCAGGTCGTTGAGGGGATGTTAAAGCCACGTCCAACTCCAAAGACCAATAATGGGGGTTCAAGCACTAGTATCCAGTCGTCAAAGTCTTCGAAGAAAAAGAAGAAGGCCAAGAAACCGGTGAAGCCTAGCGATAGGCGCACGGACTTGCAAAAGAAAATTGACGCGCTGGAAGAGTACAACCAGAAGGCGCGGACTCCCATTACATTGCAAGAGTTCCTCAACCACGTCTTCCAAGCAGAAGATGAGGGAGGTAGTTCGTCAAATGAATCTGAAGAACATGTGGCAAGTTGCCATGTGATTTCCCATTTGTCCACAACCGATAAGGAGACTCCTCGCGCTGAAAAGCTGGGGGCAGAGCCTTCACTAAAAATTCTGGAACCGTCGGATGAAGTGATTGATGCATTCCTAAATCAGGCGTTCTTAAAGGGCAAAGCTGATCGGGATAACGAAGCGGTTATATTCGAAAGGGCCAAACGCCAGCGCCTTGACGAAAGAATTGCGGTACTCCCGCTAGAACAAAATACACCCACCACAGATAAAATCAAGTTCAAGATAAAGAAAAGATTCGCTAAGGCTGTGTCGATGGGTATAAAGCTACCACCCTCCGAGAAAAACATTAAGGGTGAAATGGAAAACCACCCCTCCTATTGCTTGTACCATCGGAAGGTGTTGCATCCCACCGAAGAGTGCAAAGCTTTCGGTAAGTGGTGGCAAGGATATGTTACTCACCGACAACAGTTTAAGCGGGAAAAGCGCAAAGCCCGCCGAGAGCAGAACGGAATGATCAAAGTGCTTGATAAAACTAGCAGTGGTTGTTGCATGATTGACGCCGGTGGATCACAAGTGCCTACATTCGGGAGTGATTCTGATGAAGAGCTAGAACTTGCCCCTCTCTTTAAAGAGTCCGCTTCAGGGAAAGAAGAAGAACCGAAGGTCTGCGAAAATATCCGGCTGCGAAATCGGACGCTGCCTGAAAAGAACCTCGGACCCTTGAACAGAAAAGATAAAGGGAAAGAAAAGGTCTCTGAGGATATTACTCTCGATGACCAAGTTACGGAAGAGTTAACCGCTAAGAACCCACTAAAGAAGAATAAAGTGGATTACAACGTTTTAGCGCATCTGAGGAAACTGCCCTCGCAGCTCAGCATTCTCGACGCCCTTTTGCTATCAAAAGAGACGAGAGATTCATTGATTAAGGCACTCCAAGACCCGGAACAATTCCAAGCATGCCTGGCCGAGGAAAAGATGAAGGATGAGTTGGAGGAAGTACACACGGCTGATGTTACTTTTGGCGATGAGGACCTTCTACTTGGGACTTGCGAACACAATCGCCCTCTTTATGTTTCGGGATACTGCCATGATATAAAGATAGGCAAAATTCTGATCGATAACGGGTCGTCTGTTAACCTACTCAACGTGCGGGTGTTGAAGGAAATCTGCATGAGCGTCCAGCACCTTGCTCGGAACAAGATCACCATATCCGGGTTCGACTCCCAATCGTCAAAGACTCTTGGATCTGTGATACTAACGCTACGCTTCGGATTACTCGTCACGGACATTAAGTTCCACGTCATAGATGCCAAGACATGCTACAACGCTTTGCTCGGCCGACCATGGTTACACGAGTACAACATCATCCCTTCTACACAACATCAGTGTATGAAGTATTTTAAGGATGGTTTCGAGTATACCGTGACGGGAGAATTGAACCCGTTTTCTGTGAACGAGGTCCGCAAATACGAAGATGCCAAATACTTCTTGCCGGATTTCGAAGACACGGAGAAGTGTCACAAACCGAAAAATAAAACTAACGCCACCATCCCTGTCTTCGGCAGTGATACCGAGGAAGAAGAGGAGATCGTTTATTCGGGTCCGCCCCAACATAACAAGCCAGGACCGTCCACTCCTACATTGGTCTTTCGTAGTGACTCGGAGGATGAGGTCCATGTCGCATTCTCTGCTCGGCCTTCAATACGGGCTTCCGCTGATGAAGAGCGAAGTCTGCAGATAACCATGGTACCGTTTGAACATTACAAAGAACTGCATGCACTCAACACCAACAGCGTAGAAGAATTGCAGACATTTTATATCCCTCCCGGACGGGAAGGCGAGAAGGCAATCCTATTCTACCGTTCTGAAGAAAACAAGGTGGAAAAAGAAGTTTGGCATGGCGTGGATCCCACGCTCGACAGGCTTCAGCCTATCCGTCTTCCCAGATATTATACCGAAGGTTTGAAGAAACTGCTGAAACGCCAGGGGATATCCTCCATACAGACCGTTAGAAAGGCCAAATTCTATGACAAGGTCTGGAACGTTCCCGGGACCCAACGCAAACTGCCTAGCGGGAGAATGGAAACAAAAGGGCTTGGGTACATCCGGCTAAAGAAACGAGAGCTAGTAAATGTCATGTATGACTTCGATGAAGAAGCGGATGCTCGATGGGAGGACGCTAATCCTAAGCCAGTGAAGGTTCCAGATGCAAGAGAGCCCAGTCCGTCGTTCGAGGAACAAATGGACAGACTTATAAAGAAAGCGGGTCAAAAAGTCCGAGATGATCACAACCGTGAGACGGCCATCTACGAGAAAGCCAAGACGCAACGCCTTCTCCAACAGACCGTAAAGGGTGAAAATGCCGCTCATTGTCAACCCTTTATAAAGAAGGCTCAGCTCAAAAGCGGAAACAAATCGAAAGGCCAAAAAGACGCTCAACAACCACGAGGCAGGGCTAAGAAACCACGTATCCGAGAGTCGAGCGTTATTGACTTAGCCCTCATGAAGAAAATGAGTCGAGCATACTCTTTTCCTCGGGATAAGACAAGGAGGATATTTGAGCTTGCTCTAAAACATCAGATGCTCGCGCTACCGAAGTCTAAACACCCTGAACAAGCAGGCGAAGCCTCACACCCGGACTATTGCTCTTACCATCGAGTAGTGGGACACCCTCTTGAAGATTGCTTCACCTTCAAGAATTGGGTTGAAGATCAGTATCAGCTTGGCAAATTCACGTTTTCTGATAACTGGAGGGTAGCGCCAACACAGAAGCACGAGCCCGAGGCCACCAAAGAAGAACCAGTTCCACATTGGGATTGGCAGAAAATTCGCACCTGTCGTATGATAACGATATTAAAAGAAGAGTCCGAGAATGTGGACAGCCTTCCCTGGTGCCTCGAAAACAGCAATGATGAGGTGATCTCAGAATTTCCCCCAGCTCCGAAAGAACTGGAGGACGGCATACATACCACTGCGGATAACCTCAAGAAAATTGAGTTGGGGACGATAAACGATCCGCGACCGACATTCGTCAGCGAACTGCTGTCCGAGGAAAAGGTGGCTGCATTAAAGGACGTCCTTGTACAGCATAAAGATTGCTTCGCATGGAACTATTCTGAGATGCCGGGACTTGATCCAGAAGTTGCTGTACATAGACTGGCAATATCTCCGAGTGTCAAGCCGGTCAAACAAGCGCCGAGAAGAATGCGGCTTGAGCTCGAGATGAGCATCAACGCGGAAGTCAAAAAGCTGATAGACTCCGGCTTTATCCAAGAGGTTCAATACCCTGAATGGATTGCTAATATCGTCTCAGTGATGAAGAAAAATGGGATGGTGCGCATATGCGTGGACTTTCGGGATCTCAACAAAGCCTGCCCGAAGGATGATTTCCCAGTACCAGTCACCGAACTGATGATAGACAACACGTCCACGCATGAGATTTTCTCATTCATGGACGGCTCATCAGGATATAATCAAATAAAATGCACCCTGAAGACCAGAAACATACGGCTTTCCGGACTCCTTTGGGAATATTCTGTTACAAGGTGATGCCCTTCGGTTTAAAGAACGCCGGTGCAACCTACCAAAGGGCCATGACGAAGATTTTCGATAACCTTATACACGAAATTGTTGAGTGCTATATCGACGACCTCGTTGTTAAAAGCAAATCATATGAGGAACATCTCGAGCATCTGAAGATCGTATTTCAACGTCTTCGACAATACAACTTGAAGATGAACCCTCTGAAGTGTCCATTCGGGGTTTCCTCGGGCAAATTCCTGGGATTCGTCGTTCGACACCGAGGTATCGAGATAGATCCGTCCAAGATCAAGGCAATCATGGGAATGCCTCCGCCGAGAACTCTCAAACAGCTGCGGTCTCTCCAAGGGAAGCTCGCGTACATACGGCGATTTATAGCCAACATCTCGGGAAAGTGCCGCCCTTACAGTCACCTGATGAAGAAGGGAACCCCATTCGTCTGGGATCAAAAGTGCCAAAGCGCACTAGACGAGATCAAACAGTACCTGCAAAACCCTCCAGTGTTAGCTGCTCCAGTGAAGGGAAAGCCTCTCATTCTTTACACGGCCGCCCTTGAAGGTTCTTTGGGCGCATTATGGGCACAAGAGAATGACCAGGGGAAAGAAAGAGCACTTTACTATTTAAGTCGAGTGCTGCTGGGGGAAGAAAGCAATTATTCCCCCATTGAAAAACACTGCCTGGCGTTGATCTTCGCAATAACAAAGCTTAGACATTACGCATTAGCGCATGAAGTCCATCTCATTTCAAAGGTGGACCCTCTCAAATATCTAATGTCAAAGGCCATATTGACAGGACGAATCGCTAAATGGGCCCTACTCTTAATGGAGTTCTCGATAGCATATCGACCACTCAAAGCAGTAAAAGGCCAGGCCATCGCCGACTTCCTTGCTGAGCACCCGATACCAGCCGACTCTCCTTTAAACTGCGATCTTCCAGACGAACATGCGTTTGATGCGACGAGATCAAACAGTACCTGCAAAACCCTCCAATGTTGGCTGCTCCAGTGAAGGGAAAGCCTCTCATTCTTTACACGGCCGCCCTTGAAGGTTCTTTGGGCGCATTATGGGCACAAGAGAATGACCAGGGGAAAGAAAGAGCACTTTACTATTTAAGTCGAGTGCTGCTGGGGGCAGAAAGCAATTATTCCCCCATTGAAAAACACTGCCTGGCGTTGATCTTCGCAATAACAAAGCTTAGACATTACGCATTAGCGCATGAAGTCCATCTCATTTCAAAGGTGGACCCTCTCAAATATCTAATGTCAAAGGCCATATTGACAGGACGACTCGCTAAATGGGCCCTACTCTTAATGGAGTTCTCGATAGCATATCGACCACTCAAAGCAGTAAAAGGCCAGGCCATCGCCGACTTCCTTGCTGAGCACCCGATACCAGCCGACTCTCCTTTAAACTGCGATCTTCCAGACGAACATGCGTTTGATGCGATCGATGGTGATAATACCCGATGGGAGCTTTATTTTGACGGAGCATCTTCCGTGAAGAAGCGCAAACAAAGTACCCCTATAATCAAATCGGGGGTAGGACTCATCTTTATCACTCCACAAGGAGGGATAATGCGCTACGCGTTCTCCCTGACAGAACCGAGGACAAACAACGAAGCCGAATACGAAGCTCTGATAGCAGGCCTCGAGATCGCCATTGACATGGGAATTGAAAACCTCCTCATATACGGAGATTCGCAACTGGTCGTTAGTCAAGTAAACGACGATTACCAAACATGCAAACCGGAATTGGTAAAATACGGTGAAAAGGTGCAACAACTGCTAACCCAAATTCCCTCCTATACTTTGGAGAGCATACCACGCGCGGATAACAGCAAAGCGGACGCGTTGGCCAAACTCGCTAAAGAAATGGCTGACGAGAACCTCGATGACGTTAGAATCATGGTACAAAGTCGTCAGGTGCTCGCCCCCGCTGAAATACCTTCGGAATCACCCGAAGAGAAGGGAGTGACTGGACAAGCGACCTTGCAAATAAAAGAACATGAGAAGGTTGAGGATTGGAGGGAAGTCTTTATAGACTACTTCAAGTCCCACCAAATGCCCGAAGATGCGTCCGCAAGACATCAACTCATAAAACGAGCTCTGTCTTTCGCCTTCGTCAATGATACTCTATACAAGAGGTCATTCGATTCTCTGTGGCTGAGATGCTTAGGACCGGACGAATCGGAAAGAGTCGTTCAGGAAGTTCATGACGGAATCTGCGGTTCCCACCAAGCAGGTCCAAAGATGAAGTTGAAGATCAAACGGATGGGCTATTACTGGCCCACGATGATTCAAGACTGCATCGAATATGCGAAGCAATGTCACTCATGCCAGATTCATGGGGACTTCATCCACCAGCTCCCAAATCCGTTGCATCCAACGGTAGCTAGCTGGCCATTCGAAATGTGGGGGACTGATATAGTCGGCCCCATCGAACCAGCATCGTCTAAAGGACATCGTTTCATCCTAGCAACGACTGACTACTTCTCTAAGTGGGCAGAAGCAGTACCATTGAGAGAAGTGAAGACGGAGAATATCCTCCATATTCTTCAAAACGCACGTCATATATCGGTTTGGAACTCCGAGGCGGATCATCTCCGATAACGGGCCAGCCTACCGAAGTCATAAAATCAGCCGCTTCGCACAGCAGCATAACATAGACTGGAGATATTCCTCAGTCTATAATCCACGAGCTAACGGTCTCGCCGAGGCCTTCAACAAGACCTTGACGAAAATTATAAAGAAAACAGTGTCCCGAAATAAGAAAGACTGGCATGAAAGACTGCAAGAAGCTCTTTGGGCGTATCGAACCACGTTCAAGACAGCCACAAACACAACACCATACGCGTTGGTGTTCGGTACGGAAGCAGTACTCCCTCTCGAGATAGAGTTACCCTCTCTACGAGTGGCAGTTCACCACGAACTAACAGACGAGGAAAATGCTCACCTTCGGCTTGAGGAGCTTGACGCCCTTGATGAAACTAGGCTCATAGCGCAACAAAATCTGGAAGCTTATAAAGCAAAGATGACGCGCTCATACGAAAGATTGACCCGACCAAGGACATTCCACCAAGGCGAACTCGTGCTAGTGGTCAAAAGGCCTATGATCCCCAATCGCGCCAAGCGGGGAAAATTCGAGCCGAACTATGAAGGCCCGTACATCATAGATAAAGTTTACCAGGGTGGGGCCTATCTACTCATGGACATGCACGGTAAAAGGCCTTTCAGGCCGATAAACGGTCGCTTCCTAAAGAAATACTACGCTTAATGAGCCACAGCATAGGTCAACGATAGATGACGACGACTATGTCCGCTCGCTATCTTCCTAAGCTCAAACTTTATAAGCAGTAGCCAGCTTCTCAATAGCGGACCGAAATGTCCCTAAACTAACAGCGGACCAAAATGTCCTTAAACTAACAGCGGACCGAAATGTCCTTAAACTAATAGCAGACCGAAACGTCTTTAAACTAATACCGCAGCATCCTTAGGCTGACGAGATAAAAAAAATATAAAAATAAATAAAATAAAAATAAAATATTAAAATAAAATATAAAAAAAAACGGTATGTCCATAAGCAAAAAGGGGCACGGATGAAAACCCGAAAGGGCTCCGTGAGTAAAAACAGCAGGGCTACCGGCGAGTGTTCGTGAAAACCCGAAAGGGCGCGACCTCGTAAAAAAAAAGAGAGAAAAAGGAAGTAAAAAGAATAAAAAAAAAATGGTATGTCCATAAGCAAAATGGGCACGGATGAAAACCCGAAAGGGCTCCGTGAGTAAAAACAGCAGGACTACCGGCGAGTGCTTGTGAAAACCTGAAAGGGCGCAACCTCGTTAAAGAACACTTACAAGATCCTCTCGACCTTGTAAGGAGAAACCACCAGCGTGAGATCCTTACGACTCACAAGGAAGCAACACACTTAGGGATCCCCATGATTCCTAAGGAGAAAATACACTTGCGAGATCCTCACGACTCGTAAGGAGAACACTCTTATGGGACCCTCACGGCTCGTAAGGTTTGAAAGTCTTAAGTTACAGAGATCTAAACCTGTGCTTAAGCAACCCCCACAACTTTCGATATTGCCCTACAAGTGGCTCAATACTGACCCTTGTATACAATCCACGGGCGCGAATAAACATTTCCCTAACCAAGGTCCATCCGTGACTGGGGATATATTCGCATAACCCTTGTAAATCCTCTCGATTTGTAAAGAGAAAACCCTCCTGTAGGATCCTTACGACTTACAGAGGAACAAAACACTTAGGAACCCTCACGATTCCTAGGGAGAAAATACACCTATAAGATCCTAACGACTTGTAGGGAGAAATAGCTTTGTGAGACCCTTACGGCTCATAAAGTCAAAAGCTTTAGTCGACAGGACCCTAACCCTGGTCGCTAAGCCTCCTTTGTTCGACGATGACGGAAGCAAATGATGATTCGCTACTGACAACATCCCAGTTGTAGCGGTGCTGATGCCAAAATCAGTGTCCAAGTTCAGGTTTACGGCGAAAAGCCAGTAAGCCGCACATGCATACGAAATAGCCGAAATGATAGGGCAACTTGCAATAAAAAGCAGCAAGTAAAATGTATGCATGCGAAATAGCCGAAATGATTGGGCAACTCGCAATAAAAAGCAGCGAGTAGAAATAAAATAAACAGCCGAAATGATTGGGCACCGCGAAAAATAGCCGAAATGATTGGGCGATCGCGACCTTCGCGATATAAAAGCTGAAATGATAGAGCATCGCGGAAATAAAACAAAAAAAAATAATGATGATAAAATTTTGGCCCTACAGTTAAGATCACATCGATCCCTGTATACAATCCAAGGGCGTAAACAAAGAGGGAGCCATACTCTCCCAACAAACTCCTCGACTCACGGATACAAACACTCCTTGACGAGAGCCTCCTGATCCGCGTCGACCCGCAGAGCCACCAGTGCCTCCGTAGGAATCCTCGACTCGTTTCAAACCCCAAGGAAACAAATAATCCCTAGCAAACTCCTCGACTCACGGATACAAACACTCCTTGACGAGAGCTTCCTGATCCGCGTCGACCCGCAGAGCCACCAGTGCCCCCGTGGGGATTCTCGACTCGTTTCAAACCCCAAGGAAACAAATAATCCTTGGCGCTTGGGAAACAAATAATCCCTAGCAAACTCCTCGACTCACGGATACAAACACTCCTTGACGAGAGCTTCCTGATCTGCGTCGACCCGCAGAGCCACCAGTGCCCCCGTGGGGATTCTCGACTCGTTTCAAACCCCAAGGAAACAAATAATCCTTGGCGCTTGGGAAACAAATAATCCCTAGCAAACTCCTCGACTCACGGATACAAACACTCCTTGACGAGAGCTTCCTGATCCGCGTCGACCCGCAGAGCCACCAGTGCCCCCGTGGGGATTCTCGACTCGTTTCAAACCCCAAGGAAACAAATAATCCTTGGCGCTTGGGAAACAAATAATCCCTAGCAAACTCCTCGACTCACGGATACAAACACTCCTTGACGAGAGCTTCCTGATCCGCGTCGACCTGCAGAGCCACCAGTGCCCCCGTGGGGATTCTCGACTCGTTTCAAACCCCAAGGAAACAAATAATCCTTGGCGCTTGGGAAACAAATAATCCCTAGCAAACTCCTCGACTCACGGATACAAACACTCCTTGACGAGAGCTTCCTGATCCGCGTCGACCCGCAGAGCCACCAGTGCCCCCGTGGGGATTCTCGACTCGTTTCAAACCCCAAGGAAACAAATAATCCTTGGCGCTTGGGAAACAAATAATCCGTAGCAAACTCCTCGACTCACGGATACAAACACTCCTTGACGAGAGCTTCCTGATCCGCGTCGACCCGCAGAGCCACCAGTGCCCCCGTGGGGATTCTCGACTCGTTTCAAACCCCAAGGAAACAAATAATCCTTGGAGCTTGGGAAACAAATAATCCCTAGCAAACTCCTCGACTCACGGATACAAACACTCCTTGACGAGAGCCTCCTGATCCGCGTCGACCCGCAGAGCCACCAGTGCCCCCGTGGGAATTCTCGACTCGTTTCAAACCCCAAGGAAACAAATAATCCTTGGAACTTGGGAAACAAATAATCCCTAGCAAACTCCTCGACTCACGGATACAAACACTCCGTGATGAGAGCCTCTTGACTCATGTCAACTCGTAGAACCATTACCCTCTCCGCGAGCAAATTCCCGATTCATCTCAATTTGTAAGAAGAAGTCTCAGACAGCAAGGATTGAAAAGCTTGCTTTTTGAGCAATGGGGGCCCTGCAAGTCAATCCAAACTGGTCTCTTGCATACTATTCACGGGTCTCACTCTCCGAAGTCGAATTTCGACGAGGAGGGAAACAACCGCTTACGAATCCTCTCGACTCGTAAGAGGGAAAATTCTCTTATAGGATCCTTACGACTTATAAGAGAAGATCACACTTAGGAATCCTCACGATTCCTAAGGAGAAAATCCGCCTATGAGATCCTCTCGATCCGTAGGGAGAAAAGCCTCTATGAGACCCTCACGGCTCATAGAGTTGAAAAAATCTTAGGCAGCAAGCCATAACCTGCGGCCTAAGCCATCGCTATTTCCTAAGGAAGTCGGAATACTCGTTTTGGACATCCATCAACCATGGTTATTAAGACAGCCTGCTGACAATAAAAAAAAAAGAGAAAGATGACAGAAAGAATATCCGGTCTACGTTTGATCTGGCGTGCGTGACGCATTCATTTATGCATGGGCAGAAGACTCAGGACGAGAAATAAGATAAGCTGAAATAGAAAAGGGAAGGGTTTCCATTCATACTGTTAAAAAAATTTCTTTTACAAGCATAAGAAACATTATTCAAATTATTACAACGGTATAACCTCAGATCCGGGGCACGGATTGAGGAAATCAAAAGTAAGGCCATCCAGAGTTCTTCTGGCCTTTCTAATTATTCTTATGCGCAGTCTTTCTCGCTCCTCTGTATCGAGATCATCGGCGAGCCCTCCTGGCCTTTGATAAGCAGCAACTATCGTCGTCTGCTGGAAGACTTGGTGTAGGATGTCAATAAGGCTGTTCCGTCGTTTCTTTGAAATCAGCCCTGTCAGGTACGCTGAATGCACCTTGTCTTCGGCATCATCCAGCGCGTTGAGCGGTAAGGCCTCATGAAGACCCGGAAGTGCTCTCCATATGGCTCCCAACACGACTTTCAAAAGGGCCGAACGACGAGGCAACAGCCAACCACCGCTTGCGTTCAGACGACCCATGACTTCTGCACATTCAGCGTCTGTAAACTCCTGGTTTTGTTGACGACCCTGAGCGCGGATATCGTCGTAAGTAATAAACTCGTGCAAACTGTATAGATGCACCGCCGCCATTATGTCTGGAGGAAATACCACAGGAAGATTAGCGATAGAAGAAAAATAATATACATAGAGGACTAAATTCCTAGAGAGCAAAGCTCTGTTCAGGGATTAAAACCCATGAAAAAAAGCTTAATGAAACCCCAGTGGGGATCTCTTTAGATCAAAAGATCTGTGAGAGCAAAGCTCTTTGACTGAGATTAATTTGATTTACGTTAATTTTACCTAAAGTTTCTAACTTTGAAAATGAGCAAAGCTCTGCTAGTGAAACCCCAATGGGGATCTCTTTAGATCAAAAGATCTATGAGAGCAAAGCTCTGCTGGTTAAGATTAATTAAAATTAATTTAATCGAAGAATCAATTTTACCAAAAGTTTTTCTAAAAACTTTGGAAAGGAGAGCAAAGCTCTGGAGTTCTTGAAGGCAAGAGCAAAGCTCTGAAGTTTTTTTGAAAATAAAAATCTAAAAGATGATAAGCATCTGTGGGGGACCAAAGGTCCTATTTATAGGCATCAAGTGCCTCTTCGACTTCCGAAAGTTGTCACGGCGGTTGGAATTCCGCCACCGTCGCATTCATGTTTGGGGCCACGTAAGCGCAACGGCGGAGGGGCATTTGTTTACCCCAATCAGAGCAAAGCTCTGTTCAAATTCCGAGGCGGGAGATAAAGCAACGCTTCATTTTCCCCCAATCAGAGCAAAGCACTGCTTTGAAAATTTAAAAATTTAATAAATGAAGCAACGCTTCAGATTATTTGCGCTGTGCAACACGCCACGTGTCAGGCGCAGATGCATCAGCGCAGCGCCCAAGAAGGCGCACCCAATCAGAGCAAGGCTCTGTTTGAATTTCAAAAATTCAAATTTCGAAGCAACGCTTCAGATCCCGTGCGCTGCGCGCAACGCGCCACGTGTCAGAAGTTGACACGGCAGCACAACGCCCGAGGCAGTCTGTCCAATCAGAGCAAGGCTCTTTAAAAAGCAAAAGCAATGCTCAACTGCGCAAGCGCACCGCTGCGCGACACGTGTCTGCGCAGTTGCGCACACACTGTTGCGCAAGTGCACCACAGCACGCCACGTGTCTGCGCAGTTGCGCAAGCGCAACTGCACAAACGCACCGCTGCGCAACACGTGTCTGCGCAGTTGCGCAAACACTGTTGCGCAAGTGCACCGCTGAGCGACACGTGTCTGCGCAGCTGCGCAAGCGCCTCACTGCGCGACACATGTCACACGCTGGTGAGTTGCGCAACAACAAAATGAAGATTTAAGGAAATTTTTTCTGTTCTTGTTAAAACAAGAAGATTTCTTCTGTAAAACAGGGGCCTTTGGATCAAAGATCCAACGGTGGGGAAAATTCCCCAAATCACTCAAAAAAGATCCTTTTAACAAATTTAACTGATTTTTGAGTACTATAAAAGGACCCCAGACCCCATTTCAAAACATATAGACGATTGGATTAAAAAAAAAGAGAGAGGAGAACTCTTGAGAACTTCTTGAGAACACAAAAAAAGAGAAGGTAAAAACCTCTGAAACAAGAGAAAATTCTCTTAGGAATAGATCATTGATCTAAAAAAAAAAAAACAAGATCAAGGATCTTAAATAAATAAATAAATAAATAAAAATAATAAAAATAGTGCCTTGCACTTGCTATGAACCTCTGGTTCTCTGAGACAGAAAGAAAGAAAAGATTTTCTTTTCTTTCTTTTCTTTGATCTAAATTTAGATCATTAAAAAGTGCTCTGCACTCATTTTCTTGAATCTAAAAGATTCTTGGTGCTTTGCACTATTTGAAGGGCCAGGCCCAAATCAAAAAGACCTAGCAGGCCAAAATAAATTGCAAAGCAATAAAAGGGCTGAGCCCAAATAAAATTGATGCTCTGCATCATTTATAAAGGGGCAGACCCCAAGACAAATTGATGCTCTGCATCCTGTCTGGGCAAGGCCCAAATAAAAATGCAAAAGCAATGTTGGACATTTTCAACTGGACTTAGCCCAATCGTGGCCATAAGCCCTTAAATTAAATTGATCGAGCAAAATGGCTCTCTTAAACCAATCCACATCTTCGGCTCAAGGGTACATCTCCGAGCTCCTTTGGTATCCATCGTTGTAATTCCTCAACGACGTCAAAGAGATGACGGGTCCCAATGGCCACGCATGAATATTGGACCGAAACGTCCCTAAACTAATATCGGACCGAGACGTGCTTAAACTAATATCGGACCGAAACGTCCTTAAACTAATGACGGACCGAAACGTCCCTAAACTAATATTGGACCACCACGTCCCTAAACTGGCACAATAGAGCCCAAATGCTCCTTTGCCAGATCTAAACGGTCCCGTTTAAGTTGATCTTAGCCCCAAACACGGCTAATGCATCCTTAAACATTCAAATGAAATATAAAACCCTAAATCAACTCCGGTTCGAGGGTACATCTCTGAACTCCTCCGACACTTATCGTTGTAATCCTTCAACGACGTCAGAGAGGTGACGAGTCCCGACGGCCATGCATTAAATAAATCACGTTTAAGTTGATCTTAGCTTCAACGAGGCTAACGCATCCTTAAGCTAAAATATCAAACCCAAATCTAAGTAAATACGGATTTGGACTAATCCACGTCCTACGGGCGACGGCATTACTCAGTCTCCGTATACAATCCACGGGCAACCACAAACAAAACAAACACACACGACACAAAGTGAAATTCTGGAGAAGGAGAAAGTTGTTACCGCGATGCGGTAGCGTAATTAACTGCAGGGGCTTGCGCCTGCAGGGAAGAGCGTCCCCACAATCAAAAACCCCTCAAGCGAGGGGGAATCTGACGAAGTCTGCTACATCGGCCGCATCCGTCTAAACCTCTGATACACGGTGCTATAAATCAACTTGGCATTTTCGGTGAAGTGGACGGATAAAACCATATAGCATCTGCCCCGAATCTCAGCGTCAGGACATCGCGGTCCTGTGCGCCGCCTTTCGGAGGGGAACACTATTCCTTTATCCTATTGAGCGCAAAGTCCTTAGGGCTGAGTCTAATCTTTTTTTAATTAACTTGATGGTCAATGCAATATGCTTTATGTGATTTTTGGGGTCCTGGAAAGGGTAATGAAATCCCCACCCAATCTGGATTGGTGTAAAAGCCCCTTAAAGTCAATTTAGATATGCAAAGCAATAAACACAATCACTTGCAAACAATTTTTTTTAGCGCGGAGCAAAGAATCCTGCACAAGATCAATTATTGGAGAAGGGAAAAAGTTTTTGGCGCAAAGAATCCTGCTGGAAATTTTTACAGAGGAGATATCAGGGGGTTCAGAGAAGGAGAAAGGGAGCTTACAGAGGGATTTCGGGTTGCTGACGTCAGCAACCCGCGGCGGATCCGCGGCGAAAAGGGGGTTTCGGCGGCGGAAACGCGGTCCTTAAATCGGTTCAGGCCTCCAAAAATCTTCTGCTGTCTGTTCTGATTATCCTCTGCTTGTTCAGAACTAGGATTTTCTGTTTTGCTCTCTGGATTTTTCCAGATCCGAACTTGTTCGTCGATCCTGCAAAATTCAAACGAAACACCCTTCAAACAAAAACAAAAAATTTTATAATTTTTTTATTTTTCAGTTTTTTTGAATTTTATGATTTTATATTAACCCGAAATTGCAAAAAGAAAAGACTACGCCATTCCCGGCAACGGCGCCATTTGATTGTTATGAGGTGTTTTGTGATCAAAGAATTGTTAACCGCAATCAAGAACGGCATCGCTTGGTAGCTAGCTGGTGAGTACGGGTCGGTCCACAGGGATTTTATGTATTCTCAATTTGTTCTAACGAGTTAATTCCAAACGGTGTTGGATTGATTATCACTAAAAACTAAGTTGATCTAGACTAGGATTAAAATCTTGCTAGGGTTAGGTTTAGGTTAAGTTTGGAAAGTCAATATTCCTCACCGCTTTCAATGCCCTAATTAAGTTCTATGAGGTGTTATGGTAATAATTAATAAAGTGGATTAGTACCATCGGGAAGAAACTAGGGTTCTTCCTCTAGGTTCTTGTCCTTCCTTTCTTAATTCGTATCCTAACCTCCATGGAAAACATGCACAGCCGGTCTTTTAAACTACGGTATCACCGCTACCTCGTGGGATAGGGTGCCGTAGGGAGCGGTGTGTGTATGTATGCTTGGAGTCCTATAAAAAGATGTGATGGGCAAGAAAGGGGTGAGAGATTTTCATCTCTCAAACCTCTCCTATTCCTAACCCTAACAAGCGAGGATCTACTCACTCATTAGGGAATTGATAAACATGTTCTAAACTAATTAATTAGGGCAGATAATAAAAGTTATGCTAGGACAGATAATAAAAGTTATACTAGGGCAATAAAAAGAAAACTTACTCTAATTTTTATTTGATGCTCTCTTCAATCATTACAGGAATTGAATTCTGAATTTTGATAAATAAAATGAGGCACAAGAAGAGGCATACCTCAAAAAGAGGTTTAGGGTTTCTATTTATAGATCATAGAAACCCTAGGGTTACATTCGATTCACATCCGCATTTACAAAAATACCATAAAGAAGCCTAGTCAACGCATTGACACGTCGTCAAACGACGCACCGACACATGTGCACCATGGCCGTGGAACCGCGGCCAAAACCCATGTTTGGCCACGGTTCCGCGGCCATATAGAGGGGTTGTTGGTTCATGTTTTCTAGGGTTCTGTCTGCTGCTTTGTACTTGGCTTTTCTTCACTTGGTTCTTCAGAATGTCTTCTAGTTCCTTCCAGATTTCCACAGTGCATAATGTCGTGGACTTTTTACCGTTTGCTTAGTGTTGAAGTCTTGAATCTCGCACTGCCTTTGTGCTTCGTGAAATTGTCCATTGATCTTCGTTTATTCTTCAAACTGTAGGCATGATCAAGATTCTTCCATTTGTTGGTCGTAGTCTCACTTCTGTATCGTCTTTTCATTATTTCCACTGTTTTGTTCTGAGAACCTGTAATCTGCAACTATGTAGCAGACATGGATCAAACGCACCTGTTTATTTGTAAAATGAATAAGAATAGGGAATATAATAATGCAAATTTATGATCTGAACACCCGTGCATCATAGACAAAATCTACCAAGGTGGGGCTTACTTGCTCATGGATATGCATGGCGAAAGACCCTTCAGGCCAATAAACGGTCGGTTCCTAAAAAAATACCATGCATGACGAGTCACGGCCTAGGTTAACGATAGTTGACGACACCTATGTCCGCTCGCTATCTTCCCAAGCCCAAACTCTACAAGTAATATCCAGCGAAGCCTTGCCTCAAAATCGCTACCGGACCGAAATGTCCCTAAACTAACAATGGATCGAAACGTTCTTAAAATAACACCGGACCGAAACGTCATTAAACTAACAATGGACCATGACATCCTGAAACTAACGACAGACCGAAACGTCTTTAAACTACTACAAACTGCAGCATCCTAGGGCTGACAAAAAAATAAAAAATATATATAAAAAATATATTTAAAAAATAAAAAAAACAAAAAAAAGGTATGTCCATAAGCAAGATGGGCACGGAAGAAAACCCGAAAGGGCTCCATGAGTAAAAACAGCAGGGCTACCAGCGAGTTTGTGAAAACACGAAATGACGCAGACTCGTAAGAAAATCTATGCACACTTACAAGGTCCTCTCGACCATGTAAATAGAAAATACCTGCGTGAGATCCTTATGACTCACAAGGCAGCACACACTTAGGGATCCCCACGAATCCTGAGGAGAAATTACACTTACGAGATCCTCACGACTCGTAAGGAGAATCCTCTTGTGAGACCCTCATGGCTCATAAGTTTCTAAAGCCTTAAGCTACAAGGATCTAAACATGTTCTTAAGACATCACATTTCCCAGAATGCCCTATAAACGGTTCAATATTGACCCTTGTATGCAATCCACGGACACAAATAAACGTCTCCACCATCAAGTCCCACCAACGACGAGGAATGTCCTCATTTTGTGAACAAACACTTATAGGTCCTCTTGACTTGCAAGGAGAAAATGCTATTATGAGATCCTTACGACTTATAAGAGACCATACACTTAAAAATCCTCACGATTATTAAGAAGAAAATGCACTTACGAGATCCTCACGACTCGTAAGGAGAAACATCTTTATGAGACCCTTACGACTCATGAAGTCAAAAGCCTTAGTCGACAGGATCCTAACCCTGTTTGTTAAGCCGCCTTTGTTCAAATCGACAGAGGCAAATGATGATTCGCTCCTGGCAACGTTCCAATAGTAGCGATGTTGATGCCTAAATCGGTAACAAATTCCAAGTCCTTTCACGGCAAATGATGATTCGCTCCTGGAAATATTCCAGTTGCAGCGATGCTGATGCTAAGATTGGCATCAGATTCCAAGTTCCATACTCACAACAAAAAGTCAGCGAGCTATAAATGGATATGAAATAGCCAAAATGATAGGGCCACTTGCAACAAAACCAGCAAGTAAAGGATATGCATACAAAAATAGCCGAAATGATTGGGCAACTCGCAATAAAAAGCAGCGAGTAAAAAGAAAAATAGCCGAAATGATTGGGCAATCATGACTTTCGCGATATAAAAAGCTGAAATGATAGAGCATCACGGAAAGAAATAAAAAAAATGAAATGAAACATTTTGCCCTACAGGTGAGTGCTTTGTGACCTATCCCTACCATGACTCGTTTAACTTGATGTCGATGCCTGGCCCTTTCGAATATGGCCATTTCACGCTCTTGATCAGTTTTGCTCTTCTGACGGGCATCGTTCAGCAACATGTCAATCATCTTGTCCGACGGGTCCAAGGATTTTGGCACCGATCTTGCCGCCAGCTCTTCTATATTATCTTCTGATGCTGAATGAGCTTCTTCGTCGTCTATTGGTGAATGAGAGATCATGTGACAACTTGCCACATAATCCTCAGGTTCTTTTGACGAGTCGTTTCCGTCGTCATTGTCATTATTTCCGCTCCCAAGGATATGGTTGAGAAACTCTTGGAGTGTGACCGGGGTTCACGCCTTCGGGTTATATTCTTCCAGCGCGTCAATATACTTTTGCAGGTCCGTGCACTTGCCATCAGGCTGTGCGGGCTTCTTGGTCTTCTTCTTTTTCTTTGAAGACTTTGACGGCTGGACCTGGGTATTTTGCCCATTGCTACCAACTCTCGGTATTGGGCATGGTTTCAGCATTCCCTCAATGTTCTCTGGCTCCAGCGGGCTTTTCCATCTGATTGCCAGACATGCTTGAAGATCCTTGAGCATTCTCTTAGTCTTGTCTGAAAGAACAACTTCCCATGGAGCTTCCTCTATAAATGAGCATGATGCCCCCGGCGTGTTCACCTTTTTAGGAGCGTGCGGTTGTGGTGGGTTTACCCTCCAGTTTTCAGACAGCGAGAATTTGCCTTACTGGTACTGGTCCTCATTCCAGTTTTTGAAGACGAAGCAATTTTCGATTGGGTGGCCCACTATTCGGTGGTAGGGGCAGTGATTGGGATTGTTGACGTCACCCGGTTGCAGTGGGCGTCTCGGATCTGGTAGAGTGATAAGACTATTGTTCCCGCCAAAATCTCCGGCCAAGAGCTATTTGTTCCTGTTTACAGCGGTTTAAGTTTCGTTTACAGATATGTGTGAAATCGAGTTCATCCATATATGCACATACACACATCAGAGATAGAACAGGTGTTAGAAAGAGAGCACTTGGTGGTCAACGACAAAAAGAAAGTATTTAATTGAACATTTTATTCTACAGGAAATAGATCACAAAACATAGGATCGAAAGTACATGGATTCACAAAACTATGGAAAAAATTATCTAACGCCCTCTCTTCCTTCTCCACAATGTCAAAACGGCGATTTTCACGAACAGTCGCTTCCCATCGGTCAGCACCATGCCCATCAGCGAAGGCAGACATGACGACCCGCTGAGCCCATATCTGGCTTAGCAGCTGAACAGAGCGATCCCCCAGAGCTGTGGTAATCAAAAGTGCCTTGTGAAAGCACTCGATATTGTCCTTTGCGGCATCGAGCATTGCCGGAGTCATTTCCGCTGGATGAGGAAGGATGTCATCGAGCACGGACAAGAAGACCATCCGAAGCCAAATGGAGCCGATGGGGAGAGGAGATCCACTACGAGTCAAAAGCTCGTACAGCACCGTATCGCATTGGTCATCCGTAAGAGCAGGGTTCACCAAGCGTGCAGAAAAACGAGTAACGATTTCCTCAATGGGCACCTCCCATGGTTGCCGGTGAGTATGTGGATGATTACTAGCCATAGCTCTTCTCTGTTAAGATAATTCACTGAAAGTGAGAGAGAAGAGAAGCATTGCTTTAAATTATAAAGAGAGACATTTAAGTCTAAGCACAGAAAATTTTGTGCATGATAGAACTGTTTCCAAGCTCTGTTAAGAGAATACATTGGGAGAGAGAAGTTTGACTCAAGAAAAGCAGAGAAAGAAGGCGAAATGACACCTTCAGTAAATAGGCAGCGCCTTACGTGCAGAGAACGCGAGCGCCCGCGCCAAGAGCGCTTGTTCTAAGAGCGCCAGCGCCAAGAGTCAAAGACTTTGAGGCAGCGCTCATGTGCAAAGCACGAGAGCGCTCGTGCCAAGAGCACCAGCGCTAAGAGTCAAAGACTCTGAGGCAGCGCTCACGTGCAAAAAACGAGAGCACCAACGTCAGAACTAAAAGTTCTCAACCCTTGGATCAAAGATCCAACGAAGTTGATAAATCATTAAATTATTAGAATAAAATTCTGTTGAGGAAATACTCCTCAAATCTTTCCAAACAGGAAAAATTGTGCTCTATAAATCAGAGCGCCGTTGGATCAAAGATCCAATGGTGATTAAAAATCACCAAGATACAGAATAAGTTCTATATGGGAAAATACTTTCCCAATCTTGTTAATAACAAGAAAACTATCTTCTGTAAAACAGAAGCGCTTGGATCAAAGATCCAACGGTGGGAAACATTCCCCAAATCAATCAGAAATCTCTTAATAAGAGATTTCCTTAACTGATTCAACAAATCAGCCTCCCCTATATAAAGGACCCAAGACTTCAAGTCTTAAACAGAGGAACCCCCCCCCAAACTTCAAATTCTCAGAAAAGAAAAAGAGAAAAGCAAGGTTTAAGAAGAAGAAATTTTCTTCGAGGTAAATAAAAAGAAGAGAGATCATAACATCTCCTCCATATTTGAGAGTTCAACTCTCACATCAGAAGAACTTAGTTCTTTTCCTAGATCATAGATCTATAAGACCAAGTCTTGCACAAAAAACAGAAGAGGTCAAAGAATCTTCTCACAAAAAGAAGAACTCGGTTCTTAGATCCATGAGACAAAGTCTCTTATAAACCGAGAATCTAATTCACAGAGCACAAAATTAATCAATGCTACCAAAGAAGCGCCTTAGCACTCCAATTTAAAAGAAGCACTTTGGCGCTCCAAGTCTGGCGCTCAGCGCCAAGTGCTCCACGTGCTCTTCACGTGGGTGCCCTTTTATAATAAGCGCTTTAGCGCTCCAAGTCTGGCGCTTAGCGCCAAGCGCTCTACGTGCTACTCAAGTGGGCGCCCTTTTATAAGAAGCGCCGTAGCGCTCCCGGTCTAGCGCTCAGCGCCAGGCGCTCCACGTGCTCCTCACATGGGCGCTAAGGAATTACAAAGCGCTCTGTAAATAAAGCCCCAGCGCCATAAAAAGTGTTCAACACTTAATAAATGACAAAAACAGTAAGGGGTGTCAGAACCCAAATCCCTAATTCAAATTAACCGAGCCCGTGTGCTCACAATCTTTTTACTTGGTATTAGTCCCAAACCTGACTATAGATCTCCCAACAAATATTGGTTCAAGGGTACATCTCTTCATACTTCTGATACATGTCGTTGTAATTCTTCAACGTCTTCAGAGAGATGGGAGGTCCCAATAACCAATAACTTTTGGTTCATCTCCAAACGGTTAAACCAAAACCTCATAGACTTTGATGTCTTTAAACCATACAGACTACGATGTCTCTAAACCTTACAGACTATGAGGTCCTTAAACTCCATGGACTACGATGTCCTTAAACCCAATGGACCGCGATATCTCTATAAACTAAAGAAAATCCTGTTGAGTAGATCTTAGTCTAAAATCAGACTAACGTATCCTCAACAAACGTTTGAGTTGATCTTAATGTAAAATAAGATTAACGATCCTTAAAACAACCCAAACCCAAATCTAAGAAAATACGGATTTGGACTAATCCACGCCCTATGGGCGACAACATAAATTAGTCTCCGTATACAATCCATGGGCAACCGAAAATAAAACAAACACACACGACATGAAGTGACCATCTGGAGAAGGAGAAAATTGTTACCGCGATACGGTAGTGTAATTAACTGCGGGGGCTTGCACCTGCAGGGAAGAGCATCCCCACAATCAAAAACCCCTCATAACGAGGGGGAATCTGACGATGTCTGTTATATCGGCCGCATCCGTCTAAACCTCCGATACACGGTCCCATAAATCAACTTGACAACTTCGAAGAGGTGGACGGATAAAACCAAATAGCATCTTCCCCCCAAAATTCAGGCCGGACGTCCCAACGTCCCGGTCGCGTCTTTTGGCGGCGAACAACTATTGCGCACCGCCAGTTCGAACAGTCTTCTCATTTTATCTCAAGGGAATGAGTAAGGACTTCTCAGCTTTTCTCTGAGTGATTGTTGTTTATCGTTTTGGCGAGCAGGTGGTTTTGGATCACTCGGCTGTTACTAAGCGTTGGCGACAAAGGTCGCTTTCCCTTTGCCCTTTTCATTTCAAAGCTCCGTCATCGAGGAGGATGGTCTATGGCCCATCTGGCCCATTTGAGCCAACTTGTCGATCAAGGCCTGAAAAGTGGTCGTCTTGAAGAACATCATAAATTGGGATATAGTTGCCTGCGGATCCAGGGTTCCTATGAACATGCCCACAGTAGGGGCTTCTTCTATGCGTTGTTCGCATTTCGACCATAGGTTCCGCCACCGAATTGCATATTAAACCCATGTCTCTCCTGGCTTCACGCGGGCATTGATCAATGTCGTGATCGGGGTGAGTTCGCTGGCGCTTGCGAAACGCTCGATGAATAGCAACTCTATTTCTGTGAATGTTTTGATGGAGTCATTCGGAAGCTCTTGTTCCCCTCCGAACGGCGGCCAAGACGTGGACGCCTAGCTAGAGATTCAGGACAGATGCTATTTGGTTTTATCCGTCTACCTCTCCGAAGATGCCAAGTTGATTTATGGCACCGTGTATCGGAGGTTTAGACGGATGCGGCCGATGTAGCAGACTTCGTCAGATTCCCCCTCGCTAGAGGGGTTTTTGATTGTGGGGACGCTCTTCCCTGCAGGCGCAAGCCCCTGCAGTTAATTACGCTACCGCATCGCGGTAACAACTTTCTCCTTCTCCAGAATTTCACTTCGTGTCGTGGGTGTTTGTTTTGTTTGTGGTTGCCCGTGGATTGTATATGGAGACTAATTTATGTCGTCACCCGTAGGACGTGGATTAGTCCAAATCCGTATTTATTTAGATTGGGTTTGGGGTTTTGGTTTAAGGATACGTTAGCCCTATTTAAGGCTAAGATCAACTCAAACTTTTGTTAAGGATACATTAGTCTAATTTGAGACTAAGATCGACTTAACGGGATCGTTTAGATCCAACAAAAGAGCATTTGGGCTCTATTGTTCTAGTTTAGGGACATAGTGGTCCATTGCCAGTTTAGGGACATGGAGGTCCATTGCCAGTTTAGGGACATGGTGGTCCATCATTCCCATTTGGGGAAGAAAATTAGTTTAAGGACATTTCGGTCCAACGTTCCCATTTTGGGACGAATATTAGTTTAAGGACGTTTCGGTCCATGAGTTTAAGGACCCCGCAGTCCATATCGATGTGTGGTTGTCGGGACCCGTCACCTCTCTGACGTCGTTGAAGGATTACAACGATAGGTGTCAGAGGAGTTCAGAGATGTACCCTTGAACCGGATGTGAATTGATTTAAGAGAGCAATCTTGCTCAGTCAATTTAATTTGAGGACTTACGGCCATGATTGGGCTAAGTCCAGTTGAAAATGTTCAACAATTTATTTGCATTTGGCCTGTTAGGCCTTTATTTGAGCTCTGCCATCTTTAAATGATGCACAGCATCTAAATTGGTCTATTGGACCTTCATTTGGGCTCTACCCCTTTTTATAATGCATTGCATTTTTTTTGTTAGGCCTGTTAGGCCTTTTAATTGGGCTCTGTCTCTTTTAACAGTGCACAGCACATTTTCTTTTTGGTCTGATAGATCTTTTTATTGGGCTCTGCCCTTAATAATGCATGGCATTAAATGCTCTGACAATGCCTCACGTGGTTTGTCAGGCGCTTTGCGCCGATTGAGGAGCGCAAGGCGCAAACTCATGTGATGATGACACGTGTCACGCTCTGGTGAGCACAAGCGCAGTGCGCTGTGACAGTGCGCTGCGCCGTTGCACTGCTGACACGTGGTGCGCTCTGGTGAGTTGCGCCAATTTTAAAGAGCAATGCTCTATTTTAAAAGCGCACAGCGCAAGTGGCCTTGGAGCTGACACGTGGCGCTTTCTGGTGGCTTGCGCCAACCCAGGAGCGCAACAGTGCAGATTTGCAAGTGCAAGGCACTGTTTTAATAACTTAATCCAATTTTGGATTTAAAAGAAGAATCTTTAAGATTCCAGAACTAATGGTTCATAAAAAAGTGCAAGGCACTGTTATTATTATGTATTTTTTTATTGAAGATCATTGATCTTGTTCTTAGATCAATGATCTATTCAGAAGAAATTCTTCTTTTATAAAGGTTTTTTACCTTTTCTTTTCTTTTTCTCGAGTTCCTCTCAAAGTTCTTCAGAGCTCTCTCTGTTTTGTTGTTTTTGATAACGATCTCGATGTTCTCAATGTTGATGATCTTTTGAGTTGGGGTATAGGGGTCTTTATATAGTGCCCATAGATTTGTTAAGTTTGTTAAAGAGATCATTCTCTGAGTGATTTGGGGAATTTTCCCCACCGTTGGATCTTTGATCCAAGGGCTTCTGTTTTACAGACGACAATCTTCTTGTTTTAACAAGAACAGAAGGATCTTACTAGAATTTTAATTCTGTTTGGCGCAAACGCCCCAGCGCTTGACATGTGTCACGCAGCGCACAGCGCAGCGCAACAACGCTTGCGCAACTGCGCTGACACGTGTCGCGCAGCGCACGGTGCAGCGCAACTGCGTTTTGCGCTGACACGTGTCGCGCAGCGCTTGCGCAACTGCGCTGACACGTGTCGCGCAGCGCAGCGCTTGCGTAACTGAAGCGTTGCTTCCTTTAATTTTTGTTTTAAATAGAGCCTTGCTCTGATTGGGCGCGCTGCCTTAGCCGCTGCGCTGACGTATCAATTTCTGACACGTGGCGCGTTGCGCGCAGCGCACGGGATTTGAAGCGTTGCTTTAATTTTTGAATTTTTGAAATTCAAACAGAGCTTTGCTCTGATTGGGGGAAACAAATGCCTCCCACCGTTGCGCTCACGTGAGTGCAGCGGTGGCAAGATCCTGGTCGTTGGATCAACTCAGGAGTTGAAGGAGCGCAAGCACCTATAAATAGGATCCCTGGCCCTCAGTAGATGATTACCATCTTTAAGAACTTTTGTTTTCAGAGCCCTGCTCTTGCCTTAAACTTTAGAGCCTTGCTCTCGTTTTTTCAAGAACTTCAGAGTTCAAACTCTAGAAAAAATCTTAGGTAAAATTTAACTTAAATTAAATTAATTTTAATTTTAATCAACAGAGCCTTGCTCTCATAGATCTTTAATTTAAAGAAACCCCTTTGGGGTTTCACCAACAGAGCCTTGCTCTCAAGAATCCATGGATCTGAAGAGATCTTGTTTCAGGGTTTTTAACCCATGAACAGAGCTTTGCTCATGGACCAAATGTAGATCTTTTTTATCTAAAAAAAATGAAGAACTCCTAAGAGTTTTCATGGATCTTTAGGATCCCAAAAAAAAATTTAATCTTTAGGAGTTTAAAGAAAAATTTTCTTTTAATAGATTTTCTCATCATTATCACAGAGCTAGGCTCTTTTAAGGAATTTTATTCCCCTGAGACCAGAGTTTGACAAGTATCACTCTGTGACAGAGCTTTGCTCTGAAAGAGGAGATTTTCTCCTTGTCTCTAGGGATTTTTATTATTAATGAAAATATTCTCTTGGGGATTAACTGACAGTCTCATCCAATGATGGGGTTGTCTTATTAACTGATGCATTGTCATCCAGATTTTATGGGTCCCCCTTTGGTCCCCTACCCACTGCATTACAGTGTGGTATAAATTTTAAAATGCCAGGCGTTGGAACTACGATATTGACGGTTGATTTTGTCCTTCCGCAAGAAACATGTCTTTTGATACCTCATTCCCGTTTGTTCGTTCGGAGGAAGGATTCCCCGAAGCACCCGTAGACCATGAGGTCCTAGCTATGATCAGGGACCACGACCCGGAATATAAGAATCTTCACCTTTGGGGGTCGTGGTACAACCAAATTATCATGGGTCGACAGAGCTTTTCGTGCGCAGTACCATCAGAGCCTATTACGGCGATCCACTATGCCAGCCCACCCCTGGTGCAGTATGCCGTGGAGATGGTCGATTGGACGTCAAAAGGCTTTCTTCATCCTGCTATAGATGCAATTCCAGTTCAGCGTCCTATGGTTTTGGATATCCTGGGACGCCGTATTTGTCAAGACGAGGCGCGACCTTAGGGGCAATCATATAACATAGGTCTGATCCCCCGCCATCCGATCGGCTATCTGCCATGGACTCGCTACATTCTGTCGGCGAAGAAGTCGCTGTTGATAAGGCTAGGGTTGTACACTGCAGTTTATGTTTCCCTCTTCCAATATCCCACGCTTCCCACCTGGTGGTTTAAGGCCTTTTTGAAGCAGTGGAACATCCCTACTCACACTTTCCTCACAATGGACCGGGAAGTGTCGATTTCTTTGGAGGAATTCACAGAGGTCTCCGGCTTACCGGTTATAGGGGAGCACTATGAGGAATTGCTTCCTACAGACGAATATGTCTTCGGTGCTAAGCCGGCAATAAGGGGCCTCACTCCGGAGAATGCTGTTCAATATCAATTTCCAAGTTTGATCAAAGTGTTGAACATCTATGAGGCCCTTTTTATCGAACGTGGGAGCCGTGAAGTTAGCTTCGAGGATTTCATCGCTCGATTCCTTCACCCAAACGTCCTCTCGGCAGAAGCTGCTAAGTTTGCCACACTTGATGACCCTTTCGGTCTAGGTTTGGACAACCTGCCGGCGAAGGAAATAGACCAAAAGGGTTTTTTCCTTCCTAACTCCCCGACTGTGTCTTTTGCGGAAGTTGCAACCCCGGGGATGGACGAGAAAGCCTTCTTCTTAGGATTTCTTGGGCTATGGCTGAGTTGGTTTGCGCTCCTGGTGCATTCTCGCCATATGCGGCCCTCTGTCTTTTACCCGGCTCACCGGATGACCATTGGGGTAAAAGTGGCTATTGGGATCGCCGGCTTAGCACACCTGTATCATGGCCTTAGTCAAGCAGCGGATGCTAATGAGCCTGGGGTACTGCACGTGATCTTCCCGATGCACTACTTCATATCATGGCTCGAGCTACATACATTGGGCGTCTTCGGTATGCACAAAGGCCCTCGTTCTATGACAGGTGCAGCTTCCCTCGAATTATACGACTGATTGGTGCCTCAATTGTGACTCCATCGCCACGGAATGCTAGGGGTTTGCTCCTTCGCCCCCACACCGTTGGAGACGGGATGTCTTTTATTGACAAAGTGCTGACTATTGAAAAGGCATCTACCACCACAGTGCGGCCATTGCAAGACACTTTCAAAGATGGGGCCTCAGTTTTGACGGCCGGGGAGACCCTCCATCTATATTCTATCAGACCGGGCTTCCTGGTGTTAAGGCAGAACGGTGTGGCGATTTTCATGAGATACAACCCGCATCGTTTCGCCCAACAACTGAGCTACAATCAAGGGGTACCATTAGAGGCTTTCCTACTGGAACCTGCTGCTACTGAAGAAGGGATGGAGAGCGCGCTGCATCACTTCATGCGTCTGAATACGGGTTCTCATTTTTTCATCAGCAAGCCGGCTTGTACCCCACGACTCCTCAATGCATATACAGAATGGTACAATCATTCGATGGGCGCCGTTATAAAGGAAGAAAAGCGATTGCTAGTCGACCGTAAGGGTGTGCCTCCCGGCAGCGACCGCAAAGCTCCTTTGGTGCCAAGGACCCCGGTAGTTCCTCCGCTGAAAGATGCTAGAGCCGGACCACCGCGTGTGCAGAGTCCTCCACGCGGATTGCCGCTTCCTGATACTGTGGATGCGCCACCAGCGCCCTGTGCTCCAGTGGAGACAGTAGTTGTGGCTTCGCCGGAGTCTGGTGTGGGCATGGACATCGGGACCCGCTGCCCCAAGGTGCCTGCAAAGCGCAAGTCGATCCCGGGTGCACCCAGGGCCGGTGGGCAGAAGAGGAAGAAGAAGTCGCTCTTCTCCGCTGACGTTGCGTTTGGTCAGGAACCTTACGCTCCCTATAGCGAGGGCTTGGGCAAGTACGAGACCAATAGAGGATTGGTTATGCCACCAGATGACACTGATCTGGCGGCCGCCATCGCAGCCTCAAAGCGATTGGCAAGGCGCGACGCATGGCTAGCCAAGCTTGCACAATCGGGTAATTACTAGTCGCCTTTTTTTATGGCATTGTACTTTTATCTTTGTCTTTGACTAATGCTTTTCTTTTCTTTTTCTTCAAACAGGCATCACCACTGAAGAAGCCATCGCTGCTTCCCTCAAGACTTTTCAAGAGGAAGAACGACTCAGGGCATCCTTAGGCCTCAGTACGTTTCGATTCATTAAGTCTTTACTCTCCTTTCGTTATGGTCGATCTGACCCTTTCTTTTTCTCATCACAGGAACCACAATGCCAATCCCGCACAGTGACGTAGAGACTCTTCCCGGGCCAGCCACTGATGTTTCAGTCTCTTCGGGGCTACCGCGAGAGACCTGACTTGAAGAGCCGATGAGAGATGCCTTGAAGGCTCTGGAGGCAACTCTAAACGAGGACGACGACTCCTTGATGAAGGAAGCGTCGAAAAGGTCCGTTGCGACGGCCCGGGAGGAAAGGAAGCGGTTGAAGCACGATGAGAAGGCACACAGGGCTGCTTTGGCTGTGGGAGCGGGCCCAAGCACTGTCCCTCGTGCTAATACTCCCTCGGAAGAGCCCCCGGTCGCCTTGTCTACAGCTCACAGACAGGCGGTGCGCGCAAATAGGGAGGCTAACGATAAGTCCACCTCAGGTAATATATCTTTCAAAATTTTGTTATAAGAATTATAAATCTGTCGGTTCTTATATATTCTGTCCTGCAGGGCCAAGTCCAACCGAGGGGGAGGCAGACCGTCGAACCCAAGGAGACAGAGGAGGAGGCACCGGCCGAACCCAAGCCGACGGTGAGCAACGTCGCCAGGGTTGCTAAGCCTGAGCTGGGGGTTGAGGGAATTGCATCAGAGAAGGCCGTTGATGCCGAGCCCGAGGTGGCGGCAAATGAGACGACCGCTATCACTGAGCCTGGGGCAGCGGCGGGTGGAGCATCTGGGACTGGTGACCTCATGGTAATGGCGGACAAGACAATGGCGACCGCCGAGCCCGAAGAAGTAGCGGGCGAGATGGGCACGACTCCTGGGGACGAGCCAGCCGCTCTTTCTTAAGAGTCTGGCAATGCTCCGATCATTGCTCTCCCTGTCTACGGTCCTCCGCTGTCCTCCGGTCGGGCGAGTACGACGACAGCCCCTGTCGAGTCCGGTGATGAGGCCACGGGAGGTGGACTCGTATCGATGGAGGAGGGAAACGCCTCTGTTTCGGCCGGCAGCTCATCAGGTAAATCCCAAGTTACTGTTTTTTTTATCTTACAATCCTTTCTGACAAGTTTACCTTTGTTTTTAACGCAGGTGCGGCCAGCGCCAATGCTCCATTGCTCGAGGGAGCGCCGTCAACTACTGCCTTGGCGGTGGTCACCTCTCAGCCTTCCTTTGTACCCTCAAAGATGTTGGAAGGTAAGGATTTGCAACCCACTAGTTTTCTCTTTCAGCCGCATAATTTATGTACTAATGTCGTATTATTGCGTCTTTCCAGGAGTGCTTTTTGACCATCTCTATCAGGTGTTGCTCCCACACTTCTCCTTCCCATCTGGACTCGCTTCTTCCTCCGGTGGCGCCGGTGAGTATAGTTTCCAACTGATATCTTTCTCTTTTTTTTGTAATGGAATTATTTCTGACTTTCACTCGTCTTGATTGCAGTGCTACAAATCGAAGGAGGGGATGAAAGATCAGTCGCGCCACCGGCCCTTCCGGCCTTGCCGCCCGCTGCAGCTGGTATAGTAAACTATCTCATCAATGACTTTTTT
Source organism: Agapanthus africanus (assembly GCA_030015575.1). Lineage (NCBI taxonomy): Eukaryota > Viridiplantae > Streptophyta > Magnoliopsida > Asparagales > Amaryllidaceae > Agapanthus > Agapanthus africanus. The sequence goes on along the minus strand of CM057339.1, from coordinate 78,626,586 downwards.
TTGTATTTCTTCAACTGTCATCTAATCGTATTTTGTTTTTTCAGCTGTCGTTCCAATCCCGGCGCCCTTTAAGTCTCGCGTCATAATGCCGGCAGACCCCTTCCTGAGACGTCCGTCTTCGAAGGGTGCCGTAATGAGCTTGGGCATGCAGAGCGGATATGTCGAGGAACTCGACGCAGACGCTCTCCTATCTGCTGCGGATTTCGCTGCGGAGGTTAACCCGATGTTGGCGGCGTTCGTGGCTTTTCATGATGGAGGCGTCATCGAGCTTTGGGTCAACCACTGCAGGGAAATCGAGGTCCACCTGCATCAGTCGGAGTTTATGCGCCCTGCTCCGAAGACCTTAGCCGTAAGCATTCAAAGAGAAGCGTGGATCGAGAAAAGCGCTTCTTACTTCTGTCACCTGGAACAAGAAGCGGCTTCACGGCTGAGGGAATGCCAAGAGACTTCGAGCGAGACGGCTCGTCTGCGCGCTGAGGTTGAGACCAACACTGCCCAAGTGAAGGTTATCTTTGAGGGCCTCCTGGAGCGTTTCTCTAATGGGCTAACACTGAAGCGGAAACTCGATGATGCCGAGCGTAATGCCCAAGGTCGTGAAGCAGCTCAGCAGGCCGTTAGGGAGAAGCTTGCGTCCTTCTTGCAGCAACGGGCTCAAGTGGAGGCAGAACTGGCGGTGGTGGCCGATCAGGAAAAGGCATGGAAGGAAGTGCGCGAACAACTGATAGGGCTATTTAAGATGCTTCCTTCCCAGTAGCTGCCTTTGTGTCAATATACTTGTAAAATTTTCCTTTTTCGAATAAAATGTATCCATTCTTTATTCTTTTGTACAATTCACCTTGTACTTGATTGAAGTTAATAAATAAAGATACACATTTTTTCTTTGCAATGTCTTGTATGCTCTTTTGCTTTCTCCCTTTCTCTCATTATCAGCATGCTGTCTCAACAAACACGGTTGACAGATAAAAGAGTAAGCATCTTAGTTTTTCCAAGAAACAGCGATGGCTTAGGCCACAGGTTCAGATCTGTCGCCTAAGACTTTTCAACTCTATGAGCCGTGAGGGTCTCATAGAGATTTTTCTCCCTACGGATCGAGAGGATCTCGTAGGTGTATTTTCTTCTTAGGAATCATGAGGATTCCTAAGTGTGTTTTCTCTTATAAGTTGTAAGGATCCTATAAGAGAATTTTCCCTCTTATGAGTCGAGAGGACCCGTAAGCGGTTGTTTCCCTCCTTGTCGAGATTCGACTTTAGAGAGTGAGACCCATGAATAGTATGCAAGAGACCGTTTTAGACCGACTTGCAGGGTCCCAGTGCTCAGGAAACAAGTTTTTTAATCCCTGCTGCTTAAGGCTTTATCTTGCAAGTTGAGACGAATCGGGAATTTCTCGCGGAGATACTGGTTTCTCTATGGGCCGACGCGAATCAGGAGGCTCTCATCAAGGACGCTAGTTTCCCTGAATTGAGGTATTTGCCAAGGACACTTGTTTCCCTGGGGTTGAAACGAATTGATGTATTCCTGCGGAGACGCTAGTTTCTCTGCGGGTCGACGCGAATCAGGATTTTCTTGTCAAGGAAACTGGTTTCCCTGAGTCGAAGGATTTTGCCAAAGACACTGGTTTCTTCGGGGTTGAAACGAATCGGGAATTTCTCACGGAGACACTGGTTTCTCTGCGAGCCGACGCGAATCAGGAGGCTCTCATCAAGGACACTAGTTTCCCTGACTTGAGGTATTTGTCAGGGACACTGGTTTCCCTGGGGTTGAAACGAATCGATGTATTCCTGCGGAGACGCTAGTTTCTCTGCGGGTCGACGCGAATCAAGATTTTCTCGTCAAGGACACTGGTTTCTCTGAGTTGAAGGATTTTGCCGAAGACACTGGTTTCTTCGGGGTTGAAATGAATCGGGAATTTCTCGCGGAGACACTGGTTTCTCTGCGAGCCGACGCGAATCAGGAGGCTCTCATCAAGGACGCTAGTTTCCCTGAATTGAGGTATTTGCCAAGGACACTTGTTTCCCTGGGGTTGAAATGAATCGATGTATTCCTGCGGAGACGCTAGTTTCTCTGCGGGTCGACGCGAATCAGGATTTTCTCGTTAAGGACACTGATTTCCCTGAGTTGAAGGATTTTGCCAAAGACACTGGTTTCTTCGGGGTTGAAACGAATCGGGAATTTCTCACGGAGACACTGGTTTCTCTGCGAGCCGACGCGAATCAGGAGGCTCTCATCAAAGACGCTAGTTTCCCTGACTTGAGGTATTTGTCAGGGACACTGGTTTTCCCTGGGGGTTGAACTGATCTGTGATGGTCTTTCAGGTTTTATATAAGTTACCGTCAAAACCGTGAAGCTAGAAATTTGATCTTCGCTTCGTTCGCTGGCACTGCGTCTGCTGTATTGAGACGAATGCCGCGGTTGTCTCTAGGCTGTTGTTGAACCGTCAAGATTTGGTTTAGCTTTCTGGCGGAACCTGTTGGGAAGGTGTGGTTCCCTCTTTGTTTGTGCCCTTGGATTGTATACAGGGATCGATGTGATCTCAATTGTAGGGCAAAAGTTTCATTCATTTTTATTGTTTTATTTCCGCGATGCTCTATCATTTCAGCTTTTATATCGCGAAGGTCGCGATTGCCCAATCATTTCGGCTATTTTTCGCGGTGCCCAATCATTTCGGCTATTTATTTTATTTTTACTCGTTGCTTTTTATTGCGAGTTGCCCAATCATTTCGGCTATTTTGTATGCATACGTTTTCTTTACTTGCTGCTTTTTATTGCAAGCTGCCCCATCATTTCGGCTATCTCGTAAGCATGTGCGGCTTGCTGGCTTTTCACCGTAAACCTGAAATTAGACACCGATTTCGGCATCAGCACCGCTACAACTGGGATATTGCCAGGAGCGAATCATCATTCGCCTCTGTCGATGTCGAACAAAGGTGGCTTAGCGAACAGGGTTAAGGTCCTGTCGACTAAGGCTTTTAACTTCATGAGCCGTAAGGGTCTCACAAAGGTATTTCTCCCTACAAGTCATGAGGATCTTGTAGGTGTATTTTCTCCTTAGGAATCATGAGGATTCCTAAGTGTATGTTCCTCTGTAAGTCGTAAGGATCCTACAAGAGGGTTTTCTCCTTGTAAGTCGAGATGACTTATAAGGATTGTTCATCATGCATACATATCCCCAGTCATGGATGGGACTTGATTAGGGAAATGATTATTCGCGCCCGTGGATTGTATACAAGGGTCAGTATTGAACCACTTGTAGGGAAAAATCAAAGGTTGTAGAGGTTGCTTAAGCACAGGTTTAGGTCTCTGTAACTTAAGACTTTCAAATCTTATGAGCCGTGAGGGTCCCATAAGAGAGTTCTCCTTACGAGTCGTGAGGATCTCGCAAGTGTATTTTCTCCTTAGGAATCGTGAGGATCCCTAAGTGTGTTGCTCCCTTGTGAGTCGTAAGTATCTCACGCGGGTGGTTTCTCCTTACAAGGTCGAGAGGACCCTGTAAGTGTCTTTTTAACGAGATTGCGCCCTTTCAGGTTTTCACAAACACTCACCGGTAGTCCTGCTGTTTTTACTCACGGAGCCCTTTCGGATTTTCATCCATGCCCATTTTGCTTATGGACATACCGTTTTTGTTGTTTTTTTTTTATTCTCTTCTTTTTTTTACGAGGTCGCGCCCTTTCGGGTTTTTCACGAACACTCGCCGGTAGCCCTGCTGTTTTTACTCACGGAGCCCTTTCGGGTTTTCATCCGTGCCCATTTTGCTTATGGACATACCGTTTATTATATATATATTTTTTTATATTTTTTTTATTTATCTCGTCAGCCTAAGGATGCTGCGGTAGTAGTTTAAAAACGTTTCGGTCCTTCATTAGTTTAAGGACGTTTCGGTCCACCATTAGTTTAAGGACGTTTCGGTCCATCCAGGAGAAGGCCGGCTACTGCTTATAAAGTTTGAGTTTAGGAAGATAGCGAGCGGACATAGTCGTCGTCATCTATCATTGACCTAGGCAGTAACTCGCTAAGCGTAGTATTTCTTTAAGAATCGACCATTTATTGGCCTGTAAGGCCTTACACCGTGCATATCCATAAGTAGATAGGCTCCACCCTAGTAGACCTTGTCTATGATGTACAGGCCTTCATAGTTTAGCTCGAATTTTCCCCGCTTGGCGCGATTGGGGATCATAGGCCTTTTGACCACTAGCACGAGTTCGCCTTGGCGGAATGTCCTCGGCCTAGTCAATCTTTTATATGAGCGCGTCATCTTTGCTTTATAAGCCTCCAGATTTTGTTGCGCTATGAGCCGTGTTTCATCAAGGGCATCAAGCTCCTCAAGCCGAAGGTGAGCATTCTCTTCGTCCGTCAGCTCGTAGTGGACTGCCATTCGTAGAGAAGACAGCTCTATCTCGAGGGGGAGTACTGCTTCTGTACCGAATACCAACGCGTACGGCGTTGTGTTCGTGGCCGTCTTGAACGTAGTTCGATACGCCCAGAGAGCTTCTTGCAGTCTCTCATGCTGGTCCTTTTTATTTCGGGATACCGTTTTCTTTACGATCTTCGTCAAGGACTTGTTGAAGGCCTCAGCTAGACCGTTATCCCGCGGATTATAAACTGAGGAATATCTCCAGTCTATGTTATGCTGTTGTGCGAAGCGACTGATCTTGTGGCTTCTGTAGGCTGGCCCGTTATCGGAGATGATCCGTCGCGGAGTTCCAAACCGATTTATGACGTGCATCTTGAAGAAATGGAGGATATTCTCCGTCTTCACTTCCCTCAACGGTACTGCTTCTGCCTATTTGGAGAAGTAATCAGTCGTCGCCAGGATGAAACGATGTCCTCTAGATGATACTGGTTCGATAGGGCCGACTATATCAGTTCCCCACATTTCGAACGGCCAGCTAGCCACCGTTGGATGGAGTGGATTTGGATGCTGGTGGATGAAGTCCCCATGAATTTGGCATAAGTGGCATTGCTTCGCATATTCGAGGCAGTCCTGAATCATCGTGGACTAGTAGTAACCCATCCGTTTAATCTTCAACTTCATCTTTGGGCCTGCTTGGTGAGAACCGCAGAGTCCATCGTGAACTTCCTGAATGACTCCTTTTGCCTCTTCAGGTCCCAGACATCTTAACCACAGAGAATCAAACGACCTCTTGTACAGAGTATCATTGACGAAGGCGAAAGACAGAGCTCGTTTCATAAGCTGATGTCTTGAGGACGCATCTTCGGGCGTTCGACGGTATTTGAAGTAGTCTATAAAGACTTCTCTCCAATCCTCGGTATTTTCCCGATCTTTTATTTGCAGGGTCGTCTGCTCAGTCGCTCCCTTTTCTTCGGATGATTCCGGAGATATTTCCGCTGGGGCAAGTACCCGACGGCTTTGTACCACGATTCTTACATCATCGAGGTTCTCATCAGCCAATTCCGTAGCGAGCTTGGCCAACGCGTCCGCTTTGCTGTTTTCCGCGTGCGGTATGTTTTTCAAAGTATAGGAAGGGATTTGGGTCAACAGTTGCTGCACCTTTTCGCCGTACTTCACCAACTCTGGTTTGCACGTTTGGTAGTCGCCGTTTACTTGACTAACGACCAGTTGGGAATCTCCGTATATGAGGAGGTTTTCAATTCCCATGTCGATGGCGATCTCGAGGCCGGCTATCAAAGTTTCGTATTCGGCTTCATTGTTTGTCCTCGGTTCTGTTAAGGAAAAAGCAAAGCGCATTATCCCTCCTTGTGGAGTTACAAAGATGAGTCCTACCCCCGATTTGATTATAGGGGTACTTTGTTTGTGCTTCTTCATGGAAGATGCTCCATCGAAATAAAGCTCCCATCGGGTATCACCACCGTCGATCGCATCAAACGCATGTTCGTCAGGAAGATCGCAATTCAGAGGAGAATCGGCGGGTATCGGATGCTCAGCGAGGAAGTCAGCGATGGCCTGGCCTTTCACTGCCTTGAGAGGTTGGTACGTTATCGAGAACTCCATCAAGAGCAGGGCCCATTTAGCGAGTCGCCCCGTCAATATGGCCTTCGACATTAAATATTTAAGGGGGTCCACCTTCGAAATGAGACGGACTTCATGCGCCAACGCATAGTGCCTAAGTTTTGTTACCGCGAAGATCAACGCTAGACAATGTTGTTCAATAGGGGAATAGTTACTTTCTGCCCCCAGTAGAACTCGACTCAAGTAATAGAGAGCTCTCTCCTTCCCTTTATCGTTCTCTTGTGCCCATAATGCACCTAAGGGAATTTCAAGGGCGGTTGTATAAAGAATGAGGGGCTTTCCCTTGACCGGAGCAGCCAATACTGGCGGATTCTGGAGGTACTGCTTGATTTCATCCAGCGCGTCTTGGCATTTATGATCCCAGACGAACGGGGTTCCCTTCTTCATCAGGTGGCTGTAAGGACGGCACTTGCTTGAAAGGTTGGCTATAAATCGTCGTATATAGCGAGCTTCCCTTGGAGAGACCGCAGCTGTTTGAGAGTCCTTGGCAGAGGCATTTCCATGATCGCCTTGATCTTTGACGGATCTATCTCAATACCTCGGTGTCGGACGATGAATCCCAGGAATTTGCCCGAGGAAACTCCGAATGCACACTTGAGAAGGTTCATCTTCAAGTTGTATTGTTGAAGGCGTTGAAATACGGTCTTCAGATGCTTGAGATGTTCCTCGTATGATTTGCTTTTAACCACGAGATCGTCGATATAGCATTCGACAATTTCGTGTATAAGTCATCAAAGATTTTCGTCATGGCCCTCTGATAGGTGGCACCGGCGTTCTTTAGACCGAAGGGCATCACCTTATAGCAAAATATACCTAAAAGAGTCCTGAAGGCGGTGTGCTTCTGGTCTTCGAGATGCATCTTTATCTGATTATACCCTGATGAGCCGTCCATGAAGGAAAAAACCTCATGAGTGGACATATTGTCTATCATCAGTTCGGTGACTGGCACTGGGAAATCGTCCTTCGGGCAAGCTTTATTGAGATCCCGTAAATCCACGCATATGCGCACTGTCCCATTTTTCTTCATCACCGGGACGATGTTGGCGATCCACTCGAGATACTGTACTTCCTGGATGAAGCCAGAGTCGATCAGTTTCTTGACTTCAGCATTGATGCTCATCTCAAGCTCGAGCCGCATTCTTCTCGGCGCTTGTTTGATTGGTTTAACGTCCAGGGATATCGCCAATTTATACACAGCAATTTCTGGATCTAGTCCTGGCATTTCGGAATAGTTCCATGCGAAGCAATCTTTATGCTGCATAAGCAGGTCTTTTAACGCAGCCACCCTTTCTTCAGATAGCAGCTCGCTGACGAATGTCGGTCGCGGATCGTTTGCCATCCCCAACTCAATTTTCTTGAGGTTATCCGCAGTGGTATGTATTCCATCCTCCAGCTCTTTTGGCGCTGGTGGGAATTCTGAGATCACCTCATCGTTGCTGTTTTTGAAGCACCAAGGAAGGTCATCCATGTTCTCGGGCTCTTCCTTTGATATCATTATCATGTGACAAGTACGAATTCGCTTCCAAGACCAATGTGGAGCTGGTTCTGCTCTCGAGGCTTTGGGTTCGTGCCTCTGTGGCGGCGTTATCCTCCAGTTGTCAGACAGAGCGAACTTGCCGAGCTGATACTGATCTTCGACCCAGTTCTTGAAGGTGAAGCAGTCTTCGAGAGGGTGCCCTATTACTCGGTGATAAGAGCAATAGTTCGGGTGAGAAACTTCACCTGCTTATTCGGGGTGTTTAGACTCCGGAAGTGTAAGCATATGATGTTTTAGAGCGAGATCAAGTATTTTCTTCGTCTTGTCCCGAGGAAAAGAGTACGCTCGACCCATTTTCCTTATGAGGGATAGATCGAAACCGCTCGATGCCCGCTTGCGTCGCTTCTTAGTCCCGCTTTGTTTCTGTTGAGCGTCTTTTTCGCGTTTCGACTTGTTTCTGCCTCTGCGTCGAGCTTTTTTTATAACAGGTTGACAGGGAGCGGCATCTTCATCTTCCATGGCCTGTTGGAGGAGGCATTGCGTTTTGGCTTTCTCATAGATGGCCATTTCGCGGTTATGGTCGTCTCGGACTTTTTGACCAGCTTCCCTTATAAGCTTGTCCATTTGCTCTTCGAACGACGGACTGGGCACTTTTGTATCAGGAACTTTTACTGGTTCAGGATTAGCGTCCTCCCATTGAGCATCCGCTTCTTCATCGAAGTCATGCACGACGTAGCAACCGTGGAGTAGCTCTCGTTTCTTGGACCGAATGTAACCAAGCCCGATTGTTTCCATTCTCCCATTAGGCAACTTGTGCTGAGTCCCGGGGACGTTCCAGACCCTGTCGTAGAACTTGGCTTTTCGAGCGGTCTGTTTAAAAGATATCCCTTGGCGCTTTAGCGGCCTCTTCAAGCCTTCTGTATAATATCTGGGGAGACGGATGGGCTGAAGCCTGTCAAGCGTATGATCCGTACCGTGCAAGATTTCTTTCTCTACTTTGGTTTCCTCAGAGCGGTAGAATAGAATTGCCTTTTCACCTCTTCGCCTGGGAGGGACAGAGAACGCTCGCAACTCCTCTACACTGTAGATATCAAGCGCATCCAGTTCTTTATGGTGTTTAAGCGGCACCATGGCGACTTGCAGACTTTGCTCTTCATCAGCGGACGTTTGTATTGAAGGTCGAGTAGAGAATACAGCATGGACCTCATCTTCCGAGTCGCTACCAAAGATCAACGTAGGAGCAGATGGTCCCGGCTTATTGTATTAGGGCGGACCCGAATAAACTATCTCCTCTTCCTCCTCAGTATCACTGCCGAAAACAGGGATGGTGGCGTTAGCCTTATTCTCCGGCTTGTGACACCTCTCCGTGTCTTCGAAATCCGGTAAAAAGTATTTGGCATCTTCATATTTGGGGACCTCATTCACAGAGAACGGGTTCAGTTCTCCCATCACGGTATACTCGAGACCATCCTTAAAATACTTCATACACTGATGTTGTGTAAAAGGGATGATGTTGTAGTCGTGTAACCATGGTCGGCCAAGCAGAGCATTGTAGCATGTCTTGGCGTCTATGACGTGGAATTTAATGTCCGTGACGAGTAGCCCAAAGCGTAGCGTCAGTATCACAGACCCAAGAGTTCTTGATGATTGGGAGTCGAACCCGGAGATGGTGATCTTATCCCGAGCAAGGTGCTGGACGCTCATGCAGATTTCTTTTAACACCCGCACATTGAGGAGATTAACGGAGGATCCATTGTCGATCAGGATTTTGCCTATCTTTATATCGTGGCAATATCCCGAGACATAAAGGGGGCGATTGTGTTCGCACGTCCCAAGGAGAAGGTCTTCATCACCAAAAGTGACATCGGCCGTGTGCCCTTCCTCCAATTCATCCTTCATTTTTTCTTCGGCCAGGAAAGCTTGGAATTTCCCCGGCTCCTGTAGTGCCTTGATTAACGAATCTCTCGCCTCTTTTTATAGTAAAAGGGCGTCAAGAATGCTGAGCTGCGAGGGTAGCTTCCTCAGATGCGCTAAGACGTTGTAATCCACATTATTTTTCTGTGGCGGGTCCTTGGCAGTTAGCTCTTCTATGACTCGGTCATCTAAGACGATATCTTCAGAGACCTTTTCTTTCCCTTTATCTTTTTTGTTTGAGGGTCCGAGATTCTTTTCGGGTAGCGTCCGATTACGCAGCCGGATATTTTCACAGACCTTCTGCTCTTCTTTTTTTCCCGATGTGGACTCTTTGAAGAGGGGGCTAAGAGCCAGCTCTTCATCAGAATCGCTCCCGAATGTAAGCACTTGTGATCCCCCGGCGTTAACCATGCGACAATTGCCGGTAGTTCTGTTAAGCCCTTCGGTCGTATTTTTCCGCTCCCGACGAGTTTTGCGCTTCTCCCGCTTAAAATGTTGTCGGTGAGCAACATATCCTTGCCACCATCTATCAAAAGCTTTGCACTCTTCGGTAGGGTGCGAAATCTTCCGATGATATAAGCAGTAGGAGGGGGGCATTTCCGCTTCACTGGTAATGTTTCCTTCAGAGGATGGTAGCTTCATACCCATTGATATGGCTTTAGCAAACCTTTTCCTCATCTTGAATTTGCTTTTATCCGCGGTGGATGTATTTTGCTCCAGCGGGAGTGTCTCAGCTCTTTCGTCAAGTCGCTGGCGCTTGGCCCTTTCAAATATAGCCGGCTCTCATTCCCGATCAGCTTTACTTTTCAACAGAGCTTCATTGAGGAATGCGTCAATTGTTTCATCCGATGGCCCCAGAAATTCCGGTTTAGGATCTGCCCCCAGCTTTTCAGTGCAAGGAGTTTTCTCATCGTCTGTAAACGAATGGGACGTCATATGATAGCTCGCCACGTATTCTTCAGATTCATCCGACGAACTGTCTCCCTCATCTTCCTCTTGAAAGACGTGGTTGAGGAACTCTTGGAGTGTAATGGGAGTCCGTGCTTTCTGGTTGTATTCCTCCAGCGCGTCAATTTGTTTTTGTAAGTCCGTGCGCTTGTCGCCAGGCTTCACGGGCTTCTTGTATTTCTTCTTCTTCTTCTTTGAAGATTTTGACGGCTGGTTGTGAGTGCTTGGGCCACCACCATCGGTCTTTGGAGTTGGACGCGGCTTCAACATCCCTTCAATGATCTGAGGTTCCAACGGGTTCTTCCACTTGATCGCTGGGCATGTTTGAAGATTGTTCAGCATCCTCTTTGTTTTGGCTGATAGCACAACCTCCCATGGAGCTTCTTCAACGAGAGAGCACGTTGCCCCCGGCGTATTCACCTTTTTAGAGGTATGAGGTTGTGGCGGGTTCACCTTCCATCTTTCAGACAACGCGAACTTGCCCTGTTGGTACTGGTCCTCAATCCAATTTTTGAAGACGTAGCAGTCCTCGATCGGATGACCCAGTACTCGGTGATAGAGACAGTAATTGGGATCATGAACGTCGTTCGGCTGCGACGGACGTCTTGGATCCGGCAGGTTTATGAGTCGGTTGCGCAACGCCAGCTCGAATAATCTTCTCGTTTTATCTCGGGGAAACGAGTAAGGACGTCCTAGCCTCTCCTCAAGGGGTACGTGCGGACGCATATTATTTTGACGAACAGCTGGTTTCAAGTTGCCCAGCTGTTGTTCAGCATTAGCGACAACAATTGCTTTTCCCTTCCCCTTTTCATTTCGAGAGTCCGGCTTTGGAGGGGGAGGTCTATGGCCCATCTAATCCATCTGAGCTAGCTTGTCGATCAGGGCCTGGAAGGTAGTCGGCTTGATGAACATCATAAATTGCGAGATGGTTGCTTGCAGATCAAGGGTTCCCACAAACATACCCACTGCAGGAGCTTCTTCAATGCGTTGCTCGCATTTTGACCATAAGTTCCACCACCGTATAGCATATTGGACCCATGTCTCGTCTGGCTTCACCCTGGCATTAATCAATGCCATCATCGGGGTGCGTTCGCTGGCGCTTGCAAAACGCTGGGTAAACAGCAGCTCCATCTCCGCGAAGGTCTTGATAGAGTCGTTTGGGAGCTCAGAGTACCACTCGAACGCTATATCTGACAAGCTGCCAACGAACTGGAGCAGTTTATCATCACCGCCAGTGTTGCCGCAAAGCGCCCTAAACTGGGCAACATGCTGGTGGGGATTGCCCGTCCCCTTATAAACATGGAATTTCGGTATTGTATAGCCCGGCGGGTACTTGATCTGATCATACCAGCTTGGATACGGTCGCCCCGTCTTGACAACTTGGCCGGCTGCCTCAGTCGCCTGATGAACCCGGATCTGCTGAGCTATATATTCGTCCAAGTCAGCTTTAGAGATTGTATCCTCCTTGGCTGTTGACAGAGCCGGTGGAGGATTTGACGTTTCTCCCCTATCGTCTTCAAGGACGATCGGGGGATCTTCAGCAGGAGGATCTTGGTGGATCATCATTCCCACCATGTCCTGGAACAGGAGGGCCATTCGCTTTATGTTGGCTGCTTGTTCAGCAGCCTCTTTATCCTTCTTCTCTAATATGTGGCGAAGGAATTCAGCGTCAGTCTCTTGCTCCTGGCGTTCATCAGAGGACGCTTCAGGTCTTTCTTTTGGCCCAGTGAGTGCGGCCATCGCGTTCATCATCTCCTGGAGCTTTTGCTGTTGCTCCTGAGCTTTGGTCACTGACCGTGTAAGCGGTCTATGACCTGTAGATGCACGGCTGTCCTCTTTACCAGACGCCATGTAGACGGTATGGACCACGATGCCCCCGGACTTAGGGCGTTTAGGCTCACCGCCTTTGGCATTTGCCGCGGGCGTGGGAATTTTCTCTGGCCTCCTTCTCTTATGGGCCGTTGAAGTTGAAGGGGCCGTTGCAGCAGGCACCCTGGTGGTGGTCGTCCTTTGCTGTTTGTTCGGACGGTTCTTTTCTTCTTGCACTTTTGCCCTTTTCTGTTGGCGAAAGTGATTTTGGTCGATTACCGAGTCCTGAACTCTCTGCCAGACCTTATAAATCCTGGAGGACAGCCGTTGAGGGGGCTTCTCCAGCTTCGTTTCCGGAACCCTCTCCGCAGGTGGAGGAGATCTTTTCAGCATAGAAGTTGGAGAGTTCTTACGCACCCTCCTTAACGGTTCAAAGCTGTTCCCAGTTGGAACAGCAGTATCAACTTCCACCATTGGAGCGGGTGGAGTTAGCCCCGAGGGGGAGTTGCCCCCAGCCTTCCTTACTCGGCGCCAGTGGCGACGTCGAGCATGACGAGCCGTTGGGACTGGCTCAGCGATAGGGACAGCTTCATCTTGCCCCCTGTCCGAATAAGGCGCTGCTGGTGCCAGCCTCTTAAAGACGGAGGTCGTCCTTTGAGTGGCAATATTCAATCTGTCAAAGATAGATCCACGAGCAGGGGCAGCAGCCGGAATAGTCAGCCTTGAAAAGAATGACTCCTTGACAGGAGAAACCGCTTTGGCGACTTCGGGAGCAGCCGTCTTCTTTGGGATGGCCTTCTCAGGTATCATGGGCTTTTTGGCGGGCCCTTTGGAGTTCAGACTCAGTCTGGTGAAGACCGAGGAGTTGGACGACCCGTTGAGAGGGGCCGTGGGAGTAGCAAGTCAATCGAAGACCGATTTCTTTGAAGCTTCCGGTACGGGTATTGGCAGGGTGAAGCTTGCAGGAGGGATCACGGTCCCGAAAAACAGGCCAGTGGTGGCCTGAGTCATTTTCTCCACAGGCATAGTAAGGACGGAGGCCGCTTGAGGCCCATATGCTACACCTCCAGGTGAGGTGGAGCGTCGGTTGCATTGGCACTTCGAGCAGTTCGAGCAATTTGAGGCCATTGATGCTTGATTTCTGTGCCAGGCAAAAGACCAAATCTTAGTAACTTACAACCCAAAGGAAACCATTAACAAACCGCGATTCGTTCGCGAAGACGACACACGAAGTGTGAAGTAGAAAGAGGAAAAGGTCCCACCGGACGTGCCAGAATCTGTTCCCCCCCGAACGGCGACCAAGACGTGGACGCCTAGCCAGATATTCGGGGCAGATGCTATTTGGTTTTATCCGTCTACCTCTCCGAAGATGCCAAGTTGATTTATGGCACCGTGTATTGGAGGTTTAGACGGATGCGGCCGATGTAGCAGACTTCGTCAGATTCCCCCTCGCTAGAGGGGTTTTTGACTGTGGGGATGCTCTTCCCTGCAGGCGTAAGCCCCTGCAGTTAATTATGCTACCGCATCGCGGTAACAACTTTCTCCTTCTCCAGAATTTCACTTCGTGTCGTGGGTGTTTGTTTTGTTTGTGGTTGCCCGTGGATTGTATACGGAGACTAATTTATGTCGTCACCCGTAGGACGTGGATTAGTCCAAATCCGTATTTACTTAGATTTGGGTTTGGGGTTTTGGTTTAAGGATACGTTAGCCCTATTTAAGGCTAAGATCAACTCAAACTTTTGTTAAGGATACGTTAGTCTAATTTGAGACTAAGATCGACTTAACGGGATCGTTTAGATCCGATAAAAGAGCATTTGGGCTCTATTGTTCTAGTTTAGGGACATAGTGGTCCATTGCCAGTTTAGGGACATGGTGGTCCATTGTTAGTTTAGGGACATGGTGGTCCATCATTCCAATTTGGGGACGAAAATTAGTTTAAGGACATTTCGGTCCAACGTTCCCATTTTGGGACGAATATTAGTTTAAGGACATTTCGGTCCACGAATTTAAGGACCCCGCAGTCCGTATCGATGTGTGGTTGTCGAGACCCGTCACCTCTCTGACGTCGTTGAAGGATTACAATGATAGGTGTCAGAGGAGTTCAGAGATGTACCCTTGAACCGGATGTGAATTGATTTAAGAGAGCAATCTTGCTCAGTCAATTTAATTTAAGTACTTACGACCATGATTGGGCTAAGTCCAGTTGAAAATGTTCAACAATTTATTTGCATTTGGCCTGTTAGGCCTTTATTTGAGCTCTGCCATCTTTAAATGATGCACAGCATCTAAATTGGTCTGTTGGACCTTCATTTGGGCTCTGCCCCTTTTTATAATGCATTGCATTTTTTTCATTAGGCCTGTTAGGCGTTTTAATTGGGCTCTGTCTCTTTTAACAGTGCACAGCACATTTTCTTTTTGGTCTGATAGATCTTTTTATTGGGCTCTGCCCTTAATAATGCATGGCATTAAATGCTCTGACAATGCCCCACGTGGTTTGTCAGGCGCTTTGCACCGATTAAGGAGCGCAAGGCGCAAACTCATGTGATGATGACATGTGTCACGCTCTGGTGAGCGCAAGCGTAGTGCGCTGCGACAGTGCGCTGCGCCGTTGCGCTGCTGACACGTGGCGCGCTCTGGTGAGTTGTGCCAACTTTAAAGAGCAATGCTCTATTTTAAAAGCGCACAGCGCAAGTGGCCTTGGAGCTGACACGTGGCGCTTTCTGGTGGCTTGCGCCAACCCAGGAGCGCAACAGTGCAGATTTGCAAGTGCAAGGCAATGTTTTAATAACTTAATCCAATTTTGGATTTAAAAGAAGAATCTTTAAGATTCCAGAACCAACGGTTCATAAAAAAGTGCAAGGCACTGTTATTATTATGTATTTTTTTATTGAAGATCATTGATCTTGTTCTTAGATCAATGATCTATTCAGAAGAAATTCTTCTTTTATAAAGGTTTTTTACCTTTTCTTTTCTTTTTCTCGAGTTCCTCTCAAAGTTCTTCAGAGCTCTCCCTATTTTGTTGTTTTTGATAAGGATCTCGATGTTCTCAATGTTGATGATCTTTTGAGTTGGGGTCTAGGGGTCTTTATATAGTGCCCATAGATTTGTTAAGTTTGTTAAAGAGATCATTCTCTGAATGATTTGGGGAATTTTCCCCACCGTTGGATCTTTGATCCAACGGCTTCTGTTTTACAGAAGACAATCTTCTTGTTTTAACAAGAACAGAAGGATCTTACTAGAATTTTAATTCTTTTTGGCGCAAACGCCCCAGCGCACAGCGCAGCGCAACAGCGCTTGCGCAACTGCGCTAACATGTGTCGCGCAGCGCACGGCGCAGCGCAACTGCATTTGCGCTGACACGTATCGCGCAGCGCAGAAGCGTTGCTTCCTTTAATTTTTGTTTTAAATAGAGCCTTGCTCTGATTGGGCGTGCTGCCTTGGGCGCTGCGCTGACGTATCAACTTCTGACACGTGGCGCGTTGCGCGCAGCGCACGGGATTTGAAGCGTTGCTTCAATTTTTGAATTTTTGAAATTCAAACAGAGCTTTGCTCTGATTGGGGGAAACAGCTCCGAGTACCATTCAAATGTCGTTTCCGCTAAGCTGCCGACGAACTGGCGAAGTAGCAATTTGTCATCACCTCCGGTATTGCCGCAGAGAGCCCTGAACTGAGCGACGTGCTGATGGGGGTTGCCTATCCCCTTATACACGTGAAATTTAGGGATCGTATATCCCGGTGGGTACTTAATTTGATCGTACCAGCTTGGATAGGGTCTCCCAGTTCTGACGATTTGGCCAGCGGTTTCGCTTTCCTGATGAGCTCGTATTTGTTAAGCTATGTAGTCATCAAGCGCAGCTTTCAAGATCGTCTCTTCCCTGGCTGCTGATAAAGCTGGAAGAGGGTTTGATTTCTCCCCTCTGTCGTCTTCAATGATTATTGGGGGATCTTCGGCTGAAGGGTCCGGCTGGATCATCATGCCCACCATATCTTGGAACAGGAGCGTCATTTGTTTTATGTTAGTCGTTTGTTCCGCGGATTCTTTATCTTTCTTTTCGAGCATTCTTCGGAGGAACTCGGCATCGGTTTGCTACTCTTGGCGTTGATCCGACGATACTTTCGGACTTTCTTTCTGCCCAGTAAGTGCGGCCATTTTTGTCAGCATCTCCTGGAGTTTCTGTTGTTGCTCCTGAGCCTTTGTTACGGACCACGTAAGTGGTCGATGACCCCCAGAAGCATGGCTTTCCTCTTTTCCGGAAACCATATAAATGGTGTACACTACCATGCCCCCAGACTTGGGGAGTTTAGGTTCAGTACCCTTGAGATTTGTCGTAGGCACGCGGATCTTCTCCGGCCTTCTCCTTTTATGGGCGGTCAAAGTTGAGGGGGCTGTCGCAAACGATACTTTCTGTGGTACGACAGCGGGATGATTCTCCTCTTTCCGAACCTTCATTTTCTTCGATCAGAGGGAGTAGTCTTTGTCGATTATAGAGTCTTGGACTCTTCGCCAGACCCTGTGGATTTTGGAGGACAGCCGCTGAGGGGGCTCCTCCAGCTTCACCTTTGTGATGTTTTCAGCAGGCGGAGGAGACCTTTTTAGTATGGCAATTGGAGAATTCTTGCGCACCCTCCTGAGCGGCTCAAAGCTGTTCCCAGTTGGAACAGCAGCATCAACTTCCACCATTAGAGCTGGTGGGGTAAGTCCAGAAGGGGAACTGCACCCAGCTTTCCTCACTCGGCGCCAGTGACGACGTCGAGCTGCGGCCGGGATCACCTCTATCTTCGAAGTAGCTTCTTCATGCCCCCTGCTTTTAGGAGAGGCTGTTATTGACGCCGGCCTGTCAAAGACAGACATCCGCTGGGAAGGAATGGTCAACCTGTCGAAGGCCGACTTTCGAGTAGGGGAAGTAGTTTGGACGACTTCACCTGCAGCAAGAGTTAGGGTAACCTTCTCCGGTATTGCGAGCCTCTTTGCGGGCCCATTTGAGCTTAGGCTCAGCCTGTCGAAGACTGAGGCAGTAGACTTAGACGACCCATTGAGAGGAGCCGTGGTAGTTACAAACCGCTCGAAGACCGACTTCTTCGGAGCTTCCTGTGATGGCACTGGGGTGTTGAAGCTTATTGGCGGGAGTATGGTCCCGAAGAACAATCCAGTAGATCACCTGTTCCACTGGCATTGCGAAGATGGAGGCCGCTTGAAGCACGTAAGTTACTCCTCCAGACGGGGGGGAGCGGGAGTTGTTGTTGCAGGTACATTTGGAAGCCATTGATCTTCTTTACTCTGCACGGGAGCAAGACACCAAATCTAAGTATCTCGAATCCACAGGCAACCATAGCAGACCGCGATTTGTTCGCGAAACACGACATACGAAGTGTGGAGTGTTAAGAGGAAAAGGTCCCACCGGGCGTGCCAGAATCTGTTTACCGCCGGAAATCGGGAAGACAAACGTCTTGCCTGAATTTGGGGGTAGTTGCTATTTGGTTTTATCTGTCTACCTATCCGAAGATACCAAGTTAATTTATGGCACCATGTATCGAAGGTTTAAACAGATGTGGCCATTGTAGCAGACTTCGTCAGATTCCCCCTCGTTGTGAGGGTTTTTTTATTGTGGGGACGCTCTTCCCTGCATGCGCAAGCCCCTGCAGTTAATTACGTTACCGCGTAGCGATAACCACTTTCTCCTGCTCCAGAAGGTCACTTCGTGTTGTGTGTGTTTGTTTTATTTTTGGTTGCCCGTGGATTGTATACAGAGACTAATTTGTGTTGTCGCCCATAGGACGGGGATTAGTCCAAATCCGTATTTTCTTAGATTTAAGTTTGGTTTGATTTAAGAATCGTTAACCTCGTTTGAGATCAAGATCAACTTAAATGTTTGTTAAGAATATGTTAATCCAATATTGGATTAAGATCTACTTAACGGTGTTTCAGGATCACTTTTATTCCAACGAAAGAGCATTTGGGTTCTGTCGTTTTAGTTCAGGGACATTACGGTCCATTGGGTTTAAGGACATCATAGTCCATAGAGTTTTAGGTTTAAGGACATCATAGTCCATGGAGTTTAGTTTAGGGACATTGCGGTCCATTGGGTTTAAGGACATCATAGTCCATGTTTAAGGATATTATAGTCCATAGAGTTTAGTTTAGGGACGTTGCGATCCGTTAGGTTTAAGGGCATCATAGTCCATCATTAGTTTAAGGACATTGCGGTCCATTGGGTTTCCATTGGGTTTAAAGACATCATAGTCCATAAAGATTAGTTTAAGGATATTACGGTCCATAATTAGTCTAAGGACATTACTGTCCATATAGATTAGTTTAAGGACATTACGGTCCATAGTTAGTTTAAGGACATTACGGTCCATGTAGATTAGTTTAAGGACATTACGGTCCATAATTAGTTTAAGGACATTACGATCCATAGAATTGTTGGTTGTCGGGACCCGCCACCTCTCTGAAGACGTTGAAAAATTACGACGACATATATCAGAGGTGTGGGGAGATGTACCCTTAAACCAATGTCGGTTGGGAGATCTGTAGTCGGGTTTAGGACTAAGACCAATTAGAGAAATTGTGAGCACATGGGCTTGGTTGATCTGAATTAGGGACTTATGGTCAACTTGGGCTCAGTCCACTCAGTCTTGAATAAAGTGTTGAACACTTGTTTAGGCTCAGTCCCTTTTTATGTGCAACAATGCTAAGCATTGATATGGGCTCTAACTCTCACCCTATTTCTTTGTGTTTTTTTTATAGAGTGTTAAACATTCTTTGTGGCTTTAAGCTCTATGGGCAGAGCGCTTTATATTAGACAGCGCCCACATGGGGGGCACGTGGGGCGCTTGGCGCTGGACGCCAGCCAATGAGTGCAGAGCATTTTTTATTTCAGCAGCGCTTACGTGAGGGGCACGTGGGGTGTTTGGCGCTGGGCGCCAACCAACGAGTGCAGAGCACTCTTTATTTCAGCAGCGCCCTCGTGAGGGGCATGTGGGGCACTTGGCGCTGGACGCCAACCAATGAGTGCAGAGCACTCTTTATTTCAGCAGCGCCCACGTGAGAGGCATGTGGGGCACTTGGTGCTGGGCGCCAACCAATGAGTGTAGAGCACTCTTTATTTCAGCAGCGCCCGCGTGAGGGGCATGTGGGGCGCTTGGCGCTATTTCCTTCTTTATGCATTTTTCTGAAGAGTTCAATTCTTTGTTCTCCTCTGTATCTTCAATCCCCAAAAACAAATTTATCCCTACGAGAATTAAATTCTCATTTGTGGGAGACTTGTCTCATGGATCTCAGATCCAGGGAAAGAACTATGTTCTTTTATAAGGGTTAAACCCTCGGGTATGCAGATGAGATACTGTGATCTCTATTTACCTTGAAGAAAGTTCTTCTTCTTTCTTCTCTCTTCAAGCTTTTTCTGCTTGCTCTTCTTTTTAAACTTAAAGTTTATGGGGGATTTCTCTGTACAAGACTTGAAGTCTTGGGTCCTTTATATAGGGGAGGCTGATTTGTTGATTCAGTTAAGAAAATCTCTCATTGAGAGATTTCTTAATTGATTTGGGGAATTTATCCACGTCGGATCTTTGATCCAAGGACTTCTGTTTTACAGAAGACATTTTTTTTTGTTTTTAACAAGATTGGGAAAATATTTTCCCATACAGAACTTATTCTGTATCTTGGTGATTTTTAATCACCATTGGATCTTTGATCCAACGGTGCTCTGATTTACAGAGCACAATCTTTCTTGTTTAGAAAGATTTGAGGAGTATTTTCTCAATCAGAATTTAATTCTATACTTTGATGATTTATCATCTCCGTTGGATTTTTGATCCAAGGGTGGAGAACTTTTACTTCTGGCGCTGGCACTCTCGTGCTTTGCACGTGAGGCGCTTCCTCAGAGTTTTTAACTCTCGGCGCTCGTGCTCTCGTACCTTGCACGTGAGGCGCTGCCTCAGAGTTTTCAACTCTGGGCGCTGGCGCTCTCATGCTTTGCACGTGAGGCGCTGCCACAGTTCAAATTTTGAACAGAGCCTTGCTCTCTTCTTAGGGGGAAACAAAGTGCTCATCATTTTTGCATAAAAAAGGGGGATAAACAAAGAGAGCCAAAATAAGTGCTTAGCACTTTTCAATGAAAATGAAAAAGAGTAGGCAGACTAAGCCCAGATTGGGTAAGTCTCTAAAGTTTCTTACAGCTGAGCCCAAATGCTCTTTTGATGGATCTTAAGTAAAAATGATCCTTACAAACATTGTTAAACTGATCTTAGTCTCAAACATGACTAATGATCTCTCATTGATGATATCCAAAATGATGTTCATCTCGTATCTCCTAAAGTAATTTTAGTCTCAAAGATGACTAACGATTCTTAGGACCACCATAAACCCTTTCTCTCAAATACAAGATTTGGTTCAATGGTACATCTTTCCACACCTCTGATATATGTCGTTGTAATTCCTCAACGTCTTCAGAGAGGTGGCGGGTCCCGACAACCAACAACTCATTTCGTCATACACTGATGCACTTCCAAATTGACGTGCACACTTCAAATCGGACCGCGTCCTAAATTGGGCGCATTCCATATCACCATCATTCACTTCGCCACGTAATAAATACACGTGCGCGCAAGATGAATAACGGACCGAGATGTCCTTAAACTAAAACTTCGCCTCAAACATGGCGGTAATAGACCAAAATGTCCTTAAACTAACATTTGTCCCCAAAATGGGAATGTTGGACCGAAATGTCCCTAAACTAAAATTTCACCTCAAATATGGCGATAATGGACCGTGATGTCCTTAAACTAAAATAATTAGGCCCAAATGGTCATATGTTTTAAGTCGATCTTAATCTCAAACCAGATTAACGGTCCTTAAATAAACCCAAGCCCAGATCTAAAATATACGGATTTGGACTAATCCGTGCCTTACGGGCAACGACATAAACTAGTCTCCGTATACAATCCACAGGCAACCAAAACAAACAAAAACACACACGACACGAAGTGAACTGCTAGAGCAGGAGAAAGTGGTTATCGCATAATGTAATTAACTGCAGGGGCTTGCGCCTGTAGGAATGAGCGTCCCCACAATCAAAACTCCTCATAAAATGAGTAGGAATCTGATAAAGTCTACTACAACGGTCACGTCTGTCCAAACCTTCGATATATGGTGCCATAAATCAACTTGGTATCTATGGAGAGGTGGACGGATAAATCCAAATAGCATTTGCCCCTAGAATTCAGGCCAGACGTCCTAACGTCTTGGTCTGTCTTCCGGCGGTGAACAGATTCTGGCACGTCCGGTGGGACCTTTTTCTCTTTCCACTCCGTACTTCATGTATCATGTTTTCGCGAACGAAATTGTTGTTCGCTATGGTTGCCCTTGGATCTGAGGTACTAAAATTTGGTGTCTTGCTCCTGTGCAGAAGAAGAGAAATCGATGGCTTCCTAATGCACTTCTTGCAACAGTAACACTTTCTCCACCCCAGCTGGAGGGGTAACCTACGGGCCCAACACGGCCTCTATCTTTTCAATGTCGGTAGGGCAAGTAACGCAAGCCACCACTGGACTATTCTTCAGGACCATGTTCCCACCAGTGGG
Source organism: Agapanthus africanus (assembly GCA_030015575.1). NCBI lineage: Eukaryota > Viridiplantae > Streptophyta > Magnoliopsida > Asparagales > Amaryllidaceae > Agapanthus > Agapanthus africanus. The sequence continues at coordinate 78,604,870 of CM057339.1, read as the reverse complement.
TGTCGGTGCCTCAGCGCCGCAGGAAGAAGCTCCTAAAAGGTCGGTCTTCGATCGACTAGCGACCACAACGGCCCTCTCAACGGGCCGTCCAAAGCCGACGTCTCAGTCTTCAACAGACTGGGAAGAACCCAAATGGGCCCGCAAAGAGGCTCGCGATACCTGAAGGGGTTGCCCCAAAATGGATAGCCCTCTCAACTCCTGCTACTGGTGAAGTCGTCAAAGGTGATTCCCCTACCAGAAAGTCGGTCTTCGAAAGATTGGCCAGCACTCCCCAAACTTCAATCAGGATGTCAGTCTTCAATAGGTTGACGCCAACAGCAGCCCCTCAGCAAAGCCAGGGGCATGAAGAAGCCGCTTCCAAATCTGAGGAAGCCCCGTCTGCAAGACACGCTCGACGTCGTCACTGGCGCCGAGTGAGGAAAGCTGGGGGCAACTCTCCCTCTGGACTTACCTCACCAGCTCCAATGGTGGAAGTTGACTCTACTGTTCCAACTGGGAACAACTTTGATCTACTCAGGAGGGTATGCAAGAACTCTCCAACGGTGGTGCTAAAGAAATCGCCCCTGCCTGCAGAAACCACAGTACAGGCAAAGACGGGGGGCCCCCATCAACGGCTCTCCTCGCAAATTCACAAGGTCTGGCGAAAAGTACAGGACTCTGTGATTGATCAAAACTACTCTCGTCGACTGAAGAAATCAAAGGCTCGGCAAGAGAAAGACTGTCCTTCTGTCATACAGCGAGGGACTTCTTCTGCACAGGAGCCTGTTACAACGACTCCTTCAACTCCGACCTCCCACAAAAGGATGAAGCCAGAGAAAATGCTACCACCGGCAGCAAATTCCAAAGGCGATGGACCCAAACGCCCTAAGTCTGGGGGCATGATCGTACATACGGTCTACATGGCTTCCGGGAAAGAAGAAATTCGTGCTTCCGTAGGTCACCGGCCGTAAACTCGGTTGCTAACATAAGCTCGGGAGCAACAACAAAAGCTCCATTAAATGCTGACCAAAATGGCAGCACTTACCGGGCAGAAAGAAAACCCGGACACAACAACCGAACAGCGCCAGGAGCAGAAGACCGATACAGAGTTCCTACGAAGGGTGTTTGAAAGAAAGGACAAGGAAGCTGCTGAGCAGGCTGCTAACATAAAGTAGATGGCTCTCTTGTTCCAAGACATGATTGGGATGATGATCCAGCCAAAACCCCCGGCCAAGGATCCGCCGATAATCATCGAGGATGACAGAGGGGAAATATCAAATCCTCTTCCGGCCTTATGGGCAGCCAAGGAGGAAACAATCTATAAGGCTACTCTTGATGATTATATTGCTCAACAAATACAAGCTCATCAAGCTAATGAAGTTGCAGGCCAAATCGTCAGAACTGGGCGACCGTATCCAGGTTGGTATGACCAAATTAAATACCCATCGGGATATACAATCCCCAAGTTCCATGTGTACACGGGGACAGGAAACCCACATCAGCACGTCACGCAGTTCAGAGCTCTGTGCGGCAATACTGGAGGCGACAACAAACTGTTGCTTCGCCAGTTCATTGGCAGCCTGTCAGAGACGGCCATTGAATGGTATTCGGAGCTCCCAAATGACTCCGTGAGAACATTCACGGAGATGGAACTGCAGTTCACATAACGGTTCTCCAGCGCAAGCGAGCACACCCCGATCACAGCATTAATCAATGCCAGGGTAAAACCAGGAGAAACCTGGGTCCAATATGCGATCCGGTGGCGGAACCAATGGTCAAAGTGCGAACAACGCATCGAAGAATCCCCCGCCGTTGGCATGTTCATCAGGACCCTTGATCCTCAAACGACTGTGTCCCAATTCATGACGTTCTTCAAACCAACAACCTTCCAGGCTCTGATCGATAAACTGGCCCAAATGGACCAGATGGGCCACGGGCCTTCCTCCTCAAATAAGGACCCTCGAAATAACAAGGGTAAAGGGAAAGCGGCCTTCGTTGCCAACACTCAACAACAATTGAGTGGCCCAAAACCGGCTACTCGCCAAAACAACGCACATCTACGCCTATCCCTGGAAGAAAGGCTAGGACGCGCTTACTCGTTTCCCCACGATAAGACGAGGAGATTATTTGAGTTGGACATGCGTAACAAACTTATCACATTGCCAGACCCATGGCGTCCACCATAACCCGGCGACGTCAACAACCCCAACTATTGCTCCTATCACAGAATGGTGAGCCACCCAATTGAGGATTGCTACGTCTTCAAGAACTAGGTTGAAGATCAGTATCAACAGGGGAAGTTCACGCTGTTTGAGAACTGGAGGGTGAACCCACCACAGAAGCACACTCCCAAAAAAGTGGATGCGCCAAGGGCATCATGCTCGCTCGTGGAAGAAACTCCATGGGAAGTCGTTCTTTCAGCTAAAACCAAAAGAATGTTGAAAGATCTACAGGCATGTCTGACGGTTTAGTAGAAAAGCCTACTTGAACCCGAAATCATCGAAGGGATGCTGAAACCGCATCCCATACCGGAGATTGTTGACAATAGGCAAAATCCCCAAGCCAAGCCTTCAAAGTCCTCAAAGAAAAAGAAGAAGACCAAGAAGCCTGTGCAGCCTGCCGAGTATAACGACAAAAGCACGGACCTACAAAAGTACATCGACGCGCTGGAAGAATACAACCAGAAGGCACGGACACCGGTCATGCTCGAAGAGTTCCTCAAACATATTCTTGAGAACAAAGATAGTGACAACGATGAGAAAAATGACTCATTAGAAGAAACCGAAGACTATGTAGCAAGCTGCCACATGGTCTCTCATTCGTTGTTAAATGATGAAGAAACTTCCTCAGCGTCAGAAAACAACGCAGAGGAACTGGGGGCAAAATCGGCGCTAAAATCCCTGGAACTGCCGGAAGACCCGATCGATAGGCTGTTAAACGATGCCTTTCGAAAAAGCAAAACTGACCGAGAATGCAAAATAGCCATATATGAAAAGTCTAAGCGTCAGCGCCTGGATGAAGAAGCTGCGGTAAGGTGGAATCATAAAGTACTCCAACCAAACCAAAGCACACCTGCCACAAATAAGAGCAGGATCAAGACAGAGAAGCGGTTCGCCAAAACCCTGTCAATAGGAATGAAGCTGCCACCTCTAGTAGGAAACACTTCCAGGGTCATATGCCTCGACGGAAAGGATTCGCATCCAAACTACTGGCCATATCATCGAAGAGTTACCCACCCCACCGAAGAGTACAGTACCTTCAAGAAGTGGTGGTAAGGATACGTTGCTCATCAAAAATACTTCAAAAGGATGAAGCGCGAAGCTCGTCGACAGTAAAAGAGTGCGACAGATGCGCGCGAAAAAATGACTGGCAACTGTCATATGGTTCATACTAGTTCAGAAGGGGAAAAGCCCAAAGTTCTTACTTTCGGAACCAATTCTGAGAACGAAATACCCCTCAGCCCTCTCTTCAAAGACTCCACCTCCGAAAAAGAAGGGGAGATGAAAACGGAGAATATCCTCCATTTCTTCAGAACACATATCATCTATCGGTTCGGCACTCCGCGACGAATGATCTCGGATAATGGGCCAGCTTATAGAAGTCATAAAATCAGCCGCTTCATACAACAGCATAAAATAAATTGGAGATACTTTTCAGTCTATAATCCTCGGACCAACGGTCTAGCTGAACGTTTCAACACGATCTTAACGAAGATTATAAAGAAAACAATGTCCAGAAATAAGAGAGACTGGCATGAAAGGTTGCATGAAGCTCTCTGGACGTACCGAACAACATTCAAAACAGCGACGAATACAACACCATACGCGTTGGTATTCCGCTGGAAATAGAACTCCCTTCTCTACGAGTAGCGGTTTGATACGAGCTGACAGATAAAAAAATGCTCATCTTCGGGGTAACAACCTTAAACTTTCTGTACAATTTTTTTTCTTTCAAAAATACAGAAAGGGGTATCTTAGCCTAAGCACAAGTTATAAGTTTGATTTGCTTTTGAACAGCAAGAAAGAGCGCTGCCCCGCACTCCGTAAGGGGGCTGCTAGCCCCCTTGACCGCCAGCCCGCTATCCAGGTAGCAGGACTCCCGTAAAAACTCTACGGGGCTCCCGATATATCCAAAACCCCTTTCAAAACACAACACACGTACACTGCACATTGAGTTCGCATGACCTGTTTGACCCGTTAATCGGAGTTTCTCTCGCTCCAAAGGCGAGAGGTAATTAACGGCAGCTTAGTCCACGGCTGCCGGAGATTCGAATCCCCACAATCAATAAACCCCAGCCTACCCTAGGCAGGGGGAATTTGTAATGCGCCTGACAAGCGCGCGCGTATTCCCATCTCAATGGGGTGACGAAAAACACCCTACAGATTCTGGCACGCCCAGTGGGACTAATCTCTCCTCCCATATTTCGGGTTAAACGTTTATGCGAACCCAATCAATGTACATATCGATTGCTTGTACTGAAATCATGCTTCTTTATGCAGGTTAACAAATTTCAAATTGTAATCTCCGGACGCAACAAAATGTCTCTAAGGATCAGCTCAGCTCTCAACACAGCTCTCATCTCCTATACGATGAAGATGGACATCAGGACAGTCCTTCCGGCCAGTCTCGGGCGATAATGGGAGGAGCCGCCGCTACCATTTGGCTCTATTCTGTTCGTGTCAGCTAATGTCGTCCCAGCTCCTCAAGCTCCGGTAATAGACAAACCGGTCTCAAAAGGGAAAAGGCCGAATGTCATGATCGCGAGGGCACCTCAGCCCAAGCACAAATCCGTTTCCGAACGACTCTCCATCGCTCCAGCTGGGGGCAAGGCCATCAACGTCAACGAAGCAACGGGGCATCTCGGGCAAGCTCCAGCGGTACCCTCGACAACTGCTCGATCGGGTATCTTCTTTAACCTCCCTATCAATCGACTCACAGTGGCTTCCCAGAAAACGGATGCCCGCCAAGCCCTCAAAATCGAGAAGTTAAGGCAGAAAAGGCTCAGATACAGAGCCAACAAAAGGGCTAGGGCTCATACTAGGCTGAGCTTCATGAGGCTCTAAGAACGGGGTTAGCCCGCCAAAGATAAAGAGACGGCTGGATATGTAGTCCACACTGTCTACATGGTCGGACATGAAGAAACGAACCCTCCCATGCTTCACAGCCATGGTGATGATATGGTGGACGCTACCCAATGTCCACTCAGTCTAAATGATGAAGAGCTCGCTCAGGCCGATAAGCCAAAAAAGCCCGGGGTTCCTACGGAATTGTGGCAATAAGGATGACCCGGTTGTCATAACCGGAACTACAGAGCAAGCATTATTCTGATGGATTCAGAGGCAGCTTCAGGACAGGGACGAGAAGTTAGCCAAGGTACAGTCTAAGATCAACAAATTGGTAAACGTCACGGCAGATCTCACGACCCAAGTCGCCCGATTGCAATTACAGCAGAATCAAATTTTGGTTCATGAGCCAGGGATTGATACCCGAAGGCAGCCAACTGATATCCCCTTCAACCTAAGAGCGGAGCGCCTTCACGAAAAACGGCCACGATCAGCCTCCAGTCCCTTCGATACATACACCGAAGAGGAATCGCCTCTGAAAGAGAAACTGGAAAAAGTCTATTCCTTCAAAAGGGACAAAGTCCACAAGATATTCAAGGACGCCCTAAGAAACAGTCTACAACTGCCAGAATCAAAGAGACCGCAAGAAGCGAATATGACCGACGACCCAAAATATTGTCCCTATCACAAAGTGATAAGTCATGCCATTGAGGACTGCTTCGTCTTTAAAGATTGGGTCGAAAGGCAATACAAGACGGGAGAGATAGAACTGTCTAAAGGCGTGTTAGCAAACGGTCAAGCTACGACCGCCGATTTCATACAAATGGAGACCGAAGCCTTTCTGGAACCTAATCCTCTCAGACATGTGCCATTATCTGAAAAGGGTGAACCAAAGACTGATCGGCCTCAAGGACCAACATCAGTAAGGGCACCTACTCTAATGGAGAGAAAGAAGAAGGTGTACTCCTTCAGGAGGGATGAGGTCCGCAATATATTCGAGGAAGCCTTGAACAACGGTCTGCAATTGCCTATTCCGAAGAGGCCACATGAAATTAATATGACCGGCAATCCCGTATACTGTCCATACCATAGGGTGGTGAGTCATACCATTGAAGACTGATGTGTTTTCAAAGATTGGGCAGAGGACAAATACAAGCTTGGAAAAACCTCACAGTCCTCGAATGTATCGGCAAGCCATAAAGCTACGGTCATCAACACAGCTCCGCCAAGATCAAAATTCAAGGAGCTGGGATAAGCAAAGAGGACCACCACGTCGTTAAACTGGGAACACCAGTCGACCACCATGTCATTAAACAGGGAATAATCGACCACCACGTCGTTAAACTGGGAACAATCGATCTCTAAGTCGTTAAACTGGGAATGTAAAAAAATGTGTGTAAATAAAAAAAAGAAGGGTAAGTAAAAAAAAATATATAATAATAAAAAGCCGAAATGATGGGGCAACTCGCAATAAAAATCAGCGAGTAAAAATCAAAATGAAAATAAAGCCGAAATGAAAGGGAAAACGCGAATAAAAAGCCGAAATGACAGGGTAATCGTGACCTTCGCGATAAAAAAAAAAGCTAAAATGATAGAGCAATCGCGGTAAAAAAAACTCCAAATGGCGAATGATGAGCCGCTCCTAGTACCATATTCCAGTGCAGCGATGCAGACGCCAACCAAATTCTAAACCCCATACTCCAAATGGCGAATGATGAGTCACTCCTGGTACCATATTCCAGTGCAGCGATGCAGACGCCAACCAAATTCCAAATCCCATACCCCAAGTGGCGAATGATGGGTCGCTCTTGGTACCATATTCCAGTGCAGTGATGCAGACGCCAACAAAGTCCCAAAATTTTTCCGGCCCTACGGTCTGGATTATACATCCTGCAAAACCGTAAACAATCCACGGGCGTAAAATGATCCCAGTCTCTCCTAAGTTCTACCGGTGAGACCGCATTCAAAGTCCCACCGGCGGTGAAGATTCAAAAAAAAAAGGTATGTCCACAAGCAAAATGGGCACAGATGAAAACCCGAAAGGGCTCCGTGAGTAAAATCAGCAAGACTGTCGGTGAGTTTGTGAAAACCCGAAAGGGCGCAAACTCATGAAAAAGAGATGAAATGCACTCGCAAAGTCCTCTCGACTTTGTGAGGAGAAATTTCCCGCGTGAGATCATTACGACTCACAAAGGAGCAACACAGTTAGGAGTCCCCATGACTCCTAAGGAGAAAATACACCTACGAGATCCTTTCGACTCGTAGGGAGAAAATGCTTTTATGGGACCCTTACGGCCCATAAAATTAAAAAGCCTTTAGGTGATAAGGATCTAAATCTGTCTCCTAAGCCGCCAATTTCCAAATCCTCCCGGGGCAAATGATGAGTTGCTACTGACATTACTCCAGTGCAGCAATGCAGATGCCGACCCAAAAACCAATTCCCAAATCCTCCCAAGGCAAATGATGAGTTGCTCCTAGAATTATTCCAGTGCAGCAATGCAGATACTGCCCAAAAAGCTAATTCCTAAATCCTACCGGGGCAAATGATGAGTTGCTCCTGGCATTATTCCAGTGCAGCAAAGCAGATGCCAAACCAAAACCAAATCCCCAAATCCTCTCATGACAAATGATGATTCGCTCCTGGTATAATATTCCGGTGTAGCGATGCTGATGTCAACCCAAATCATAATCAACAAGTCAATTTCAACTCCGACACCGCAGAAAGCGGAGCAAGTCAGAATCCAATCTTGACACCGCAAGAAGCGGAGCAAGTCAAGTTCACCCCTGACACTGCAAGAAGCAGAGCAAGTCAAATCAAGCATCAACCGTCCATGTCGTAAAAAGGGCAGTGCAGGCTTCCCACAAATTGGGAACCAAATCACTCCGGGCCAGGGGAAAAGTCTACCACAGACACTCCGCCTCGGAAACGCATCAAGCGTCGACCGTCCATGTCATAAAAAGGGCAGTTCAGGCTTCCCACAAATTGGGAACCAAATCGCTCCGGGCCAGGGAAAAGTCTACTACGGACACTCCACCTTGAAATGCGTCAAGAGTCGACCGTCCATGTCGTAAAAAGGGCAGTGCAGGCTTCCTAGAAAGCGGGAACCAAATCGCTCCGAGCCAGGGAAACGTCTACCACGGACACTCCGCCTTGGAGACGCGTCAAGCGTCGACCGTCCATATCGTAAAAAGGGAAGTACAGGCTTCCCACAAATTGGAAACCAAATCGCTCCGGACCAGGGAAAAGTCTACCGCGGACTCTCCGCCTAGGAGACGCGTCAAGCGTCGACCGTCCATATCGTAAAAAGGGCAGTGCAGGCTTCCCACAAATTGAGAACCAAATCGCTCCGGGCCAGGGAAAAGTCTACCACGGACACTCCGCCTCGGAGACGCATCAAGCGTCGACCGTCCATGTCGTAAAAAGGGCAGTGCAGGCTTCCCACAAATTGGGAACCAAATCGCTCCGGTCTAGGGAAAAGTCTACCACGGACACTCCGCCTCGGAGCCACGTCAAGCGTCGACCGTCCATGTCGTAAAAAGGGCAGTACAGGCTTCCCACAAATCGGGAACCAAATCGCTCTGGGCCAGGGAAACGTCTACCACGGACACTCCGTCACGGAGACGCGTCAAGCATCGACCGTCCATGTCGTAAAAAAGGCAGTGCAGGCTTACCACAAATCGGGAACCAAATCGCTCCGGGCCAGGGAAAAGTCTACAACGGACACTCTGCCGCGGAAACACGTCAAGCGTTGACCGTCCATGTCGTAAAAAAGGGCAGTGCAGGCTTCCCACAAATTGGGAACCAAATCGCTCCGGGCCAGGAAAAAGTCTACCACGGACACTCCGCCTCAGAGACGCGTCAATCGTCGACCGTCCATGTCGTAAAAAGGACAGTGCAGGTTTCCCACAAATTGGGAACCAAATCACTCCGGGCCAGGGAAAAGTCTACCACGGACACTCCGCCTCGGAGACGCGTCAAGCGTCGACCGTCCATGTCGTAAAAAGGGTAGTGCAGGCTTCCCACAAATTGGGAACCAAATCGCTCCGAGCCAGGGAAAAGTCTACCACGGACACTTCGCCTCGAAGACACGTCAAGCGTCGACCGTCCATGTCGTAAAAAGGGCAGTGCAGGCTTCCTACAAAGCGGGAACCAAATCGCTCCGGGCCAAAGAAACGTCTACCACGGACACTCCGCCTCGAAGACGCGTCAGGCGTCGACCGTCCATGTCGTAAAAAAGGCAATACATGCTTCCCACAAATTGGAAACCAAATCGCTCCGGGCCAGGGAAAAGTCTACCACGGACACTCCGCCTCGGAGACACGTCAAGCGTCGACCGTCCATGTCGTAAAAAGGGCAGTACAGGCTTCCCACAAATCGGGAACCAAATCGCTCCGGGCCAGGGAAAAGTCTACCACGGACACTCCGCCTCAGAGACGCGTCAAGCGTCAACCGTCCATGTCGTAAAAAGGGCAGTGCAGGCTTCCCACAAATTGGGAACCAAATCGCTCCGGGCCAGGGAAAAGTCTACCACGGACATTCCGCCTCGGAGACACGTCAAGCGTCGACCGTCCATGTCGTAAAAAGGGCAGTACAGGCTTCCCACAAATCGGGAACCAAATCGCTCCGGGCCAGGGAAACGTCTACCACAGACACTCCGTCTCGGAGACACGTTAAGCGTCGACCATCCATGTAGTAAAAAGGGCAGTGCAGGCTTCCTACAAAGCGGGAACCAAATCACTCCGGGCCAGGGAAACGTCTACCACAGACACTCCGTCTCGGAGACGCATCAAGCGCCGACCGTCCATGTCGTAAAATGGGCAGTGCATCCCAAAAAGTGGGAACCAAAACAAGTCACCTCCACGTGAAAGAATATCCATCAATTTCATGCACATGACCCACATATGTGGTGTGCATTTATTGATGGGGGCATTTTGTTGGGGTCAAAATTTGCACCCCGGTTAGCCAAGTCAAAGTCAAGGTCAACCCTAAGTAAGTGGGCCCAAGCCCAAGCTAGTGGGCCCATGCCCAAGTCGAGCCCGAACATGAAGCGACCGGCCTCCCCCCTCCCCCCCCTCCCCGGTGCCAAAAAAAAAATTTTGTAATAAATAATTTTTGATGTATTTCTTTTTTTATTTCTATAAATAAATGTAAGGAAAGTGGGCATAAAGCCAAATTTTTGTAAAGCTCATGGCTTATGTGCAAAAATAAATAGCACATGAGGCATGGGATGGGCAAAATGCCATTTTGTAAAGCCCAAGGGGCTATATGTAAAGTGTATAGCCTATAGAGGCAAAGATAATGAAAATATCTCAGGATCTTTTTCTCTCTCTAAAACAAATCAAGGTATGTGCCATCTTCTCCTTCCTTAAGATTCTAAACCTTCTTCTTTCTTTTGAATAAAATCAAGAGTTTTACTCTTCCTTTTCCAAAGCTAAATAGTTTTTCACCACAAAACCCATAAAGGGGAGCTTGGATCTTCCATCAGATCTTAAAAAGGATAGATTTTTAAAATCTCACCCCTCTTGTTATCCAAGAGCCGGCCAACAAAGGAGGAAGAAGGAGACCCATCTCTAAAGACCCCACTTTGGGAAAGATCCAAGGCTCAAGGGGAGAAGCCCCTTCATCCGCTTCAAAAATATCTTAGGAGTTTAACTCCTCACACACACACACAAAATAATAAGTATTTCTTTCTGAGAGTACAACTCCCAGTGCAGGGACCAAGTCCCTTTTGCTGCCTAGAGTCCGAGCGCCCACGTGCTTGGCACGTGAGGCGCTAGCGCCCAAAGCGCGAGCGCCCGAGCACCTACGTGCCTGGTACGTGAGGCGCTAGCGCCCGAGCGTCTACGTGCCTGGCATGTGTGGCGCTAGCGCCCAAAGCGCGAGCGCCCAAAGCGCGAGCGCCCGCTTGGTACGTGAGGCGCTAGCGTCCGAGCGCCCACGTACCTAGCACGTGAGGCGCTAGCGCCCAAGCGCCCGCGTGCTACGCACGTGATGTGCTGGCGCTTTCTCCCATGCATCCTTTGGATGCCCTTTCCCTTTACACACACACATACACACACTCTACAACACTGTCCCCCGTTAGAAAAAATTTCTAACGGGGCGCTGTCCCGCACCCCGCAAGGGGGCTGCTAGCCCCCTTGACCCCCAACCTGCTATCCGGGTAGCGGGACCCCCGTAAAAACTCTGCGGAGCCTCCGATATATCCAAAACCCTTTTCAAAACACAACACACGTACACTGCATATTGAGTTCGCATGACCTGTTTGATCCGTTAATCGGAGGTTCTCTAGCTCCAAAGGCGAGGGGTAATTAACGGCAGCTTAATCCGCGGCTGCTGGAGATTCGGATCCCCACAATCAATAAACCCCAGCCTACTCTAGGCAGGAAGAATCTGTAATGCACCTGACAAGCGCGCGCGTATTTCCATCTCAATAGGGTGACGAAAAACACCCTACAGCCTTCTTTAGGACCCCCTCTCTCTCCGCTAGTCCAACAAGCCAGTAAATGCCATTTCCCCTCTCATCTTCATCTTTAAAAAGTTTCATTTCTAAAACCTGACGGAAGCGGAGTTAGTCCGACTTCCGATTCGGTTTTCTTTAAAAACTACACTTTTCTTTAACAAGATAAAACCATATTCTCATATGTTGATTAATAAATATTTAAAAAGTTAATAAAACAAGTTTCACATCAAAATAATCATTTTTGTGACATTTATCGCATTTTACATAAAAATACCATAAACTATTCATTTCGACATTATAACTTTTATTCTTTGCTATACCTTCAGATAGTTCACGAGGTAATGACCTATCTAATCATAACACATATCTCTATCATAGCAAGATTGATTTTGGGATAATAGAATATGGGAAATACGACTTTACAAATAAATACCCTAAACTTATAAAACTGTTTTCTATAAAAAGATGTATTAAACATTTCCATGCAATTACGCCTTTACAACCCATTTTGGGGATCCCGTTCGGGATGGTGCGGATTATCGTACATCCTCGGGCTTAGTAGTGCGAGATGCAGGCCTCCGCAAGGAGCATTCGATCTCGATGGAATTTTTATACATTTTTCTTTAGAAAATGAGATTTCTACAAGAAAATAAATAAATTATTTTCATTAAATATATATATATATATATTATCAAAATATCTATTTTAATTATATAAATATTTCAGGTTTTCTAAATCAAAGGAATCACTATTACATGAAAATACCATCCAAATACAACACAAGTACAACATTTCAAGAAAATATCATATACTATGAAGCTAGGTTCTATTCACTAAGAATTTCACATTTACAAAATATACATCTATGAAAACCCTAAAGACAATAATTAAATGCTTGAGGAGTATTTTGAAATTATGCCAAAACTATTTTTACATAAAACCCCCTCTAATTATACTAAATTACAATAAGGACCCTAGTAAACATAGGTTTAAGCAGTAGCAGTCTCTTGAGCCTCACGGAGCCGGAGATATGGGTGCTTGTCTATTTAAGATAGACAATCTAACAAACGATGTTATCAACACGGTAATTGTCTTGGAAAAAGACACAAATCCTGTCGTCCATGTGCAGCAGTTACCGATAACACCAAAACCTAATTCAGGATTTCAATTTCTTTTCTAATTGACTGACTCAGACCGGGTCTCAATATAACAATCTGACTTGAATGAGATTCAAGTATAAAACTACAATTCAACATGAATCCATATATTCAAGCTATATCAATCTATACCGCTTGACTGAACCGAACCATGGATATACTCCATCTACATGTTCATCCATTATATCTGTTTCATTTACTGATATCATGGTTTTGGCAAGTCATCCATCTATACAATTTATAATACAAGACAAGACAATACAATCAATACAATAAATACATAAACACTATGGGTTAAAAAGGGGTAGACTGGTACGGAACATGTTAAAGGTGGCACGAGGTGGTCACTTAAGACGTAATTACATCCATGTCGTTGTTCCGTGGTGTTATCGACGGAGCCTTGTACTACGGGTTACCACAGTCTCCGGTGTAAGTGGGACCCTCTCGTATACATTGGCATTTTCTGTACCAAGTTACAAACAACTGCGCTAACATTATAATAAAATATTATAAAACTATACTCCCTCTTTGTCTATTCTACTTCTCCCTCATTTTTTGGACTTACCGAGCGATTGTTCGCTGACGACATTCCTTTTCTTCTTTCTTTGGAACGTTGTCAGGTGATTCGGACCTTCTGGAGACAGAGCCCACCAGCGAGGATTTAGATCAGCTAGCCTTCGACTCGGAGCTCTAGTTTACTTGTACATTTCATTTTCATTTCTGTTATGCCATTATTTAGGCATTGCTTTTATTCCATGTATTTTCATTTCAGTTGTATTGTAAAAAGAATGTTAATAAATAAAGTTGTTGTTCATTTACATCTTGTCTATTATGTACATTTTATTTTATATTGCTTAGATACGCTTAGCGTGTTTACTTCTGAGTAAATGCATCGCGTGACCCGTCACGTCCTCTGCCCGTACACTGGGAAGCGGGGCGTGACAGGTTTTGTTGGTGGCCCATGCAGGTCAGCTCTGCGTGAACAACCTAAGCAATATAACACAAGAACCAGCAACTAAAAACATTCTTTACAATTTATGTTCCTTGAATCTTCCAATTTCATATATTTTGAATCTGTCCTAACCAAATTTTTCTTTCAAGGTTATGGATTCCCCAAACAACATCAGCACCAACTTTAACAACACTCCACCACCCTTATCAATTACACCTGCCGTAGCTACTCCGATCAATGAGCAGATGGTACTGCTTGAGGCGATCCGCAGCCTCCTGGAGGGACAGTAGCAGCAGACTGCTATCTTGATGAACCGTCCCGAGGAAGAAGCACCTGAGGTGAAGCAATTCAAGGCCTTGCACCCCAAGCAGTTCTCAGGAAAAGAGAGCCCCTTAGAAGCTGAAGAATGGGCTCAAAGTATTGAAGATGACCTGCCAGCGGCACATATGCCAGAGGTCGCTTGGGTACGAGTTGCAAAGCTGCAGCTCACTGATAATGCATGGGTTTGGTGGAAGGCGGAAGAAAGCCGTCTCACCCAGCCGATTGAATGGAGGACTTTCTGTGATATGTTCGATGCAAAGTACTTTCCCGAGACTGCCAGATTCAACATAGAACAGCAGTTCATCCACCTACAACAGGGTTCAATGTGGACCAAATCAGTAGATGAGTACGATGATGAGTTTACCATGCTCAGTCGGTAAGATACGTCTTAATATTTCGATTTTAAAATATCATATACTACACAGCTAACATAATACTTTAACAGATTCGTGGCACACCTAATACCAACGGATGAGATCAGAGCCCGATGATTCCAACAAGGGTTAGATCCGAAGATTCAGGCTGCATTAGCCACAGGAGATTTCCTGACTCATGAATTGGCTCTGAAAGTGCCCCGTCGATATGAGGCAGTAGTAAAGAGGAATGGCAAACCTCAATCTGCCAGGATGAAGCGCCCTGCCACTCAGATGGCAGGAGGAGCCTCTTCAAGACCAACTGTTGAACCCAGGAGACCGGATGAAACCAATAACCAGCTAAGTCCAGATTTTTGCTTCTATTGTAAGAGAGATGGACACTTGTGGAAGGACTGTAGGCGCGCAAAAGGCATGTGCTTAGTTTGCGGCGCATCCATGTTGGAGATAGTGCCCTCAGAGTCAATTATTGGATCACAGGCACGCGATTGCAATGATTGAGGGAGGACATGTCCCAGTAGGACAGTCGTACTCGAGATGATAGTATGCTATCTGGTTTATCTTTATCATCGTGTACTGCTTAGGTAACCTGACAGGTCGCTATTACACGTTGATAGAGCCCCTAGGATTCTTGCTTGACCACCAGCAGTATGAGGGCGATCATATAAGTGGGAGCTGGGGGTCTATAAGCACATCCTTAAAAGGTCCCTAGTCGTGCGAGTTTCGAGACAGGGCATCGATACTCCAGAGTAGACTAGTGTATACAGTCGAGACCCCGACGAGGGGCGGTGGCCGGTCTCACAAGCCATTGGTGTCAGTTGGATCACCTAAGATGTATACAGGTGCTCATTGGGTTATGAGTACACCGGACAGGACTCGCTGGGAACATGCTAGTTGGTCTTATACCTGACGTCAGATAGCAGTTCCCTGGTGAGATATGTACAGGTTAGTTCATCGACCTGAGGATTGTCATTTGTCTCGTGTGAGTTCCCACTGTACTTTGATTACTACCCTACCACGCTCAAAGGAGACGTGCAAACAGGTTTTAGTTGGGTACAGTCCCGAGCCACATGGAGGCAGTGAGCGTATCTTCAGGGGTTCGTCTCTCCCGGTATTGGGGGTGAGGTCGCGCTGTGTCTAGGAGAGCCATTACACGAAGCCCTCGGCCGAGGCAGGAGATTTACTGGTAGGTATTCCAGTAGTATCTCAGGGTGTTCTGGGCTACACTCCGACACGACTTGTACCGCTTTTGGGGGTCTGACTTTTACCAACCCCTTAGGCCCGCCATGCGATGCTCATAGACGAACGGACCGGACTGTACGGATATTGTCACTGACAGGCTCAGTAGGGTGTCAGGATGAGTTCGCTCACAGACGTCCCTTTTGGTCAATACCTGGTAGCCCGTTACGTATTGGCTTATACCTCTGACGTGCTAGTGGTTAAATCCACAACCAAGGTGTTGACGAGTCTTTAGAGTCCCCCACATTCAGTTACTCAAGCTTTCGGGCGAAACGCTGTAGAGGCCGTATGGAGATATGGCAAGGTCCGATCAGATACGTGCGGTATTGCACGGATCAGGATCGGACAGTTAGTACTAGAGGCCATATGGATATATGGCAGGGTTCGATCAGATACGTGCGGTATTGCACAGATCAGGATCGGACGGATATTACTAGCCGGCTTTGGTTTAAGCCGGATCCTAGTATAGTACAGTGTAGACTTTGTCTCATTGCATTTGTATTTCGGTCGGAATACAAATGCGGGTGTGTATGCACAGTAGCGGGGTTTTCCTGTGATTTATTACGGGACTAGTTTTCAGGAGTTGCCAGTTTGCTTTCCGTTTCGGCCATATTTCTTTGTATCCTTCATTGGCCGAAGATTGGTGGAGGAGGGCTTATTTGCATTTGTGCAAATAAGCATTTGTGGAGGGTGTTCTTTGCATTTTGTTGGATCATGATGATGAACCATCCCTTGACCATTTGACTCCTTCATCCATCATGGCTTAACTTTTATATGATATGGTTGTTGATGATGGCATGACTTTTGGAAGTGATGATTGTTGTTTGAGTGTTGGACTTTCCTAGCTATCATTTCTTTGCATGATAACCATTCCTCTCTCTCTTGTATGATGTGTGAGTGGCTCCCATATTTTGGAGAACACTCTCATTCTCACTCTCCCCTCACTTGTGATGGCCGGCCATTCCTCATGGGGCTCCCCAAAATTTGTAGTGTGGGATTTTGGTTCATTTCATGTTGGAAAAATCCCACAACACCATCTCCAAAAAGCTTAGTTCATTTCCTCCACCAATGGCAACTCCCAAAACCCCTAGAGACACAAATAGCTCACTACACATTCTACAGCAAACCTTGGGCACGTCGACTAGCCAGCTTCATGCCCGAGTTGCCTCGGCATAGAGGTGGGAGCCCGTAAAAGATGTAGGCGATGTGGTGCACTTCCAGCGACGAGGTGGAGACAGGACATTCCGCGGGAGATCGGGACGACGACGAGAAGACCGGAGGACTCGGATCAGTCGGTATATCTCTATTCCCCATCTTGTAGTTAGCTAGGACTAGTTAATGGTTCGATCCGGGTGTTTAGTGCGCGGTGGTGCCGGTTTGCTAGTTTGCAAAATTAAAGTTTTTTGCTTCCGCATTTGGCCTCGGGATAGAGGCCGGCGCGCCGCCGTGCACTTACAGTGGTATCAGAGCCTCGCCATTAACATAGTCTAGCTTTGTCCAATGTGTTTTACATTTCCGATCGAACAATTTTCCAAAAACCATATTTTTCTTCACATCAGTTTCTGTCGAAATTTTTTGAAGTCCAAAAATTTTTCAGGTTGTTTCAGAATGATGTGTAGGACATTCTAAGAGTTCTGTGAAAATTTAGGCTCGTGAACAGTCCAAACCACCGTGGAACCGCGGCCAAACCCATGCTTGGGCCGCGGTTCCGCCGCGACTTTAACTGATCCGTCCCCCAAACTTTTGCAGAATGTTCCTGAGTTGGAAATATGGTTTCTGGAATGTTATTTTTTTTGGGCCCAGATTTCTTGATGTGCTACAGTAGTACTTGGGTGGCCACTTGGTAAATTTGATCGATCAGATATTTTAAACACATTGGTTCACAGTATTTACATTATATCTGCGACCGTGAATGTCACTTGATCGGTAAATCCTGTCTAACTGCTATAGCCCGGTTAGACGGATTTGCGAACGTGACTTTCACGTTGATGTTCTGTGTTTTGCTGTGATGTTGCGGATTGGTCGTGGGGGATAGCCTGGTTGCAGTGGTAGTACAGTTTTGTTGTATTATGTACATTTGATATTGCGGGACGAGCGTCCGACATGTGGACTGCCGTCACTGCTTGTTTGTATTATTATTTTGGGGCACGGCCAGGTTGCGGTCGATGTACCCGTTGTATGTATATTTTACTTTCTGTACTAGGATTACCCCGCGGAGGGGTGCACGGATAGCCGGGTTCTGGAGGGCAACAAGCCCGCATCTCATGGCATTGAGACGGAGGGGGCTTTACTCTAGAATTGGTGGGCTATTCGCCGCACTCGTAGGGGGTACAGGTTGACCCAGGAGGGGTGCCCAAGTTACCGGATTCCGTGAAGTGCTGGGTGGTCCATTCACGTTGCTGAAGGGGGCTGCCTCGCTTCAGGTTTTGGCGGGTAACTTGCCACGCCCATAGGGGTCTAGAATTTTCATTGCACAGGCTATCCACACGACCAGGGGAACGTCGGGTTTCAGCGGCTCTGTGAAACCCGGGGATCCCATATATCTATATTGTTCTGTGATGCTGTACATTTCTATGATGTTGCATTTTATCACGCCTTGAGCGAAATATAATATATTGGTATATATATATTAGTAGATGTTGTATATGTTTTGCATCCGCGCTAGTCCAGTCCCCGCTCTGTCGTTAGTTAGCTAACCTAACGGGTAATGACGGGACCCAGTGGCAAATGCGGATGGCATATATGTACGTCATATTATTTTCGTTCTTTGTGGTGTGATCAATTAATGGGACTGCGTTGATTCGGATCAATGCAAGTAAAACAAACCTAATCTGATGTTGTTGGAACACTTTTCAAAAGGCTGTTATTGCAAGGACGTTCACTTTTGTTTTGCATCGTGGTATTCAGTTGGAATATCCTGCTCCTCAGTCGACGAGGCAAGGGCCGAGATCCCTTCACCGGGAGTGACCCCTTGGACAAAAGTTTGCGTCAGGGCAATAACTTCACTATAGCCGATTACTTTTGCTTTGCATCGTGGTATTCAGTTGGAATATCCTGCACCTCATTCTACGGGGAAAGAGCCGAGGTCCCTTCACCGGGAGTGACCTCTTTAGCAAAGGTTTTCGTCACTATATTTTTAAAAGTTATCCGTTCCTTCAACGATATCAAGTTCATTACGTTAAAGGTTTTCGCCAGAAACCATTCGTAGCCCTCCATCATTTCAGTTAAATATTCGGTAGTATTCAAGCTATGTATTTTGACCTCACGCCAAGGCATAGTGTTTGGTAGCTGCCGGGTATTTATCTGTTGCATAGATAGATGCGTTGGTTTGGGACAGTCGTACTACTATTTTGGCCTACTTCAAGGGTATGTACGGGTGGGTTCAAATTAACCTGGACAATGATGGGTAGAACTTGACATGTAACTTATGATATTTTGACCTCACGCCAAGGTCATAAGAGCATGGGGCAAAAATCACATCGGGAGTTTCAAAAGAACTGAAACTTGCCAGATATGCGCATACCTTCTGGAGTGTGATAGCATGAGCGGATTCCGTCACGTTATCATGCGATGATAGTTGGATCCCGATTCCTACTGATGAGTTGGTTTACTCCTCGGGTGATCCCGACTAATTCTTCTTTTGGGTTTGAAGAAGAATTTGACGGTACAGTGGGAGGTTTCCAGATTAGACAAATTGGTAACCATTCTGATCTAGGTTAGAGTGCACGCTGAGTGTTTCTTTTCTCTCTCTCTTTGGCAGCGACCATTGACCCGACCCTAAGACTATGACTCAGTAACCAAGTTGACCGAACCTTCTTAAACACTGGCTTTTGGATTGTCAGAGTTGCAAACCTCATTGCCACTCCTACTTTTACCTATTTCTCCAGGACACCCCGTATTACTACGAACGTCCATTTCCATTGGACAAAACCATCGTATGGTTATATACGAACTCGAAGGAATTCGAGAATGGTTTCAGGTTCTGGAGGAAACGGATAGGACTATTCAGTTGTCTTTTCCTTTTACCTTCTCTCAGGTTGTGAGTACCCCTTAGATTAGGGGATAGTACACCTATTACGCAAATTGGATAGTCTTCTTCCGAACCTTAGGCTGGTGCCGAACGGTAGGGAATGAGGAAAACCAATTAGCCTAAACGGTGTACAGAAGGTATTATGTAAAGACAAAGAAAGGGATTAGAAGGAGGGCAAAGTAAATTGCGACTGATATTCACGACCAAACCAAGTATTTCATTACCACTCCCACTTCACCTTTGTATTTATCCAGGACACTCCGTATCACTACAAAGATCCACAGTTTATTGGATACTCCATCGTATGGTTATATACGAACTCGAAAGGAACTTGTTCCAGTTCGGGGATGGATTCTGGTTCAGGAGAAATAGGAATAAGGTTTATTCAGGTATCTTTTGTCTTCACCTTCTCTCGCATTGCGAGTGCTCCTAGGATTAGGACAGTACACCCATTATGCTTATTGGATAGTCTTCTTCCAAACCATAGGCTGGTGCCGAACGGTAGGGAAGGAAGAAAACCATTTGGCCTAAGGGGTGTGCAGAAGGTAATGACTAAAGACATATAAAGGGATTTGGAGAGGTGGCAAAGAATTATACGGTTGCAGTCGTGAATCTGGAAGAGGCATTACTAGGAATACCGGGATACCCCATCGAAACATTTCAATGTTTCAGTGCCACTGTATACTGTTAAAAGAAAACTGATTTCCCAATTAATCCTTACTCCAGGGTATGTATTTACCAGGTACGATTCTCACATCTGTATGGTTTTACAGATGATGAGTGGGAGTAAGTTATTGGGAATTGGGTGATCATCCTCATTATATCGGGATTCATTGTAATCGGTGATATTTGAGGAAATCACCTGGACTGTTTGCCGGTCGGCAAATATTTGGTTTTGAATATCCGCTGTCATGCACCAATTTCAAATTGATATATCTGTACGTCTATTTTCATAGAGTGAGATATACCTTTTGAAATTATGTCTACGACATTTACCTATATCAGTGGATGGTTAGGTAAAGAGCATTAAACAGCGGTGTAATTCTTCTTAACCATGAGTACAGTTTTCAACCTACGACACACAGTGAATGAGTTATCAGACTCAAGGGACTTATACAGAGTATTGTATGTTGTCCAGGGTCCATCAGGACAGAGGGGTTGGTCCTCGTACTATATTCGGTTTACTTATGACTTCTCTAGTTTTTAGACAGGTGTTTCGTGGAAACACAGGGTCCGAATTTTGAGAAGTTATAGGTATTTGAATAAAGTAGAGAACCAGGTGTAGCAAGTATCGGGATTCTTCAAAGTGATTGAAGATGTAGATACTTGTATATGGTATTCAGTTGATAGTAATGATAAAGAGAACTTGCTTCTCTTTCAGGTTACTCATAATTGAAAGCATTCCTAAGTTGAGTAACGTTGATCGTCCTCCTTCCATTTAGTCAACATGCACTGGAGATAGCTGCATGATTTGAATCTGGTTCATTTAAGATCAGTGCCTCTGGTTCTATATTGGATATAGAACAGTTCATATCTTAACGTTGTTAAGGTACGGGGAGTTGTCCGGCTTATGATTAAAACCAGACTCTGGATAACTCAAGGCACGTTTCTGTAATGGCTGTTTGTGGGTTGACCCAGGCTTTGACGAGGGTTGATTTTCTACCATCTGGAAGATCAATAGTGATATTGTTCTGAACTCGCCACAGTTTTAAATAAAATGGATTTTTCAGAAAACAGTAGTGGGAGTATGGTAGAACTGGAAGTGATTCCAGAACCACAAACGATTACTGAAGATTTGATAGGAACCAAAAGATTCAATCTGGTTTGACATTCCATTGGCCACTCCGCAGATACGGTGGGTAACCTCAGGCACCCGAGAGGTACTTCGGTATGCTCAAGGACGGTGGCAGGGAGGTTCTTGTTTACCCAGACTTTCCATTGCTGTTTTTCCAGACTGTGAGACCCGGCGGGAGGATGAGTATAGCGTCGTTCTAAACTAGCTTTAGAAGTGTACGTGTATATGACTCTGCCAGAGGGTTGTCGTAGTCAGTGGGAGCAGCGGAAGCATTGGTGGACAAGTGGCTTATGTCTATTTACAAACTGAAGCAGATATAGCGGAGATAGATCATCCATTTCTGATGTGACAGTCATAGGTTTGACTTCATCAGAATAGGGGATGGATCTGTTAAGAAGGTAGTAGGGTGTGATGTCCTGGTATTTGGATGACATACACAGAGTAGGAAGTGATATTCCTATACTACGATCGGTT
The DNA here is from genome assembly GCA_030015575.1 of Agapanthus africanus. NCBI lineage: Eukaryota > Viridiplantae > Streptophyta > Magnoliopsida > Asparagales > Amaryllidaceae > Agapanthus > Agapanthus africanus. The sequence goes on along the minus strand of CM057339.1, from coordinate 78,583,028 downwards.
ATACTTTGGTCGTCACACAGTGGTTTCTCCACACAGGACTTGGACATTATATCAGACATACTAGTTACTAGATCTATGGTTTTAGATCTAGATTTGGGTGGTTTCCCAATTAAGGGTACTTAGATAGCATTCTAAGAGCATTTAGAATGGACGACTCCTGGCACGGTAGTGTACCTGCAGGTGATGGAGTCACCCTCTCTAAAGGTGTCTTACAGACTAAAGGGGAGAGGGATGTGCATGATTGACAGATCACTTGCTTAGGCAATTGAGTCAATCATGAGATGTCAAATACCACACCAGATGTTGTTCTTGCAGTAGATGCAATAAGTTGATATTAATCCAATCCTGGAGAAACAGTCGGAAGCAGTTTTAGAACATAAGTGGATGTTCTAGGGATGTGATAACGACAGCCTCGTTCAGGAGACAGTTATCATTCCAGGCTTCCAAGGTGACCTGGACGACAAGGAGGTTGTCAGAGTTATAGTTTTCCTTCTGACGAGGGGCAGTATTTTGGACAGGTGGTCCAAGGGAATACTGAGGGAGGCATGGTGCAGTATACTGATTAAGTTCAGTTGATGATACAGTCTAAGTTTGGATTTGGAGTTTATTTATGAGCTAGGTCCCATCAGAAATCCAGACACATTCTAAGACAGGTATTGCTCATTTCGGGAGATGGCTTTCTCCGCGAACATGAGATATAGAGAGACATAGAAAGAAACATCCAGGCGGATCCACTCACTGAGGCTATTCCTCGAACGCAATAGTTTCGCAAACGAGTTTTGTGAGACTGACTAGTAGAGGAGTTGGGTGTTCGGTATCACACGGGCTGTGAGTATGCGACATCGCAATAATTAGCCTTAAGTGCAAGTGGGAGATTGTTGGAGATAGTGCCCTCAGAGTCAATTATTGGATCACAGGCATGTGATTGCAATGATTGAGGGAGGACCTGTCCCAGTAGGACAGTCTTACTCGAGATGATAGTATGCTATCTGGTTTATCTTTATCATCGTGTACTGCTTAGGTGACCTGACAGGTCGCTATTACACGTTGATAGAGCCCCTAGGATTCTTGCTTGACCACCAGCAGTATGAGGGCGATCATATAAGTGGGAGCTGGGGGTCTATAAGCACATCCTTAAAAGGTCCCTAGTCGTGCGAGTTTCGAGACAGGGCATCGATACTCCAGAGTAGACTAGTGTATACAGTCGAGACCCCGACGAGGGGCGGTGGCCGGTCTCACAAGCCATTGGTGTCAGTTGGATCACCTAAGATGTATACAGGTGCTCATTGGGTTATGAGTACACCGGACAGGACTCGCCGGGAACATGCTAGTTGGTCTTATACCTGACGTCAGATAGCAGTTCCCTGGTGAGATATGTACAGGTTACTTCATCGACCTGAGGATTGTCATTTGTCTCGTGTGAGTTCCCACTGTACTTTGATTACTACCCTACCACGCTCAAAGGAGACGTGCAAACAGGTTTTAGTTGGGTACAGTCCCGAGCCACATGGAGGCAGTGAGCGTATCTTCAGGGGTTCGTCTCTCCCGGTATTGGGGGTGAGGTCGCGCTGTGTCTAGGAGAGCCATTACACGAAGCCCTCGGCCGAGGCAGGAGATTTACTGGTAGGTATTCCAGTAGTATCTCAGGGTGTTCTGGGCTACACTCCGACACGACTTGTACCGCTTTTGGGGGTCTGACTTTTACCAACCCCCTAGGCCCGCCATGCGATGCTCATAGACGAACAGACCGGACTGTACGGATATTGTCACTGACAGGCTCAGTAGGGTGTCAGGATGAGTTCGCTCACAGACGTCCCTTTTGGTCAATACCTGGTAGCCCGTTACGTATTGGCTTATACCTCTGACGTGCTAGTGGTTAAATCCACAACCAAGGTGTTGACGAGTCTTTAGAATCCCCCACATTCAGTTACTCAAGCTTTCGGGCGAAACGCTGTAGAGGCCGTATGGAGATATGGTAAGGTCCGATCAGATACGTGCGGTATTGCACGGATCAGGATCGAACAGTTAGTACTAGAGGCCGTATTGATATATGGCAGGGTTCGATCAGATACGTGCGGTATTGCACAGATCAGGATCGGACGGATATTACTAGCCGGCTTTGGTTTAAGCCGGATCCTAGTATAGTACAGTGTAGACTTTGTCTCATTGCATTTGTATTTCGGTCGGAATACAAATGCGGGTGTGTATGCACAGTAGCGGGGTTTTCCTGTGATTTATTACGGGACTAGTTTTCAGGAGTTGCCAGTTTGCTTTCCGTTTCGGCCATATTTCTTTGTATCCTTCATTGGCCGAAGATTGGTGGAGGAGGGATTATTTGCATTTGTGCAAATAAGCATTTGTGGAGGGTGTTCTTTGCATTTTGTTGGATCATGATGATGAACCATCCCTTGACCATTTGACTTCTTCATCCATCATGGCTTGACTTTTATATGATATGGTTGTTGATGATGGCATGACTTTTGGAAGTGATGATTGTTGTTTGAGTGTTGGACTTTCCTAGCTATCATTTCTTTGCATGATAACCATTCCTCTCTCTCTTGTATAATGTGTGAGTGGCTCCCATATTTTGGAGAACACTCTCATTCTCACTCTCCCCTCACTTGTGATGGCTGGACATTCCTCATGGGGCTCCCCAAAATTTGTAGTGTGGGATTTTGGTTCATTTCATGTTGGAAAAATCCCACAACACCATCTCCAAAAAGCTTAGTTCATTTCCTCCACCAATGGCAACTCCCAAAACCCCTAGAGACACAAATAGCTCACTACACATTCTACAGCAAACCTTGGGCACGTCGACTAGCCAGCTTCGTGCCCGAGTTGCCTCGGCATAGAGGTGGGAGCCCGTAAAAGATGTAGGCGATGTGGTGCACTTCCGGCGACGAGGTGGAGACAGGACATTCCGCGGGAGATCGGGATGACGACGAGAAGACCGGAGGACTCGGATCAGTCGGTATATCTCTATTCCCCATCTTGTAGTTAGCTACGACTAGTTAATGGTTCAATCCGGGTGTTTAGTGCGCGGTGGTGCCGGTTTGCTAGTTTGCAAAATTAAAGTTTTTCGCTTCCGCATTTGGCCTCGGGATGGAGGCCGGGGCGCCGCCGTGCACTTACAATCCAATCACGGAATTGGAACCTGTCCCTATAAACGCAACTCAGCTCACCCACCCACCAACTATCCGCAGCGGCCAGCTATCCAGGCTCCTGCACCTCGTCTGGCACTCTCAGCTCCACCTCCTGCACAGCCTAATCGCAAATTCTATCAGGTAATGAGGAACATGTCTCGAGGGCAAAGAAACATGCCCCAAGGATAGAAGAATGTGCCTCCAGCTAGAAGGAATGTACCGCGGCGTCAGGCTTTCCTTTTCGCGGCCGAAGAAGCAGAGGCTGTAGATCAGGGTAACACTGGTATTTCTCTTTGTTATTTTTCATAGACTATCAGTATTTCTATCACCAAACTTTTCTTGAATCCGTTACACTTTCCTTTTTCAAGTTTCGAGAACGAAATTTTTATAATGAGGGTAGAATGTAAAAATACTAAACTTTCTGTACAATTTTTTTTTCAAAAATACAGAAAGGGGTAACTTAGCCTGAGCACAAGTTATAAGTTTGATTTGCTTTTGAACAGCAAGAAAGATCTTGTAGCTCACTGGTAAATCCTTGCACTGCTGAGACAAAGCACCCGAGTTTAAATCCCATCAGCCACATTATCTTTTTATTTTAATTTTATTTTAACCTTTTAGAAGTCCAAGAGTTTGCACGAGCACTGCACGTAAACTAAAGAGTCACACTTAAAACAAATAGGTGCAAATTAGTATTCAGACCGACCAAGACACGTAGCGAGAATCCGAGCCCCCAACCCAAAGATTGGACCGGCGAGATTGAAGTTGGGGTCGGCACCGCCGGTTCTGTTGAGCCCAAACCCAAATTTTTTTATAAACCCTAGACCCTTGGACTCCCACCTTAACTCCAGTATTGCTTATTTACACTGCACATTTACAGAGAATAATAAAACCCTTCAAATTCCATTTTAATGCTAATTTTAATGCATTATTCATCACCCCCTAAACCCTAAATTGCCCTGTAAATACCCACTCCATTTTACACCCCTCTCACTCAGAATTCTCTTGCAAAAACTATACCAAATTCCCAAGTTTTTTAGTGTACAAGTGGAGTTAGTGAAGGGCGAAGCTCCGACGAACTTCCGAGGAGATTCCGGTGACGAATCGACGTCCCAAAGCCTTCTTTAGGACCCCCTCTCTCTCTGCTAGTCCAACAAGCCAGTAAGTCTCATTTCCCCTCTCATCTTCATCTTTAAAAAGTTCCATTTCTAAAACCCGACGGAAGCGGAGTTAGTCCAACTTCCGATTCGGTTTTCTTTAAAAACTACACTTTTCTTTAACAAGATAAAACCATATTCTCATATGTTGATTAATAAACATTAACAAACTCAATAAAACAAGTTTCACATCAAAATAATCATTTTTGTGACATTTATCGTATTTTACATAAAAATACCACAAACTATTCATTTCGACATTATAACATTTATTCATTGCTATACCTTTAGATAGTTCACGAGGTAATAACCTACCTCATCACAACATGCATCTCTATCATAGCACGATTGATTTTGGGACAATGGAATACGGTAAATACGACTTTACAAATAAATACCCTAAACTTACAAAACCGTTTTCTATAAAAAGATGTATTAAACATTTCCATGCAATTACGTCTCTACAACCCATTTTGGGGACCTCGTTCGAGATAGTGCAGATTATCGTACATCCTCGGGCTTAGTAGAGCGAGATGCAAACCTCCGCAAGGAGCATTCGGTCTCGATGGAATTTTTATACATTTTTCTTTAGAAAATGAGATTCATACAAGAAAATAAATATATTATTTTAATTAAATATATATATATATATATTATCAAAATATCTATTTTAATTATATAAATATTCCAAGCTTTCTAAATCAAAGGAATCACTATTACATGAAAATACCATCCAAATACAACACAAGTATAACATTTCAAGAAAATACCATATACTATGAAGCTAGGTTCTATTCACTAAGAATTTCACATTTACAAAATATACATCGATGAAAACCCTAAAGAAGATAATTAAATGTTTGAGGAGTATTTTGAAATTATGCCAAAACTATTTTTACATAAAACACTCTCAAGTTATACTAAATTACAATAAGGACCCTAGTAAAATAGGTTTAAGTAGGACCAGTCTCTTAAGCCTCAGGGAGCCGGAGATATGAGTGCTTGCCTATTTAAGATAGACAATCTAACAAACGATGTTATCAACACGATAATTGTCTTGGAAAAAAATACAAATCATGTCGTCCATGTGCAGCAGTTACCGATAATACCAAAACCTAATTCAGGACTTCAATTTCTTTTCTAATTGACTGACTCAGACTGAGTCTCAATATAATCAATCTGACTTGAATGAGATTCAAGTATAAAACTACAATTCAACATGAATCCATATATTCAAACTATATCAATCTATACCACTTGACCCAACCGAGCCATGGATATACTCCATCTATATGTTCATCCATTATATCCGTTCTATTTACTGATATCATGGTCTCGGCAAGTCATCCATCTATACAATTTATAATACAAGACAAAACAATACAATCCATACAATCAATACATAAACACTACGGGGTTATAAAGGGGTAGACTGGTACGGAACATGTTAAAAGTGGCACGAGTTGGTCACTTAAGACGTAATTACATCAATGTCGTTGTTCTGTGGTATTATCGACGAAGCCTTGTACTATGGGTTACCAAATTCTCCGGTGTAATAGGGACTCCTCTCATATACATGGGCATTTTCTGTACCAAACTACAAACAACTGCGCTAACATTATAATAAAACATTATAAAACTATACTCCCTCTCTGTCTATTTTACTTCTCCCTCATCTTTGGGACTTACTGAGCGATTGTTCGCTGAGGACATTCCTTTTCTTCTTTCTTTAGAATGTTGTCAGGTGATTCGGACCTTCTGGAGACAGAGCCCACCAGCAAGGATTTAGATTAGCTAGCTTTCGACCGGAAGCTCTAGTTTACTTGTACATTTCATTTTCATTTTTGCTATGCCATTGTTTAGGCATTGCTTTTATTCCATGTATTTTCATTTCAGTTGTATTGTAAAAAGAATGTTAATAAATAAAGTTGATGTTCATTTACATCTTGTCTCTTGTATACATTTTATTTTATATTCCTTAGATACGCTTAGCGTGTTTACTTCTGAGAAAATGTGTCGCGTGACCCGTCACGTTCTCTACCCGTACACTGGGAAGCGGGGCGTGACATTCGGCTTGAGGAGCTCCATGCCCTCGACGAAACTCGCCTTATAGCATAGCAAAACCTGGAGGCTTATAAGGTAAGGATGGCACGGTCATATGAAATACTAACCAGGCCGAGAACATTCTGCCAAGACGAACTCATGCTAGTCGTCAAAAGACCAATGATCCCTAATCGTGCAAAATGAGAGAAATTCGATCCGAACTATGAAGGCTCGTACATCATAGACAAAGTCTACCAAGGTGGAGCCTACCTGCTCATGGATATGCATGGCGAAAGACATTTCCGGCCAATAAACTACCGATTCCTCAAAAAATACTACGCTTGACGAGTCACGACTTAGGTCTATGATAGATGACAACGCTCGTGTCCGCTCGCTATCTTCCTAAGTCAGAACTCTGAGAGTAGTATGCAAAGAAGTTTTGTCGCCTTAAACATGGCGACAAAGGACCGAGATGTCCTTAAACTAGAAATTCGCCTCAAACATGACGATAACGGACCGAGATGTCCCTAAACTAGAATCTCGTCTTAAATATAGCGATATGTGACTGAAAAGTCCTTAAACTAATTATCCGCTTCAAACATGGCGACATCGGACTGAGATGTCCATAAACTAACAATGGACCGAAAAGTCCTTAAACTAGAAATTCGTCTCAAATATGGCGATAGGGGCAACCCTTATTTTATATTTATTCATACTAACCTGCAGACGATGCGAAGGGTATGGAAGTGGCAGGAGTGGCCCCTGCGTCAGATGTGGATGCACCACCTATAATTAGATAATTAAAAATAGATTATATAAGTAATTGCAAAAAGAATGCATAGATCAATAATATAACATTCTAAATCAATATGCATGCACTATAGGATATATAAATATACCCGCAGATGCGGTGGTGTCACCACCTACAGCTAGACAATAATAAAAATTGCTAAGTAAGAGCAAAAGGAATGTGTGTATATTTATAATATAGCATTCTAAATCAATATACATGTACTATATGATATATAAACATACCTGGAGGAGCGGGAGTGGCCTCTGTCCCAGATGTGGACGCATCACCAACAACTAGAAAATCAAACATTGACAATATAAGTAATTTTGATATAAACAGGCATGAATATCTGTAATATTACATTCAAAATGGATATGCGTGCAGTATACCTGGAGGTGTGGCAAAATCCACACGGAAGGAGGTATCCGAAGGGGTCTCCGATCTGGGTGCAAGACCGGCCCTCTGAAGCTCCCTACGGAGCTCTCCGGGCGGCAGAACCGCTCTGCCTCTGCCTCTGCCTCTGCCGCGGCTGGAGCTCCTGCCGCCCCTCGCTGCTCCCGATATCGTCATCAAATCTAGATAAACGGTTCGTGGACGCATTAGATAATCATTAAAAGTATTGACTATATATGTATAGATCGTAAAATGTGAAGTAATAATATAACATTACTGATAACCTTTTTCGTTTCGTGGGCGCATTATACATATCTACTTGGATTTCATCTTCGATGTCATTTCTAACCCACGTAACTTCATGATCAGCCGAAGACAACCCGTCTTTCGAAACAGACGGTCGGAGCACTCTAAGTCTTCTCTCTTCTTCATCCTCATCGTTGTCCTCGAATTCTGGGACATCGTAGACATCTCTGGGTTTCCATCGGCATACAACACTCCATCCCGGATACTTCAAACACTGTGAGTAGTATACTTAGAACGCTTGGTTCGAAAAGATAAACGGATCTTCCTGACCGTAAAATCGAAGTGTGTTCACACTGGTCAATCCATATTCATCTTTCCAAGTCCCAAGATTGCTTCTCCACTTATCCGTATCGGTTCGCATATCGTACCAAGTACACTGGAATATATAAAAGGGTTCTGATCGTCCGGGATAGTGGATGCCGAGTATACAATTTAAGTACCCATAATAAATCACACCGTCCGATTCTACCGTCGCAATCCCACTATTCTGAGTGGTTCTAGATGTTTCTATGTCCTTAACTTCGAATTTGTATCCAAGGACACCAAATCCTTTATAATATGCAACCTCCATACTAGGAAATTAAGCTAAACATCTTGAATCACTCTCAAATGATGCAGACAAGTTCGGATCATGGATCTAACAAAACAAATTTTACGAAAAATACATAATGATACAAGTTTAGATTAAAACTGATAGCAATAAAATGTTATTCGAATAACTTACATGATCTGTGACCCAATCACAAAAATTTTCCTGATGATATTTTTCCAATCGTTCTTCGTTCCAATCAGGATGCCCCTCACGTATCTCGTTAAAATGAATTCTGTTTTTGACAAATAATGGTGACATTAATATTATATCATTTCATACACACACAAACACAGATATAACAATTAATCCAAAAAAACTTACTCTCTAACTTGTTCAAGACATGCGCAATTAAGCAAGATAAACCGGTATATCTTGTTGATAAACATAGTGTCTACCCTCTTATACTTGGCTTTACCATATGGCCCGTCTTGAATTCTTCGAGGCCGGTTAAGTCTTGTCTCAATGTTCTCGTCCAGATAGCGGGAACAAAATGTGGTTGTTTCATCAAGAAGATAACCTTGCATGATAGAACCCTCTGGACGATTTTTATTGCGTATATACTTTTTAAGAGTGTAGAGATACCTAATGAAAATATGTTGAATAAATAAATACGGGCATACAGGACAACAATAAATTTATAAATTGCGCGAAACAAAAAATTACACGTACCTCTCAACGGGATACATCCATCGATATTGTACCGGTCCGGCTAACTTAGCCTCAGTTGCAAGATGAACCGTCAAGTGTATTATGATATCGAAGAATGACGGTGGGAAAATACGCTCAAACTTGCAAAGTATCAATGCAATAGAATTTTCTAGTTTATCCAGCGTCACAACCTCCAGTGTTTTAGCACACAACTCTCTAAAAAAACAACATAGGTCGTTGATTACTAGACCAACCGATTCGGGGAGAGAAGTCCTGAGGGCTAATGGAAGAAGGTGCTCCACGATAACATGGTGATCATGACTTTTCAGCCCATCGATCTTGCCTTTCACAATTTTTATTTTCTTGCTAAATGATCCTGAGAAACCTGTGGGAACTTTTAAATCATGCAACACCTGTAGGAATCTTTTCTTCTCCGGTTGTGACATATGATAAGCGGCATTGGGAAGTACAAACTTGCCCGGTTTACCCGCTACCGGTCTAGGGTGCAATTCACTTCTTATTCCCCACTCCTGTAGATCCATCCGAGCATTCAGGTTGTCTTTCGATTTCCCATCTTTACAAAGAAGCAAGTTAAGTATGTGCTCTGATACTCCCTTCTCTATATGCATGACGTCCAGACAATGATGCATTGAATTTGTTGACCAGTACAGAAGCTCGAAGAAAATGCTTAACTTGTTCCAAAATGGTGGTTTGACCTGTTTCGTCGGATCCATCCCGAAGGTCACATTATTGTAACCATCCCATTTAGCAGTCACGTCCTCTCCGGACAATGGGGATGGAGGTCCAAGAAGCTCCTGATGACCATCAAAATGAACCGTGTCTAACCTATAGGGGTGGTCTGGAGGCAGGAAACGTCGATGGCCGCAATAACAAACCTTCCTGCTAAACTTCAAGAATTTCGATATTGTGTGTTCATGGCAATGAGGACATGCTTTGTGACCATGTACGGACCAACCTGATAGCATTCCATACGCAGGAAAGTCATTAATTGTCCACATTAAAGCCGTACGCAGTATGAAGGTTGTATTTGTGTTTGCATCATATGTCTCTACACCATCAATGAACAAAGATTTCAACTCCTCGATCAGAGGTCGGAGATAGACGTCGATATTGTTCCCCGGTGAGTTTGGTCCATCAATAAGAAGAGGCATCATAAAGTATAATTGGTCCATAGCCAACCAAGGCGACAGATTATAAATTATCATTACAACAGGTCATGTGCTGTGACTTCCAGCCATATAGTTGAATGGGCAGAAGCCATCAGTAGCCAGTCCGAGCCGGACATTGCGAGGATCGCTACTGAATATTGCATGCCTCCTATCGAAATCCTTCCATGCCGGTGAATCTCTTGGATGGCTCATTTTTCCATCTTCACTTGGAGGAGCACGATGATGCCAAATCATTGCCTCGGCTGTTTTCTTGCACCTGAATAGCCTCTGTAGCCTCTGTGTTATGGGAAAGTATCGTGCTATCTTGACAGGTATATCAGGCTTCTTATCAGAATCTTTCGGCTTATACCTGGCCTCTCCGCATATTGGACACTCTTTCAAATCTGAATTCTCTTTCCGGTACAACACGCAATTTTTAGGACATGCTTGAATCTTCTCGCACTTTAGACCCAATCAGTCATCATCTTCTGGGCTCCGTACCAGCTGTCGGGCACGTTATTTCCCGGGGGCATAGAATCTTTCAAGAACGAAAGAAGCATTGTGAATGACTTGTTGCTTTATCTATTTAGGCACTTAATCTGGAAAAGTTGGACGAACCATGAGAGGGTGGAATACTTCGCATTCTCATAAATTGGTTTTCTAGCATCATTCATGAAATTTTAATATTTATCCGCACACGGTCCTTGACCGGAAGGAATGTCATCTTCGGTACGAATAGATTCACCTAGGACAGCCTCTACCATATCCTCCATTTCTTCTGATAGAAATAAATTACCGTCTTCTTCTTCTGCCGCATTACCGAATTCTTCTTCTTCTCCTGCCGCATTATCGTGTTCTCCTTCTTCTTCTGCCGCATTACTGCATTCTTCTCCTTCCCCGTGATATTTCCAACTTGTATAAAGTCTAGTAAACCCATATTTTACAATATGAAGCTCTGCCAATTCTACCTTCTGCCAGTACTTATTGCCACATCTATCGCACAGATAGAGAATCTTCTCTATTATGATCTTATTATGTGCGCGTGCAAATTCAATGAAAGCAGCAACTCCTGCGACAAACTTAGGTTGCATACGTTATTGCCAATCCACATACATCCAGTCCTTAACTCTGACGTACTCATGGGCCATGTTAGACTGTATAACATATAAATTGTAGGTTATGGTGACTATATTGAGAAATATAAGAACGGGATAGTTACTGACAAAGGAGAAAATCCGTGTATATGATTTGTGTGTGCATTTGTCGTTGAAAAGAATAAATTATCGAACGTATGTTAACTGATAGACGGGGACTAAGTGGCGCTTTTAGTTTCATATATAAGTATCGATAAGAATATGAAGGTTTCATATTATCATCGAGTATCATATATTGGTTTTAACTTGAACATCTCGAATCACTCTCTAATTATGCGTTTGTTGTGCATTCTTGTTGTATGTGTGTGTTCTGGCTGTCGGGGGTAAGGCTGCTATCCCATTAATAATGTATAGAGCGAACACCCATCACTTGTGCTTTCAACCGTTTCGAGTAAATTTCGGCAGCACCTCCCCGCTGTTCTCCGAGTACACTGTAATAGAATAGATAATCATTTCAAAACTGTGAAACAACGTTGAAATGAACATCTAATCTATCTTTGTACACGGAGAACCAGCGGAAAGGTACCGACGAAATATCTCGAAACAGATGAAAACACAAGTGAATGAAGGTGTTTGCTTCATACATTCTTAACTTGTCCACACGGGACAAATCTATCGGTTACCATACGATTGAATTTTCTCGTCGCATAGACTATACGACTGTTGTTAGTATCGAGCTATATCGTCCGATATTTAACAACCTTCGTATAGTTCTATGTCACGACGAATATCGCACGTATGTTAACCGATAGACGGGGACTAAGTGGCGCTTTTAGTTTCATATATGAGTATCGATGAGAATATGAAGGTTTCATATTATCATCGAGTATCAATTGGTTTTAACTTGAACATCTCGAATCACTCTCTAATTATGTGTTTGTTGTGTATTCTTGTTATATGTGTGTGTTCCGGCTGTCGGGGGTAAGGCTTCTATCCCATTAAGAATGTATATAGCGAACACCCATCACTTGTACTTTCAACCGTTTCGAGTAAATTTCGGCAGCACCTCCCCGCTGTTCTCCGAGTACACTGTAATAGAATAGATAATCATTTCAAAGCTGTGAAACAACGTTGAAATGAACATCTAATCTATCTTTGTACACGGAGAACCAGCGGAAAGGTACCGACGAAATATCTCGAAACGGATGAAAACACAACTGAATGAAGGTGTTTGCTTTATACATTCCTAACTTGTCCACACGGGACAAATCTATCGGTTACCATACGATTGAATTTTCTCATCGCATAGACTATACAACGGTTGTTAGTATCGAGCTATACCGTCCGATATTTAACAACCTTCGTATAGTTCTATGTCACGACGAACATCGCACGTATGTTAACCGATAGACGGGGACTAAGTGGCGCTTTTAGTTTCATATATGAGTATCGATGAGAATATGAAGGTTTCATATCATCATCGAGTATCATATATTGGTTTTAACTTGAACATCTTGAATCACTCTCTAATTATGCGTTTGTTGTGCATTCGTGTTGTATGTGTAACATGATTTTAAACCATTGAGATCAAGATTGATAGAACTGATCATCCTACATTGCAATGGCATTCATCTACCAAAACTATTATTGCAATGGCATTCATCTATAACAATCAACAATTAAAACTACAAATGTAGGATACTGATATCATAAAGCGTTATACGCAACATATGAATTCACATGACTGAAACATGCATAAAAAAACATGTTCATCCAAAAGAAAGGCCACTGTCAACAAATATAGACAAATACGTCATAAAAACAGTAACCAATTAACAAGTTGATTAGCATCTGAATCAAGAAAATGATAGGAAAAACAATTGACTATAATCTATAATGACAAGTCTATTACCATGACTCTCGACTAACAAAGGTGGCTTTTCGTCCTCGGTAGCTTGATAATTGATGGAGGATATAAACTTTTGACGACACCTAACGAAAAGTGGACCCTCTTTTCTTCATTAATTCACTCCTTGTGTGTATGTTTGTTTTTTTCGAATTAAAGGTCATTGATTTTAGAAAGACCTGATGATATATATGTTGAATATATGTAGGGTGATATGCATGATCACAAGAGCTTGGTGGAGGCAATAAAGAAAGTTGATGTGGTGATCTCTATGCTGGGCTACAAATATCATGAGCAGTTGGTTGATCAAGTTAAAATCATAGAGGCTATTAAAGAAGCTGGAAATGTCAAGGTAATCAACAAATATATATTTATATTAGGATAAGGAAAACGAGAAATTTGGATTGGATAGTTGTAATATTACATATTATTATTTTTTCACATCTTTCTTGTTTTCTGTTAATTGCACAAAACCCCCTTTTAGTTTATCCCATATAGCAATATCCCCAGCCCCACCCCAACCGAACCCTAGCCCCAGCCCCAGCCCCAACCGAACCCTAGCCCCAGCCCAACCCTAGCCCCAGCCCAGCCCCAGCCTACCCTAGCCCCAGCCCAGCCGAACCCTAGCCCCAGCCCAGCCTCAGCCCCAGCCCCAACCCCAACCCCAACCGAACCCCACAACCGAACCCTAACCCTAACCTTAACCCTAACCGAACCCGACGCCGACGCCGACGCCGACGCCGATGCTAAACCCTCACCCCTACCCGAACCTGGCCTGAACCCTAGACTACATCGTCAAAATTAAAAATTATTTGAGATTTAATTACAAACCGTGCGCGCGGTGGAGGAGACGGTAGAAATTGGTGCTCGACAACGATCAGCGAAGGTGGCGACGAGGCGCGGGAAGTCGACGAAGGTGTGGGAACGACCGACGAAGGTAGCGACGAGGCGCGGGAGCAGGCGATGAGAGACGCGGGAGTGAGAGAGAGAAATTTTGGGAATGATGAATAATTTTTCTGTGCTTTTTTTTATTAATAACCTATTTAGATGCCCCTACGGACATAACCGTAGGTCTACGGTTTGCGGCTCCGTAGGGCCAAACAAAAAATTAGAACGTAAGGCGCCGTAGGGACAACGATGTGGCCCTACGGATAAATCCGTAGGGGCAAGAAATATTTGCCCCTACGGATTCCTGAGTCCGTAGGGGCAACCCCATATTGTAGTAGTGCAAACATGGCGATAATGGACCAAAACGTCCTTAAACTAGTGCATCGTCTCAAACATGGCGCATCGCTCCAAATACGGCGATACCCTCCCTTGAGATCTATATTGCAATCAAAGTCTCGACGGCGAGGGTTGCAACTCAAGTCCTACCAGCTACACAGCTACTCCAGCAATGAAGCCACTCTCAAATCCCACTGGTAAACAGATAGGTCACTTACGAGGAAACTACTTTCGAGTGTTTCGTTGTTTAAAAAAAAAGATGGTATGTCCACAAGCAAAATGGGTATAGATGAAAACCCGAAAGGTCACATGAGTAAAAACAGCAGGACTGCCGGCGACTTTGTGAAAACCTTAATAGGGCGCAAATTCGTAAAATAAAAAAAATTCATGTGCACTTGCAAGATCCTCTCGACCTTATGAGGAGAAAATACCTGTGAAAGATCCTTACGACTCATAAAGGAGCAACACACTTAGGAGTCCTCATAATTCCTAAGGAGAAATTACACTTGCGAGATCCTCACGACTCATAAGGAGAATTCCCTTTATGAGACCCTCACGGCTCATAAGATTCAAAAGCCTTAAGCTACAGGGATCTGAACCTGTTCTTAAGCCGTCATATCCTCTAAGTTGCCCTATATGCGGTCCAATATTGACCCTTGTATACAATCTACGGACACGAATAAACATTCCCCCACCAAGTTCCACCAATGACGAGAAATGTCCCTGTATGGTGAACGACACTTGTAAGTCCTCTTGACTTATAAGGAGAAAACACTCTTAAAAGATACTTACGACTTACAAGAGAAAATACACTTAGGAATCCCCACTATTCCTAAGGAGAAAGTACATCTACGAGGTCCTCACGATTTGTAGGGAGAAATACCTTTATGAGACCCTTACGACTCATAAAGTCAAAAAGCTTTAGTCGACA
This sequence comes from Agapanthus africanus, assembly GCA_030015575.1. Taxonomy (NCBI): domain Eukaryota; kingdom Viridiplantae; phylum Streptophyta; class Magnoliopsida; order Asparagales; family Amaryllidaceae; genus Agapanthus; species Agapanthus africanus. The sequence continues at coordinate 78,567,632 of CM057339.1, read as the reverse complement.
GGATCCTAACCCTGTTTGCTAAGCCATCTTTGTTCAAATCAGCAAAGGCAAATATGAGTCGCTCTTGGCAATATTCCAGTCGTAGCGATGTTGATGCCTAAACAGGTGTCAAACTCCAAGTCCTTTCACGGCAAATGATGATTCGCTCCTGACAATATTCCAGTCGTAGCGATGTTGATGTCAAGGTTGGTATCAGATTTTAAACTCGCAATAAAAGCAGTAGAAAGTAGCAAAAATATGCATATAAAAACAGCCGAAATGTTTAGGCAACTCGCAATAAAAAGCAGCGAGTAAAAATATGAAAAAAAATAGCCAAAATGATTGGGCACCGCGGAGAAAAAGTCGAAATGATTGGGAAATCGCGACTTTCACGGTATGAAAAACTAAAAAGATAGAGTATCGTGGCAATAAAAAATAAAATAAAATTTCCTCTGCCCTGCAGGTATGTCCATATTGACTCTTGTATACAATCCATGGGCATAAATGAAAAAAAGGGAACTATACTTTCCCACCTGGCTCCGTCAAAGAGAGAGCCAGATCTTGACGGCAATATCTACAGCCTAGAGATCAGCTCGACGTTCTTCTCATTCCAACAGGGTGCAGACGTGACATCAACAAAGCTCTAAAGAGCCAAATCAAAATGGAGTAATGGCAAAATCCTAACTCCGTCCCGACGTGCTTCTCATGCCAGCAGGATGTAGACGCAACGTCGTTAATGACTCAAGAGTCAAACAAAAAAGGAGTAATGGAAAAATCCCATCTCCAGCTCGGCGTTCCTTCTCGATGCAGATGCGACGTCAACAAAGGCTCTGAGGAGCCAAATCAAAAAGGAGTGACGGCAAAATCCTAACTCTAGCTCGACGTGCTCCTTATGCCAACAGGATGCAGATGCGACGTCGGCAAATGTTCCAAGGAGCCAAATTAAAAAGGAACGATGGCAATATCCTAACTCCAGCTCGACGTGCTTCTCATGCCAGCAGGACGTAGACGCAACGTCATCAAAGACCCAAAGGTCAAACAAAAAATAAGTAATGGAAAAATCCCAGCTCCAGCTCGACGTTACTTCTCGATGCAGATGCGACGTCAACAAAGACTCCAAGAAGCCAAATCAAAAAGGAGTGACGGCAAAATCCTAACTCTAGCTCGACGTGCTTCTCATGCCAGCAGGATGCAGAAGCAACGTCAACAAAAGACCCAAGGGTCAAAGCAAAAATGGAGCCACGGCAAAATCCTAGCTCCAAGTCTTGACGGTTCATATACAATCCAGAGACTATCTTGACGTTCCCCCTTATTTCAGCAGGATGCGGACGCAACTATCGAATGAAATTGGAGCAATGGCATATTCCTAGCTCCGGACTTCAATTCCAATACATACGGCATAGAGGTCCTACAGATGTCTACCCTACTTCAGCAAAGAATCGGCGCGACATCATCAAAACAAAAATGAAGTGATGGCATATTCCCAGCTTCGGGTCTCGACGACAACTCATATAAAGCCTAAAAGACTATCGGAGATCATCCCACACCAGAGCGGAGTGATTATGACTCATCGGAGCTCCAAATTGAGCCTAACCTCAAGTAAAAAGCGTCATGGCAAATTCCTAACATTTACTCTTCCAATGGTAATATGACCTAAGGAGATTACTTGAACACGTTTTGTCCAGCCCTCGAAGGGATCAGAGACACGACAGTCGCGGGGCTACTCGAATAGCAACTTAAAGACTACATATCGATGAATATATCAGTCAATGCGACGGTACCATGAACTAAAACCCTTATACCACAAACCTAACGGACCCCTATCGTAAAGAATAGGGGTTATCTATATTTCACGTTAGGATACACCTGCGAGATCCTCTCGACTCATCTTGACTTGTAGGGAAAAACATCTTTATGAAACCCTCATGGCTCATGAAGGTGAAAAGCCTTAGATGACGGGAATATCAACCTGTTTCCTAAACACTGTGGCCTTACAAGTAGGTCCAAACTGACTCTTGTATACTATCTACGGGCCACATTCTCCAAAGTCGCATACCGACGAGGAGGAGAAACCACTTATGAGTCATCTCGACTCGTAAACGGAAAATTCTCTTATGAGATCCTTACGACTCTCAAGAGGAAATGCACTTAGGAGTCCTCAAGACTTCTAAGGAGAAAATACTCCTACGAGATCCTCTCGACTCGTAGAGAGAAAACTCTTTATGAGACCCTCACGGCTCATAAACTTGAAAAGTCTTAAGCGATAGATCTAAACCTGTTTCCTAAACCATCGCTGCCCTACAAGAAAGTCCAAACTGACTCTTGTATACTATCCACGGGCCACATTCGTCAAAGTTACATGCCAATAAAGTGAAGAAGCCACTTGCAGGTCCTCTCGACTCGTAAGGAGAAAATACCTACGTGAGATCCTTATGACTCACTGAGGTGAAAGGCACTTAGGAATTCTCACGATTTCTAGGGAGAATATGCAAATCCTCACGATTCATAGGGAGAAAAACCTGCTTGAGACCATTACGACTCATGAAGATGAAAAAGTCTTAGGCGACAGGGATCTTAAACTTGTCTCCTAAGCCATCAATTCTATGGTAATGCATTATTTTGCACTACTTAACCCACGTATAAACTTATATGGGCAAAGTAGTGGGGGCATTTGTTCCTGATTAAGAGATGTTTTGTCGATCAAAAATATTTGTAACCGCAATCAAGAACGGCGTCGCTTTGCAGCTAACCGGTGAGTACGGGTCGGTCCACAGGGATGTTGTGAATCTCCGATTCGTTCTTACGAGTTAATTCCGAAGGATGTTCGGTTGATTATTAAATCTAAAAACCTAAATTATCCTAGGGCAATTATCTAGATCTACTCTTGCTAGGGCTAGGTTTAGGGATGGTTTGGAAATGCAATTAAATCTCACCACTTTCAATACCCGAATGAAGATCTATGTGGAGTTATGGTAATTATCAATAAAGTGGATTAGATCCGTTCGGGAAGGTGTTCCTTCCTCTAGGTTCTTGTCCTTCCTTTAGAGATCCTTATCCTAACCTCCATGGAAAACATCACACACGGGCCTTTATACTACTGTATCACCGCTATCTCGAGGGATAGAGTGCCGTAGGGAGCGGTATGTGCATGTATGCATGGAGTCCTATTGTAAATATTTGGTGGGTAAGAAAGTGATGAGAGATCTCATCTCTCAAAATCCTTCCCAAAAGCTAAACCCTAAACACGTTCCTAGGGCATGAAATTAAATCTACCTAGGGCAAGGAATTTAAATCTATACTAAGGCAAGGAATTAAATCACTTACAGATGCATCCCTCCAATCATCCATGCAGGGTTGTCAGATCTGAATTTCTGAATGGAGAAGAAACACCGATGCTCTCCAAAAGAGTTCTAAAATTTATTATTCAAAAGGAGGCATAAGAAATTACAAGGATTTGGGTTCTATTTATAGGAGATAGAAACCCTAGGTTCATTTTGATCCGCATGTCTAAATTTACAAAAATAGCCCTAGGTCAACTAGTCAAATCCTCAAATGAATTTTGGTAAAATAAAATCTTCCTTTTGTCTTCTTCTGGCCGCGGAACCGCGGCAATGGTGGGCTTGGGCCGCGGTTCCGCGGCCCTTTAGTAAGTTCAGATGATTATTTCTTCTGGGCTGCTTCAGTGTCTTTTGGGCTTTTTATTTCTTTATTGTTTTCTCCATTTGGGCTTCTGCATTGGTTCCAAATCTTCAGTGAACAATTTGCAATGGCTTTTTAACCGTTTGCCTTATATTCTTGGACTTTGCGTTGCCTTGTATATTGTGAACTGTTCCTTCGTCTAGGCTTGACTAAGATCCTCCTATTTGTTGGTTAAAGTCCACTTTTGCATCGTCTTTTCATCGTTTTCACTGTTTTCTATCCAAGAACCTGTAACCTGAAATATGTAGCAGACATGCGTCAAAAGCACCTGTTTATTTATAAAACGAATAAGAATGGGGAATATAATAATGCAATATTATGGTGTGAACAAATACCCCCAAACTTATCTTTTGCTCGTCCTCGAGCAAACTTATTTTTATTCACTAAAATCCTAACCACACTTTCGCAGGGAAACGCGATTGCACTGAGCACGTGTAACAAGCCGTTAAACCTCTAGGTGTCCCTAGTAGGAGGAGTGTTGTCTCCTGAGGGTTTTCAGCGGATTACACCCACAAAATCCTATCAACTCGGCCCATTGACTTTTGTTTTCCAATTAGGTTTTCTAACAAGGAATTCTATTACCTTTTGACTCGCAAATTATCCACCCATATTCTCAACACTTCCTCATTATTTAACTTAAGATTATATATGTTATGTAGACCTACTTAGCTTTCGGCATTTCTTAAGTTTTCCTTCTAGGGTTCCATCTCCACTTAGGAATTTCTATCAACTCTACTAAAGATACAAGTTCTAATCTTCATTCCTCTCTCTTATCTAAATTCCAATCACATATCCCCACGTGTGTGTATAAGTCACCCCTACACTTGGAAATTCAAATCAAGCAATCATACCCTTGTCCGTTGTCCAAAGTACTAATTAGTTGGTGAATTTTTAATTGAATTTTGCTTACACATCCTTCATGCGACCGTTAATACTTCTTGAGGTACCAACAACCGATTACAAGATGCGTTAGCACTTTAAAGCGTACTTCCTAGTTTTGCAACACCCAAGGCTTTAGCAGTGACTCCCAAACCAATTGGTCTAAGGCACTAGGTGATGAGGCACCCTTGCTAAATATTTTTCTATTTTTACAGCCTTAAGTAATCACAAAAACCAGTGTCCATTTTTTTTTTATTCTTTATTCACACTTTTTTTCCTTTTATTTTCTTCGTACTAAGGACTTTAGACAAGAGCATTTCAAGGTCTCTTCTACTATTCCAAGTTTCAAGATGCGTGATTGTGCATTTTGTAGGGTACACGTTTTCAGAATCTAGACTTAAGTTAGGAACTATTTTTCAAACTTATACTCTAATAAGAACATCAATACTCTTCCCTCATTTTGACTTAGCCCAAGAAGTGAACCTAAAATTTGCCTATTTCTAAATAATCTACAAAGACATATACTTTCTACCGTTAAACTTTAAGGAATGTTATTTTTAGGGTTTTTAATTCACTAAGTCTAAGATCTACTTGTTCCTAACCAGTTGACCTATTTGTCAAACCAAAGTCAATTAGCCAAAATTGAATACAATAATTTTTATAATTTTTGAATTTTTTCAATTTTTATGGGTTTTTAAATAAGTATGCAAATGCAAAAATATGTACAAATGAATGCGAAGGAAAAAGACGTACCGAGCATACCCCCAAACTTGAACTTGACAATGTCCTCACTGTCATACTAAACCAAGAGGGTCAAAATGTCGGCACTCCCCTGTTTATTTATTTACAATTTTTTTATATATTTTTTAATGTTTTGAAATTTTTTTTTATTTATTTTTTATAGAAAAAGAAAACAAAAATATATATACATATATACAAAAAGGTTCCCCCCAAACTTAAGCTTGGCCTTACACAAGCAAAAAGTTAGCACCAACCATTCAAAAATCTTATCGTGGAAATGGTATAGTTGGTGCAAGAAAATAAGAAGCACGCGAGACCATGTGGAAAGAAGAATGGTAGAATATGGTCTCGGTGGGGGAGAAGAATGGCGAAAAGAAGAAGGAAGTGGAGTACGATCTTGAGGGTGTAAATTGAGTGAATAAATTAGCGCAATATGTGATGACCGATATGTTATAAGCGATTGCGCTAACCTATCTACTCGTCGAGAAATGGGATCAAATCCCTCAAGATTCGCAAGAAAATATGGGTACGCCGAACTTGGTATAGGAGATGAAAGCGTAACGGTCACTTGCACGGTCAGAACAATAGGAAGGATGGAAGGAAGTGAGTGAGGAAGGGTATCAGTTAAGGATTTAGGAGGGTGTATTGGAAAATTCGACACATCAAACGAAAATGGTTCAGCCTCAATATTATCCTCAGTACTATCCTCAATATTTTCCTCAAAAATTTGCTCATCCATGCCAATATCATCAAAATCAAGACGCATATGAGGTTCGGGAGAAATATTTAATAACTCAGGATGATGATTTGAACATAAAATTTCAAGCAAATCGACAGGTTCATCATCCGAAATATTCCCGGCGTCTATATCCTCAATCAAGTGAAAATCAATTTCTTTAGACACCTCATCAAAAGCATGGATATCTATCGATTTAAGTTCTAGAGTGGAGGTGTAAAGATCGAAAGGATTAAGTGCGGTTTCACTCGAAAGGGGTTCTTCACAATTTGGCAAATCAAACACTACAAAATTACACAACTCATTTTTATTTTCAACAGGTGAACTATTTAGGGCAATCGATGGAAAACAGGAGTTGTGGGCTTCAATTGGGTAAGGTTAGGTTTGATTTGAAAATCCTCTCTCATTCTCATCTTGTCCAACTGCCGCCTCATACATTGAAAAATTTGGAGCTAGCGGGACACTAGCTACCGGTTCACTAGGTTGCATAAGGGCGGCCACGGATGCTTCCACATTCCTAATCATTTTGTTTGTTGCTGCGATATACTCCTCCAACGCCTCTTCCAAACTAGACTTTGGTGGTAAGGGGGTTTCGGTAAAAGATTCGAAATCATGTGGATATGCAAAACTCCCTATTGGCTGTGTAGAATTAATGTCTAGTGAAGGTGGTAAGGTCGGGTAGGACTGGTAGGAAGTGGGTGGTAGGACAGGGGTAGGGTCTACATGTGGATAAAAATGTGAATAATCTTGTGGATCCCTAGAACTAGATGTGTGGAGAGGGGTGAAAGATCGGCTGCGAGATTGAGCAATGTGCTCAGCAATGGACATCGGCCTAGGAGTGTCAGAAGGACTCGAAAGAGTGGTATCAACATATGGAAGTGGTGAAGGTTGACTTAGTTGACACAAAGTGGGTTGAAAAGTCAAACTGTTTCTCCTAGACTCCTCTATGTGATCTTTCAAAGATTTTTTAGGCATGGAAGGATCGTCTTTAAATTGACCGAACACATTGACATATGACGCAAAATTAGGTTCGGGATACCAAAGTTCGGCTAATGATTTATTGTGTGGGGTACCCATGTTAGAAGAAGAAAGGGGACAAGAAGGAAGGTTGGGTGGTGCAAGGATTTATTTGGGGCTAAAAAATTTTGCAAGTTCTATAAAATATTTGTCCTTTTTATTTTCATTTTTCATTGATTTTTTTCTTTCTCTTTATTTGGAAAAATTTTGTTGCAAAAAGATTTTAGAGAAAAGATATGCAACAACAAAATATTTTATAGAAAAGATATGCAACAGCAAATATTACTTGCAATTGGTTATTATTTGAAGCATATCACAAGAATCTTTATTTGGAAAAAATTGTTGCAAAAAGATATTCGAGAAAAGATATGCAGCAAAAAAGATTACTTGCAATCAATTTTAATTTTGAGCGGGGCCCGAAAATCCTGCACAAGACTCGTTATATGGAAGAGAATATATTTTTAAAGCACACAAAATCTTGCAGGCATTATTCAGAAAATATATTAAAATTTGCAGAGGAGAAATAACAGAGAGCTTACAATGCAAATTTCGTAGGATGATCTCACCAAAAGAGCGCGGTTCCGCGGTATAAACGCGTTATTGCCGCGTTTTCGCGGCAGTCTAATCAGCACGAATCCCCAAAAAAAATTTGACGCTCTGATTCCACTAGAAGGCCGCGGTTCCGCGGCCTAAGGTGGGTTTTGGCCGCGGAATCGCGGCGGGTTGGGGGAATTGGGTCTCCAAAAAAATTTTCAGTGTTCTGTTATTTGATTCCCCTTCTGTTTCGATCTTCTGATTTTTGTTTCGCCTTCTGGAAATTTCCAGATCGTCTTTGTAAATCCTGCAAAATTAAAACAACAAAGTATCCCTTCCAAAAATAACAAAATATATATATTTTTATATTTTTTTGGATTTTTTAGATTTTTATGAATTTTTAAATTTTATGATTAACCCGAAATTGCGAAAAGAAAATTCTACGCCATCCCCGGCAACGGCGCCATTTGATTAAGAGATGTTTTGTCGATCAAAAATATTTGTAACCGCAATCAAGAACGGCGTCGCTTTGCAGCTAACCGGTGAGTACGGGTCGGTCCACAGGGATGTTGTGAATCTCCGATTCGTTCTTACGAGTTAATTCCGAAGGATGTTCGGTTGATTATTAAATCTAAAAACCTAAATTATCCTAGGGCAATTATCTAGATCTACTCTTGCTAGGGCTAGGTTTAGGGATGGTTTGGAAATGCAATTAAATCTCACCACTTTCAATACCCGAATGAAGATCTATGTGGAGTTATGGTAATTATCAATAAAGTGGATTAGATCCGTTCGGGAAGGTGTTCCTTCCTCTAGGTTCTTGTCCTTCCTTTAGAGATCCTTACCCTAACCTCCATGGAAAACATCACACCCGGGCCTTTATACTACTGTATCACCGCTATCTCGAGGGATAGAGTGCCGTAGGGAGCGGTATGTGCATGTATGCATGGAGTCCTATTGTAAATATTTGGTGGGTAAGAAAGTGATGAGAGATCTCATCTCTCAAAATCCTTCCCAAAAGCTAAACCCTAAACACGTTCCTAGGGCATGAAATTAAATCTACCTAGGGCAAGGAATTTAAATCTATACTAAGGCAAGGAATTAAATCACTTACAGATGCATCCCTCCAATCATCCATGCAGGGTTGTCAGATCTGAATTTCTGAATGGAGAAGAAACACCGATGCTCTCCAAAAGAGTTCTAAAATTTATTATTCAAAAGGAGGCATAAGAAATTACAAGGATTTGGGTTCTATTTATAAGAGATAGAAACCCTAGGTTCATTTTGATCCGCATGTCTAAATTTACAAAAATAGCCCTAGGTCAACTAGTCAAATCCTCAAATGAATTTTGGTAAAATAAAATCTTCCTTTTGTCTTCTTCTGGCCGCGGAACCGCGGCAATGGTGGACTTGGGCCGCGGTTCCGCGGCCCTTTAGTAAGTTCAGATGATTATTTCTTCTGGGCTGCTTCAGTGTCTTTTGGGCTTTTTATTTCTTTATTGTTTTCTCCATTTGGGCTTCTGCATTGGTTCCAAATCTTCAGTGAACAATTTGCAATGGCTTTTTAACCGTTTGCCTTATATTCTTGGACTTTGCGTTGCCTTGTACATTGTGAACTGTTCCTTCGTCTAGGCTTGACTAAGATCCTCCTATTTGTTGGTTAAAGTCCACTTTTGCATCGTCTTTTCATCGTTTTCACTGTTTTCTATCCAAGAACCTGTAACCTGAAATATGTAGCAGACATGCGTCAAAAGCACCTGTTTATTTATAAAACGAATAAGAATGGGGAATATAATAATGCAATATTATGGTGTGAACAGTTCCCGCCAAATTTTTTTGGCTCAAAACTTGTTGTTCCCTTATAAAAATAAAGGGAAAGCTCCACGTGTTAAATACATGCACCCACATGCAAAGCATGTAACTATCACCTCAGGTAGCGCCGCATGTGAAGTTCACATGAGCGCCAATGTGCAAAGCACGGGAGCGCATATTCCCCTAATATTTAAACATGATAAAACAGCTAAGCTCTGTTAAAATTTTGTTGAGACAGCGCCTCGCGTGTCCCTCACGAGGGCGCCAGCGCCAATCTTTTAGGATTAATCCTATAGTGGCGCCGCACGTGCTTCTCACATGGACGCCAATGTGTAAAGCACAGGAGCGCCTATCATAAATAAGAATTAAATTCTTAAGTGGCGCCCATGTGCACAACACATGAGCGCCGGCGCCTAAATTAAAAGAAAGTAGAATTAAATTCTACATGGGGATACTTCCGTAAAAACTGGGATGTTCTCTTTTAAATAGAGCCGTTAGATCAAAAATCCAATGGTGATAATAAATCATCAGATAACAAATTCTATTTGGGAAATATTTTCCTTCTAATATGGAAAGATCTCCTCTATTAGAGAATCTTGGATTTAAAATCCAACTGTGATAAAAATATCACCAATTAAATCATCTGATAGAATTAAATTCTATAAGAGTGATCTTCTTTGTTAAACAGAATTAAATTCTATGGTTAGGAAAATATTTTCTAATCTTGTTAAACTAACAAGATATTCATATGATAGAATAAAATTCTATCTTAGGAAAATATTTCCTAATCTTGATAAACAAATAAGAAGGATCTCTATTAGATGGAATAAAATTCTATATTAGAAAAATATCTTCTTAATCTTGTGATTGAATAAAATTTTATGTTAGGAAAATATCTTCCTGGTCTTGTTAAAACTAACAAGATATTCATATGATAGAATAAAATTCTAATCTTGTTAAACTAATAAGATATTCATATGATAGAATAAAATTCTATCTCAGGAAAATATTTTCTAATCTTGTTAAACAAACAAGAAATCTTTTCTGTTAAACAGAGAGCTTTTGGATTAAAAATCCAACGGTGAATAAAATTCACCAATTGATCTAAAAGATCATTTTAGATTGATCAATCATGATCTCTCAATGAGAGATTTTCTCAACAAATTGATTTCTTCTCTTCTCCTATAACTACGAGCAAAAAAATTAATCAAAGAGGAGGAGGATAAAAAGAAAAGAAAAGAGGAGACCCCCCCATAAGCTTCTGTAAAAAAAGAGAAGGTTCTAAAATTAACAGAGAATTTAATTCTCCCAAAGAAGAAGATCTTCCTCCTAAAAGCCCTAGGTAAAGAAAAAAGAAAAGATCAAAATATCTCATTTACCTGACATACCATATCTAAGGGTTTAACCCTTCTCAAAAAACTTAGTTCTTTCTCTGGATCTGAGATCTATAAGACAAGTCTCCCACAAGTTGAGAATTTAATTCACATCGGTAAGATCTTGTTCTGAAGAATCAAAGATTCAGGAAATAATAAAATTGAAAAGAAAGAAAATGGAGTTTATAATACTCCAGGAACTTAGTTCCTTAAAATCAAAAACTTAGTTCTTTAAAGAACCCGATCCAAAATTCTCAAAATAGTGATCTTGGTAATCCTTAATGGTCAAAATACCATTAACAAAGGTCTAATCTCTTTTGAAAGCATGAACATAGAAAACATGGAGTTCATAATACTCCAGGAACTTAGTTCCCTCATAAAACAAGAACTTAGTTCTTAAATAACCTGATCCCAGATCCTCAAAATAGTGATCTTGGTGATCGTTAATGGTTAAAATATCATTAACAGAGATTTAACTTCTCTAAAAATATAAACAGATCCAAAAAAAACTCAGGGCCTCATGTGAAACACACGTGGGCACCCAAAACAGAAGGCCAGCGCCTCACATGAAATACACGTGAGCGCTGAGTAAAGTGCTTAGCACTTCATATGCAGCAAAAACGACCAAGTGCTTAGCATTGATTGAGCAGCGCACGTGAGCGTTGCAAAAGATTAGTGCTTAGCACTATTATACCGCCTTACGTGATATACACGTAAGCGCTATATGCAACCGAGTGCTTAGCACTGCTGGGTGTTATAGAAACCCAATCTTAGCCCAAATTGGCTAAGTTTCCTGAAGTTAAACTTCTTTGATTTTAAATCAAGCGAGCCCATATGCTCGTGATTTCCAAACTGATCATAGTCTCAAACATGACTAGTGATCTCTCATTGATGATATCTAAAATGATATACATCCCATACTTTGTAAGTTAATCTTAGTCTCAAATAAGGCTAATGATTCTTAGATGATCCATCATGATCTTTCCTTCAAATATGGGATTTGGTTCAAGGGTACATCTCTCCACACCTTTGATATATGTCGTTATAATTTCTCAACGTTTTCAGAGAGGTGGCGGGTCCCGATAACTAACAATTCTTTTCTCGTTCCAACTTGATGTAAAACTTCATCAAGACTGGTAATGATATATCCCACGTTGATGCACTTCCAAATTGACGTGCACACCTCAAATCGGATCGCACCCTAAATTGGGCGCATTCTATGTCACTATCGTTCACTCTGCCACGTAACAAATACACGTGCGCGCAAGGCGAAAATGGACCGAAATGTCTTTAAACTAATATTTGTCCCCAAAATGCGAATATTGGACCGAAATGTCCTTAAACTAACATTTGTTCCCAAAATGGGAATATTAGACCAAAATGTCCTTAAACTAATTTTCATCCCAAATAGGGAACATTGGACTGAAATGTCCTTAAACTAACATTCGTCCGAAATAAGAAATGTTGGACCACGACGTCCTTAAACTAATATGTTTTGCCCTACGGACTGTCTCCATAATGACTACCGTATACTATCCATGGGCTATTCATATATGATCTAATGATCGGTTGAGCCCATATGCTCACTGCTCATAAGTCGATCTTAGTCTTAAATATGGCTAATGATCCTTAAATCAAACCCAAATATCTTATGAACCGATGGACCTCACAAATGTGAGATCTGTGCCCTAAGTTCATTCCCGTTGGTAAACCAAGCTACCAACGTAGGCCTCATCAAGCAAAATTCTTGACCTAAGCCCAAATCTAAAATATATGGATTTGGACTGATCCGCGCCCTACGGGCGACGATATAAATTAGTCTCTGTTCCCCTCCGAACGGCGGCCAAGACATGGACGTCTTGCCTGAGATTCGGGGCAGATGCTATTTGGTTTTATCCGTCCACCTCTCCGAAGATACCAAGTTGATTTATGGCACCGTGTATCGGAGGTTTAGACGGATGAAGCCGATGTAGCAGACTTCGTCAGATTCCCCCTCGTCTGAGGGGTTTTTGATTGTGGGGACGCTCTTCCCTGCAAGCACAAGCCCCTGCAGTTAATTACGCTACCGCATCGCGGTAACAACTTTCTCCTTCTCCAGCTGGTCACTTCGTGTCGTGGGTGTTTGTTTTGTTTGTGGTTGCCCGTGGATTGTATACGGAGACTAATTTATGTTGTCGCCCGTAGGACGTGGATTAGTCCAAATCCGTATTTTCTTAGATTTGGGGTTTTGGTTTAAGGATACGTTAGCCTTATTTGAGACTAAGATCAACCTAAACGTTTGTTAAGGACACATTAGTCTAATTTAAGACTAAGATCGACTTAACGGGATCGTTTAGATCCGACAAGAGAGCATTTAGACTCTATTGTTTAGTTTAGAGACTTTGTGGTCGATTGCCAGTTTAGGGACATGGTGGTCCATTGCCAGTTTAGGGATATAGTGGTCCAATACCAGTTTAAGGACATAGTGGTCCATAAAATGTATGGCTGTCGGAACCCATCACCTCTCTGAAGACGTTGAAGGATTACAACGACAAATATCAGAGGAGTTCAGAGATGTACCCTTGAACCAATGAATTGGTTGAAAGAGCAGATGTGCTCAGTTCAAGATGATTTGAGGACTTATGGCCAGTTTGGGCTAAGTCCAATTATGTTTGAAATATTGGCCCTTTGGGCCATTAGACATTTGTCTGGATTCAGCCTCTCATCATTCAGCAGTGCTAAACAGAGGTTTGGGGGCTCTGACAACATTTTGTCTTTGATTTCCTCAATTTTGAGATTCATTTGGAGGAGAGACTTTTGCCTCTAGAAAATTAGCCAATTTGGCTAAAAGTAGTGTTAAACACTAAAGAATAACGGTGTTAAACACTGGAGATAGAACTTTCAAATTAGTGTTAAACACTAAAAGACAATCAGTGTTAAACACTGGAAATATAATCTTCAATTTAGTGTTGAACACTAGAAATAATCAGTGTTAAACACTGGAAATATAATCTTCAAATTAGTGTTAAACACTAAAGAAAGAGGGGTCACGTGTGGACATGTGAGAGCGCCCAAAGGTGGGACCAGATCCTTTTTCTTCGTTCTGCGATTAAGTGTTAAATACTTTTTATTTTTTATTTTGGAGCATCACATGCTGGCACGTGAGGAGGATTCATGCACTGATCATTAAAGCGCCCGCCAAGGGGTCACGTGGGAGCACGTGAGAGCGCCCAAGGCCTTTATTTCTTTTACTTTTTCTTTCTGTGTTTCGGGGTCACGTGGAAGCACGTGAGGTATTACCTCAAAGCTGTTTCCTTTTTATTTTTGGGGATCTTTTTAGGGGTCACATGGGGACACGTGACCTAGTTTTATTCCTTCTTTTCTGATCACTACGGATTGGGGTCACGTGTCATCACGTGACCAATATTCTTTATGTGCATGGAGATCTTTCAAGTCTCTTTATTTTAAGAATTAAATTCTCTGTAGGGTTAAACCCTAATCATGATTTTGGAGGAATTAAATTCCTATTATGAAAGAATTAAATTCTTATATAGGGTTAAACCCTAGTTCTGTCCATCTTGAAGGAATTAAATTCCTATATTTTCAGGAGAATTAAATTCTCATATAGGGTTGAACCCTAGTTTTTACCTTGGAGGAATTAAATTCCTGTAATTTTGGGAGAATTAAATTCTCATATAGGGTTAAACCCTAGTTTTGTTTTGGGAAAATTAAATTCTCTAAACTAAATTCCCCCTCTAAGTTTTTGATCTGCATGGCAGGATCTCAACTCGATGAGAATTAAATTCTCAACTTATGGGGAGATGTGCTCTGTGCAGATCTTCAACCAGAGGAAGAATTAAGTTCTTTTGTGCAGAAGAGTTAAACTCTTAGATTTGAGAATTAAATTCTCTGTTTGAAGTTTTGATTCCCTTTCTTTTCTCACCTAAGGTTTTCTTTCTTGAGAATTAAATTCTCCTTTCTTTTTTTCTCTCTGTTGTTGTTATCTCCCAAAAAAGTAGTTCCATCTCTTCTTCTTTTTGGCTCCTATTTATAGGAGAAAGAAAATAATCAATTTGTTTTGTGAATCTTTCATTGAAAGATTTTAATTGATTTCATAATTAATATGATCCTTTAGATCACACAATGAATTTTATTCACCGTTAGATTTTAAATCCAAAGATATTCTGTTTGTTATTTTCAGTGAGATTTAAGGGAAATCTTTCCTTATTTAAGATTTTTTCCATAAATTGGTGATTTTTAATCACCCTTGGATTTTTAATCCAACGGTCCCCATAATCCTTTTCCATTTAGAAAGATTTAGAAGCTTTTAGAATTTAATTTTATTAAACTGTAAGGCTTTCGAAGCCAGTCACGTGCTGACACGTGACCCTTGGTCACGTGTGAGCACGTGACCCCCAATTGAGTCATTTTCTCAGCGTTTATTTACGCTTCAGTTTTAACCATCACGTGTGAGCACGTGATACCTCATTGAGGTATTTCCTTCAGCCATTGATTTTTATTTCTGTTTTAACTATCACGTGTCAACACGTGACCATTGGTCACGTGTGAGCACGTGACCCCCAATTGGGTCCTTCTTCAGCCGTTTGTTTTTATTCATGTTTTAACTATCACGTGTCAACACGTGACCATTGATCACGTGTGAGCACGTGATACCTCATTGAGGTAATTCCTGATTTTTTAATCAGGGAACAGTGCATAGCATATTTGCTCATAACTTTTGATTCCGGATGAATTATGAAGCCCATAATATATCAAATCGAAGGGTTTTTCGAGATGCTTCCAATACCATTAGAATTTAGCTGTTTCTCATTCGGGAGTTTGTCAAAAAATAGACCGGAAGATACTGGTTTGTATTTTCTTAAGCGTATCACTGCCATTTGATACCTTGGGCTCTTTTGCGCAGAAATTTTTGGCGGGAACAAATGCCCCCCACTACTTTGCCCATGTAAGTATGTACGTGGGTAAAGTAGTGCAGAGTTACACATGGCAATAGAATTGATTGCTTAGGAGACAAGTTTAGGGTTCTTGTAACCTAAGACTTTTTTCATCTTCATGAGTCGTAAGGGTCTCAAGAAGGTTTTTTTTTCCTACAGGTCAAGAGGATCCCGCAGGTGTATTTTCTCCTTAGGGGTCGTGAGAACTCCTAAGTGCGTTTTCCCTTGAGAGTCGTAAGGATCTCACAAGAGAATTTTCTCCCTTACAAGTCAAGAGGACTTGTAAGTGATTGTTTCCCTCCTTATCGATGTTTGACTTCGGGGAGTGTGGCCCGTAGGTAGTCCATCTTGACCTCTTTGTAGGGAAGTGATGGCTTAGGAGACAGGGTTAGGATCTGCCACCTAAGACTTTTCAACTTTATGAGCCGTCGGGGTCTCATAAAGACTTTTCTCCCTACGAGTCGTGAGGATCTCGTAGGTGTATTTTCTCTTTAGGAGTCATGAGGATTCCTAAGTGCGTTTTCTCTTGAGAGTCGTAAGGATCTCACAAGAGAATTTTCCCGCTTATAAGTCGAGAGGACTCGTAAGTGGTTGTTTCCCTCCTTATCGAGATTCGATTTTGGAGAGTGTGGTCCATGAATAGTATGCAAGAGTCCATTTTGAACCGACTTGCAGGGCCTCAGTGCTTAGGAAACGGGTTTTTTTTAATCACCATTGCCTAAGGCTTTGCCTTAAGAGTTAAGACGAATCGAGAAGTTCTCACAAGGATATCTTAACGTCACAGTTAACCTCTTCTCTTTACGACAAAGGTCCGTTAGGGTCTGTGGTACTAGGATTTTGTCCGTCGTACCGTCGCGTTGGCTGATATATTCCTCGATAGGCAATCTTGCTGTTCGAGCAGCCTTGCGACTGTCGTGTCTCTGATCCCTTCGGGGGCTGGACAAGACGTCTTCAAGCAATCCTCCTATGCAGTTTGACCGTCGGATGAGCAAGCATTAGGAATTTTGCCATGCCGCTTTTTACTTGAGGTTAGGCTCATTTTGGAGAGCCCCGATGAGTTATAACCACTCCGCGCTGGTGTGGGATGATCTCCGATAGTCTTTCAGGCTTTATATGACTTGCCGTTAAGACCCTGAAGCTAGGAATTTGGCCTTTGCTTCATTTGCTGGCATTGTGTCCTCTATATCAAGACGAATGTCACGGTTGTCTCTAGGTTGCTGGTGAACCGTCGAGATTTGGAACCAGGGATTTTGCCGTGACTCCTTTTGGTGATGTTGCGTCTGCTGTGTCGAAACGAACGTCGAGGTGGTGACCACTCTGCACTGGTGCGAGATAATCTCCGATTGTCTTTCAGGCTTTATATGACTTGCCGTTAAGACCCTGAAGCTAGGAATTTGGCCTTCGCTTCGTTTGCTGGCATTGCGTCCGCTGTATTGAGACGAATGTCGTGGTTGTCTCTAGGTTGCTGGTGAACCGTCGAGGTTTGGAACTAGGGATTTTGCCGTGGCTCCTTTTGGTGATGTTGCGTCTGCTGTGTCGAGACGAACATCGAGATGGTGACTACTCCGCACTGGTGCGAGATAATCTCTGATTGTCTTTCGGGCTTTATATGACTTGCCGTTAAGATCCTGAAGCTAGGAATTTGGCCTTCGCTTCGTTTGCTCGCATTGCGTCCGCTATATTGGGACGAATGTCGTGGTGGTGATCACTTCATGTTGATGTGAGATGATCTCTGGCGGTCTTTTTGGTTTTATATGACTTACCGTCAAGACGTTGAAGCTAGGAATTTGGCCTTTGCTTCATTTGCTTTGGTGTGTCCGGATCCTGTTGGAGGATGGACGCTGTAGTGACATCTCGTCTGCTGTATCGAGACGAATGCTGAGGTGGAGCTGGGATTTTGCCGTCACTCCGCTTTACTGACCATGGGGTCTTTTGTTGACGTTGCATCTACATCCTGTTGGACTATGAAGGAACTCCATTGTTGACATCTCGTCTGCTGTATCGAGAAGAACGTCGAGGTGGTGATCACTCCATGCTGTTGTGAGATGATCTCTGATTGTCTTTCCGGTTTTATATAACTTACCGTCAAGACGTTGAAGCTAGGAATTTGGTCTTCGCTTCGTTTGCTTTGGTGTGTCCGGATCCTGTTGGAGGAAGGACGCTATAGTGACATTTCGTCTGCTGTATCGAGACGAATGTCGTGGTGGTGACCACTCCATGTGGGATGATCTCTGTTTGTCTTTTCGGTTTTATATGAGTTACCGTCAAGACGTTGAAGCTAGAAATTTTTCCTTCGCTTCGTTTGCTTTGGTGTGTCCGGATCCTGTTGGAGGAAGGACGTGGTTGTTGACATCCCGTCTGCTGTGTCGAGACAAACGTCGAGGTGAAGCTGGGATTTTGCCGTCGCTCCGCTTGATGGTGTAACATCTGTGTCCTGCTGGAATGAAGAGGCACACCGTTGTTGGTCTCCAGGCTGTAGATGTGGCCATTGAGATTTGGAACTAGGGACTTTGCCATGGTTCCGTTTCGTTGCAGCTCTGAAGTCGGTTGTTGACGTCACGTCTGCATCTGGTTGGAGTGAGGAGCAATGCCATTGGTGATCTCTAAGTTGTCGATATCGACGTCGAGACCCTGAAGCCAGGGATCTTCCTTTGCTTCGTTTGTTGACATTGTGTCTGCAGTATTACGACAGATGTCGAGGTTGTCTCTAGGTTGTCTATGAACCGTCGAGATTTGGCTCTAAGGACTATGCCGTGGCTCCGTTTGATGATGTGACATCTGTGTCCCGCTGGAATGAGGCGGCACACCGTTGTTGGTCTCCAGGCTGTAGATGTGGCCATTGAGACTTGGCTTTCTATCTGATGGAGCCTGGTGGGATGATATGGTTCCCTTTTTGTTTGTGCCCCTGAATTGTATACAGGGATCGATGTGATCTCACCTGTAGGGCAAAAAGTTTCATTTTCTTTTCATCATTTTTTTTATTCTTTCCGCGATGCTCTATCATTTCAGCTTTTATATCGCGAAGGTCGCGATTGCCCAATCATTTCGGTTATTTTTCACGGTGCCCAATCATTTCGGCTATTTTTCTTTTTACTCGCTGCTTTTTATTGCGAGTTGCCCAATCATTTCGGCTATTTATTTTATTTTCACTCGCTGCTTTTTATTGCGAGTTGCCCAATCATTTCGGCTATTTTGTATGCATACATTTTTACTTGCTGATTTCGTTGCAAGCTGCCCCATCATTTCGGCTATTTCATATGCATTTTTGGCTCGCTGATTTTTCCTATCGCGAGTGTGAAACTTGGAATCTGATGCCAATCTTAGCATCAGCATCGCTACGACTGGAATATTGCCAGGAGCGAATCATCATTTGCCATGAAAGGACTTGGAATTTGATACCGGTTTAGACATCAGTATCGCTACAACTGGGATATTGCCAGGAGCGAACCATCATTTGTCTTGAAAGGATTTGGAATTTGATACCGGTTTAGGCATCAGCATCGCTACAACTGAGATATTGCCAGGAGCGAATCATCATTTGCCTCTATCGATGTTGAACAAAGGTGGTTCAGTAAACAGGGTTAGGATCCCATCAACTAAGGCTTTTGACTTCATGAGCCGTAAGGGTCTCATAAAGGTGTTTCTCCCTACGAGTCGTAAGGATCTCGTAGGTGCTTTTTCTCCTTAGGAATCGTGAGGATTCCTAAGTACGTGTTCCTCTGTAAGTCATAAGGATCTTACAAAAGGGTTTTCTCCTTATAAGTTGAGAGGACTTACAAGGGTTGTTCACCATACAAACATATCCCTAGTCATGGGTGGGACTTTGTTAGGGAAATGTTTATTCGCGCCCGTGGATTGTATACAAGGCAGTATCGAGCCGCTTGTAGGGCAATATCGAAGGTTATGGGGGTTGCTTAAGAACAGGTTTAGGTCTCTGTAACTTAAGACTTTCAAATCTTACGAGCCGTGAGGGTCCCATAAGAGAGTTCTCCTTACGAGTCGTGAGAATCTCGCAAGTGTAATTTCTCCTTAGGAATCGTGAGGATCCCTAAGTGTGTTGCTCCCTTGTGAGTCGTAAGGATCTCACGCAGGTGTTTTCTCCTTACAAGGTCGAGAGGACCCTGTAAGTGTTTTTTTTTAACGAGGCTGCGCCCTTTCGGGTTTTCACAAACACTCGCCGGTAGTCTTGCTGTTTTTACTCACGGAGCCCTTTCAGGTTTTCATCCGTGCTCATTTTGCTTATGGACATACCGTCTTCTTTTTTTATTCTTTTATTCTTTTTTCTAACGAGGTTGCGCCCTTTCAGGTTTTCACAAGACTCGCCGGTAGCCTTGTTGTTTTTACTCACGGAGCCCTTTCGGGTTTTCATCCGTGCCCATTTTGCTTATGGACATACCGTTTTTTTTGTTTTTTTTTATGTCAGCCTGAGGATGCCGCGGGCTGGTAGTAGTTTAACGATGTTTCGGTCATTATCCAGTTTTAGGACGTAGTGGTCCGTTATTAGTTTAGGGACGTTTCGGTCAACAGCTAGTTTTAGGACGTAGTGGTCCATTGGGCTTTCTCTATGAATGAGCATGATGCCCCCGGCATGTCTATCTTTATCGGAGCATGAGGTTGTGGCGGGTCCATCTTCCAGTTTTCGGATAGCGCGAACTTGTCCTGTTGGTATTGGTCTTCAACCCAGTTTTTGAAAATGAAGCAATCTTCGATCGGATGACTTACTGCTCGATGGTAGGGGAAATAATTAGGATCGTTGACATCGCCTGGCTGTAGCGGACGTTTCGGACTCGGCAGATTGATGAATCTGTTGCGCACTGCCAGCTCAAACAGGGATGGGCGTGGACGCACGTTGTTTTGGCGAACAACCGTCTTTGAGTTGCTCGGCTGTTGTTGAGCGTTGGCGACGAAGGTTGCTTTCCCTCTGCCCTTTTCATTCCAAGGCTCCGTCTTCGAAGAGGAAGGCCTATGACCCATCTGGTCCATTTAGGCCAGCTTGTCAATTAAGGCATGGAAAGTAGTCGGCTTGAAGAACATCAAGAACTGGGAGATGGTCGCTTGCGGATCAAGAGTGCCCACGAACATGCCTACCACAGGTGCTTCTTCGATGCGTTGTTCGCACTTCGACCACAAGTTCCGCCATCGGATTGCATATTAAACCCAGGTTTCGCCCGGCCTTACCCTGGCATTAACCAGTGCTGTTATTGGGGTGCGTTCACTAGCACTCGCGAATCTTTGTGTAAGCAACAACTCCATCTCCGCAAATGTTTTGACAGAGTCGTTAGGTAGCTCCGAATACCATTCGAAGGTCGTTTCCGCTATGCTGCCGACGAATTGGCGAAGCAATAGTTTATCATCGCCTCCAGTGTTACCGCACAAGGCTCTGAATTGAGCGACATGCTGATGTGGATTCGCTGTCCCCTTGTACACATGGAATTTAGGGATCGTATATCCTGGCGGGTAACTGATTTGGTCATACCAGCTCGGATAGGGTCGTCCAGTTTTAACAATTTGCCCAGCCGCTTCACTCGCCTGATGAGCTCGTATTTGCTGAGCTATATAATCATCTAGGGCGGCCTTGGAGATAGTTTCCTCCTTGGCTGCTGAAAGGGCCGGAGGAGGATTAGATGTCTCCCCTCTATCGTCTTCAGCAATGATCGGAGGGTCTTCAGCTGGAGGGTCCGGCTGTAACATCATCCTTACCATGTCTTGGAAGAGAAGCGCCATTTATTTTATGTTGGCAGCTTGTTCTGTTGCCTCTCTGTCCTTCTTTTCGAGGACTCTGCGTAGGAAGTCAGCGTCACTTTCTTGTTCATGACGCTGCTCTGATGATGCCTCCGAGCTTTCTTTTGGCCCGGTAAGTGCGGCCATCGCAGTCATCATCTCTTGAAGCTTCTGTTGCTGCTCCTGGGCTTTTGTCACGGATCAGGTGAGCAGTCGGTGACCCGTCGAAGCACGGCCTTCCTCCTTTCCGGGAGCCATATAGACAGTATGCACCACCATGCCCCCACACTTGGGGCGTTTAGATTCAGTGTCTTTGCGATTTGCCAAAGACACAGGGATCTTCCCCGACCGCCTTCTTTTCTGAGTGGTCGAAGTTGAGGGGGCCGTTGTAGTGGGCACCCAAGTAGCTGTTGCTTTTTCTGGCCTAACAGAGTAGTCCTTCATCTTTTCCTGTCGACGGAGATAGTCTTGATCCATTACGGAATCTTGGACTTGACGCCAGACCTTGTAAATTTTAGAGGACAGCCATTGAGGGGGCTGCTCCAGCTTCTTCTCTGGAGTATTCTCCACAGGTGTAGGAGTTCTCTTCAGCACTGCAGTAGGAGAGTTTCTGCATACCTTGTTGAGCAGTTCAAAGCTGTTCTCGGTTGGAACAGCAGTATCGATCCCCACCATCGGAGCTGGCGAAGTTATCCCAGAGGGGGAGTTGCCCCCAGCCTTCCTCACTCGGCGCCAGTGACGACGTCGAGCGTGTCGTGTGGATGGAGTTGTTTCAGCTATAGGGGTGACTTCGTCATGCCCCCTGCTTTGAGGAGAGACTGTTATTGGTGCTAGCCTGTCGAAGACTGACACCCGTTGAGAAGCAATGTTTAATCTGTCAAAGACAGACCTCTGAGCAGCTTTGAGGACCTCGCCTGGAGCAGCAACCGGAATGGCCCAGCCTTGTAAAAACTGACTTCTTGGAAGGAGGAGCCTTTCTAATGATTTCGTCCGCTTGAGCCGGGATGGCTATCCGCTTTGGGATGGCAGCTTCGGGTATCGTTGGCTTGTAGACGTTCTGGCCCAGTCTGTTGAAAACTGAGGTATTGAAGTTAGGCGACCCGTAGAGAGGGGTCGCGGCAGTGGTAAGTCGATCAAAGACCGGCTTCTTTGGAGCTTCTTGCGATGTCATTAGGGCATTGAAGCTCATCGGTGGGAGCATGGTCCCGAAGAATAGTCCAGCGGTGGCTTGAGTTACCTGCTCTACTGGCATCTTGAAAAGGGAAGCCGCTTGGGGCCCGTAATGCACACCTCCAGCAAGGACGGAGCGAGAGTTGCAGTTGCAGGCAGTGCAGTTTGAAGCCATTGATCTTCTGTTTTCTGCACGGAGCAAGACACCAAATCTTAGTACCTCGAATTCACAGGCAACCACAGCAAACCGCGATTCATTCGCGAACACGACACACGAAGTGTGGAGTAGAAAGAGGAAAAGGTCCCACCGGACGTGCCAGAATCTGTTCCCCTCCGAACGGCGGCCAAGACATGGACGTCTTGCCTGAGATTCGGGGCAGATGCTATTTGGTTTTATCCGTCCACCTCTCCGAAGATGCCAAGTTGATTTATGGCACCGTGTATCGGAGGTTTAGACGGATGCGGTCGATGTAGCAGACTTCGTCAGATTCCCCCTCGTCTGAGGGGTTTTTGATTGTGGGGACGCTCTTCCCTGCAGGTGCAAGCCCCTACAGTTAATTATGCTACCGCATCGCGGTAACAACTTTCTCCTTCTCCAGCTGGTCACTTCGTGTCGTGGGTGTTTGTTTTGTTTGTGGTTGCCCGTGGATTGTATACGGAGACTAATTTATGTTGTCGCCCGTAGGACGTGGATTAGTCCAAATCCGTATTTTCTTAGATTTGGGGTTTGGGGTTTTGGTTTAAGGATACGTTAGCCTTATTTGAGACTAAGATCAACTTAAACATTTTTTAAGGACACGTTAGTCTAATTTAAGACTAAGATCCACTTAACGGGATCGTTTAGATCCGACAAGAGAGCATTTAGACTCTATTGTTTAGTTTAGAGACTTTGCGGTCGATTGCCAGTTTAGGAACATGGTGGTCCATTGCCAGTTTAGGGACATGGTGGTCCAATACCAGTTTAAGGACATAGTGGTCCATAAAATGTATGGCTGTCGGGACCCATCACCTCTCTGAAGACGTTGAAGGATTACAACGACAAATATCATAGGAGTTCAGAGATGTACCCTTGAACCAATGAGTTGGTTGAAAGAGCAAATGTGCTCAGTTCAAGATGATTTGAGGACTTATGGCCAGTTTGGGCTAAGTCCAATTATGTTTCAAATATTGGCCCTTTGGGCCATTAGACATTTGTCTGGGTTCAGCCCTTCATCATTCAGAAGTACTAAACAGAGGTTTGGGGGCTCTGACAACATTTTGTCTTTGATTTCCTCAATTTTAAGATTCATTTGGAGGAGGAACTTTTGCCTCTGGAAAATTAGCCAATTTGGCTAAAAGTAGTGTTAAACACTAAAGAACAACGGTGTTAAACACTGGAGATAGAACTCTCAAATTAGTGTTAAACACTAAAAGACAATCAGTGTTAAACACTGGAAATATAATCTTCAATTTAGTGTTGAACACTAGAAATAATCAGTGTTAAACACTGAAAATATAATCTTCAAATTAGTGTTAAACACTAAAGAAAGAGGGGTCACGTGTGGACACGTGAAAGCGCCCAAAGGTGCGACCAGATCCCTTTTCTTCGTTCTGCGATTAAGTGTTAAACACTTTTTATTTTTTATTTTGGAGCATCACATGCTGGCACGTGAGGAGGATTCATGCACTGATCATTAAAGCGTCCGCCAAGGGGTCACGTGGGAGCACGTGAGAGCGCCCAGGGCCTTTATTTCTTTTACTTTTTCTTTCTGTGTTTTGGGAGTCACGTGGGAGCACGTGAGGCATTGCCTCAAAGCTATTTCCTTTTTATTTTTGGGGATCTTTTTAGGGGTCACGTGGGAACACGTGACCTAGTTTTATTCCTTCTTTTCTTATCACTGCGGATTGGGGTCACGTGTTATCACGTGACCAATATTCTTTATGTGCATGGAGATCTTTCAAGTCTCTTTATTTTAAGAATTAAATTCTCTGTAGGGTTAAACCCTAATCATGATTTTGGAGGAATTAAATTCCTATTATGAAAGAATTAAATTCTTATATATGGTTAAACCCAAGTTCTATCCATCTTGAAGGAATTAAATTCCTATATTTTCAGGAGAATTAAATTCTCATATAGGGTTGAACCCTAGTTTTTATCTTGGAGGAATTAAATTCCTGTAACTTTGGGAGAATTAAATTCTCATATAGGGTTAAACCCTAGTTTTGTTTTGGGAGAATTAAATTCTCTAAACTAAATTCCCCCTCTAAGTTTTTGATCTGCATGGCAGGATCTCAACCCGATGAGAATTAAATTCTCAACTTATGGGGAGATGTGCTCTGTGCAGATCTTCAACCAGAGGAAGAACTAAGTTCTTTTGTGCAGAAAAGTAAACTCTTAGATTTGAGAATTAAATTCTCTGTTTGAAGTTTTGATTCCCTTTCTTTTCTCACCTAGGGTTTTATTTCTTGAGAATTAAATTCTCCTTTCTTTTTTTCTCTCTGTTGTTGTTATCTCCCAAAAAAGTAGTTCCCTCTCTTCTTCTTTTTGGCTCCTATTTATAGGAGAAAGAAAAGAATCAATTTGTTTTGTGAATCTTTCATTGAAAGATTTTAATTGATTTCATAATTAATATGATCCTTTAGATCACACAATGAATTTTATTCACCGTTGGATTTTAAATTCAAAATTATTCTGTTTGTTATTTTCAGTGAGATTTAAGGGAAATCTTTCCTTATCTAAGATTTTTTCCATAAATTGGTGATTTTTAATCACCCTTGGATTTTTAATCCAACGGTCCCCATAATCCTTTTCTATTTGGAAAGATTTAGAAGCTTTTAGAATTTAATTTTATTAAACTGTAAGGCTTTCGAAGCCAGTCACGTACTGACACGTGACCCTTGGGCACGTGTGAGCACGTGACCCCCAATTGAGTCCTTTTCTCAGAGTTTATTTACGCTTCAGTTTTAACCATCACGTGTCAACACGTGACCATTGGTCACGTGTGAGCACGTGATACCTCATTGAGGTATTTCCTTCAGCCATTGATTTTTATTTCTGTTTTAACTATCACATGTCAACACATGACCATTGGTCACGTATGAGCACGTGACCCCCAATTGGACCCTTCTTCAGCTGTTTGTTTTTATTCATGTTTTAACTATCACGTGTCAACACGTGACCATTGATCACGTGTGAGCACGTGATACCTCATTGAGGTAATTCCTGATTTTTTAATCAGGGAACAGTGCATAGCATATTTGCTCATAACTTTTGATCCCGGATGAATTATGAAGCCCATAATATATCAAATCGAAGGGTTTTTTGAGATGCTTCCAATACCATCAGAATTTAACTATTTCTCTATCGAGAGTTTGTCAAAAAACAGCCCGGAAGATACTGGTTCGCATTTTCTTAAGCGTATCACTGCCATTTGATACCTTGGGCTCTTTTGCGCAGAAATTTTTGGCGGGAACAATCTCCGTATACAATCTTTGGGCAACCAAAAAAAATAAAACACGATATGAAGTAAACTTCCGAGCAGGAGAAAGTGGTTATCGCAATATGGTAACGTAATTAACTGCAGGGGCTTGCGCCTGCAGAGAAGAGCGTCCCCACAATCAAAAACCCTTCATAAAATGAGGGGGAATCTGATAAACTCTGCTACAACGGTCGCATCTGTCCAAACCTCCGATATATGGTGCCATAAATCAACTTGGTATTTTCGGAGAGGTGGACGGATAAATTCAAATAGCATCTGCCCCCAGAATTCATGCCAGACATCCCAACGTCTCGGTCTGTCTTCCGGCGGTGAACAAGCTTTGCCTAGGGATACACAGTCCCGTTTGAGAACTGGATCGACCTAGGTGTATATAGGTTTTGTCTAGGGATACGTAGTCTCGTTTGAGAACTAGATCGACCTAGGTGTATATAGGTATTGTATAGGGATACACGGTCTCATTTGAGAACTAGATCGACCTAGGTGGGATGAGAATTTTGTTCTCAGCAGATCATTAGATCACATAGAAGCTTAAGCTTTATGACTTAGCCAATTTGCTAAGCCAAGGGTCTATTTGGCGCTCATATGTACTTGGTGCTGACGCTGCTCTAGCGCACATGTGTTGCATATGGCACTGACACTGCCATCCTCTATTTGGTGCATGGCGCTCGACGGGATATGGTGATGCTTGGTGCTAGCGCTGGAGCTTATACTTGGTTCGTGAGTTCAGCGCAATATTGAGAGCTTAAGCTCTGGTGCAATCTAACAAAACTGCTATTGGCACATGTTGGTAAAGACAGCATTAGCGCTGACGCGGCGTTGGGATTTTGGAGCCTAAGCTCCATCTTCTCCTTGGAACAGAAAGGTTAACCTTTCTAGGGTTTCAAGACTTGGTTTTCATGAAGCTTAAGCTGTGGGATGGTCTTTCAAGTTGTGGTGGAAGAATATCAAAATTCTTCCTCTGAAATCTTAAATCTTAAGATTAGATCTCTCATGAGAGCTGAAGCTCTCGGCAAGAAAAGATTTAATCTCATGGATCCTTGATCCAAAAGATGAACCTAGGGTTCTCAAGAAACTTAAGTTTCGTAGATAGGTAAAAGAGAGATAAAGAAGAGATTTTTCTTTATTGTTAACCTAGGGTTTTTTTAGGAAGAAGATGTTTCTTCTTACAGAGGCTTAAGTCTCGGTTTGAAACTTATAGGGGGTCGTGTATATGGAGATTAATCTCCCGGGTTCTTATTTATAAGAGAGGAGAATGGTTGATAAAGTTGAGAGAATATCTCATTTGAGAGATCTCAATTGATCACATGATCAACCGGTGGTGCTTAAGCACCGTTGGATTTTTGATCCAAGAATTCTATATTTGAAAAGAAAATATTTTTCTGTTTTAGAAAAATACAAGAAAATGTTTTCCCAAATAGAGCTGCATAGAATCTCTTTCTCCTTTGCCGCTCTGAAAGTCAAGAAAGGTTAAGCTCTAAATAGAAGCATGCGCTTCGACAAATAGATACGCTTGCACCTGCGCCACGTATGTTGAACGTTTGGCGCAGCAAAAATTTGCGCTTATGCCTTGGTGGAGCTTAAGCTTTGAGCGCCAAATTTTGGCGGGAACAACACTTATGGTTAAGTACACCCTATGTCTAATAAATCACTTAAACGAGATACTTTGTTAGGTTGCTCAAATCATATCACAAAAATCACATTACATAGATATAAAATACTTGCAAATAGAGAATAATATGAGAACACAAAAGCCTATCATTGTATTTCATTTTTATTTGTATACAACTTGAATGCAAATTACATCAATATTGCTAAAATATAAAATATGAGAAAACTCTAATTTAAGAGTTTAATTCTATACTTGGGGGTATTTTAATGTCAAGTTTGACATATGGGGATGGGAACTACCTTATGTAGGGGCCATATCAATTTTTATAGATGACTCTAAGTGGGACTCATATTTTTATTAAGAAATAGAGATGTTTCTACTGGCGGGAGGCTTGTTTTGGGGGCCTTCCGACTGTCAAGAGGGGGTCCCAACAGCGGAAGAGGGGGTCTCGACAGTGTTGTTTTGACCAAAACAGGAAGCTCTTTTAGGGGGCCTCCCGCTTGTTATGAAAGCTCATTTGATTAAGCTTTCCGCACAAAGAGAAAATGATATATAGTATCATTTTCAATAGTCTTATGCAAAATGAACATATAAATTGTGTTCAAAACATAGAACGTAATTTGATCCATGTTTAATATAAAGAATACAGTGTTTTAACACCAGATTCCACGTCGGGAGGGGGGTCCCGACCGTGGGAAGCCCGCTTTTGGGGTTTCCCGACATCGGAAGAAGAGTCCTGACTATTGTTTGATAGGTGGGGAACACTTCTCTTTCAATGTTCAAATTTGTTTTGAAAAGACATATAATTTACTTTATGTTCCAAGGTCTTTCAAGAACATAAGTTTATAGTTATTGTGTCCATGCGCGGTATCGTTTCGAAACTTAATAAGTTAGCTTTCATTTTCTTCGAACGGTTTGCAATTTGGTGGTTTAGGGTGAGAGCTATGGTCGTTTTACTCCGATGTGTCAGAACATGCAGATTTAACCCAAAAAAATTGTTTTGAAACATAGGGTCTTTTTATGTTCAAAGTTTTGTTTGAGTAAATAGAGTTTCTTTTATTTTCAATTTAGAGAGAACATAGAATTATTCTATGTTCAAAAATATGAAGAAAATAAGGTGTCTCCTATTTTCATGTTGTTTTGTAGAAAATAAGGGTTTCCCCCATTTTCAAGTTTATAAAGAATATAGGGTGGTCTATTTCATTTTATGCAAAATATAAGATGACTCATATTCTAAATTCAGTTTAATTGGTGAAGAACACATGGATTTGTGTTTTAATATCTTCATCTTCATTTTTGTTGAAGAAGTAGGAGAACCCATAGCCATAGGTATCAAGTTCCTCCATCTGGAGATGAAACTTATGAATGTTTCCATGGATCTTATATAGATCCTTGATCATAAAAATAGAGAGGTAAAGATATATATATAGAGAGAGAGAGAGTATGAGAAGGAGAGAGAAATGGATTATCTATTGCTCACATTTTTTTCTTTTTCTTCTTCTTCTAAAACCGAGAACACTTACAGGTTTTCTATTTTAGAATTCTCTGGATGAATTCTCCTCTCCATTTTTCTTCATTCTAGAAGTATATATACTTCTCTAAGGGGAGGACGTAAGTATAAAACTACTCCGTATATTTTCCAGTGTGAGTGGGAGGAGATAACCTCTCACTCCCTCTTAAAAATATGCCAAACTTTTTATTTTTAGGAGGTCCCGATACCAAAATGAGGTCTCCTGATATCCTAAAAGGGGGGCTCGCGACAGCCCAAAAGGGTCTCTCGACACCTCAAATCTGCACACATATGGTTCAATGATTTGGTCATAACTTCCTCTAGGAAAATCTAAACGACGCACTGTTTGATGTTTTGAAAACTAGACTCTGTTGCGCCACGGCAGCGCCCCGGCCGTCTACTCGAGGCCAAAATGCGGAATCAAAATTTTTCTTAACTTTTAAACTGGCGCTACCGCGGACAATAAACCCGAATCGTAACCATTAACCTAATCCTAGCGACCAAGAGAAGGGGTGAGAGATATACCGAGCAATCCGTGTCCTTCGGTCTTCGTTGATACCACTGTTAGGTCCACGTTACCTCTCCCGGTACTTTCGGGGTTGCGGAAACGGTAAAACAAAATTTTTTTTAGACTTGGTAACATGGACCGTAAAAGCCGGATCTTTGCTAAACAACACACTAGCATCCTAACTAGAGATTTATCTACTCGGTTAGGGGTTATACCACAACTTGAACTCCTTCTCTTCTTGTTGTTCTTCTCCTTGCTTGCTCCGATGGTTGATCCGGACTTTGGTCACCTCCGCGGCCTCCTTGAGTCGAAGACGATCCACCCGAGAGATGTACACCGAGCTCCACCTCAAGCCGAGGCAACTAGGGCAAAGTGATTGCTAGTCAAGAAGCCCTAGGATGTGTAGAGGAGATGTATGTATGTGTTTGTCTTTGTGGGATCTTTTTCTCTCAACACATGAGATCAAAAGATGAGATCAAGAGGAGGAAGAAGAAGGAGAAACTTAGCAACCATGGAGCTTTTCTTTTTATTCTCACTTCAAGAGAGAGAATGAGAAGAGAATAATGAAAAAGATTAAGCCAAAAGAAATGAACCATGGTTCCAATAATACACAAAATCATCATTACTAATCCTATCATGATAGAAGTTGATGGCACATTGAATTGACCATTATCATAACACAAGAAATAAAAAGAAAATGAAAGAAGAGTGTGGATCTCTCTTGAAGGTCAATGGTCAACACGGTCAACGGGTCAACAAAGTCAAGAGAGATCCAAGTGGTCAAATGGTCAATGCAATTAGCCATCACAAATCTATCACTAAAAGGATTAGTAAACAATGTCTCCGGCTCATAACGGTTTTGACCAAACGAACTGTCAAAACCCTAATGAGTGTGCCACATTATGGTTTTGGCCGAACCAACTGCCAAAACCCTAATGGGGCACCTCCTCCTTCATCGCTCCTCAAAACTGTGCATACACACCGGCATCCGCATTCCGTAGAATGCGAATACACAGAAGACAAATCAAATCCATCTGTGCAATACTAGGATCTGGCTTAAACCAAAGCCCACTAGTATTGCCTGCCCGAACAGCATACGCACACAAGTGCACGTAAGTGATCGTAGCCCCCCGTAAAACCATACGGCCTCTACACGTTTCGCTCAATGCAGGGAAACTCTCTGTGTGGGACTCTAAAGACTCGACACTACGCTGGCAGTGAGTTTAACCACAGACCGCAAGCGGCACTAGCTGTACGTAGCGGTCCCTAGGTAGATGTCGATAAGAAGGCCGATGAGGTAAACCCATCCGAACTCCTACTGAGCCTGTATGTGACAATCTCTGTACAGTCCGGTCTGTTCGTCTGATACATCGCATGGCGGGCCTAGGGGGGTGGTGAACGTCAGTCCCCTAATAGTGGTACAAGTCGTGTCGGAGTGTAGCCCAAAACACCCTGAGACATCACTGGAAACCTACCAGTATGTCTCGCTTGCCCTGGCCAGGGACTACATGTGTAATGGCTCTCCTAGACACAGCGCGATGTCAACCCCCAATACCGGGAGAGACAAATCCTGTCTAACCGTCACTGCCTCCAAGTGCTTCGAGACTGCACCCAACTACTACCTGTTTACACGACTCAGTAGAGCCGTGGTAGGGTAGTAATCAAAGAACAGTGGGAACACACTCGAGGCGAAGTGACAGTGTCAAGTCAGCGGACTAAGCTGTACTCATGTCACCTGGGAACTGATAACTGACGATAGGTATAATACCAACCATCAGTTCCCGACGAGTCCTGTCCAGTGTACTCGTAACCTAACGAGCACCCGCATACTATCTCAAGTACGACGTACTGACGGCTGTGGGACAGACCGTCTCCCGTGCTGGGATGAGAAGCGCATACGCTAGTCTACTCCGGAGTATCGATGCCCTGTCTCGATAATCCCACGACTAGGGACGTGTATAAGGATGTGCTTGTGGATTACCCAGCCCCCACGAGTGTGATCGCCATCACAACGCCGGTAATCAAGCAAAGATCCTAAGGGCTCTACTAATGCGTATAGGTGATAAAATAAAGAAACACATGTACACATTAAAGCAGAGACAAACCAAGTAGCATACTACTATTTCGAGCAAGATTGTCTATACAACTGTGAATATCCCAAGCTTCCATCAAGTAATATACATACTAGTATGATACAATAATGGCCTCTAGGGCATATACACTAACAATCTCCCACTTGCACTAAGGCCATGTACTGGCGTATCGAAGACCTATCATCTCGATCAGCCGCTTGAACTGAGTCTGGGGCAAGGCCTTCGTGAATGGGTCCGCTGTGTTGTCCTTTGTGTCCACTCTCCGCACCCCGATCTCCTGGCGATCAATGATCTCTCTGATCAGGTGATACCGCCTTAAGATGTGCCTGGATTTTTGATGGGACCTTGGTTCCTTCGCTAAAGCTATAGCCCCATTGTTATCGCAATACAAAGGTATTGGGTCAACAATGGACGGAACCACTTGAAGTTCACTAATGAACTTCTTCATCCAGACCGCCTCTTTTGCGGCATCGCTTGCAGCAATGTATTCAGCCTCCATCGTCGAGTCTGCGACGGTATCCTGTTTGGAACTCCTCCAACATACCGCCCCTCCGTTGAGGGTAAACACAAAACCCGAGACAGACTTGCTTTCATCTTTGTCACTCTGGAAGCTTGAATCGGTAAAGGACTCGACCCTGAGGTCTCCATTACCGTAAACCAGGAACATCTCCTTAGTCCTTCTCAGGTACTTGAGAATGTTCTTCACTGCTGTCCAGTGGTCCTCACCTGGGTCTGACTGATACCGGCTTACCGTGCTTAGCGCGTAAGCTACATCTGGTCTTGTACATAGCATCGCATACATTATAGATCCTACCGCCGAAGCATAAGGTATAGTGCTCATGCGAACCCTTTCCTCGTCACTCTTAGGAGACATCTTCTTGGAGAGGGTAATTCCGTGCAATGCGGGTATGTTACCGCGCTTGGAATCCTCCATACTAAATCTCTTTAGTACGGTCTCTATGTACCTGGACTGCGAAAGTCCCAGTAGTCTCTTGGATCTATCTCTATAGATCTTGATCCCCAGAATGTACGAGGCATCACCCAGGTCCTTCATGGAGAACCGTTGTGACAAAAATAGCTTGACCGATTGTAGCATAGGAATGTAATTTCCCATCAAAAGAATGCCGTCCACGTACAAGACTAGGAATACGACAGTTCGTCCTACAATCTTCTTATAAACACAGGGTTCATCTTCGTTCTTGATGAAATCAAATTCCTTGATTGCCTCATCAAAACAGATGTTCCAGCTCCGCGATGCCTGCTTTAATCCATAAATGGATTTAAGCAACTTGCACACCTTCCCTCTGCTCCCACTGTCTACGAAACCTTCTGGCCGATCCATGTAAACGCACTCTTCCAAACAACCGTTTAGGAAAGCCGTTTTAACATCCATCTGCCATATTTCATAGTCATGGAAGGCAGCAATGGCAAGTAGGATCCGAATGGATTTGAGCATAGCCACCGGAGAAAAGGTCTCGTCATAGTCCAAACCAGGTCTTTGACGAAAACCTTTTGCAACAAGTCTAGCCTTATAGGTTTCCACCTGCCCATCTACACCAAGTTTCCTTTTGTAGATCCATTTGCATCCAACGGGTTTTACCCCAGGTGGAGCAATATCCAAGGTCCACACTTTATTGGCGTACATGGACTCCATTTCGGATTGCATTGCTTCCTGCCACTTATCAGAGTCCCTACTGATAATGGTCTGCCTGAAACTGGTAGGGTCATCTTCTTCCAAGATGCAATCCTCCCGATCCTCGTCTATGAGAAAACCGTAGTATCTCTCAGGGCGGATGAGAAATCCTACCAGATCTGCGGAGTGGCTGAGGTTCGTCTGGGGTTATTGAATTCTGAGGTTCTGTCAAATCTTCAGTTTCATTTTGTGGTCGCTGAATTTCTTCCAGTTCTACCAAACTCCCACTTGTTTCTTTTGCAAGAAATTGCCACTCTAAAAAGGTGGCGTGGCGAGATACAAACACCTTCTATTCCTCGGTGTGGTAGAACAGATATCCTGTGGTGTTCTTAGGATATCCCACAAATTTACATAGAACTGGACGTGCCTGAAGTTTGTCCGGATTTTGTACTTTTACATAGGCCGGACAACCCCATATCTTAATACGTTTAAGATACGGCTTTTTACCATTCCATATCTCGAACGGTGTCTTAGGCACAGATTTAGATGGAACATCATTCAATAGATATGCTGCTGTTAACAGCGCATGTCCCCAAAATGAAAGAGGTAACTCGGCATTACTCATCATGGAGCGAACCATATCCAGTAGGGTACGATTCCTCCGCTCTGATACACCGTTGTGCTGTGGTGTATAAGGAGGAGTAAGCTGAGAGAGAATACCATTCTCTTTTAAGTAATCTAGGAATTCCGTGCTTAAGTACTCCCCTCCTCTATCAGATCGAAGAATCTTGATACTTTTGCCAGTCTGGTTCTCTACTTCGTTTCTGAATTCCTTGAATTTCTCAAAAGCTTCAGATTTGTGTTTCATCAGATACACATATCCGAACCTAGAGAGATCGTCAGTGAATGTGATGAAGTATGAGAACCCACCCCTTGCATGTATAGACATCGGACCACATACATCACTATGTACGAGTCCCAAGAGCTCTGCTGCTCTTTCTCCATGTCCGATGAACGGAGATTTGGTCATCTTCTCTTTGAGACAAGACTGACAGGTTTCATAAGATGAAAACTCGAACGCAT
Source organism: Agapanthus africanus (assembly GCA_030015575.1). Lineage (NCBI taxonomy): Eukaryota > Viridiplantae > Streptophyta > Magnoliopsida > Asparagales > Amaryllidaceae > Agapanthus > Agapanthus africanus. The sequence goes on along the minus strand of CM057339.1, from coordinate 78,533,122 downwards.
CCAAGAGTCCATCTTTATGCAACTTACTCAGTCTTTTCTCTCCGATATGACCAAGTCTACAATGCCACAAGTAGGATTCATTCGTATCTGAATTCTTCCTCTTACGTGTGTTTTGTACATTGAGAACTGTATTCTGATTTAGAACGTAGATACCATTACACAGTGTACCTTCTGCAACCAGTACCTTATGAAGGTAAATGTTCATGATATTTCTATCAAGAACAAAGGTATATCCATCTTTATCGAGTAAAGAAACTGATATGATGTTGCAAACCATGGAAGGTACATAGTAGCAATCGTTCAAAATCATAGTCTTGCCATTTGGCAATACTAGGTGATATTCACCGACGGCTGCCGCAGTAACTTGTGCTCCGTTCGCTATTCTGAGCGACATATCACCCGGTGCAACTTTCCTACTTTTTCTCAGTCCCTGCAATAAATTACAGATATGAGATCCTGATCCGGTATCAAGTACCCAGGAGGTAGGGCTGACCGTAAAACAGTTCTCAATTACAAGAACACCTGAAGTAGATACAAAACCATGCTTCTTCTTCAACTGGGTATCCTGGGAATCCATACAATCCCATTTCCCTTGCTCATACTTATGACTGTTATTCATGAGGGAGGTGAGTGTAGGAGATCAAGGGTGGTGACCACATCAAAAGCAAGCTTCACATCCATTTCTAATCTCAAAAAGCAAAGGATAAGAAAGAAAAAGGATCTCATGATACTAGTCAAATCATGAAGCCATCATATACAAGAAAACCCCTCCATAAAATGTTATTTGCAAACTGCAAATAACACCCTCTCCATCGAAACTCCGGCTGCGAAGGAACAAAGGAAAACCGGCCGGAACGGAATGCAAACTGGCAACTTCAGAAAACTGATCCCGTAATAAATTACAGGAAAACCCCGCTACTGCATATACATGCCCGCATTTGTATTCCCACTGAATACAAATGCAAAGAGACAAAATCTACACTGCCTAATACTAGGATCCGGCTTAAGCCAAATCCGGCTAGTAAAAACCGTCCGATCACGATCCGTGCAATACCGCACGTATCTGATCGAACCCTGCCATATCTCCATACGGCCTTTACAGCGTTTCGCCCGAAACTTGAGTAACTGAGTGTGGTGGACTCTAAAGACTCGTCAATACTATGGCTGTGGATTTAACCACTAGCACGTCAGAGGTATTAGCCATACGTGACGGGCCACCAGCTATTGACCAAAAGGGACGTCGATGAGCGAACTCATCCTGACACCCTACTGAGCCTGTCAGTGACAATATCCGTACAGTCTGGTCCGTTCGTCTATGAGTATCGCATGGCGGGCCCAGGGGGTTGGTAAAAGTCAGACCCCCAAAAGCGGTACAAGTCGTGTCGGAGTGAAGCCCAGAACACCCTGAGATACTACTGGAATACCTGCCAGTAAATCTCCTGCCTCGGCCGAGAGCTTTGTGTAATGGCTCTCCTAGACACAGCGTGACCTCACCCCCAATACCGGGAGAGACGAACCCCTGCAGATCCGCTCACTGCCTCCATGTGGCTCGGGACTATACCCAACTAAAACCTGTTTGCACGACTCCTTTGAGTCGTGGTAGGGTAGTAATCAAAGCACAGTGGGAACTCACACGAGAAAAATGACGATCTCAGGTCGATGAACTAACCTGTACACATGTCACCAGGGAACTGCTATCTGACGTCTGGTATAATCCCAACTACCAGGTTCCCGGCGAGTCCTGTCCGGTGTACTCATAACCCAATGAGTACCTGTATACATCTTAGGTGAACCAACTGACACCAATGGCTTGTGAAACCGGCCACCGCCCCTCGTCGGGGTCTCGACTGTATACACTAGTCTACTAATGGAGTATCGATGCCCAGTCTCGAAACTCCCACAACTAGGGACCTTTTAAGGATATGCTTATAGACTCCAGCTCTCACGTATATGATCGCCCTCATACTGCTGGTAGTCAAGCAAGAATCCTAGGGGCTCTATCAACGTGTAATAGCGACTCGTAAGGTCACCTAAAGCAGTACACGATGATAAAGATAAACCAGATAGCATACTATCATCTCGAGTAAGACTGTCGTACCGGGATAGGTCCTCCCTCAATCATTGCAATCACGTACCTGTGATCCAATAATTGACTCTGAGGGCACTATCTCCAACAATCTCCCACTTGCACTCAAGGCTAATTATTGCGATGTCGCATACTCACAGCCCGTGTGATACCGAACACCCAACTCCTCTACTAGTCAGTCTCACAAAGCTCGTTTGCGAAACTATTGCGTTTGAGGAATAGCCTCAGTGAGTGGATCCGCTGTGGTGTTTCTTTCTATGTCTCTCTTTATCTCAAGTTCGCGGAGAAAGCCATCTCCCGAAATGAGCAATACCTGTCTTAGAATGTGTCTGGATATCTGATGGGACCTAGGTCATAAATGAACTCCAAATCCAAAATTCTTAGACTGTATCGTCAACTGAACTTAATCAGTATCCTGCGCCATGCCTTTCCCTCAGTATCCACCTGGACCACCTGTCCAAAATACTGCCCCTCGTCAGAGGGAAAACTATGACTCTGACGACCACCCTGTCGTCCATGTCACCTTGGAAGCCTGGAATGATAACCGTCTCCTAAAGGAGGCTGCCGTTATCAAATCCTTAGAACATGCACTTATGTTCTAAAGCTGCTTCCGATCGTTTCTCCAGGATTGGATTAATATCAACTTATTGCATCTCCTGCAAGAACAACATCTGGTGTGGTACTTGACATCTCATGATTGACTCAATTGCCTAAGCAAGTGATCTGCCAATCATGCACATCCCTCTCCCCTTTAGTCTGTAAGACACCTTTAGAGAGGGTGACTCCATCACCTGCAGGTACACTACCGTGCCAGGAGTCGTCTATTCTAAATACTTATAGAATGCTGTCTAAGTACCCAGATTGGGAAACCATCCAAATCTAGCTCTAAAACCATAGATCCAGTAACCAGAATGTATAATATCCAAGTCCTATATGGAGAAACCACTGTGTGACAACCAAAAATAACCGATCGTAGTATAGGAATATCACTTCCTACTATGTGTATGTCATCCTAATACCAGGACATCACACCCTACTACCTTCTTAACAGATCCATCCCCTATTCTGATGAAGTCAAACCTATGACTGTCACATCAGAAATAGATGATCTATCTCCGCTATATCTCTTTAAGTCTATAAATAGACATAAGCCTCTTGCCCACTGTGCTTCCGTTGCTCCCACTGACTACGACAACCCTCTGGCAGAGTCATATAGACGTACACTTTTAAAGCCAGTTTAGAATGACGCTATACTCATCCTCCTGCCGGGTCTCATAGTCTGGAACAACAGCAATGGCAAGTCTGGGTAAACAAGAACCTCCCTGTCACCGTCCTTGAGCATACCGAAGTACCTCTCGGGTGCCTGAGGTTACCCACCATATCTGCGGAGTGGCCAATGGAATGTCAAATCAGATTGAATCTTTAGGTTCTTATCAAATCTTCAGTAATCGTTTGCGGTTCTGGAATCACTTCCAGTTCTACCATACTCCCACTACTGTTTTCTGAAAAATCCATTTCTTTTAAAAAATGGCGAGTCAAGAACAATATCACTATTGATCTTCCAGATGGTAGAAAATCAACCCTCGTCATAGCCCGGGTCAACCCACAAACAGCCATTACAGAAACGTGGCTTGAGTTATCCGGAGTCTGGTTTTAAGCATAAGCCTGACGACTCCCCGTACCTTAACATCGTTAAGATATGAACTGTTCTATATCCAATACAGAAACAGAGGCACTGATTTAATTGAACCAGATTCAAATCATGCAGCTGTCACCAGTGCATGTCAACTAAATGGAAGAGAGGCCGATCAGCGTTACTCAAGTTAGGAGTACTTCCAATTATGAGTAACCTGAAAGAGAAGCTAGTTCTCTTTACTATCAACTGAATACCATACACAAGTATCCACATCTTCGATCACCTTGAAGAATCCCGATACTTGCAATACCTGGTTCTCTACTCTATTCTTATACCAATAACTCCTCAAAACCCAGACCCTGTGTTTCTACGAAACACATGTCTAAGAACTAGAGAAGTTAAAAGTAAACAGAATATAGTATGAGGACCAACCCCTCTGTCCTAATGGATACTGGACAATATACAATACTTTGTATATGTCCCGTGAGTCTAATAACTCATTCACTGTGTGTCGTAGGTTGAAAACTGTACTATGGTTATGAAGAATTACACCGCTGTTCAATGCTCCTTACCTAACCATCCACTGATATAAGTAAATGTCATAGACATAATTTCAAAAAGGTATATCTCACTCTATAAAAATAGACGTACAGATATATCAATTTGAAATTGGTGCATAACAACGGATATTCAAAACCAAATATTTACCGTCCGGCAAACAACCCAGGTGACTTCCTCAAATATCACCAATTACAACGAATTCCGATATAATGAGGATGATCACCTAATTCCCAATAACTTACTCACACTCATCATCTGTAAAACCATACAGATGTGAGAATCAAACCTGGTAAATACATACCCTGGAGCAAGTGTCTAATTGGGAAATCTGTTTTCTTTTAACAGTACACAGTGAAACTGAAACATTGAAATGTTTCGATGGGGTATCCCGGTAGTCCTAGTAATGCCTCTTCTATTATCCAGATTCACAACTATAACCGTATAATTCTTTGCCACCTCTCCAAATCCCTTTATATGTCTTTAGTCATTACCTTCTGTACACCCCTTTAGGCCAAATGGTTTTCTTCCTTCCCTACCGTTCGGCACCAGCCTATGGTTTGGAAGAAGACTATCCAGTAAGCATAATGGGTGTACTGTCCTAATCCTAGGAGCATTCGCAATGCGAGAGAAGGTGAAGATAAAAGACAACCGAATGAACCTTATTCCTATTTCTCCTGAATCAGGATCCATCCCCGAACTGGAACAAGTTCCCTTCGAGTTCGTATATAACCATACGATGGATTATCCAATAAACTGGGATTTTCGTAGTAATACGGAGTGTCCTGGAGAAATACAAAGGTGATTTAGGATTGGCGAAGAAATATTTGGTTTGGTCGTGAATAGCAGTCGCAATTTACTTTGCCCTCTTACTAATCCATTTCTTTGTCTTTACTTAATACCTTATGTACACCGTTTAGGCTAATTGGTTTTCTTCATTCCCCACCGTTCGGCACCAGCCTAAGGTTTGGAAGAAGACTATCCAATTTGCATAATAGGTGTACTATCTCCTAAACCAAGGAGTACTCGAAACCTGAGAGAAGGTAAAAGGAAAAGACAACTGAATAGTCCTATTCGTTTTCTCCAGAACCGGAAACCATCCTCGAATTCCTTCGAGTTCGTATATAACCATACGATGGTTTTGTCCAATGGAAGTGGACGTTCGTAGTAATACGGGGTGTCCTGGAGAAAAGGGTAAAAGTAGGAGTGGCAATGAGGTATGCAACTCAGACAATCCAAAAGCCAGTCTTATAAGAAGGTTCGGTCAACTTGGTCACTGAGTCATAGTCTAGGGTCAGGTCAATGGCCGCTGCCAAAGAGAGAGAGAAAAGAAACACTCAGCGTGCACTCTAACCTAGATCAGAATGGTTATCATTTTATCTAATCTGGAAACCTCCCACTGTACCGTCAAATTCTCCTCCAAACCTGAAAGAAGAATTAGTCGGGATCACCCGAGGAGTAAACCAACTCATCAGTGGGAATCGGGATCCAACTATCATCGCATGATAACGTGACGGAATCCACTCACGTCATCACACTCCAGAAGGTATGCGCATGCCTGGCAAGTTTCAGCTTCTTTAGAAACTCCCAATGTATGTTTTTACCCCTAGGACCCAAGTGACCTTGACTGAACCAACATATCAAAGGATCCTAGTCAAGTTCAACCCGTCATTATCTTGATTGCATTAGACCCACCCGCACGAGTCCTTGACTGAGCCAAAATGACCGTACGACTGTCCTAACCAATCACATATCCATAAGACAGAAAAGCATTACAGAGCTACTGCACACTACGCCTCGGCTGAGCACGACATACGTAGCACGAATACTAAGCAATACCAATCTGAAATGACGGAGGGCTACGGCTGGTTTTTGGCGAAAAACCTTTAACGTAATGAACTTGATATCGCTGAAAGAACCGGATAACCTTTTATAAAAATATAATGACGAAAACCTTTGCTAAAGAAGTCACTCCCGGTGAAGGGATCTCGGCTCTTTCCCCGTAGAATGAGGTGCAGGATATTCCAACTGAATACCACGATGCAAAGCAAAAGTAATCGGCTATAGTGAAGTTATTGCCCTGACGCAAACTTCTGTCCAAGGGGTCACTCCTGGTGAAGGGATCTCGGCCCTTGCCTCGTCGACTGAGAAGCAGGATATTCCAACTGAATATCACTGTGCAAAATAAAAGAGAACGCCCTTGCAATAACAGCTTTTTGAAAAGTGATCCAACAACATCAGAATAGGTTTGTTTATCTTGCATTGATCCGAATCAACGCAGTCCCATCAATTGATCACACCACAAAAGAACGAAAATAATGACGTACGTATATGCCATCCGCATTCGCCACTGGGTCCCGTCATCACCCTTTAGGTTACTTAACTAACGACAGAGCGGGGACTGGACTAGCGCGGATGCAAAACATATACAACATCTACTAATATATATATAATATATAATTTTCGCTCAAGGCGTGATAAAAATACAACATCACAGAAATGTATAGCATCACAGAACAATACAGATATCTGGGATCCCCGGGTTTCATAGAGCCGCTACTGAAACCCGACGTTCCCCTGGTCGTGTGGATAGCCTGTGCAAAAAGATCCTAGACCCCTACGGGCGCGACAAGTTACCCGCCAAAACCTGAAGCGAGGCAGCCCCCTTCAGCAACGTGAATGGACCACCCAGCACTTCACGGAATCCGGTAACTTGGGCACCCCTCCTGGGCCAACCTGTACCCCCTACGAGTGCGGTGAATAGCCCGCCAATTCTAGAGTAAAGCCCCCTCCGTCTCAATGCCATGAGATGCGGGCTCGTTGCCCTCTAGAACCCGGCTATCCGTGCACCCCTCCGCGGGGCAAACCTAGTACAGAAAGTAAAATATACATACAACGGGTACATCGACCGCAACCTGGTCGTGCCCCCAAAAGAATAATACAAACAGGTAGTGACGGCAGTCCACATGTCAGACGCTCGGCCCGCAATATCAAATGTACATAATACAACAAAACTGTACTAATACTGCAACCAGGCTATCCCCCACGACCGATCCGCAACAACACAGCACAATCACAGAACATCAACGTGAATGTCACGTTCGCAAATCCGTCTAACCGGGCTATAGCAGTTAGACAGAATTTACCGATCATGTGGCATTCACGGTCGCAGATATAATGTAAATACTGTGAACTAATGTGTTTAAAACATTCGATCGATCAAATATTACCAAGTGGGCCTCAAAGCATTACTGTAGCACATAAAGAAATTCTGGGCCCAAACAAAGTATACCAAAACCCCTATTTTCAGCCCAAAAGCCCACTGCAAAAAATTGGTGAAGTGAAGCCAACATTCTGCGGCGGAACCGCGGCCAAATAGGGGTTATGGCCGCGGTTCCGCGGTCGTATGGATGGATCAAGTTACCAAAATTTTACAGTGTTCTTAGAATTCCATGTACATCATTCTGCAACAACCTGAAAAAATTTTGGAGCTAAAAAAATTTCGACAGAAACAGATATACATGAAAATACGGTTTTTGGAAAATCCGATCGATCGAACTTGTAAACACGTTAGAGCAAAGCTAGACTAGGTTAATGGCGTGGCTCTGATACCATGTTGCGCCACGGCAGCGCCCCGGCCGTCTACTCGAGACCAAAATGCGGAATCAAAATTTTTCTTAACTTTTAAACTGGCGCTACCGCGGACAATAAACCCGGATCGTAACCATTAACCTAATCCTAGCGACCAAGAGAAGGGGTGAGAGATATACCGAGCGATCCGTGTCCTTCGGTCTTCGTCTTCACTCCGATCTCCTCGCGGAATCTCCGGTCGTCGCCTCCTCGTCGGAAAGGGCACCACATAGCCGGGTACTTTTACGGGCTCCCACCTCTGGACCGAGGCAACTCGGGCGCGAAGTTGGCTAGCCGACGCGTCCAAGATTTGCTGTAGACAAGTGTAGAATCCATGTCTCTTTGGGGTTTAGTGTAGTTGCCATAATATGATGGAGGTATGAAGAACTTTGGAGAGAGCTAGAATTTGTGTAACAAGAAAAAAATGAGAGATGAATAATTTTTCCTCATCCAAATGAACCTCTCTCATCCTCTCCCCTCAAGTGTGGCCGGCCCCTCACAAGGAAAATGGTGGAGAGAAAACATAATACATGAGGGAGGTGAGTGTAGGAGATCAAGGGTGGTGACCACATCAAAAGCAAGCTTCACATCCATTTCTAATCTCAAAAAGCAAAGGATAAGAAAGAAAAAGGATCTCATGATACTAGTCAAATCATGAAGCCATCATATGCAAGAAAACCCCTCCACAAAATATTATTTGCAAACTGCAAATAATACCCTCTCTATCGAAACTCCGGCTGCGAAAGAACAAAGGAAAACCGGCCGGAACGGAATGCAAACTGGCAACTTCAGAAAACTGATCCCGTAATAAATTACAGGAAAACCCCGCTACTGCATATACATGCCCGCATTTGTATTCCCACTGAATACAAATGCAAAGAGACCAAATCTACACTGTCTAATACTAGGATCCGGCTTAAGCCAAAGCCGGCTAGTAAAAACCGTCCGATCACGATCCGTGCAATACCGCACGTATCTGATCGAACCCTGCCATATCTCCATACGGCCTCTACAGCGTTTCGCTCGAAACTTGAGTAACTGAGTGTGGTGGACTTTAAAGACTCGTCAATACTATGGCTGTGGATTTAACCACTAGCACGTCAGAGGTATTAACCATACGTGACGGGCCACCAGCTATTGACCAAAAGGGACGTCGATGAGCGAAATCATCCTGACACCCTACTGAGCCTGTCAGTGACAATATCCGTACAGTCCGGTCCGTTCGTCTATGAGTATCGCATGGCGGGCCTAGGGGGTTGGTAAAAGTCAGACCCCCAAAAGCGGTACAAGTCGTGTCGGAGTGAAGCCCAGAACACCCTGAGATACTACTGGAATACCTGCCAGTAAATCTCCTGCCTTGGCCGAGGGCTTTGTGTAATGGCTCTCCTAGATACAGCGCGACCTCACCCCCAATACCGGGAGAGACGAACCCCTGCAGATCCGCTCACTGCCTCCATGTGGCTCGGGACTGTACCCAACTAAAACCTGTTTGCATGACTCCTTTGAGCCGTGGTAGGGTAGTAATCAAAGCACAGTGGGAACTCACATGAGACAAATGATGATCTCAGGTCGATGAACTAACATGTACACATGTCACCAGGGAACTACTATCTGACGTCTGGTATAATCCCAACTAGCAGGTTCCCGGCGAGTCCTGTCCGGTGTACTCATAACCCAATGAGCACCTGTATACATCTTAGGTGAACCAACTGACACCAATGGCTTGTAAAACCGGCCACCGCCGCTCGTCGGGGTCTCGACTGTATACAATTGTCTACTAATGGAGTATCGATGCCCAGTCTCGAAACTCCCACGACTAGGGACCTTTTAAGGATGTGCTTATAGACTCCAGCTCTCACGTATATGATCGCCCTCATACTGCTGGTAGTCAAGCAAGAATCCTAGGGGCTCTATCAACATGTAATAGCGACTCGTAAGGTCACCTAAAACAGTACACGATGATAAAGATAAACCAGATAGCATACTATCATCTCGAGTAAGACTGTCGTACCGGGATAGGTCCTCCCTAAATCATTGCAATCACGTACCTGTGATCCAATAATTGACTCTGAGGGCACTATCTCCAACAGACTCAAGGAGCTTTCAAATGAATTCTCATTTGTCCTTATTGACCAAGCGTGCTGACCTCTATAGGTATTGAAACTCAGCCTGTGTGCAAATTCATAAGTATCCGATTTGAGTACTTTTGAGAGTCAATATTTTTTACTGTAACAAATGCTCTCCCATCAATATCATGCTCTCCCATCAATATCATGCATACAACATATATATAGAAATTGAATATATGATATTAATGATTTTTTTGGTGTCAACGCTATTATTTTTTAGTTCTTGACATTGCTTATATGAACACAATTTTAAATTAAGCGGTCCACAGATAACGAGGCTTCTACTTCATCGGACATTTCCCTAATAGAGCGGGATGATCTTGCAAGAGAGACAAAATTTTAATTTCTTAGCTTCGTTTCGAAATATCATATCAGCTGGTTCTCACACATATAAGCTTTCCATCTTAGGTCTCGGATTGCTAGCCTACTTAATATCGAGAAGGCCTTGCTTACGTTTATTTAGACGTGGAGGATGCTCGCACATTTTAGGAGCCGGTCCAAATGGAGAAAGAGGTGACATGCTCAAAGAGAATTTGATTGAAATCAGAGCCGGCAACGCCTCCTTCCAAGAAGGGTCATTAGAAGGTTTTGATATCTACTCCACGTAATGATCTCACCAGGGGTCAGGAGGAAGCAGTAGATGGCGATCTTGAGGTGTATCTTCTAAAGTCAATTTGTCCTTACTTCCATCACTTGTTTGAGTTTGTGATTTTACTCAAACTCTTTTCGAGCATGTGTTACTAGCACAGCAACCAGTTGTATACGGGTCGAACGACTGGCATATGATTTTTGGAGCGTTTAAATACGGTCTTTTTTGATCCACGGTCGGCCCTCAATGACCTGACCCGTCCCCGTCCATCTGACACCTCCGCATAATTTTGTACGTTGAATAAAATTACACGTTGATTTGGTAAGGTCAAAATCTATATAAATCACCAACCATCCTTTCCTACCTTTTTCCCATAATGAATCAACCAATACCGTAGCTCCTCTCTGTCTCTCTCTCTAACCTCAACCATCAACAACAAAATGAATCGATCGTTGATTTGTTAGTTCTGAAAGTCTTCTCTTTTTTTATTTATTATTATTGCTTCTTCTTTCTTCCCCCCAAAAAACCCAAATCCTAATCCTAAAATCTCCAACATCAATCGATGATCTGCGAGGGATCAGCGTCGAACTCGGATCCATCGAATCTCCTGGCCCCAGGGTTTCGATTCCACCCCACCGACGAGGAGCTCGTCATTTACTACCTGAAGCGCAAGGTCTCGGGCCTCCCCCTTCGAGTCGACGCCATCGCCGAGATCGACCTCTACAAGTGGGAGCCATGGGACCTACCCTCGCTCTCTCGCCTCAGGAGCCGCGACATGGAGTGGTACTTCTTCAGCCCCCTTGATCGGAAGTACTCCAACCGATCCCGCACCAATCGGGCCACCGTCGAGGGCTATTGGAAGACCACCGGCAAGGATCGCCCGGTCCGACACGCCTCCAAGGTCGTCGGGATGAAGAAAACCCTAGTCTTTCATGCCGGCAGGGCCCCCAAAGGGCAGCGCACCAATTGGGTCATGCACGAGTATCGTTTGGATTCCGGTGCTGCCGGCGCCGGCGCTGATTCTTCTTCTGATCATGCCCTTGCCCTTCCTCCTCCGCAGGTGACCCGTCTCAATTGACCCTAATTCTATGAAGAAAGCCTCAATTTTTATTGGATTAATTGCTGTAGGCTATTACCGGAAATTTGGGTTTCCCCCCACTAAATTACCAAAAACTTTCTAAATGCCAGATGGGTATTGTGGAGTTGAGGGTTAGTCAACTGTTCAGACCATTATATAGACTAGTGAATTGCAAGTGGGTATCTAGGGCCTTTTTGGAAATGGAGTCGAGTTTTCTAAACTGAAGTTTCATAAAGTTAGCAAAACTTGAGCTCAAAATGCTAACTTTATCCTGTTTGGCATTCATTTTGGAGTTGAGATACCCGCGGTTATCTAAACTCCATTTTCTCAAACACATCTTTGCTAACAAAACCATGGTTTATTTTTAAATGGAGTTTGGGCTTGCAAACCATAGTTTGCGACCCCTCTACTCCATTTAAAAATAAACTCATGTTATCCTAACTCCATACACAATCCTGAGTTTTTCCAATTTAATGCTCTATTTCTATAACGGTGACATAGTGGAAAGGTGTAATAACAAAACAGATCTTGCCATTAAATTGAAAATCGTTGAATTTTTATTGGTATTTTCTTTGCAATTTGCTAACTGAATGTTATTTCTCTAAGTAATATAATATTATGGTATGTGAAAATTTGCTGAAAATTCAGGGTATATAGGTGAAATTGACACTTATGTATTTTTAGTTTCTGTTGCCTTCCTTGATAATCAATTACCTTGGATGGATTTTCGGATTCGGTTTGTTGTTCAATCAGCTGTTGTATTGAATTGATGTTAATGCTATGTTGAATCATTGGCGGTGGGTGGGAAGGATTCCTTTGTGGTGTGCAGGATATTCCAGAAGAGCGGCACTGGCCCACAAAACGGGGCTCAGTATGGGGCACCTTTTATGGAGGAGGAGTGGATGCAGGCTGAAGATTTCGCTCCCAAGACTGAAGGTGCATTTAATGGCTTTATGTATGCTTCTGGTGAGCAGGATTATGTGCACTCTAATGATTTGCAAACGGTACTATCCCTTTCTATAGAAACCCCTTTTAGTTCTCCCCCGTGTTTGTTATTTTACCTACCTATCAGATGATAAATCTGTTTTTAACCAAACAATTCATTTGATGTAAAAACAATTATGAAGCACTTATCCTGCATTTGTGAATTATATGGACGTTCCTCACTGCTTATCTTTATTACCTGACTCTACAAAATCTTATTTAATGTTGATTACATAGCTTCTTCAAGTGTTCTGATCATCACGTATCTTATTATCCCTCGTTCAAGTAGATAGTCACTAGTTTTCTTTTATTAAAAAAAACCTATGTATGTAGCAGTCTGATTTGTATTATGCTTTTACCTTTTCACATCTTCTTGTATGAAACAAAAAATCCTTCTTATTCTTGTTGGTGCATCCCTGCAAGACTCGGTAGAGTAACATGCTTAAATGTTGCTTCCCAAAATTTCCTTGAACATGGGTTTATACCTTAGATAGCAATATAACAATAATTCCTAATTTAACTTTTATCATCATTCCAAGTTTATTCTACAAGAAGGCATCTGGAATCATGGCATAAGTTGAAATGAACACATGAAATTTACAACACACTAGTTCAGTTGTAAAAGTGAAGGAGTGGGATCTTAACTCGCTTCGGAATTTTTTATAGTCAAAATTCTCACATGAATGACTAGCATATTAAAGAAAGGTAAAAGATCTCTGTGTGTGTGTGTGTGTGTGTGTGTGTGTCACACATCGAAAGCCTTTTTTTCCATCCAAATGGGGTTGTCTATGAAGCAAAACTCCATAAAGATTCGATAGAGTTTTACAACCGATTGTCGACATGATGTTAACCCTTTTCAAATAAGTGCCAAATTCTCGTTTCAGTAATACTATGACTAAAGAGGGGCTTGTGGTCCTAGATGATTAGCTAGCATCCTCCAAATTCGCATTTTGGAGAAGTCTAAAAAAAGGAAAAAAGATGATATATTTGATGTATGGAATTGTGTTCAACTCTAAAGCACAAATATAGTCAAGCATGAAATGGAACATATTCCATACATAGTGGAGCTTTGAAATGGAACACATACACATTATAATGGAATGCTTGAAAGTTACATATACCTACTAACTAAAAAAATGCTTGCCATGAAGGTAAAACTACCATTCTTGTCTCTAGTGGATATTAGTATCAAGGGAGGTTGCTATATGTTTACTTTCTAAATTTACAATATGCACTCCACTATCCGTGATAACAATTTAAATATGTCGTAAGGCTAGAATCCAAAGGGTAGAAATCCGAGGTAGTTTTATTTGTTATGAATCCTGAGGTTAGGGGAAACCACCTGTTTATTTTCTTGATTTCAAGTAGGTAAAGGTGTTTCTTTAAATACCTTACTGACCAAAATAGTAAAAAGCAAATCTGTGATGAGGTTGACCCATTTTTATTAGCTAACTCGATGCTGTACAACTGATCCCTTGCTAACGATTCATAACAAAGAATTTGTGGTAGATCAAAGGATAATTGAAATACTTCCACTTTCCTGCTTGATAGTTTTTGCGTAATTAGAACAATTAAGGGGAATATTCATTCAAACCTTTCCCTACAACTGTAAGAAAAAGCCAATAACCTAGTATGGCCTATTGTCCAACAATTGATTTTGGTGGAATTTGCTAAAAGCCATCTTAAAAATTGATTCTTCTTCATTATCTAAACCGTGTCTCTTAATCGGCTTTAGCGCGCCCTTTTATATTTAGAAGCTGAAAAGGGCACGCTAGAGGTGTAATGAGAATTTTTATGGTTAACGAAACTCGGTCAAAGAATAGTATTCAAGAGAGGCTCAGATTTTACTGGATTCCGTCTGTCCTAGGTGGTCTGTTTTTCATGTCTTTCATCAAATACAATAGACTCTAAGCATAACGATTAACGATCAAGCGTAATTGTTGGTTAAGTACCAAACCAACTTTATGAATAATAAAATTGCTGATAAATCAATCTATTAGAGAAATAAACAACTAATAGTGATGTTGCTCAAAAGGGAGGGGCAATCTTCTTAGGCATACGATTTGCTTGGTTTGATAAAGTATGGAGGAATTTGATTAAGCAAACCTGTTCACTTCCTACAATATTTTAGTACCACTGACTTACGAAAGAGATGACTCTTAGCAAAGTTGAATCGAGATAAATTTATGTAGCTATTGACAAATATTTAAAATAAATTATATGTTATTGTGCATCAAGGACTAGCAGAAGAATCACTTCGACGGATTATTGATTAATTATGTCCTTTTTAAAACAAAGAAACATACATTTGTAGGGTTTCTTATCGACTTAACTGTGCTCACAACAACCATTGACAGGTGTGCATCCTGTCACAAACATGCCAGGCCAAATGCCAATTTTTTTTGTGTTTCCCAAAACAAAAGAACATACTTTCATGGGCAACGAGCTCACATCACATGTTTAATTTGCAAGCTCACATCTTTCCCATTATCTTCTCGAACCTTTTTCTTAAAAATCTTTGAGCATGCATATAATGAATGCTACTTTACATTGATGTCGTGTCTGTTTCTGGCATGATACTTATCTGATATTGGAAGCACACTTATGTATCCTAAAGGGACAACACATGCGGCATGCATCCTTAGTTTTATTTTGTGTTATTGTAATTTTGGATGTTCTTTTGAGTTCATGAACTTCTCATACTCACTTCCGACACATGTTTATGATTGGTCTGTGCCCCCCCCCCCCTCTTTCCGTATCAACTGACAATTTTTAGTAATATACACATGAATGTGTGGACTATCCTTCAACAGGAGATGTGAGCTAAGCTCCTTTGTTGGAATATAAATTGAAACGGAAAGCCATCGCCTGTTCCTACTACATATCTCTATTCATATGGTTTATAATTTTCATCATATCTAAAGATTATATTTTTTGTTATTATTACAAAAATGAAGTTTTGCTAATTATGATCCATTAATAATTGTTACTAACTAGGTCGTTAATGTCAAAGGGTTCTTGAATCAACCCCCAATACCGTCGATGTCTTAAATCATTATTACTAAGTTATAGTTTTAATACAGTTATGCCATAATATTTAGCATACATTATGTAATATGGCGATTGATATTTTGAACAGTATCCAAAATATTGGAGGATACATTCTCAAATAAATTTGAATAGTATATTTCTCCATATTGTTGCAGGAGGATATAAAAATGATATCACTGTCTATATTTCCCCCCTAAAAACACGGGTTACACTTCCAAATCCATGATTGATAGTAATGCATGATCCACTTATATACTGGATATATACTATATATGATATTCTTTTCTCATACCAGCAAGTATTGAATCATAACATAAGCATGCCTCATGGCATGATTTCCTAGACTAAACGTGATGCCAAGACGCTTCGGTCTATAATGCTTTGTTATGAAAGTAATAATAAATATGATAGTTTCTGGTAACTTTTTTTCCGGACCTACTTCACCTGTTCGTGTTTTGTATATTGTGTTTTGTATATCATCCATATTTGCATGAATCAGATCCTAGACTTGGAATGATCATGATTAAAGCTTTAGATATGCAAGTAGATTGTGGACATGCTTTATTTTCTTACAACTAGATGTTACTGTATATAAACTTGGGCATTGCTTCAGGCATTTTGTGCTATGGTTGCTGTCACTTTAATTGCATGTTTTGGGCAGAATTCATTTCAGCTGTTCGATAATTTATTTCTTTTTATTATTTCTCTTGTGGCTGCTCTGTCATCATGCTTATAGTTTCACATCATGATCGTTTGTTCATTCTACCAAATATTATTATTGCTATATGATTATAAATTGTATAGCTTCGGGGCACTTGCTGGTTCATGGATGTGCCAGTTGGAGTAACTTGCAATTGAATGTCCATGAATCTCATTTTGGTTCTTTCATCTTAAATCCCTTGCCTATCTGTTTACCTACATTGGTATCCTTGTCCTTAAAGGGAATCTTCGACCATTGAAATAACCTTTGGGAAAACCTGTACGTAAGTTAGTCTATTATGCCGCTCTGTCAAGTTTTTTCTACTATGGCTCCACTCTGATTGATTTTCATTTTTTTTTCCAGAACCAAGTTCTGGTTGATCCACAAGAAAGCACCACGCCTGTTGTGGCTGAGTCTGAGGGGCAGCAGGATGGTGGAAGCAATGCAGATGATGAAACTACTTTGCTTAAGGATGTATTTGACTTGGATAGCTATATCAATGCCCCTGCACTGCGGGATGGATCACATATTGCTAATAACATGGGAGAACAATTTACCATTCCTTCAGACCAGAATGATGGATATCTGGAACTTAAAGATATTTTCGATAATGCAAATGAGGTGCAGAATTATCATATCATTGCAAATGCTGCAAATGAATTTGAAGGCTGCGAGTTATATGATGATGCAAATGAAACTGCCCAAGGATTGAGTCAAATGCTCCCACTTGCGGCTGACGGTATCTTTAATATGCAACCAGATGATTTTCTCAATCCTGAGGCTGGTGATTATCCTTCTTGTCAACCAACTGAAGACGACATCATGTTCTATGATGCGCCACCTAGCAGTGATCCTGTTTATACAGGAGACATATTCGTAAATGCGAATGACTTCCCGTTCTCACCTGCAGCTGATCTATCAGGTGGTTTTGATGTGGTGGATGACTTGATGGCTTACTTTGACGCCACTGATAACAACTTGCAGTATGATAATATTGTTTCTTTTGAGGAGCCAGAGTTTGTGAATTCTGCTACCATGACCCAATGCAACTCTGAGGTAATTTGCCAGCAGAAACTCAGATCATTTTTTGCTTTATGTGTTCAAAGTTTACGCTATCTATTGCAGGTCGAAGGCAAGGCGGCTCTAGAGGTTCCAGAAGCAAACACAGAAAGGGGTGCATCATCCTCGGCAAGATCCAAAGGTGCTAATAATCTATTAGATAACACGAAGGAAAATAATATGACTGCAGCAGGTGTGTTTGCTTTTAATTGTTTCAAAGTTGCTGCTGCTCTCCTTATTGAAAGAACACAAACATCATTTTGTTCTTATATATTTTTTCACTTCCAATATAAGCTTCTTTTTGGACAAATCATTAATTACCTTGTTCATGCTTTAAGATGTTCCTTCTTCTCATATCAGCCAGCAGCCTTCAGCCTTTTACAGTGATTTCTGTTTTCTTTTGTTAAATACCCCTGAATCTCTGCTACTTTGGGCCCTATTGGAGCTACAATGTCAATTTGCACATTTTGGCAAAAGTCGAAAAAACATAGGAAATCCATGTGTTCCACTGTTTAACGCCCCCCTCCCCCTGTTTTTATGTTCAGTCTTTAATGATTTGAAGGTCGTCACTGCTGTTCTTATTGAAAGACCAATTCATTCAACTAGATATTCTAGAATAATTTTGTTTCAGTTTGCAACATCCATTACCTTGTTCATTGTACCTGCCTTCGTATCGGCTTGGCACTTTCAATTTATTTCGTTTTTTTTCTATAGTTAGATACCTCTAATCTCATTATCAGGGGCCAATTGGACTTTGCAACAATAATTTACGCATTTGAGAAACGGGGAGACAAAAACTAGATGCAAAATTCAAATGTTCCGCCATTTCTGCTATTTAGAATGTCTACAATTTATAAACTTAAGATGGCAGGACATTTAGATTCAATGCCTATTCCAAAACTTGTTCATATTGCAGATATGCAAGCAAATGACGGTTGGAACAGGGCCCTCAGAAAACGTGTTGTGGACATGCTTGGTTCCATCTCTGCACCTCCTGCTATGGCTGAAGGTTCAGCTTCAATCAAAGGAAAAGCTGTTGGGCTACTGTCTGCAGCAGCTCGCTCATCAAGCTCAATTCATGTATCTGCTGGTATGATCCAAATCCACGATGTCACGGTCATGGGAAGCACAGAAAAATGGACTCTGCAGAAGAATGGAGAACTGAGCTTCGTTCTCTCGTATAATATCGGTGGAAAATCAGTATGCTTTGATTCCCCGGATGCAGAGTTGCAGAGTGGGGTAATGTCTATGCTGCTTAGAGGCGGATTATATCTTTTTGGACTTTCTGTGCTGTTTCTCTCTGTCAGCTTAAAAGTCGGAATGTGCATCTATAGCAAGTAAAAAGTATGCAAGTTGGGTGTGTCAATCAATTGCGTAATGTTGGACCCTGGTAATTGAATAGCTTATGCTCCAAAAATAGGTATTTGGGAAGATGAACCAACAAGCCAAGACTTGATTTCGTTTTCAACTTGTGTTACGATATTTATTTTTTGCTTTGGAGACATTTGGTGCACGGACTTGCATTGATGTTATAGATTATAGAACCAGTATAATTTGAGAAATGTTGTTCTCTCTATATGAATTTATAGTGACTTGCTCAAGTATGTAATAATGAAATGTACTGCGTGTGAAGAAAAGTGAAGGAGTTTTATCTGTGAGCAATAATCGAGGATCTATAGCAGTTTTAAATGTACATCTTAGCAGTTGTGGATGGTGTGGTGGATACTGGAGGACAGGAGAATCCTGTGCATAGATTTTTTTGCTGGCCGCTGTATTTTCATATTATTCTCGTGTACTTATCTCACCATTGCTCTCAGTCGATAAGCCAGCGATCCCACAAACATTAAGATCCTTTCGTGAAGATTTTGATTAGCCGAAAGCAAAAATTTCTTTACAGGAAGGGTCAAGAAAGATAAAAATAACATGAAAATTCTTCTTATGTGCTTGTTTTTTCTAATAAAGAAAATGCTATTTGAACACCAAACCTACACAGCACTGCTCTGTTTCACAGATCTGATTGAACCAACTGCCTACACCCTTGATTTATGGCAGCGATTTTAAGTTATGCCCAAAATTGCACTTCTGGCAAGCTCAGAAAGCATCCCTATGATAATGTTTGTCGTGGATTATTTGCAAAACAAAGCATTTATAGCAAAAGATCTTGACAAAAGATTGATATATGAGATCAGCGCCCCCCCCCCCCTCCTCCCCCAAAAAAAAGAAAAACATAAAAAAAGTATCCAGAGCAAAGAAAAATGAAGTGTTCAGACATTTGAAAGCAGTGACATGCTTTTGGACAAATCCATGTGCGCATGCTTCACTGCGATGGTTCGATCTAATTTGCAAAAACATTAACTTTGACTTGGGCTGTGACTTCCGGGTGAAGCTTAAGCTCTGCAATGAATTCTCCAGTTTCACGGATTTCGGGAAGAGAAACAATCCTCTTGTCGACATCTCTGCAGAAAATGTTTTTTTTATTAAAAAAACAGTTAAATAATCCTTGTATGCTAGAGGCATTGTTTCGCTATGATATATGTGCAGAAAGAATACCTCTGTAGCTGTGCCTTAATTATGTCGACAAGGTCCTGAGCAGTAACACTAGAGGAAGAAAATAAAAAGAAACGAATATATTAGGACCAATACACAATCGCATAGTGGAAATTTACCGATGGTATTTCGATGCAAACTTACCTCCCGAAGATTTGTTTTCCTTTTCCGCCCTTACGTTTCACCTTGAACGCGCCCACTGTCTGGAAAATTTGAGCAAGTTGCTGGGCCTCTTCTTTCACCTAGTTACAATAACAAGACTTGTAGCATGAGAATTAGCAAATTAAATGATAGATTGCCATTAAGCCTTAAGAGGCACTCAAGTTTGTTTTCAGCTTGCTCTTCTTCATAATGAAGAAAAGTAAAGGCGTGCATGCACATCAAGAGCAAACATAAAATATGTGAGGAAAAAGTGGAGCATAATTTGCAATCTCATATAACCAATCTTTTAATTCTTTGAAAAATAAAACTTAATTGAGTGACTTGGAACATCAAGAAATGGTCAGAAATTAGGAATGCTTTGTCACACTTACCTATAATCTGTCAAATTGTAAAAGCCTTTCAATCATCTGTTCAAAGATTTTTCCTAAAGGTCGATGAAGGGCCAATGAACTCCTAATTAAAGTTATTTCCCCGCTTCGATTTAGGTTTACGCCTTTCGTCAACTTTGTTTTGAAGTAATATAACACCCCCCCCCCCTCTCCCGCAATTGAAACTCGGAGTGGTAACAAAAGTTCTCTCTCTCTTTACATACTTCAATAAATCAATAGTTTCAATGCATCTCTCTCATTTTCCTAGTAAAAATTAGAATTTAGGCCATGATGCCTGCAAGAAAGAGGAGCATCCTAAATCCACTGGAAAAATATGAAAAGGCGATATCCAAACAAGGGAAAATATAGCTAATTTTCAATAATTGTGAGGAAATTTTTTCCATAGACACAGACTTTGTTCCTCTTTAAGAGGAGAAAACATCTTTTCCTCTCACTTTTTCTATCATGGTTAGGTCACTTATGACATTTTGTGCATTCATAACAGACTATTCAATCTTTGAGTTGAACAGAGGATGCATTTTTTATACTAGAATTTATGTGATTGATAATAAGTTAATTGGTATACGCACCCGCTTTTTCTCAGCCTCAATTCTCTCCTCTTCTATCCGCATTTCCCTGGATCAGAATCAGAATTAAATTACAATTTCAAAAATAAATATAAAAAAATGTGTGCAGTCATGGCAGACAACCTCCGTAAATTAAAATAAATTTACTAAATGCATCATAAGCATGTAGCATTACTATACCTGTATATGTGGGTAACTAAGCCAGACATACTCTGAGCCAAGTTATCACCCTACATGAGCCTATGATACCTGTATATATATTTATCCATATAGCCTTATAGGTATGATTTCCTGAATCTTGAGCTAAAATAATTGCAAAATTGAGTGAATCAGATATCATGGATAGTTGACTGAATTAAGATATGACCCACTTATTTTCCAAGGGAATGAAAACTATTCCTAAGAAATACATGAGTTTGGTATCGCATTATTTATTTTTATTACTGCAAGTTCATTGACATGGTTCATTAACTCATAACGCTTTTAGCTAACTATGTACACATAATTGCATATCCTAGTAGGCATTACCCGTGTTTGCTGGTATGCCTAAAATCTTAGAGTAGGCCATTGGAGATTGCCTTTCCCTTGTTAGACATTTTACTACTTTCTAGTTTTGCAGATGCTGATGATTGATGAATGGATAATGTTCTATCAGACGTGTGCATATAACTATTAATCAATCAAACAATGAGATAAAAGCTTAGAAGCGCTAGGAATAAGATTAGATCTTTTAAAAAATGCTAAAATAAAAAGGAAATTAACAAACTTAAGAGGCATTATATGGGTTATGCCAACAATGACATTCTAAACTTCCGAGCCACCGTACTTCCCTCAGATGACATAGAAATGCCTTGACCACAATCGTCAATGGGTCCGTATGGGGGATTGGCAGAGTACGAAATTTATCTCCGAAAAGGCATTATAAAAGACGTTTTGAAGCCTGGAATAAAACCGTGGACTCCAAGGTTGACCCTAAATCAGGGACCCTTCTTATGTCAGACTAAACTTCCACAGAAGTCCTCCGGCGGTTTGCTCTACAACATATTCTTAGTGTTGGTTATAGATTTTCTCTATTAATAATGAATTATTTGTTTTTTTGTCTTGGAATTATGGTAAACTTGTGCTAGATAAGATCTATTGACTTGGCATCTATGCAGATTCTTCAGCCACGATGAGCCATTTGTTGTTCGTGTCTCGCATCCTTTTGTTGATCATGGATTCAGTGGTTCGAGGATAATTCCATTCAGTTCAGTTTGGTGCTTCGAGGATAATTCCACTCAATTCATTCCCGATTGGTGCTTCAAGGATAATTCCACTCAATTCATTCCCGATTGTTTGGACAAGCGTATATTAGGATGCTTTGTTTGTTTGCTTTGAAACTTTATTGACATGCGGATCGCATGCATGATCATGTTCGCTGCGAGTTGGTTTGTTACATTCTTGTGTGATTTGTTCGTCATCGAAGCTTTAGAAATACATTATCTTCATCTAGCTCCGAGTTTCGGCTTATGGGTTCGAACCAAGATGGAGATTGTTGGTGTTAGAGTTTAAAGTTTTATTTAAAGTTAAGATAGTGATGGACTTTTTATAGATACACATGGGCCTTTGATATAAGTGGATTCCAACAATAAAACTCAAGCCTTATTAAGGTTTGACCCATCTTATATCTTATACCCATATGTTTCTTTTATTGTTTCCAATGTGGGACTATCTTTAAAATCCTATCATTTGGTCTTACTTTCAACACCCTCCTTCACATGCAACCATCACTTTTTCTTGGTGTGATTGTCACGTGGAAAGTACGAGTAGAGTTATGAGCAACCATTATTTTTTCCTTAGTGTGGTTGTCACGTTGTGGAAAGTACGAGTAGAGTTATGTGCAACCATCACTTTTTTCTTGGTGTGGTTGTCACGTGCAAAGTACGAAAAGAGTTACATGCAACCATCACTTTTTCTTGGTGTAGTCGTTATGTGGAGGATCAGGCCATTGGCTCTGATATCATGTTAAGAATTTAGAGTATTTAAAGTTGAGAGAGTGATGGGCTTTTTATAGGTACACACGAGCCTTTGATATAAGTGGATTCTAACAATAAGACTCAAGCTTTGTTGAGATTTGACATATCGTATATTTTAGACCCATGTATTTCTTTTATTGTTTTCAATGTGGGACAATCTTTAAAGTCCCATCATTTATTTTACTTTCAACAGTTGGGATGTGTCTCTTATCCGTTCACACATCTAGAGAGAGTCCGGCTTGGACTCGGGTCTTATGGGCCGGGCCATCCATTGGTGTGGGCTACCAATGGATGATGGGTAATATTAGGTTGTTAACACTATATATACTTCTATTGAAAGGAGTTGGGTATGTGAGTGCCAAAATGTAGTCTCTTGTGGGGTTTGGTGTGGCTCTCTCTTGTGAAGAGGAAGACGGGTGACTTGAGAGGATGTGAGTTATGAGAGTGTTCTTTTGTACGTCATTCGCTAGTTATAATGAAACTCCATGTGAGATGATTGCCTCGTGGCTTAGGCCGAATAGTCGAACCATGTTATATTCAGTGTGCTATATCTTCTTGTTATATTGTGTATGCTATCTTGTGTTCTCGATGATTTAAGTGATATCAGAGCTTCGGTGCCCACATGATGTTTGTGGAATTGCTCCATAGAGCCTTTAGTGTCCTTTGTTCTACATTGTCCACATGGTGTTTTGAAATTGCTTTAAAGAGCTTTTGGTCCCTTTTGTTGCATTTGGATGGTCTATTTGGGTTCCGAGTTCACAAGTTAGTCGTATTTGATGAAGAATAGCTAGATTCAATGTGTTTTGTCGTTTTCCAGAGTTGATTGGTCGAAGTGGAGCTTGCAGAGGCTCATGGTGAATGAATCTTGTTTATGGACAACAGGTATTAGCTGAATCTAGAGTTAGGCAGCCGGTAATGGTGAGATTAGGCCAGATTTGCGCAAATTGTGGCTCCACAAATTTTGACAGGATTTTGTTTAGAATCAACGGTTTAGGTTGATTTGTTTGTGGATCGAACATTCAGAATCCGATCTTGACGATCCAAATATTAATCCTTTTGTTTTTGGGCGTTTCAGACGCATTGGAGTAGTCGGATTGGCTAAATAATGTTTTCAATTGTAGATATCTCTTCTTTGGTACGTATAGTTCACATCGGCTTATATTATTCTTCATGGATGTTGGTTTATTTCTTCGAGACGTTTGTTACCATGCGGATTTGAGTTGAAGGTGGAACACTTCACTTTCTTTTGATGTCGCATGTGTTATCGCGTTTGTGAGTTTGGATTGTCACGTTGATTATGTCATATTTCGTCTCCGAAGTTTGGTTGAGACATTATCTCTTTTCGGTGTTGTCGGATGCGAACCAAGGTGAAGATTTGTTGTTCGTGTTTTGCATCCTTTTGTTGATCATGGATTCAGTGGTTCGAGGATAATTCCATTCAGTTCAGTTTGATGGTTCGAGCATAATTCCACTCAGTTCATTCCCGATTGTTCGAAAAGGCGTATATTAGGATGCTTTGTTTGTTTGCTATGAGACTTTATTGACATGCGGATCGCATGCATGATCGTGTTTGTTGTGAGTTGGTTTGTCACATTCTTGTGTGATTTGTTCGTTGTCAAAGCTTTAGTGACACATTATCTTCATCTGGTTCCAATTATGGGCTTGGTTATGAGCCATCTCAGTTGTGGGCTCGGAGATGAGCCATGATGAAGATTTGATAGGGTTGTGTCGTGCGTGCATCCTTCTGAGAAGTTTGTGATGGATTTAGTTTGGGCAAGTTTCTTTGTTGCAAGCGGTTATTGCTCATTGATCGTTTGCTACATCGACATGTTTGATGAGATGTGTTGCGGTATTCTGTTGTTGATCGATGTAGATTCTTCAGCCACATTAAGGCACTATGGTGCATAATGACATATGATGCCTCATGGTTTCCTAGGTGTATGGCTATTTGCAGACTTTATGTGGCACATGGTGAATACATCATCAAGTTGTCTCAGTTTACGGTCCTGGCGATTGGACCGAGGTGGATCACATTAGTTTGATTATGGTGCTCGTATTTGAGACAGTGATGACAGTATGAGTTGTTCCCGACAGGTGGAGCAGGTGTATGTGCATGTGCATGTCTCAGAAGCGGATTGCGAGGATGTCATTGTATCTCTGAGTTTTGGCTCACGGATTCAAGCCAAGATGGAGATTATTGGGATGTGTCTCGTATCCGTTCGCACACCTAAAAGGAGTCCGACTTGGCTCAAGCCATATAGGCCAGGCCATCCATTGGTGTGGGCTGCCAATGGATGATGGATAATGTTAGGTTGTTAACACTATATATACTCCTATTGAGAGGAGTTGGGCACATGTGAGTGTCAAAATGTAGTTTCTTTGGGTTTGTGTGTGTGCCTCTCTTATGGAGAGAACAAGAAAGGAAGATGAGTGATTAGAGGGTTGTGAGAGTGAACACCTCTTGTATGCTATTCTCTAATTATAATGAAACCCAGAATGAAACGATTGCCTCATGGACTAGGCCGAAATGGTCGAACCATATCATACCCGGTGTACTATTTCTTCTTCGTATTATTTTGTATACGTCTATCTTGTGTTCTCGATATTATGAGGGGATCAATTTCCCTAACAATATATAATAAATTGGAGTTGTTTTAGCATTATTAAATATCGAGACCACTATGCGGCCATTCCACCGCTGACTTCAAGAACCACCGCCGATATCGAGGACCACGAGAGCTAGCAACCACAGTCAACTTTGAAGTTTTCCACGTCAATCTCGAAGCAAGATGTCTACTTCGATCTCAACTTCAAACTTCGATTTTGTTTTCGCCTTCGATTTTTAACTTCGAACTCACTTTTGACTTCGAGCTACAATCACGCCACCACCGTTTTCGAGTTTCGATTGCTCTTTTGAGCTTTGAGCCTTTAATGACAATGTTTGTTTGTTTTTTGCTTTTTCTTTTTACCCTTTTTAGACTTAAAATTGGAGAGCGCCTTGGGTTAAACAATTAATTTATTGTTTAATTAATTTTTTTTGGATCTTTGAAAAATTAGCAAAGATTGCTTTATTATCAGCTTGCATTTAATTGTTAACACCTTTGAAAATACTTATTTAGGCCGCAACTACCAATGAAAAAGAAACCAAAGTAGTTAACAATTAAATTAGAATTAATGTTCAACAAATAAGCTTAAAAAAAATAACAAAATTAACTCAAAATGCAGCTAGATTGATGTCAATGCGGCCTGGATGGCCATACCCTTTGGCCGCACCCCTTCTTTTTACCGCTGTTAATCACTGCAAAGCACAAACTTTTGTAGCGTGCATAGTTATGCGGACGTTACAAGTAGTGTTTGTTAGATCTGTATATAAATAGAGTTCAACATGATTTACTTTGTTTAGATCATTTTTCATGATTATATATTGAGAAATAAGCGTACTCATAAGAAGCTACAGGTACTTGTGATAGAGGATAAATTGAGCAAAATATGTTTGAGATAGATTGGGCTTTTTAAGGAAGACTGATAAGTGGGTAAGTTAGGAGGGGTGACATAGCCTTAGGATTGTCAATTGTGTCTCGTATCTGTTTGCACATCTATAGGCCATTTGGGCAGGCCATCTTGTGTGGGCTATGAGTAGATGATGGGTAGTGTTAGGGTTGTGACGCTATATATAGTCCTATGTGAGAGCAAGGGATGGGGATGAGATATGAAGGTTCTATTGTATTGTTGTGGAAACCCATTTGAGATTGTGCCCTACGGAGGGACGTAGGTCGAGTTTGGTCGAACCACCCAAATCCTTATGATGTTCCTCTTCTTGTATGAATCAGAAACTGTCATCTGTTGAATTGTGATTAAAA
The DNA here is from genome assembly GCA_030015575.1 of Agapanthus africanus. Taxonomy (NCBI): domain Eukaryota; kingdom Viridiplantae; phylum Streptophyta; class Magnoliopsida; order Asparagales; family Amaryllidaceae; genus Agapanthus; species Agapanthus africanus. The sequence goes on along the minus strand of CM057339.1, from coordinate 78,506,083 downwards.
TTCTTGTTCATAGATTTGCCCAAAGAAAAAGACCTAAAAGGATGGCCCAGAATACAGCCCATGAGGCCCAGGCGAGCAGGCCCAGGTGGGTGCAAGAGGCTTCTCGCGGGCGAGCGCTAGCGCAAAGCAGCACCACATGGCACGTCGCAGTTAGTGGGCAAGTGCTGGCGCAAAGCATGGCGACATGGCGGCTCGCAAGTGGCGGTTACGTTGCTGGCGCAGGCACGGGTATGAGGCGGTTGCAGATCCGGTTTTGTGTTGGGCTTTTGGGCTGTTTTGAGATGTTTTTTTTGTGTTAATCCTAGTTTAAAATCTAGGTATTATCTCTAAATTGGTGTAGGCTATAAATACAAAGCCAATTGCCTTGGGTTGGGTTTTATACGGTTGCCAATATTCTCCACAATTAAAAGGAGGCAGCCGTAAAACCAAGAAAGAGGGAGATAAAGAAGAGGTTTTTGAGAGGGTTAGGGATTTCTTGTATTGGACGGTGATCAGAGAGGGCGGTTCTCGTGTAATTCTTTCTTGATAGTGGAAGCTTCGTCGTCGGTTTGCAGGATTAGGTGCAAGTTGCGCCGAACCAGGGTAAATCATGTGTTTGTGTTGTTTGGTGTGTGCTTTTGATAACTTGTGTTGTTTTGCTAGTTGTTCGGCAATTCTTTTTCAAGTAAATTCGAATCACACGATCCTAAAAGATTTTCCCACTGCGACTCTCGGTGTGGTTTATGATTCCTTCGAGAATCACGGGTATAGAAATTACAACACTATCTTGTGTGTTTAATGCGGTGAGAGGATAGAAATGCCCCAACACGTTCTTGTGTGTTGTCTTAGACGAGCATGTATGATCATCGATAAAAGGATATAATAGTTGATAGGAGATTATATATAATGATATAGAAAATTGAGACATTATGTCAAATAGTTGGTAATCATAATTTCATTCAATTGCTACTCCTACTCCTACCACTACAGTACAGAGATTGAGATTACTTGACAAGCAGAGGAGTAACGATTTGGGCCTTGCCCAAAGGGAGCAGGTAGTTGCGGAAGAAGCCAGCCTTCACCTCCAACAGCTCCCCCTTCTTCCCAAGCTCAGACATGTCCTCTTTCAGAATTATCTGAACAACAATTCCATCATCATCATCATTAACTATCTGTTATTGGAAACAGAGAAGGGGAAATATATAAATAAATAGGAAGAATGATAGAACCTTTCGGGTCTTCTTGGCTTTCTTCTGAGCTACAATCGTAGGCACTGAGTTCATTAGCTGCTGCTGCTGCTGCTGATGATGATGATGATGAGGGAAATGAATAGAGGAAGAATAGGAACAAGAGCTGCTCCATGAGATTGCCATTTTCTTTCTTTTTCTTTTGCTGTTGCCTCTTCGTCTCCCTCTCTCCTTATCTCTATTCCTACCTCCTTATCTATCTACTTGATGTTTTTCTACACTCCACCCACAAAGCTTACTGTTTCTGTATTTCAGCCCCCAAACCTTCAAGTTTCTTTATTATCAGAATGGTCCATGATCTGTTTGAACCGTGGGCTAATCTGCAAAACACGGGTCGTGGGTAGAAAATCCATTTCTTAACTTAAAATCACCCGCATTTAGCCCGCATGTTTAAAAGTGTCACGGGATGGATCCCAATCCGTAATAAAGAATATATCGGACAACTTTTCATTCATTTTTAAGATTAATTTTTTACCTCAAAAATTTAAGATTAATTTTTAATCATTAATTTAAAAGGGTTTTTTTCATTTTCAACCCCTAAATTTTTCGTATTTTTAAATAAGACCCTGAAAACTTTATATTTCTAAATAGGCTTAATTCCAAAAAAAAAAAACCTTTTAGCTAAAATACGAGAAGCCTCTAAATAGTTTCAAAATTACGAGAAACGCTAATGGTATGCAGTTTTTTGCTATTTATTGCTGACGCGACATCTAATTTTTGGAGGTTTCTCGTAGTTTTTGAAATTTTTTTTGGTGGTTTCTTGTGTATTTTGAAAGATTTATTGTAATTTCTTATGTATTTTAAAATTATTCGGGGGTTCCAAGCATTTTAGCTAAAAGCTTTTGGTTTTTTCAGACTTAAGCCTTCTAAATAAAAACCCAAATTGTTTTAAGTTATCTAAATAAGCAGCATAATTAGTTTTCCATTTCAAAAACAAAAGACTATTTTCCCCTCTTCTTCTCTCTCCATCGATACCATTTCTTTTCACCACCTATTAAAAAGCATCCACCCACAATCATGATTCTCTTATCCTTCTCTTGTGCCATCATGAGTCATAGTGTTGAAATACGGAATATTCGGTTGAATATTTGGATTCGGCGGCAAAACAAACAAACTTTGCAATATTCGGTCAAATATAGGGTCAAACCCAATATTCGCCGCACAAACAGCATATTCGGACGAATAACACGAATATTCTGCCGAATTGGTCTATTATGCCCAAAACAACAAAACCCACAACTAAACAACAATGTGGGATCCACAACTTAATCAAAAAAAAAAAAAAATACAAATGAGATCTACACTTATTATTTTACAAACACTCTCTCCTCATTTTTCATTTCTGGTTCTTTCTCGAACGAACAATCTTCCGATTTAGTTCGGACGTCTTACCATTAGGCCACGGATATATTAGTTTTCTATTTCTTTATATTTTTTTGAATTTTTGTATGTAATACTTATATGAAAATATTGATGGCCATATAGTCCGAATAAACCGAATATTCACCGAATAAATCGAATATTCACCGAATAAACCGGATTTTTTTTATTCACCGGCTAACCGAATAAACTCTGAATCCGTTCAATACAACAGTAATGACTCTTAATGAATAATACACAATTATTTTTTATATAGAACCAAAAATATTAAATGAGAAAGGGTTGATGGTAGATTAGGTATTGAGCAACCTAGTCAACCTAATTAATCATCATTTACCGGACAGAGGGTCCTCTTTGTGGATAACGAAAAAGATTTAATAAAAGTTTTATTCAGAAATATGAAGTTTTGAATATCTTATTTAAAAAAATAAAAATTTTGTGCTTTGTATATAGAAAAAACCATATTTAAAATGCACCCTAATCAAATTTGTTATAATCTAAGTTTTAAATGAAATGATTGGTCTCGAATCACAAATATCTTAGTAAGTAAGGAAAAATGGGTCAAACTCCCAATGGCCAAAAAAGAATAGGACTAGATCTTTTGCCTTTCAAAAGCTGCTAAAAATGGGTTAAACTCCCTAATACCCAAAGTTCATGTATGTAAGTCATTATAGTACAACCAACCACTTTTTACTTTTTAATATTACCATATTACCATTATCAATTTCTGGTACATAACTGCTATATTTAGCACGTAAACTGCTATATTTAACATGTACACTGCTACATTTGATAAATATAGCAGTTATGTAAACTGCTATATCTGATGAATATAGCAGTTATCTATTAAGTGCAGCAGTTATATAAAGTCTTACGTCTGATAAATATAGCAGTTGTCTGTTAAGTGTAGCAGTTTAGCTGCCAAATGTAGCAGTTTACCTGCTAAATGTAGCAGTTATCTGCCAATAGTTGATAAGGATGATATAGGAATATTAAAAAGTAAAATGTGGTTGGTTGTACCATAGGAACATGAACCTATAAATTTTTGGATATAGGGAGTTTTTCACTAGATGTTTTTGTCTAAGGAGTTTTTTCTATTGCTTTACAAGTATAGCGAGTTAGACCAATTTATCTAAGCTAGTGTGGTAGAAAGAACTATATATATAGTTCTTTCTACCACACTAGCTAGTATTGTATACTATTTTTTATTACAGAAAGTTGTATTGTATACAAATATAGGCTGAATATAGATCAAATTCCGTCAACCCGTTCATGAAAAGCCCGTTCATCCATGCACCTGCTCACCTGCCCATCATAAATGGGTTGGGCGATGCGTATATTTGGCATCTGTTTATATCCAGACATTTTTGCCCATAGCTTAACCCGTCCCCGGGTAGCCTAATGGTTAAATCGACATTTCTTTGGTCAAGTGAACTAGGGAAATATAATAACAGAAAATAGGCTAAAACTTTTTGGAATTATTTCTTCCCTTTATCTGTTTTGTTTTCATAATTTAAAAAATCATTAATTTTGGTCAAATACAGCTGCTGCAAGCACCAGAAAACACAGGGTTAACACGAGGGGGACGTATCAAATGATGGGGAACGAGATTAGAGGTCACCAGTTATAGCAAAAGAGAGGGATCATAATGTGAGGATAGCTGACCGGGGCGGGCAATTGTTCGGATTTCAGTCGTTGGAAAGGGAGACTATTTTCGATGTTGCGATTGGACTGTGTTGGGGTCAAAAATTACATTCCGGTTGACCAAATCAAAGTCTAAATCAACCCCAAGACAAATGGGTCCGAGCCCAAGCAAACGGGCCCGAACCCAAGCCCAAGTCAAAACCGAGCATGGAAGTGATAGGCCCCATGACAAAAAGAATGAAGTAATAAATTAGTTTAATATATTTTTTTAAATAAATGTATGGAAGAGGGGGGGGAATCCAAAATTTTGTACACCTCATAACTTATGTACAAAAAGAAATAAGCACATGAGGCATGGGAAGACACAAGTGTCATTTAAAAAAGCTCAAGGGGCTATATGTAAAATGTGTAGCCTATAAAGGCAAAAATTATGAGAAAATTAAGAACAACTTTCATTCTCTCATAATTTCTTGGATTTTGTGCCTTCTTCTACTTCCTCAAGGTTTTAAACCTTTTTTCTTTTTTGTGCATTAAATCAAGAGTTTAACTCTTTTTTTCTCAAAAAGAAATAGTTTTTCACCATAAAACCCTTGATGGGGAGCTTAGATCTCCCATCAAATCTCTAAGAGAAGAAATTTTTAAATCTCACCATCATTTTCTTCAAGATCCAAGAAAAAGAGAGGAGGAAAAAGAAACCCATCTCAAAGGAATCCATTTCAGAGAAGTCTAAGGCCTGAAGAGGAAGAAAATGGACCTCTTTTCACCATCCAAGATCTAAATCGTTTAGAACTTTAATTCCAAATTAATCTTCTAGGTGCTCAACGCCAAAATACAAATCCTCAAAGGAGTTTAACCATAAATCCAGACCTTTTAGAAGTTTAACTCCAAAACCTTTCGGGAGTTCAACGTCCAGAGGCTAAGCCCATTTTTCTGCTGTGTCCAGCGGCCACGCGCCGGACTCGTGACTCGCTGGCGCCCAGTGCCCATGCCCCACACACGTGACCCGCTGTCACCAGCGGCCACATGCCATCTTACGCATCTTTAGGACGCTCCTCACCCCTCTTTTCCCCACAAGTTTCACACTCGAAACACTTCCCCGTTAGAAAAAAATTCTAACGGGGCGCTGCCCCGCACCCCGTAAGAGGGAAGCTAACCTCCTTGACCTCCAGTCTGCTATCCGGGTAGCGGGACCTCCGTAAACTCTGCGACGCCCTCGATACGTCCAAAACACCTTCAAAATACAATACACGTACACTGCACATTGAGTTCGTATAACCAGATTTAACCGTCAATCGGAGCTTCTCTCGCTCCAAAGGCGAGGGGTAATTAACGGCAGTTTAGTTTGCGGCTGCCGAAAATTCGAATCCCCACAATCAATAAACCCCAGCCTACCCTAAGCAGGGGGAATCTGTATACGCCAAGCGCACGTATTCCTATCTCAATAGGATGACGAAAAACAATCTACAGATTCTGACATGCCTTATGAAACCTTTCTCTCCTTCCATATCTCGGATCAAGCGTTCATGCGAACCCATTTAACATATATACCGATGTTTGTATTGAAATAATGCTTTTTCAAGCAGTAATCAAATTTCAACAACTAAGGACGATGTCTTCCAAGATGAATTCAGCTTTCGACACAACCCTGATCCCGTATGTAGTCAAGATCAATGCTCGTGTGGTTCTTCCTGCAAGCCTCAGTCGGCAGTGGGAGGAGTCGCCCCGCCAATTTAGTTTCGTCATCATCTACCCTGCCGGAAGCGCTCATCTGGAGGAAATCTCGGCAAAACCAGGTGCCCAAGCCGATTTTAAGGGGTAAGAGGCCAAACGTTGTCATCGCCAAAGAACCACAACTCAAACGTAAGACGATATCCGAACGACTCTCTAGTACTCCAGCCGGGGGCAAGACCACCAGAACAAAGGGCATCATCAAACGTCGCGGACAAGCTCAGGCGACGCCTCCAAGAAGTGCACAATCAAGCGTATCTCCAAAACTCTCCATCGCTCGCCCTACGGCGGCTTCCCATAGGGCCGAAGCCTGCCAAGTGCTCAAAACAGAAAAGTTGAGACAGAAACGGCTCAGATATAGAGCCAACAAAAGGGCCAGAACTCCAGCCAAGTGGAATTTGGTGAGATTTCAAGAACAAGGTTACCCCGCAGCGACAGCTAAGTCGGCCGTAAAAATCAGCAATTCCTTCGAATCTCTGAAATGGGTTCAGAAAAATATGTGACCGCCAGAATCAAGAAAACAACAATCCGAACGATGCTACGAAGAGATGTGTCTCAGCCCCAATATAGAAAACATGGCACCGTCTCTTCAAGAGTCTATCAGGCGCTCTGTGTCGTGCGTAAGCAACGGGGAATAGCCAGAAAAGAAGCGCCAGCACCACTCAAGAACCCGGTCAAGCCAGCCGTCATCAATCAATTGTCCGTTATTGAAAAAGAAGGGCCACGACAGCGATCTATGAAATCAGCTACCAATGATGAAAAGACGACCGGATATGTTATACACACGGTCTACATGGCTGGCATGCGTCCCAGCGACAACCCATGTGGCAAAAATAAGGATAGGGCTGCTACATCCCAAGCCCAATTTGGTTTGAATGTGGTTGCCACTTCCCAAGATCAGCCGCCTCCGCATGACAATGAAAACCCCCTTGATAAGGCCCATATGCAGAAAGACCCCTCGGTCCATGTGGAGTCAAGCTCAGACAGTGAGGAAGAGCCGACTTTCTACCCCAAGACCGCAGAGCAAGAGTTGCTTCAAGAGCTCTTAAAACAGCTCAGGAGCAAAAATAAAGAGATGGTCAAACTTTACTAAAAAATGATGATCCGACAAACGTCATGATATAGCTCACGACTCATGTTGCTCGGGTGCCCTCCAATCAAGCGCAAGTCTCTATTCATGAGCCGAGTGATAACAACCCGAAGCAATCGATGCATGTCCTCTTAGGTCCAAGTTTAGGCGAGCCACATGAAAGCCGACCACATTCCTCTTCTAGGGACGCCTTAGCCCCAGATGGCACCATCCCGCTAACACAAGATCGGATAATGGATCTGGTCACCAGCAAAGTCAAAACATTGATGGCTAAATCGAGGCCCAGAACGACATTGGCAGAAGTAAGAGGCCGTATCCTACACAGTATGATCTGATCGAGTTCCCCAGCGGCTATGTCATTCCTAAGTTCGGATGATTTGACGGGACGGGGAACGCAAATCAACACGTCGCACACTTTACACCGTCGTGCGGAAATACAGGGGGCAATGATGCACTCCTTTTTCGTCAGTTTGTCAACAGCCTGATTGGTATCGCTTTCGATTGGTACGTGAGTATACCTGACGGGTCCGTCACTACTTTCGTCCAAATGGAGTCTCTGTTTCGGTAAAGATTCATGAGTGTCAGTGATAAAATCTCCATTGTTGACCTTGTGAGGACCAAGCCGGAAAAGAACGAAAGCAATACGGACTTTATCACCTGACGACGCAATCTTATGGTCAAGTGCGAACTGCCGCTGGAGCAGGACCAATCTGGTAGCCTTCTCATTGAGAACCTTAACAATTGGATGGTCCTATTCTTATGTACTGCAGTCCTCAAGACATTTCAAGAGCTGGCCAAGAAAGTTCAAATATTGGAACGCTCGAAGTAAGAGTCTGCCCCGGACTCTCAGAGTGACAAGCCTTGGAAGAACCGAAAGGATGATGACTGTAAAGTGGGAATTCCAACAATACCAAAGCCTTCAACGTGTCTGAGAACAAAGACAAGCGAAAGTCAGGCAGATCAAAAACAGACCGGGCTCGAAAGTCAGTGCTAGGAGGAGAAAGCCTTCCCTAGAGGAGAAAAAGGATAAGGTCTACTCTTTCAGGAGGGACAAGATCCGCAAGATATTCAAAAATGTCTTGAACAACGGTCTACAATTTCTAGAGTCGAAGAGACCTCACGAAGCAAAAATGACCGATAATTCTCTGTATTGCTCATACCAGCGAGTAGTGAGCCATGCGATCGAGAATTGCTATATTTTCAAAGACTGAGTCGAGAAGAAATAAAAGACCGGAGAGATCGAGCAATCTAAGAGCATGTTGGTGAATAACTAAGCTGCAACCACCAACTTTATACGGACACAAGCTGAAACCTTCTGCGAGCAAACAGCCAAACCCACTGCCCCGAGAAATGAAACTGACTCGCCGCAGCTTTCGTGGAGCATGCACATATCTAATAAGACGAATAAGATGTTAAAAATACTTCAAAAAGAGCCTAGAACTGAATGGGAGGGGCAGAAAGAGCCCACCATTCCAGCTACCAATTCGGCTCGATTGGGCTCAAAATCCAAGAAGCTCAAGAAGAAGAAAAGTGCGGCTTGATGTGAAAAAGAGTCTGCGGGGAGATTGACTATTCAAAAATATATTGATTCCCTCGAAAACTATGAACAAAAGGAAAGAAATCTAATTTAATTGAAGGAGTTCTTCCCTGTAGAAGCGGTTGCGATTCTGGAGGAGCTAGAAAAAGACTCCGATGACGAGATCCCTATCATGACCTGCTACGTCATCCATCTTGGTAGCGATTCTTAGAAAGAGCTCTGTTTTCCTGAAGAGGATGAGGAACTCGCCATAAAGGCCAACCAAATCCAGCTCAGAAGCGGTAAGGTTCTACCACCGAAGCAAGGCAACGCCCCGAAAGAGAAGGAAAAACATATCACTAATGAAGAAAACGGTATAGAGCCGACTCATAAAGATTTGAGTTCTTCTCCGGTAGATTATAATATATTGGCTTACCTTTGGAAGCTTCTGTCTCTCTTAAACATATGATACTCTGGTCCTATCCAAGGAGCTCAGAGATATTCTCATTCATGCCCTGCAAAACCCTGAGTAGTATCGGGCTCGTTTCGCAGAAATTAATATGATAGAGGCCCGGTACACTCTGCATACATTCGCAGTCATATTTAAGGATGAATACATGTTACTGGGAACAGCGGAGCACAACGACCGTTTTACGTGACAGGGTACAACAACGAAGACCGGATAAATTACATATTGATTAATCTGGGGTCCTCAGTGAACATCATGAACCTGCGGACTCTGAAGAATTTGTCAATGGACATTCGACACCTGTCAAGAGAAAGGATAATCATCCAAGGTTTTAATCAAAACTGCCAGCAAGTTCTAAGGTCCATAGCTCTGCCAATTAAATTTGGTGATATGCAAACTGAAGCTAAAATATACGTGATCGACGCTGACACGTCCTATAAGATTCTCCTGGGACGGCCATGGCTCCACGATTACGGTATTGTTCCATCAATTCTCCATCAATGCATGAAGTATACCAAAAATGGCAAAGAAAGACGCATTGACAGAGACATCTAGCCGTTCGGTGTGCATGAAGTCTGATACGAAGATTCCCAGTACTTTGTGAACCCCCAAAATGCTGAGCCACAACTGACCGAGGACAAAATGACCCCAAACTCAAAGGCAAATCTGACCCAGCTGTTACTTTCAAAAGAAAAAATCCCTAAGTGCGTCTGCGTTTCAGCAGTGACACCGATGAGTCCGACGCTGGAAGTCCGTCCTTCCGGAAAACTCACCCTCATTTCGGTAGTGATACGGACGGGTATGATATTGAAGGCCCATCCGGCAGCAAAATTCGCCCTTGTTTAGGCAGCGACACTGAAGAATTAGAAGAAGAAGACCCGTCTTGCAACAGCTGTGCAGATTGGGCTCTCATGCAAAGGCGAAGCTAAGAGAAACCTTCCAAGTAACAGAAAGATCCCTAGCCATCACAAGGATGAAGGGTTACGCTAGCGTCCCGGCCATCTTCCGTGGCTAAATGTGGAACAAAATTTTTACTACGATTAGAAATTTGGCGCTAGAATAACACTAAAGCTGGATCTTAACCATAAACCTTAACTAGCAAATTAAGAAGCTATCTACTAGGAGAAGGGTTTATACCAAGAGGCTCAAGTCCTTCGGGTCTTTACTCCAATCCTTTAGTATGCTCCTTGTAGTGTCCATGATCAAGCTTGAACTTCGGCCTCCTCACATCAATGATGATCCACCCGGGAGTACCAACTAAGAGCTCTTACCTTTAATATAAGGTAACTAAAGAACCTAGTGTGCTAATCTAGGTTGTTTAGGTGATGTAGAGAGTGATTAGGGATTAGTTAGTCTCTTAGACCTTTGAATTCTCAACTCATGAGACACTTTAGGGTAAGAGGAAGAAGATGAGAGCTTGGAGGAGAGAGAGTGTGTAAGATCATAATGAAATGAAAAATGGCAACCCTAGATATAGAATAATATAAAATCAAGCATGCTTCAATAGTTATCATATGGGTCACAAAGTGAGTCATCTAGTGGCCATGCTTCATTTAATGTAAATGAACAACTCATCCTCTACCTCATTTCATCATGTAATCAAAAAGAATAAATAAGAAATGAGGTGTCATCTTCCAGAAGCACTCTTGCCAAAATTACAAGAATACCCCTTGTCCGTAAATACATATCCGTATCCGTATTCCGAAAAAAATGAATACCCAGAGACTAAATAATCCAATAATCTAATAGTAGGATCTGTCTTAAATCAAAGCCCGCTAGTATTATCCGCCCGAACAACATACGTGCACAAGTGTACGTATGTGATCGAACTCTGCCGTAAAACCATACGACCTCTACATCGTTTCGCCCGAAGCAGGGAAACCCTCTGTGTGGGACTCTAAAGACTCAACAGTACGCTGGCAGTGGGTTTAACCACAAGCACGTCAGCGTCACTAGCTGTATGTAACGGCTACCCAGGTACCTGTCGAAAAGGAAGGCCGACGAGCAAACTCGTCTGAACTCCTACTGAGCCTATCTGTGACAGTATCCGTACAGTCCGGTCTCTTCATCAAAGAATATCGCATACCAGGTCTAGGGGGTGGTAAACATCAGACCCTAATAACCCGATAAGTCATGCTGATGTGGCTCAAGACCAATCCGGGAAACTACTGATCAACTTATCAGTAAATCCCAACTGCTTTGGCCAAGGTCTTATGGTCCTGACCAATCGATCACTGTGCGATATTAACTCCCAATACCGGGAGAGACGAATCCCCAAAAATCGCTCACTGCCTCTATGTGGCTCGGGACTATACCCAACCAAAACCTGTTTGCACGACTCAGTAGAGCTGTGGTGGGGTAGTGATCAAAGCTCAGTGGGAACTCACATGAGACAAATGTCGATCTCAGGTCCGAAGACTAACTTATACACATGTCACCTAAGAACTTCCATCTGACGATAGGTATAGTACCATCTGGAAGTTCTCGGCAAGTCCGTCCAGTGTACTCACACACAGTGAGCACATGTATACGATCTTAAGTGCATCAGACCAATGGCTGTAGGACCAACCATCCCCCGACGGGGCTAGAAAACGTATACGCTAGTCTACTCTGGAGTATCAATGCCTAGTCTCGATACTCATGCGACTAGGGACCATTTAAGGATGTGCTTATGGACTACCCTGCTCCCACAAGTATGATCGCATCACAACGCAGGTAGTCAAGCAAGATCCTACGGGCTTTATCAACATGTAATAGCAATATGTAATAACGAGTATGACATATGCCATGTTAAGATAAAGGCAAACCATAATAGTATATTACTGTATCGAGTCTTTATCAATATATGCAAGCTAGATATAACAACAATAGAAATAAATACACATATCCTAACAAAGACAAGTCAAATAATATACTATAAAACTGAGTAAGATTGTCCTGTACATACATATCCCTAGCATCCATATGTATACATATACAATACTGGCCTCTAGGGCATAAATATCCAACAATCTCTCACTTGCACTAAAGGCCAGTAATTGGCGTACTGAATACCCAACGTCTGCACTAAGGCCAGCTGCTGGCATACTGCATACCCAACATCTCAAAAATTCGCTCGAACCGCGCTTGAGGGAAGGCCTTTGTAAATGGATCCGCCGTATTCTCTTTTGTATCCACTCTCCGGACCTCGATCTCCTGGTGATTTACGATATCCCTGATCAGGTGATACCGCCTTAAGATGTGCCTGGATTTCTGATAGGACCGTGGTTCCTTCGCTAAAGCTATAGCCCCATTGTTATCACAATACACAAGTATCAGATCAACAACGGACGGAACTACCTGAAGTTCAGCTATGAACTTCTTCATCCAGACCGCTTCTTTTGCGGCATTGCTTGCAGCAATGTATTCAGCCTCCATCATCGAGTCTGCGATGGTGTCCTGTTTGGAACTTCTCCAACACACCGCCCCTCCATTGAGGGTAAATACAAAACCCGAGACAAACTTGCTGTCATCCTTGTCACTCTGGAAGCTTGAATCGGTAAAGGACTTGACCCTGAGGTCTCCATTACCGTAAACCAGGAACATCTCCTTAGTCCTTCTTAGGTACTTGAGAATGTTCTTCACTGCTGTCCAGTAGTCCTCACCTGGGTTCGACTGATACTGACTCACCACGCTTAGCGCATAAGCTACATCTGGCCTTATACATAGCATCACATACATTATAAATCCTACCGCCGAAGCGTAGGGTATAGTGTTCATGTGAACCCTCTTCTCATCAGTCTTGGGAGACATCTCCTTGGAGAGGGTGATTCCGTGCAATGCGGGTATGTTACCATGCTTGGAATCTTCCATACTAAATCTCTTTAGTACGGTCTCTATGTACCTAGACTGTGAAAGTCCCAGTAATCTCTTGGATCTATCTCTGTAGATCTTAATCCTCAGAATGTACGAGGCATCACCCAGGTCCTTCATGGAGAACCTTTGTGATAAGAATAGCTTGACCAATTTTAGCATATGAATGTCATTTCCTATCAAAAGAATGTCGTCCACGTACAACACTAGGAACACGACAGTTCGTCCTACAATCTTCTTATAAATACAAGGCTCATCCTCGTTCTTGATGAAGTCAAATTCCTTGACTGTTTCATCAAAACAGATGTTCCAGCTCCGCGATGCTTATTTTAATCCATAAATGTATTTGAGCAACTTATACACCTTCCCGCTGCTCCCACTGTCTACGAAACCTTCCGGCTGATCCATATAAATGCACTCTTCTAAACTTCCGTTCAGAAAAGCCGTTTTACGTCCATCTGCCAGATCTCATAGTCATGGAAGGCAGCAATAGCAAGTAAGATCCGAATGGATTTGAGCATAGCCACTGGAGAAAATGTTTCGTCATAGTCCACACCTGGTCTTTGACGAAAACCTTTTGCAACGAGTCTAGCCTTATAGGTTTCCACCTGCCCATCTACACCAAGTTTCCTTTTGTTGATCCATTTGCATGTTAGTTATGTATATGCCCTAGAGACCATTGTTGTACATATGATGTATATTATAATGGATGCTTGGATATATATAGAGAGGACTTTCTTGCTCGTCATGATAGTATGCTATTTGGTTTTACTTTATCTTAACATGTTGACTTGTATTGGTTTACTGTCTTTCTCTCACATATTGATAAAGCCCTTAGGATCTGTACTCGACTACTGGGACTATGATGAGATCATACTAGTGGGGCCATAGTAGTCGATGAGTACATCCTATAACTGTTCCTAGTCGAGGGTATATCGAGACAGGGCATCGATACACCAGAGTAGACTAGCGTATACGCATCTTGACCCATATGATGGGCGATGGATGATCCCATATCCATCGGTGTTTAACATCAAGGATGGTGTACGGGTGCTCAGTAGAGACTGGGTATACTGGACGGACTCGCCGAGAACTCCCAGATGGTGATATACCACACGTCAGATGGCAGTTCTCCGGTGACACTGGTACATGGTAGTTTGTAGACCCGAGATCGTCATAGAGTCTTATGTGATTCCCACTGTGCTTTGATTTCCACCTTACCACGTCCAAGAGGGCGTGCAAAACGGTGGCTTTTGGGTGCAGTCCTGAATCACATGGAGGCAATGAGCGATAGGAGGCGATTCGTCTCTCCCGGTATAGGGAGTTGATGTTGTCCTGTGTTCGATTGGCTATAACTGGAAGTCCCTGGCCAGGGCTGATATAGAGATTTACTGGTAAGTGATACTAGTAGTTTCTCGACCCGTTATGAGCCTCACATCGACACGACTTATCGGTTACTGGGGTCTGACGTATACCACCCCTAGACTTGATATGCGACATATCAGACGAAGAGACCGGACTGTACGGGAGTGTTACTGATTGGATTCACAGGAGAACGTACAGGCTAGCTTGTTGATCTTCTGATCGCTCAATACCTGGGTGGCTGTTACGTTTAGCTGACCGCTTGCAGCTTGTGGGTGTTTGATATGATCATCACCTGCTACCGGCGTATTGACAATTCTTTAGAGTCCTACACAGAGATTTCTTGGCTCAGGCAAAACGGAGTAGAGGCACATATGTGATATGTGTAGGACCGAGGATAATGCGATATGAGATACCGTATTATATTCTCGCGATATTTAGATATGAACCGGGTCATCGGATCAAGTGTTGATTCGATGAATCGGTACATGATATATTAGTCGGTTATATTCGATATCACCGGATTGTCGGATCAAGTGTTGATTCGATAATTTAATGTATAATAATATATATGATATATTGTATTACATTATCTAATATTGGCTCGCTTTATTATTTCATTTTCTCACCGGATAATACATTGATATATATGCGATATATGTTAATTGTATTCTTTTCTTTTGTTACAAATATATAATATATATGTGATATATATTATAGTAACATGATATGATTAATAATGAAACATGTTTAGTGATGATTAAATAAGGTTAGGGTTTGATTAGGGTTAGCTCCTTCTTGCACCATCTAGAAGTTTTCCTTTTGTCATGAAGAAGATATTATGATAGATATTTTCTTATGACTCATTTCTTAACCCAACCAAACCCTAACCTTAGTTAACTCTCTACAAGGGTTATCCTTGTCATCATTAACCATGGTTGCATTATTATTGATATACTCTTATCATTATTCATCACAAAAGGATTATCTCATTATTGATCATCTTCTTCTCTCTTGAGTTTTTGAAATAGCTTACTAGATTTTCCTTTGGTGATGATTTCTTGTGAGAAATTGATATAAAAAGATAGTATAAATACTACTCCATCATCCTCATCTAATCCAGCCCATTAGATTAGGGTGTTCACCTCATTAGAGTGAGAGAGCTTGAGTTATTGCAACTTCGACGTAGATCATCGGAGAAAAGGAATACGACAAGCTATCATGGATCGTTCGAGTCGTGGAGCCTCTCTTGAGTCCAGAAGATCGTAGATCGCGGCGAAGGGACTTCTACTCGGAGCTTATGAAGCGAAGGAGTGGACTACAAAGGTTGTAATCCCTCACACTTAGTAGTAAAGATGTTTACTTGCATGTTAAACCCTAATAATCTAGCAAAGATACCGGCTTTGGGTTGTTCGGCACGTCTAAAATTTTATTCGGGCATGTTTGATGCCTTATGAACCTTCACAAGAGTGCCTTGGAACCCTACAGTGGTATCAGAGCCTAGCTAGAGCATTAGGCGACGTGTATACGAAATTAAAAATCCGATCGAACCCGATACGACGAAATAGAACCCCTCTCTGGAAATTTTGTAAAAATGTGATTTTTTCTGCATTAAAAATACTCAAAAAAATCAGCAGGGAATTCTAAGAATTACCATGAAATACGAGCTCACAATTCCATGAAATCGCCGTGGAATCGCGGCGGGAACCTGCTTCCCGCGGCGGTTCTGCGGCCGATCTTTAGGATTGCGACACGTGTCTTCAGGGTAATATCCGTAGGTGCTTGTTGCTGCTTCTAGGTATTTTTAATCTGTCTCAAGTGTTGAGTGTTCTGGGGTTTATTTTGTAATCCTTGATTCGATCGGAAAATTTAAATTTGTTATGATTTCCGGATATTTAGAACTGTTAAAAAGTTCGAGCGGATATCATTAACTCACTTTTTTCCCGGCACGAAAAACTTTCAAGCGTTGAATTTTTATCGGGTTTAAATCTTTCTGAAAAATGTGCAAGTAACGCGGTGGACCCTCTAGAAGAACACAAAGCTTAACTCGATTATGTGACCGTCTTGAACCGCCTCTAAACCTTAGGGTTTGGGGCAGTACGGCGTGCCACATGTGAGGCGTTGGCTTGACCCTTCTACGGCTGGATCATCGGTACTGTG
This sequence comes from Agapanthus africanus, assembly GCA_030015575.1. Lineage (NCBI taxonomy): Eukaryota > Viridiplantae > Streptophyta > Magnoliopsida > Asparagales > Amaryllidaceae > Agapanthus > Agapanthus africanus. Next base: position 78,489,656 of record CM057339.1, on the reverse strand, counting down.
ACAGTTTCTGGGATTATTTGAACTCCGCTCAAGTGTTGAGCTATTTAGGAAATCTTGGGTATTTGATTATCCGGTCGGAAAGTTTAATACTGTCTATTTATCTGGAATGTGATACAATATGTGGAATTCATATAGCTAGGCATGAAATGCAAAATATATGATATTTCGGATTTACGATGTCTAAAGTGATTGTGGATTCCAAATATTGTAGTTTTACAATTTCTTTTCTGTGACCGTAAGTGTAGTATGTAGTTGTATTGCCGGTTTTCGTTGCTATACATCAACGACGATCGGTGTATACATACTTACTTACGTTGATGATATGTGATATGTTATATTGGATTGTCGTGTTCTGAATAGCCGGGGTTTTTATGTGAGATGAGGGTTTTTATTTTCATTCATGTAAAATTCATTTGTATGTAATATTCTTTTATTGGGGCACTTCCGGGATGAGGTTGATGTCACCATTGTATATTATTTACTTTTCCGTATTAGGTAGACCCAAGGAGGGGAGCACAAGTAACCGGGTTCTAGGGTCCAGTAGGAGGCCATCTCGAGGAGTCGAGACCGGGTCTCCTAACCCTAGAATTGGCAGTGTTACTTGCCGCTCTCGTAGGGGTCTTGGGATGTGGGTTTGGCTATTCGTCGCGATCGTGGAATCCTTGTTTTATACCGGCTCGTATTAAAAACACGGACATCCTAGTATATCCAATATTTCATATATGTTCTTCTGCTGCAATGTTCTGTGATGAGATCATATTACTGCCTGAGACGAATGCTTATACTATATATATATGCTGATATATAAATATTTCTGCTTTCGTTTCTTCTGAGATGCTTAGGAAGCATAAGCTGATGGGATTTTATTAATGAGATTAATAAAAAGAAAAGAAACCTAAAAGATGTTAGGGAATCAAAACTTTATAAAAAGAGTAGCTACAATTTTGCTTTGCATAACGGTATATATGATATACTCTGCACCTTATTCGATGAGGAAAGAGCCGAGATCCCTTCACCGGGAGTGACCTCTTTAGCGAAACTGGCAGATGCTACAAACTCGCGGTTTAGTTTTTGACAGCTTCTATAGTTCTTGCTTTGCACAGCGGTATATATGATATATCCTGCACCTTATTCGATGGGGAAAGAGCCGAGATCCCTTCACCGGGAGTGAGCTCTTTAGCGAAACTAGAAAAGCCTCAAAAACACTCCTTTTCAAAAAACACTTGATTCTACGACGATATCAAGTTCATTACGCTCAAGGTTTTCTGAAAACCTGCGTAGCCCTCCGTCGTTTCAGATAAGTACTACTTAGTATTCGTGCTAAGTTTGTTGACCATGTTAAGGCGTAGTGTGCGGTAGCTAATTAGTGCTTATCTGCTAAAACATGTGATGTGATTGGATTAGGGTAGTCGTACGACTTTGTTGACCATATTAAGGGTCGTACGAGTGGGTTTAATTCAATCGGGAAATGACGGGTTGAACTTGGCTAGCTCTTATGATTTGTTGACCATGTTAAGGTCATGAGTTGCTAGGGGCAAAAGCATTATCGGGAATTTCAAGTGTTGAAATTTGCAATGAGATTGCATACCTCCTATGAGATAGTTGGATCCCGATACCCACTGCGAGTAAGTGTTACTGCTGAGAGAATTTTACACAAGACAATTAGCCGATCAAGTAGGTGTCTAGAAAAGTGTTAATGGGGTTACGCCTCTGGGAAAACGAGGTTTACTTTAATTAGGTCCGTGCGAAAGCACGGGGAACCTCCCTCAAGTACCGACACTGATCTGGCTGAAAGATTGACGAAATTGTAGGGTGTAATTAATCCCGGCTAATCTTACCTTTTAGGGTTTGAAGGAAGATTTGATAAAAACAGTGGGAGACATCATGATTAGATAAGATAATAACCAATCTAATCTTGCAAGAGCATACGCTAAAGTGTTTTCTTCTCTCTCTCTCCAGGTAGACCATGTCAGGCCATAATCAAGATAATAATATGGATGTATTGACTGAACCCGCTTATTATACTGAGCAGGGGAATGTTGGACCCGTTCTTTCTTATAAGAGTTATAAGACTGAACAGGAAACATGAGAATATCTAGATTCTCACGCCGCACAAACGGAGAACATGCATGTTGATGCACCTTCTTCGGATGTGTTAGTTATTGAGAACTGTTTCTCAGTTCACCCTACGTCCTGGGTATTAGATACCGGATCAGGATCCCACATATGTAAATTGTTACATGGGCTACGTAAAGGTAGAGAACTGGGAAAAGGTGATCATTCCGTTCAAGTAGGGAATGGTGCAAGTATTGCAGCCAAAGCAGTTGGCGAATATCACCTAGTATTACCAAGTCGTAATACACTGATTCTGAATAAGTGTTATTATATACCGAACATGATGTACAACATTATATCAGTTTCTTTATTAAGTAAAGAAGGACATAATTTTGTAGTACAGGATAATGTTATGAATATTTTTCTAAATCAAAAGTTGATTGCATTAGGCTCGTTACATAATGGCATATTCATTCTCAATCAAAATACAGTCCTCAATATACAAAACACTCACAAGAGGAAAAGTTCAGAAATGAACGAATCCTTCTTGTGGCATTGTTGACTTGGTTATATCAATGCGATACGACTAGCTAAGTTACATAAGGATGGATATTTGAAACCATTCGAATTATCATCTTATGATACTTGCCATTCATGTCTCAAAGGAAAAATGACCAAAGCTCCGTTTAGTGGACACGGAGAAAGAGTTACAGAACTCTTAGGACTGGTACATAGTGATGTATGCGGTCCCATGTCTACACATGCCGGGAACGGTTCTTCCTACTTCATTACATTCACTGACGATCTCTCTAGATTCGGACATGTATTCCTGATGAAACACAAGTCTGAACCTTTTGAGAAATTCAAAGAATATAAGCATGAAGTAGAGAAACAAACGGGCAAAAGTATTAAAATCCTTCGATCTGATCGAGGAGGAGAATACTTAAGCAATGAGTTCCTAGATTATCTAAAAGAGAATGGGATTCTCTCTCAGCTTACTCCTCCTTATACACCACAGCACAACGGTGTATCGGAACGGAGGAATCGCACCCTATTAGACATGGTGCGCTCTATGATGAGCGAGGCTGAGTTGCCTATTTCCTTCTGGGGATATGCACTTGAGACAGCAGCATACCTATTAAATCAAGTTCCGTCTAAATCAGTGCCTACAACCCCATATGAGATATGGAGGGGAATGAGACCATATTTTAAAAGGTTTAAGATACGGGGTTGTCCGGCCTATGTAAAAAGGCAAAATCCGGACAAACTCGAGACACGATCAGTTCTTTGCAAGTTTGTGGGATATCCAAAGAATTCTCAAGGATATATTTTCTACCACACTGAGGAACAAAAAGTGTTTGTTTCTCATTATGCCATCTTTTTAGAAAAGTAATTTCTTGCAAAAGAAATTAGTGGCAAAGAGGTAGAGCTGGAAGAGGTTCCAGCACCGCAAACTACAACTGATGATTTATTGGAACCAGAGGATTCGGTAGTACTCGACGAACCCCAGCCTTTCCGCCGATCTAGTAGGGTTTCTCGTCCACCTGAGAGATACTACGGTTTTCTCATTGATGGTGGAAGCGAGGATTGCATCATGGAAGATGATGACCCGACTAGTTTCGAGCAGACCATCACGAGTGGTGACTCTGTGAAATGGCTGGATGCAATGATCTGAGATGGAATCCATATACACCAACAAAGTATGGATTTTGGAAAATGCTCCTGAATGGGTAAAACCCATTGGGAGCAAGTGGATCTTTAAAAAGAAATTTGGTGTAGATGGAAAAGTTGAGACTTTCAAAGCTAGACTTGTAGCAAAGGGTTTTCGTCAACGACCAGGTGTGAATTATGACGAAACCTTTTCTCCTGTGGCTATGCTTAAGTCCATCCGGATCTTACCTGCCATTGCTGCATACCATGACTACGAAATCTGGCAAATAGATGTTAAGACCGCCTTTCTAAATGGTGATTTAGAAGAGTGCGTGTACATGACTCAGCCAGAGGGCTTCATAGATAGTAGGAGCAGCGGAAATGTGTGCAAGCTGCTTAAATCCATTTATGGGTTGAAGCAAGCATCGCGGAGTTGGAACATCTGTTTTGATGTTGTAGTCAAAGAGTTTGACTTCATCAAAAATATAGATGAACCTTGTATCTATAAGAAGGTAGTAGAGAGTAAGGTTGTCTTCCACGTATTGTACGTGGATGACATACTCTTGATAGGAAATGATATTCCTATGCTGCAATCAGTCAAGCTCTTCTTATCACAAAGATTCTCAATGAAAGATCTAGGTGATGCCTCCTGCATATTGGGAATCATGATCTATAGAGATAGATCTAAACGGATACTGGGATTGCCCCAATCCAGGTACATTGACACCATACTAAAGAGGTTTAGTATGGAAGAATCCAAGCGTGGGAACCAACCCACGATCTATGGACTCACTCTCTCCAAAGCGATGTCTCCCAAGACTGATTTAGAGAGAGCTCGCATGCAAGGGATACCCTATGCTTCGGCAGTAGGCTCTATCATGTATGCGATGCTATGTACCAGACCCGATGTAGCATACTCACTAAATGTAGTGAGTCGGTATCAAGCAGATCCTGGAGAGAGTCACTGGACAGCTGTGAAGAACATTCTCAAGTACTTACGAAGGACTAAAGAGATGTTCTTGGTGTATGGTAAAGGAGAACTCCAGGTGGAGTCCTTTACTGATTCCAGCTTCCAAAGTGATAAGGACGACTCTAAGTCGCACTCGGGATTTGTCTTTACCCTCAATGGAGGGGCGGTATGTTGGAAGAGTTCCAAACAGGATACCGTTGTAGACTCGATGATGGAGGCTGAATACATCGCTGCCAACGATGCTGCCAAAGAAGCTGTCTGGATAAAGAAGTTCATCAGTGAACTTGGTGTGATTCCATCCATTGAGCATCCAATACCTCTGTATTGCGATAACAATGGAGCTGTGGCTTTGGCCAAGGAACCCAGGTCCCATCAGAAGTCCAGACTATTCTGAGGCGGTATCACCTGATCAGGGAAATAGTTGATCGCCGGGAGATCGAGGTCAGGAGAGTAGATACGAAGGACAACACTGCGGATCCACTCACGAAGGCCATTCCCCAGATACAGTTTGAGAGATTTTTCGGGATGCTAGGTATGAGATACTACAGCAGCTGGCCTTAGTGCAAGTGGGAGATTGTTAGTTATGTATATGCCCTAGAGGCCATTGTTGTACATATGATGTATATTATAATGGATTCTTGGATATATATAGAGAGGACTTTCTTGCTCGTCATGATAGTATGCTATTTGGTTTTACTTTATCTTAACATGTTGACTTGTATTGGTTTACTGTCTTTCTCTCACATGTTGATAAAGCCCTTAGGATCTGTACTTGACTACTGGGACTATGATGAGATCATACTAGTGGGGCCATAGTAGTCGATGAGTACATCCTATAACTGTTCCTAGTCGAGGGTATATCGAGACAGGGCATCGATACACCAGAGTAGACTAGCGTATACGCATCTTGACCCATATGATGGGCGATGGATGATCCCATATCCAATGTTGTTTGACATCAAGGATGGTGTACGGGTGCTCAGTAGAGACCGGGTACACTGGACGGACTCGCCGAGAACTCCCAGATGGTGATATACCACACGTCAGATGGCAGTTCTCCGGTGACACTGGTACAGGGTAGTCTGTAGACCCGAGATCGTCATAAAGTCTTGTGTGATTCCCACTGTGCTTTGATTTCCACCTTACCACGTCCAAGAGGGCGTGAAAAACGGTGGCTTTTGGGTGCAGTCCCGAATCACATGGAGGCAATTAGCGATAGGAGGGGATTCGTCTCTCTCGGTATAGGGAGTTGATGTTGTGCTGTGTTCGATTGGCTATAACTGGAAGTCCCTGGCCAGGGCTGATATAGAGATTTACTGGTAAGTGTTACTGGTAGTTTCTCGACCCGTTATGAGCCTCACATCAACACGACTTATCGGTTACTAGGGTCTGACGTATACCACCCCTAGACTTGATATGCGACATATCAGACGAAGAGACCGGACTGTACGGGAGTGTTACTGATTGGATTTACAGGAGAACATACAGGCTAGCTTGTTGATCTTCTGATCGCTCAATACCTGGGTGGCTGTTACGTTTAGCTAACCGCTTGCAGCTTGTGGGTGTTTGATATGATCATCACCTGCTACCGGCGTATTGACGATTCTTTAGAGTCCTACACAGAGGTTTCTTGGCTCAGAAAAAACGGAGTAGAGGCACACATGTGATATGTGCAGGACCGAGGATAATGCGATATGAGATACCTTATTATATTCTCGCGATATTTAGATATGAATTGGGTCATCGGATCAAGTGTTGATTCGATGAATCGGTACATGATATATTAGTCGGTTATATTCGATATCACCGGATTGTCGGATCAAGTGTTGATTCGATGATTTAATGTATAATAATATATATGATATATTGTATTACATTATCTAATATTGGCTCGCTTTATTATTTCATTTTCTCACCGGATAATACATTGATATATATGCGATATATGTTAATTGTATTATTTTCTTTTGTTACAAATATATAATATATATGTGATATATATTATAGTAACATGATATGATTAATAATGAAACATGTTTAGTGATGATTAAATAAGGTTAGGGTTTGATTAGGGTTAGCTCCTTCTTGCACCATCTAGAAACTTTCCTTTTGTCATGAAGAAGATATTATGATAGATATTTTCTTATGACTCATTTCTTAACCCAACCAAACCCTAGCCTTAGTTAACTCTCTACAAGGGTTATCCTTGTCATCATTAACCATGGTTGCATTATTATTGATATACTCTTATCATTATTCATCACAAAAGGATTATCTCATTATTGATCATCTTCTTCTCTCTTGAGTTTTTGAAATAGCTTACTGGATTTTCCTTTGGTGATGATTTCTTGTGAGAAATTGATATAAAAAGATAGCATAAATACTACTCCATCATCCTCATCTAATCCAGCCCATTAGATTAGGGTGTTCACCTCATTAGAGTGAGAGAGCTTGAGTTATTGCAATTTCGACGTAGATCATCGGAGAAAAGGAATACGACAAGCTATCATGGATCGTTAGAGTCGTGGAGCCTCTCTTGAGTCCGGGAGATCGTGGATCGCGGTGAAAGGACTTCTACTCGGAGCTTATGAAGCGAAGGAGCGGACTATAAAGGTTGTAATACCTCACACTTAGTAGTAAAGATGTTTACTTGCATCTTAAACCCTAATAATCTAGCAAAGATCCCGGTTTTGGGTTGTTCGGCACGTCTAAAATTTTATTCGGGCATGTTTGATGCCTTATGAACTTTCACAAGAGTGCCTCGGAACCCTACATTGCATCCAACGGGTTTTACTCCAGGTGGAGCAATATCCAAGGTCCACACTTTATTGGTGTACAAGGACTCCATTTCGGATCGCATAGCATCCAGCCACTTATCAGAGTCCCTACTGATAATGGCCTGCCTAAAACTGGTAGGGTCATCTTCTTCCAAGATGCAATCTTCTCGATCCCCATCTATGAGAAAACCACAGTATCTCTTGGGCGGATGAGAAATCCTACTAGATCTGCGGAGTGGCTGAGGTTCGTCTGGGATCATTGAATTTTCTGGTTCTACTAAATCCTCAGTTTAAGTCTGTGGTTCTGATATTTCATCCAGTTCTACCGTGCTCCTACTTATTTCTTTTGCAAGAAATTGCCACTCCAAAAAGATGGCGCGACGAGCAACGAACACCTTCTGCTCCTCAGTATAGTAGAACAGATATCCCAGAGAATTTCTAGGATATTCCACAAACTTGCACAAAACTGATCGTGCATGTAGCTTGTCCGGATTTTGTACCTTTACATAGGCCAGACAACCCCATATCTTAATACGTTCAAGATATGGTCTTTTACCACTCCATATTTCATATGGAGTCTTAGGCACAGATTTAGACGAAATATGATTCAACAAGTACGCTGCTGTTTCAAGTGCAAGTCCCCAGAATGAAAGAGATAACTCGGCATTACTCATCATGGAGCGAACCATGTCCAGTAGGGTACGGTTCCTCCATTCTGATACACCGTTGTGCTGTGCTGTATACTGAGGAGTAAGCTGATAGAGAATGCCATTCTTTTTTAGAAAATCCTTGAATTCAGTGCTCAAGTACTCCCCTCCTCTATCAGATCGGAGGATCTTGATACTTTTTCCAGTCTGGTTCTCTACTTCGTTTCTGAATTCTTTGAATTTCTTAAAAGTTTTAGATTTGAGTTTCATAAGATACACATACCCGAACCTAAAGAGATCGTCAGTGAATGTGATGAAGTACGAGAACCCACCCCTTGCATGTATAGACATTGGATCACATACATCACTGTGTATGAGTCCCAAGAGCTCTGCTGCTCTTTCTCCATATCCGGTGGATGGAGATTTGGTCATTTTTCATTTGCGACATGACTGACAAGTTTCATAAGATGAAAACTCGAACGTATCCAAAAATCCATCTTTATGCAACTTACTCGGTCTTTTCTCTTTGATATGACCAAGTCTACAATGCCACAAGTAGGATTCGTTCTGCTATGATTTCTTCCTCTTGCGTGTATTTTGTACATTGAGAACTGTGTTCTGATTTAGAACATAGATACCATTACACAGTGTACCTTTTGCAACCAATACCTTATCAAGGTAGATATTCATGATATTTCTATCAAGAACAAAATTATATCCATCTTTATCAAGTAAAGAAACTGATATGATATTGCAAACCATGGAAGATACATAATAGCAATTGTTCAAAATCATAGTATTGCCATTTGGCAACACTGGGTGATATTCACCGACGGCTATAGCATTAACTTGTGCTCCGTTCCATACTCTGAGAGACATATCACCAGGTCCAACCATCCTACTTTTTCTCAGTCCCTACAATAAATTACAGATATGAGATTCTAATCCGGTATCTAGTACCCAGAAGGTAGGAATGACCGAAAAGCAGTTCTCAACTACAAGAACACCTAAAGGAGATGCAATAGTATGCTTCTTATTCGATGAGGTCATCAAGGAATTCATGCTTTCCTCTTTCCCTTGCTCATACTCATGACTGCTGTCACAGTTTAGAACCGAACCGATGTTCTCCAGCCCCGAATAAGAATTCGGATCGGTCAAGCGATACATTTTATTATCTTGATTAGGGCGTGAAATGGTTGCTACCTGGAGAGAGAGAAAAGAAACACTCAGCGTGCGCTCTTGCAAGATTAGATTGGTTGTTAATTTATCTAATCAGGATGTCACCCACTGTTTCCTCAAATTCTTCTTCAAACCTTAAAAGAAGAACTAGTCAGAATTAATCGCACGTCACAATACTTGCTTAACCTTTCAGCCAGGCTAGTGTTGGTACTTCGAGAGAGGTTTTCCAACACTTTCGTGAAGTTCCTTAATTATATAAGCTCTTTTTCCTGGAGGCATAACCCTGCTAACACCGTTCTAGACACCTACTTGGTTTATAGCATTGATTGTTTAGTGAAATAATGTCCCGAGAGTAATCCTACTCATCAGTGGGATCGGGATCCAACTATCATTGTGTGTTTGACCTAGATGGAATCTACTCTAGTCACTACACTCCAGAAAGTATGCTAAATCTTCAAGTTTCCTGTATGTTTGAAACTCCCGATGTGGTTTTTGCCCCTAACGGCTTTATGACCTTGACAATGCCAATATATCATAAGCTGCTAGTCAAGTTCAGCCCGTTATTATTGTTCTCCACCGAAAGACCAGGAAGACAAACGTCTTGCGTGAATTTGGGGGCAGATGCTATTTGGTTTTATCCGTCCACCTCTCCGAAGATTCCAAGTTGATTTATGGCTCCGTGTATCAGAGATTTAGACGGATGCAGCCGTTGTAGCAGACTTCGTCAGATTCCCCCTCATTTGAGGGGTTTTTGATTATGGGGACGCTCTTCCCTGCAAGCGCAAGCCCCTGCAGTTAATTACGCTACCGCATCGCGGTAACAACTTTCTCTTTCTCCAGATGGTCACTTCGTGTCGTGTGTGTTTGTTTTATTTTTTGGTTGCCCGTGGATTGTATACGGAGACTAATTTATGTTGTTGCCCGTAGGGCGTGGATTAGTCCAAATCCGTATTTTCTTAGATTTGGTTTTTGGGTTGGGTTTAAGGATCGTTAATCTCATTTGAGGCTAAGATCAACTTAAACGTTTGTTAAGGATACGTTAGTCTAATTTTTTAGACTAAGATCAACTTAACATTTGTTAAGGACACGTTAGTCTAATTTTAGACGAAGATCTACTTAACAGGATCATTTAGATCCAACAAAAGAGCATTTGGACTCTATTGTTTTAGTTTAGGGACTTTGCGGTCCAGTTTAAAGACGTCATAGTCTGTAAAGTTTAAGGATATCATAGTCCATGAGTTTAAGGACCCCACAGTCCATAGTAGTTTAGAGACATCATAGTCTGTAAAGTTTAAGGATATCACATTCCATGAGTTTAAGGACCCCACAGTTCGTGAAATGTCTGGTTGTCGGGACCCATCACCTCTCTGGAGACGTTGAAGAATTACAACGATAAATATCAGAGGAGTGAAGAGATGTACCCTTGAACCAATATTATTTAGGAGATTTATAGTCCAATTTGGGACTAAGATCAAAGATTTGTGAGCATATGGGCTCAATTAATCTGAATGAGGGATCTGTGGCCAACTTGGGCTCGGCCCACTCAGTTAAAATGTTGAACATTTAGCAATGTTGAGCATTGATTTGAGTTATGACAATCTTTTTGTCTTTTATTGAGTGCTGGGCACTCATTATAGCTCTAGGCTTTATCATTTAAAGAACAATTTATGTTCTCTCAGCGCACACGTGAGGAGCACGTGGCGTGCTTGGCGTTGAGCGCCAGTCAATGAGCGCAGAGTGCTTCTGTTTACACATGAGGAGCACGTGGCGCGCTTGGCGCCAGACAATGAGCGCAAAGCGCTTCTTGTGATGTAGCGCACACGTGAGGAGCACGTGGCGCGCTTGGCGCTGTTCGCCAGACAATGAGCGCCGAGCGCTTCTGTTAAAATAGCGCACACGTGAGGAGCACGTGGTGCGTTTGGCGCTGTTCGCCAGACAATGAGCGCAGGATGCTTCTTGTGATGTAGCGCATACGTGAGGAGCACGTGGAGCGCTTGGCGCTGTTCGCCAAACAATGAGCGCAGAGCGCTTCTGTTAAAATAGCGCACACGTGAGGAGCACGTGGTGCGCTTGGCGATGTTCGCCAGACGATGAGCGCATGGCGCTTCTTGCAAAATAGCGCACGCGTAAGGAGCACGTAGCACGCTTGGCGCTGTCTGCCAGACAATGAGCGCAGAGCGCTTCTGTAGAGCGCTAAGGCTCTTTTAGGCAGCTTTGCGCTCTGAGAATTAAATTCTCTCTTATAAGAGACTTTGTCTTATGGATCTAAGAACAAAATTCTTATTTTATAGGAGATGTTTCAATTTCTTATGTTCTTGGTGAAAGGCTTTGCCTTTATGGATCTGTGATCCTAAGAGAATTGAATTATTCTCCCCCTTTTTATAATGAGATGTTATAATCTCTTTTGTGAAAGACTATTTGTCTTAAAGATCTATGATCTAGTATAAGAACTAAGTTCTTTTTCTGATGAGATTTTTTATCTCCCTGTTTTTACCTTGAAGAAAAGTTCTTCTTCTGCCGAGAGCTTGTTCTTCTCTCTGAAATTTCTCAAAATTTATTAGGGGGGGTTCCTCTATATGAGATTTGAAGTCTTGAGGTCCTTATATAGGGCGAGCTGATTTGTTGAATCAGTTGAAGAGATCTTTTCTCTAATTGATTTGGGGATTTCCCCACCGTTGGATCTTTGATCCAAGGACTTCTGTTTTACAGAAGACAATCTTCTTGTTTTTAAAAAGATTGGGAAATCTTTTCTCATGCAAAATTTATTCTGCACCATTGTGATTTTTAATCACCATTGGATCATTGATCCAACGTGCTCTGATTTACAGAGCAAAATTTTTTTGTTTGGCAAGATTCTGAAGAATATTTTCTTAACAAAATTTTATTCTGGTAACTTGATGATTTATCATCTTTGTTGGATCTTTGATCCAACGGTGGGGAACATTTAGTTCCAATGCTAGCGCACTCGTGCTTTGCACGTGAGCGCTGGCGCTCTTAGCGCTCGCGCACTCATGCTCTGGACGTGAGCGCTGCTTCAGAACGCTGGCGCTCTTAGCGCGAGCGCACCCATGCTTTGCAAGTGAGCGCTGCTTGCTGGCACTTTTATGAAGTGTTGCTTCATTTCAAATTTTGAAATTTGAACAGAGTTTTGCTCTGATTGGGGGAAACAAATGCCCCCCACCGTTGTGCTCACGTGGCCTACACGTGAGTGCAGCGGTGGCAGCATCTATACCATTGGATCAACTCAGAAGTTGAAACGGCATCTCAGTGCCTATAAATAGGGCCTTTGGCCCTTGAGATGACTTCTGTTCATCTCCTTTCTTATTTTCTGAGAATTAATTCTCCTTCAGAGCACAGCTCTTTCCCTTAAGAAATTTCTTAAGAGTCAAAACTCTGCCCAACTTAGGTAAAAATTAAACTTTTTAACAAAGCTTTGTTCTTCTTAGATCATAGAACTAAAAATATATCTTTAGGGTTTTACCCATTAACAGAGCTATGCTCATCTCCAAGATATAATCTTTTTTAGGGCGATTTTAACCCATGAATTGGAATATTGTTCATGAAGAACTTAAGGGTTTATTCATAGATCTTGAAGATCTTGGAATTTTTGATTCATTAAAAGCTTTGTTTTAAGTTTTTTGATGGATTATTTTATCATTTTAAAGAGCATGGCTCTTAGAATTTTTATTGGGGAATATTTATTCCGTTCATAATTGATTTTGACAAGTGTCACTCTTGTCTACAGAGCGTTGCTCTCGAGGAGTTTAATTCCTTGACTCGAGGAGTCTCTTATTAAATGAGAATCCTTTTTAGGATCCCCCCTTAATTGCTCAAATTTGAATCTGTTGGGTGTTTTAATCAGCACTTGTTTTCTTCATGCGGATATCAAGAGTTGTCTGAATCACCGTGTTTTGATCAGTCTGTCCGTTAAACTCCCACTGGTTTTCATTTTCAGGTGCTATAGCCGCTCATTTGTATGACCTTGACGAAATATTTCTTATGGGGACATTCGCGCATTAGGCCGCTGCCACAATCAGGAGTTCACCAACCCTCAAAGCGTCGAAATCATGTGTCGCTTTGATGAATATAATGGTCGACTGCTTTCTCGTCGTTCCTCTCTTTTGAAGCTCATTGTGAGAGCAATCTGGGAAGCACTTCCTTTATTCTATGCAGACATGCCGCTTAAGGCATTGAATGATGCCGAAGATAAGGCACACTCAGTGTATCTGATGGGCCTAATCTCAAAGAAAAGGCGAGACAATCTTGTTGATATTCTGCATCAAACTTTCCAACAGATGATGATAATCGCTACCTATCGAAGGACGGAGGACATCAGTGAAGATCCTGATACTTGCGAGCGTGAGAGGGAGCATACGAGAATGGTCAGAGAGGCCAAAAACATTTTAGATGGCCTTACTTTTGAATTTCTTAATCCATGTCCTGGATTTGATGTCTTACCATTGTAAACATTTTAATGATGCTTTTGTTTACTGTTTTCATCAATGTAAGAATTTTCTGAAGTATGAATGGAAAATTCTGCGTTTCCGTTCTTTTATTTTCTGCGTTAAACCTTTTCATATATACATGAATAGGCGCGCTCTGAATGCTTAACTGAATGCGAATCGAATGTTCTCTTTATTGTCTTGCATGGTATGTGGCTGATGCCTGTAGGTTATGCCTTTTGTTTTGACTTGGCGCGAAGCAGCTTGCGCGTTCTTGAGTAGCACCTCCATTTTTCTAGCATGTAATTTCGGTAAAGGTGGTCTGTAGATGAGAACAATGCATCTTGCACTCTTTGTAGGATAGCGATGGCTTAGGAAACAGGTTCAGATCTGCCGCCTAAGAGTTTTCAACTTTATGAGCCGTGAGGGTCTCATAAAGACTTTTATCCCTACGAGTCGAGAGGATCCCGTAGGTGTATTTTCTCCTTATGAGTCATGAGGTCTCCTAAGTGTGTGTTTTCTCTTGAGAGTCGTAAGGATCTCATAAGAGAATTTTTCCCGCTTGCAAGTCGAGAGGACTCGTAAGTGGTTGTTTCCTCCTTTGTCGAGATTCGACTTTGGAGAGTGTGGCCCATGAATAGTATGCAAGAGTCCATCTTGGACCGACTTGCAGGGCCCCATTGCTTAAGAAACAGGTCCTTATCCCCATTGCCTAAGGTTTTCCTTACGAGTCGAGACGAGTCGAGAAGTTCTTGCAAGGACACTAATTTCCTCATGGGTCGAGACGAATCGAGAAGTTCTCGCATGGGTTTCCTAACGTCACAGTTAACTCCTGCTAATAGAAGTCCGTTAGGGTCTGTGGTATTAGGGTTTTTTTTACCCGTCGCACCGTCGCGTTGGCCGATATATTCCCCGATATGCAATTTTGTTGTTCGGGTAGCCCCACGACTGTCGTGTCTCTGATCCCAAAACGTCTTCAAGTAATCTTCCAGGTAATATTACCGTCAAAAGAGCAAGCGTTAGGGATATTCCATGTCGCTTTTTACTTAAGATTAGGCTCAGTTTGGGAGCCCCGATGAGCCATGACCACTCCGCGTTGGTGTGGGATGATCTCCGATAGTCTTTTCAGGTCTCATTTGAGTTGCCGTCAAGACCCTGAAGTGAGGGATTTTCCTTGGCTTCGTTTGTTGACATTGTGTCTGCAATATTGCGACGAATGTCGAGATTGTCTCTGGGTTATCTGTGAACCGTCGAGGTTTGGGACTTTGCCATGGCTCCATTTGTTGATGTCGCGCCTGTATCCTGTTGGAAAAAGAACGCTGTGTTGATCTCTAGGTGGTCGATGTTGACGTCGAGACTCTGAAGCTAGGGATTTTCCTTTGCTTCGTTTGTTGACATTGTGTCTGCAATATTGTGATGAATGTCGAGGTTGTCTATGAACCATCGAGATTTGGAACTAGGGACTTTACCATGGCTCCGCTTTGCCGACGTTGCGTATGATGTAATGAGACGAATGTCGAGGTGGTCTCTAGATTGTTTGTGAACCATCGAGATTTGGAACTAGAGACATTGCCATGGCTCCGCTTTGCTGACGTCGTATATTCCTGTAGAGACACTGATTTCTCTACGGGTCGGCGCGAGTCGAGATGTTCTCACCAAGGACACTGATTTGCCTGAATCGAGGTATTTGCCAAGGACGCTGATTTCCCTGAATCGAGGTATTTGCCAAGGACACTAATTTCCTCGGAGTTAAGATGAATCGAGGTATTCCTGCACAGACACTGATTTCTCTGTGGGTCGACGCGAATCGAGATGCTCTCGTCAAGGATGCTGATTTCTCTGAATCGAGGTTTTTGCCAAGGACGTTGATTTCCCTGGGGTTGAGACGAATCGAGAGATTCCTG
This sequence comes from Agapanthus africanus, assembly GCA_030015575.1. Lineage (NCBI taxonomy): Eukaryota > Viridiplantae > Streptophyta > Magnoliopsida > Asparagales > Amaryllidaceae > Agapanthus > Agapanthus africanus. The sequence goes on along the minus strand of CM057339.1, from coordinate 78,474,032 downwards.
CAAAGACACTGATTTCCTTGCGGGTCGACGCGAATCGAGATGCTCTCGTCAAGGACGCTGATTTCCCTGAATTGAGGTTTTTGCCAAGGACACTGATTTCCTCGGGGTTGAGACGAATCGAGAGATTCCTGCAAAGACACCGATTTCCTTGCGGGTCGACGCGAATCGAGATGCTCTCGTCAAGGACGCTGTTTTCCCTGAATCAAGGTTTTTGCCAAGGACACTGATTTCCTCAGGGTTGAGACGAATCGAGGTATTCCTGCATAGACACTAATTTCTCTGCGGGTCGACGCGAATGGAGATGCTCTCGTCAAGGATGCTGATTTCCCTAAATCGAGGTTTTTGCCAAGGACGCTAATTTCCCTAGGGGTTGAGACGAATCGAGGTATTCCTGCACAGACACTGATTTCTCTGTGGGTCGACGTGAATCGAGATGCTCTGGTCAAGGACGCCGATTTTCCTGAATCGAGGTTTTTGCCAAGGACGCTAATTTCCCTGGGGGTTGAGGCGAATTGAGATATTCCAGCAAAGACGCCGATTTCTCTGCGGGTCGACGCGAATCGAGATGCTCTCGTCAAGGACGCTGATTTCCCTGAATCGAGGTTTTTGCCAAGGACGCTGATTTCCTTGGGGGTTGAGACAAATCGAGGTATTTCTGCACAGACACTGATTTCTCTCCGGGTCGACGCCAATCGAGATGTTCTCGTCAAGGACGCTGATTTCCCTGGATCGAGGTATTTGCCAAGGACGCTGATTTCCCTGGGGTTGGTTGACTTGTTTCCGAGACGGAGCGTTGATTCGGCGGGGTGGTCATTGGTTGACTCTAGGTTATCTGTGGACCGTAGAGTCTTGGAACTAGGGACTTTACCGAGGCTCTGTTTGGTGATGTTGTGTCCGAATCCTGTTGGAATGAGGAGGATCACCATTGCTGATCTTTAGGCTGTAGATGTTGCCGTTAAGATTTGGAACTAAGGACGTTGCCATGGCTCCGTTTCATTGTGTCGCTTCCGTGCCCTGCTGGCATAAGAAGGAATGCCATTGTTGATCTTTTGGGATGCAGGTGTTACTGTTAAGATCCGACTTTCCCTTTTGACAGGATCTGGTGGGGGACATGTGGTTCCCTTTTCGTTTATGCCCATGGATTGTATACAGTGGTCAGTATGGACTACCTGTAGGGCAAAAGTTTCATTCTTTCATTTTTTTTAATTTCTTTCCGCGATGCTCTATCATTTCATCTTTTTATATCGCGAAAGTCGTGATTGCCCAATCATTTTGGCTATTTTTCGCGGTGCCCAATTATTTCGGCTATTTTTTCTTTTTACTCGTTGCTTTTTATTGCGAGTTGCCCAATCATATCGGCTATTTTTATATGCATGTATATTTTTACTTGCTGATTTTTTTGCAAGTTGCCCCATCATTTCGGCTATATTACATGCATTTTTCTGTACGGAACTCAAGATCTGATACCAATATTAGCATCAGCATCGCTACGACTGGAATATTGCTAGGAGCGAATCATCATTTGCCGTGAAAGGACTTGGAACTTGATACCGATGTAGGCATCAGCATCGCTACAACTGGGACATTGCCAGGAGCGAATCATCATTTGCCGTTGTCGATGTCGAACAAAGGTGGCTTAGCAAACAGGGTTAGGATCCTGTTGACTAAGGCTTTTGACTTTATGAACCGTAAAGGTCTCATAAAGGTATTTCTCCCTACGAGTCGTGAGGATCTCGTAGGTGCGTTTTCTCCTTAAAAATCGTGAGGATTCTTATGTGTATGCTTTCTTATAAGTCATAAGGATTTTACAAGAGTGTTTTCTCCTTATAAGTCGAGAGGACTTATAAGGGTCGTTCACCGTGTGAGCTTATCCCTAGTCGCTGGTGGGACTCTGTTAGGGAAATATTTATTCGTGCCCGTAGATTGTATGCAAGGGTCAATGTTGAAACGCTTGTAGGGCAGTCTGGGAAATGTGATGGCTTAAGAACAGGTTCAGATCCCTGTAGCTTAAGACTTTTGAATCCTATGAGCCGTGAGGGTCTCAAAGGGGAATTCTCCTTACGAGTCGTGAGGATCTTGTAAGTGTGTTTTCTTCTTAGGAATCGTGAGGATTCCTAAGCGTGTTGCTCCCTTGTGAGTCGTAAAGATCTCACACAGGTATTTTCTCCTTACAGGGTCGAGAGGACCTTGCAAGTGTTTTTTAACGAGATTGCGCCCTTTCGGGTTTTCACAAACTCGCCGGTAGTCCTGCTGTTTTTACTCACGGAGCCCTTTCAGGTTTTCATCCATGCCCATCTCGCTTATGGACGTACCATTTTTTTTCCTTACGAGTCTGCGCCCTTTCGGGTTTTCATAAACATCGCCGGTAGTCCTGTTGTTTTTACTCACAGCGCCCTTTCGAGTTTTCATCCGTGCCCATTTTGCTTATGGACATACTGTTTTTTTTTGTCGTCAGCCTTGAGATGCTGCGGTCCATAGTAGTTTATAGACGTCTCGGTCAGTTGCAAGTTTTAGGACATTGCGGTCCATCATTAGTTTAGGGACGTTTCGGTCCGTTGTTCGTAAGTCCGAGATTTTTCGGGGCAACGTACGATTACGCAGCTAGATATCCTCGCAAGTCTTCATATCTTTCGTGTCAGAGGTATATTCCTTGAAGAGAGGGCTGAGAGCTATTTGTTCATGAGAGTCGCTTCTAAAGGTGAGAACTTGCGATCCCTTGTTGTCAACTATGTGACATTTGCCGGCAGTTCTTTTGCGTTCATCTGTCGCGCTTCTCTGTTTTCGACGAGCCTTGCGCTTCACTCGCTGGACGTGTTTTCGGTGGGCAATATATCCCTGCCACTAGTTTTTAAAGGCCATGCACTCTTCGATAGGGTGTGCAATCCTCTGATGGTATAAACAGAAGTTAGGATGTACGTCCGCTTCATCAAGATGTATACCGCCGGGAGAGTTTCCTCTGAGAGGGGGCAACTTCATTCCCTTTGACAGGGCCCTAGCGAATCGGTTCCTTGCTTTAAGCATGCTTTTGCTGGTGACAGGGATGCTTCGACCTGGTTGGGGTACTCCATGGTTTCTTAATACCGGAGCTTCTTCAACTTGACGCCGACGCTTGGCCCTCTCGTATTTGGTCGTTTCCCACTCTCTGTCAGCTTTGCTTTTCTGAAGAGCTTCGCTTAGCAGTCTGTCAATCAATTCATCCGATGGCTCTAAGGATTTTGATTCCGGTTCTGGATCTGCCCCCAGTTTCTTTGTATCAGGAGCTTCTTCACCATTTATTGATGAGTGAGAGATCATGTGGCAGCTCGCCACATAGTTCTCTGGTTCATCTGACGAGTCTTTTTTCATCATTGTCATCATCTCCGTCCTCAAGGATGTGGTTGAGAAACTCTTGGAACATGACCGGGGTTCGCGCCTTCTGGTTATATTCCTCCAGCGCGTCGATTTGTTTTTGCAGGTCTGTGCGCTTGTCATCAGGCTTCATGGGCTTTTTGGTCTTCTTCTTCTTCTTCGAAGACTTTGACGACTGGGCTTGAGCGTTTTGATTATCGCTACCAATTCTTTGAGTCAGGCACGGCTTCAGCATTCCCTCAATGATCTCGGGTTCCAGCGGATTTTTCTACCTGATCGCCGGGCATGTGTGAAGATCTTTCAACATTCTTTTCGTCTTAGCTGAAAGAGCGACCTCCCATGGAGCTTCTTCTATAAAAGAGTACGATGCCCCCGGCGTATCCACCCTTTTAGGGGTGTGCTGTTGTGGCGGATTTACCTTCCAGTTTTCAGACAACACGAATTTGCCCTGTTTGTATTGGTCCTCAATCCAACCTTTAAAGTCGTAGCAATTTTCGAGTGGGTGACCCATTACTCTGTGGTAGGGACAATAGTTAGAATGGTTAACGTCACCCGGTTGCGACGGATGTCTTGGATCTGGCAGAGTGATGAGCCCGTTGCGCATTGCCAGTTCGAATAGTCTCTTTGTTTTATCCCTGGGAAATGAGTACGGACGTTTCAACTTCTCATCGAGGGATCGCGACTTATTGCTTTGACGAACAAACGATCTCAGGTTACTCGGCTGTTGCTGAGCGTTGGCGACAAAGGTCGCTTTCCCTTTGCGTTTTTCATTCCGAAAATCCACTTTTGAAGGGAAAGGCCCATAGCCCATCTGGTCCATTTGGGCCAGCTTGTCAATCAAGACCTGGAAGGTGTTTGGCTTGAAGAACATCATGAATTGGGAGATAGTCGACTGAGGGTCAACGGTCACATGAACATGCCCATGGCAGGAGCTTCTTCTATGCGTTGTTCGCATCTCGACCATAGGTTCCGCTACCGGATTGCATACTGCACCCATGTCTCTCCTGGTTTCACTCTGGCGTTGATCAATGCTGTGATCGGGGTGCACTCGCTAGCGCTTGCGAACCTTTATGCAAACAGTAGCTCCATTTCTGCAAATGTCTTAATGGAGTCATTCGAGAGCTCAGAGTACCATTCAAACAATGTCTCCGGCAAGCTGCCAACAAACTGGCGAAGTAGCAGTTTGTCGTCACCTCCGGTGTTGCCGCACAGAGCCCTAAATTGAGTAACGTGTTGGTATGGATTCCCCGTCCCCTTATATACATAGAATTTAGGGATCGTATATCCCGGCGGGTACTTTATTTGGTCGTACCTACTCGGATAGGGCCGTCCAGTCTTAACAATTTGCCCGGCCGCCTCGCTTGCGTGATGAGCTCGTATTTGCTGAGCGATATAGTCATCCAGAGCGGCTTTAGATATGGTCTCCTCCTTAGCTGCTGAACAAGCAAGGAGGGGGTTTGATGTCTCTCCCCTATCGTCTTCAAGGATAATCAGAGGGTCTTCAGCTGGAGGATCCGGCTGTAACATCATCCCTACCATGTCTTGGAATAAAAGCGCCATTCTTTTTATGTTGGCAGCGTGTTCCGCTGCCTCTTTGTCCTTCTTCTCGAGGATTCTGTGGAGGAACTCAGCGTCGGTTTCTTGTTCATGATGCTGTTCCGACGACGCCTCCGGGCTTTCTTTTGGCCCAGTAAGTGCGGCCATCTGTTAGCATCTCTTGGAGCTTTTTTTGTTGTTGCTCCTGAGCCTTAGTCACTGATTGCGTAAGCGGTCGATGACCTGTGGAGATACGGCTATTCTCTTTTCAGGATGCCATATAGACGGTATGCACCACTATGCCCCCAGACTTAGGGCGTTTAGGCTCAGTGCCCTTAACATTTTTCGCAGACACAGGGATCTTCTCTGGCCTTCCCTTTTTGTGGACTGGTGACGTTGAGGGGCCGTTGCAGCAGGCACCCAGGTAGACGACACCTTCTGTGGTATGACAGAATGGTCCTTCTCTTGCCGAACCTTTATCTTCTTCGGTTGGCGGGAGTAATCTTGATCAATCACCAAGTCTTGGACTTGACGCCAGACCTTGAAAATTTTAGAGGACAGCCGCTAAGGGGGCTGCTCCAGCTTCACCTTTGTAACGTTCTCCATAGGTGGAGGAGATCTTTTCAGCACAGCAGTCGGAGAGTTCTTGCAGACCCTCCTGAGTGGTTCAAAGCTGTTCCCAATTGGAACAGCATCATCAACTTCCACAGTTGGAGCTGGCGGAGTCAGTCCATAGGGTGAACTGCCCCCAGCTTTCTTCACTGGGTGCCAGTGGCGACGTCGAGCATGTCGTGCGGCCGGGATCACCTCCGCTGTTGGATGAGATACTTCATGCCCCCTACTTTGAGGAGAGGCTATTATTGGTGCTAGCCTGTCGAAAACCGACGTCCATTGAAAGGGGATAGTCAGTCTTGCGAAGGCCGACTTTCGAACAGGGGAAGCAACCTTCATGACTTCGCGTGGAGTAGGAGCTGAAACGGCTAGTTTTGTGAAGACCGACCCTTTAGCAGGAGAAGCTGCCTTGACGATTTCAGGAGCAGGAATGGGTATCCGCTTCGGGATGGCCACTTCAGGTATCGTGGGCTTTTTCATGGGCCCATTTGAGCTTTGGCCCAGTCTGCTGAAAACTGAGGCACTGGACTTGGGCGACCCGTTGAGAGGGGCTACGGTAGTTGTAAGCCGATCAAAGACCGACTTCTTTGGAGCTTCGTATGACGGCATTTGAACGTTGAAGCTCGTTGGTGGGATCATGGTCCCGAAGAATAGCCCAGTGGTGGCTTGGGTCACTTGTTGCACAGACATTGTGAAAAGGGGGGCCGCTTGGGGCCCGTAGGTTACTCATCCAGATGAGGCGGAACGGGAGTTGTTGTTGCAGCTTGAACAGTTAGAGGCCATTAATGTTCTTTTTTCTACACGAGAGCAAAACCAGATCTTAGTACCTCGAACCCAAGGGCAACCATATCAAACCGCGATTCGTTCATGAATACAATATACGAAGTGTGGAGTGGAAAGAGGAAAAGGTCCCACCGGGCGTGCTGGAATCTATTCTCCGCCGAAAGTCTGGGAAAGACTGACGTCTTGCCTGAATTTGGGGGCAGATTCTATTTGGTTTTATCCGTCCACCTCTCCGAAGATGCCAAGTTGATTTATGGCACCGTGTATCGGAGGTTTAGACGGATGCGACCGTTGTAGCAGACTTCGTCAGATTCCCCCTCGTTTGAGGGGGTTTTGATTGTGGGGACACTCTTCCCTGCAGGCGCAAGCCCCTGCAGTTAATTATGCTACCGCATCGCGGTAACAACTTTCTCCTTCTCCAGATGGTCACTTCGTGTCGTGTGTGTTTGTTTTATTATTTGGTTTCCCGTGGATTGTATACGAAGACTAATTTATGTTGTTGCCCGTAGGGCGTGGATTAGTCCAAATCCATATTTTCTTAAATTTGGTTTTTGGGTTGGGTTTAAGGATCGTTAATCTCATTTGAGACTAAGATCAACTTAAACGTTTGTTAAGGATACGTTAGTCTAATTTTTTAGACTAAGATCAACTTAACGTTTGTTAAGGACACGTTAGTCTAATTTTAGACTAAGATCTACTTAACAGGATCATTTAGATCCAACAAAAGAGCATTTGGACTCTATTGTTTTAGTTTAGGGACTTTGCGATCCAGTTTAAAGACGTCATAGTCTGTAAAGTTTAAGGACATCATAGTCCATGAATTTAAGGACCCTGCAGTCTATAGTAGTTTAGAGACATCATAATCTGTAAAGTTTAAAGACATCACAGTCCATAAGTTTAAGGACCCCACAGTCCGTGAAATGTCTAGTTGTCGGGACCCGTCACCTCTCTGAAGACGTTGAAGGATTACAACGACAAATATCAGAGGAGTGAAGAGATGTACCCTTGAACCAATATTGTTTGGGAGATCTGTGGTCCAATTTGGGACTAAGATCAAAAATTTGTGAGCATATGGGCTCAATTAATCTGAATGAGGGATCTGTAGCCAACTTGGGCTCGACCCACTCAGTTAAAATGTTGAACATTTAGCAATGCTGAGTATTGGTTTGATTTCTGACAATGTTTTTGTCTTTTATTGAGTGCTGGGCACTCATTGTAGCTCTGGGCTTTATCATTTAAAGAACAATTTATGTTCTCTCAGCGCACACATGAGGAGCACGTGGCGCGCTTGGCGCTGAGCGCCAGTCAATGAGCGCAGAGCGCTTCTGTTTACACATGAGAAGCACGTGGTGCACTTGGCGCTGTGCGCTAGACAATGAGCGCAGAGCGCTTCTTGTGATGTAGCGCACACGTGAGGAGCACGTGGCGCGCTTGGCGCTGTTCGCCAGACAATGAGCGCCGAGCGCTTCTGTTAAAATAGCACATATGTGAGGAGCATATGGTGCGCTTGGCGCTGTTCGCCAGACAATGAGCGCAGGGCACTTCTTGTGATGTAGCGCAAACGTGAGGAGCACGTGGCGCGCTTGGCGCTGTTCGCCAGACAATGAGCGCAGAGTGCTTCTATTAAAATAGCGCACACGTGAGGAGCACGTGGTGCGCTTGGCGCTGTTCGCCAGACGATGAGCGCAGGGCGCTTCTTGCAAAATAGCGCACACGTGAGGAGCACGTAGCGCGCTTGGCGCTGTTCGCCAGACAATGAGCGCAGAGTGCTTCTGTAAACTTGGAGCGCTAAGGCTCTTTTTAGGCAGCTTTGCGCTCTGAGAATTAAATTCTTTCTTATAAGAGATTTTGTCTCATAGATCTAAGAACAAAGTTATTATTTTATAGGAGATGTTTCAATCTCTTATATTCTTGGTGAAAGGCTTTGCCTTTATGGATCTGTGATCCTAAGAGAATTGAATTATTCTCCTCCCTTTTTATAATGAGATATTAAAATCTCTTTTGTGAAAGATAATTTGTCTTAAAGATCTATGATCTAGCATAAGAATTAAGTTCTTTTTCTGATGAGATTTTTTCTCCCTGTTTTTACCTTGAAAAAAAGTTCTTCTGCCGAGAGCTTGTTCTTCTCTCTGAAATTTCTCAAAGTTTATGGGGGGTTCCTCTATATGAGATTTGAAGTCTTGGGGTCCTTATATAGGGCGAGCTGATTTGTTGAATCAGTTGAAGAGATCTTTTCTCTAATTGATTTTGGGATTTCCCCACTATTGGATTTTTGATCCAAAGGCTTCTGTTTTACAGAAGACAAATCTTCTTGTTTTTAACAAGATTGAGAAATCTTTTCTCATGCAGAATTTATTCTGCACCATTGTGATTTTTAATCACCATTGGATCATTGATCCAACGGTGCTCTGATTTACAGAGCAAAATCTTTTTGTTTAGCAAGATTCTGAAGAATGTTTTCTTAACAGAATTTTATTCTGGTAACTTTATGATTTATCATCTTTGTTGGATCTTTGATCCAATGGTGGGGAACATTTAGTTCCAGCGCTAGCGCACCCGTGCTTTGCATGTGAGCGCTGCTTCCGAGCGCTGGCGCTCTTAGCGCCAGCGCACCCGTGCTCTGCACGTAAGCACTACTTTAGAGCGCTGGCACTCTTAGCGCTAGCGCATCCATGCTCTGCATGTGAGCGATGCTTGCTGGCGCTTTTATGAAGTGCTGCTTCATTACAAATTTTGAAATTTGAATAGAGTTTTGCTCTGATTGGGGGAAACAATTATCTTGATTAACTTAGATCCACCTGCATATCCCTTGACAATGCCAACACAACTATGCGACTGTCCTAAATAATCGGAAACTAAGCTGCAAACAAGCAATACTCAGCTACCGATCACTATGCCTTGACAATGCCAAAATACGTAGCTCGAATACTAAGCAGTACTTATAGGAAATGATGGAGGGCTACGGCTGGGTTTTTAGCGAAAAACCCGTTAACGTTATGAACTTGATATCGTTGAAGGAACCTAGGTAGTTTTGAAAAGGAGTGGTTTAAGCTCCTATTTTTGAAAACTAGTGGTTTTGAAAAACCAAGTAATCTACAGTATAGACTTTTGCTCAAGAGGTCACTCCCCACGAAGGGATCTCGGCTCTTGCCTCGTGGAATGAGGTGCTGGATATTCATGACCGAATACCACTATGTAAAGCGAAAGAATATAACTGTATTTTTTCGAAATTTGTTCCAACAATATCTTTTAGGTTTTCTTATCTTGCATTAATCAAAATTAATGCAGTCCCATCAGTTAATCCTATCACACCACAAAAAGAACGAAAATATAATATACGTATATGCCATCCGCATTTGCCACGGGGCCCCGTCATGACCCATTAGGTTACTTAACTAACGACAGAGCGGGGGCTGGACTAGCGCGGGTGCAAAACATATACAACATCTACTAGTATATATATAGGTATATATAACATTCGTCCCAGGCATGATAATAAGCAACATCACAGAATCTCAGCCAACAATACAGAATGGTGGATAATCTTAGAGCTTCGGGTTTTATTTGAGCCGCAAATAAAACCCGAATTTCCTAATGTGTAGATAGCCTGTGTAATGAAAACCTGAACCCCTACGAGCGCGGAAAGTTACCTGCCAATTCCAGAAGCGAGGCAACTCCCTTCAACAAAGTGAATGGGCCATCCGGCACTTCACGGAATCCGGTAACTTGGGCGCCTCTCCGTGGGTCATACTATACCCCCTACGAGTGCGGCGAATAGCCCGCCAATTCTAGAATGAAGCCCCTTCCGTCCAATGCTATGAGATGCGGGCTTGTTGCTTTCTAGAACCCAGCTATTCGAGCACTCCACCACGGGGTAATTCTAGTACAGAAAAAGAAAATAATATGTACAAATGGTGACATCGACCTCAACCCGGTCGTGCCCCAATCAAATAATATACAACCCGGCAAAGACGACAGTCCACATGTCGGACGCTCACCCCGCAATAACAAATGTACAAATGAATATAAACTGTACTGCTAACATTGCACCGCATGCTATCCACCACGACTATCCAACCACAATCATAGCACAAGCACAGAACATCAACGTGAATGTCATGTTCGCAAACTCGTCTAAAAGAACATATAGCAATTAGACGAGTCATACCGATCGAATGACATTCACGGTCGCAGATAAAAGTGAATGTACTGATAAACATTTAAACAGTGTTAAATCATCGACTTCGAAATACCCCGAATAACCCCAAACAACTAGATAAAACCATATCAAAACTGGGATAAACTAGCAATACCACTGAATCAACATTCCAGAGACCAGACCTAATATACGAAACCCAAATTCCCAGACAGGGCCGACCAGCTCGGTTTTTAAGGCAATGTGCTCGGCCAAAAACAGGTGGAATTGGCTCATATTTGGGGTGCAGTCTATGTGTCACCTAAGAAGTCTTCTGCAGTTGCTAAAATAATTTTTGAAGGCCAAATAAAATTCGACAGAAACTGGAATGTTCAGGGTACTGAATTGGAGTTGTTTCGGTTTCGATACTTTAACATCGTTTAAACTTGCTAGTGTAGGGTTTATGGGCTGGCTCTGATACCATGAAGGGTTACGTTAGCGTCTCGGCCATCTCCCATGGCCAAATGCGGAACAAAATTTTTACTACGATTAGAAACTTGGCGCCAGAATAACACTAAACCTGGATCTTAACCATAAACCATAACTAGCAAATTAAGAAGCTATCTACTATGAGAAGGGTTTATACCAAGAGGCTCAAATCCTTCGGGTCTTCACTCCAGTCCTTTAGTATGCTCCTTGTAGTGTCCATGATCAAGCTTGAAGTTCGGCCTCCTCGCGTCAATGATGATCCACCCGAGAGTACCAACTATGAGCTCTTACCTCTAATATGAGGTAACTAAAGAACCTATTGTGCTAATCTAGGTTGTTTAGGTGATGTAGAGAGTGATTAGGGATTAGTTAGTCTTTTAGACCCTTAGATTCTCAACTCATGAGACACTTTAGGGTAAGAGGAAGAAGATGAGAGCTTGGAGGAGAGAGTGTGTGTGAGATCATAATGAAATGAAAAATGGCAACCCTAGATAATTATGAAGCATAGAATAATATAAAATCAAGCATGCTTCAATAGTTATCATATGAGTCACTAAGTGAGTCATCTAGTGGCCATGCTTCATTTAATGTAAATGAACAACTCATCCTTCACCTCATTTCATCATTTAATCAAAAAGAATAAATAAGAAATGAGGTGTCATCTTCTAGAAGCACTCTTGCCAAAATTACAAGAATACCCATCGTCCGTATATACATACCCGTATCCGTATTCCGAAAAATACGAATACCCAGAGACTAAATAATCCGATAATCTAATACTAGGATCTGGCTTAAACCAAAGCCCGCTAGTATTATCCGTCCAAACATCATACGTTCACAAGTGTACGTATGTGATCGAACCTTGCCGTAAAACCATAGGGCCTCTACATCGTTTCGCCCGAAGCAGGGAAACCCTCTGTGTGGGACTCTAAAGACTCAACAGTACGCTGGCAGTGGGTTTAACCATAAGCATGTCAGCGGCACTAGCTGTACGTAACGGCTACCCAGGTACCTTTCGAAAAGGAAGGTCGACGAGCAAACTCGTCCAAACTCCTACCGAGCCTATCCATACAGTCTGGTCTCTTCGTTAAAAAGTATCGCATACCGGGTCTAGGGGGTGGTAAACTTCAGACCCTAATAACTCAATAAGTCATGCTGATGTAGCTCAGGACGAATCTGGGAAACTACTGATCAAGCTATCAGTAAATCCCAACTGCCTTGGCCAAGGTCTTATAGTCCTGACCAATCGATCACTGTGCGATATCAACTCCCAATACCGGGAGAGACGAATCCCTAACAATCGCTCACTGCCTCCATGTGGCTCAAGACTGTACCCAACCAAAACCTGTTTGCATGACTCAGTAGAACCGTGGTAGGGTAGTGATCAAAGCTCGGTGGGAACTCACACGAGACAAATTCCGATCTCAGGTCCGAAGACTAACTTGTACACATGTCACCTGAGAACTTCCATCTGACGATATGTATAGTACCATCTGAAAGTTCTCGGCGAGTTCGTCCAGTATACTCACACCCAGTGAGCACATGTATAAGATCTTAGGTGCATCAGACCAATGGCTGCGGGACCAAACATCCCCCGACGGGGCTAGAAAACGTATACACTAGTCTACTCTGGAGTATGAATGTCCAGTCTCGATACTCACGCAACTAGGGACCATTTAAGGATGTGCTTATGAACTATCCTGCTCCCACAAGTATGATCGCCATCACAACGTACGAGTTTTATCAACATGTAACCGCAATATGTAATAACGAGTATGACCTATGCCATGTTAAGATAAAAACAAATCATAATAGTATACTACCGTATCGAGTCTTTATCAATATGTGCAAGATAGATATAACAACAATAGAAATAAATACACATATCCTGACAAAGACAAGTCAAATAATATACTATAAAACTGAGCAAGATTGTTCTGTACATATATATCCCTAGCATCCATATGTATACATATACAATACTGGCCTCTAGGGCATATATATCCAACAAAGGGCGCCGGAGCAAATGTGCAAAGAGCTCGATGCGTTGTTAGTCTCCATCGTGGACCAGCTGAAAACCTTCTACGTTACCGGAAGGAAAAGTAAATAGAAAAGCATCCTATTTTATGGGTCAAATCCTGTCGTGCACCCGGACGATTTGTCTGTCACGTGCTTTCCCTATGAGAGTGGCATAAGATCCGTCCTTAATCCCAGATATTATGTGCCCGAGATGTAGGAATACTTTAAAAAGTGCGGATGTCAGTTATATCAAACGGACTCCGAAGCGAAGTTTTAGGAGGGGTTATGGTATCCGCCTCAGGTCTGAGCACTCATTGATGGACGAATCCCAGATAAACGGGGCGTGGGTTTTATTCAACCTAATGTTAAGGCATGCTACATGATCCATGTTGGTGAAGCCAGCGGAAAGTCAAATGATTAAGACGAGCTAGCCGGGCCAGAAGAAGCCCCTCAAGAGCTCGAAGATGGTGGGAAAGCAACCTTCGACAAGCTAACCGAGATTGATTTGGAAACGCCCGATAATCTAAAGCCGACCTATATCAACTCACTCTTGTTAGAGGAAATAAAAGAACAGATAATCGCCCTGCTACAGGAGTTCGTCGACTGCTTCGCGTGGACGTACAAGGGAATTGTAACAACTCCAATTTTTGTATACATAAAATTGATTTAAATTTGAAGTATACTTGGGGTATTTAATGTTGCTGTTACCTCTTTAAGTATTTATTTTCCCACAATAATTACAAGAAGGAGCTTGTAGCTCATTGGTAACACCTGGCACTGCTGAATCAAGCCACCAGAGTTTAAATCCCCTGCCCCACATTATTTTTATATTGTTTTTGTTTTAAATCCTTTGGAAGCCCAACAGTCCACACACCATAACTCCCAAAACTTGAACTGAACTTTAAAAACTAAATATACCAGTGCTTACCCCACGAGACCCCCCACCTCCTCGACCCCCGACTCGGCCGAGTCGGCCGGCGGACCGGCCGACTCAGGTTGGCGCCGCCGGCCGGACTCGGCCGGACGGCCGAGTCCCCAACAATGAAGTTGTGTCTCTTCACCTACCCTACCCCCCTGTATACTCCAAATTAATGGATCGGTTCCCGAGACTTCAATATACCCTATTTACTACGATTTTTAATGATTTTCTCACATTTTTATAATTTATTTTATCAAAAACCCTTCACCTACTCTACCCCTAACCTACCCTATAAATACACCCCCTACCCTCTACCCTCTCATCCCAAAATCCTGAGCCCACTCTCTCAAAATCTTCTCAAGAGTTGTGTACTTTGAAAACAAGTTCGCGGTGAAGCTCCGACGAAATTCCGGTGGAATTTTCGGCGACGTTTTTAGGAACAACCGGCGACGAAGCAACGCCTCGGCAACCCTTTTAGTCCCCCCTCACTCCCTTGCTTAATCAAAACCCGTAAGTCCCATTCTATCCCTCTTTCTTATTCTTTAAAATACGAAATTACAAAATCCGACGGAATCAGAACAAATCCGATTTCCGATTTGGTTTTCTATAAAATTTCACTTCTCACCAATTCAATTATGCTTAAACATCTTATTGTTGACTATTAAACATTTAACAAATAATTTGAACAAGTTTCATCATATGAAATGATAGCCTTTTCAATTTATCGTATTTTCACTTAAATACCACCATGTTTCGATTTCATATTTAACCCCCTTAACCTTGTTATACATTTAAAGTAGAATACGAGGTAATGACCTATCTCCTCACACACGCAAATACAACCTAAAACGATATCATCAAAAACTTAGAATACGATAAAACAATACTTTCATTTAAATACCATATTCATAATAAAACCATTCCTAAAAGTTTTAGCTTTGATACACTTTTAAATAAATACCTCTTATTAGGAAAACACGATAAGTTGCGGACATCGATCGTTTATCTAAACCTGACTTTGTAGTGTCTAGGCTAGGCAAGTGAGAAAGGTAACTTTAAAAGGCCCGTCTCACGGTGATTCGTGAGCGGATCCCTCCTTTCTTAATTTGTACTTACCTGGCCACAATTGGCGGTGAAGAGACGATTTGAGGCATCTAACGACTTGTCGTTTAGAACATTTAGAAATAGGCTAGTTGACTTAGGAAACCCTACAATCTAAAATACGGAAAATTGACATTTTTACAAATAAATACCTTTTACTTTATAAAACCGTTTTCTAAATGATTTAGTATTTACAATCTTTGCAAAGCGCCGCTACAACCCATTTTTGGGGAACCCGTTCGGGATGGTGCGGATTATCGCACATCCTCGGGCTTAGTAGTGCGAGATTCAGACTTCCGCAAGGAGCATTCGGTCTCGAAAGGTTTAAAATACGACATCTTAAGAAAATAAGATTTTTGGAATATAAAATATTTATTAAAATTATTTTTGTATAAAAATATGTATATTTATCATTTAAATATCTATTTTATTATAATATAAATATTCCACCTTTTTCTAAAAATCACAAGAATAAATTTTACATTAAAATACCATGAATTTCAAATAAATCAATATTATAGATAAATACCTTTATTTATAAAAACTAGGATATTTTCACTAGAAATGTCACAATATAAAATCCACCCTCATTACAACTCTAAAGACGAGTAATAAATACTTGAGGTGTATTTTGAAAAGTATATAAAAGTGTTTTTACATAAAACCCTCTCAAGTTTTATACATTACCCTAAGGACCCTAACAATTATAAGACTTCGATTCACATTTCTGATTGTCTGACTCGGGCTTGAGTCTGATTAATCTGACTTGAACATGATTCAAGTCAATCTACAATCTACAATATTCCAATTCAATATGAACACATAAATCCATGAATCCAATTATCAATTTATACAACTTGACTGAACCGAACCATGGATATATTCTTTTCACATGATTCTCAGTATTCCATTTACATGACCCTATGGTTACAACCGTTTCCTGATATCATGGTTTCGGTTGGTCGGTCAGTCAATCAATCTTACAATCAATACAATTTACAAGATAACAATAAAATCAAAACATTACGGGGTTTAAGGGGTAGATTGGTACGGAAGGTGTTAAAGGTGGCACGAGGTGGTCAGATTAAGACACCTAACCTATATTCCGTTACTGTTGTACCGTGGCTTAACGGTTCTTTGTACATTCCGTTTGCCCTAGTCTCTAGCATATAAAGACCCCCCTCGTATACACTGGTATCCTTCTGTACCAAGTTACAAACAACAGCGTTAACACAACATTACAACAACAGTATACAACTTTAAAAGATATCTTCTTATTCTGTCTATTCTACTTTTCTCTTACCTTTGGGACTTACCAAGCGACCTGTTCGCTGACGACATTCTATTTCTTTCTTCTTTGAATGTCGTCAGGTGATTTGGACCCGGCAGAGATCGAGCCATCTGTAGAAGACTTGGAGCAGTTTGCCGAAGACCCTGCACTTTAGTTTCATTATACACTTTTCTTTTCAGTACTTTTCATTTCCTGTTATGCCACTGTTTAGGTATCTTTTATTTCAGTTGTATTTCCTTTTCATGCATTGTACAAAAGAATGTTAATAAATAAAAGTTGTTGTTTTTATTATCTCTGGTCTCTTGTGTATTTATTTTATATTGCTTAGATACGCTTAGCGTATGTACTTCTGAGTATATACGTAGCGGATTTCGTCGCGTCCCCTTCGCCGTACACTGGGAAGCGGGGCATGACAGGAATGCCTGGCCTATCTCCTGAAGTGGCCATGCCTAAGCTGGCTATATCTCCTAATGACAAGCCATTCAAACAAGCTCCTCGAAGAATGAGAAGGGAGCTAGAATGTCACGCCCCGCTTCCCGGTGTACGGAAGCAGACGTAGCCAGACACGCGACGTATTTACTCAGATGTAAATACGTTAAGCGTAAATAAGCAATATAAAATGAATACACAAGAATGACAAGAGATCTAATAATAACAACAACTTTTATTAACATTCTTTCTTTACATACAACTAAAAAGAAAAATGCAATGATAGAAAGCGATACCTAAACAGTGGCATATGAACTGAAAAGAAAATAAGTACAAGTAAAAGCTTAAAAGTCTGACTCCTCTGTGAACTGCTCCAAATCGTCTTGACTGGGCTTGGTCTCTTGAGAGTCGGGTCCTCCTGATGAACATTCCAAAGACAGAAGAGACAGGAATGTCGTCAGTGAACTAGCGCTCGGTAAGTACCAAAAGATAGAATGGAATAGACAAATAAAGAGAATAGAACTGATAAATTATATGTTTACCATGCTAATGTAGTTGTTTGTAGCTTGGTATAGTAGGTGTCAGTGTATATGAGAGGAGTCCAACTTGCTCCGTGGACTATGGTAATCGGAAGTACAAGGCCCCGTCAAAACCCATGGGACAACGGCACGGATGTTCATGCAGGTATCTTTTAGTGACCATCTCATTTCACTTCTATCACATTTCGTACCAGTCTACCCCGTTAAACCCCGTAATGTATATTGTATTGATTGGTAATTATCAAACTTGCCGAGACTATGGTATAAGTTGTTCATGTAAACGGTTTTAGGATGTATCAAGTAGTCATGTAATCAAGTCAAGATATAGTCATGATTCGGTCAAGTCAAGTCATGTTTGCATGTTTGGTATTGTTCTGGTATTCAAGTTCATGTTTGGTATATTGGATTCATGTAAATTGGATTCAGATTGATTTGGACTCAGACTTGAGTCAGACACTTTAATAGAATTTGGATCCTGAATTAGATTTAGGAGTTATCGGTAACTGCTACACATGGACGGCAGTGTTGGGGTCAAAAATTACACCCGGTTGACCAAGTCAAAGTCAACCCTAAGTAAGCGGGCCCAAGCCCAGATCAAGTGGGCCCATGCCCAAGTCGAGCCCCGCGGCCGACCTCTCCAATGCCAAAATAAAATTATGTAATAAATAATTTTGATGTAATATTTTTTATGCATGAATGTAATAAAAATGGGCATAAAGCCAAATTTTTGTAAATCCCATGGCTCATGTGCAAAAAAAATGAGCACATGAAGTATGAGATGGGCAAAATGCCATTTTGTAAAGCCCAAGGGGCTATATGTAAATTTGTAAGCCTATATAAGGCAACATGATAATTAAATAAAGGATAATTTTCATTCCCCTCAAATTCTAGGGTTTCTGTGCCTCCTTCTCTTTCCTCAAGGTTCTAAACCTTCTTCCCCTTTTTGAATTAAATCAAGAGTTTAACTTTTCTTTTTTCAAAAAGAAATAGTTTTTCACCATAAAACCAACAAAAGGGAGCTCGGATCTGCCTTCAAATTCCTAAAAGGGGATATTTTGAATCTCACCCCCATTTTCCTTCAAGATCCAGCTAACGAGGAGGAGGAAGAAGGAGACCCATCTCCAAAAATCCCATTCCGGGAGGATCCAAGGCTCAAAAGAAGATCCAAAGATCTCTAGGAGTTTAAATCTATTCAAGATCTATTGGAGTTTACCTCCATAAATCAAACCCCTTTTTAGGTGTTTAACTCCAATTCTATACATAATCCCTGTTAGGAGTTCAACTCCAAAGCCCCCTTGGGAGTTTAACTCCTAACCCAGGGGCTAAGCCACATTTCCATTGGTGTTTCCAGCGGTCGCGAGCCACGCACGTGACCTACGGATGTCCAGCTGTCGCGTGCCGCGTACGTGACCCACGGGCGCCCAGCGGTCGCGTGCAGGGCATGTGACCCGCGGGCGCTAAGCGCCCACATGTGCCTCACGCGACCCGCGGGCGCTCAGCGCCCAACGGTTGTGTGCAGCGCACGTGATCCGCTGGCGCCCAGCATCCATGCGCCAGGCGCATGACCCGCGGACGCCCAATGCCCATGCACCAGGCACATGACCTTCGGACGCCTAACGCCCACGTGCCATGCACGTGTATTTAAGACGCTCCTCACCCTTCGTTTTCCATGCACTCCACACCAAAAACATGGACCCCTGTAAAACTCCGTGGGGCCCCCGATATATCCAAAACCCTTTCAAAACATACGTACACTGCACATCGAGTTCACATGACCAATTTGACCCGTCAATCGGAGGTTCTCTCGCTCCA
Organism: Agapanthus africanus; assembly: GCA_030015575.1. Lineage (NCBI taxonomy): Eukaryota > Viridiplantae > Streptophyta > Magnoliopsida > Asparagales > Amaryllidaceae > Agapanthus > Agapanthus africanus. Next base: position 78,455,019 of record CM057339.1, on the reverse strand, counting down.
AAAACGAGGGGTAATTAACGACAGCTTAGTCCACGGCTACCGTAGATTTGGATCCCCACAATCAATAAACCCCCGTCTACTTTAGAAAGGGGGAATCTGTAGTACGCCTGACAAGTGCGTGCGTATTCCCATCTCAATGGGGCGACGAAAAACACCCTACAGATTCTGGCACGCCCGGTGGGACCGATCTCTCCTCCCATATTTTAGGTCAAACATCCATGCAAACTCAATCAACATATATATTGATTGCCTATACTGAAATCATGCTTCTATTTGCAGGGTTAACGACTTTTGACTGTAATCTTCGGATGCAACAAAATGTCTTTAAGGGCAAGCTCAGCTCTCAACACAACTCCTATCTCCTACACGATCAAGATGGACGCCAGGACGGTCCTTTCGGCCAGTCTTGGGCGACAGTGGGAGGAGCCGCCAATACCATTCGGCTCTATTCTGTTAATGCCAGCTAACGCCATTCCAGCTCCTCAAGTTCCGATAACAAACAAATCGGCCTCAAAAGGGAAAAGGCTAAATGTCATGGTCGCGAAGGCGCCTCAGCCCAAGCACAAATCCGTTTCCCAACGACTCTCCGTTGCTCTAGCTGGGGGCAAGGCCATCAACACCAACAAAGTAATAAGGTGTCTCGAGCAAGCTCCCGCGGTTCCCTTGACAACTGCTCAATCGGGTATCTTCTCTAAGCTCCCCGTTAATCGACTCACGATGGCTTCTTAGATGACGGATGCCCGCCAAGCCCTCAAGATTGCAAAGCTAAGACAGAAAAGGATCAAATATAGAGCCAACAAAAGGGCTAGGGCTCATGCTAGGCCGAACTTCATGAGGTTCCAAGAACAGGGTTACCCCGCCAAAAATAAAGAGATGGCTGGATATATGGTCCACACTGTCTACATTGTGGACACGCGCAGCAAGAGTAAGGACGGGGCCACCACATCTTAAATCCAATCTGGTATGAATGTGGCTACCACTTCCCAAGACCAGCATCCTCTGGGAGGTAGTGAAAACCCTTCCAGTGAGGCTGATAAGCAGAGAGATCCCTCGGTTCATGAGGAGTCAGCTCGGAAAGCGAATGGGAGCCAATTTTTCGTCCGAAGACCGCAGAGCAGCAAATTCTCCATGAGCTCCAAAAGCAGCTCAAAAACAAAGACAGGGAGATGGCCAAGCTCTACTTGAAGATTGACAACTTGACAAACGACGTCTTATAGCTCACGGCCCAAGTTGCCTCTCATCCATCTAATCAAGTGCAAGGCTCCGTTCATGAACCGGGAAACGGTGTCCCGAGGCAGCCGATGCTTATTCCGTCAAATCCAAAGGTGGGCAAGCCGCATGAAAGTCGGCCGCATCCCATCTCAGGAAATGTCTTGGCTACCAATGACAGCAACCCGCTAACTCAAGATCAAATCATGAATTTAGTTGCTAACAAAGTCAAAACATTGGTAGCCGAAACCAAAGCGCAAAAAGATATCAGCAGTAGTGCGAGACCGTATCCTGCTCAGTATGATCTGGTAGAATTTCCTAGCGGCTATGTCATCCCCAAATTCAGAAGATTTAATAGGACAGGAAATGTGAATCAGCACATCGCCCATTTTAAAGTCTCATGCGGGAATACTGGGGGCAATGATGCGCTTCTCTTCCGCCAGTTCGTTAATAGCCTGACCGATGTCGCTTTCGACTGGTACGCGAGCATACCGGATGGCTCCGTTACTACTTTCGTCCATATAGAATCTCTGTTCCGACAAAGGTTCATGATTGTCAGTGATAAGATCACCATTGCCGACCTAATAAGGACCAAGCAAAAGAACAACGAAAGCAGCACGGATTTTATAACCCGATGGCGCAATCTCTCCGTCAAATGCGAACTGCCGATAGAGCATGACCAATCTTTCAGTCCCTCATCGGAAATCTCAATAATTGGATGGCCCCATTTCTATGCACCGCGGGTCTCAAAACATTCCAAGAGCTGACCAGGAAAGTACAGATGTTAGAGCGCTCAAAGCAGGAGTTCTCCTCTGATTCCCAAAATAACAATAGGTCCTGCAGAAACCGAAAGGACAATAATCGCAAAGGCGGAAATTCCGACAATGCTGAATCTTTTAACACTTCGGCTAACTGAAATAAGCGAGGGATGAGCGGGCCTAATGCCAACCAGCCTCGGAAGCCAGTGTTCGGAAAGAGAGGAGAATCTCCATTGAAAGAGAAGCTGGATAAGGTCTATTCCATCAGAAAGGAAAAAGTCCACAAGATATTCAAGGACACCCTGAGAAATAGTCTATAATTACCAGAATCAAAGAGACCGCAAGAAGCGAATATGACCGACGACCCTAAATATTGCCCCTATCACAGAGTGAAAAGTCATGCCATTGAGGACTGCTTCGTCTTCAAAGATTGAGTTGAAAAGCAATACAAGGCATGAGAGATAGAACTGTTTAAAGGCGTGTTAACAAACAGTCAAGCTGCGACCACCAATTTCATACAAATGGAGACCGAATTCCTTCGGGAACCTGATTCTCTCAGACATCTGCCTTTCTCTAAAAAGAGTTGACCACCATGTTGTTAAACTAGGAACAATCGACCTCTAAGTCGTTAAACTAGGGATGTAAAAAATGTGTAAATAAACAAAAAATAAAAAAAAATAAACAGCCGAAATGATGGGTCAACCGCGAATAAATAGCCGAAATGATAGGGCAATCACGACCTTCACGAAAAGAAAAGTTGAAATGATAGAGCAATCACGGTAAAAAAAACTCCAAAGGCGAATGATGAGTTACTCCTGGTACCATATTCCAGTGCAGCGATGCAGACGCCAACAAAAATCCAAATCCCCAGACGGCGAATGATGAGTCGCTCCTAGTACCATATTCCAGTGCAGCGATGCAGATGCCAACAAAGTCCTAAAATTCTCCCAGCCCTACGGTTGGTCCCCAAGTTGACTATGGTATACAATCCACGGGCTTAAATAATTCTCATCATACCCATACCCCACTGCAATGACCGATCCAGCGGCCTGTCTCTGCCCTTGGAATTATGCTCCATTTGGAAAGACCCACTCATGTGTCCTCACGATATATGAGGAGAACAAAACTTACGAGATCCTCTCGACTCGTAAGTAAACACCTTTGTGGGATCCTTACTGTTAGTTATATGTATGCCCTAGAGGCCATTACTGTACATTGGATATATATTGTAGTGGATGCTGGGACATATATAGGTAGGACTTTCTTGCTCGACATGATAGTATGCTATCTGGTTGCTCTTTATCTTAACATGTATACTTTCTGTCTCTCTGTTACATGTTGATAAAGCCCTTAGGATGTGTACTCGACTTCCAGGACTATGATGCAGATCATACTAGTGGGGCCTGGTAGTCCATGAGTACATCCTTCAATGTTCCTAGTCGTGAGAATATCGAGACGGGGCATCGATATTCCAGAGTAGACTAGCGTATATCTTCTCGACCCATGTGATGGGAGATGGATGATCCCATATCCATTGGTGTTTTACATCAGAGATGGTATGCGGGTGCTCAGTGGAGACTGGGTATACTGAACGGACTCGCCGAGAACCCCCAGATGGTATTATACCTCACGTCAGATGGTAGTTCTCTGGTGACACTGGTACAGCTTAGTCTGTTGACCCGAGATCGTCATAGAGTCTTGTGTGTCTCCCTGTTCAGACCATAATATTGCATTATTATATTCCCCATTCTTATTCTTTTTATAAATAAACAGGTGCTTTTGACACATGTCTGCTACATGTTACAGGTTACAGGTTCTTGGAGCGAAAATAGTGAAAAAGACAAAAGACGACACCAAAGAAGGACTTTTGACCAACAAATAGGAGGATCTTAGTCAAGCCTAGACGAAGAACAGTTCACAATCAACAAGGCAACGCAAGGTCCAAAATGTTAAGGCAAACGGTTAAAAGATCACTACAAGTTTTCACTGAAGATCTGGAACTAATGTAGAAGCCCAATTGATAAAAGAACCAAAGAATCAGAAGCCCCAAGAAACCCAGAACATAGCCCAAAAGTTTCAGCACCCAATCTTATCAAAGGGCCGCGGAACTGCGGCCCAAGCCTGCCATTGCCGCGGTTCCGCGGCCGTCTGGTGCCCGTACTCGAAGAAATTTTTACCAAAATACTTTGGCGGCTCTGAAAAGATTTCCTAAGGGCTATTTTTGTAATTTAAGACATGCGAAACAAATGTAACCTTAGGGTTTCCTATTCTTTATAAATAGGAACTCTAATCATTGTAATTTCTTATGCCTCCTTTTAATAATAAATTTCAGATCTCTTTTTGGAGAGCATCGGTGTTTCCTTTCCATTCAGAAATTCAGATCTGACAACCCTGCATGGATGATTGGAGGGATGCATCTATAAGTAGATTTAATTTCTCGCCCTAGTGTAGATTTTAATTCTTTGCCCTAGGTAGATTTAATTTCATGCCCTAGGAACTTGTTTAGGGTTTAGTTTCGGGGAAGGATTTTGAGAGATGAGATCTCTCATCTCTTTCTTACCCACCAAATATTTACAATAGGACTCCATGCATACACGCACATACCGCGCCCTACGGCATCCTACCCCTCGAGGTAACGATGACACCGTAGTGTAAAGGCCCGGTTGCGCGCGTTTTCCATGGAGGTTAGGGTAAGGATCTCTAAAGGAAGGACAAGAACCTAGAGGAAGGAACACCTTCCCGAATGGATCTAATCCCCTTTATTTATAATTACCATAACTCCTCATAGATCTTAATTCGGGTATAGAAAGCGTTGAGATTTAATTGCATTTCCAAACCATCCCTAAACTTAACCCTAGCAAGAATAGATCTAGATAATCGTAGATAGATTAATTTAGGTTTTTAGATTTAATAACCTCCTTTTAATATTAATTTAGGTTTTTAGATTTAATTTAGGTTTTTAGATTTAATAACCAATCCGAACACCTTTCGGATTGGTTATTAAATCTAAAAACCTAAATTAATCTATCTACGATTATCTAGATCTATTCTTGCTAGGGTTAGGTTTAGGGATGGTTTAGAAATGCAATTAAATCTCAACGCTTTCTATACCCGAATGAAGATCTATGAGGAGTTATGGTAATTATCAATAAAGGGGATTAGATCCATTCGGGAAGGTGTTCCTTTCTCTAGGTTCTTGTCCTTCCTTTAGAGATCCTTACCCTAACCTCCATGGAAAACGCACGCAACCGGGCCTTTACACTACGGTGTCATCGTTACCTCGAGGGGTAGGATGCCGTAGGGCGCGGTATGTGCGTGTATGCATTGAGTCCTATTGTAAATATTTGGTGGGTAAGAAAGGGATGAGAGATCTCATCTCTCAAAATCCTTCCCCGAAACTAAACCCTAAACAAGTTCCTAGGGCATGAAATTAAATCTACCTAGGGCAAAGAATTAAAATCTACACTAGGGCGAGAAATTAAATCTACTTACCGATGCATCCCTCCAATCATCCATGCAGGGTTGTCAGATCTAAATTTCTGAATGGAAAGGAAACACCGATGCTCTCCAAAAAGAGATCTGAAATTTATTATTAAAAGGAGGCATAAGAAATTACAATGATTAGAGTTCCTATTTATAAAGAATAGGAAACCCTAAGGTTACATTTGTTTCGCATGTCTTAAATTACAAAAATAGCCCTTAAGAAATCTTTTCAGAGCCGCCAAAGTATTTTGGTAAAAATTTCTTCGAGTACGGGCACCAGACGGCCGCGGAACCGCGGCAATGGCAGGCTTAGGCCGCGGTTCCGCGGCCCTTTGACAAGATTGGGTGCTGAAACTTTTGGGCTATGTTCTGGGTTTCTTGGGGCTTCTGGTTCTTTGGTTCTTTTATCAATTGGGCTTCTACATTAGTTCCAGATCTTCAGTGAAAACTTGTAGTGATCTTTTAACCGTTTGCCTTAACATTTTGGACCTTGCGTTGCCTTACTGATTGTGAACTGTTCTTCGTCTAGGCTTGACTAAGATCCTCCTATTTGTTGGTCAAAAGTCCTTCTTTGGTGTCGTCTTTTGTCTTTTTCACTATTTTCGCTCCAAGAACCTGTAACCTGTAACATGTAGCAGACATGCGTCAAAAGCACCTGTTTATTTATAAAAAGAATAAGAATGGGGAATATAATAATGCAATATTATGGTCTGAACACTCCCACTGTGCTTTGATTTCCACCCTAGCACGGCTCTACTGAGTCGTGCAAACAGGTGTTTTTTGGGTACAGTCCCGATTCACATGGAGGCAATGAGCGATAGGAGGGGATTCGTCTCTCCCGGTATTGGGGGTTGATGTTGCGCTATGCACGACTGGCCATAACAGGAAATCCCTGGCCAGGGTTGCAGTGATATACTGGTAAGAGTTATCAGTAGTTTCACGAATGTTATGGACCTCACGTCGGCATGACTTATCGAGCTATTGGGGTCTGACGTTTACCACCCCTAGGCGAGATATGTGACATATCAGACGAACGGACCGGACTGTATGGTAAGTGTTACTGGTTGGATTCACAGGAGTGTGAGCGGGCTTGCTCGTCGATCTTCTGATCGCTCAATACCCGGGTGGCCGTTACGTTTAGCAGACCGCTTGCGGCTTGTGGGTGTTTGATATGATCATCACCTGCTGCCGGCGTATTGACGAGTCTTTAGAGTCCTACACAGAGGTTTCCTGGCTCAAGCGAAACAAAATAGGAGCGCATATGAGATACGTGCGGGACCGAGAATAATGCGTGTATGTGATACCATATTCTATTCTCGCGATGAATGTATCGATTGGTTGTATGTGATATAACCTAGTTATCGAATCGAAGATTGATTCAATAAGTCGATACATTGGATACTAGTCGGTTATATGCGACATGACCGGGTCATTGAATCAAGTGTTGATTTAATGATTTAATGTATAATTATATATTAGATATATTACTTTGCATTAACTAGTATTGGTTCACTTTAAATGGATTTTCTCACTTGAAATGCACAAGTTGTATATGTGATATATTTTTTGTGCACTTATTTGTATCATGTTTGATAATACATGATAGTTTGGGTGTATGTTTAGTTTAAACCATGGTTATGTTAATGGTTAGGGTTTTTATTTACTTATTCATTCATTTATTTATTTATTCATTTTTTGGAAGATAAATAGAGTGGTGGCTTATTTTGTTTCTTTCATGAAACTTCTTGAAGTGTTGAAAGCTTGACCATTTTGTTTGTTTTCTTTAACCTAACCATTCAACCTAACCATGGTTCATTCTCTACACCTAACTATGGTTGCCATTATGATATGTATCATTTTATTTCCTTTTTAAATAAAACTTATCATATTCTTTTCTTCTTCTTCTTTTTCATCAACAAGAAGAAAAGCTTGCAACCTTTAATGGCAACTTGAGAAAAAGAGTGAGAAATCCAATTCTAAAGTGAACCCACTTCCTATTTTTTCATCCTCTACCTCTTGCCAAGTAGTATAGGGTGTTTTCTTCACAAGTTTCATAACTTGGTGAAGTTGGAGCTTGATCTTGAGTTGCCTCGACGTAGATCATCTTCGGCATCGAAGCCGAGGACCTAGCCCGATCATTTCTTCGATGAAGCCGATTCTAGAGTCCGGGATCCGATATGGACAGCGGAGGGACATCATCACGAAGCCTAGGAGGTGGAGGACCGGATCTACAAAGGTTGTAGCCCCTTCCCTTTTAGTTAAATTTGTTTACTTTCTTGCATCGCTTACACATCTAGTTAACGATCCGTATTAGGGTTTGTAGGCATATGAAAAATTTGAATTGGGCATGTTTGATCTGTTGTGAGACCTCATTAGTGTGCCTAGGAACCCTACAGTGGTATCAGAGCCTAGCTAGAGCCTTAGGCGATGCGTAGACAGAGTTAGAAGTTCGATCGACCCGAAACCCTAATTCAAAACGTCTCTCTGTACATTTTTTAAAAACTGGGTTTTTTCCAGATTAAAAATTCTTAAAAAATTCAGCAAGAAGATCTAAGAATTATAGTGCAAAACGGAGCTCCTGAATCATCTAAACCGCCGTGGAACAGCGGCAGAAGCATGGCTTCTGCGGCGGTTCCGCGGCCGTTTGGTCACATTGCCCAATAATTTTTGCACAGTAATTCCTATATTTTGGTTCTGGATTTTCTGGGATTTTTTAATATTTATTCAAGAGTTGAATATTCTGGGTTGTATTGGGAGTTCGTAAATTCGATCGGATTATCAAACTTTGTCTATGTGTTTTTCCGGGTAATTTTAGAATATGTTAAAAAGTTCGACCAGATATAAATACCCACTTTTTCCCCTGCCGGGAAATTTCCAATTGTTGGATTTTTCCATAGTTTAATGACGTTCCAAGTAGTGCAAGTAACGCGATGGTCCCTCTAGAAGACAACAAACCTTAACTCGATTATGTGACCGTCTTGAACTGCCCTTTGAACCTTAGGGTTTGGGGCAGTACGGCGTGCCACATGTGAGGCGTTGGCTTGACCCTTCTACGGCTGGACCGTTGGTACTGAGGCACGAAGTGAATGTTTTTAAAACTTATTTCATGTGTTGAGCTGTTTCGGGAAAACTTGGGTATTCGATTGTTCGATCGGAAAGTTCAACATTTTCTATTTATCCGTAATGTGATACAATAATTGGAATTCACAAATAGTTATGAGATAACTAAATGAATGTTATAAATCAAGCACTTTAGTCTCACTTGATCGGTTGCCACGGAATTTTGATGTGATCAAAAGTCCATCGCAATCACGTAGCGTACGCGGACACTTGCCGGGTAAACTTAATAGACAGCCTCACCCCATAGCCCGACCAAGTGACTGTAGGAGAACCCCGTCGCCGAAAGCATCCGTTCGGGTGCTCGCGGCAGCGGTGTTCCTCCTTGGTGCACTTCGTCGTCGGCGTCAGGGGTGCGGCCGCCTGCTAAAGTTTGCAACGAGCATTCGATCAAAATGTCGGGAATCTTGTTGAATTGCCCGACTTGATTTTGAAAAGAGTTTTCGATAATGAGACTAAAATGCGGGGTTTATAATTGTTAGGCATGTGATGTCTAAGTATTTCATTTGATTAGGCATGCGATGTCTAAAGAGGATGCGGATCTGTTGTAGTTTTACACTTTCTTTTCTGTGACCGTAAGTGTAATATGTGATATCGCCGGTTTCGTTACTATATGTCAACGACAATTGGGATGCGCATATTTACTTACGTTGATGACATGTGATGTTATTTGTTGCTGGATATGTTATATTGGATCGTCGTGTTTGAATAGCCGGGTTTTTTTTATGTGAGATGAGTGTTTTTCTTTTTCATTCATGTAAAAACTTGTATGTAATATTCTTTTATTGGGGCACTTCCAGGTTGCGGATGATGTCACCGTTTGTATATTATTTACTTTTCTGCATTAGGATAGACCCAAGGAGGAGGGCACAAGTAACCGGGTTCTAGGGTCCAGTGGGAGACCAACTCGAGGAGTCGAGTCCGGGTCTCGTAACCCTAGAATTGGTAGGGTTGCTTGCCGCTCTCGTAGGGGTCTAGGGGTATGGGATTGGCTATTCATCACGACCGTGGAATCCGTGTTTTATACTGGCTCGTATTGAAAACACGGACGTCCTAGTATATCCAATATTTCATATGATACTTTCTGCTGCGTTATCTGTGATGTGATCATGTGATATATTCAGATAGATACAGTATATAGTATATATGATATATTATATAGACGTTGCTTATGTTTTACACCCGCACTAGCCCTGCCTCGCTCTGGCGTTAGTTACCTAACCTAACGGTGCAGACGGGACATTGAGGCGAATGCGGATGGCATAAGCGTACGTTATATTTATCTGTGATGTTTAGGTGGACTTAAATGATGGGACATTCATTAATGAGATTAATGAAAGAAAATAAACCTAATTGATGTTGTGGAATCGAATTTCAAAAATAAAACAGGTAGCTACAGTTCTTGCTTTGCATCGCGGTGTTCCTTATAGAACATCCTGCACCTTATTCGATGAGGAAAGGACCGAGATCCCTTCACCGGGAGTGACTCATTTAGCAATAATTGGCAGATGCTACAACCCTCGGTTTGTCTTTTGATCGCTTCTATAGTTTCCGCTTTGCACAGTGATATATATGATATATCCCGCACCTCATTCGACGAGGAAAGGGCCGACGATCCCTTCACCGGGAGTGACCCCTTTAGCAAAACTAGAAAAGCCTCAAAAACATTCCATTTAAAAACCATTTGATTCCGCAACGAGATCAAGTTCAAAGCGTTAAAGGTTTTCATAAAAACCATTCGCAACCCTCCGTCATTTTAGGAAGTAGAGTACTTAGTATTCGTGCTGTGTTTGTTGACCATAGTCAAGGCACAGTGTACGGTAGCTAAGTGATGTCTTCCTACACCGCATATGATGCGATTAGTTAGGACAGTCGCGTGACTTTGTTGACCTTAGTTAAGGGTCATGTGGGTGGGTCTAATTAATCACGAAATGACGGGTAGAACTTGACTAGTACTTATGATTTGTTGACCATAGTTAAGGTTATAAGTGCTTGGGGTAAAAATCTTTATCGGGAGTTTCAAGTGTTGAAATTTGCAATGAGATTGCATACCATCTATATGATAGTTGGATCCCGATACCCACTGTGAGTAATTGTTACTCCTGGGAGAGTTTTGCACTTTACAATTAGCCGATCAAGTAGGTGTCTAGAAAGGTGTCAACGGGGTTACGCCTCTGGGAAAATGAGGTTTATATTAATTAGGTTCGTGCGAAAGCACGGGGGACCTCCCTCAAAGTACTGACACTGGCCTGGCTGAAAGATTGGCGAACTTGTAGTGTGTAATTAATCCCGGCTAGTCTTTCCTTTTAGTGTTTGAAGGAAGATTTGATAAAAACAGTAGGAGCCATCCTGATTAGATAAAATTATAACCAATGGGATTACCAGAATTCCCGTGCCGCCCAAACGAAGAAAGTGCATACTGATGCATCATCTTCGGGTGTGTTCATTATACAGAACTGTTTCTCAGTATTCTTTATGTCCTGGATATGAGATACCGGATCAGGATCCCGCATATGTAATTTGTTACATGGGCTACAGATAGGTAAAGAACTGAGAATGGGTGATAAGTTTCATGAGACAGAAAACGGGGCAAGTGTTGCAGCCAAGTCTGTTGGTCACTGTCACCCTGTATTACCAATACATTGATTCTGAACAAATGCTATTAGATACCGAACCTGATATACAAAATCATATCAGTCTCTTTATTAGTAAAGAAAGGATATAATTTTGTATTAGTGGATAATGTTTTGAACATTTCCTATATAAAAAGTTGATCGGTTCAGGCACGTTATTTAAAAGCATTAATGTTCTAAATCAAACTACAGTTCTTAGTATACAGAACACACACAAGAGGAAGAGTTCAGAAATGAACGAATTCTTCTTGAGGTATTGTAGACTAGGTCATATCAATGCGACCCGACTAGCTGAAGTTACATATAGATGCATATTTAAATCAGTTTGAATTTACATTTTGTGAAACTTGCCAGTCATGTCACAAAGATAAGATGACCATAGCTCCGTTTACTGGAAACAGAGAAAGAGTTAGTGAACTCTTGGGATGATACATGTTGAATTTACATTTTGTGAAACTTGCCAGTCATGTCACAAAGATAAGATGACCATAGCTCCGTTTACTGGAAACAGAGAAAGAGTTAGTGAACTCTTGTGATGATACATGTTGATGTATAAAGGTCCCCAGTTTACACATGCCAAGACCGATTCTTTGTACTTCATTACATTCTCTGATGATCTCTCAAGATTCAGACATATGTTCCTGTTGAAACACAAGTCCGAACCTTTTGAGATATTCACGGAATATAAGTTAGAAGTAGAGAACCAAAATGAGGGTATAAGTATTATGTCCTTTGATGCGATCAGGGAGGAGAATACTTGAGCACGGAATTCCTGGACTATTCTAAAGGAGAATGAGATTCTCTCTCAGCATTACTCCTCCGTATACGCCATAGCACGATGGTATATCGGGGCGGAGCAGTTGCACCCTATTTGATATGGTGCGCTCTATGATGAGTACTACTGAGTTACCTGTTTCCTTTTGGGAGTTATGCGCTTGAGAAGCTGCATACCTATTAAATAGGGTTCGAATCAGATCACAGCCTACCACTCCATATGAGATATGGTATGGGAAGAGCCCATGTCTTAAGCTAGTTAAGATTTGGGGTTGTCCGGCCTATGTCTAAAAGCAAAATCCGGACAAGCTCGAGCCAAGGTCTGTAACGTAGAACTGGAAAGGTTCCAGCTATACAAACTACAGCAGATGATTTGATAGAACTAAAGGATTCAATAGTAACCAACGAACCTCAGCCTCTCCGCCGATCTAGTAGGGTTCCTCACCCACCTGAGAGATACTTCGATTTCTCTGTGACAGTGGGAGCGAGGATTGCATCATGAGATGATGACCCAACTAGTTTCGAGCTGGCCATCAGGAGTAGGACTCTATAAGAATGGCTGGATGCTTAGTGATCTGAGATGGAATCCTTATACACCAACAAAGTATGGACTTTGGTTGCTTTATTTGAAGGGTTAAATCCCCATCAGGAGCAAGTATATCTTGAGAAGATTACTTGGTGTAGATGGAAAAGTTGAGACTTTCAAAGCTAGACTTGTTAAAGGTTTTCGTCATCAACCAGGCATGGATAATGATGAAACCTTTTCTGGGGCCTATGCTTAAGTCCATCCAGATCCTACTTACCACGGCTACATACCATGACTACGATATCTGGCGGTTGGGTGTCATGACTGCTTTTCTAAATGATATTTTGGAAGAGAGCGTCTATAAGTACACAGCCAGAGGGCCTCGTAGACAGTGGGAGCAGCGGAAACGTGTGCAAGATGTTTTATGTGATAAAACAGGCATCGCGGAGTTGGAACATCTATTTTGATGAGTTAGTCAAAGAGTTTGACATCATCAAAATGGTAGATGAACCTTGTATATACAAAAAGGTAGTAGAGAGTATGGTGGTGATCCTCGTAGAGTACGTGGATGACATACTCTTGATAGGGAAGTAGTTTCCTATGCTACGCTCGATCAATCTCCGCTTATCACAATGATTCTCCATATAGGATCATAATGATACCTCCTAAATCCTGGGTTTTGGATCTATGAGATAGATCTAGATGGATGTTAGGATTCTCACTAGTTGTAGTGAGATGGTATCAATCGATCCCGGGGAGAATCACTAGAAAGGTTCCAGGGTAATATGGATGACTGATGTCAGTCGCAGGCATTGTCTTTACCCTCAGTAGAGGAACGGTATGTTGGAAGAGTTCCAAGCTAGATACCGTGACAAACTAGACGATAAAGGCTGGTAACATCGCTATTAAAGATACTACCAAAGAGGAAGTTTGGGTGTATATTGGTTTATGAGATGAATTAGATTCCTATCATTGTATGACAATGAAAATGTGGCTTTGGCCCAGGAACCCTGGTCCCATCAGTGACCCAGACATATTCTGAGGCAGCATCACCTGATCATGAAGATAGTTGATCTCCAGGGTGATCGAGGTTAGGAGAGTAGACTCAGAGGACAACACAACGGATCCACTCACGAAGGCCTTTTCCTAAAGAGAGACTTTTAGGGGATGGTTGAGTATTAGATACTACAACTACTGCTACAGATGGCCCTAGTGCAAGTGGGAGATTGTTAGTTATATGTATGCCCTAGAGGCCATTACTGTACATTGGATATATATTGTAGTGGATGCTGGGACATATATAGGTAGGACTTTCTTGCTCGACATGATAGTACGCTATCTGGTTGCTCTTTATCTTAACATGTATACTTTCTGTCTCTCTGTTACATGTTGATAAAGCCCTTAGGATGTGTACTCGACTTCCAGGACTATGATACAGATCATACTAGTGGGGCCTGGGTAGTCTATGAGTACATCCTTCAATGTTCCTAGTCGTAGGAATATCGAGACGGGGCATAGATATTCCAGAGTAGACTAGCGTATATCTTCTCGACCCATGTGATGGGCGATGGATGATCCCATATCCATTGGTGTTTTACATCAGAGATGGTATGCGGGTGCTCAGTGGAGACTGGGTACACTGAACGGACTCACCGAGAACTCCCAGATGGTATTATACCTCACGTCAGATGGCAGTTCTCTGGTGACACTGGTACAGCTTAGTCTGTTGACCCGAGATCGTCATAGAGTCTTGTGTGTCTCCCACTGTGCTTTGATTTCCACCCTACCATGGCTTTACTGAGTAGTGCAAACAGGTGTTTTTTGGGTACAGTCCCGATTCACATGGAGGCAATGAGCGATAGGAGGGGATTCGTCTCTCCCGGTATTGGGGGTTGATGTTGCGCTATGCACGACTGGCCATAACAGGAAATCCCTAGCCAGGGTTGCAGTGATATACTGGTAAGAGTTATCAGTAGTTTCACGAATGTTATGGACCTTACGTCGGCATGACTTATCGAGCTATTGGGGTCTGACGTTTACCACCCCTAGGCGAGATATGCGACATATCAGACGAACAGACCGGACTGTACGGTAAGTGTTACTGGTTGGATTTACAGGAGTGTGAGCGGACTTGCTCGTCGATCTTCTGATCGCTCAATACCCGGGTGGCCGTTACGTTTAGCAGACCGCTTGCAGCTTGTGGGTGTTTGATATGATCATCACCCGCTGCCGGCGTATTGACGAGTCTTTAGAGTCCTACACAGAGGTTTCCTGGCTCAAGCGAAACGAAATATGAGCGCATATGAGATATGTGCGGGACCGAGAATAATGCGTGTATGTGATACCGTATTCTATTCTCGCGATGAATGTATCGATTGGTTGTATGTGATATAACCTAGTTATCGAATCGAAGATTGATTCGATAAGTCGATACATTGGATACTAGTCGGTTATATGCGACATGACCGGGTCATTGAATCAAGTGTTGATTTAATGATTTAATGTATAATTATATATTAGATATATTACTTTGCATTAACTAGTATTGGTTCACTTTAAATGGATTTTCTCACTTGAAATGCACAAGTTGTATATGTGATATATTTTTTGTGCACTTATTTGTATCATGTTTGATGATACATGATAGTTTAGGTGTATGTTTAGTTTAAACCATGGTTATGTTAATGGTTAGGGTTTTTATATACTTATTCATTCATATATTTATTTATTCATTTTTTGGAAGATAAATAGAGTGGTGGCTTATTTTGTTTCTTTCATGAAACTTTTTGAAGTGTTGAAAGCTTGACCATTTTGTTTGTTTTCTTTAACCTAACCATTCAACCTAACCATGGTTCATTCTCTACACCTAACTATGGTTGCCATTATGATATGTATCATTTTATTTCCTTTTTAAATAAAACTTATCATATTCTTTTCTTCTTCTTCTTCTTCATCAACAAGAAGAAAAGCTTGCAACCTTTAATGGCAACTTGAGAAAAAGAGTGAGAAATCCAATTCTAAAGTGAACCCACTTCCTATTTCTTCATTCTCTACCTCTTGCCAAGTAGTATAGGGTGTTTTCTTCACAAGTTTCATAACTTGGTGAAGTTGGAGCTTGATCTTGAGTTGCCTCGACGTAGATCATCTTCGGCATCGAAGCCGACGACCTAGCCCGATCATTTCTCCGATGAAGCCGATGCTAGAGTCCGGGATCCGATATGGACAGCGGAGGGACATCATCACGAAGCCTAGGAGGTGGAGGACCGGATCTACAAAGGTTGTAGCCCCTTCCCTTTTAGTTAAATTCGTTTACTTGCTTGCATCGCTTACACATCTAGTTAACGATCCGTATTAGGGTTTGTAGGCATATGAAAAATTTGAATTGGGCATATTTGATCTGTTGTGAGACCTCATTAGTGTGCCTAGGAACCCTACACTTACGACTTACGAAGGAAAAACACACTTAGGAGTCCCCACGACTCCTAAGGAGAAAGTACACCTACGAGATTCTTTCGACTCGTAGGAAGAAAATGCTTTTATGGGACCCTTACGGCTCATAAAATTGAAAAGCCTTAGGGGATAGGGACCTAAACCTGTCTCCTAAGCCATCGCTCCCCAATGGGTAAAGGCAAATGATGAATTGCTCCTGGCACCTGTGCTTTAGCGTTAGCAACGCTGATGCCGACCCCTACCCTAAAATTCCAAACTTCCGATCCAATAGACCCCTAAGTCTTTAAACTGGGAAAAGATGACCTCGAAGTCGTTAAACTGGGAACAGATGGCCCCTAAGTCATTAAACTGGGAACGAGGGAAATTCCCTCATGGCAAATGATGATTCTCTCCTGGTACCATATTCCAGTGTAGCAGTGCTGATGCCAAACCAAAACCAAAATCGCCAAATCCTCTCATGGCAAATGTCACGACCCGAATGTACGGAACGTGACTGACACTTAGATTACGAGACGTCTAAAGGCGTAACATAACCTAAGTCAGCCAAAGCCCAGAAACTCTAAACCAGAATCAACAAGAGCGAAGGAAAACCTTTTATGAAAACGACTAAAAAATCAATTAAGTTGCATTAACCCCTTTTTAAAAACATCAAAAATTTTCCGAAAATTTCGGCAGAGTCTCTTTTGTAAATACTAGCCCCCAAAAATGGGTACAACGAGATATATAACCTGTAATGAATAAATGGCATCCCCAAGCGGGAGCTAGCTCTTCGCCCAAGGCGGATCATAACCACACACAATATATATGCAATATCAAGTAAATAAGCATAAGGAAGCACAAAAAAAACCACACACACACAACGTCGGCTCAAGTGAGCTCGACCCCAGAAAAACCACATATACACAAATCTCTCGGTCTCATCACTAGGTCGCATATACAAATAAGAAGTAGTAGATGGAGAATACTAGATACAATGGTAGTACAAAAAAGAGGTAAAATGTCCTGGCAACCCACTTACGAGCAATGCCGCGAGTCTGAGCAAAAGAAGCCAATGATAAGATAAGCCAGCCGCTATAAGGCTGACGGGTCCGACCTGCAAGACAATGTGGCACAACGGGGGTGAGTTGCTAGCTCGTGAGTAGCAAGTAACATCTAATAAGGGTATCGTAAGAATGCACGCAAATGCGTCACAACATGTATGTCTAGATGTGATGTAATGCCACCAGTATGTATGCACATGTATGCAACATCAATACGAAATCTTTAAGTGTTTAAAATATTATAAGCTCTGCATTCTTAACTTAGAAAAAAGAATATCTGTGCAATAGCTAAAGTACTATCAATGAAATCATCTGAAAACCGTGTCAAGCATCGACACTAAATGTGGAAATATATATGTCTTAATGTCTCACTATATCAATGTCTCAA
The DNA here is from genome assembly GCA_030015575.1 of Agapanthus africanus. NCBI lineage: Eukaryota > Viridiplantae > Streptophyta > Magnoliopsida > Asparagales > Amaryllidaceae > Agapanthus > Agapanthus africanus. Next base: position 78,437,641 of record CM057339.1, on the reverse strand, counting down.
TACATCGGGCTCCGTCAGTCCGGATCGGCCCATATCATCAAATCTCACGACAACGGTCGGTATCCTCCGAATATCCGCCACGCCAGACATCACCGGTAGGTAGTCTTCCCCTGCCAGGCTCATCGTCTACAACTCGATCTTCTTGCTCCTGGATACCATACCGGGCCCACCATGTACCCGAGACGATTCATCCACTCCTCGAATCAGGTCTCGAAATCCAACAGAAAATATGAAAACTCATGGTGGATGACACATACATCACGAGAAAACAGCAACTTTATTTTAAAAATGATAATAATAAACTTTTGTTAAATTCTTGCGGTTTTCCCCAAAATCCAGAAATCGCATCAATACTGAAATTCTTAAGAAAATCATAATACCCAACATGTTGTATATGATAAATACTTATGATGTCAAGGTATGCAATGTGATTTATGGCTAGGAACCTATATAAGCATGATGACGAAGTGATGTATATATCTATGCTATGCAATTCAATGTATCATATACGATACAAGTGTTGATACTGAACTAAGCAGGTTCTACAGTGCTCGTGGCATGGCAATTACCAAAGGCGTGTGTGTCACATGAATAGTGCGCGTGCAACATGAGCCAATGGTAATGGTGTAAGTGTCCTAAAGGGTAATATCACATATAAGTATATAGATATCTATGCAATGCCAGTAGACGAATAACTAGAAGGGTATGCATATGAATGAGATGGTTAACTAACTAACAATGCATATAGTCTTGCAAGAATAAAGTGATCCTAACTATGGGGCGCCTCGCATCATCCAGACGATTCTCCCATAGATGTATACATCTACTCACCTGGAAGCCTAGCTAATCAGATCCAGCCACCGCTTTGCCTTTGCGCACCGCGTCCGATATTTCCGCAACCGATCCTTAAATTGCATAACACACAACATAAGATTACACCTCATGAAACAACGCAAGTCACCATATGAAAAGATCAACGCTCATAAATTAGGCACAACGTGCACTCGGTGCGCGGAAAACACACGAAAATCGCTAAAACCTTAACTAAAATCGTCATTTCGGGGCAACCGCCAAAACTAAAACCCGACTAAACCAAACTCTGCATTCGCACACCCTACAAGTCGTAGTAGATGCTAACAACATCATCATGATAACGCAATTAAGTCACTTTCTAATAATTTAGAAAACCTAGTAAGCATTCGCGTAAAAATTCCGATGCAAACCTCGCGGATTAACGACTTAGCGATCGTAATATCGCACAAATTTCCAAACTAACCCATTAGATGGCCACAACACTAACTTAAACCCACTTATCCTACTTCAAACCCTAATTACAACATCAAACCTTTTCTTGAAATTTCCTAAACAAGAATTTATAACCAAATTTCACACTTAAACTTTCTAATCTAGCATATTTAAACTACAATTAAACAACTAGATTAGAATTATACCTTACAAGTTGTGAACCCTAGCTTGCACTAGCCTACAAGACACCTCCTTTCTCTATGTATTGAACAAATTAGGGTTTGAGAAGAGGTAGAATAGGAATTTGGTTTGAATTAGTGAAGAAAAGTGTGTATTTTTGTAGATTTTTGTTGATTTTTGAAGCAATTTTGAAGCAAGAAAGAGAGGGGGAAAATGGGGTTTGCAGCAGGTTGGGCTCGGCCTGGGGGTTGGGAGGGTGTGTGTGTGAGAATTGTGTAGAAAATTCTACACAAAAACTAACTTCTAAGGTCATTTAATGAATGTTACATCAAACTTTTACAAAAAAAACCCATTTTAATGCAATTTTTAAACCATAAAACCACAATTCTTGGAAAGTTTTGGTAAAATTTTTGTTAATACTATATTTTAGTTTATAATGGTTCCTAATTATGTAATTTACCCATTTAAATTTGTATTTAACTCTAATTTAATGTATTTTTAAAAGCTTAAAATAATAATAAAACTAATTAATTAAGGAAATTTTTTTAATTAACTAGAAATTTTTAAGTGACAATTTAGTGACCAAATTCTAGCAATATCTTATCTAAATTTTGTATAATTAGACCTATATTGAAAAATACTTTGACTTTTTACGGAAAAGACTGATTATTTTGCCGATTATCGAAAAACTGCCTAAACGATTTTCGAAGCATTACAATCTTCCCCCCTTAAAGAAATTCGGTCCCCGAATTTAGAGTTTAACTATGCGTACCTTCAAAAAGATGGGAATATCTCTTTCTCATCTCAACCTCGGTCTCCCAGGTGACCTCCTCGCTGTTCGGGCCACGCCAAAGAACCTTAACGGACGGTATAACCTTCGAGCTCAATTTCTTCACCTGCCGATCCAAGATGACCACCGGCTGCTCGGTGAATGAAAGATCGTGCTCTAGCTGGATCGTCTGGTGCTGAATCGCATGGGAAGAGTCATGAAGGTACTTGCGGAGCATCGAAACATGAAACATGGGGTGAACATCGGGGAAGCTGGACAGAAGAGCTAACCGATAAGCCACTGAACCGACACGCTCTAGGATCTCGAAGGGACCAACATATCTAGGACTAAGCTTCCCTTTCCGCCCAAATCTCATCACACCCTTCATCGAAGAGACCCTCAGGAAAATATGATCGCCAACAGCAAACTCGAGTCGGCGACGACGCCTGTCAGCATATGATTTCTGCCTACTCTGTGCCGCTCTCATCCTGTCCCGAATCAGCTGTATCTTTTCGGTCATCTCCTGTACGATCTGCGGCCCTAAAATACTGCTCTCCCTGAGCTCTGTCCAACATACAGGCGATCGACATCTCCTCCCATATAAAGCCTCGAAGGGTGCTATCTGAATCGTCTTCTGGAAGCTATTATTGTAGGAGAACTCGATCAAGGGAAATGATGATCACAGCTACCACCGAAATATAAAACACAAGCTCTGAGCATGTCCTTAAGAGTTTGAATAGTACGCTCTGACTGACCGTCAGTCTGCGGGTGAAAAGCTGTGCTAAAACTCAATCGGGTGCCCAAAGCCTCCTGAAGTTTCCCATAATCGGCTGGTAAACTGGGTGCCCCGGTCGGACATGATGCAAGTCAGGATACCATGCAGTCGCACGATCTCATCAATATAAATCTGGGCGTACTGAGCAAATCCAAAAGTGGTCTTCACTGGCAGGAAGTGAGCCGCTTTCGTCAGTCAATCCACAATCACCTAAATAGAGTCATACCCTCGACTGGTCCTGGGTAGACCCACAATAAAGTCCATGGAGACCTGTTCCCACTTCCACTCAGGGATGGGCAAAGGCTGTAACTCGCCGGCTGGCCTCTGGTGCTCGGCCTTGACTTGCTAACAAGTCAGGCATCTCGATACAAAGTCTGTAACATCCTTCTTCATCCCGTCCCACCAATAAACCTCTCTCAAATCATGGTACATCTTGGTGGAACCTGGATGCACACTGTACACTGATCTATGTGCCTCCTCAAGAATATCACGCCTCAGTCCCTTAGAATCTGGTACGCACAGTCGAGTCCCAAATCGAAGTATCCCCTGATCATCAATCACGAACTCAGAAACTCTGCCCTGCAGTATCTGCTCGGTAATCTCTAAAATATGGGCATCACCGGACTGTGCCTCGCGGATACGGTCAAGTAACTGTGGACGTGCTCTGAAATGGGCCAGTTGTCCCCCTGTAGGAGTAAACTCAAACTGCACTCTGCTGTCACATAAAACCTGCCAATCCGCCGTCGACTGCATCTGTACTGCGCTCAAACAAGATAAGCTACCTCCGGGCCTCCTACTCAAAGCATCTGCCACCACATTCGCCTTGCCCAGATGGTATAAAATCTCGCAGTCATAATCTTTCACCAACTCCATCCAACGGCGCTGTCTCAGATTTACATCTCGCTGCTGAAAGATATACTTCAAGCTCTTGTGGTCAGTGAATATCTGGCACGACTCGCCGTATAGGTAATGTCTCCAGATCTTAAGTGTAAATACCACTGCAGCCATCTCTAAATCATGAGTGGGGTAGTTCTGTTCGTGTTTCCTCAACCGCCGAGACGCATACGCGATAACTCTGTCGCGCTGCATCAATACACAGCCCAGCCCAACTCGAGAAGCATCACAATATACTACGAAACCACCCGATCCTTAAGGCAATGATAACACTGGTGCAGTAGTCAGACGAGTCTTCAACTGCTGGAAGCTATCCTCACATGCCTGGGTCCAATCGAAAGGAACCCCCTACCGGGTCAACCCGGTCAACGGTGCTGCAATACGAGAGAAATCCTGAACAAAACATCGATAATAGCCGGCCAGACCTAGAAAGCTGCGAACCTCCGTAACTGATACTGGTCTGGGCCAACGCTGCACTGCCTCGATCTTCTTCGGGTCCACACAAATACCATCTCTCGTCACTACATGACCCAAGAAGTCGACACTGTCTAGCCAGAATGCGCACTTCTAAAATTTGGCGAACAGCTGATGCTCCCTCAAAGTCTGCAATGTGATACGCAAGTGCTGCTCATGCTCCTCCCGGCTCCAAGAATAAACCAAGATGTCATCAATGAACACAATAATGAACTGATAAAGATACAGCTTGAATACACGGTTCATCAAGTCCATTAATGCTGCCGGGGTATTGGTGAGCCCGAACGACATCACCAAGAACTCATAATGACCATATCGAGTACGGAAAGCGGTCTTTGGAATATCCTCCTTCCGAACCCGCAACTGGTGATAACCTGACCGTAAATCAACCTTCAAGAAAAACCCTGCACCCTGGAGCTGATCGAATAAGTCGTCAATGCGGGGTAGGGGATATCTGTTCCGCACAGTAACCCGGTTCAGCTGACGATAATTAATGCATAAGCGCATGCTGCCGTCCTTCTTCTTAACAAACAGGACGGGAGCACCCCAAGGTGACACACTCGGTCGGATAAGCCCTTTGTCTAGCAAGTCCTGTAACCGATCCTTCAGCTCCCTCAGCTTCGCCGGGGCTATCCGATAAGACGGTATAGAGATAGGTCCCGTGCTGGGGATCAAGTCGATGTAGAACTCAATCTCGCGCTCTGGTGGCAGACCAGGAAGCTCGTCAGGGAATACATCAGGAAACTCTCTCACAACAGGGACCTGGTCCAACGGAACCTCTGTGGCGCTAGTATCATAAACATAGGCTAAGAATCCCTGACACCTTTTTCTCAAGAGCTGACCAGCACGAAGAGAAGAAATCAAGCTGGGAAGGGTAGCGCTACGATCTCCCTGAATAACAAGAACCGGCTCACCAGGAAAACTAAATCTGACCACCTTCTCACGGCAGTCTACAGATGCATAACAGGTGGCTAGCCAGTTCATACCAAGAAGAACGTCGAAGTCTAGCATATCGAGGATAATCAAATCAACTGAAGAATCCCTCTCCCCGATACGAACGGGACACGATCGGTACACAAATCGAGCAACAAACGACTCGCCTACCGGAGTAATAACGACAAGCGGATGATATAACAAAGAAGACTCTCAGCCCAACCTCGGTGCAAAGTATGTGGATACATAAGAATGTGTGGAGCCTGGATCAAATAATACCCGTGCATCAAAAGAACATACTGGCAGAGTACCTGTCACAACGACATTGGATGCCTGCGCATCCTGAGGAGTCAACGCGAACACTCGGGCCTGTCCACCACTAATAGCTGGCTGTCCTCTGCCTCTACCTCTGCCTCTGCCTCTGTCGCCTCGTCCTCTCTGAACATGACCTCCATGTCCACGACCTCTAGGAGCATCTGCCTGGCGTGGAGCCTCATTAGGGGTAGGAAGTAGAGCTCTCTGAGGAGATGGTGAAGGTGGTAAGGTCACATGTGGCACTGTCGCCACGCCCTGGCGCCCCATGGTACAGTCTCTGACATGATGGTACTGACTCCCACACCGAAAACATCATGGAGACGACTGCTGGGTCTGCGAATATGAACCAAATAACTGACCTCGTCTCAATCCTCTGCCACCACCATCTCCCGGAAAGAATCTATCACGGTGTCTACCCATCTGCTGCTGGGCTGGCGTATTAGTACGGATCCTCTTCGGCCCAGAAATGACCGGAGTCTTCGAAATGCGCTCCTCCAAAAGTAAGGCTGCATCTATCGCGGCTAAGTATGTGTCAAAGTGTTGGGTGCCGATGGCAAGGAATAACTGTGTATCAAGTCCTCGCACAAACCTCTTTATCCTCTTTTCTTCCGTGTCTACTAGGTACGGAGCATATCGAGACAGCTGGGTAAACTGTATATCATACTCAGACACTGTCATCCCAGGAGTCTTGCGCAAAGACTCAAAACTACGGGCTCGAGCATCTCGGACACTCTCCGGAAGGAAACGTGCAAGAAATGCAACTGTAAACTCGTTCCAGGTCATAGGAGGTAGACCTGCAGCTCGGCCTCTCTCTACTGAATCGTACTACGTCTGGGCAAGGCCCTCCAGACGAAAACTCACGAATTCCACCCATCTATCATCAGAACACCTCAACGAACGTCAAATCCTAGCCATCCTATCAAGAAATGCCTGTGGGTCCTCTGTCACATTCATGCCGGTAAAAACTGGAGGTCTCAGTCTCATAAACTCCTGTAGTGACATGGGGATAGTCGCAGTAGTAGCAGGAGTAACCGTCGGGGCCGCAGGTACAATCGTGATCTGTGCGGTGGAAGGAACGTCCTCGGATCTCTGTGCCCGACTGGACTCAACTAAAGATCCCATCATCTGTCGCAACTCCTGCATACCGGCCTCTAATCTGGCAATACGGTCAGAAGATGGCGGATCAATCTGACCCTGAGGTGTAGGCGTATCATCCCGCTCGATCCTCGCCTCAAACGAGCCCGCTCGAAACTCATCCCTAGCGGCAGCCCGCTTAGCTCTCGTAGTCTTTGGCGGCATCGAAGCTGGAATAAGAAACAGGAGCGATAAGAACATTGCAATTGAATCAAGGAATGCATGGAATCAAGGAGGAAATACAAGCAATGATGTCCTAAGGTCACTTAGGCGGAGTACCGTATCGTAAGTATGCCGCGGAACATACCCACTGTAACATTTTGAAAATTTAGAAATAAATAAAAATTAATTAATTTAATAATAATAAAAAAAAGGTTATTAAAAACAAATAAGTCAATTTCATAAGATGTATGTAAAACAATTTAAATTAAAATTTTAGTATGCAACATAAATAAGTTATAAGGGTTTTAGTGATAATTTTAGCTTCATTTTAATAAAATGTGTGTTTTGTAATAGCATAAGTTGTGAAGGGTTTTTAGGTAAAGTTTAGGATTTTGTGCAAATGGGAGTTTGTTAAGGCTATAAATGAAAAGGGGATAGAAAATTATTTAGTTCAGAGTTTTATTGCAAATTAAAACAAAATTAGGAGATAATGCAAGGACACCTCTTCCTTTCATGCACTCACACACACCTACACCTCCTCCTTGCATGAAAAGGGCACATCTAATTCCTTGACACCTCCTCCTACCACCTCCTTCTTCCCATCACCATATATATAAACTTGGTTCAGATCATTTAACAAGTTTAAATTCTGAGAATTTAAATAAAGGAAAGGAAAATCAAGAACAAACATAGATGAACAAAGGAAAGAAGAAGCGCTAGACAAGGAATTCATCATCATCAAGCTAGGACAAGAGGCTTAGCATCTTGGAGGGGTTATTCCAACAAATTATTGTGGGTGATATTCCTAATCACAGTAGGAGTTTAAGTTCTGTAGCTACTTAATTTAAAATGAACAAGTTCTATAATATCGTATTTTAGTAAAATATAGGCTCTGTAGTAATCTGGTTTTATTCAGAGAAAAATCAACTTAACAAAACAGTGCAAGAATGATATATGTGGAATATAGAGCCAACCATAGGAACACGAACACAGGGGATCGGTTTTGGGCCGGCGACAAGTATAGGAATTCCGGCATCGCCGGATTTATAGGAAGCTAGGTGGATTTGGCTTGCGGGGTAGGTTTCAGTGCATAATTTTGGCCATTTTGGTGTTATTTAAACAAGTTAATTTCACTGAATTTAGAATATGGAAGCTAATATCGGGAAAGATATCTAAAAACACAAAATACGACACGGTTAAAGCGTATCACGAACTGTTTTCTGTCGCGATACAGGTTTGGGTTAAAATCCAGTAAGGTTAAGTGTATGATAACTTGGAATAGTCATATACAATATAACTAGTATGTGGGAACGGGTGTTTTCATTTCCGTCATGTCGGAGTAGCCGTTTCCTTATATAAGTTAAATTGTGATGTTAGATTCAAATACGGGATTTTCGAAGGCAGCGAGGAAAGGAAAAGGATTGGCAATTACTGAGTAGATTCGACGTTTTCCGGTGAGTAGAATAAATATCTACCGGGAGATTTTGTATGGATGGCGTGATACGCCTGTAGTTAAGTTTAAATAAAAATGGGCTTTTGTAGGTTAAATTGATCATATGCATTCATATAGATATATATACATCGCCATGTTAATAATTGTTAGAACACTGCACAGTTATCGACGAGTTATGCCGCACCTGCACATATCTACATGTTACACTACACCTCGTCGATATTAACATGTCACATATACACTTAGTATTTATTATACTAAATATGATTCCCATCATACCTTGAACATCAATAATGGTAGTTATTTTCATAAACATTATCATATTTTATCTCCAAGTAGGTGTAGTTATGATATAAGATGCATTGGATTACTATGGATTTATGGCTTTGAGTTTCTATACACTATCGAAAGAATTCAATGATTTTTATGATAAATGTGACATGTCCACCATGAAATGTCGTTTTTTTTATTTGGTTTTGTTCCGAACCGGGTGAGGTAGATATACGGTTGCGGAATTCTTACGTATATCCGAGCTGGGTGGGGTAGCTATACAGCCGGATTCATGGTAGACCCGGTCGGGGCCGAGGGGCAGGGGCCGCACTTTAGGCGATGAGCCTAACGAGGATATTCGATACCAGAGTCAGTGGTAAACATGGCGGATATCTATGTGATACCGACCGGTGTTATTGATTGACAAGATCGTTCGGGGAACAATGCCTGATGAAACACCGAAGATTTGTGTCGATGTTGGACACGGGAAGAAAATGAACCTTATTTGGAAAATAATTGATGAGATTTCATTTTTGGATTTATATATTGAGTAGTACAAATTTATGCTTTCACCTGTTAGTATGCATCATATTCATCATTGTTGATATTAGTTCTAGATCGGCATACTTACATTATCAGCCGATATATGTTAGTTATATTCACTGAGTTGGCAACTCACCCCGTTGTGCCACAGTTCTTTGCAGGAGTCGAGTGGACGTATAGCAGCAGACAGATCCACTTATCAGTTTATCGCTCTTTTTGCTAGGTGGGTTACCTATATAGTAACCTCCTCTTTTGGTATTTTATATTAAATCTAAAGTTTCTCCATCAGACCCTGTATAATGACTTAGAACGATATGTGGTTATATGTATATTATTTCGACAGATAAGATCGTTTGGTTGTATTAAATAATATTTCTTTTATTTATGTCTGAGATTCTTCTTTGATTTCATATTATGATTTTGTATTAAATTCCACTGTTAATATTGTTGCTCCCAACTAGGGATGCAACCACACTTAACATTTTATACTTGTTTAATAATTTAACTTCATAAACTGTGATTTTTACTTAAAACTAAATTTCTATATAAAGAATTCTGCAAAAAGGATTTTGATCTTGGTTTTCGGCTTACTTGGACTGTGTGAATATCTTTAGATATTATACAATCTAAGTGCCGGTCACATCCAACTTTGGGTCGTGACACCCACGCTATGCCACTCTGCTTAAGTCACATACTCCATCTACCAAGGATCATCCTACACTTAGAAAGGTAAAACCTATGCTCTGATACCAACTTTGTTATGACCCGAAAGTATGGAACGTGACTGGCACTTAGATTACGAGACGTCTAAACGCGTAACGTAACCTAAGTCAGCCAAAGCCCAGAAACTCTAAACCAAAATCAACAAGAGTGAAGGAAAACCTTTTATGAAAATGACTTAAAAATCAATTAAGTTGCATTAACCCCTTTTTAAAAACATCAAAAATTTTCCGAAAATTTCGGTAGAGTCTTCTTTGTAAATACTAGCCCCCAAAAATGGGTACAACAAGATATATAACCTGTAATGAATAAATGGCATCCCCAAGCGGGAGCTAGCTCTTCGCCCAAGGCGGATCATAACCACACGCAATATATATGCAATATCAAGTAAATAAGCATAAGGAAGCACAAAAAAAACACACACACACACAACGTCGGCTCAAGTGAGCTCGACCCCAGAAAAACCACATATACACAAATTTCTCGGTCTCATCACTAGGTCGCATATACAAATAAGAAGTGGTAGATAGAGAATACTAGATACAATGATAGTACAAAAAAGAGGTAAAATGTCCTCGCAACCCACCTACGAGTAATGCCGTGAGTCTGAGCAAAAGAAGCCAATGATAAGATAAGCCCGCCGCTACAAGGCTGACGGGTCCGACTTGCAAGACACTGTGGCACAACGGGGGTGAGTTGCCAGCTCGTGAGTTGCAAGTAACATCTAATAAGACTATCATAAGAATGCACGCAAATGCGTCACAACATGTATGTCTAGATGTGATGTAATGCCACTAGTATGTATGCACATGTATGCAACATCAATACGAAATCTTTAAGTGTTTAAAATACTGTAAGCTCTGCATTCTTAATTTAGAAAAAAGAATATCTGTGCAATAGCTAAAGTACCATCAATGAAATCATCTGAAAACCGTGTCAAGTATCGACACCAAATGTGGAAATATATCTGTCTCAATGTCTCACTATATCAATATCTCAATACATCGGGCTCCGTCGGTCCGGATCGGCCCATATCATCAAATCTCACGACAACGGTCGATATCCTCCGGATATCCGCCACGCCAGACATCATCGGTAGGTAGTCTTCCCCTGCCAGGCTCATCGTCTACAACTCGATCTTCTTGCCCCGGGGTACCATACCGGGCCCACCATGTACCCGAGACGGTTCATCCACTCTTCGAATCGGGTCTCGAAATCCAACAGAAAACATGAAAACTCATGGTGGACGAAACATACATCACGAGAAAACCGCAACTTTATTTTAAAAATGATAATAATAAACTTTTGTTAAATTCTTGCGGTTTTCCCCAAAATCCACATCAATACTGAAATCCTCAAGAAAATCATAATACCCAACATGTTGTATATGATAAATACTTATGATGTCAAGGTATGCAATGTGATTTATGGTTAGGAACCTATATAAGCATGATGATGAAGTGATGTATATATCTATGCTATGCAATTCAATGTATCATATACGATACAAGTGTTGATACTGAACTAAGCAGGTTCTACAGTGCTCGTGGCATAGCAATTACCAAAGGCGTGTGTGTCACATGAGTAGTGCGCGTGCAAAATGAGCCAATGGTAATGGTGTAAGTGTCCTAAAGGGTAATATCACATATAAGTATATAGATATCCCTTCAATGCCAGCAGACGAATAACTCGAAGGGTATGCATATGAATGAGATGGTTAACTAACTAATAATGCATATAGTCTTGCAAGAATAAAGTGATCCTAACTATGGGGCACCTCGCGTCATCCAGACGATTCCCCCATAGATGTATACATCTACTCACCTGCACGCCTCGCTAATCAGATCCAGCCACCGCTTTGCCTTTGCGCACCGCGTCCGATATTTCCGCAACCGATCCTAAAATTGCATAACAAACAACATAAGATTACACCTCATGAAACAACGCAAGTCACCATATGAAAAGATCAACGCTAATAAATTAGGCACAACGTGCACTCGGTGCGCGGAAAACACACGAAAATCGCTAAAACCTTAACTAAAATCGTCGTTTCGGGGCAACCGCCAAAACTAAAACCCGACTAAACCAAACTCCGCATTTGCACACCCTACAATTCATAGTAGATGCTAATAACATCGTCACGATAACGCAATTAAGTCACTTTCTAATAATTTAAAAAACCTAGTAAGCATTCGCGTAAAAATTCCGATACAAACCTCGCGGATTAACGGCTTAGCGATCGCAATATCGCACAAATTTCCAAACTAACCCACTAGATGGCCACAACACTAACTTAAACCCACTTATCCTACTTCAAACCCTAATTACAACATCAACCCTTTTCTTGAAATTTCCTAAACAAGAATTTATAACCAAATTTCACACTTAAACTTTCTAATCTAGCATATTTAAACTACAATTAAACAGCTAGATTAGAATTATACCTTACAAGTTGTGAACCCTATCTTGCACTAGCCTCCAAGACACCTACTTTCTCCATGTATTGAACAAATTAGGGTTTGAGAAGAGGTAGAATAGGAATTTGGTTTGAATTAGTGAAGAAAAGTGTGTATTTTTGTGGATTTTTGTTGATTTTTGAAGCAATTTTGAAGCAAGAAAGAGAGGGAAAAAATGGGGTTTGCAGTAGGTTGGGCTCGGCCTGGGGGTTGGGAGGGTGTGTGTGTGAGAATTGTGTAGAAAATTCTACACAAAAACTAACTTCTAAGGTCATTTAATGAATGTTACATCAAACTTTTACAAAAAAAACCCATTTTGATGCAATTTTTAAACCATAAAACCACAATTCTTGGAAAGTTTTGGTAAAATTTTTTTTACTACTATATTTTAGTTTATAATGGTTCCTAATTATGTAATTTACCCATCTAAATTTGTATTTTACTCTAATTTAATGTATTTTTAAAAGCTTAAAATAATAATAAAAATAATTAATTAAGGAAAAAATTTAATTAACTAGAAATTTTTAAGTGACAATTTAGTGAACAAATTCTAGCAATATCTTATCTAAATTTTGTATAATTAGACCTATATTGAAAAATACTTATTTTGACTTTTTACGGAAAAAACTTATTATATTGCCGATTATCAAAAAACTGCCTAAACGATTTTCGAAGCGTTATAGCAAATGATGATTTGCTCATGGTACCATATTCCAGTATAGAGATATTGATGTTAACCCAAATCAAATCAAACCAACAACCCTTACGGCGGAATCATACTTCGTCTCAGAATGTACCCTATGCCGAAATCATGCTTCGCCTCGGAGTATCTACCTTCCCTGTCGGAATTATGCTTCGCCCGGGAATCGGCCTCTACATAAAAACCGGTGACACTCCGTGCCGGGGAAACGTCGACCACAGACACTTCGTGTTGGAGACAAGTCAACCAGCGACTCCCTGTCAGAATTATGCTTCGACTCGGAATCAAGTCAACTAATGACCTCCCCGTTGGAATTATGCTCCGACTCAAAATTAAGTCAACCAATGACCTCCCTGTCGGAATTAAGCCTCGCCTCGGAATCAAGTTGACCAACAAGCTCTACGTTGAAATCATGCTTCGTCTCAGAGTGTACCCCGTGTGATCGGCACGCTTTCGGCGTGTCTTGTTTTAAATTCTAAAGTTTAACCGCGATCAATGACAGCGTTGCGTGTAGCTAGCCGCCGTGAGCACTAGTCGTCCGCAGGTAGACAGAGCGTTTCACGTTCTTGTTATTACGAGTTAAAGCACGGGGCGGAATGGTTCGATTCTAACCTATATGTTTATATGCAAGTATAAATTTGTTAGGAATGGATAGGTTAGTGTAAGTTAAGGAAATCCATACACAATCCTTTGAGCCGAGCTCGACCATTAAAGTTAGAGCAATTGGCAACAACGTGGATTAGGGTACTTAAGTACGGTATTAGTGAAATCCGGCTTATTGACCCTTATCCGTCCGTTCTTGTCGCTTGATTTTCGCCTCCGGCCAAACCGAATGCAACCGGTCACGGTTAGGAATCACCGATACCTTGGTAGGGTAGGGTGCCTAAGGAAGTGCTTACGTAAGGTTTGAGCGGAGTTTAATGGAAAATATCGGGAACAGAAAATGAGAAAGAAAACCTTAACTTACAATTGTTCCCCTCCGAAAGACGGCGCAAGACGGACTGTCTGGCCTGAGGTTCGGGGCAGATGCTAATTGGTTTTATCCGTCTACCTCTCCGAAGATGCCAAGTTGATTTATGGCACCGTGTATCGGAGGTTTAGACGGATGCGGACGATGTAGCAGACTTCGTCAGATTCCCCCTCGTTTGAGGGGTTTTTGATTGTGGGGACGCTCTTCCCTGCAGGCGCAAGCCCCTGCAGTTAATTACGCTACCGCATCAAGGCAACAACTTTCTCCTTCTCCAGAAATTTCACTTCGTGTCGTGTGTGTTTGTTTGTTTGTGGATGCCCGTGGATTGTATACAGAGACTAAATTATGCCGTCGCCCGCAGGACGTGGATTAGTCCAAATCCGTATTTACTTAAATTTGGGTTTGGTGTTTTAGTTTAAGGATACGTTAGCCATATTGAGGCTAAGATCAACTTAAACGTTCGTTAAGGATACGTTAGTCCTATTTGAGACTAAGATCAACTTAACGGAAGAGCATTTAGAGGCTCTAATGTTCCAGTTAAGGGATGTAGTGGTCCATTTAATATATGGCCGTCGGGACCCATCACCTCTCTGACGACGTTGAAGGATTACAACGATAGGTGTCAGAGGAGTTCGGAGATGTACCCTTGAACCAAAGTCGAATAAGGAATATGTAGTCCGATTGAATGTTTAAGGATACGTTAGCCAGATTTGAGGCTAAGATCAACTTAAACGGGATCGTTTAGATCCGACAAAAGAGCATTTGGAGGCTCTGTTGTTCCAGTTTAGAGACATAGTGGTCCATAGGTAGTTTAAGGACATTGCGGTCCGTCTTTCCCGTTTTGGGGACGGATGTTAGTTTAAGGACGCATAAGTCCATGGGTTTAAGGACCCCATCGTCCGTATGGTTGTGTTTAAGGACGCATTAGTCCATTAGTTTAAGGACGCATAAGTCTGTGGGTTTAAGGACCCCACAGTCCATATCTTGGTTTAAGGACGCATAAGTCCGTGGGTTTAAGGACCCCACAGTCCGTATCTTGGTTTAAGAACGCATAAGTCTATGAGTTTAAGGACCCCACAGTCCGTGTCGATGTGTGGTTGTCGGGACCCGTCACCTCTCTGACGTCGTTGAAGGATTACAAGATATGTGTCAGAGGAGTTCGGAGATGTACCCTTGAACCAGATGTAAATTGATTTAAGAGAGCAGCCTTGCTCAGTCAATTTAATTTGAGGACTTACGGTCATGATTGGGCTAAGTCCAGTTGAGAATCTTCAACGTTTTTTTTATCTTTGGCCTATTAGGCCTGTGCTAGGGCTTTGCCCCTGTTTAATAATGCACTGCACTTCATTCTGTCCTGCTAGGCCTTTTTGATTTGGGCTATGTCCCTTTATAAATGATGCAGAGCATCTGTTTGGGCTCTGCCCTTCTTTAAAATAATGCATTGCATTTAATTTGTCCTGTTAGGCCTTTTTTTAATTGGGCTTGGCCCTTCTGTAAATAATGCAGTGCATTAATTGTCTGACATTGGCTTGTCAGGCGCTTTGCGCCAATTATTGAGCGCAAGCGCATGTGGAGGTGACACGTGTCACGCTCTAGTGAGCGCAAGCGCAGTGCGCTGTGCCAGTGCGCTGCGCTGTTGCGCTGCTGACACGTGGCGCGCTCTGGTGAGTTGCGCCAATTTCAGAGAGCAATGCTCTATCTTAAAAGCGCATAGCGCAAGTTGTTATGGTGCTGACACGTGGCGCTCTCTGGTGGCTTGCGCCAACCCAGGAGCGCAACAGTGCAGTTTTTGCAAGTGTAAGGCACTGTTTCAATACTTGATCCAATTTTGGATTCAAGAAAAGAATCTTTAAGATTCTAGAACCAATAGTTCATAAAAAAGTGCAAGGCACTGTTATTATTTATTTTTTATTGAAGATCATTGATCTTGTTCTTAGATTAATGATCTATTCAGAAGAAATTCTTCTTCTTTTTTTATAAAGGTTTTACCTTTTTTCTCTTCTTGAGTTTTTCTCAAAATTCTTCAGAGTTCTCTCTATTGTTTTTGATCTTTTTTTCTCTTTTTGAATTGGGGTCTAGGGGCCTTTATATAGTGCCCATTAATTTGTTAAATTTGTTAAAGAGATTATTCTCTGAGTAATTTGGGGAATTTTCCCCACCGTTGGATTTTTGATCCAAGGGCTTCTGTTTTACAGAAGACAATTTTCTTGTTTTAATAAGAACAGAAAGATCTTACTGGAATTTAATTCTGTTTGGCACAGGCGCCAGCGCTTGACACGTGTCGCGCAGTGCAGAGCGCGGCGCGACTGCGCTGACACGTGTCACGCAGCGCAGAGCGCTGCGCGACTGCACTAGCGCAACTGCGCTGACATGTGTCGCGCAGCGCAGAGCGCAGCGCATCTGAAGCGTTACTTCCTTTAATTTTATTTTTAAATAGAGCCTTGCTCTGATTAGGCGCGCTGCCTTGGGCGCTGCGCGCAGCGTAAGAAATCTGAAGCGTTGCTTCAATTTTTGAATTTTTTGAAATTCAAACAGAGTTTTGCTCTGATTGGGGTAAACAAATGCCCCCCCACCGTTGCGCTCACGTGGCGCACACGTGAGTGCAGTGGTGGCAAGATCCTAGCCATTGGATCAACTGGTGTGTTGAAGGGGCGCAGGCGCCTATAAATAGGACCCTTAGTCTTTAGTAAATGATTTACCATTTTCAAGAACTTTGATTTTCAGAGCCTTGCTCTTGCTTTTGAGAACTTTAGAGCCTTGCTCTCGTTTCTTTTCAAGAACTCCAGAGTTCAGATTTTTAGAACAACTTAGGTAAAATTTAATTTAAATTAAATTTAATTTAATTTAATTAACAGAGCCTTGCTCTTATAAATCTCTGATCTAAAGAAAACCCCTTTGGGGTTTCATCAACAGAGCCTTGCTCTCAAAAATCCATAGATCTACAGAGATCTTGTTTCATGAGTTTTAACCTATGAACAGAGCTTTGCTCATGGATCAAATGTAGATCTTTTTTTATCTGAAAATGAAGAACTCCTAAGAGTTTTCATGGATTTTTGAGATCCCAAAATTTTTACTTTTTTCAAGAGTTAAAATTTTCTTTTGATGGATCTTTCCATCATTATTACAGAGCTAGGCTCTTTTTAGGAAATTTTTATTCCCTTGAGACCAGAGTTTGACAAATGTCACTCTGTGACAGAGCTTTGCTCTGAAAGAGGAGATTTTCTCCTTGTCTTTAGGAA
Organism: Agapanthus africanus; assembly: GCA_030015575.1. NCBI lineage: Eukaryota > Viridiplantae > Streptophyta > Magnoliopsida > Asparagales > Amaryllidaceae > Agapanthus > Agapanthus africanus. The sequence goes on along the minus strand of CM057339.1, from coordinate 78,420,409 downwards.
TTTCCCATTAATGAGAATATTCTCTTGGGGATCTCTTCATTAATTGACAGTCTCATCCAATGATGGGGCTGTCTTATTAAATGATGCACTGTCATCCAGATTTTATGGGTCCCCCTTTGGTCCCCTACCCACTGCATTGCAATGTGGTATAAATTTTTAAAATGCCAAGCGTTGGAATTACAACACTGATGGCTGACTTTTGTCCCTCTATAGGAAACATGCCTGCTGACTTATCATTCCCGTTTGTCCACTCGGAGGGAGGATTTCCCCAGGCACCAGTGGATCGAGAGGTGCTCACTCTCATCAAGGATCATGACCCTGAGCACAAGAACCTTCACCTGTGGGGTAGGTGGTATAACGAGATCATCCAGGGTCGCCGAAGCTTCAGTTCCGCTACGCCGTTCGAGCCCATATTTTCGATCCCCTATGCAGATGAACTCCCGGTGAAGTATGCCGTGGAGGTCAAAAATTGGAACTCGGATGACCTCCTCCAGCCTGCAATTGGTGCTATTCCCGTGCAGCCGCCACCAGCAATAGACATTTTGGGGAGGCGAATCTGTCAGGGTGAAGCACGCCCTTGGGGACAGGCCTATAACATTGGATTGATCCCACGACCGCCCGCCGGATATTTGCAGTGGGCCCGACACATCTTATCGGCGAAGAGGACTCATCTGATGAAGATTGGTTTATATTCGGCCATCTACGTCTCGCTCTTTAAGTATCCCTCTCCTCCAACGTGGTGGGTTAAGGCTTTTATCGAACAATGGAATATCCCCACCCACACCTTCCTGACGACGGACAGGGAAGTCTCTATCTCCTTGGAGGAGTTTGCTGAAATCTCGGGTCTGCCGATGAGGGGGGAGCATTACGAGGAGCTGCTTCCTCCTGACGAATATGTCTTTGCCACTAAGCCGCTGGTGTTTGATCTGATGCCGGAGAATGCTATTCAGCACCAGTTTCTGGGCTTGGTGAAGGTGCTGCATATATATGAAGGGCTATGTTTGGAATCAGGCGTCCGAGGAGTCAGTTTCGCAGATTTTATCGCCCGTTTCATTCGACCGGAATTTCGATCGGAGCGGAGCGAGAAGTTCGCCCAGCTTGATGACCCTTTTGGCTTCGGCTTGGACCGCCGACCCACATCGGAGGACGCTCAAAAGGATTTTTATCTCCCCGGCGCCGCAGTCATACCCTTGTCAGAAATTGCCGTCCCGGGCATGGATGAGGAGACCTTTTTTGTAGGGTTCCTAGGATTGTGGCTGTGCAGCTTTGCGCTCCCCATACACCCGCGCCATATGCGGCCGTCTGTCTTTTTTACCCAGCGCATCGGATGGTGGCTGGCTTGCAGTTGACAGTAGGAATCGCCGGGTTAGCTCACCTATATAATGGACTTAGCGTGACGGCGGACGCTAATGAACCTGGGGTGTAGCCTGCTAATTTCCCGATGCACTACTTCACCTCATGGATGGAAATGCATGTGCACGGGGTGTTCGGCGCCCATAAGATCCCTCCGTTTTTTGAGAAGTGCAGACTCCCAAGAGTTATGCGGCTGGTCGGCGCCTCGATCGTGGTTGCATCTCCGCGGGAGGCTAGGGGGCTACTCCTTCGTCCACACCTAGTCAGAGCGAAGGTTTCTTTTTTGGATAAAGTCATAACCATAGGCTCAGAGACCACCAAGTCGGTAGTGCCGCTGCGCGATGATTTTAAGGACGGGCCTCCATATTGAAAGCTCGGGAGATCCTCCACCTCTATTCCATTCGGCCGGGCTATCTGGTGTTTAGGCAGAATGAGACGGCGCTCTTCATGAGGTATAACCCTCACCGGTTCGCTCAGCAATCGAGCTATCACCAGGGGATCCCGATGGAAGCGTTCTTGGAAAAGCCCGTGGCCAGCCAAGAGGAGATAAGGAGTGCAATGCACCATTTCATGCGGCTTAACATGGGCTCCTATTTCTTCATCAGCGAGCCGAGCAACGTCCCCAAGGTCCTCAACGCGTACGTGGCTTGGTACGCGCATGCAATGGGTCCAGTTGTCCTTATAGATAAGCGCATGCTGGTTGACCGCAAGGGTGCGCCTCCCGGCGGCGATCGCAAGACTCCCTTGAAGCCAAGGACCCCGGTCATTCCTCCGCTGAAAGATGCTGGAGTTAGGCCACCGCGCGTGTTGAGCCCTCTGCGCGGATTGCCGCCTCCTGATACTGTGGATGCACCGCCAGCGCCCCGTGCTCCAGTGGATACGGTAAATGTGGTTTCGCCGGATTCCGACGTGGGTGCGGATATCGGGACCCGCCACCCTAAGGTGCCTGCAAAGCGCAAGTTGATCTTGGGTGCACCCAAGGCTGGCGGGCAGAAGAGGAAGAAGAAGTCGCTATTCTCAGCTGACGCTGCGTTCGGTCAGGAACCTCATGCTCCCTATAGCGAGGGCTTGGGTGAGTACGGGACCAATAAAGGATTGGTTATGCCGCCAGATGACACTGATCTGGCAGCCGCCATTGCATCTTCAGAGCGATTGGCGAGGCGCGACGCATGGCTAGCTAAGCTTGCACAATCAGGTAATTACTAGTCGCATTTTCTTTATTGCATCATACTTTTATTATTGTCTTTGACTAATGCTTTTCCTTTCTTTTCTTCAAACAGGCATCACCACTAAAGAAGCCATCGCTGCTTCCCTCAAAACTTTTCAAGAGGAAGAACGATTCAGAGCATCCCTAGGCCTCGGTACATTTCGATTCATTAAGTCTTTATTCTCCTTTTGTTATGGTCGATCTAACCCTTTCTTTTTCTCATCACAGGAACCACAATGCCGGTACCGCAAAGTGACGTAGAGACTCTTCCCGGACCAACTACTGAAGTCCCGGCCTCTTCGGGGTTGCCGCAAGAGTCTCGACTCGAAAATCCGATGAGCGATGCCTTGAAGGCTCTGGAGGCATCTCTGTTCATGGACGATGACGCCTCAATGAAGGAAGCTTTGAAGAGCTCCATCTTGACGGCTCAGGAGGAGAGAAAGCGGTTAAGGCGCGAAGCGAAGGCACGCAGGGCTGCTTTGGCCGTGGGAGCGGGTCCAAGCACCGTTCCTCATGCTGATACTCCCTCGGAGGAGCCCCCGGTCGCCTTGTCTACAGCTCGCAGGCAAGTGGCGCGTGCAGTTTGGGAGGCCAACGATCAGTCCACCTCAGGTAATGTATCTTTCAAGATTTTATTGTAAGAATTGTAAACCTGTCGGTTCTTATATATCTTGTCCTGCAGGGCCAAGTCCAACCGAGGGGGAGGCAGAAACCGTCGAACCTAAGGGGACAGAGGAAGAGGCACCGGCCGAACCCGAGCCGACGGTAGGCAACGTCGCCGGGGTTGCTGAACCTGAGCTGGGGGCTGAGGGAGCTGCACCAGAGAAGGTCGTTGATGCCAAGCCTGAGGTGGCGGCAAATGAGATGACCGCTATAACTGAGCCTGGGGCAGCGGCGGGCGGAGCATCTGAAACTGGTGACCCCATGGTAGTGGCGGACGAGACAATGGCGACCTCCGAGCCCGAAGTAGTAGCGGGTGAGATGGGCACCACTCTTGGGGAAAAGCCAGCTGCTCTTTCTCAAGAGTCTGGCAATGCTCAAATTATTGCTCTTCCCGTCTACGGTCCTCCGCCGTCTCCTGGTTGGGCGAGTACGACGACAGCCCATGTCGAGTCCGGTGATGAGGCCACGGGAGGTGGACTCATATCGATGGAGGAGGGAGACGCCTCTGTTTCGGCTGGCGGCTCATCAGGTAAATCTCGAGTTACTGTCCCTTTTTTTTATCCTGCAATCCTTTCTGACAAGTTTATCCTTGTTTTTAACGCAGGTGCGGCCAGTGCCGATGCTCCATTGCTCGAGGGAGCGCCGTCAACTACTGCCTTGGCGGTGGTCACCTCTCAGCCTTCCCTTGTACCATCGCAGATGTCGGAAGGTATGGATTTGCAACCCATTAGTTTTATCTTTCAGCCGCATAATTTATGTACTAATGTCGTACTATTGCATCTTTTCAGGAGTGCTTTTTGATCATCTCTATCAGGTGTTGCACCTGCACTTCTCCTTTCCATATGAACTCGCTTCTTCCTCCGGTGGCGTTGGTGAGTATAGTTTTCAATTGATGTCTTTCTTTTTTCAATAATGGAATTATTTCCGACTCTTCCTTGTCCTGATTGCAGTGCTACAAATCGAAGGAGGAGATGAACGATCGGTCGTGCCACCGGCCCTCCCGGCCTTGCCGCCTGCCGCAGCTGGTATAGTAAACTATCCCATCGATGACTTTTTCATATTCCTTGAACCGCCATCTAATCGTATTTTGTTTTTTCAGCTGTCGTTCCGATTCCGGCGCCCTTTGATTCTTGCGTTATAATGCTGGTAGGTCCCTTCCTGAGGCGTCCGTCTTCAAAGAGTGCCGTAATGAGCTTGGGCATGCTGAGCGGATACGTCGAAGAGCTTGACGCGAACGCTCCCCCATCTGCTGCGGATTTCGCTGCGGAGGTTAACCTGATGTTGGCGACGCTTGTAAATTTTCATGATGAAGGCGTCGTCGAGCTTTGGGTTAACCACTGCAGGGAAATCGAGGTCCGCCTGCACCAATCGAAGTTTATGCGTCCTGCTCCCGAGATCTTAGCCGCAAGCAATCAAAGAGCAGCATGGATCGAGCAAAGTGCTTCTTACTTCCGTCACTTGGAACAAGAAGCGGCTTTAAGACTGAGGGAATGCCAAGAGACCTCAAGCGAGACGGCTCGTCTGCGTGCTGAGGTTGAGGCGAACGCTGCCCAGGTGAAGGCTATCTTCGAGGGCCTTCTGGAGCGTATCTCTAATGGGCTCACACTGAAGCGGAAGCTCGATGCCGCCGAGCATGATGCCCCAGGCCGCGAAGCAGCTCAGCAGGCCATTGGGGAGCAGCTTGCATCTTTCTTGCAGCAACGGGCTCAAGTAGAAGCGGAACTGGCGGTGGTGGCCGACCAGGAGAAGGCATGGAAGGAAGTGCGCGAACAACTGATAGGGCTATTTTAGACGCTTCCTTCCCAGTAGCTGCCCTTGTATCAATATACTTGTAAAAAAATTTCTTTTTCGAATAAGATGTATCCATTCTTTATTCTTTTGTACGATTCATTTTGTACTTGATTGAATTAATAAAGATATACATTTTTTTTTTGCAATGTCTTGTACTATTTCTTTGCTTTCTCCTTTCTCTTATTATCAGCATGCTGTATTGATAAACATGGTTGACAGATAATAGAGTAAGTATCTTGGTTTCTTCAAGAGATAGTGTTGGCTTAGGCCGCAGGTTCAGATCTGCTGCCTAAGACTTTTCAACTCCATGAGCCGTGAGGGTCTCATAGAGACTTTTCTCCCTACGGATCGAGAGGATCTCGTAGGTGGATTTTCTCCTTAGGAATCGTGAGGATTCCTAAGTGCGTTTTCTCTTATAATTCGTAAGGATCTTATAAGAGAATTTTCCGTCTTACGAGTCGAGAGGACTCGTAAGCGGTTGTTTCCCTCCTTGTCGAGATTCGATTTTGGAGAGTGAGAGCCGTGGATAGTATGCAAGAGACCGTTTTACACCGACTTGCAGGATCCCAGTACTTAGGAAACAAGTTTTTTTTAATCCCTGCTGCCTAAGGCTTTATCTTCCTGGTCGAAACGAATCGGGAAGTCCTCGTGAAGATACTAATTTCCTCACGGGTCGAGACGAATCGAGCAGTTCTCGTCAAAGGCACTAATTTTCCTGAGTTGAAGTATTTTGTCGAGGATGCTGGTTTCCTCAGGGTTGAAACGAATTGGAGTATTCCTGCAGAGACACTGGTTTCTCTGCGGGCCGACGCGAATCAGGAGGCTCTCATCAAGGAAGCTAGTTTCCCTGGATTGAGGTATTTGCCAAGGACACTGGTTTCCCTGGGGTTGAAACGAATCGATGTATTCCTGCAAAGACGCTAGTTTCTCTGCGGGTCGACGCGAATCGAGGTGTTCTCGTCAAGGACACTGGTTTCCCTGAGTCGAAGTATTTTGCTGAAGACACTAGTTTCTTCGGGGTTGAAATGAATCGGGGTGTTCCTGTGGAGACACTGGTTTCTCTGCGGGCCGACGTGAATCAGGATGTTCTCGTCAAGGACACTGGTTTCCCTAAGTCGAAGGATTTTTCCGAAGGCACTGGTTTCTTCGGGGTTGAAACGAATCGGAGTATTCCTGCGGAGACACTGATTTCTCTGCAGGCCGACGCGAATCAGGAGGCTCTTGTCAAGGACACTGGTTTCCCTGAGTCGAAGGATTTTGCCGAAGACACTGGTTTCTTCGGGGTTGAAACGAATCGATGTGTTCCTGCAAAGACGCTAGTTTCTCTGCGGGTCGACGCGAATCAGGATGTTCTCGTCAAGGACACTTGTTTCCCTGAGTCGAAGGATTTTTCCGAAGACACTGGTTTCTTCGGGGTTGAAACGAATCGGAGTATTCCTGCGGAGACACCGGTTTCTCTGCGGGCCGACGCGAATCAGGAGGCTCTCATCAAGGACGCTAGTTTCCCTGAATTGAGGTATTTGCCAGGGACACTGGTTTCCCTGGGGTTGAAACGAGTCGAGGTGTTCCTGCAAAGACGCTAGTTTCTCTGTGGGTCGACGCGAATCAAGGTGTTCTCGTCAAGGACACTGGTTTCCCTGAGTCGAAGTATTTTGCCGAGGACGCTGGTTTTCTCGAAGTTGAAACGAATCGGAATATTCCTGCGGAGACACTGGTTTCTCTGCGGGCCGACGCGAATCAGGAGGTTCTCATCAAGGACGCTAGTTTCCCTGAATTGAGGTATTTGCCAGGGACACTGGTTTCCCTGGGGTTGAAACGAATCGATGTATTCATGAAAAGACGCTAGTTTCTTTACGGGTCGACGCAAATCAAGATGTTCTCGTCAAGGACACTGGTTTCCCTGAGTCAAGGTATTTTTCCGAAGACACTGGTTTCTTCGGGGTTGAAACGAATCGGAGTATTCCTGCGGAGACACCGGTTTCTCTGCGGGCCAACGCGAATCAGGAGGCTCTCGTTAAGGATACTGGTTTCCCTGAGTCGAAGGATTTTGCCGAAGACACTGGTTTCTTCGGGGTTGAACTGATCTGCGGTGGTCTTTCAGGTTTTATATAAGTTACCGTCCAAACCGTGAAGCTAGGAATTTGATCTTCGCTTCGTTTGCTGGCACTGCGTCTCCTGCATAAAGACGAATGTCGCGGTTGTCTCTAGGCTGTTGGTGAACCGTCGAGATTTGGCTTTGTTTTCTGGCGGAGCCTGTTGGGAAGGTATAGTTCCCTCTTTGTTTGTGCCCTTAGATTGTATACAGGGATCGATGTGATCTCAACTGTAGGGCAAAAGTTTCATTCACATTTTTTTTATTGTTGTTTTATTTCCGCGATGCTCTATCATTTCAGCTTTTATATCGCGAAGGTCGCGATTGCCCAATCATTTCGGCTATTTTTCGCGGTGCCCAATCATTTCGGCTGTTTATTTTATTTTTACTCGCTGCTTTTTATTGCGAGTTGCCCAATCATTTCGGCTATTTTGTGTGCATACGTTTTTACTTGCTGCTTTTTATTGCAAGTTGTCCCATCATTTTGGCTATTTCGTATGCATGTGCGGCCTACCGACTTTTCGCTGTAAGCCTAGGATTAGATACCGATTTCGGCATCAGCACCGCTACAACTGGGATGTTGCCAGGAGCGAATCATCATTTGCCTCTGTCGATGTCGAACAAAAGTGGCTTAGCGAACAGGGTTAAGATCTTGTCGACTAAGGTTTTTGACTTCATGAGCCGTAAGGGTCTCACAAAGGTATTTCTCCCTACAAGTCATGAGGATCTTGTAGGTGTATTTTCTCCTTAGGAATCGTGAGGATTGCTAAGTGTATGTTCCTCTGTAAGTCGTAAGGATCCTACAAGAGGGTTTTCTCCTTGTAAGTCAAGAGGACTTACAAGGGTTGTTCATCATGCGAACATATCCCTAGTCACGGATGGGACTTGGTTAGGGAAATGTTTATTCGCGCCCATGGATTGTATACAAGGGTCAGTATTTGTCAGTATTGAACCACTTGTAGGGCAATATCGAAGGTTGTGGGGGGTTTGCTTAAGCACAGGTTTAGGTCTCTGTAACTTAAGACTTTCAAATCTTATGAATCGTGAGGGTCCCATAAGAGAGTTCTCCTTACGAGTCGTGAGGATCTCGCAAGTGTATTTTCTCCTTAAGAATCATGGGGATCCCTAAGTGTGTTGCTCCCTTGTGAGTCGTAAGGAACTCACCCGGGTGGTTTCTCCTTACAAGGTTGAGAGGACCCTGTAAGTGTCTCTTAACGAGGTTGCGCCCTTTCGGGTTTTCACAAACACTCGCCGGTAGCCCTGCTGTTTTTACTCACGGAGCCCTTTCGGGTTTTCATCAGCGCCCATTTTGCTTATGGACATACCGTTTTTTTTTATTCTTTTTATTCTTTTATTCTTTTTTCTAACGAGGTCGCGCCCTTTCAGGTTTTCATGAACACTCGCCGGTAGCCCTGCTGTTTTTACTCACGAAGCCCTTTCGGGTTTTCATCCGTGCCCATTTTGCTTATGGACATACCGTTTTTTATTATTATATTTTTATTTTTATTTTTATTTTTTTTATTCCTTTTTTTTATTCATCTCGTCAGCCTAAGGATGTTGCGGTAGTAGTTTAAGGACGTTTCGGTCCGTCATTAGTTTAAGGACGTTTCGGTCCGTCATTAGTTTAAGTACGTTTCGGTCCATTCAGGAGAAGGCCGGCTACTACTTATAGAGCTTGAGCTTAGGAAGATAGCGAGCGGACATAGTCGTCGTCATCTATCATCGACCTAGGCTGTGGCTCATCAAGCGTAGTATTTCTTCAGGAAGCGACCATTTATTGGCCTGAAAGGCCTTTCACCGTGCATATCCATGAGTAGATAGGCTCCACCCTGGTAGACCTTATCTATAATGTACGAGCCTTCATAGTTCGGCTCGAATTTTACCCGCTTGGCGCGATTGGGGATCATAGGTCTTTTGACAACTAGCACGAGTTCGCCTTGGCGGAATGTCCTTGGCCGGGTCAATCTTTCGTATGAGCGCGTCATCTTTGTTTTATAAGCTTCTAGATTTTGTTGCGCTATGAGCCGGGTTTCATCAAGGGCATCAAGCTCCTCAAGCCAAAGGTGAGCATTTTCTTCGTCCGTCAGCTCGTAGTGGACTGCCACTCGTAGAGAAAGTAGCTCTATCTCAAGGGGGAGTACTGCTTCGATACCGAATACCAACGCGTATGGCGTTGTGTTCGTGGCCGTCTTGAACGTAGTCCGATAAACCCAAAGAGCTTCTTGCAATCTCTCATGCCAGTCCTTTTTGTTTCGGGACACCGTCTTCTTCACGATCTTTATCAAGGTTTTGTTGAAAGCCTCAGCTAGACCGTTAGCTCGGGGATTATAAACTGAGGAATATCTCCAGTGTATGTTATGCTGCTGCACGAAGCGACTGATCTTGTGGCTCCTGTAGGCTGGCCCGTTATCGAAGATAATCCGTCGTGAAGTTCCAAACCGGTAAATGACGTGCGTCTTGAAGAAATGGAGGATATTCTCCGTTTTCACTTCCCTCAGCGGTACCGCTTCTGCCCATTTGGAGAAGTAATCAGTCATCGCCAGGATGAAACGATGTCCCATGAACGATGCTGGTTCGATAGGGCCGACTATGTCAGTTCCCCACATTTCGAACGGCCAGCTAGCCACTGTTGGATGTAGAGGATTTGGATGCTGGTGGATGAAGTCCCCATGGATTTGGCATGAGTGGCATTGCTTCGCATATTCGAGGCAGTCTTGAATCATCGTGGGCCAGTAGTAACCCATCCGTTTAATTTTCAACTTCATTTTCGGGCCTGCTTGGTGAGAACCACAGAGTCCGTCATGAACTTCCTGAACGACTCTTTTCGCTTCATCAGGTCCCAGGCATCTCAACCACAGAGAATCAAGCGACCTCTTATATAGAGTATTTTTGACGAAGGCGAAAGACAGAGCTCGTTTCATAAGCTGATGTCTTGAGGACGCATCTTCAGGCATTCGACGGGACTTGAAGTAGTCTATAAAGACTTCTCTCCAATCCTCAGCCTTTTCTCGGTCTTTTATTTGCAGGGTCGTCTGCTCAGTCGCTCCCTTTTCTTCAGATGATTCCAGAGATATTTCTGCTGGGGAAACTACTCGACGGCTTTGTACCATGATTCTGACGTCATCGAGGTTCTTGTCAACCAGTTCTTTAGCGAGTTTAGCTAACGCGTCCGCTTTGCTGTTTTCCGCACGCGGTATATTTTCCAAAGTGTAGGAAGGGATTTGGGTCAACAGTTGTTGCACCTTTTCACCGTACTTTACCATTTCGGGTTTGCACGTTTGGTAATCGCCATTTACTTAACTAACGACCAGTTGAGAATCTCCGTATATGAGGAGGTCTTCAATTCCCATGTCGACGGCGATCTCGAGGCCTGCTATCAAAGCTTCATATTCGGCTTCATTGTTCGTCCTCGATTCTGTTAAGGAGAAAGCAAAGCGCATTATCCCTCCTTGTGGAGTCACGAAGATGAGGCCTACCCCCGATTTGATTATAGAGGTACTTTGTTTGCGCTTCTTCATGGAGGACGCTCCATCGAAATAAAGCTCCCACCGGGTACCACTACCGTCGATTGCATGAAACGCATGTTCGTCTGGTAGTTCGCAATTCATAGGGGAATCAACCGGTATCGGATGCTCAGCGAGAAAGTCGGCGATGACCTGGCTTTTCACTGCCTTAAGAGGCTGATATGTTATCGAGAACTCCATCAAGAGTAGGGCCCATTTAGCGAGTCTCCCTTTCAATATGGCCTTCGACATTAAATACTTAAGGGGGTCCACGTTCGAAATGAGACGGACTTCATGCACCAACGCATAGTGCCTGAGCTTTGTTATCGCAAAGATCAACGCCAGGCAGTGTTTTTCAATGGGGGAGTAGTTGCTTTCTGCCCCCAGCAAGACTCGACTTAAATAGTAGAGTGCTCTTTCTTTCCCTTGGTCATTCTCTTGCGCCCATAATGCGCCTAAGGAACCTTCGAGGGCAGTCGTATAAAGAATGAGGGGCTTTCCCTTGACCAGAGCAGCCAGCACTGGCGGGTTCTGCAGATATTGCTTGATTTCGTCTAGCGCGCTCTGGCATTTGTGATCCCAGACGAACGGGGTTCCCTTCTTCATCAGGTGGATGTAAGGGCGGCACATGCCTGAAAGGTTGGCTATAAATCGCCGAATGTACGCGAGCTTCCCTCGGAGAGACCGCAATTGTTTGAGAGTCCTTGGCGGAGGCATTTCCATGATCGCCTTGATCTTTGACGGATCTATCTCGATACCTCGGTGTCGGACGATGAATCCTAGGAATTTGCCCGAGGAGACCCCGAATGCGCATTTGAGAGGGTTCATCTTCAGGTTGTATTGCCGAAGGCGTTGAAATACGGTCTTCAGATGCTCTAAATGCTCCTTGTATGATTTGCTCTTAACCACGAGGTCGTCTATATAGCATTCGACGATTTCATGTATAAGGTCATCGAAGATCTTTGTCATGGCCCTTTGATAGGTGGCACCGGCGTTCTTTAGACTGAAGGGCATCACCTTGTAGCAAAATATGCCTAGCGGAGTCCTGAAGGCGGTGTGCTTTTGGTCTTCGGGATGCATCTTTATCTGGTTATATCCTGATGAGCCGTCCATGAAGGAGAAGACTTCGTGAGTGGACGTGTTGTCTATCATCAGTTCTGTGACTGGCACTGGGAAATCATCTTTCGGGCAGGCTTTATTGAGATCCCGGAAGTCCACGCATATGCGCACTGTCCTATTTTTCTTCATCACCGGGACGATGTTGGCGATCCATTCAGGATATTGAACCTCCTAGATAAAGCCAGAGTCGATTAACTTCTTGACCTCGGCGTTGATGCTCATCTCAAGCTCAAGCCGCATTCTCCTCGGCACCTGTTTGACTGGCTTGACGTCCGGGAATATCGCCAATTTGTGCACAACAATTTCTGGATCTAGTCCCGACATTTCGGAATAGTTCCATGCGAAGCAATCTCTATGCTGTACAAGCACATCTTTTAACACAGCCACCCTTTCTTCAGATAGCAGCTCGCTGACAAATGTCGGTCGCGGGTCGTTCGCCGTTCCCAACTCAATTTTCTTGAGGTTATCTGCAGTGGTATGTATTCCATCTTCCAGCTCTTTCGGTGCCGGTGGAAATTCTGAGATCACCTCATCGTTGCTGTTTCCGAAGCACCAGGGCAGGTCATCCATGTTCTCGGGTTCTTCCTTTATATCGTTATCATGTGACAAGTACGAATTCGCTTCGAAGACCGATGTGGGTCTGGTTCTGCTTTCGTGGCTTTGGGTTCGTGCTTCTGTGGTGGCGTTACCCTCCAACTGTCAGATAGAGCAAACTTGCCAAGTTGATACTGATCTTCGACCCAATTCTTGAAGGTGAAGCAGTCTTCGAGATGGTGCCCTATTACTCGATGATAAGAGCAATAGTTCGGGTGAGAGACTTCGCCTGCTTGTTCGGGGTGTTTAGACTTCGGCAGTGTAAGCATCTGATGTTTTAAAGCGAGGTCAAATATCCTCTTTGTCTTGTCCCGAGGAAAAGAATATGCTCGACTCATTTTCTTCACAAGGGACAGATCGGAACCGCTCGATTCCCGCTTGCGTGGCTTCTTACTCCCGCTTTGTTGCCGTTGAGAGTCTTTTTCGCGTTTCGACTTGTTTCTGCCTCTGCGTTGAGCCTTTTTTATAATAGGTTGACAGGGAGTGGAATTTTCATCTTTCACGGCATGTTGGAGGAGGCGTTGCGTTTTGGCTTTCTCGTAGATTGTCATTTCGCGGTTGTGGTCATCTCGGACTTTTTGACCAGCTTCCCTTATAAGCTTATCCATTTGTTCTTCGAACGACGGACTGGGCACCTTTGCATCAGGAACTTTTACTGGTTCAGGATTAGCGTCCTCCCATCGAGCATCAGTTTCTTCATTGAAGTCATGTACGACGTAGCAATCACGGAGTAGCTCTCGTTTCTTGGACCGAATGTATCCGAGCCTGATTGTTTCCATCCTCCCATTAGGCAACTTGTGTTGAGTTCCGGGGACGTTCCAGACCCTGTCATAGAATTTGGCTTTTCGAGCGGTCTGTTTAAAGAGTATCCCTTGGCGCTTTAGCAGCCTCTTCAAGCTTTCTGTATAATATCTGGATAGACGGATGGGCTGAAGTCTGTTAAGCGTAGGATCTGCACCGTGCCAGATTTCTTTCTCCACTTTGGTTTCCTCAGAGCGGTAGAATAGAATTGCCTTTTCACCTCCTCGCCTGGGAGGGACATAGAACGTCCGCGGCTCCTCTACACTGTAGGTATTGCGCATCCAGTTCTTTATGATTTTTAAGTGGAACTATGGCAACTTGTAGACTTTGCTCTTCGTCAGCGGATGTTTGTATTGAAGGTCGAGCAGAGAATATAGCATGGACCTCATCTTCCGAGTCACTACCGAAGATCAGCGTAGGAGCGGATGGTCCCGGCTTGTTGTATTGGGGCGGACCCGAATAAACTATCTCCTCTTCCTCCTCGGTATCACTGCCGAAGACAGGGATGGTGGCGTTAGCTTTGTTCTCCGGCTTGTGACACCTCTCCGTGTCTTCGAAATCCGGTAAAAAGTATTTGGCATCTTCATATTTGCGGACCTCGTTCATGGAGAACGGGTTCAGTTCTCCCGTCACGGTATACTCGAGACCATCCCTAAAATATTTCATACACTGATGCTGTGTAGAAGGGATGATGTTGTACTCGTGTAACCATGGTCGGCCGAGCAGAGCATTGTAACATGTCTTGGCGTCTATGACGTGGAATTTAATGTCCATGACGAGTAGCCCAAAGCGTAGCGTCAGTATCACAGACCCAAGAGTTCTTGATGATTGGGAGTCGAACCCGGAGATGGTGATCTTATCCTGAGCAAGGTGCTGGACGCTCATGCAGATTTCCTTTAACACCCGCACATTGAGGAGATTAACGGAAGATCCGTTGTCGACCAGGATTTTGCCTTTCTTTATATCGTGGCAGTATCCTGAGACATAGAGCGGGCGATTGTGTTCGCACGTCCCAAGGAGAAGGTCTTCATCACCAAAAGTGACATCGGCCGTGTGCACTTCCTCCAATTCATACGTCATCTTTTCTTCGGCTAGGAAAGCTTGGAATTGCTCCGGCTCCTGTAGTGTCTTGATTAACGAATCTCTCGCCTCTTTTGATAGTAAAAGGGCGTCAAGAATGCTGAGCTGCGAGGGTAGCTTCCTCAGATGCGCTAGAACGTTGTAATCCACCTTATTTTTCTTCGGCGGGTCCTTGGCAGCTAGCTCTTCCATGACTTGGTCATCTAGGGCAATATCCTCAGAGACCTTTTCTTTCCCTTTATCTTTCTTGTTTGAGGGTCCGAGATTCTTTTCAGGTAGCGTACGACTACGCAACCGGATATTTTCGCAGACCTTCGGCTCTTCTTCTTTTCCCGAGGTGGACTCTTTAAAGAAGGGGTTAAGAGCCATTTTCTCGTCAGAGTCGCTCCCGAATGTGAGCACTTGTGATCCCCCGGCGTTAACCATGCGACAATCGCCGGTAGTTCTGTTAAGCCCTTCGGTTGTATTTTTCCGCTCTCGGCGAGTTTTGCGCTTTTCCCGTTTAAAATGTTGCCGGTGAACGACATACCCTGCCACCATCTATTGAAAGCTTTGCACTCTTCGGTAGGGTGAGAAATCTTCCGATGATACAAGCAGTAGGAAGGGTGCATTTCTGCTTCACCAGCAATATTTCCTTCAGAGGGTGGTAGCTTCATACCCATTGATATGGCTTTAGCAAATCTTTTCCTTGTCTTGAATTTACTGTTATCTGCGGTGGATGTATTTTGCTCCAGCGGGAGTGTCTCAACTCTTTCGTCAAGTCGCTGGCGCTTGGCCTTTTCAAATATGACCGCCTCGCGTTCCCGATCAGCTTTACTTTTCAACAGAGCCTTGTTAAGGAATGCGTCAATTGTTTCATCCGATGGCCCCAGAATTTCCGGTTTAGGATCTGCCCCCAGCTTTTCAGTGCAAGGAGTTTCCTCATCGTTTGTAAACGAATAGGAAATCATATGACAGCTCGCCACGTATTCCTCGGATTCATCCGACGAACTCCCCCCCTCATCTTCTTCTTGAAAGACGTGGTTGAGAAACTCTTGGAGTGTGATGGGACTTCATGCTTTCTGGTTGTACTCCTCCAGTGCGTCAATTTGCTTTTGTAAGTCCGTGCGCTTGTCTCCAGGCTTCATGGGCTTCTTGGATTTCTTTTTCTTCTTCTTTGAAGATTTTGACGGCTGGTTGTGAGTGCTTGGGCCACCACCATCGATCTTTGGAGTTGGGCGCGGCTTCAACATCCCTTCAATGATCTGAGATTCCAACGGGTTCTTCCACCTGATCGCTGGGCATGTTTGAAGATCGCTCAGCATCCTCTTTGTTTTGGCTGATAGTACAACCTCCCATGGAGCTTCTTCAATGAGGGAGCATGTTGCCCCCGACGTATTTACCCTTTTAGGGGTGTGAGGCTGCGGCGGATTCACCTTTCATCTGTCGGACAACGCGAACTTACCATGTTGGTACTGGTCCTTAATCCAATTTTTAACGACGTAGCAATTCTCGATCGGATGACCCAGTACTCGGTGATAGGGACAGTAATTGAGATCATTGACGTCGTTTGGCTGCGACGGATGTCTCGGATCCGGCAGATTTATGAGTCGGTTGCGCAATGCTAGCTCAAACAGTCTTCTCGTTTTATCTCGAGGAAACGAGTAAGGACGTCCTAGCCTTTCCTCAAGGGGTACGTGCGGACGCATATTATTTTGACGGACAGCCGGTTTCAAGTTGCTCGGCTATTGTTGAGCATTAGCGACAACAATCGCTTTTCCTTTCCGCTTCTCATTTCGAGAGTCCGGCCTTGGAGGGGGCGGTCTATGGCCTATCTGATCCATTTGAGCTAGCTTGTCGATCAGGGCCTGGAAGGTAGTCGACTTGAAGAACATCATGAATTGGGATATGGTCGCCTGCGGATCGAGGGTTCCCACAAACATCCCTACTGCCGGCGCTTCTTCAATGCGTTGTTCGCATTTTGACCATAGGTTCCTCTACCGTATAGCGTACTGGACCCACGTCTCGCCCGGCTTCACTCTGGGGTTAATCAATGCCGTTATCGGGGTGCGTTCGCTGGTGCTTGCGAATCGCTGGGTAAGCAGTAGCTCCATCTCCGCAAATGTCTTGATATAGTCGTTTGGGAGCTCGGAGTACCACTCGAATGCTATATCCGATAAGCTACCGACAAACTGGTGAAGCAACAATTTATCATCACCGCCGGTGTTGCCGCAAAGCGCCCTAAACTGGGCAACATGCTGGTGGGGATTGCCCGTCCCCTTATAAACATGGAATTTCGGTATTGTATAGCCCGGCGGGTACTTGATCTGATCATACCAGCTCGGATAGGGTCGTCCGATTTTTACGACCTGATCGGCTGCCTCAGTCGCCTGATGAACCCGTATCTGCTGAGCTATATAATCGTCCAAGTCAACTTTGGAGATTGTCTCCTCCTTGGCTGTTGACAGAGCCGGTGGAGGATTTGACGTTTCTCCCCTGTCGTCTTCAAGGACGATCGGAGGATCTTCAGCAGGAGGATCTTGTTGGATCATCATACCCACCATGTCCTGGAACAGAAGGGCCATTCGCTTTATATTGGCTGCTTGTTCCGCAGCCTCTTTATCCTTCTTTTCCAATATCCTACGAAGGAATTCAGCGTCAGTCTCTTGCTCCTGGCGTTGATCAGAGGACGCTTCGAGGCTTTCTTTTGGCCCAGTGAGTGCGGCCATCGCGTTCATCATTTCCTGGAGCTTTTGCTGTTGCTCCTGAGCTTTGGTCACTGACCGTGTAAGCGGTCTATGACCTGTAGATGCACGGCTGTCCTCCTTCCCCGACGCCATGTATACAGTATGGACTACAATGCCCCCGGACTTAGGGCGCTTAGGTTCGCCGCCTTTGGCATTTTCCGCAGGCGTAGGGACCTTCTCCGTCCTTCTTCTCTTGTGGGCCGTTGAAGTTGAGGGGGCCGTTGCAGCGGGCACCCTGGCGGTTGTCGTCTTTTGCTGTTTGTCAGGACGTTTCTTTTCTTCCTGCACTTTTGCCCTTTTCTGTTGGCGAAAGTGATCTTGGTCGATTACCGAGTTTTGAACTCTCCGCCAGACTTTATAAATCTTGGAGGACAGCCGTTGAGGGGGCTGCTCCAACTTAGTTTCTGTAACTCTCTCTGCAGGTGGAGGAGATCTTTTTAGCATAGCAGTCGGAGAGTTCTTACGTACCCTCTTCAGCGGTTCAAAGCTATTCCCAGTTGGAACAGCAACATTAACTTCCACTACTGGAGCAGGTGGAGTTAGCCCTGAGGGGGAGTTGCCCCCGGCCTTCCTTACTCGGCGCCAGTGGCGACGTCGAGCGTGACGAGCCGTTGGGACTGGCTCGGCGATAGGGACGGCTTCGTCTTGCCCCCTGTCCGAATGAGGCACTGCCGGTGCCAGCCTCTTAAAGACTGATGTTGTCTTTTGAGTGGCGACGTTTAATCTGTCAAAGACAAACCCTCGAGCAGGAGCAGGAGTCGGAATAGTCAGCCTTGAAAAGACCGACTCTTTAACAGGAGAAGCCGCCTTGGCGACTTAAGGAGCAGAGGTGGCTGTCTTCCTTTGGACGGCCATTTCAGAGTTCATGGGCTTCTTGGCGGGCCCATCGAAGTTCTGGCCCAGCCTGGCAAAGACAGAGGCTACCGGTTTGATATTGGATGACCCGTTGAAAGGGGCCGTTGTAGTAGTGAGCCGATCGAAGACTGACTTCTTGTGCGCTTCCGGTGCGGGCACTGGCATGGTGAAGCTTGCAGGCGGGATCATGGTCCCGAAAAACAGGCCGGTGGTGGCCTGGGTCACCTGTTCTACCGGCATGGCAAGGATGGAGGCCGCTTGAGGCGCATAGGCTACACCTCCAAGTGAGGCAGAGCGTCAGTTGCATCGGCACTTGGAGCAGCTCGAGCAGTTGGATGCCATTGATGCTTGATTTCTGCGCCAGGCAAAAGACCAAATCTTAGTAATTTAAAACCCAAAGGCAACCATTAACAAACCGCGATTCGTTCGCGAAAGCGACACACGAAGTGTGGAGTGGAAAGATGAAAAGGTCCTACCGGGCGTGCCAGAATCTGTTCCCTTCCGAAAGACGGCGCAAGACGGACTGTCTGGCTTAAGGTTCGGGGCAGATGCTAATTGGTTTTATCCATCTACCTCTCCGAAGATGCCAAGTTGATTTATGGCACCGTGTATCGGAGGTTTAGACGGATGCGGCCGATATAGCAGACTTCGTCAGATTCCCCCTCGTTTGATGGGGTTTTGATTGTGGGGACGCTCTTCCCTGCAGGCGCAATCCCCTGCAGTTAATTACGCTACCGCATCGCGGCAACAACTTTCTCCTTCTCCAGAAATTTCACTTCGTGTCGTGTGTGTTTGTTTGTTTGTGGATGCCCGTGGATTGTATACGGAGACTAAGTTATGCCGTCGCCCGTAGAACGTGGATTAGTCCAAATCCGTAATTTCTTAGATTTGTGTTTGGTGTTTTAGTTTAAGGATACGTTAGCCATATTGAGGCTAAGATCAACTTAAACGTTCGTTAAGGATACGTTAGTCCTATTTGAGACTAAGATCGACTTAACGGAAGAGCATTTAGGGGCTCTAATGTTCCAGTTTAGGGACGTAGTGGTCCATTTAATATATGGCCGTCGGGACCCGTCACCTCTCTGACGACGTTGAAGGATTACAATGACAGGTGTCAGAGGAGTTCGAAGATGTACCCTTGAACCAAAGTTGAATAGGGAATATGTAGTCCGATTGAATGTTTAAGGATACGTTAGCCAGATTTGAGGCTAAGATCAACTTAAACGGGATCGTTTAGATCCGACAAAAGAGCGTTTGGAGGCTCTATTGTTCCAGTTTAGGGACATAGTGGTCCATAGGTAGTTTAAGGACATCGCGGTCCGTCTTTCCCGTTTTGGGGACGGATGTTAGTTTAAGGACGCATAAGTCCATGGGTTTAAGGACCCCATCGTCCGTATGGTTGTGTTTAAGGACGCATTAGTCCATTAGTTTAAGGACGCATAAGTCCGTGGGTTTAAGGACCCCACAGTCCATATCTTGGTTTAAGGACGCATAAGTCCGTGGGTTTAAGGACCCCACAGTCCGTATCTTGGTTTAAGGATGCATAAATCCATGAGTTTAAGGACCTCACAGTCCGTGTCGATGTGTGGTTGTCGGGACCCATCACCTCTCTGACGTCATTGAAGGATTACAACGATAGGTGTCAGAGGAGTTCGGAGATGTACCCTTGAACCGGATGTAAATTGATTTAAGACAGCAGCCTTGCTCAGTCAATTTAATTTGAGGACTTACGGTCATGATTGGGCTAAGTCCAGTTGAGAATCTTCAACGTTTTTTATCTTTGGCCTATTAGGCCTGTGCTAGGGCTTTGCCCCTGTTTAATAATGCACTGCACTTCATTCTGTCCTGCTAGGCCTTTTTGATTTAGGCTATGTCCCTTTATAAATGATGCAAAGCATCTGTTTGGGCTCTGCCCTTCTTTAAAATAATGCATTGCATTTAATTTGGCCTGTTAGGCCTTTTTTAATTGGGCTTGGCCCTTCTGTAAATAATGCAGTGCATTAATTGTCTGACATTGGCTTGTCAGGCGCTTTGTGCCAATTATTGAGCGCAAGCACATGTGGAGGTGACATGTGTCACGCTCTGGTGAGCGCAAGCGCAGTGCGCTGCGCCAGTGCGCTGCGCTGTTGCGCTGCTGACACGTGGCGTGCTCTGGTGAGTTGCGCCAATTTCAGAGAGCAACGCTCTATCTTAAAAGCGCATAGCGCAAGTTGTTATGGTGCTGACACGTGGCGCTCTCTGGTGGCTTGCGCCAACCCAGGAGCGCAACAGTGCAGTTTTTGCAAGTGCAAGGCACTGTTTCAATAACTTGATCCAATTTTGGATTCAAGAAAAGAATGTTTAAAATTCTAGAACCAATGGTTCATAAAAAAGTGCAAGGCACTGTTATTATTTATTTTTTATTGAAGATCATTGATCTTGTTCTTAGATCAATGATCTATTCAGAAGAAATTCTTCTTTTTTTTTTATAAAGGTTTTTACCTTTTTTCTCTTCTTGAGTTTTTCTCAAAATTCTTCAGAGTTCTCTCTGTTGTTTTTGATATTTTTTTTCTCTTTTTGAATTGGGGTCTAGGGGCCTTTATATAGTGCCCATTAATTTGTTAAATTTTTTAAAGAGATTATTCTCTGAGTGATTTAGGGAATTTTCCCCACCGCTGGATTTTTGAACCAAGGGCTTCTGTTTTACAGAAGACAATCTTCTTGTTTTAACAAGAACATAAAGATCTTACTGGAATTTAATTCTGTTTGGCGCAGGTGCACCAGCGCTTGACACGTGTCGCGCAGCGCACAGCGCAGCGCAACTGCGCTGACACGTGTCGGGCTGCGCAGAGCGCAGCGCAACTGCGCTGACACGTGTCGCGCAGCGCGCAACTGCGCTGACACGTGTCGCGCAGCGCAGAGCGCAGCGCATCTGAAGCGTTGTTTCTTTTAATTTTATTTTTAAATAGAGCCTTGCTCTGATTGGGCACGCTGCCTTGGACGCTGCGCTGGCGTGTCAGCTTTTGACACGTGGCGCGTTGCGCGCAGCGTAAGGAATCTGAAGTGTTGCTTCAATTTTTGAATTTTTTGAAATTCAAACAGAGCTTTGCTCTGATTGGGGTAAACAACAATATCGTTTTCTTTCTTAACAATATCAATATTCATAAATCATCACAACCACAAAAAGAGAGAGAGAGAGCAAAAGAAAAGATAAAAGAAAAGAAAAGACAACGTTACAAGAAATTAAATTGCATGGTAATTAAAGAGCAAGTAAGTAAAGCAAGAACGGAAATGCAAGTAAATAAATGCAAGAAATAAAAAAGCAAGAAAGTAAAGAGAGAGATAAAATACTAAGAACCCAAAGTTCAAAATGAAAGCTTTATTATGTCCAAGTGATACAACCTTGAGTTCAATAACCAAAACTTAAACTTGCAAGCACAATGAAGAGGTTACAAGATCAAGAGAAGGTAAGGAGCTCAAGGGAAATTAGCTATGTAAAAGAACAAAAGAAAAGAGAAACAAAAAAGTATGAAGTATTAGACAAACTTGGACCCCCTCTCCCTTGCTCACTGGTATGTATTTATAGGCTCTAAATGAAATTAAACAAACAATAAAAATAAGTTGATGTGACTTCAAGGAAGGGACAGAAGAAATATGGAGACCCTTAGGGCTAGGGGCCGGCGAGACCGGATTTATAGAGCATGTCGCCGGCCCAAATCCGAGCTCATGGGCTCGTGTTGGTGCTATGGTCATGTGTGCTCTCCAATATCACTCTGGTGTTGCTTGATTTTTCTAGATGAACATGGTCTTCATTCAGGGATTTGGAGGGAAATATGTAGTTTTATATCACATCACACCTTTTTGCATTTATCACTCTTGTCCCCCCAATTGCACAAGCCATCATTTGTGTGTGCCATGGGCAGCCCCACCATGGTCCATGCCAAAGAGTTGTGTGCACACTTGCATTGTGTTGGACTAAAATAGTGTGCATACATTTATTTGCTAAAGAACTCTTTGGGTATCGATCGGTTTGCGGTTCTGGTTGCAGTGTCGGCTCACAAACGATATATCCGTAATTTTGAGTGTATTTCCAGTATTTTGTCATGGATACCTGTAATCTGTAATTACTAAGCAAACACTGTTAATAGTACCGATACATACAAAAAATAGATAATAAATGAGTGGTATTAAAATACAGTTTTCTGTGATAAACACCGTGTCGAAATCATGCTTCGCCTCGGTGTATCTGCCTTCCCTGTCGGAATTATACTCCGCCTTGGAATCAAGTCAACCAATGACCTCCCCGTCGGAATTATGGTCTGTCTCAGAATCACGTCAACCAACAAGCTCTGCAATGAAATCATGCTTCGTCTCAGAATGTACCCCATGTCGAAATCATGCTTCGTCTCTGAGTATCTGCCTTCCCTGTCGGAATTATGCTTTGCCTGGGAATTAACCTCTGCATCGAAATTATGCTTCGGTCGGAATGTCTGCCGCTCGTCGGAATGATGCTCCAATCCCGGAATTATGCTCCGATCCCCGGAATTATGCTCCGCTCGTTGGAATTATGCTCCGATCCCCGGAATTATGCTCCGCTCCTCTGGAATTATGCTCCGATCCCCGGAATTATGCTCCCGAAATGATGCTCCGCCCTCGGAATTATGTTCCACCTCGAAGTCCAACTCCAAAATCCATCAATTTCATGCACACAACTCATATACGCGGTGTGCATTTATTGATGGGGAACACTTTGTTGGGGGTCAAAAATTATACCTCGGTTGACCAACTCAAAGTCAAAGTCAGCACCAAGTAAACGGGCCTAAGCCCAGATCAAGTGGGCCATGCCCAAGTTGAGCCCCGCGGCTGGCCTCTCCCATGCCAAAATGAAATCATGTAATAAATAATTTTGATGTAATTTTTTTTGTGCATGAATGTAAGAAAAATGGGTATAAAGCCAAATTTTTGTAAAACCCATGGCTCATGTGCAAAAGAAATGAGCACATGAGGCATGGGATGGGCAAAATGCCATTTTGTAAAGCCCAAAGGGCTATATGTAAATTTGTAAGCTTATATAAGACAACATGATAATGAAATAAAGGATAATTTTCATTCCCTTCAAATTCTAGGGTTACTGTGCCTCCTTCTCCTTCCTCATGGTTCTAAACCTTCTTCTCCTTTTTGAATCAAATCAAGAGTTTAACTTTTCCTTTTTCAAAAAGAAATAGTTTTTCACCATAAAACCCATAAAGGGAAACTCGGATCTGCCATCAAATGCCTAAAATGGGAGATTTTGAATCTTGCCCTCTTTTCCTTCAAGATCCAGCCAACGAGGAAGAGGAAGAAGAAGACTCATCTCCAAAAATCTCATTTCGGGAGGATCCAAGGCTCAAAAGAAGATCCAAAAATCTCTAGGAGTTTAACTCCATTCAAGATCTGTTGGAGTTTAACTCCATAAATCAAACCCCGTTTTAGGAATTTAACTCCAATTCTATACATAATCCCTGTTAGGAGTTCAACTCCAAAACCCCCTTGGGAGTTTAACTCCTAACTCAGGGGCTAAACCCCTTTTCCGTTGGTGTTTCCAGTGGTCGCGTGCCACGCATGTGACCCGCGGGCACCCAGCTGTCGCGTGCAGGGCACGTGACCTCAGGCGCTAAGCACCCATGTACGTCTCACGTGACCCGCGGGCGCTCAACGCCTAGCGGTCGCGTGCAGCGCACGTGACCCGCTAGCGCCCAGCGGTCGCGTGCCGCGCACGTGACCCTCGGGCGCCCAGCGCCACGCGCCAGGCACCTGACCTGCAAATGCCCAACACCTACGTGTCATGCACGTGTCTTTAAGACGCTCATCACCCCTCATTTTCCATGCACTCCAAAACAGAAACACGTCCCCCGTTAGAAAAATTTTTCTAACATGGCGCTGCTCCGCACCCCGCAAGGTGGCTGCTAGCCCCTTTGACCCCCAGCCCGTAAAACTCTGCGGGGCCCCCGATATATCTAAAACCCTTTCAAAACATACGTACACTGCACATCGAGTTCGCATGACCAGTTTGACCCATCAATCGGAGGTTCTCTCGCTCCAAAGGCGAGGGGTAATTAACGGCAGCTTAGTCCGCAGCTGCCGGAGATTCGGATCCCCGCAATCAATAAACCTCCGTTCGGATCCCCGCAATCATTAAACCTCCGTCTACCCTAGACAGGAGGAATCTGTAGTACGCCTGACAAGCGCACGCGTATTCTCATCTCAATAGGGTGACGAAAAATACCCTACAGGCATGATTTGTGTTTTTTCCAAGACAATTACCATTGATAACACCATTTTATTTTTCTACCTTAAATAGGAAAACACCCACTTTCTCCGACTCCCTGAGGCTCAAGAGAATTGGTCCCGCTTAAACCTATATTTACTAGGGTCCTTAATGTAATTTTATATAACTCGAGGGGTTTTATGAAAAATGATTTTAATATACTTTCAAAATAAATCTCGAGTAATTATTTATATTATTTAGAATTGTCATGAATGTGAATTTTAGAGAATGAGGTATATTAGTGAAAATATACATAGCTTGAATAGTTCAAGATATTTTAATATAAACTTTGACTTGAATTGATACTTGATGGTATTTTAGTGAAACTTGTCATTTGTTTATTTTCGAGAAAACATGGAATTTTATTATATATTAAAAATATATAATTTGATAATATTTATATAATTATTAAAAATTAATTTTATTTATTAAGTACAAAATCTCGTTTTTCTTAAAAATCGTATTAAAATTCTTTCGAGATCGTATGCTCCATGAGGAGATCTGCATCTCGCTCTACTAGTCCCGAGGATGTGCGATAATCCACACCATCCAAACCGGGTTCCTTAAAATGGGTTGTAGAGCCATAATTGTAAAGAATTTGATAACACTATTTAAAAGAAAACTTTTTTTATAGTTCAAGATATTTTGATGAAAAGTCGTATTTTGCCACAAAAATATTGTTCAAGGGAATCGTGCTATGTCAAAATGTATGTATGTGAGAGGTAAGTCATTACTTCATGATGTTTTCTAAAGGTAATATTAAGCAAAACAATAAAAGATGTCATATGTAAAGTTTGTGGTATTTAAACGAAAAACGGAATTTATAGTTACATAACATGATATTTTAAGATGAAAATTGTTCGAATTATTTGTTTCATGATTAATAAGTAAGGTACAATGATATAGATGAGTGATTCTTAAGAAAAATTGTAATTTTAAAGATTATAGAATCGAATGTCGGTATAACTCCACTTACCGACAAGTTTTGAAAAGAAGAATATTTTTATGGTAGAAAGAGAAGAGGGGAGATGGGATTTACTTGATAAAAGAATATATGGGAGGTAGAAAAAGAGAAGGGTGGCCTTCATGTAGTTGTGGGGTCGCCGGAATCGTCTCGAATCCTCACCGGAAATTGACCTCGGGCTAACTCCACTTGTACTCTTGTTAGACTTAGAAATTTTTGAGAATTTTGATAATAGGTTTCAGAATGAAGAGGGGCTAGAGTATGGAGTTGTATTTATAGTGTGAAATTAGGGTTTTGGAATTGAAGAAAGGATTAAAATGCATTTAAAATTGGATTAAAGAATGAAATTTACTTCTCTGTTAAATTGCAGAGAAAACAAACAGTATGGGGGTAATGGGGGTAGGCCAATCGACAAATGTGCAAAGTATAGGGAGCTTTTACCTACGGTTGACCGTTGGCGCCGGCCTATGGGCAAATCTCGCCGGTCCACGGTGGGGGATAGCCATAGGATTTGTGTCACATGTCCATGCTACTATTAACTCTAATTTGCACATGTTTGATTTCTTCAGATTTTTCATTTTATGTGCAGTGCACGTGTAAACTTTTGGGCTTCCAAAAATTTTAAAATAAAAATTCAGAAAAATAATATGTGGCTAATGGGATTCAAACATAGGGGCTATGTCACAGCAGTGTAAGGCTTTACCAGTGAGCTACAAGTTGTTTCTTGTTGTTCTTAAGCAAGTATAACTTTTAAATTATGCTCTGGCTTGCAAACTCCTTTCTGTATTTTAAGAAGAAAAATTTTGTACAGAAAATTCAGGGTCGTTACATAGAAGAAAAGGTCATCGAGGAAACCAAGAAACTTATCAATGTTGGCTTCATCAGAGAAATACACGGACTAGATCACGTGCATCGTCCCAGTGAAAAAGAAGAATGAGAAGTTCCGAGTTTGCATCGATTTCAGGGACCTCAACAAGGCATGCCCTAAAGACGATTTCCCGCTACCGGTCATGGAAATGATGGTCGAAGACACCTCAAATTACGAACTGTTCATCTTCATGGATGGCTCGTCTGGATATAATCAGGTCAAGATGTCGCCCGAAGATGAGAAACACACAGCATTTCGAACCCCGATCAGTATATACTGTTACAGGATAATGCCATTTGGATTGAAAAACGTAGGCGCCACATATCAAAGGGCAATGACCAAGATCTTTGAAGAATTAATCCATAAATTCATCGAATGTTATGTTAATGATTTGATCATCAAGACTTAAAGCCAAGGCCGATCACATCCAAGATTTCAGGACCATTTTTACCAGACTAGGGAATATGATATGAAGATGAATCCTCTAAAGTGCGCTTTTGGCGTGTCATCGGGAAAATTCTAGGGCTTCACGGTACGACATCGGGGGATCGAAGTTGACCCATCAAAGATAAATTCCATCATAGAGATGCCTCCTCCAAGGAATCTGATGCAGCTAAGATCCTTTCAAGGCAAGCTCGCTTACATACGAAGTTTCATCTCAAACCTATTACGAAGATGCAGGACCTTTTCAAAGCTCATAAAGAAAGGAGCTCCTTTTTTCTGGGACTGATTGGTATAGATTTCACGATCAAAAATATAATTACCGCAATCAGAAACGGCGTCGCTTCGCAGCTAGCCGGTGAGTGCGGGTCGATCCACAGAGACGGGTAAATTTCTTTAGTGTGTCTTAACGAGTTGATTCTATTTGTCGTTTTGGTTTTATAAAAATCTAGATCTAAAACTTAATTAATCTAATTTAAATTCTTGCTAGGGTTAGGCTTAGAGAAAGTTTTGGAGATTGATGTTTCCTTCACCGCTTTCAATGCCGTATTTTAGATCCATTAGGTGTTATAGTAATTATCGATAAAGTGGATACGACTCTTTTGGGAAGATGTTTTCTTCCTCTAGATTCGTATCCTTCCTTTATCGTTAATTACCCTAACCCCCATGGAAAACGCGCGCAACCGGCCATTTATACTGCGGTTCACCGTTACCTCGAGGGGTAGGGTGCCGCAGGGAGCGGTTGTGCGCGCATGCATGGAGTTCTTAATGGGTTAGGCATTGAAAGGGGTGAGAGATCTCATCTCTCAACCCTTTCCCTAAGGCTAACCCTAACAAGCGAGGAGACTACTCGCTCATTAGGGGATGAGAAGACATTATAATTAAAAGAATAAAATACTTACTGATGGTGATGGCTCCCTCCAAGCGATAAAGAACAGATCTGAATGTCACGTCCAGAATTTCTGAATTTTATTTATTGAAAAGAGGCATACAATTTTTAGATCTAAAATTACAATTTATAGGAAAATAAGAAACCTAGGGCTACAGACTCTCGCACATGCAAAATTACAGATTTGCCCACATAAAATCCAAACCCCCGCACCGACGCAACAGCACAGAGATTTTCCACCGACACGTGCTTTGACTGGCCGCGGATCCGCGGCAATTATGGGTATTGGGCCGCGTTTCCGCGGCCAAAGGAAGGAGTTGGGCTCTGTTATTTTTATGGGCTTCTGCTTGGATCTTTGGGCTTCTGTTTCTACACATTACTTCTCTGTTTGGTTTCTGATTATTCTCCAGATGTTCAGTGAAGACTTGTACGTATCTTTTAACCGTTCACTTGACTTTTTGGACCTTTGCACTGTTCTTCATCTCGGCTTGAGTAAGGTCTGTCTACTTGTTGGTCAAAAGTCGCTTTCCCTGTTGTTTTGTGTCTTTTTCACTGTACTTGCTCCAGAAACCTGTATCCTGTAATATGCAACAAACGTGCGTCAAGAGTACCTGTTTATTTATAAAACGGATAAGAATAGGGGAATGATAAATGCAATATTATGGTCTGAACAAATACCCCCAAACTTACCTTTTTGCTCGTCCTCGAGCAAACTTATTATTTATTCACCAAAATCCTAACTACACTTTCGCAGGGAAACGCGATTGCACTGAGCACGTGCAACAAGCCGTTAAACCTCTAGGTGTCCCTAGTAGGAGGAGTGTTGTCTCCTGAGGGTTTTCAGCGGATTACACCCACAAAATCCTATCAACTCGGCCCATTGACTTTTGTTCTTCATTTAGGTCTTCTAACAAGGAATTCTATTATCTTCCACTTGTAAATCATCCACCCATATTCTTCACACTTCCTTATTATTTAACTTAAGATTATATATGTTATGTAGACCTACTTAGCTTTCGGCATCTCTTAAGTCTTCCTTCTAGGGTTCCATCTCCACTTAGGAATTTTCTATCAACTCCATTAAAGATACAAATTCTATCTTTCATTCCTCTCTTTTATCTAAATTCCAATCACATACCCCCACGTGTGTGTATAGATCACCCCTACACTTGGAAATTCAATTCAAGCAATCATGCCCTAGTCCATTGTCCAAAGTACTTATTAGTTGGTGAATGAAATTTGCTTACACATCCTTCATGCGACCGTTAATACTTCTTGAGGTACCAACGACCGATTACAAAATGCGTTTGCACTTTAAAGCGTACTTCCTAGTCCTTGCAACACCCAAGGCTTTAGCAGTGACTCCCAAACCAGTTGGTCTAAGGCACTAGGTGATGAAGCACCCTCGCTAAATATTTTTCTATTTTTGCAGCCTTAAGTAATCACAAAAACCAGTGTCCATTTTTTTTTATTCACACTTTTTCATACTAAGGACTTTAGACAAGAGCCTTTCAAGGTCTCTTCTACTATTCCAAGTTTCAAGGTGCGTGATTGTGCAATTTGTAGGGTATACGTTTTCAGAATCTAGACTTAAGCTAGGAACTATTTTTCAAACTTATACTCTAATAAGAACATCAATACTCTTCCCTCATTTTGACTTAGCCCAAGAAGTGAACCCCAAATTTGCCTATTTCTAAATAAACTACAAGGCATATACTTTCTACCGTTAAACTTTTAAGGAAGGTTATTTTTAGGGTTTTTAATTCACTAAGTCTAAGATCTAGTTGTTCCTAACCAGTTAACCTATTAGTCAAACTCAAGTCAATTAGCCAAAATTGAATACAAA
This sequence comes from Agapanthus africanus, assembly GCA_030015575.1. Lineage (NCBI taxonomy): Eukaryota > Viridiplantae > Streptophyta > Magnoliopsida > Asparagales > Amaryllidaceae > Agapanthus > Agapanthus africanus. The sequence goes on along the minus strand of CM057339.1, from coordinate 78,391,331 downwards.
TATTTTTATAAATTTTGAAATTTTTCAATTTTTATGGGTTTTCAAATAAATATGCAAATGCAAAAATATGTACAAATGAATGCGAAGGAAGAAGACGTACCGAGCGTACCCCCAAACTTGAACTTGACAGTGTCCTCACTGTCATGCTAAACCAAGAGGGTCAAAATACCGATACTCCCCTGTTTATTTATTTATAATTTTTTTTTATTGTTAAGAAAAACAAACATATATACAAAAAGACCCTCCCCCAAACTTCATTTAAACTATGTTAGACAATACCGCCAAACCTTGCATCGGCCAAAAGTCAACACCAACCATTTGAAAAATTTATCAGTAAAGAATATTGGTTGGTGGAAAATTAAGTTATGGTGGTCCGCAAAGAATTGGGGAAGATAGAAGTAGTGGAATGGGAGGTGTAGAGGTGAATATACAGGTGATGGTGATGCATTGAAACGAGAATGTAAATGATCAGCAATCAGTGGAGTGTTAGCATTCTCGTACCTTATTAAAAGAAATGGGGGTATTTCAACTTCTAAGGGAGGAAGTTGACTCACCACAATACCCCCAAGATGTTCCTGTGGGTCCTCTATTGACATGGCATCATTCATCGATTGTGTATGATATTTAATTATGAGGGAACTGATCTCCCCGATGTCCGCCATAGTCCAACTGAAAACTTGCCGCCTATCTTGTAAGACTTTTAAAATAGCATTCTCTTGCTCGAAGGCTAGAGAGGCTGATATGATAATGGGAAAAGTCTCATTCTCACCTATGTAAGCATATCTACGGTGAGACGGCAAGGGCATGAGTTCGAATTTCTGAGGCGAAAGAACCATTGCGGAATCTACCTCGAACTCAAAGGACTCTAACACAGGTTCGAAATCACTGCAAACAACCGATTCGGATGGTTCGACTGACTCATCCAAAAATTCAAACGACTCATATTCGGGCTGTGAGGCGTCATCATCCAAAAAAGTGAAACATTCATAATCAACATCGGTTGTGTCAACGGTAGTAGGTTCAAGGAGGGACGCACTAGTGGCGTCAAAACTGTTTTCATCAAATAGAAATCTTTCAAGCTCGCAGTCCTCCTGCGTGATTTCGTGAATAGAGCAAACTTCTCGTGTACTATTTTTAGGTACGGGGGGCAGACTTCCCATCTTATAAATATTGAACTCACTAGACCTCTTCCCGAAGGATAGAGTCATGGAGCCATTGCGGCAATTTATCACGGCATTGGAAGTGGCCAAAAATGGTCGACCAAGAATCACCGGAATTTGGTTTATTGGGTTAGCAACAGGTTGTGTATCCATAACGATAAAATCAACGGGGAATATGAATTCCCCGACTTTAATCAACACATCCTCTAGCTGACCCCTTGGATAGGTGATTGATCGATCAGCCATTTGGAGAGTGCAACGAGTGGGTTTCAACTCTCCAACCCCTAATTGTTCGTACACGGAGTAGGGAATCAGGTTAACACTAGCCCCAAGATCTAAAAGTGCTTGATTAATTTTCTTATCCCCAATTGTAATTGAAATCGTAGGACAGCCGGGGTCCTTTCGTTTTTGGGGTAAGGTTTGATGGTGGTTAATTGCATTGCTCACTGCACTAGCCACTAGCACTTTCTTGGGTACTTGAGATGCTTTTCTCTTTGAAGTGCATAATCCCTTTAAGATTTTCGCGTATGAAGGGACTTGTTGGATAGCATCCAAGAGAGGTATATTTATGCTAACCTGCTTAAATATCTCCACAATCTTCTCCACTTGTGTATTTGGTTTATTAGGACTCAACCTGTTTGGAAATGGTGCATTTTGAAAATTTGTTGAGTCAAAAGTCTGTGGAGTAGAATGTGGAATAGGAACGGATCCCAGTGTGTATGTGTTCGTGTTGTTAGAAATGGGTCCGTTCAAGTCAGAAGAAGTAGAGCCGTGTGAAGGGTGGAGAATAGGCTCTAAAGAAAAAGGTGAAGAAGGAAGTGAAGAAAATGAAGAAGGGGAAGAAGAACCACCGGCGGGGATGTCATCATTAGTTTCCACATTATTTTGCAACTCTCGTCCGGATCTCAACGTGGTCACCGCATTTACATTGTGATTGTGATATGCGTTTTGTGGGTGACCGGGATTGGGCAATGGTTGAGATGGAAGCTTTCCCTTTTCTCTCTCGCTCAACGCAGCAGTTAATTGTGCAATTTGTGCCTCAATAGATTTGATACTTTGATCGTGTGAGGCATTGTTATTCATTAAAGATTGCACATAACTTTCAAATCTTGCTGCGGATTCTGTAGTTTGCTTGAGAAATGCTTCAAGACTTTTCTCGAGCGAGCTAACCTTATCATCATTAGGTTGAACCAAATTGTTCGTTTGATTTGTATAAGGTTGTTGTTGGAAAGGTTGCTGGTTTTGAGTTTGTAAAGGTGCTTGTTGTTGTTGTGGAGGAGCTCTTTGAAAATTGTTATTCCCTTGGACTTGTTGATTTTGGTTCCAAGCGAAATTCGGGTGACTCCTCCACCCCTGATTGTATGTCGAAGAGTAAGGATCATTTCTTTGTCGTTGCTGAAATGCAGCATTGACTTGATCCTGTCCTTGAATAGGTGCATTATAAGGACACTCTTCGGTTAAATGCGATGGGTTCGAACAACAAGCACAAACAGTTCGTGTGGGTAGAGTAGGGGCAGGAGAAGACGATGAGATTTTGGTCTCAATGGCTTCTAGCTTTTTCATAAGTGAGGCCATCTCGGCCTTCATAGCTATCGACATATCTATTTGATGTATGCCTGCCCTAGATTGACCACTAGAAGAAGATGATGTGGTCTTGGTACTCTCCCATTGAATTGTTTGCTCACTTAGATCCTCAAGAAACTGCCAAGCTTCGTCGCTAGACTTGGAGAGAAAATGACCTTGACAAATTGTTTCTAGCAACTGCTTCGTTGCTGCGTTCAATCCCTCATATAATGTTTGGCAAAGTTGCCAATTTTCTATCCCATGATGAGGACATTGAACGAGTAGGTCCTTAAATCTCTCGAAGCACTTCCAAAATGGTTCGGAAGGAAGCTGTGAAAATTGTATGATTTCGTTTCGGATTCTAGCAGTTTTATGATGAGGGTAGAACTTTTTCAGAAAAGCTCTCACAAACTCATCCCAATTTCTAATGGAATGTGATGCGGTGCTGTATAGCCACTTCTCGGCTAGGTCACATAACGTAAAAGGAATGACCCTTAGCCTTATTGCTTCATCACTTAATTGGGTTGTCTTCATCATGCTGCAAACGTTTTGGAATTTATTAATGAAAATATATGCATCTTCGGATTCCAAACCATGAAACTTAGGCAGCATATTGATGAAGTGTGGTTTTATTTCAAAATTATCCCCATTCGCCGGTGGGGGTGAAAGACATGTGGGTAAAGAAGTGCGGACGGGGTAGAAGAGATCCTGGAGCGCAACTCGTGCGGACGCTACAACAGGCGGAAGATTCGGGTTATTCGCACCTGGCGGAGGTGGAATCATTCCCGTCGGCAAGGTATCGTTGGGGTTGAATCCCGACATACCTTCGAAAGAAGAATTTGAATGTGGAGGTAAGGAAGTGGACGGAAGATCGACGAAGGGTTCGTCGAAGGGTTCGTTGGTCGGTACCAACGAAACACGGACTAATCGGGCGTTAGTATCCCTAGTCCAAAATGACATACACTAAAGGGTAGTGCAGTCAGAAAAAAAAAGAAAAAACAGAATGTGGGGGTAAGATAACGTCAGTGAGAAGAAGTGGTGGAAGTGAGTTTCAAGTTTCTTCGCGACAAGTTGCAAGTTTTGAAAAGATTTTTTATTTTTTTATTTTTGTGTGAGTTTTGCAAAGAAGTTTTTAGAAAACGGACTCGTGACACAAAAGTATCAACCACACATGCACAATCAGGCCTAGATCTAGGGTCGCCTAAGTCTACTAGACAGCTCCTAACTAGGGCTAGAAATAGACCTCAAACCGCCTCTTCACGGACAAATACGGCCAGGTAAGTGGGAAGGAACCACCACTACAGTGGGCCTAATTAAAAACCACTAGCCTAGACACCGCAATGTCGGTTAGGATAAACGGCCGATGCCTACCCTAGTCCTTTTCCTATTGAGCTCGCTGTCCTTAGGTCTGAGTCTAATCTTTTTTAATTAAAGGTGGTCGATGCAAAATGCTTAGGTGTTTTCTGGGGTCCTGGGAAGGGTGATGAAATCCCCACCCAATCTGGATTTGGTCAATATAGCCCCTTAGAATCCGGTTAAATTATGCAAAACAACAAAATCACTTGCAATCAATTTTTTAGCGCGGCGCAAAGAAACCTGCAGAAATCTGTTATTTAGAAGGGGGAGAAAGACTCTTTACGCAAAGAACCCTGCAGAAAATTTTCACAGACAGAGATATGGAGGTTGCAGAGGGGAGGAAAAGAAACAAACACAGAAAATTCGGTGTGCTGACGTGGCCAAGTCGCGGCGCTTCCGCGGTGTGAGACCTCCTTATGCGGCGGAAACGCGGCAATATTAGGGTTTCAGACTGTGAAAAAATTTGTGCTGCTCTGTACTTTCGATCCCTCTCTGTTCTTCAGTACCACTTTTTGTTTTGCCTTCTGTAAAATTCCAGATCCTTAATTCTTCGCTGTTCCTGCAAGATTCAAAAGATACACCCTTCAAACAGATCAAATTTGATACTTTTTTTATTTTTTATATTTTCAGATTTTTATGAGTTTTAAAATTTATATCAACCCGAAAATTCACAAAAAGAAAGATTACGCCGTCCCCGGCAACGGCGCCATTTGATTGGTATAGATTTCACGATCAAAAATATAATTACCGCAATCAGAAACGGCGTCGCTTCGCAGCTAGCCGGTGAGTGCGGGTCGATCCACAGAGACGGGTAAATTTCTTTAGTGTGTCTTAACGAGTTAATTCTATTTGTCGTTTTGGTTTTATAAAAATCTAGATCTAAAACTTAATTAATCTAATTTAAATTCTTGCTAGGGTTAGGCTTAGAGAAAGTTTTGGAGATTGATGTTTCCTTCACCGCTTTCAATGCCGTATTTTAGATCCATTAGGTGTTATAGTAATTATCGATAAAGTGGATACGACTCTTTTGGGAAGATGTTTTCTTCCTCTAGATTCGTATCCTTCCTTTATCGTTAATTACCCTAACCCCCATGGAAAACGCGCGCAACCGGCCATTTATATTGCGGTTCACCGTTACCTCGAGGGGTAGGGTGCCGCAGGGAGCGGTTGTGCGCGCATGCATGGAGTTCTTAATGGGTTAGGCATTGAAAGGGGTGAGAGATCTCATCTCTCAACCCTTTCCCTAAGGCTAACCCTAACAAGCGAGGAGACTACTCGCTCATTAGGGGATGAGAAGACATTATAATTAAAAGAATAAAATACTTACTAATGGTGATGGCTCCCTCCAAGCGATAAAGAACAGATCTGAATGTCACGTCCAGAATTTCTGAATTTTATTTATTGAAAAGAGGCATACAATTTTTAGATCTAAAATTACAATTTATAGGAAAATAAGAAACCTAGGGCTACAGACTCTCGCACATGCAAAATTACAGATTTGCCCACATAAAATCCAAACCCCCGCACCGACGCAACAGCACAGAGATTTTCCACCGACACGTGCTTTGACTGGCCGCGGATCCGCGGCAATTATGGGTATTGGGCCGCGTTTCCGCGGCCAAAGGAAGGAGTTGGGCTCTGTTATTTTTATGGGCTTCTGCTTGGATCTTTGGGCTTCTGTTTCTACACATTACTTCTCTGTTTGGTTTCTGATTATTCTCCAGATGTTCAGTGAAGACTTGTACGTATCTTTTAACCGTTCACTTGACTTTTTGGACCTTTGCACTGTTCTTCATCTCGGCTTGAGTAAGGTCTGTCTACTTGTTGGTCAAAAGTCGCTTTCCCTGTTGTTTTGTGTCTTTTTCACTGTACTTGCTCCAGAAACCTGTATCCTGTAATATGCAACAAACGTGCGTCAAGAGTACCTGTTTATTTATAAAACGGATAAGAATAGGGGAATGATAAATGCAATATTATGGTCTGAACAGGGACGCCGAATGTCAAGAAGCATTCGAAAGCATCAAACTGTACCTATTGCACCCTACAGTGCTTGCTGCTTCCATTACAAATAAACCGCTGATTCTCTACACTACCTCGCATCAATCACTCGGCATGCTCCTTACCCAGAATAACAAGGAGGGAAAAGAAAATGCCCTTTACTACCTCTGTCGAACGTTAGTCAGGGCGGAACATAACTATTCCCCGATAAAAAAACAGTGCATGGCCCTGATATTCACTGTGAAGGAGCTGATGTACCATCTACTCGCTTATCGGGTTATGCTAATCTCAAAGTTAAACCCGCTTAAATACTTAATGATCAAAGCAAGCCTAGCCGGCAGAATGACAAGATGGGTTGTCGTACTGCTTGAGTTCGACATAGTCAATAATCCACAGAAAGCAGTAAAAGGACAAGCCCTTGCCGACTTCCTCGCTGCTCATCCCATACCTGAATGGTCACCACTCAATTGCGAGTTATCCGATGAACAAGTGCGGCACCTCGAGAATAACAGGCCATGTTGAGAACTCTACTTTGATGGAGCCTCATCAATAAGGTCATCCGAAAAATCAAGCGTCCCATAGATAAAAGCAGGGATAAGATTGGTGTTCATTACGCTATCGATGGGAACCCTACGACGTTCTTTCGTTTTCACCGAGCCTCGCACAAACAACGGGGCTGAGTACGAAGCTCTGATAGCTGGTCAGGAGCTCGCCATAGAAATGGAAATACTTCGGCTATGGGTCTACAGTGATTCCCAGCTTGTCGTCAACCAAGTGAGCGGCGACTTCTAAATATGTATGCCTGAGTTAGCTCGATACAGAAACCGGGTGGTGGAACTCATGAAACAGTTTACCCACATTGAACTAATGAGAGTTCCTAGGGCGTTGAACGGAAAAGACGATGTACTCACTCGCCTAGCCAAAGAGCTAGTTGATCCCGACATGGATGAAATTCTGATCATAGTTAGAAGACGGAAAATTCTGCCTTCAGTCTCTTTATGAGAAAAGAAAAGCGCATGTTCACCGTTGAAAGACCGGATCGAGACGTTGGGACGTCCAGCCTGAATTTAGGGGCAGATTTTATTTAGACTTATCCACCCATCTCTCCAAAAATACAGAGTTGATTTATGGCACCGTATATCGGAGGTTTGGATAGATGCGATCGTTGTAGCAGATTTCATCAGATTCCTCCTCATTTATGAGGGGCTTTTGATTATGGGGACGCTCTTCCCTGTAGGCGTAAACCCCTGCAGTTAATTACGTTATTGCATTATGATAACAACTTTCTCCTGCTCCAGAAGGTCACTTCGTGTTGTTTTGTGTTTGTTTTATTTTGAGGTTGCATGTGGATTGTATACGGAGACTAATTTATGTCGTCGCCCGTAGGGCGCAAATTAGTCTAAATCCGTATATATTTTGGGTTTGAACTTAGGTTATATTTTCTTTTAGTTCAAAAATATTTCGTTTGGTTTAAGGACCATTAATCCATTTTGAGATTAATATCAACTTAAACATATGAGCATTTAGGCTCAATTTATTTCAACTAAGAATACGTTAGTCTTATTTGAGACTAAGATCAACTTAGTAACATTTTAAGGATCATTCATTTTTTTATTTAAGATCCAACAACAGAGCATTTGGGCTCAGCTGCTAGAAAGTTCAGAGAGAGAATTTTAGCCAATTTGGGGTTGGTCTGTTCAGTCTTTTCTTCTTTCTTTTTCTTTTATTTAAAAGTGCTAAGCACTTATTTGAGTTATGTTTGCTTAGTGTCATGCCCCACCTCCAATACAGAGAGTATTGTCCGCTCTGGCCAAAACCGCACGGTTTTGTCCTTCGGAGCGAACCGGACCCGACCAGGGGCCACTTTCCAGGAGGTCACCCATCCCAGAACTTCCCTGGCTCGAGCACGCTTAACTACGGAGTTATCAAGCTCCTGTAGTGCCGGTTCACTTAAAAGGCGCCTCTGTATTGAAGAGTGTATCATTCCATTTATAGTACAGATCTGCCCTCTTTCGGAATGTATTCCGAAGAGTCTCATTGTTCTACAGTGGGTCCCACGGACTCAAGAGGTGGCCCCCACCTACTTAACACGACACTTGACGTGGCACTTTGTTCCATGTGGCACTTTGCTCCGTAAACAAGAACCGGGTCTCGACATTCTCCCCACCTTTGAACAATGGTTCGTCCTCGAACCACTGACAATGTCGGGACTCGGTTCTTGCTCACGGAGCAAAGTGCCACATGGAACAAAGTGCCACGCTAAGTGTCGTGTTAAGTGGGCGGGGGCCACCTCTTGAATCCGTGGGGGCCACCTCTTGAGTCCGTGGGACCCACTATAGAACAATGGGGACTCTTCGGAATACATTCCGAAAGAGGGAAGATCTGTACTATAAATGGAATGATACCACTCTTCAATACAGAGGCATCTTTTAAGTGAACCGACACTACAGGAGCTTGATAACTCCGTAGTTAAGCGTGCTCGAGCCAGGGAAGTTCTGGGATGGGTGACCTCCTGGGAAGTGGCCCGTGGCCGGGACCGGTTCGCCCCAAAGGATAAAACCGTGCGGGTTCAGCCAAAACGGACAATACTCTCTGTATTGGGGGTGGGGCATGACAGAATGGTATCAGAGCTGGTCCCTCAATAGTAGGTCTGTGGTTCGAGGACGAACCATTGTTCAAAGGTGGGGAGAATGTCGGGACCCGGTTCTTGCTCACAGAGCAAAGTGCCACGCGGAACAAAGTGCCACGCCAAGTGTCGTGTTAAGTGGGCAGGGGCCACCTTTTGAATCCGTGGGGGCCACCTCTTGAGTCCGTAGGACCCACTGTAGAACAATAGGGACTCTTCGGAATACATTCCGAAAGAGAGCAGATCTGTACTATAAATGGAATGATACCACTCTTCAATACAGAGGCGCATTTTAAGTGAACCGGCACTACAGGAGCTTGATAACTCCGTAGTTAAGCGTGCTCGAGCCAGGGAAGTTCTGGGATGGGTGACCTCCTGGGAAGTGGCCCCTGGCCGGGTCCGGTTCGCCCCGAAGGATAAAACCGTACGGGTTCAGCCAGAGCGGACAATACTCTCTGTATTGGGGGTGGGGCGTGACACTTAGCCCTTTTCATTTTATGTAAAAGTGCTAAGCTCTCGGTCATGAGCGCTGCCCAACAAGTGCTGAACACTTTAGTCATTTTGACTAAAAATGAAGTGCTAAGCACTTTTATATGGCTTTCACGTGAGGAGCACGTGCGGCGCTGTCTCATTTTATTTTGTTGGGCGCCCATGTGAGGAGCATGTGCAGGGCTGTCTCATTTTATTTTGTTGGGCGCCCATGTGAGGAGCATGTGCAGTGCTGTCTCATTTTATTTTGTTGGGCGCCCATGTGAGGAGCATGTGCAGTGCTGTCTCATTTTATTTTGTTGGGCGCCCATGTGAGGAGCATGTGCAGTGCTGTCTCATTTTATTTTGTTGGGCGCCTACGTGAGGAGCATGTGCAGCGCTGTCTCATTTTATTTTGTTGGCCCCTGGCCGGGACCGGTTCGCCCCAAAGGATAAAACCGTGCGGGTTCAGCCAAAGCGGACAATACTCTCTATATTGGGGGTGGGGCGTGACAGAATGGTATCAGAGCTGGTCCCTCAATAGTAGGTCTGTGGTTCGAGGACGAACCATTGTTCAAAGGTGGGGAGAATGTCGGGACCCGGTTCTTGCTCACAGAGCAAAGTGCCACACGGAACAAAGTGCCACGCCAAGTGTCGTGTTAAGTGGGCAGGGGCCACCTCTTGAATCCGTGGGGGCCACCTTTTGAGTCCGTGGGACCCACTGTAGAACAATGGGGACTCTTCGGAATACATTCCGAAAGAGAGCAGATCTGTACTATAAATGGAATGATACCACTCTTCAATACAGAGGCGCATTTTAAGTGAACCGGCACTATAGGAGCTTGATAACTCCGTAGTTAAGCGTGCTCGAGCCAGGGAAGTTATGGGATGGGTGACCTCCTGGGAAGTGGCCCCTGGCCGGGTCCGGTTCGCCCCGAAGGATAAAACCGTACGGGTTCAGCCAGAGCGGACAATACTCTCTGTATTAGGGGTGGGTCGTGACACTTAGCCCTTTTCATTTTATGCAAAAGTGCTAAGCTCTCGGTCATGAGCGCTGCCCAACAAGTGCTGAACACTTTAGTCATTTTGACTAAAAATGAAGTGCTAAGCACTTTTATATGGCTTTCACGTGAGAAGCACGTGCGGCGCTGTCTCATTTTATTTTGTTGGGCGCCCATGTGAGGAGCATGTGCAGTGCTGTCTCATTTTATTTTATTGGACGCCCACGTGAGGAGTATGTGCAGCGCTGTCTCATTTTATTTTGTTGGCCCCTGGCCGGGACCGATTCGCCCCAAAGGATAAAACCGTGCGGGTTCAGCCAAAGCGGACAATACTCTCTGTATTGGGGGTGGGGCGTGACAGAATGGTATCAGAGCTGGTCCCTCAATAGTAGGTCTGTGGTTCGAGGACGAACCATTGTTCAAAGGTGGGGAGAATGTCGGGACCCGGTTCTTGCTCACAGAGCAAAGTGCCACACGGAACAAAGTGCCACGCCAAGTGTCGTGTTAAGTGGGCAGGGGCCACCTCTTGAATCCGTGGGGGCCACCTCTTGAGTCCGTGGGACCCACTGTAGAACAATGGGGACTCTTCGGAATACATTCCGAAAGAGAGCAGATTTGTACTATAAATGGAATGATACCACTCTTCAATACAGAGGCGCATTTTAAGTGAACCGGCACTACAGGAGCTTGATAACTCCGTAGTTAAGCGTGCTCGAGCCAGGGAAGTTCTGGGATGGGTGACCTCCTGGGAAGTGGCCCCTGGCCGGGTCCGGTTCGCCCCGAAGGATAAAACCGTACGGGTTCAGGCAGAGCGGACAATACTCTCTGTATTGGGGGTGGGGCGTGACACTTAGCCCTTTTCATTTTATGTAAAAGTGCTAAGCTCTCGGTCATGAGCGCTGCCTAACAAGTGCTGAACACTTTAGTCATTTTGACTAAAAATGAAGTGCTAAGCACTTTTATATGGCTTTCACGTGAGGAGCACGTGCGGCGCTGTCTCATTTTATTTTGTTGGGCGCCCATGTGAGGAGCATGTGCAGTGCTGTCTCATTTTATTTTGTTGGGCGCCCACGTGAGGAGCATGTGCAGCGCTGTCTCATTTTATTTTGTTGGGCACCCACGTGAGGAGCATGTGCAGCGCCGTCTCATTTTATTTTGTTGGGCGCCCACGTGAGGAGCTGTGCTATCTTATTTTATTTTGTTGGGAACCCACATGTTTTACACGTAAGGCGCTGGGCGTTGCCCAATCAGTGCGAAGCACTCAGTCGTTTTGACTGTATATGAAGTGCAAAACACTTTTACTCGGTGCTCATGTGTATTTCACGTGAGACACTGGCCTTCTGTTTTGGGCGCCCATGTAGGAAGCACGTGAGGCGCTAGCTTTCTGTGAGGGAGGGATCTTTTGGGTGCTCACGTGTTTTTCATGTGAGGCGTTGAGTTCTTTTTCTTTTTAGAGATTGAATCTCTGTTAATGGCATTTTGACTATGAATGATCACCAAGATCTTTATTTTGAAGATCTGGGATCGGGTTTATTTGAGAACTAAGTTCTTGATTTGAAAGAACTAAGTTCCTCGAGTATTATAGACTCCATCTTTTCTATGTGCTTCCCTGAATTTTTGATTCTCAAGAACAAGATTTTCCTAATGAGAATTAAATTCTCAACTTGTGGGAGACTTGTCTTGTGGATCTTAGATCCAAAGAAAGAACTAAATTCTTTGAGAAGGGTAAAACCCTTATATAGGTAAAGGAGATATTTTGATCTCTGTGTTTTTTTCTTTACCTAGGTTTGAAAGGAGGGAGATCTTCTTCTTTTGAGAATTAAATTCTCTGTTTTCTTTTTTGTGGAGAAACTTATGGGGTCAATCCTCTATATGAGACTTGAAGTCTAGGATCCTTTATATAGTAGAGGCAAATTCGTTAATTAGTTTGAGAAAATCTTTCTTTTGAGAGATATCAAGTGATTTAATTAGTCTCAAAATTTTCTCGGGGGATTTTATCCACCGTTGGATCTTTGATCCAGTGATTTTTGTTTCACATAATATGTTTTCTTGTTTTTAACAAGATTGGGAAAATACTTTCCCTTATACAAATTTTATTCTGTCAAGCGATGATTTTTAATCACCATTAGATTTTAATCCAAGAGCTCTATGTTTTACAGAGACAATCTTTCTTTGTTTAGAATAATTGGAGAAATATATTCCCAAAAATAGAATTTAATGCTATCATTGGATTTTTGATCCAACCGAGAATATCTTTCTCACTTGGACAGATTAGGGAGATATTTTCTTATTGTAGGATTTAATTATATTATTTGATGATTTATCACCACTATTGGATTTTTGATCTGTAACAACTCTGTTTCAGTGTATAGGAAATTTGATTAAATTTTGATGTACAAATGGAGTATTTGCAATCCTGTGTACGCTTTAAGTATTTGAATTGTTTTTGAACAACAAGAAAGCACTTGTAGCTCATTAGTAAAGTCTTGCACTACTATGACGTAGCCTCTGTGCTCAAATCCCTCTAGCCACATTATTTTTTTTGGTGATTTTTCTTTAAACTTTTAGAAGCTCAAAAGTTTGCACGTGCAGAACACGTAAAATAAAAAGTCATAAAGTAAACAAATATGTGCACTGAGTTATACCAAACGAAACCAACACATGGAAAGCATCCCACCACCCATCATCGGATTTGGACCGACAAGAATGCTTGGGGGAGCCGGTACCGCCGGGTAAGCTCGTAGGTATTACTCCAAAAAAAATTTGCCTAGCACCCCTTGGCCTACCCCACTTCCCCCATACTGTTTGATTTCTCTGTAAAGTAATAGAGAGATTAAATTCACCTTTTAAATTCAAACTTTAATGCATTTTTTCATTCTTCATACCCTAAATCCTAATTTTACCTATAAATACCACACTACATTTCACCCCTCCTCATTCAAAAATTCTATACAAAAACTCTCTAAAATTTCCAAGTCCAAAGTTATACAAGTGGAGTTAGCAAAGGTCGAAATTCCGGCGATATTACGGGAAGATTCCGGCGACGAAACGACTCCCCGATGATTCCAATAGCTTCCTCTCTCTCTCTCCTCTTATTTTCCAATCAGTAAGTTTCCACTTCCCCCTTTTTTATATTAAAACAAAATCTTTTTTCAAAACAAGTCGAAAGCAGAGTTAATCCGACTTCCGATTCTATTTTTAACTAAAAACACAATTTTTCTTTAGAACAAATTCACCATCTTTTTATATATTGTTTAACAAACATAATACAACATTCACAATAAGTTTCATCTCAAAATAATATAAATTGCAACTTCTATTCTATCTTTACGGTAAAATACCATCATATTACATACGACCTTGTTTATTCAATTTAACCGTATTACCTTTAGAAAACTCACGAGGTAATGACTTAACTCATCACAACACACATTTTTAATATAGCACGATAACTCTTGGGATATTAGTTTATGGGAAAATATGAGTTTGCATTTAAATACCATGAATATTGTAACGACTGTGATTTTAAAATACCAAATAATTAATTTTTATAATTTTCCACGTGCCAAAATATTTTTCCATTTTAGTAGGAAATGTTTTAAAATAATTGTTTTATATTTTAATAATTTTTAAGTATTTAAATAAAATTGCCGGAGCCTTCTGAAGGCTTTTACAAATTTTCATAATTATTTTTCCGCTGTTAGAAAACGCTTTGAGAATGTTTTCATACATATATAAAAAAATAATAATAATAAATAAAATTCATTAATACAATTTTTTAGGAATTTCTGGAAATTTAAAATAAATTTTTAGAAGGGAAAGATTGTAAGATATGTTATATACAAATTATTTTCATTCCAAATTCCATCCCAATTTGAAGATAATATCAAAATAGATTTTCTAGATTTTTCCCATATTTTCCCAGTATTTTAAAATATTTTTAGTTAATTTTTTAAATCAAATTCGATTTTAAAAACTGTTTAAAGTATTTTTTTATTAAAAAATATATATATATGGGGAATTAATCGTGGCCATTGGATCCTAAATCCAACGGCCAGAAATCGGCCGGGCCAGCACTCACGTGGACGGAGTCAATGCGTGAAACCGCGTGGTCAAGGCCACGTGGCGCCTTCTGGTTGGTTGGTGGCGGCGGTCAATGATTGGGCGGGGATTTTTTTGTTTTCTGGTGTTATTTTAAACGGGTATTGGGGATTTTGTTGTTATAATTAAACGCTATAAATAGGACCCCTCTCTCTTGAGTTTTCTTCTTCAATATAACTCCGAAAATTCCAAATAAAATATCTGGTTCTTCGACTCAACGACGCCGACGTTGCGGTGCCACCTGATCGTCCAAAAAAAATAATCTGAGCGCGGAGTTTTTAGCGTTTCCGTACAGGACAACGTATTATCCTCATCAATCAACATCTCAACTCAAGGTAGGATTCCGCCATCCCTTTCTTACCCCGTCGTTTCTTCTAACCATGGTTTATACTGAAAATTGATATGAGTTTATATATATCTGTTATACTAAAATAATACCAAAAGTTATCTTTAAACTCTACTGTTAATTACAGTAAACAAAATAATATAGCTATGAAATGACTTCCTATGTGTAATCTAATACTAAATTAATGGACCGCATACTGGCAACAGTAATAATAAACTTAATCATAGGTAAACTAACATAACTTAATTAATTAAATATACCATGCTAATTATCTTTCGGTATTACTGTTACTAAAATACCTTGAACCGTGATGAAACCATTTCTACATTAAAACATCCCGAGTTTTCTAAATCCCGTGTTTTATAATAATATACTATATGTCTTCCTTTCCACTAGACTTGTGAAACCCCGTTTATACTTGTCTCCTTATTGACTGGTAATCTTAACAATTTATTGATCAAATTTAACAATCTTGTGCAATGACCGTGTGTAATGATCGTGTGCAATGATCGTGTGCAATGTACGTTTGCAATGATCGTGTGCAATATACGTGTGCAATGACCGTGTTTCCGTGATCCCGGGCATAGGCGGGGTAATCTTGTTTCCGTGATCCCGGGCGTAAACGGGGTAATCTTGTTTTCTTGATTCTGGGTATAAACGGGATGCTAACTGTTTACTAACCATGTATTCGTGATTTTAAAATAAAACAGTGCAACTTAGCTTTGATATCCTGATGCACTTGAATGAACTTAAAAGACATAACTACCCTGTTTATCATAACTCGTTATACCTTAAGAGTTAAGCAAACTGTAGTATGAAAAGTAGTTACTAACAGACATCTTACCCACACTTCTACCTACATGATTGTGCAACATTACGTTTATCGGTTTAATCTTCCTATACTGTATTTTAACTTATTCTTGTTACCATATTTTTTTTTTCCTTGAGAATCCTACTCGAGTTTAACTCACTGACGGACGTTTCTTTTCTTTTTCTCCCGAAATGTCCGTCAGCCATAAGAGAAGAGCAGGACAGGACGACGGAGATTGAAGCTCCAAAAGAAGACTATGCTTCCATTGCAACGCACTATTAGGGTTTTAGTCATTCATTTTTTCTTAGTAGCCACATGTTTAGGGTTTGCTTTATTTCCTTTCTCGCTTTATCTGTGTAATAAGATTTAAAATTCATTGTAACAAATGTTGGATAAGAAATAAAGTTCTTTATTTATCTTGCATTTTGTGTACTCCTGCATTACTTTACGCTTAGCGTAGCTGTATTGAGTTGAGTTATCTCTCGGTATAGCTACGTCGCGGGCCTCGTCGCGTCTCCACTCCAGTATTTTTAGAAAGCAGGGCGTGACAGGTTTTAGTGGTGGCCCATGCAGGTCCAGTATGCCAAGGCAAGACATTAACCAACCTTTGTTAAAATCCCTTGAATCCCTTCCCTTGAATCCTTCTTTGATACTTACTCGTTTTCCTGGTATAGAATATGCTTCCCACTTCAACGTCTATCATTCCTCTTGAATCTGTTTTGAATTCGATTTGATCCTTGTTTCTTTTCATCCTTGTTTCTTTTCAAGGCAATGGCAGGACGCAATAGAAACCGTAACAGGCGAGAACGCAGGAATGGCGACGGATAGGCCGTGGCTATGATGGAAATGATGCGAGGACTACTCGAGAACCAGCAGCATCAAACCGCCGCCTTACAGAAAGAATTGCTCGAGAGTCGCCAGCAACAGGCATCTCTGATTGAGCAAGCTTTGGCCTCTAAAAATCGAGGGATGTCCGGAGTCAAGCAATTTCGATCGCTATACCTTAAGTCTTTCACAGGGACGGAGACACCACTCGAAGCTGAAGAATGGATCCATCACACAGTCGACAATCTCGTCGCCGGCCAAGTTCCAATCGAAGCTTGGGTAGATATTGCAAAGCTTCAACTAACTGAGAATGCTAGAATCTGGTGGCAGGCCAAGGAGGGTCGGTTAGTAAAACTGATTAACTGGGAGACTTTTAAGGAAAGATTTGATGCTCAGTTCTTCCCAGCGGTGGCACATCTTGAGATGGAAAGAAGGTTTGTCCATCTCCAATAGGGATCTATGTGGGAAAAAACAGTTGATGAGCATGCCGCGGAGTTCGCAATGCTAAGCCGCTTTGCACCACACCTAGTGGCCACTCCAAAGCTACGTGCTAAACGGTTCCAACAGAGTTTGGACTTGAAGACCCGGTCCGCAATGTCTACTACTGCCTACCGCACATATGACGAGATCCTCGACGCTGCCCGTAATTTCGAGGACCTAGAGAGACGAATAAAGCAAAATAATCAGACGATCGGGAACAAGCGACCTGCCAGTGAGATTTCAGGAGGGACATCCTCAAGACCGAATAGAGATTTTCAGCCAAGAATACATGATGAGACATTTTTTGATCCTTCCTCGATCATCTGCAACTACTGTAATAAGTCGGGGCATCTCAAGAGGAACTGTCGTAAGCTCAAAGGTCTCTGTTTGATATGCGGGTTGGTGGAGCATAGGGCAAACGGTTGTCCTCGACAGGAACCCAGGACTACTCTAGCATCAGGACCAGCAGTCTATAGAGAAACACGGCAAGGACCACCCTTACCCACTCAGCGGCAAGTACCACATCAAGCACAGAGAAGCACGCCCAAGCGTCAAGTTTTTAGTTTATCAGCCATAGAGGATGAATTCATGGAACATCCTGGTAACTCCTTTTGACTCTTTGATTTGTATCCGGTTATCATTGCTATACTTCCGCAAAATTTCACTTGCCTATCTTCCTAAACCAATTTCAATTCCCTTAGAGCTTTTCCTAGTAACCTTGTCCTATCCAACAAACCTCATGACTTCTAAACTGTCATTCTATATCAACCGATGGGGCGCGAAGATGCTTTACAACAATGCATCCTTATCCTTCTTATCCTGTTACGACATCCTCCTTTAAGAAGATTTCGAAGACGAAATTGTTTTTAAGGACGGTAGATTGTAACGACTGTGATTTTAAAATACCAAATAATTCATTTTTATAATTTTCCACGTGCCAAAATATTTTTCCATTTTAGTAGGAAATGTTTTGAAATAATTGTTTTATATTTTAATAATTTTTAAGTATTTAAATATAATTGCTGGAGCCTTCTGAAGGCTTTTACAAATTTTCATAATTATTTTTCCGCTGTCAGAAAACGCTTTGAGAATGTTTTCATACATATATAAAAATAATAATAATAATAAATAAAATTCATTAATACGATTTTTTAGGAATTTCTGGAAATTTAAAATAAATTTTTAGAAGGGAAAGATAGTAAGATATGTTACATACAAATTATTTTAATCCCAAATTCCATCCCAATTTGAAAATAATATCAAAATAGATTTTCTAGATTTTTCCCATATTTTCCCAGTATTTTAAAATATTTTTAGTTAATTTTTTAAATCAAATTCGATTTTTAAAACTGTTTAAAGTAATTTTTTTATTAAAATATATATATATAGGGGAAATTAATCGTGGCCGTTGGATCCTAGATCCAACGGCCAGAAATCGGCCGGGCCAGCACTCACGTGGGTGGAGTCAACGCGTGAAACCGCGTGGGCAAGGCTACGTGGCGCCTTCCGGTTGGCTGGCGGCGGCGGTCAATGATTGGGCGCGGATTTTTTTGTTTTCTGGTGTTATTTTAAACGGGTATTGGGGATTTTGTTGTTATAATTAAACCCTAAAAATAGGACCCTTCTCTCTTGAGTTTTCTTCTTCAATATAACTCCGAAAATTCCAAATAAAATATCCGGTTCTTCGTCTCAACGACGCCGACGCTGCGGTGCCACCTGATCGTCCAAAAAAAATCTGAGCGCGGAGTTTTTAGCATTTCCGTACAGGGCAGCGTATTTTCCTCATCAATCAACATCTCAACTCAAGGTAGGATTCCCCATCCCTTTCTTACTCCGTCGTTTCTTCTAACTATGGTTTATACTGAAAATTGATATGAGTTTATGTATATCTGTTATACTAAAATAATACCACAAGTTATCTTTAAACTCTACTGTTAATTACAGTAAACAAAATAATATATCTATGAAGTGACTTCCTATGTGTAATCTAATACTAAATTAATGGACCGCATACTGGCAACAGTAATAATAAACTTAATCATAGGTAAACTAACATAACTAAATTAATTAAATATACCATGCTAATTATCTTTCAGTATTACTGTTACTAAAATACCTTGAACCGTGATGAAACTATTTCTACATTAAAATACCCCGAGTTTTCTAAATCCCGTGTTTTATAATAATATACTATATGTCTTCCTTTCCACTAGGCTTGTGAAACCCCGTTTATACTTGTCTCCTTATTGACTGGTAATCTTAACAATTTATTGATCATATTTAATAATCTTGTACAATGACCGTGTGTAATGATCGTGTGCAATGAACGTGAGTAATGATCTTGTGCAATGACCGTGTGCAATGTACGTGTGCAATGACCGTATTTCCGTGATCCCGGGCATAGACGGGGTAATCTTGTTTCCATGATCCCAGGTATAGACCGGGTAATCTTGTTTTCTTGATTCTGGGCATAAACAGGATGCTAACTGTTTACTGACCATGTATTCGTGATTTAAAAAAAAACAGTGCAGCCTAGCTTTGATATCCTGATGCACTTGAATGAACTTAAAGACATAACTACCCTGTTTATCATAACTCGTTATACCTTAAGAGTTAAGCAAACTGTAGTATGAAAAGTAGTTACTAACCGACATTTTACCCACACTTCTACCTACATGATTGTGCAACATTACGTTTATCAGTTTAATCTTCCTATACTGTATTTTAACTTATTCTTGTTACCATATATTTTTTTTCCTTGAGAATCCTACTCGAGTTTAACTCGCTGACGGACGTTTCTTTTCTTTTTCTCCCGAAATGTCCGTTAGCCATAAGAGAAGAGCAGGACAGGACGACGGAGATTGAAGCTCCAAAAGAAGACTATGCTTCCATTGCAATGCACTATTAAGGTTTTAGTCATTCATTTTTTCTTAGTTGCCACATGTTTAGGGTTTTCTTTATTTCCTTTCTCGCTTTATCTGTGTAATAAGATTTAAAATTCATTGTAATAAATGTTGGATAAGAAATAAAGTTCTTTATTTATCTTGCATTTTGTGTGCTCCTGCATTACTTTACGCTTAGCGTAGCTGTATTGAGTTGAGTTATCTTTCGGTATAGCTACGTCGTGGGCCTCGTCGCATCTCCACTCCAGTATTTTTGGAAAGTGGGGCGTGACAAATATTCAAAAACCGTTTTCTTTAAAAAGTGTGTTATTTAATTCCGTACAATTGCGCCTCTACAACCCATTTTGGGGACCCCGATCGGGATGATGCGAGTTATCGCACATCCTCGGGCCTAATAGAGCGGGATGTAGACCTCCGCAAGGAGCATTCAATCTCGATGGAATTTTTAATGCATTTTTTTAAGAAAAATACGATTTCTATTTAATCAATAAATTCTATATATATTTTTAAAATATTAGATATATATAAATACTATCAAAATATATACTTTAAGTATAAAATATATATATTCCATGTTTTCTAAATCAAAGAAATCACAAATTTCATGAAAATACCATTACAAATCAATACAATTCCATTATTACATTAAAATACCATATACAATGAAATCTGGTTTATACCCACTAGAATATTTCACTTTATAAAAATTATAATTATGAAAACCCTAAAGACGATAATTAAATACTGGAGGTGTATTTTGAAAATATATCAAAACTATTTTTCATAAAACCCCTCAAGTTATATTAATTTACAATAAGGACCCCAGTAAACATAGGTTTAAGCGGGACCGTTCTCTTGAGCCTCAGGGAGCCGGAGAATATGGGTGCTTGCTTATATAAGGTAGACAACCTAACAACGGTGTTATCAACACGGTAATTGTCTTGGAAAAAGACACAAATACTGCCGTCTATATGCAGCAGTTACCGATAATATCAAAACTAATCCAGGACTTCAATTTCTTTTCAAAGTGTCTGACTCAGACAACGTCTCCATCTAATATGAAATCAATCTGACTTGAATCCAATTCAAGTATAACTACAATATAACATGAATCCAATTCAACAAGACTCGACCGAATCGAACCATGGATATACTCTGATTACATGACTATCCATTTATATCCATTTCGTTTACATGATATCATGGTTTTAGCAAGCCATCCATCTATAAAACAAAACAATACAATCAATATAAAAGACATTATGGGGTTTTAAAGGGGTAGACATGTACAGAGTGGCACGAGACGGTCACTTTAATACACCTAACCTGAATATCCATTGCTGTTGTACCATGTCTTAACGGTTCCTTGTACTCCATATACCTTAATCTCCGGAATAGTGGGAGTCCTCTCGTATACACTGGCATATTCTGTACCAAGCTACAAACAACTGCGATAACAGAACAAAAGATAACATTATACAGTTATATTCTCTTTTCTGTCTATTCTACTTCTCTATTTCTTTAGGACTTACCGAGCGATTGTTCGCTGACGACATTCCTTTTCTTCTTTCTGTGGAATGTTGTCAGGTGGATCCGACTTAATAGAGAGCGAGCCCTGTACTGAGGACTTGGAGCAGTTTGCCATCGACCCAGAGCTGTATGCACTTGTATATACTTTTCATTTCAGTTATGTCATTGTTTAGGCATTGCTTTCTATTCCTGTATTAACATTTCCAGTTGTACTTGTAAAGAATTGTTAAATAAATAAAATTTGTTGTTCATTTATATTTCTGTATATTGTGTACATTTTACTTTATATTGCTTAGTTACGCTTAGCGTATTTACTTCTGAGTAAATACGCCGTGTGACCCGTCGCGTCTCCTTACCGTATATCGGGAAGCGGGGCGTGACAGGTTTTGTTGGCGGCCCATGCAGCTCAGTTCTGTATGGACATGCAGGTCAATTCTGCGTGAAGTCCTAAGCAATATAATAGAAAAATCAGCAACTAAAAACATTCTTTACATTTCATGTTCCTTGAATCATACAATTTCATATACTTTGAATCTAGCCTAACTCTATTTTTCTTTCAAGGTTATGGATTCTCCAAACAATACCAGCACCAACTTCAACAACATATCACCTCCCCTGCCGCTTACGCCTACCATTGCTTCTCCGATCAATGAGCAGACGGTAATGCTTGAGATAATCCGAAGCCTCCTGGAAGGACAGCAGCAGCAAACTGCTATCTTACTGAATCGTCCAGAAGCGGAAGCGTCCGGAGTAAAGCAATTTCGGGCTTTGCATCCAAAGCAATTTTCGGGAAAAGAGAGCCCTCTGGAAGCTGAAGAATGGGCTCAGAGCATTGAGGATGATTTGGAAGCAGCACAAGTGCCAGAGATCGCTTGGGTACGAGTTGCGAAGCTGCAACTCACCGACAACACCTGAGTTTGATGGAAGGCAGAAGAAAGCCGTCTTGACCAACCGATCGAATGGAAAACCTTTCACGACATGTTCGACGCCATTTTACTTTCCAGAGATTGCCCGTTTTGACATGGAGCAGCAATTCATCCACCTACAACAGGGTTCGATGTGAACCAAATCAGTAGATGAGTATGATGCTAAGTTTACCATATTCAGTAGGTAAGATATGTCTCAATATTCGATTTTTTAATATCACATACTACACAGCTAACACAAGACCTTAACAGGTTCGCGGCACACTTGATACCGACTGCTGAGATTTCTAGACGATTTCAGCAAGGGTTAGATCCGGAGATCCAAGCTGCCTTAGCTACAGGGGATTTCCCAACTCACAAACTGGCCCTGAAAGCTACCCATCAATATAAGGCAGTGGTGAAGATGAAGGGTAGACTCTAATTTGCCAGAGTGAAGCGCCCTGCCACCCAGATGGTAGGAGGAGCCACTTCAAGTCCACCTTTTGTTCCCAGAAGACCGGGAGTACCAATCAACCGGCCCAGCACAGCCTTTTGCACCTACTGCAGGAGGGATGTACACCCAGTGAAGGACTATCGGCGTGAAATTCACCTTTGTTTGGTCTGCAGCTCAGCCACACATGATATTGGGTCTTTTCCTCGAAGACTCAATCCAAATGCTACACCCAAACCAGCAATCACTTATTAGCAGAGACCAGCCATCAAGGCACCTGCTCCACGACTAGCTCTCCCAGCTCCACCACCTCGTGGACCGGCTGCACCTCCTCATCGTCAGTTCCATAAAGCTCAAAGGACCTTCCCTCAAGGACAACGGAACGGACAGAGGAATGCTCCTCCAGCAAGGAGGAATGTACCAAGACGACAGGCTTTCACAATGACCGTGGAAGAAGCTGAAACCACTGGCCAAGTCGTTACTGGTAACCTTTCAATCTTTCAAAGCTGTTCAATACTTGCTATATCCATATATTTTTCTATACCTAAACCTATCTCACATAACTTAGGTACAATTTTAGTAGCCTCACTTATTGCACTAGCACTCTTCGATACTGGAGCATCCTATTGCTTTATGTCGCAACGGTTTATCCGAACTCATGCGATTCTAGTCAAACCTCTCGTATCCAGCTGGAATGTCAGTTAAGGGAACGGCGTTCTAAAGGCAATAATGGGATAGACCTGTGTCCAGTGGTCGTCTACAGCAGAAAATTCTATGCTAACTTCAAGGTGCTGGATATTGTTCCTTTATAAAATATATATATAGACAGAAAAAAGGAAAAAATTCCCCACTGTGCAGGTCTCACGTGCCTACACGTGAGCGGCTATATGCAAAGCATATAGCTGCTGCATTTAAGCAATTGATAGGCCAAAATTGAGCCTCAGGTGTAAGCATGTGAGCACCTATATGCAAAGCATATAGGCGCTACATTCAAAAAAATAGCAGGAAAAAAAGGGAGGCTCACGTGATAACACGTGATACCCTCTTATGCTGTTGCATATAAGCAAACAAGATTAATTCTTTTGGGGTCACGTGCTACACGTGAGTGTTCCTAAACACATTCCAAGCTAATAGAATTAAATTCTAAATAAAAGGATAAAAACTCTATTGGGAAGACATCTCCTTAAATCTTTTTAAATTATCTGATAGAATTAAATTCTATATATGTGGGAAATATTTTCCTGATCATCCTTAAACTAGAAAGATTTTCTTTGTTAGACGAAGGACCTTTGGATCAAAGATCCAACGGTGATCGTCTGATAGAATAAAATTCTATCTTTTCCTAATCTGGTTAAAAACAAATAAGAAATTGTCTCTATTAAACAGAGAGCCATTGGATTAAAAATCCGACGGTGAATAAAATTCACCAGAACGATCGGATTGATTATGAAATCAATCATAATCTCTCAATGAGGGATTTGCTTAACAAATTGATTCTTTTTCTTCTCCTATAAATAGGAGCAAACAAAAAAAGAAGGAAGAGAGGGAGAACAGAGAGAGAAACATACAGAGAAAAAGAGGAAGAAGAGAATTTAAGTCTCGGAAAAGACTTGCTTCATCAGAACATTCCAGATAAAAAAAAGAAATACACAGAGATTATTTTATCTTGACCTTTCTAAAGGTTTAAACCTTGGCATAAGAACTTAGTTCTTCCTCTGGTTGAGATCTGTACAAGCAGATCTCACTATAAGTTGAGAATTTAATTTTCATCGAGGAGATTCTGTCATGCAGATTCAAAACGTAAGGGAAAGTACTGAGTTCAAAGAATTTAATTCTTACAGAAATATATGGGAATTTAATTCCTCTGAAAATTAAGGCTTAACTCTACAATAAGAATTTAATTCTTACAAAAAAAGAGAGGCATGAGATCCTCCAAAATCCTAGCATGAGTTCAAAATCTTCAAACATTCAGTATGATCTCACGTGCTCCACGTGAGCGTTTTTTATGAATGAAAAGGGAAACACACAAAATCGCCTCGCGTGCTCGCACGTGAGCACCACAGGAGTCAAGTGTTTAACATTTCTATTTTCAAAAAAAAGAAAGGGAGAATAGAACCCAGAGAAAAAATCCCACTTTGGGCGCCTCATGTGCCCACACGTGAGCGCTTTCAAAATGCAGTGTTTAATACTTCTATATAAAGAGAGAGGGCGAATAGAATTCAGAGAACAAATCCCACTTTGGGGCGCCTCACGTGCCTACACGTGAGCGCTTCCAAAGTGCAGTGTTTAACAATGATTCAGAGCCTCACGTGGGAACACGTGAATGCTGAACATACACCAATGCTTAGCATTATGAAGACTCAGACTCCAGCCTCAAATGGGCTAAGTTTTCCTGAGGTCAAAACCCTTTTGATCTCCAAA
Source organism: Agapanthus africanus (assembly GCA_030015575.1). Lineage (NCBI taxonomy): Eukaryota > Viridiplantae > Streptophyta > Magnoliopsida > Asparagales > Amaryllidaceae > Agapanthus > Agapanthus africanus. Next base: position 78,366,386 of record CM057339.1, on the reverse strand, counting down.
TCAACCGAGCCTCTGTGCTTATGTTTTCTGTAACGCCCCACGCCCCAGTACAAATGGTATTGTCCGCTCTGGCCAAAACCGCACGGTTTTTCCTTTTAGAGTGAACCGGACCCGACCAGTGGCCACTTCCCAGGAGGCCACCCATCCCAAGAATTCTATGGCCCGCGCACGCTTAACTACGGAGTTATCAAGATCCTATAGTTCCGGTTCACTTAAAAGGCGCCTCTGTAATTGAGGGTGGTATCATTATATTTATAATGCAGTCCGGTCCTCTTTCGAAATGTGTTCTGAAGATTCCCCATTGTTCTACAGTAGGTCCCACGGACTCTAGAGGTGGCCTCTACAGATTCAAGAGGTGCCCCCGCCCCCTTGGTATGACAATTGGCGTGGCACTTTGTTCTGTGTGGCACTTTGCTCCGTGAACAAGAATCGGGTCCCGACATTCTCCCCACCTTTGAACAATGGTTCGTCCTCGAATCGTAGACCTACTACTGAGGGACCTGCATGGGCCACCAACAAAACCTATCACGCCCCGCTTCCCGGTGTACGGCGAAGGGGGCGCGATGAGGCCGCTACGTATTTACTATGAAGTAAACACGCTAAGCATATCTAAGCAATATAAAAATAAATGCACAAGAGACAAGATGTAATGAAACAGCAACTTTATTTATTAACATTCTTTTGTACAATGCATGAAAAAGTAAATACATCTGAATGAAAACGATGCCTAAACAATGGCATAACAGAAATGGAAATTACTGAAATGAAATGTGTACAAGTGTAACTACAGCTCGGGATCTTCAATAAACTGGTCCAAGTTCTTAGTGCTGGGCTCGATCTCTGGAAGGTCTGACGACATTCAAGGAAGAAAGAAAGTGAATGTTGTCAGTGAACAAATCGCTCGGTAAGTCCCAAAGATAAGGGAGAAATAGAATAGACAAAGAGTAAGAGAGAGAGAGAGTGTAGATTTTACAGTTGTATTATATTGTTATATTGTTGTATTGAGTGTTAACGCTGTTGTTTGTAGCTTGGTACAGAAGGATGCCAGTGTATACGAGAGGAATCTCTATATGCCAGAGACTAAGGCAAATAGAAGTACAAAGCTCCATCAATAATACCACGGAACAACGGCATGGATGTAATTACGTCTTAATCTTGCTGTCTCGTGCCACTTTTAACACCTTCCGTACCAATCTACCACTTAAACCCCGCGAAGTATTGTATTGTATTGTTTGTGTTGTATTATAACTTGTATTGTCTTGTATATAGATTGTATAATTGGATGACTTGCCGAAATCATGATATCAGTAAATGGATGAAACTGGAGAATCATGGATGTAATTGGAGAATCATGTAAATGAAGTATATCCATGGTTCGGTTCGGTCAATACAGATTGAATAGCTTGAATATACATATTCATGGATTCATGTTGGATTGTAGATTGTACTTGAATCATATTCAAGTCAGGTTATTTATAATGAGACTCAGTCTGAGTTAGACAATTATAAAAGTAAATTGAAGTCATGATTGTTTTGATGTTATCGGTAACCGTTGCACATGGGCGGCAGGATTTGTGTCTTTTTCAAAGACAATTACCGTGTTGATAACACCGTTTCCGTTAAGTTGTCTACCTTAAATAGGTAAGCACCCACTTCTCCGGCTCCCCGAGTGTCATACCCCGTTTCCCAAAATACGGAATACGAGGGGTTGACAAGGCCAGCCATGCTGCTACAGTCGAGGAAACATCCTGCCGTAGTCACACTTCGGCTTCTAGCTTTACGTGGTAATCAGTAATCAATGCACAGGTACTGAGAAATCCAGTCACTAAATTAAAACAGATACAAAAAACTAACCAGATAGAGATCAAGGAAAGATAGCGCTGAAGCGCTGATCTAGATGTTCGCAATATCCCCGAGGTATGTCAAGTCCTGATCCAAGCTGAATCCACTTCTCCCTCTGAGCATGCATACTCAGGTCATCAGAGCGACAAAATAGCAATATATATAAATGCAAAAGTAAACACGTGCAATGATGGTGAATATGAAACAGTAAGCATGAAGTGATGATATGAGCATGAAGTAACCAGTACAGGTAAACAGTAAAGCGGGTATATTAAATCAGTAATCAATGCATGCTCATGTCGCTAAACCTATCAGTCTCTAAGTCCCACTGTCCAGGTCACTAAACCTATCGTCAGTCCAAGTGTGAGAGTCAACCACGCAGGAGTATCCCCCACCCAAGGGTAGGTCCCCAGGGGCAAGAGAACACGGGCCCGAATCGCTCGCTAATAATCAGTAATATCACCCATATGACTCCCAGAATCGCTGTATATGCCGGCAATAGGACTCCCAAGATTCCGTTGAACTCACACTCAAACTACCCCACATCCCGTGGTCTACATCAAACACCGACCATAAACTCAAATACTAGTCGGTCCATGACAAGTCTACGCGAGAACTGGAGACAGGATCTCCATCAAGCATGTCTCGACTGGTATCCAAGATAAATGGACAGTGTTTGGTGCCTTACCTATGACACTAATATAAGTGCTTCCATAACCGTCCCATACCAGTTATAGTTACACTTATATATGTCCCATAGACGTCGACAATGCAATAAATTAACTGGGTTCGCTGATTGTGTACAAGTACGTGTCACTTCACTTATTCATTCACGCTTTAACACTAACGTACTTGCCACAATCAAAACACTAATACCTATCACTGGGTAATGTACATGATCACTAGGTTACTAATGTATATGACCTCTGCATGATATGATGAGAATGCAATAATTACGATATGAATCAAATACCAGCAACCAGTGTCCTACCACTTGCATAATTTACTATAAATCATGCGTGCAGAATTTAGCAAAACAATATAAAAGGGGTAAGCAGTATGTTTAATTATCTATCCATCACAATTGGTTTCGCATCAATCGGGTTTCAGGTTTGCTAATTGTGGTCATTTCAATTTAAGTGTTCACTGCTGGAAATCCAGTTTCAGAATTGGAAGTCCGTTTCGTAACACGTTTTACTCCCAGTTGGAATCAAAATTAGGCGACACTTTAGTTGAACAATATTTTGGGTTATAAGTTAGGTTTCCAAAGCAATTGGAGGATCAGTAATATCCTATATCAATAGGGAGTTATGGTCAGGTTAAGTTCTATGTGTATGATCTGTCACTGCAGAATTCAGCTGGACACATCGGCATTATAAAATGTGTTAAAAATATCATACAGAACAGGAATCCAATGAAACTAGTGGAGTAAGAAATATAACTCAATTTTCTACGTAATGATATCAGTTTCCGCACATTTTCGCATTTTAGCAAGGCTATACAGTGATTTAAAGACTAGGGTTAACTGGGATTACTGCTCTGGACTGCAATCCAGAATAATAATTCTCCTCAGTTCTCTCTATCATAACTTGTTAAAATTCAGAGGTCAACTATAGAGTACTATAGGTTAATCTGTTGGCTTGGATACAAGCCATGGAACGCTAAAATCCGATTTGCGAAATATTTAATATGAATTTAACGGTCTAGCGTATTCAGGAAAATTCTGATTTCGCAATGATTATCGAGGGTAAAATTTTATAGAAGAAACGATATTTATTTGTAACCAAATTTCCGTAGCACCACTGTGAATAGTAAACGGGTTTAAAAATCACCAGTTTCTCCATTTAAAGATGGGTTTTCACTTAAATTTATGCATCGAAATCTAGATTTAAGCATTCGATTCGCAGTCGAAACGTCCGTTTCTTTTAACTAAACCAGCACTATTGGATTCTATGATCTCCATACGATGTTATCACTAGATTTTAGACTAGGTTGTGACCCAAATCAATATTACTAAAATTAATACGGTTTACTATTTAAAACGCTGCGGTAATTTTTGGTGTAAACATAAACATATATATTAATCTATTCATTACTGTAGCATGTAAGCAAGTGGCGAGCACTTGCCTCGATCGACATGGAAAGATGGAGATGACTCCGGCACGGTGATCGACAGCAGAAGCAATAATACGATGACGTCCTTGGTTCTTCGATGATCGGGTTCAGCTTGAACAGTGATCGACTGCGGTTAAGGCTCGAGTGCAGCGGAGAGGGGCTTAAGCTTGATGTCTTGACTGCGGTGGTCGATATGGCGGCGGCGTGGAGCTCCAGCGGCAAGCAGGCGGTGGAGTTGCGGCTGATGAAGTTGTGGAGAGAGAGAGACGACGGCGATGATGATGTCAAGGAGGATGGGTGTAAGCTTGGTGTGGTGACGAAGGTGGTGCAAAGACGTCGTGGCAGGGCTCGTCGGAGGAGGTTCGTCGACGGTGGTGGAGGCAGTAATGGCGGCTGTGCAGGGGCTCGTTGGGTTTGGAGGGGCTCGGTTGAGGGTGTTGTAGTTGTATGGGTGTTGTGGAGGAGATCGACGGCGGTGGCTCAGGTGCTCGGTGGTTCTGGTAGTGGTCGTCGGCGATGGTGTTGGAGCTCCAGCGAGGTAATCAGGGCTGTGGGTTCGGGATAGAGCTCGGTTGGATTTTTGGGAGGAGGTGACGAGAGAGATTGTGAGAGAGACAGAGAGAGAAAGAGATCGAGAGAGTGAACATGGAGAATGAGAGTGAGGGGAAGAGGAGAGGGGGTGTGTACGCGGGTGAGTAGGCACGGGGAGCGGGGAGAAGGACGTTGTGAGGAGGGAGCGAGTCGTGGGGGTTTGTTGGGAGAAGAGGGGGAGCTCGATGTGGGGGAGTTGAGGTTAGGTGAGAGAAGCGCACAAGGAGCGGTTGAACGGGCGTGGGTCATGGGGGCGAGAGAAGCGGGAACGAGGAGGGGAAAAAGAGCGTGAAGGTGAAAACGAGGGAGGAAGAAAGGGAGGAAGCGGGGCGGGTTGGGGAGAGTTGGGCCGGCCCTTGGGCTGAGGGAAATAAAAGGGATTTAAAAGAGATTGGAAATGAATGGGTTGGGTTGGGTTTAGGTTATGTAAAAAGAAAAACAAATTAAAATGAAAGGATTTAAAGAAGCTGGGCTGGGGTTTGGGTTTGGATTAGGTTTGGATTAAGTTTAAAAGTTAGGGTTTTAAAATAAATAATATAATTATAAATATAAATAAACAAATTTTGTAAGCAACACTTTATATAAATATGGATATTGGCGTACATTCCCGCCAAAAATTTCTGTGCAAAAGAGTCCAAGGTATCAAATGGCAGCGATACGCTTAAGGAAATGCGAACCAGTATCTTCCGGCCTGTATTTTGATAAACTCCCGAAGGAGGAACTATTAAATTTTGATGGTATCGAAAGCATCCCAAAAAATCCTTCGATTTGATATATTATGGGTATCATAATTCATCTGGGATCAAAAGTTATGAGCAAATATGCTATGCACTGTTCCCTGATTAAAAATCAGGAATTACCTCAATGAGGTATCACGTACTCATACGTGATCAATGGTCACGTGTTGACACGTGATAGTTAAAACAGAAATAAAAACAAACGGCTGAAGAAGGACCCAATTGGGGGTCACGTGCTTACACGTGACCAATGATCACTTGTTGACACGTGATAGTTAAAACAGAAATAAAAACAAATGGCTGAAGGAAATACCTTAATGAGGTATCACGTGCTCACACGTGACCAATGGTCACGTGTTGACACGTGATGGTTAAAACTGAAGAGTAAATAAAACGCTGAGAAAAGGACTCAATTAGGAGTCGCGTGCTCACACGTGACCAAGGGTCACGTGTCAGCACGTGACTGGCTTCGAAAGCCTTACAGTTTAATAGAATTAAACTCTAAAAGCATCTAAATCTTTCCAAATGGAAAAGGATTATGGGGACCGTTGGATTAAAGATCCAAGAATGATTAAAAATCACCAATTTATGGAAAAAAATCTTAGACAAGGAAAGATTTCCCCTAAATCTCACCGAAAATAACAAACAAAATATCTTTGGATTTAAAATCCAACGGTGAATAAAATTCACTGAATGATCTAAAGGATCATATTAATTATGAAAATAAATAAAATCTTTCAATGAAAAATTTACTAAACAAATTGATTCTTTTCCGTCTCCTATAAATAGGAGCTAAGAGAAGGGAGAAAAAAGATATATAGAGTTTTGGAATCTTGAAATTTCAGAGAGAAAAGAAAGGAGAATTTAATTCTCAACAAAGAAAATCCTATGTGAGAAAAGAAAGGGGATCAAAACATCAAACAGAGAATTTAATTCTCAAATCTAAGAGTTTAACTCTTCTGCACAAAAGAACTTAGTTCTTCCTCTGGTTGAAGATCTGCAAAAAGCACATCTCCCCATAAGTTGAGAATTTAATTCTCATCGGGTCGAGATCCTGCCATGCAGATCCAAAACTTAGAGGGGGAATTGAGTTTAGAGAATTTAATTCTCCCAAAACAAAGTTAGGGTTTAACCCTATATGAGAATTTAATTCTCCCAAAGTTATAGGAATTTAATTCCTCCAAGAAAAAACTAGGGTTCAACCCTATATGAAAATTCAATTCTCCAAAAACTAAAGGAATTTAATTCCTTCAAGATGGACAGAACTAGGGTTTAACCCTAATTGAGAATTTAATTCTCTCAAATTCACAGGAATTTAATTCCTCTTAAAAAATGAAGTTAGGATTTCACCCTATACAAGAATTTAATTCTTTTACATATATGGGAATTTAATTCCTCTAAAAGAAAATTAGGGTTTAACCCTATATAAGAATTTAATTCTTTCATAATAGGAATTTAATTCCTCCAAATGATGATCAGGGTTTAACCCTACGGAGAATTTAATTCTCAAAATAAAATAAAGAGACTAAAGAGATCTCTGTGCATGAAAAGGATTAAGGTCACGTGTCCCCACGTAACCCCTGAAAAGATCACAGAAATGAGGAGGAATTAGCCCTGAGGCAATGCCTCACGCGCTCCCACGTGACCCTCATTATATATGGAACAAAGCAAAAGCAAAATCTAACTTAGGCGCTCTCACGTGTTACCACGTGACCCCTAATAAATGTTCTAATAAAACAGGACATGAGTATACTTCACGTGCCCGCACGTAATGGCTATGAAAATTAAAAGTGTTTAACACTTGTTTGCAGAACAAAATAAAGGGGATCTGGCCCCACCTTTTGATGCCATCACGTGTCCCCACGTGACCCCTTCCTCTTCTAGTGTTTAACACTAATCTGACAATTTTGTTGCCAGTGTTTAACACTATTATCTTTTAGTGTTTAACACTAATTTGAGAATGTTTAACACCGTTATCTTTTAGTGTTTAACACTAATTTGAGAATCACATTTCTAGTATTTAACACTAATTTGATAATCTTATTTCCAGTGTTTAACGCTGTCGTTCTCTAGTGTTTAACACTAGCTTTAGCCAAATTGGCTAATTTTCTAGAGGCAAAGCCTCCCCTTCAATTGAATCTCAAAATTGAGTAGAAACTCAGAGGTATAATATTTAATCCTCAGCCAAAGACCCAAATGTTATCAAAGCCCTCAAACTCTTGTTTAGCATTGCTAAATAATGTGGGCTTGAACCCAGACAAATGTCTAATGGTCCAACAGAGGGCCAATACTTCAAACTTAATTGGACTTAACCCAAGTTGGCCATAAGTCCTCAATTCAGACTCAACTGAGCCAATATGCTCATAATATAATCAATTGGTCTTAGTTCCAAACTGGGCTACGGATCATTTAACCCACCTTGGTTCAAGGGTACATCTCTTCACTCTTTTGATATTTGTCGTTGTAATTCCTCAACGTCTTCAAAGAGGTGACGGGTCCTGACAACCACACATTTCATAGACTATGACGTCTTTAAACTGGACTGTGGGGTCCTTAAGCCCATGGACTATGATGTTCTTAACCTTGACTGTGAGGTCTTTAAACTCACAGACTATGATGTCCTTAACCTTGACTGTGAGGTCTTTAAACTCACGGACTATGATGTCCATAACCTTGACCGTGAAGTCTTTAAACTCACGGACTATGATGTCCTTAATCTGGACCACTATGTCCTTAAACTGGTATTGGACCACTATGTCCTTAAACTGGTATTGGACCACCATGTCCTTAAACTGGCAATCGACCGCAATGTCTCTAAACTAAACAATAGAGCCCAAATACTCTTTTGTTGGATCTAAACGATCCCGTTAAGTTGATCTTAGTTTAAAATTAGACCAACGTATCCTTAAAAAATGGTTAAGTTGACCTTGGTCTAAAATTAGACTAACGTGTCTTTAACAAACTATTAAGTTGATCTTAGTCTAAAATTAGACTAACGTATCCTTAACAAACGTTTAAGTTGATCTTAGTCTCAAATGAGACTAACGTATCCTTAAACCCAACCCTAAACCCAAATCTAAGAAGATACGGATTTGGACTAATCCACGCCCTACGGGCGACAACATAAATTAGTCTCCGTATACAATCCACAGGCAACCGAAAATAAAACAAACACACACGACAAGAAGTGACCATCTGGAGAAGGAGAAAGTTGTTACCGCGATGCGGTAGCGTAATTAACTGCAGGGGCTTGCGCCTGCAGGGAAGAGCGTCCCCACAATCAAAAACCCCTCAAGCGAGGGGGAATCTGACGAAATCTGCTATATCGGCCGCATCCGTTTAAACCTTCGATACATGGTGCCATAAATCAACTTGGCATCTTCGGAGAGGTGGACGGATAGCACCAATTAGCATCTGCCCCGAATTTCAGGCGAGACGTCCGCCGCGTCTTTCGGCGGGGAACAGATTCTGGCACGCCCGGTGGGACCTTTTCCTCTTTCCACTCCACACTTCGTGTGTCGTGTTCGCGAATGAATCGCGGTTTGCTATGGTTGCCTGTAGATTCGAGGTACTAAGATTTGGTGTCTTGCTCCGTGCAGAAAACAGAAGATCAATGGCTTCAAACTGCACTAACTGCAACTGCAACTCTCGCTCCGTCCCGTCCGGAGGAGTGACTTACGGGCCCTAAGTGGCCTTCCTGTTCAAGATGCCAGTGGAGCAAGTAACTCAGGCCACCACTGGGCTGTTCCTTGGGACCATGATCCCACCGATGAGCTTCAACGCCCCTGTACCATCGTAAGAAGCCCCAAAGAGCTTGGTCTTTAACCGGCTCACAACTACTGCAGCTCCTCTCAACGGGTCGTCCAGCTCCAACGCCTCAGTCTTTGACAGACTGGGCCAAAGCTCATTTAGGCCTATGAAGAAGCCTGCGATACCAGAAAGGGTTATCCCTAAGCGGATTGCCATTCCTGCTGATGAAGTTGTCAAGGCGGCTTCTCCTGCCAAAAGGTTGGTCTTCACAAGACTGACTGTTTCAGCTCCTGTTCCAGGTGAAATCGTCAAGGCTACTTCCCCTGCTCGGAAGTCTGCCTTCGATAGGTTGGTTATCCCCACTCAGAGGACATCAGTCTTCAATAGGCTGACGATGACAACTTCTGACCAACACAGGGGGCATGAGGAAGTCACCCCTACAGCTGAGGTAATCCTAGCAGCACGACATGCTCGACGTCGCCATTGGCACCGAGTGAGGAAGGCTGGAGGCAATTCCCCTTCTGGACTGACTTCGCCAGCTCCAACGGTGGAAGTTGATGATGCTGTTCCAACTGGGAACAGCTTTGAATTACTTAACAAGGTGTGTAGGAATTCGCCAACTGCTGTGCTGAAAAGATCTCCTCCACCTATGGAGAAAGCCCTAAAGGCGAAACTGGAGCAGCCCCCTCAGCGGCTATCCTCTAAGATTTACAAAATCTGGCGGCAAGTCCGAGAGTCGGTGGTCGATCAAGACTATCCTCGCCGACAAAAGAAGCTGAAGGTTCAGCGGGAAGAGAATCCTCTTAGCAAGCCACAAAGGACGACAATTGCCTGGGTGCCCGCTGCAACGGCCCCCTCAACATCAACCACTCAAAAGAGAAGGAGGCTAGGGAAAGCCCATGTGACTACGGCGGACCGCGAAGGCATTGAGCCCAAACGCCCCAAGTCTGGGGGCATGATGGTACATACTGTCTACATGGCTTCCGGAAAAGAAGAAAGCCGCACTTCGACGGGCCACCAGCCGCTCACCCGATCAATAACAAGGGCTCAGGAACAACAACAGCAGAAGCTTCAAGAGATGCTGACTGCAATGGCCGCACTTACCGGGCCAAAAGAAAGCCCGGAGGCGTCAACGGAACAACGTCACGAACACGAGACTGATGCTGAATTCCTTCGAAGAATGCTCGAAAAGAAGGACAAGGAGGCTGCGGAACAAGCGGCCAATATAAAGCGAATAGCACTTCTCTTCCAAAATATGGTCGGGATGATGTTACAGCCGGAATCTCCAGCTGAAGACCCTCCGATCATTATTGCAGACGACAGAGGGGAGACAACGAACCCTCATCCGACTCTTTCAGCAACCAAGGAGGAAACCATCTCAAAAGCCACGCTTGATGATTACATCGCTCAACAGATACGAGTTCATCAGGCGAATGAAGCGGCTGGACAAATTGTTAAAACTGGACGACCCTATCCGGGTTGGTACGACCAAATAAAGTACCCGCCGGGATACACGATCCCCAAATTCCACGTATACAAGTGGACGGGAAATCCGCATCAGCATGTCGCTCAATTCAGAGCCTTATGCGGCAACACTGGAGGTGACGATAAGCTACTGTTCCGCCAGTTTGTTGGCAGTTTGTCGGAGATGGCATTCGAGTGGTATTCCGAACTAGTTAATAACACGCAATTTTTTTCGATAAAGACAAAATAGTGAAAACAAAATTTCGAATAACGATGTCACTGAATGTAATTATATTAATAAAAGAAAGCACTACTAATGTATAAGGGCTAGTCAGGGTATGGATTTCAATGGAGTATGGCCCATTCAAAAAGGTCGGAGTGCGGTACTTTAATCTGAATTTTGAAGAGACGAGGGTCAGGTCAGCACAAGGTGCAAAGGTGAAGAATAATGAATCTCAGAAGGGAAAGAAATTTATTGGGGGAGGGAAAACAGTTAATGCATCATGCGAATCAATACTCAAAAGATGTGCGCGCTCAGGAACTTTATTATTATTTATTTTCCTAGAAGAATTTCAAACAAGGCATACTCGAAAGATAAAAGTGGCCCTAAACTATACATAGATTTTATCTGGCCAGAGAAAACAAAAGGTAAAACGCGTCAGTCGCGGTTATGGAAGTTCAACAGGTTATGGTAAGCTCTCGCGCTAAGATAGGTGCGTCCATTTCCATAGCGCCTCACAGGGATTGCCACTGGAGGTTCTTCTGCCTCGAATTCCTCCTCACTCGAGGTTTCATCCTCCGACTCTTTCTCGGCTGGAGCTTCTTCATCGTGGTCTGCTTCCACGTGATTCACCTCTTCTGGGTCTTCTTCCACTGGATTCTCTTCAGGATCTTCTTCATCTGGATTTTCTTATGGGTCCTCTTCTTCGTCGTCAGAGTCGCTGATCATGCCGATTTCTGGGGGTGCGACTCCCTCGTCCTCGGAATCGCTGTTGCCGAAAATAACTTGTGGGCCATCGGTCTCGTCATCTGAACGCACCAGCCTGCAGTCCAAGGAAACGCAGGACCGAGTATCCTCATCGATAGGCGGCGCTGCTCCAGTATTGGCCATGGCCTGAAAAGAAAGAGTCATGATCAGATAGTAGAACACACAAGGAAAATAACCAAAGATGTGGAGCATATGGAACATATACGGTAGGTAAGGACTGAAAATCAAAATTCTAAATAATGATGCAGTAAGCAGTATAAGGAAAATGAGTGGCAAGGGGATGATACATGAATCACAACTTACAATTTTATTTCATTCAAACTAAGAAGTTCAACGGATACAAGATTTTAAACGAAAGGAAACATTTACTAATGTGTGACAATATTTTTTTTGAAAGCTGAAAAGTGATAATTCTTCGTTGATATCTATCTCTCCAATCTCGTAAGACCGGTCTGAATCTTGTGCTGGGTCCATATCATCCTCGAACTCGAACTACGAAACAACCAAGTCGCTCAAGTAGATGTGGAAGGTGTTGACGAATCTCCTCCTTGTAGCTCTTTCCTTCGAGGGCAACCATTGATAAGATGTCCGTCGGATCCACAAATCAAGTACTGCCCTTTGGCTCTGCGACAGTCTCTCTGAAGGTGTCCTGGTCTCCCGCAATAACAACAACGTTGGGTTCTCCACTGCTTCTGTTGCTGAGGAACAAAGGAGCGCTTCATCCGTACACCACCTCTTCTTCTAACAAGGATTTCCTTCCGATTGGGGGCTCCCGCTGGTGTTTGAGTCGTTTGCCTTCTCAGTCCTTCAGCTAAGAGATCGTTTGTTCGCTCCTGGGCTTCCTTCAAACCTTGCAGTACATTCAAAATCTCGACGGTCTAATTCTGGGGAGTAGAGTTGGAAGAAGAGTCATTGGAAGCCGAAGTCCTGAAACAACAAATTTGAGGACGATATAAGGTACGAGGAATAAGAATCAGAATAAGATATAGAATGGACAACGAAACAAGAATATATGGTGAGATGAAACTCGAACGAGTAGAAATCAAATATAGAACTCCAAGTCACTCAAGCAGAATGCTGCCTTGTAACTATACTGCAGTTCATAATTACAATCACATAACACTACTAAGTCACCCAAAACTCTAACGGATAGATCAAAATATGTAGTAGAACACACTATATGAATCAAGATCAAGGATAACGAGTTTACAATCTAGACCGAAGGGTGTATTAGATTGTCAATCCCTACACGGAAACTGTAATCCCATTCTAAACCTGGCTCTGATACCAACAAAACCATGTCATGCCCTGCTTCCCAAAATATGGAATACGAGGGGTTAACAAAGCCAGCCATGCTCCTACGGTCGAGGAAATATCCTGCCGTAGTCACACTTCGGCTTCTAGCTTTACGTGGTAATCAGTAATCAATGCACATGTAATGAGAAATGCAGACACTAAATTAAAACAGATACAAAAAAAACTAACTAGATAGAGATCAAGGAAAAATAGCGCTGAAGCGCTGATCTAGATGTCCGCAATATCCCCGAGGTACGTCAGGTCCTGATCCAAGCTGAATCCACTTCTCCCTCTGAGCATGCATACTCAGGTAATCAGAGCGACACAATAGCAATATATATAAATGCAAAAGTAAACACGTGCAATGATGGTAAATATGAAATGGTAAGCATGAAGTGATGATATGAGCATGAAGTAACCAGTACAGGTAAACAGTAAAGCGGGTATATCAAATCAGTAATCAATGCATGCTCATATCGCTAAACCTATCAGTCTCTAAGTCTCACTGTCCAGGTCTCTAAACCTATCGTCAGTCCAAGTGTGAGAGTTAACCACGCAGGAGTATCCCCCACCCAAGGGTAGGGCCCCAGGGGCAAGGGAACATGGGCCCGAATCGCTCACTAATAATCAGTAATATCACTCATATGACTCCCAGAATCTCTGTATATGCCGGCAATAGGACTCCCAAGATTCCGTTGAGCTCACACTCAAACTACCCCACACCCCGTGGTCTACATCAAAGACCGACCATAAACTCAAATACTAGTCGGTCCATGACAAGTCTACGCGAGAACTGGAGACAGGATCTCCATCAAGCATGTCTCGACTGGTACCCAAGATAAATGGACAGTGTTTGGTGCCTTACCTATGACACTAATATAAGTGCTTCCATAACCGTCCCATACCAATTATAGTTACACTTATATATGTCCCATAGACGTCGACAATGCAATAAATTAACTGGGTTCGCTGATTGTGTACAAGTATGTGTCACTTCACTTATTCATTTACGCTTTAATAATAACGTACTTGCCACAATCAAAACACTAATACCTATCACTGGGTAATGTACACGATCACTTACTAATGTATATGACCTCTGCATGATATGATGAGAATGCAATAATTACGATATGAATCAAATATCAGCAACCAGTGTCCTACCACTTGCATAATTTACTATAAATCATGCGTGCAGAATTTAGCAAAACAATATAAAAGGGGTAAGCAGTATGTTTAATTATCTATCCATCACAATTGGTTTCGCGTCAATCGGGTTTCAGGTTTGCTAATTGTGGTCATTTAAATTTAAGTGTTCACTGCTGGAAATCCAGTTTCAGAATTGGAAGTCCGTTTCGTAACACGTTTTACTCCCAGTTGGGATAAAAATTAGGCGACACTTTAGTTGAACAATATTTTGGGTTATAAGTTAGGTTTCCAACTCAATTAGAGTATCAGTAATATCCTAAATCAATAGGGATTTATGGTCAGGTTAAGTTCGATGTGTAAGATCTGTCACTGCAGAATTCAGCTGGACACATCGGCATTATAAAATGTGTTAAAAATATCATACAGAACAGGAATCCAATGAAACCAGTGGAGTAAGAAATATAACTCAATTTTATACGTAAATATATTGGGTTCTGCACATTTTCGCATTTGAACAAGGCTATACAGTGATTTAAAGACAAGGGTTAACTGGGATTACTGCTCTGGACTGCAGTCCAGAATCGTAATTATCCTCAGTTCTCTCTATCATAACTTATTAAAATTCAGAGGTCAACTATAGAGTACTGTAGCTTAATCTGTTAGCTTCGATAAAAGACATGGAACGCTAAAATCCGATTTGTAAAATATTTAATATGAATTTAACGGTCTAGCATGTTCAGGAAAATTCTGATTTCGCAATGATTATCGAGGGTAAAATTTTATAGGTGAAACGATATTTATTTATAACCAAATTTCCGTAGCACAACTGTGAATAGTAAACGGGTTTAAAAATCACCAGTTCCGCCATTTAAAGATGGGTTTTCACTTAAATTTATGCATCGAAATCTATATTTAAGTATTCGATTCGCAATCGAAACGTCCGTTTCTTTTAACTAAACCAGCACTATTGGATTCTACGATTTCCATACGATGTTATCACTAGATTTTAGACTAGGTTGTGACCCAAATCAATATTACTAAAATTAATACGGTTTACTATTTAAAACGCTGCGGTAATTTTTGGTGTAAACATAAACATATATATTAATCTATTCATTACTGTAGCATGTAAGCAAGTGGCAAGCACTTGCCTCGATCGACATGGAAAGATGACGATAAATCTGTTACAGTGATCGACAACAGAAGCAATGATACGACGAAGTCCTTGGTTCTTCGATGATCGGGTTCGGCTTGAACAGTGATCGGCTGCGGCTAAGGCTCGAGTGCAGCGGAGAGGGGCTTAAGCTTGACGTCCTGACTGCGGTGGTCGATACGGCGGCGGCGTGGAGCTCCAGCGGCAAGCAGGCGGTGGAGTTGCGGCTGATGAAGTTTTCCAGAAAGAGAGACGACGGCGATGATGATGTTAAGGAGGATGGGTGTAAGCTTGGTGTGGTGATGAAGGTGGTGCAAAGAGGTCATGGCAGGGCTCATCGGAGGAGGTTCGTCGACGGTGGTGGATGCAGTAATGGCGCATGTGCAGGAGCTCGTTAGGTTTGGAGGGGCTCGGTTGGGGGTATTGTAGTTGTATGGGTGTTGTGGTGGAGATCAACGATGGTGGCTCGGGTGCTCGGTGGTTCTGGTAGTGGTCGTCGGCGATGGTGTTGGAGCTCCGGCGAGGTAATCGGGGCTGTGGGTTCGGAGTGGAGCTCGGTTGGATTTTTGGTAGGAGGTGACGAGAGAGATTGTGAGAGAGAGAGAGAGAGAGAGAGAGAGAGTGAACATGGAGAACGAGAGTGAGGGGAAAAGGAGAGAGTGTGTGTACGCGGGTGAGTGGGCGTGGGGAGCGGGGAGAAGGACGTTGTGAGGAGGGAGCGAGTCGTGGGGGTTTGTTGGGCGAAGAGGGGGAGCTCGACGCGGGGGAGTTGAGGTTGGATGAGAGAAGCGCGCGAGGAGCGGTTGAACGGGTGTGGGTCGTGGGCACGAGAGAAGCGGGGAGAGGAGGGGAAAAAGAGCGGGAAGGTGAAAACGAGGGAGGAAGAAAGGGAGGAAGCGGGTCGGGTTGAGGGGAGTTGGGCCGGGCCATAGGCTGAGGGAAATAAAAGGGATTTAAATTAGATTGGAAAGGATTGGGCTGGGTTGGGTTTAGGTTATGGTAAAAAGAAAAACAAAATAAAATGAAAGGATTTAAAGAAGCTGGGCTGGGGTTTGGGTTTGGATTAGGTTTGGATTAGGTTTAAAGGTTAGGGTTTTAAAATAAATAAAATAATTATAAATATAAATAAATAAATTTTGTAAGCAACACTTTATATAAATACGGATATTGACGTACAAAAAGAACTGGGTATTACATTGAGGCTCAACAGATTAAACCTATATTTATTAGGGTCCTTAGGGTAATTTATAGAACTTGAGGGGGTTTATGTAAAATACTTTTGTATAATTTTCAAAATATGTCCCAAGTATTTAATTATCATCTTTAGAGTTGTAATAATTGTAGATTTTATATTTGTGATATTTCTAGTGAAAATAACCCACTTTCATAATATATGGTATTTAATTGTAATATTGAACTTATATGGATTTCATGGTATTTTAATGTAAAATGATTCTTATGATTTTGGAAAAGTTGAGGTATTTATATTATAACAAAATAGGTATTTTTGATATTACATATACATTTTTATAAAAATAAATTTTAATATATATATTATATTTCTAGAAATCTCATTTTCTTAAGATTTTGGTATTTTAAACCTATCGAGACCGAATGCTCCTTGCGAAGGTCTGCATCTCGCACTACTAAGCCCAGGGATATGCGATAATCTGCACCATCCCGAACGGGTTTCCCAAATGGGTTGTAGCGGCGTTTTGCAAAGATTTGTTTAAAAATACTTAATCTTGTAAAAATGGTTTTATTAGTAAAAAGTATTTATTTGAAATGTTTCGTTTTCCCGTATTCTAGGTTCCCGAAAGTATTGTGCTATGTAGCATATGAGTGTTGTGAGGAGGTAGGTCATTACCTCGTGATCTACTTAAAGGTATAGCAAGATTTTGATGTTTTAAATGTCGGAATTAAAGTACATGGTATTTTAATGAAAAAGGACGATAACAATTGAAATAGAAATCTTTTTGATACGCAACTTATTCAATATGACTTGTTAATGTTTAATAGTCAACATGTCAGAGTTTTGTGTGAATGTATTTAAGAAAATATTGGATTTTTAGAAAGAACCGAATCGGAAATCGGTTTATCACCGATTCCGTCGGGTTTTGAAATTTCGTATTTTTAGAACAAGATTAGAGAAGAGAGAGGGGGACTTACGGGTTTAGAAGTTAGGGATGAGGAAGAGGAGACGGGAGGAGGCACCAGTGCATCGTTTCGCCGCTGGGAACTCCTAGGGTTGTCGTCGGAAAATTGCCGAGGTTTTCTCCCTTCACTACTCCAAAAGTACACTAAACTTCTATGCATTTCTTGAGTTTTGATCAGAATTTTGGAGTGAGGGGGGTGGTGTTTAGGGGTTGTATTTATAGGGTAATGCTAGGGTTTATGGTAGGTGAAAGGGTGAATTGAAAATGCATTAAAAAGTATTAAAAATGTAATAAAAATGAAGTAAATAGGGTTTTAAAGAGTCTCTGGTACTGGTCTAAGGAAATAAAGTATGCAAGAGTACTGGGGAGGTGAAGAGCCACAACTTTGGTGTTGACGACTCGGAGGTCCGGCCGAGTCCGGCCGGCGGCGGCTGCCCGAGTTGGCCGAGTCGTCGGCCGATTCAGCCGATTCCGGCCGAGTCGGGGGTGCTCTGGGTTCCTCGTCATTTGGATATACTCCTGGGACAGTTTGTTTTTCATGTGTAGTGGGATTTTTGTGAGCTATGCATGTGTAAACCATTGGTATTCTAAAAATTAAAAAATAAAACAATATTAAAAATAATGTGGGGTATGGGATTTGAACTCTGATGGCTTGGTTCAGCAGTGCAAGGTATTACCAATGAGCTACAAGCTCCTTCTTTTAATTAATTAGCAAAACAAATATTTATGGTATTCTCAGAAATGCAATTACTCCAAGTATACATTAACTTTTTAACAAATTTCTGTACACTAAAATTAGAGTTGTTACATTTTTCCAAATTGATCTCAGTCTCAAACATGACTGATGACCCCTCAACTGATGATATCCAAAATGATATTCATCCTATATTCCCCTGAGGAAATCTTAGTCTCAAAATACGGCTAATGATTTCTGGGTTGACCACCAACTCCTCTTTTCCTCAAATAGGGGAACTGGTTCAAGGGTACATATCTCTACACCTTTGATACATGTCGTTGTAATTCCTCAACGCCTTCGGAGAGGTGGTGGGTCCCGCAGCCAACTGCTTTTTGGTGCACTTTCCAAGCTGACGTGCACATCCCAGATCAAACCACATCCCAAACTGAATGTGTCCCACATCATTGTTGCTCATCCCGATACGTAACAAATACACGTGCGCACAAGATCTACGGACCGTAATGTCCTTAAACTAAAACTTCACCTCAAAAATGGTAATCTACGGACCGCAATGACCTTAAACTACAACAGACCGAAATATCCTCAAACTACAACGTTGCTTCCAAAATGGCGACAACGGACCGAAACATCCTTAAACTACAACAAACCGAAATGTCCTCAAACTACAACGTTGCTTCCAAAATGGCGACAACGAACCGTAACGTCCTTAAATTAAAACCTCATCTCAAAAATGGTGATCTACGGACCGTAACGTTCTCAAACTACTACGAACCGAAACGTCCTTAAACTAAACCCTCATCTCAAAAATGGTGATCTACAAACCGTAACGTCCTCAAACGATTATGGACCGTAACGTTCTCAAACTAATATGGACCACAACGTTCTCAAACTACAACCCTCACCTCAAAAATGGCGATCTATGGACCGAAACGTCCTTAAAACTACTAACGGACCGTAACGTCCTTAAACTAAAACAATGGAGCCCAAATGCTCTTTTGTTGGATCTGAATGATCCTAAAACCCCGTTAAGTAGATCTTAGTCTCAAATTGGACCAACGTATCCTTAACTAAAATTTAAGTTGATCTTAATCTCAAATGAGCTTAACGATCCTTAAATCAACCCAAACCCAAATCTAAGATATACGGATTTGGACTAATCCACGCCCTACGGACGATGGCACAAATTAGTTTCCGTTTACAATCCACGGGAAACCAAAAATAAAAAAAACACACACGACACGAGGTGAACTTCTGGAGCAGGAGAAAGTTGTTATCGCGATGCGATAACTTAATTAACTGCAGGAGCTTCCGTCTGCAGGAAAGAGCGTCCCCACAATCAAAAACCCCTCGCAAACGAGGGGGAATCTGACGAAGTCTGCTACAACGGCCGCATCCATCTAAACCTCCGATATACGGTGCCATAAATCAACTTGTCATCTTCGGGGAGATGGACGGATAAATCCAAATAGCACCTGCCCCCAAATTCAGGCAAGACGATCCATCCCGGTTCGTCTCTGTTTTCGGCGGTAAAAGATTCTGGCAGCCTAGTGGGACCTTTTTTCTCTTTCCACTCCACACTTCGTGTATCGTGTTTGCTAACAAAATCGCGGTTTGTTATGGTTGCCTTTGGATTCGAGGTATTATGATTTGGTGTCTTGCTCCTGTGCAGAGAAAAGAAGATCAATGGCTTCCAAGTGTACCTGCAACAGCAACTCCCGCTTCGTTCCCGCAGGAAGAGTGACATACGGGTCCAATGCGGCCTCCATCTTTTCAATGCCGGTGGGGCAGGTGACTCAGGCCACCACTGGATTGTTTTTCGGGACCATGCTCCAGCCAGCGAGTTTCAACGCCACAATGTCATCACAGGAAGCTCCAAAGAAGTCGGTCTTCGATCGAGTTGCAATTACCACGACCCCTCTCAACGGGTCGTCCAAGTCTGCCACCTCAGTCTTCAACAGGCTGAGCCAAAGCTAAAGTGGGCCCCAAAGAGGCTCGCAATACCTGAAGGGGTTATCCCGAAACGGATAGCCATTCTAGCTCCGGCAGGTGAAGTCGTTAAAGGGGCTTCTCCAACTAAAGGATCGGTCTTCGCAAGATTGCCTGTTCCAACTCCTGTTATGGGTGAAGTCATCAAAAATGCTTTCCCTACCAGAAAGTCGGCCTTTGAAAGATTGGTCGTCTCCTCTCAACGGAAGTCAGTCTTCGACAAGCTGACACCAGCAGCAGCCCCTAACCAAAGCAGGGGGCATGACGAAGCCACTCCCACAACTGAGGCAATCCCGTCTGCAAGGCATGCTCGGCGTCGCCACTGGCGCCGAGTGAGGAAAGATGGGGGAAATTCCCCTTCTGGACTTACTCCACCGGCTCCAATGGTGGAAGTTGACGCTGTTGTTCCTACCGGGAACAGCTTTGAACAGCTAAGGAGGGTGTGGCGGAACTCCCCAACCACGGTGCTGAGAAAATCTCCCCCACCTGCTGAAAGTCTGAAGTAGGCGAAGCTGGAGCAGCCCCATCAGCGGCTGTCCTCCCAAATCCACAGGGTCTGGCGGAAAGTCCAAGATTCTGTTATCAACAAGAACCACTCTCGTCAACTGAAGAAAATGAAGGTTCGACAAGAGGAAAATCATCCCTCCACCATGCAGCGAGGGACTTCTTTCACGCAGGCGCCGGTCACAATGGCTCCTTCAACTTCGACTTCTCACAAAAAGAGAAAGCCGGAGAATCTCCCACCTCCGGCGGCAAATCCCAAAGGTGAGGGATCCAAACGCCCAAAGTCTACACAGTTTACATGGCTTCCGGAAAAGAGGAGAGTCGTGCTTCCGTGAGTCATCGGCCGCAAACTCGGTCGTTAATGAAAGCTCAGGAGCAGCAACAAAAGCTCCAAGAGATTCTGACAAAAATGGAAGCACTCATCGGGCAGAAAGAAAGCCCGGAAGCAGCCTCCGACCAGCGCCAGGAGCAGGAGACTGATACGGAATTCTTGCAAAAGGTGCTGGAAATGAAGGATAAGGAGGCTGCAGAACAAGCGACTAATATAAAACAGATGGCACTCCTGTTCCAAGACATGCTTGGAATGATGATCCAGCCAAAACCTCCAGCCGAAGATCCACCGGTAATCATCGAGGATGACAGTGGGGAAACATCAAACCCTCTCCCGACTCTATCGACAGCCATGGAGGAAACAATCTCTAAAGCTACTCTTGATGACTACATAGCTCAGAAAATACGAGCTCATCAGGCAAACGAAGTGGCTTTCCAAGTCGTAATAACCGGACGACCTTACCCAGACTGGTACGATCAAATCAAGTACCCGCCGGGATATACGATCCCCAAGTTCCACGTATACAAGGGGACATGCAACCCGCATCAGCACATCGCTCAGTTCAGAGCATTATGCGGCAATACTAGAGGCGACCACAAATTGCTGCTTCGCCAGTTCGTTGGCAGCTTATCAGAGACGGCGTTTGAATGGTACTCGGAGCTCCCAAATGACTCCATTAAAACATTCACGGAGATGGAGTTACTATTCACACAGCGGTTCGCGAGCTCAAGCGAGCGCACCCCGATCACGGCGTTAATCAACGCCAGGATGAAGCCAGGAGAGACCTGGGTTCAATATGCAATTCGGTGGCGGAACCTATGGTAAAAATGCGAACAACGCATAGAGGAAGCTCCGGCCGTGGGCATGTTCGTAGGGACCCTCAATCCTCAGGTGACTGTATCACAGTTCATGACGTTCTTTAAGCCGACCACCTTCCAGGCTTTGATCGACAAGCTGGCCCAAATAGACCAGATGGGCCACGGGTCTCCCTCTTCAAAAATGGACCCTCGGAATGCAAAGGGTAAAGAGAACGCGGCCTTCATTGCCAACACTTAAAAGCAATCTAGTACCCCAAAACCGGTTGCTCGCCAAAACAACACGCGCCCGTACCAATCCCTCAAAGAGAAGTTAGGACGTGCTTACTCGTTCCCCCAAGATAAAACGAGGAGATTGTTCGAACTGGCAGTGCGCAACAAACTCATCACACTGCTGGATCCAAGACGTCGACTGTAGCCCAAAGACATCGACAACCCCAACTACTGCTCCTATCACCGAATGGTGAGCCGCCCTATTGAGGATTGTTACATCTTCAAGAAATGGGTCGAGGACCAGTACCGTCAAGGGAAGTTTGCGCTGTCAGAGAACTGGAAGGTGAATCCGCCACAGAGGCACGCTCCTAAAAAAGTGGATACGCTGGAGGCATCATGCTCGTTTGTGAAAGAAGCTCCTTGGGAAGTGGTCCTTTCAGCTAAAACTAAAAGAATGCTGAAGGATATTCAAGCATGTTCGGCGATCAAATGGAAAAACCCGCTGGAGCTCGAGATCATTGAGAGGATGCTTAAACTGCGCCCAACACTGAAAACTGGTAACGATGGGCAAAACCTCCAGGCCAAGCCTTCGAAGTTTTCGAAGAAAAAGAAAAGGACCAAGAAGCCTGTACATCCTGCCGAGTACGATGACAAGTACACGGACCTACAAAAATATATTGACGTGCTGGAAGAGTACAACCAGAAAACACGGACCCTAGTCACCCTCGAAGAGTTTGTCAACCATATCCTTGAGAACGGAGATAGCGACGATGATGAGGGAAATGGCTCGTCGATAGAAACCAAAGATTATGTAGTAAGTTGCCACATGGTTTCTCATTTGTCGTTAAATGACGAAAAAACTCTCTCGGCGTCGGAAAGCAACGCAGATGAACTAGGGGCAGGACCGGCGCCAGAATCCCTGGAACTGTTTGACAGGCTGCTAAACGAAGCCCTTCAAAAGAGCAAAGCTGACCGAGAACGTGAAACGGCCATATACGAAAAGGCCAAGTGTCGGCGTCAGGCTGAAGAACTTGCGGTAGGGACGAGTCGTAAAGTACTCCAACCGAGCCAAAGCACAACTGCTACAAACAAGGGCAAGACCAAAGCAAAGAAGCAGTTCACCAAAGCCCTATCAATGGGAATGAAGTTTCCTCCTCTCATGGAAAACACTCCCAGGAGTACGTGCTTCGACGAAGCGGGTGTACATCCAAACTACTGCTTATACCATCGGAGGGCTACATACCCCACCGAAGAGTGCAATGCCTTCAAGAAGTGGTGGCAAGGGTATGTCGCCCACCGACAACACTTCAAACGGATGAAGCGCAAAGCTCGTCAGCAACAAAGAAGCGCGAAAGATGAACATGAAGGAACGGATGGTAACTATCATATGGTTGATACCAGTTCGACAAAAGGAAAATCTTAAGTTTTTACATTCGGGAGCGATTCTGGGAAAGAAATAACCTTCGGCCCTTTCTTCGAAGAATCCGCCTCTGGAAAAGAAGAGGAGGAGGAGAACTATGAGAACATTCAGCTGCATAACCGTACGTTGCCTGAAAAGAACCTTGGGCCTACAAACAAAGGTTCGAGCAAAAAAGACAAGGGGAAGGAAAAAGTCCCTGAGGAAATTGCTCTCGATGATAGAGTCGTCGAAGAGATCGCAGCCAAGGATCCGCCTAAGAAAAACAAGGTGGATTACAATGTCCTGGCACATCTGAGAAAGATACCCTCACAACTGAGCATACCGGATGCTCTATTCCTGTCCAAAGAGGCACGAGATTCTCTTATCAAGGTACTGCAAGAGCCTAATCTGTTTCAAGTTTTTGTTGCGGAAGAAAAGATGAAGGACGAGCTGGCAGAGGTTCATACAGCTGACATTACATTCGGCGATGAAGATCTCCTCCTCGAAACGTGCGAGCACAACCGTCCTCTATATGTCACCGGGTACTGCCACGATATTAAGATAGGGAAAATCATGGTCGACAACGGGTCCTCTGTCAACCTTCTCAATGTGAAGGTGCTGAAGGAGATTTGCATGAACGTTCAGCACCTAGCCCGAGACAAAATTACTATCTCCGGGTTCGACTCACAGTCATCACAGACGCTGGGGTTCGTAATATTGACATTACGCTTTGGGCTTCTTGTCACTGACATCAAATTTCATGTCATCGACGCCAAGACTTGCTACAATGCTCTGCTAGACCGGCCTTGGTTACATGAGTACAACGCCATCTCTTCTACACAATATCAGTGTATGAAGTATTTCAAAGACTGCTTTGAGTACACTGTTACGGGGGAGCTAAACCCGTTCTCTGTAAATGAAGCCCGCAAATATGAAGACGTAAAGTACTTTCTACCAGACTTCAAAGACACGGAAAGATGTCATAAGCCGGAGAATAAACAAAAAGCCGTCGCCACCATCTCGATCTTTAGGAGCGATACCGAGGAAAATGAAGAAATAGTCTACTCGGGGAAACCCCAAGGCAACAGGCCAGGACCATCTACTCCTATTCTAGTCTTTAGCAGTAACTCTGAAGACAAAGTCAACGCAGTGTTCTCCGTCCGCCCGTCAATGCAGACCTTCACTGGAGCTGATCAGAGTTCACAAATTACCATGGTCCCGTCACGGAATTATAAAGAACTTGATGCGCTCAATATATCAGCGTACAAGAGCTGCAGACCTTCTACGTCCTTCCTAGACGAAGAGATGAAAAAGCGATCCTCTTCTATCAGTCTACGGAGACCAGAGTGGAAAAAAAATTCTGGCATGGTGCCGAACTTGCGCTTGACAGGCTTCAAACAATCCGTTTGTCCAGATATTATGCAGAGGGATTGAAAAGGCAATTAAGATACCAAGGCGTACCTTTCAAACAAACCGCACGATAAGCCCAGTTCTACAACAAGATTTGGGACATTCTTGGGACTCAGCAAAAGATGCCCAACGAAAGAATGGAGACGACTGGGCTTGGATATATTCGGTCTAAGAAATAGGAGCGATTCCATAGCTGCCGTGTCATAAATAACTCCGATGGAGAAGGCAATGCTTTTCCAGATAGCGCTGATACTGAACCAGAGCGAGATCCCGCCGTAAGAATGCTAAGTCCGTCATTCGAAAAGCAAATTGACAAACTAATGAGAGAAGACGGACAAAAGGTTCGGTATGACCACAGCCGCGAAATGGCCATTTACGAGAAAGGCAGGACACAGCGTCTCACTCAGCAGTCTGCGGGAAGAAAAGACTATGATGCCCTTTGATTATTTCTTTTTTTAGAGTTGTTGTGTTGTAACCGCAATCAATAACGGTGTCGCGTGTAGCTTGACCGAGATGAGTACGAGTCGTCCTCAGCGAAACGTTGAATCTTTTAATCTTACTTTAAGCGTGTTGATTAGGAAAAGAGGAAGAATAATGAATAGTGGAAATAGTTTTTATATCTACGTTAAACACGGATGTAGAATATAGATCTAGATTAATTACGGATATAGGTTTTATATTAGAAAGGGGGCTTGTAGGGTTCCTTAAGATTTAGTAGGCATGGATGATTAATTAAAAATTACTCCTCTTATCCTTTAAAAGATTTAAAACTAGATCGACAATGATGCATATAGATTAGGATTTCTGGAGGGAAAAGGGTTCCCACTCTTAACCCCTACCTTGACATGGATCTCCATTCATGTCCAGCCTTTACCAAAACAATTGTTAATCTAATCTCTAATCATGGTCGTGAATATCAATGAATTGATAGCGTGCCTGATTAGGATGTTAACTATTCTTTTGATAAAGTTTATAAACTTTATAGGACGTAAAAAAAGTTTAAGGATCTTCATCATCCATTAATCTACCCTAATCCTACGAACCCTAACAAGTGGAGAATTACTCGCGTATGTTGGGAAAAGAAAAGATAGAAATCATGAAGAAAATAAAATGCAATAGAATAAAACTACCTTTATTAATCAACATGATCAAGTACACTTTGTTCCTTTAGAAAATGATTGCAAAACCCTAGTTTGCTTCTCGATCTCTTCTTAAGGAGGTAGATGAACTTTCGATGATCAACCAGGATTCTTGAGCCGTTGTGGACTTCATGATCGCGTCGGTTTGATGATCTTTCCAAAAGGCTCTCAGTCCTTATTTATAGTCACAGAGGCAGAACCCTAGTTTTCTAATATGGTAACGAGTTGTTAGGATCCCAACCAGAAAATCCGGAGCCCTAAATCCTCAATATTGCAGCGGAACTGCGGCCATTAGGTGGGTTTGACCGCGGATCCGCTGTGGGGTAGAGGAGTTTCCGCTTCAAAAATCTTGTGGCCTCTTCTGGTGACATATATAGACTATTTTGATATCTGGAATCTGAAAATCTTCTCTAAGTCTCTGCCAGAATTGATTTCTTTGATTTATTTTAATATTTTGGCAGATTTGATCTCCCCAACTCGGATTTTCTTGATTTCAGTCCTGATATAATTTCTGCACAATAACTCAATAAATAATGTTAGTAGAATTTTGTTTTTATTGAGATATTATCTTAACCATTTGACATGATATTATAGTTTTAGAAGAATTGGTCAAAGATATTTGATAAGATAAGCATATTTAAATGGAATAAATATTATATAGATATTATAGGCTTACATTTTTATTCATAATGTTAATTATAATATATAAACATATGAAAATAGTATTTTTACAGATAAACCCTCATATGTGTCATATTTATAATAAACCCCTTTTATTATATAAAAATAGTAAGGAAAATGTCATATCAAATGTACAATATTTTCGACTGAACAAATACCCCCAAACATAACTTTGATCGTCCCGAGCAAACTAGTTATTCAAGAGAAGGAGAAAAAGTTAAAGAAAAACCTAAGTAGCACACTTTCGTAGGCAATATGATTTCACCGAGCACGTGCAACAAGCCGTTAAACCTCTAGGTGTCCCTACTAGGAGGAGTGTTGTCTCTTGAGGGTTTTCAGCGGATTACACCCACAAAATCCTATAATAAAAGAAAGATGATGAAAGTTACATATAAAGATAAGAACTATAAAGAAAGAACTTAAAAATAAGAGTTCCCAACTACACCAGTTTTTCAGTTGTCATGAGCCCTATCTTAATGGTCATGAAAAAATGTTAGAAATCACATCATCTCTCAATAAAACATCGCCTTTAGTCTTCCTCCCTATCTTTCTTCCAAACATTGATCATATACCCCTATGTGTGTGTAAAGGACATCCCTACACTTAGAGAATTCAATTCAAGCTATCATACTCTTGTCCATTTTCCAAAGTACTTTATAGTTGGTGAATAATTTCGATAAAATTGCTCACACATTTTTCATACGACCGTTAATACTTCTTGAGGTACTAACCGATCGATTATAAAATGTGCTTGCGCATTTAGGCGTAATTCCTCGTTTCGCAACACCTAAGGCTTAGCAGTGGCTCCCAAACCAGTTGGTCTAAGGCACTAGGTGATAAAGCACCCTCGATATATTTTTTTATGCTGTCTTGGTAATTACAAAACCAGTGTTCATTTTTTTTCTTCACCATTTATACTTTTTTTTCATACCAAGGCCTTTAGACAAGAGTATTTCAAGGTATCCTTTACTATCCCAAGTTTCAAGATGTGTGTAAGTGCGTATAGTAGGGTATCAACGTTCAGATGTTTGGCTTCAAGAATAGAGACTATTCTTCAGACTTGTTTTTATCCTCAGATTAGTAATTTCCTTCATCTTACCAACCCTTGGGACAACGGCTCATGACTACCGATTACTAGTTTCGTTTAAGAAAATATCTAACTTTCTTATTTTTCTTAAACTATTCCTATCTTTCAAATGTAATTTTCACTTTCTAACTTCCATTATCAAAAAAAAATTTGTGCTTATATAAAGTATAATGCAAAATAATGCGTATAGTAGCATAAACCTCCCCCAAACCTGTTTGCAGCAGTGTCCTCACTGTTGTCATCTTTTAAATCTCAAAATCTATAGACTTGGGAGGAAAAGTTATCAAAGGGGACAAGAAATAATGAAAGTGAAATTCTCCCACAAACTTATTTTTGGCTTGTAATTTTGTAAAAACTTATTTTCAAGAGCCAAAATATTTTTCTCCCCACCAAACTTGAGTAAAATAGTATTAAGCATTTAAAATTATTGGGAGGTTAAAGTTATTGGTCAAAATAAAGCCTTATAAAGACCAAAAGTCAACACCAACCATTCAAAAAATTTATCAATGTAACGCACTAGTTGGTAGGAGATCATGTTACCTATTGACGTGAAGAAGTGGGGAGGAGATAAGAGGTGTAACGGAAAAGGTTTACGTCTCGATTTGTAAAGACGAAACAGGGATGGTGGGTTACTAGCATTCTTGTTTTTGTAAGAAGAAAATGTGGTGGTTCAACTTCTTTAGGTTGGGGTTGATTCATCACAACGTCCATGTCTTCTAAGAATGCGAGTTCATCAGCGAAGATTTTCTCGAAGCTTTCATCGATATCCTGAATAATAATCTCATCGGAAAGAACGGGATGATACTCTGACTCTATAAAAGGTTCATATGTTGACCCGGACAACAACGTAATAGCGGAGTCGAGATCAGTATTGTAAAGCTGTTCAAATTCACTATTGTCGGTATTTATCGCTTCAAAAGAAAATACTCGAGTATGGGGTTCGGAGGGTTCACTTCCCAACTTGTAAATGTTAAGCTCAATTGACTTCTTCCCGAAGGATAGGGTCATAGAGTCGTTTCGACAAATGATTATCGCGTTGGAAGTCGCAAGAAAATGTCGATCTAAAATCACTGGAATTTGGTTTCATGGGTTCGCTACAGGTTGTGTATCAATAATGATGAAGTCCACAGGGAATATGAATTCCCCGACTTTGATTAAAACATCCTCTAGCTCACCCCTAGGTTGGGTGATAGATCGATCGGCCATCTGAAGAGTGCAGTGCGCCGGTTTTAACTCTCCGATCCTTAATTGCTCATAAACAGAATACGGAAGCAAGTTAACACTAGCATCTAAATCGAGTAGAGCACGATTGATATTTTTACCCCCAATAGAAATAGAGATTGTAGGACTTCCGGGGTCCTTTCGTTTCTTAGGTAGTTGTTATGTAAAAGCAGTGCTCATATCACTCTCAAGGAAAACTTTTTTAGGTACTTGAAATTTTCTCTTCCTAGTGCACAAGTCCTTTAGGATTTCTCATAAGACGCAACTTGTTGAATAGCATCTCGGAGAGGAATGTTTATGCTAACATGCTTAAAAATTTCCACAATCTTCTCCATTTGTGGACTTGGTCTGTTGCCCCTTAACCTGTTTGGATAAGGTGCTTTATCAATAAGGTTTGGGTCCAACATTGAAGAGGATTGTGGGGATGGAATGGATCCCAGAATTGGAGTGGGGATCGTTTTAGATAGATTCGAGGAAGTGGGCGGAGTGTTCGAGCCTTGGGGAAAACGGAGAATAGGCTTGAAAGAAGGTGGGAGACTAGATGAAGTAGGGCAAGAAGTAGAATCCGGGGTATCATTAATATCACTGACGTGTTCATCAACATGTTCACCCACTTAGTTATCTAGCACTCTTCCCGATCTCAATGTGGTGATGGCACTCACATTATGATTTTGTGAGTGTCCAGGATTTGGTAGGGATTGAAATGGAAGTTTCCCTTTTTCTCTCGCACTCATCGCGGCATTTATTTGTGCAAGTTATGCTTCTATCGATTTTATACTCCCACCGTGGGAGCTGGTGGTCTGTGTTAAAGATCGGATAGAAGAATTTATTTCGTCCGTCGATTGCATGGAATGTTTAATAAACATATCCATGCTTCGTTCGAGTGCAGATGAGTTTTCATTCCCGGCCATTTGGAAAGAATTATTGGCCGGGTTTTGAAAATGTTGCGATTGAAAGGGGTGCTGACTCTGTGGTGGTGGTTACTGTTGTTGTGGAGGAGGTCTTTGATAATTGCTTTGGAACTGGTTTTGATTTTGGTTTTGGTTTTGGTTTCAAGCAAAGTTAGGATAATTCCTCCACCCCTGATTGTATGTGGAAGAATAAGGATCGTTTCTAGGTCGCTGCTGAAAAGTAGCATTAGTGTGTTCTTGACCTTGAAACGGTGCATTTGAAGAACATTCTTTCGTCAGATGTGATGGATCGGAACAACAACCACATACAGTCTTAGGAAGCGTAACCTGGTTTAGAGAGATTGATAAGAATTTGTTCTCCATAGTCTCGAGTTTCTTTTGTATTGCTGCAATTTCGGCTTTTACGGCTATGGAAATATCGAGCTGATGGATACCTCCCCTAGAAGGTGGTCTAACGCTTTCCCACTGCAAAGTGTTTTCAGCGAGATCTTCCAGATATTTTCAGGCTTCACAATCGTCTTTAGACATGAAATTGCATTAACACATGGTTTCAAGCATCTGCTTTGTCGCTAGATTAATGCCCTCATATATAATTTGGCATAGATCCCATCTATGTATTCCATGATGAGGAAATTGGACAAGCAAATCCTTGAACCGTTCAAAGCACTTCCAAAATGGTTCATTGGGAAGCTAGGTAAACTGGTTGATTTCGCTCCTAACACGGGTGGTCTTATGATTGGGGTAAATTTTTTTAAGGAATGCTATCACGAATTCATCCTAATTGGTAATAGAGTGTGCGGCAGTATTATAAAGCCATTTTTCTGCCAAGTCGCACAAAGTGAACGAGAGAAGACGCAAGCGCATAGCATTCACGGACAGTTGTGAAGTACCCATCATTGTGCATACGTTTTCGAATTTGGTGATAAAAACGTATGCATCTTCATACTCGAGCCCGTGAAATTTAGGCAACAGGTTGATATAGTAGGGTTTAATTTCAAAATTATCCCCGTTGGCTGGTGGAATGGATAAACAGGTAGGAAGTGGACCGCGTATAGGATAGCATCTTTCTTGGAGAGAAATGCGCGGTGGATTCTGCGCACCTATGGGCGGTAGCAGGGTGGTGTTATAATCTGATGAAGTACCGTCCATCTCGGTCGATGTGGTGGGTGGTGGGGGAAAAGAAGATGAAGAAGCACCGACTTCAGAGTCGATAGCCGAAACGCGGACAAGACGGGCACTAGAATCCCGTGTCCAGCCGAGCATGCACTAAACGGTTTTAGCGCAAGTGGCAGCATGTGTGTGATTTAAAATTGGTTTGTTTTTTTGAAAAAGTGGGGCTCAAGACAAATCACACAAAAATGCACAAACAACCCTTGAACTAAGATTACCTAGGTCAATTCTTTAGACCGCTCCTAGACTTCTAAAGGACAAGTCACAGGATCAATTCTCTACCATCTCTTTACTACTCTTGTGGTCAGGTAAGTGCCAGGTAAGTGGAAGGTATCCGCTATACGAATCACCGAAAATAGCGGGCCTAATTAAGTAACCACTTGCCTTAGACACGCTTGCCTAGACACCACAAAAGTAATGCGGATAAGTGATAAATTACCCACGACCTTCCTCTATCCTATTTGAGTGTGACGGTCCTTAGAGTCTTGTCTAGATATTTTTTAATTAATGTAGGGTTGATGCGGGTGCTTGTTTTGTGATTTGTGGGGCCTAAGAAGGGTGATGAAATCCCCACCTAATCTGAATTTGGTCTTTGCCCCTTAATGTCCGTATTAAAATATGCAAAAACAAACCGCAAAACAAAACTTGCAAAAAGATTTTTGCGCGGCGATATTTTGCAAAGAATCCTGCAGAAAAGATATTTTATTGGATTTCAGAGGAGAGAGAAGGATATAGAAAAGATACCAGAGAAGTTTGCAACCCTAATTCCCTAAGAAAGCCGCGGTTCCGCTGCCAATTGGCTCTTCTTACTGCGGTTCCGCCACCGACTTGGCAGATCTGGTGAAAAGTTTTGCTACGTGGCCTCCTTTGCTCCTCTGAATCATGATGAATGTCTCTAAATCTCTGTTTCTTCAAGTCTGTGACTCCAGATC
This sequence comes from Agapanthus africanus, assembly GCA_030015575.1. Classification (NCBI taxonomy): domain Eukaryota; kingdom Viridiplantae; phylum Streptophyta; class Magnoliopsida; order Asparagales; family Amaryllidaceae; genus Agapanthus; species Agapanthus africanus. The sequence continues at coordinate 78,334,649 of CM057339.1, read as the reverse complement.
CCCTTGCAAAATTCACACAATAATCGTTAAATATACAATTTGCAGTTTTGTTTTATTTATGATATTGATCGAATAAGAATTCAACACAAATAGTAAGAATAAAAAATTACGCACGTATCCCCGGCAGCGGTGCCATTTGATTGTTTCTTTTTTTTAGAGTTGTTGTGTTATAACCGCAATCAATAACGGTGTCGTGTATAGCTAGACCGAGATGAGTACGAATCGTCCTCAAGGAAACATTGAATCTCTTAATCTTACTTTAGGCGTGTTGATTAAGAAAAGAGGAAGAATAATGAATAGTGGAAATAGTTTCTAGATCTACGTTAAACACGGATGTAGAATATAGATCTAGATTAACTACGGATGTAGGTTTTATATTAGAAGGGACTTGTAGGGTTCGTTAAGATTTAGTAGGCATGGATGATTAATTAAAGATTACTCCTCTAATCCTTTAATTTAAAACTAGATCGACAATGATGCATGTAGATTAGGGTTTCTGGAGGGAAAAGGGTTCCCACTCTTAACCTCTACCTTAACATGGATCTCCGTTCATGTCTAGCCTTTACGAAAACAATTGTTAATCTAATCTCTAATCGTGGTCGTGAATATCAAAGAATTGATAGCGCGCCTAATTAGGATGTTAACTATTCTTTTGATAAAGTTTATAAACTTTATAGGACGTAAAAAGAGTTTAAGAATCTTCATCATCCATTAATCTACCATAATCCTACGAACCCTAACAAGCGGAGAATTACTCGCGCATGTTGGGAAAAGAAAAGATAGAAATCATGAAGAAAATAAAATGCAATAGAATAAAACTACCTTTATTAATCAACAAGATCAAGTACACTTTGTTCCTTTAGAAAATGATTACAAAACCCTAGTTTGCTTCTCGATCTCTTCTTAAGGAGGTAGATGAACTGTCGATGATCAACCAGGATTCTTGAGCCGTCGTGGACTTCGTGATCGCGTCGGTTTGATGATCTTTCCAAGAGGCTCTCAGTCCTTATTTATCGTCACAGAGCCAGAACCCTAGTTTCCTGATATGGTAACTAGTTGTTAGGATCCCAACCAGAAAATCCAAAGCCCCAAATCCTCAATATTGCGGCGGAACCACGGCTATTAGGTCGGTTTGACCACGGATCCGCGGTCTGGTAGAGGAGTTTTCGCTTCAAAAATCTTGTGGCCTCTTCTGGTGACATATGTAGACTATTTTGATATCTGGAATCTGAAAATCTCTTCTAAGTCTCTGCCAGAATTGATTTCTTCGATTTACTTTAAGATTTCGGCAGATTTGATCTCGCCAACTCGGATTTCCTTGATTTCAGTCCTGATATAATTTCTGCACAATAACTCAATAAATAATGTTAGTAGAATTTTGTTTTTATTGAGATATTATCTTAACCATTTGACATGACATTATAGTTTTAGAAGAATTGGTCAAAGATATTTGATAAGGTAAGCATATTTAAATGGACTAAATATTATATAGATATTATATGCTTACATTTTACTTCATAATGTTAATTATAATATATAAACATATGAAAATAGTATTTTTACAGATAAACCCTCATATGTGTCATATTTATAATAAACCCCTTTTATTATATAAAAATAATAATGAAAATGTCATATCAAATGCACAATATTTTCGACTGAACACCCTTCACCCTTAGCCCACTGTGCGCTCTCATGATAAGGAAAAAGTCCGACGTAGAAGCAACAACAAGGTGAAGAATGATAATGACGTTCGAAAACGATGAAGCAGATCCAAGAAGCTACGCGATCGAGAAAAGGTCGGCTGGAATCCATCGCTGATGAAGAATATGGGTCGGGAATATTCTTTCCCCCGAAACAAGACAAGGAAAATATTTAACCTTGTCATTAAGTATCAAATGATGACGCTCCCGGAGTCTCGGCGTCCCGAACAAATAAGCGAGATCCACCACCCGGCTTATTGCTCCTACCACCGAGCAATAGGACACCCCCTTGAAGACTGCTTCACCTTCAAAGACTGGGTCGAAGACCAGTATCAACAAGGCAGGTTTGCTTTATCCGACAGTTTAAGGGTAACCCCACCACGAAAGCATGAGCCAAAAACAACCTATATTGCGAGGGTAAGTCCAGATCAACATCGAGCTTGGAAACAAACTCGTACCTGCCACATAATAACATTCTCAAAAGAGAGGGAGTACGAGAATATGGACGACCTCTCCCAGTGCTTCGCAAATAAGAATGAGGACGAGATGATCTCAGAATTTCCACCGGCGCCAAAAGAGTTAGAAGATGAGATACACACCACGGCGGACAATTTAAGAAAAATAGACTTAGGGACGGAAAATGATCCGAGGCCAACATTCGTCAGTGAGCTGCTGTCTAAAAAGAAAGTGGCTACTTTAAAAGATGTACTCATGCAATATAAAAACTGCTTTGCATGGAACTATTCCGAGATGCCAGAACTAGATCCAGAAATAGCGGTGCATAAGCTGACTATATCACCGGACGTTAAGCCAATCAAACAGGCGCTAAGAAGAATGCGGCTCGAACTCGAGATGAGTATCAATGTCGAAGTCAAAAAACTAATTGACTCCGGTTTCATCCAAGAAATTCAGTATCCCGACTAGATTGCCAACATTGTTCCAGTGATGAAGAAAAATGGGAAAGTGCGCATCTGCGTAGACTTTCGGGACCTCAACAAAACTTGCCCAAAGGATGACTTCCCAGTTCCTGTTACCGAGCTGATGATCGATAACACGTCCACTCATCAGGTCTTCTCCTTCATGGATGGATCTTCAGGCTACAATCAAATAAAAATGCATCCTGAGGACCAAAAGCACACCGTCTTCCGGACTTCGCTAGGCATATTCTGCTATAAGGTGATGCCCTTCGTCTTGAAGAACACAGGCGCTACCTATCAGGGGGCCATGACGGAGATCTTCGATGACCTCATCCATGAGATTGTTGAATGCTACATTGACGATCTTGTGGTGAAAAGCAAATCGTACGATGAGCACTGGGAACATCTGAACATAGTGTTCCAGTGTCTTCGGAAGTACAATCTGAAGATGAATTCTCTAAAATGCGTATTTGGAGTCTTCTCAGGAAAATTCCTAGGATTCATCATACGACACCAAGATATCAAAATATATCCATCAAAGATCAAGGAGATTATGGAAATGCCTACGCCAAAAACTCTCAAACAATTACGGTCCCTCCAAGGAAAGCTCGCATATATCTGACGGTTCATAGCTAACCTCTCCGGAAAATGCCGCCCCTATAGCCATCTAATGAAGAAGGGGACCCCATTCATCTGGGATCATAAATGCCAAAGAGCACTGGACAAAATCAAGCAATATCTGCAGAACCCGCCAGTACTAACTGCTCTGGTTAAGGGAAAACCTCTTATCCTGTACACAACGGCTCTTGAAGATTCTCTAGGCGCGCTATGGGCACAGGAGAACGATCAGGGAAAGGAGAGAGCTCTTTACTATTTGAGTCGAGTTCTTCTGGGGGCAAGACCCCATCGAAAAGCATTGTCTGGCATTGATCTTCACAATAACGAAGCTCGGACATTATGCCTTGGCACATGAGGTCCATATTATATCAAAGGTGGATCCTCTCAAATATTTGATGTCAAGAGCTATACTAACAGGAAGGCTTGCCAAATGGGCCCTCCTTTTAATGGAGTTCTCGATGACGTATCAACCCTTCAAAGCAATGAAAGGCCAGGACATCGCCGACTTTCTCGCAGAGCATCCGATACTAGCTGACTCTCCCTTAAATTGCGAATTACCATATGAACGTGCGTTCGATGCAATTGGAGGGGAGAAGGAAGGAAATAATGCTCGATGGGAACTATACTTCGATGGAGCATCATCCTTGAAGAAGCAAAAGCAAAGCATCCCCCTAATTAAAGCTCGGGTAGGCCTTATCTTCGTGACTCCGCAAGGAGGGATAATGCGTTTCGTCCTTTCCTTAACAGAGCCGAGGACAAACAATGAGGCTGAGTATGAAGCTTTGATAGCGGGTCTTGAGATTACTGTCGACAAAGGAATCGAAAACCTCCTCATATATGGAGACTCCCAACTAGTCGTTAGCCAAGTAAATGGCGACTATCATACATGTAAACCGGAGTTGGTAAAATATGGAGAAAGAGTGCAGCAACTGCTGACTCAAATTCCCTCTTATGTCCTGAAAACCATACCGCATACGGAAAATAGCCAGGTGGATGCGTTAGCCAAGCTCGCTAAAGAAATAGCCGACGAAAATCTCAATGACATAAGGATCATTGTGCAAAGCCGCCGGATTCTCGTGCCAGCAGAAATATCTCCGGAGTCATCTAAAAGAAAGGAAGAGACCAAACAAGCAGCCTTTCAACTAGAGGATGAAGAAAAGGCTAAGGATTGGAGAGAAGTCTTCATAGACTACTTCAAATCCTATCGAACACCTGAAAACGTATCTTCAAGAAATCAGCTCATGAAATGAGCTCTGTCTTTTGCCTTCGTTAATGATACTCTATATAAGAGATCGTTCGACATTTTGTAGCTAAGGTGCCTGGGACCAGAAGAAGCAAGGAGAGTCATCCAAGAAACCCACGACGGACTCTACGGGTCTCATCAAGCCGAGCCATAGATAAAGCCGAAGATCAACAGAATGGGTTACTACTGGCCCACAATGATTCAGGACTGCCTCGAATATGCGAAGCAGTGTTACTCGTGCCAGGTTCACGGGGACTTCATCCACCAGCATCCAAATCCGCTACACCTAATATTGGCTAGTTGGCCGTTCAAAATGTGAGGAACCGATATAATTGGGCCCATCGAACCAGCGTCATCCAAAGGACATCGGTTCATATTAGAAACAACTGATTACATCTCTAAGTGGGCAGAGGCAGTACCGCTAAAAGAAGTGAAGACGGAGAACATCCTCCATTTCTTCAGGACACATGTCATCTACCGGTTCGGCACTCCGCGACGGATCATCTCGGATAATGGGCCGGCCTACGGAAGCCATAAGACCGGAGATACTTCTTGGTCTATAATCCCCGAGCTAACGGTCTAGCTGAGGCTTTCAACAAGACCTTGACGAAGATCATAAAGAAAACGGTGTCCAGAAATTAAAAAAAAAGGACTTGCATGAGAGACCGCATGAAGCTCTCTGGGCGTATCGAACCATGTTCAAAACGGCCACGAATACAGTGTCATTTGCGTTGGTATTCAGCACAAAAGCGGTACTTCCCTTGGAGATAGAGCTACCCTCTCTATGAGTGGCAGTTCGATACGAGCTGACGGATGAAGAAAATGCCCATCTTCGGCTTGAGGAGCTCGATGCTCTCGATGAAACTCGTCTCATAACACACCAAAACCTGAAAGCTTACAAAGCAAGGATGACGTGCCCATACGAAAGATTAACCAAACCGAAAACATTCTATCAAGACGAACTCGTGTTAGTCGTAAAAAGACCTATGATCCCCAACCGGGCAAAGCGGGGGAAATTCGAGCCAAACTATGAGGGTCCGTACATCATAGACAGGGTCTACCAAGGTGGGGCCTACTTGCCCATGGATATGCATGGTGAAAAACCCTTCCGGCTAATAAATGGCTGGTTCCTTAAGAAATACTACGCTTAACAAGTTACGACTTAGGTTAATGATAGATGACGACACTCGTGTCCGCTCACTGTCTTCCTGAGTCAAGACTCTATAAGTAGTATCCGGCAAAACTTCGCCTCGAAGCTGGCCCCGGACCGAGATGTCTCTAAACTAACAATGGACCGTAATATCCTTAAACTAATACATCACCTCAAACACGGCTATAGTGGAATTCAAGTCCACAAGTCCCAACGACGAGGACCGCGACTCACGTTCCGCTGGCTGCACAGCTACCCCGATGGCGAAGACCCCCCTAAGTTCCATTGGAAAACAGGGGGATAAAAAAGGGTAAAAAAATGGTACGTCCACAAGCGTAATGGGCACGGATGAAAACCTGAAAGGGCGATGTGAGTAAAAACAGCATGGCTACCGGCGAACTTGTGAAAACCAGAAAGGGCGCAATCTCGTGAAATTTTCACTTACGAGATCCTTTCGACTCGTAAGGAGAAATGCCCCTATGAGACCCTCACGGATCATAGAATTTGAAAGTCCTAAGTCACAGAGATCCAAAACTGTTCTTAAGTCGTCGTATCCCCCAAGCTGCCCTACAGGCGGTCCAATATTGGCCCTTGTATACAATCCACGGGCACAAGTAAACGTTTCCCGTAACAAGTTCCACCAACCACAAGGAATGTCTTTATATGGTGGACGACATTTGTAAGTACTCTCGACTTATAAGGAGAAAGTACTCTTGTGAGGTCCTTACGACTTATAAGAGAGAACACCACTTAGAAGTCCTCACGACTTTTAAGGAAAACATACACCAATGAGATCCTCACGACTCGTAGGGAGAAATACCTTTATGAAATCCTTACGGCTCGTAAAGTCAAAAGCTTAGTTGACATGACCCTAACCCGGTTTGCTAAGCCACTTTTTTTCAAATCGACAAAGGTAAATGATGATTCGCTCCTGGCAATATCCCAGTTGTAGCGATACTGATACCTAAATCAGTATCAAATTCCAAGTCTCTTCACGGCAAATGATGATTCGCTCCTGGAAATATTCCAGTCGCAGCGGTGTTGATGCCAAGATGGATATTAGCTCTCAAGTTCCATACTCGCAACAAAAATCAACGAGCAAAAAGATACATATGAAATAGCCGAAATGATAGGGCAACTCGCAATAAAAATCAGCGAGCAAAATATATGCATATAAAAACAGCCGAAATGTTTGGGCAACTCGCAATAAAAAGCAGCGAGTAAAAAGAAGAGAACAGCCGAAATGATTGGGCACCGCGATAAAAAGCCAAAATGATTGGGCAATCGCGACTTTCGCGATATAAAAAGCTGAAATGATAGAGCATCGCCGAAATTAAAAAATAATAATGAAACTTTTGCCCTGCAGGTGAGTCCACATCGACCCCTGTATACAATCCATGAGCATAAACGAAAAGGGAACCACATTTTCCTATCAGGCTCTATCAGAAGGAGAGCCAGATCTTGACAACAACATCTACGACCTAGAAATCAACAATGGCGTTTTTTCTCACTCCAACAGGATGCGGACGCATCATCAACAAGCGACCCCAGGGTCAACAAAACGGAGCCATGACAAAGTCCCTAGTTCCAAATCTCAACGATTCACAGACAGCTTAGAGATCAACAACGGCGTTTCTTCTTACTCCGGAAGGATGCAGACGCAACGTCAACAAATGACCCCAGGGTCAAAACGAAGCGGAGCCATGGCAAAGTCACTAATTCCAACTCTCGATGGTTCACAAACAACCTAGAAACTATCTCGACACTCGTCTCGTTACAGCAGATGCAGTGTCAACAACAGAGTTTCTTCTCACTCCAGCAGGATGCAAACGCGACATTAACAAGCGACCCTAGGGTCAAAACAAAACGGAGCCATGGCAAAGTCTCTAGTTCTAAATCTTGACGGCAACATCTACGGCCTAGAAACCAACAACGGCGTTTCTTCTCACTCCAACAGGATGCAGACGCGACGTCGACAAAATGGAGCCACGGCAAAGTCCCTAGTTTCAAATCTTGATGGTTCACAGACAGCCTAGAGATCACCTCGACATTCACCTCATTACAGCAGACGCGGTGTCAACAAATGAAGCGAAGGCCAAATTCCTAACTTCAGGGTCCTGACGGCAACTCAAATAAAACCTAAAAAACTATCGGAGATCATCCCACACCAGTGCGAAGTGGTTATGACTCATCGGGGATACCAAACTGAGCCTAACCTTAAGTAAAAAGCGTTATGGAAAATTCCTAATGGTTGCTCTTCTGCCGGTAATATAACCTGAGGAGATTACTTGAAGACGTCTTGTCCAACCCCCGAAGGGATTGGAGACACGACAGTCGCGGGGCTACTCGAACAGCAGCGTAAAGTCTGCATCTCGGGAAATGCATCATCCAACGCGACGGTACGACGGACAAAATCCTAGTACCACAGACCCTAACGGACCTCTGTCGTAAAGGGCATGGGTTAACTGTGATGTTAGGATAGGTTTGCCTACGAGCCCAAAGAAGGCAAATTAAACGAACTCCGAAATGAGTCCATAAACTAGAGACTCCAGGATGAGTGAATAAACCACAAGCTCCGAAATGAGCTCATAAACTACAAACTCCGCAATGAGTACATAAACTACTTTATACCAAGTCAAGGCAGCAGAAGAAAGGAAAACGCTAGCATGAAATGAAATATGTCTTTTATTCATGAATCAAAATGAATACAAGATACTCTTATTAGTAAATGAATGCAAAAAAAAGGGGAAAAAGGGGAATGTACAGCGAAAAAAATGTTTCAAGTCGGCGGACGATTCAACAGTCCAGCCAGTTTGTTGTTCTTCCGCTGGACTTCGGCTTCAAGCTCCACCAGTGCTGCAAGACGAGTCCCCGCCTGGGTCTGCTGATTTTGGTATGAAGCAAACCGACTCTCAAGCTCCTTCTAGGCAACTTTATGGGCTTCAAACATCTCACGGGTAAAGATAACAGTTTTGTCAAGAGCTACCACCTCTGTAATGGCTTCTTGAAGTACTCACCAAATTTCGTACGCACGGGTGGTCTTGGAAGTAAGATGAGCCTGAAGTTCCCCCAAAGCGTTTAAAACCAACTCCCTCTCTGAAAACTTCCGGTTGAGCCTCTTCTCGCATGACTAAAGATTGACTGCACACCGTTCGATCCATCCTCAGAGGCTTGTTTTTACAGTTAAGATGTCGGAGGGAAGGTGTATGCACACGAGCCCGTGTAGGCAGGCCTCCGCTCGGCGATGGTACTCAACCCAAATACGTACTAATGCTTCGTCATGATAGGTGGCACAAACCGACAAGGAAGCGTTAGTTTCAGCAGCGAATTCTTCGGCCGTGACAGCCAGCACGAAGGTCTTCAACGAGAGTCGTCAGGGAGTAAATGCTTTGTTTTGCTATCATTTCAGACGCACATCGGGCATAAGGACCTGATGGCATGGGAATCTGAGACTCTAATGGGGTCAGGGCTAGCAAACCTGTGAAAATTCATGTGCAGTCAGTTGTGTTTCCAAACATGGAGTAAACAAAACGATTCTCGAAATAGAGCGTCACTTACCCACAGTCATGCAGGGCGGGTTTGAAAGATCCCCAGGTCCGTCAAGAATCTCGACTTCGTCGTCAGCCTCTAGGACTGTGATTTAAAATAAAGAACATATCAGCATCATCATGAAAATATAAAACTAGAAGGACAAAGCATACCAATCTTGGCCTGAGGAAAGAACTATGCTTTGTGGGGGTATTGCTTGTGGGGCAGCCATGTCGAGCAAGCGCTGGAAGGTTTTTCTCAGAGAGAGATCCAAGATGGAAGCCGCCAATTCCCGTAATTCTGAAGGAAAGAAAGGGCCAGATGACAGAAGGGTCAATAAACAAAATGTATGTGTACATGAGATTATCTTCAATGCTTCGCCCACCCTGAGCTGGGAGATGGCAGCCTTAGCGGTCTCCTCCACACCTTCAGGTGCATCACTAGAGATATTTGTAAAACCTATGGCCAGCATGGTAGTCTCCAATGGAGGGACAAAAGCCACCGCTGAAGGCTCCAACGCAGGGATAACGGCTTCAAAAATCTCCTCTATACTCTTCGGTACGTCGCTAGGGATGTCCATGGGATCTATGGCCGATGACGTCAGCTCTGCTAAGGGAGTAGACATGGAAGAGACATCAGCCGCCATCGGAAGCCCCACAGTAAGGGTAGCAGCTTCAGTAATCATCTCTACACCTGCCGGTGCGTCATGGGTGATATTCACAGAATACACAACCATGACCTGATCCGGATTCAAACTCGCTCCCGCTGCAGAAGTCCCTGCAAAGATCGCGCAAAAATAAGAGGACATAAAAGTAATACAAATTACTAGCCAAAGGAAGAACGTGAAAAATACGCATACCAATACGCCAAGGAGCTTGAAGTATGGATTTTTCGAGCTGTCGTTCTTTTCTCATTAAATACGCTCGCCGAGCTTCAAGCGCAAATGAATGACTACCTGTCTTTAGTGCAAGCTCGTCTTCGGAAGCATCTGAGATGGGCTGTTTAAGGGCTCGTTCTTCTTCCATTAATAGAGGACCCATGTGCACCTTCCGTAAAGATGGTTTGACGTCATAGAATTAAACGGGGGGTAAGCTTTTTTCGGAGCGCACGCGTTTTCGGTCTCATCTTGTGAGCACCTCAAAGCCTCAGCCAATTATGCGGCCTCCTCGGCAGACGAGCCAGGATAGATAAGACCGGCGTATGACTCCTCCATACCTATCGATTCGTCCTGAATAAATGGCTCAGACTCAAGCAGAGTGTCGAGTAGGCCGACAACCGATTTCTTCCTCCTCTTGGAACTTGTGCTAACGCTAGCGGAAGAACGCTTCCTCCCCCTTGGCGCTTTGGCGCGACGTTGCCCAACTTCACTTTCGGTATCCCCCTTTGGTGACACCACGGCTGATGACATTGCCGCTGGTGACACTACCGCTGGTGCTTCATTAGAAGCCTTTGCTTTGGCTCTAGTACGCACCCGCATACCAGCAGTGCGAGGGGTCGATTTTATTTCGGCGGCTTTGGGGATAAGTACCAAACCGCTATCCCTCAATGGAGGGAGAACCACTGACTGCGACCGCAATGGGGCATTGGTGGCCTGAGCTAGATTGGGAGCTCTATTCTCGAAAAGCACTCGTCTCTCCTCTGCAATGACGGGGCCGATCCGATGACGATACCAACCCTTAAATGACCCTGCAGGTCTTGGGAGGTAGTCGGACTCCGGGATCATGAAACGGGAGACGGTGTTTAACCGCATGAAATGGTGGATGACTTCGCGAGTAACCTCCAAGGAAGGAGCAGACTCGACTATAAATGCCTCGAGAGGGATGCCCTGGTTGTAGCCCAACTGCTGAGCAAAGCGGTGCGGACTATACCGCATAAAATGGACAGCGTTATTCCGGCGGAACACCAAATACCCTGTCCTGATCAAGTATAGGTGAATGAACTCTTTTAGTTTCAAATCCGAGACCCCACCCTTCGATAAATCAAACAATTGCTGAATGGGCCCCGCTGGAGCGGAAAGGACTCGATCGCTGAACACCATTCCGCCTTCATTTGAGTACGAGTTCAGTAGTACGCGAAAAGCCCCTATTTGGGTCGGATCGGCAGGGGAGGCATCAACCAACCTCATAATTCGCGGGAAGGTGTACCAATCATAAAAATCCGGCCGCTGGTGTGCAGCAAACGCTCCTAGCACATGCATCTCGATCCACGACGTGAATTAGTGGAGGGGGAAATTCACAGTCTCCGCACCGGGGTTTGAAGTATTAGCTGCAACGCTTAATCCGTTATATAGATGTGATAACCCCGCGACGCCAACAGCTAGCCGTGCTCCCCCAGCTATGCGGTGAGCAGGATAAAAAAAATGGAGGCTCTCATAAAGCGGCGAAGCATCGTCATGGCAAATCAGCTTAGCCAAAAACTGATAAAACTAACGAAGAAGATCTCTTCGTCCATGCCAGGGGCCGCAATCGCGTCAAAAGCTACGGTTGACGAGTTCAGAATATAGAAATGCGGCAGGTCTTTCTCCTTTGCCGGCAAGTTCCTTAACCCTAATCCAAAAGGGTGTTCAATTTTTGCAAATTTCGGAGCCTTTTTAGATATGACGTCCTCTCGAAGAAAACAAGCAATGAAAGCATCAAAGGTGACACCCTGCCTTTCCGATGTCACGAACAACTTTTCAAAGATACCCAGGACCTTGATTAGACTTGGGTACTTGTGACGTATGGCGTTTTCAGTCGACAGACCGTTAAGCATAGCAGGCACCATATCAAACACATATTCATCGAGAGGCAGTAATTCTTCATAATGCTACCCCCTGATCGGCAATCCGAAGATCTCACGAAACTCTTCCAATGAAATTGTGACCTCTCAATCCCCTAGCAAGAACGTATTGGTGGGAAGGTTCTATTGATTCAAGAAAGCTTTAACCCACCAGACGTGAGGGGCGTGGTAATAGAACAATGAAGCATATATTGCCTGGTATAGCCCGATCTTCTGCAGACGTGTGCGTTGGGCAGAGAGAACGTACCGAGCCCAAGGAAGATAGCCCACTGGGTGGCGGAGGATAATGCCTACCTTATAAACCTGCCCTTAAGGTCGGGATTCACCCTGACATATTCGGCGCCCCAGAATGTCTATGGCCACCATAGGTCGGTTGGGTACCCCGGTCGTTGATGGCTGGAGTCGGCCCGCGGGAGTCCAGTTAGTCGCCTCCACCGCATAAGCAGTCCGTGGGTGTTCCGTCAATGATATAGAGCGGATAGGTTCTGTCGGCTCTTCGCAGGTAAAACTGCGGCGACCACCGATGATATGACCGTACCACTTTCCCCATAAAAGATGACTAGTATGGTCCCTATCATGCACCCTGATCATCGTCATAGCCTCCTCGTCCGATGGCGACTGCGGAAAAGTCGTTTCTGAGCGAGTGTAAGGGAAGCCGGGAAGCAAGGCCATCGTTCTTAAAATTAAAAAAACATTTAAAAATAATAATAATAAATAATAAGGTAACATAAAATGAAATAACAGAAAACCGTGATGTGACGGGACCATTGCCTGCAAAACCAATGGACCTCACAAAATCTAAATAACGGCTCACCAATGATGAAGCAAAATAATCATTGAAAGAATCAAAAATGATTCTCATCAAGAAAACAATAAAGTTTAAATGACTCTTGAAGCGAGTTCTGCTAAAAAACACAACAGATTCAAATCCGTTTTAGGGGCATTAAAACCCTCAAATATTCGAGAACATTAGGGAATAAAATTCACAAAAATATCTGAATCTCTCTCTCAGAGCCAAGCTCTGTGAACAAGGAATTAAATTCCTTTAATAAAGGGATTAAATCCCAGAAAAAACCCCATGGGAAGGAGGCAAAGAAAATGGAATTAAATTCCAAGGATCTTAAAGATCGGTGACAGGGTAAAACCCTAAGAGGAGGATTAACAATCCACATTGATTCAAGACTTCAAAATCTACAAAAAATGTGTGCTTTGGATCTTTAAGAAATCAGTTCAAGAAGAGAGCAACGCTCTGTCCCCGGATTTAAAATCCACAACAAAAAAAGCAAAAAGGGGAGAGGGTCCCGTTCATGATCCTTACCAAAAAAAAGTTTTAACAGAGTTTAACTCTAAGATCTCAGCGGGCAGAGAACTAAGCTCTGAAGAAGAGAATTAAATACTCAAGGAAAATAAGTAAGGAAGAAGATGAAAGAACAGTGGTTTTTCCCAAAGGCAAAAGCCCTGCATTTATAAGACATGATGGGAGGCTATTCATCTTCCCGTTCCCCTAGGCAATCCAACGATGGAAAAGGTGACAGCGTTGCACTCACGTGCAAGCCACGTGAGAACAACGCTGAGGGGAATCTGTTCCCTCTTATATATATATATATATATATATATATATATATATATATATATATATATATATATAGCCTCACGTGTAAGCACGTGAGCTCCTATATGCAAAGTATATAGGCGCTACATTCAAACAGATGGCAGGCAAAAAAAAGAGGGAGGCTCACGTGTTAACACGCGATACCCTCTTATGCTGTTGCATATAAGCGAACAAAATTAATTCTATTGGGGTCACGTGCTACACGTGAGCGTTCCTAAACACTTTCCAAGCTGATAGAATTAAATTCTAAATAAAAGGATCAAAACTCTATTGGGAAGACATCTCCTTAAATCTTTTTAAACTATCTGATATAATTAAATTCTATATATGTGAGAAATATTTCCTTGATCTTCCTTAAACTAGAAAGATTTTCTTTGTTACACGAAGGACCTTTGGATCAAAGATCCAACGGTGATCGTCTGATAGAATAAAATTCTATTTTAGGAAAATATTTCCTAATCTGATTAAAAACAAATAAGAAATCTTCTCTGTTAAACAGAGAGCCTTTGGATTAAAAATCCGACGGTGAATAAAATTCACCAGAACAATTGGATTGATTATGAAATCAATCATGATCTCTCAATTAGAGATTTTCTTAACAAATTGATTCTTTTTCTTCTCCTATAAATAGAAGCAAACAAAAATAAGAAGGAAGAGAGGGAGAACAGAGAGAGAAACATACAGAGAAAAGGAGGAAGAAGAGAATTTAAGTCTCGGAAAAGACTTGCTTCATCAGAACATTCTAGGTAAAAAAAAGAGAAATACACCGAGATTGTTCTATCTTGACCTTTCTAAGGGTTTAACCCTTGGCATAAGAACTTAGTTTTTCCTCTGGTTGAGATCTGTAGAAGCAGATCTTCCCATAAGTTGAGAATTTAATTCTCATCGGGGAGATTCTGTCATGCAGATTCAAAACCTAGGGGAAAAAGCTGAGTTCAAATAATTTAATTCTTACAGAAACATATGAGAATTTAATTCCTCTGAAAATCAAGGCTTAACCTTACAATAAGAATTTAATTCTTACAAAAAAAAAAGAAAGGCATAAGATCCTCCAAAATCCTAGCATGAGATCAAAATCTCTAAACACTCAGTAGGATCTCACGTGCTCCACGTGAGCGTTTCTGAAGAATGAAAAGGGATACACACAAAATCGACTCGCGTGCTCGCACGTGAGCACCACAGGAGTCAAGTGTTTAACACTTCTATTTAAAAAAAAAAGAAAGGGAGAATAGAACCCATAGAACAAATCCCACTTTGGGGCGCCTCACATGCCCACACGTGAGCGCTTCCAAAGTGCAGTGTTTAACAGTTCTATATAAAGAAAGAGGGTGAATAGAACCCAGAGAACAAATTCCACTTTGGGGCGCCTCACGTGCCCACATGTGAGCGCTTCTAAAGTGTAGTGTTTAACACTGATTCAGAGCCTCACATGGGAACACGCGAGTGCTAAACATACACCAATGCTTAGCATTATGAAGACTCAGACTCCAGACTCAAATGGGATAAGTTTTCCTGAGGTCAAAACATTTTTATCTCCAAATCAACCGAGCCACTGTGCTCATGTTTTCCCAAATTGATCTCAGACTCAAACATGACTGATGACCCCTCAACTGATAATATCCAAAACGATATTCATCCCAAATTCCCCTGAGGAAATCTTAGTCTCAAAATACGACTAATGATTTCTGGGTTTACCACCAACTTCTTTTTTCCTCAAATAGGGGAATTGGTTTAAGGGTATATCTCTCTACACCTTTAATACATGTCGTTGTAATTCCTCAACGTTTTCAGAAAGGTGGTGGGTCCCGACAGTCAACTGCTTTTTGGTGTACTTCCCAACCTGACGTGCACATCCCAGATCAAACCACATCCCAAACTGAATGTGTCTCACATCACCGTTGCTCATCCCGACACGTAACAAATACACGTGCGCGCAAGGTGATCTACGGACCGTAACGTACTTAAACTAAAACTTCACATCAATAATGGTGATCAACGAACCGAAATGTCCTTAAACTATAATAGACCGAAATGTCCTCAAACTACAACGTTGCCTCCAAAATGGCGACAACGGATCGAAACATCCTTAAACTACAACGAACCGAAATGTCCTCAAACTACAACGTTGCCTCCAAAATGGCGACAACGGACCGTAACGTCCTTAAACTAAAAGCTCAGCTCAAAAATGGTGATCTACGGACCGTAACGTCTTCAAACTACTACGGACCGAAACGTCCTTAAACTAAACCCTCACCTCAAAAATGGTGATCTACGGACCGTAACGTCCTCAAACTACTACAGAACGTAACGTCCTCAAACTACTACGGACCGTAACGTCCTCAAATTACAACCTTCACCTCAAAAATGGTGATCTACGGACCGAAACGTCCTTAAAACTACCAACGGACCGTAACATCCTTAAACTAAAACAATGGAGCCCAAATACTCTTTTATTGGATCTGAATGATCCTAAAACCACGTTAAGTATATCTTAGTCTCAAATTGGACTAACGTATTCTTAACTAAAATTTAAGTTGATCTTAATCTCAAATGAGATTAATGATCCTTAAATCAACCCAAATCAAAATCAAAGATATACGGATTTAGACTAATACATGCCCTACGGGCGACGACACAAATTAGTCTTCGTATACAATCCACGGGCAACCAAAAATAAAACAAACACACACGACACGAGGTGAACTTCTGGAGCAGGAGAAAGTGTTTATCATGATACGGTAACGTAATTAACTGCAGGGGCTTGCGCCTGCAGGGAAGAGCATCCCCACAATCAAAACCCCCTCGCAAACGAGGGGGAATCTGACGAAGTCCGCTACAACGGCCGCATCCGTCCAAACCTCCGATATACGGTGTCATAAATCAACTTGGCATTTTCGGGAAGGTGGACGGATAAATCCAAATAGCACCTACCCCCAAATTTAGGCAAGACGATCCATCCCGGTTCGTCTCTGTTTTCGGCGGTAAACAGACATACTAAATTTTGATGTCGTTTTGGGTATGGATTGGCTTAGAACTTTTTACGCTACCATCGATGTTCGTCAAAAGCGGGTAGTGTTCGAGATTCTAGACCATCCGATCTTTTATTTCAAAAGTGGAGACCGTACCCTGGAGCCAAGCACATACAAGGCAAAACCGAAGAAGGCACTGATTGCAGCACTTCAAACGGAGGAAGAATCGAAGCCAGAGACAGTTCGAGAGTTCGACAATGTATTTCCTGAAGACATATCAGGTTTGCGTTCCGATCGAGCTCTTGAATTCAGTATTGATTTAGTACCTGGAGCACAACCTGTGATCAAAGCACCGTATCGGTTAATCCCTGAAGGTTTGAAGGAGGTCCGTACTCAGTTGGACGAATTATTGACGAAAGGATGGATTCGTCCCAGCACCTCAAGTTGGGGATCGCCAGTTCTACTTGTGAAGAAGAAGGAAGGTTCATATCGAATGTGCACTAATTATAGAGCTTTGAATGAAGTAACTATAAAGAACAAGTATCCACTTCCGCGCATCGATGACCTGTTCGGTCGACTAAGTGGGTCTTGCATTTTCTCCAAGTTAGATCTTCGTTAGGGTTATCATCAGGTGAAGGTCAAAGAATCTGATATCCATAAAATGGTATTCAGAACTCGCTATGGACATTACGAATTTCTTGTGATGCCATTTAGAGTGACCAACACACTAGCTATATTCATGAACCTAATGAATCAAGTTTTCCGAGAGCACCTAGATAGATTTGTTGTCATCTTCATCGACGACATCCTGGTGTATTCTAAGAGTCGGAAAGAACATGCCGAACACCTACGAATTGTCCTGGAGACTTTACGACAGCATCAACTCTATGCCAATTACAGCAAGTGTGAGTTTTGGCTAGATCAAGTCGTTTTCCTCGGACATATTGTATCAGGAGATAGAATCTCTATAAATCCAGCTAAAGTATTAGCAGTAAACGAATGGCCGTCACCGAAGTCAGTGAAGGACATTCGAAATTTCTTGGATTTAGCAGGATATTACAGAAGTTTTATTGAAGGATTTTCAAAGATTGCAACACCCTTGACCAAGCTCAGACATAAAGATGAAGAATTCGTGTGGTCAGAAGCATGTGAACGTGCTTTCGTAGAACTCAAGTCAAGATTGACATCAGCACCTATTCTTGTTCAACTGGACTAATCTGGAGGTTTTGAAGTGCATTGCGATGCATTCGGTAAGGGATGAGGATGTGTTCTATATCAGCACGGTAAAGTTGTAGCTTATGCATCAAGACAGCTGAAGATTCATAAGCGCAATTATCCGACGCATGATTTGGAGTTGGCGGCTGTAATCTTTGCACTCAAGATTTGGCGTCATTATCTTCTTGGTGAATGAGTGGACATATACATAGATCACAAGAATCTGAAATATGTGTTTACTCAGAAAGAGTTGAATATGCGGCAGAGAAGATGGTTAGAACTTATGGCAGACTTCAACATCAACCTACAATATCATCTAGGGAAGGTGAATATAGTACCTGATGCACTTAGTCGCCAACCATTAGCATTGAACCTCACCGCACAGTGGAAGCTTCAACAAGATTTGCATCAGATAGAGATTGAAGTGGTCATGCCAAATAACGCTTCAAGTTTGATGCACTTACAAGTTCAATCTACCATTGTCAATCAGATCAAAGCAGCTCAAGCAAGTGATGCTAAGTTGCAAAAGATCAGAGAACAAGTAGAAAGTGGACTTGGAACAGACTTCATCATCCATGAAGATCAGAGAACAACTAGAAAGCGGACTTGGAACAGACGGATCTTTGAGATACGGCAGTAGGTTGTGTGTACCAAAAGGTTCTGTGTGGGAAGAGTTGATGAAAGAAGCTCACAGCTCTCCTTATTCAGTACACCCTGGACGCGCAAGGATGTACAAAGATCTGCGTCAAAATTACTGGTGGCATGGAATGAAGAGTGAAGTAGCCAAAAGCGTCGCTAAATGCTTGGTGTGTCAGCAAGTAAAGGCTGAACATCACAGGACAGCTAGTTTACTTCAACCGTTACCTATCCCAGAATGGAAGTGGTAACACATCACTATGAATTTCGTGAC
The DNA here is from genome assembly GCA_030015575.1 of Agapanthus africanus. Classification (NCBI taxonomy): domain Eukaryota; kingdom Viridiplantae; phylum Streptophyta; class Magnoliopsida; order Asparagales; family Amaryllidaceae; genus Agapanthus; species Agapanthus africanus. The sequence goes on along the minus strand of CM057339.1, from coordinate 78,316,006 downwards.
TGCACTTCCTCGCAGCACGAAAGGTAATGATGCAGTATGGGTTATTGTGGATCAACTCACAAAGTCGGCTCACTTTATCCCATTTCGAGTTGGCCAATCTACTTAGACACTAGCAAAGAAGTAGATAGAAGTAAGAATCTAAGTAAGATTTAAACTCTTCAATGTGTACTATTTCTGATACCCATGAACTCATGCAAGAAATTATGAGATTATATGGAGCACCAGTTTGCATTGTCTCCGATCATGACACCAGATTCCGATCGCAATTTTGGCAGAGTCTGCAAGCTAGCTTGGAAACAAGTCTAAACTTTAGCACAGCTTACCATACACAAACAGATGGACAGTCTGAGCGAACTATTCATATACTTGAAGATATGCTAAGAGCGTGTATGCTAGACTTCGGAGGATTGTGGGAAAATCACCTACATCTTGTGGAGTTTTCATGCAACAGCAGCTACCAAGAAAGTATTGGAATGGCACCTTTTGCAATGCTCTATGGAAAGAAGTGTCAATCGCCATTAAGTTAGGACAACATCGAAGATAGAGAACTCTTTAGACCTGAGATGATAGTAGCAACAGCCGATGTAGTTCGCACTATGAGGGAAAGAATGCACATAGCCCAAGATCGACAGAAACACTGGGCTGATGCAAAACGCCATCACTTGGAGTTCCAACCGGAAGATAATGTCTTTTTGAAGATATCTCCAAACCGTGGAGTGATTCGTTTTGGAAAATAGGGTAAGCTCAGTCCAAGATATATTGGACCACTCGACATAGTCGAACGAGTCGTAGAAGTGTCTTATCGCTTGGCACTTCCACCTTCATTGAAAGGAATGCATAATGTATTCCACATATCCTAACTCAGAAGGTATGTAAGTGACCCAGCCATATTCTTGATCACTCCGAGCTCACTGTACATCCAGATTTATCCTGTGAGCAACAACCTGTTGAAATCATGGACAGAAAGGTAAAGTCATTTCGGAACAAGGAAGTAAACTTGGTTCGAGTGATGTGGAGAAAAGACACACCATAAGAACCAACGTGGGAAAGGGAAGATGAAATGCGTGCAAGATACCCTCACTTGTTTGTAAATAGTCCATAAAATAATTGTAAATTTCGAGGAAGAAATTTTTGTAAGAAGGGTAGAATGTAACAACTCTGTTTCAGTGTACAGCAAATTTGATTAAATGTTAATGTACAAATGAAGTATTTCCAATCTTGTGTACACTATAAGTATTTGAATTGCTTTTGAACAGCAAGAAAGCACTTGTACGTCATTGGTAAAGCCTTGCACTACTGTGACGTAGCCCCTGTGTTCAAATCCCCCTAGCCACATTATTTTTTTTGTTGATTTTTCTTTAAACTTTTAGAAACTCAAAAGTTTGCACATGCACAACACGTAAATTGTTCGCTAACGACATTCATTTTCTTCTTTTTGTGAAATGTTGTCAGGTGGATCCGACTCACTAGAGAGCGAGCTCAGTACTGAGAACTTGGAGCAGTTTGCCATCGACCCAGAGCTATAGCACTTGTATATACTTTTCATTTCAGTTATGGCATTATTTAGGTATTGCTTTCTATTCCTGTATTTACATTTTCAGTTGTACTTGTAAAGAATTGTTAAATAAATAAAAGTTTCTATTCATTTATATTTCTGTCTCTTGTGTATATTTTACTTTATATTGCTTAGTTACGCTTAGCGTATTTACTTCTGAGTAAATATGTCGCGTGACCCGTCGCGTCTCCTTACCGTACACCAGGAAGCAGGGCGTGACATGATCCAACGGCTCTGTTTAACAGAGAATATCCCAATTTTAGGGAAGTATCCCCCATGTAGAATTTAATTCTACCTGTTTTTAATTTGGGCGTCGGCACTCACGTGTTTTGCACGTGGGCGTCACATAAGAATTTAATTCTTATATATGACAGGTGCTCCTGTGTTTTGCACATTGGCGCCCACATGAACTTCACGTGCGGCGCTACCATAGGATTTAATCCTATAAGAGGTTGGTATTGGCGCTCTCGTGGGGAGCACATGAGGCGTTGCCTCATTAGAATTTAACAGAGCTTAGCTCTTTTATTATGTTTAATTATTAGAGGAACAAATTCCCCCACCGTTGTTCTCACGTGACTTACACTTGAGTGCAACGGAGTCATTTTTACCACCGTTAGATCACCTAGAAAGTTGAACCGTTCCCTTCACGTCTTATAAATAGGGCCCTTGACCCTTGAAATGACTGTTGTCTCATCATCTTCTTCCTTGAGCACCGCTCTTCTTTTGAGAATTTAATTCTCGTTTCAGAGCTTAGATCTCTATCCTTAAGAACCTCTTTTGAACAGAGTAAACACTGCCAAATTTCTTGGTGAAGATTATGAATAGAGTTTAGCTCTTAACCCCTTTTGATCATATATATATTTTTATTTTTGGATTTTGAATCCATCATCAGATTCGACAAAGCTTAGTTCTCTTTTATGAATCGATCTCTTGGAGATCTAAAAAGAACCTTTCTTTCTTCTTCTTTTTATATAGATCATGGATCTTGATATTCTCATCCAAGCCTTAAGAATCTTTGATTCTCCTTCTTAGGGTTTTACCCTAGTGTCAATTTTGACATTTTTCTGGAATTTGATTCCATCAATTAACCCATGAATTTTTTTAGCATGGTGATTGTTCTGGGATTTAATCCTACTGTTTAGGGGAATTTAATTCCATTTTTTTTTACAGAAAGCTCTAATTTGGATCATAAGAACTTTGGGAATTTTATTCCCTTTACTGTTCTTGGATGTTTTCCCCCCTTTTTTCAGAATTTTTGGGTTTTAATCCTTTCTCTTTTTTTCACAGATTTGAATCTGTTGTTTGTTTTAAAGAGCCCGCTTTTCGGGAAATTTTAGGAGTTTTTAACTCCGATGTTTAATGAGCACTATTCATTTAATGAGAATCCTTTTGGATTCTCACAATGGGTACATGTCTCATCATTGATGAGCCATCACCTTGATTCTGTGATGCTAGCGTTACTTTTATTGCTAACTTTCTACTGGGTTTCTTTTCAAGTGCCATGGCTGGTCATCTGTATGATCTTGAAGAGATTATCTCTTATGAGAAGATTCGTATCCAGGGTCGCTTTCAAGGCCAAGAGTACACTGATGCCAAATACAATGAGGTGATGCATCGCTTTGACGGTTACAACGGTTGATTGCTCCCCTTCCGTTCTGCCCTTTTAAAGATCGTCGTTGGGTCGATCTGGGAATCTATACCTGGGCGCCTTGAGGTTATGCCGCTCCAAGTGCTCGATGATGATGAAGACAAGGTGCATTCTGTGTATCTAATAGGGTTGATCTCGAAGAAACGGCAAGATAATCTTGTTGCCATCTTGCACCATGTCTTTCAACAAAAGGAAATAACATCAGCATACCAAAGGGTGGAGGACATCAGTGGTGATCCTGACGCTTGCATCCGAGAGAAGATGCACAAAAAGATGGTTGATGAGGCTGAACGTGCATTAATCAAACTTGCTTTTGAGTTTCAGAATCCATGTCCAGAGTTCAATGTCTTTCCATTGTAGACATTTTGATGATGTTTATTTCTTTTTTTTTATCTTCCTCAATGTATAAATTTCTTTGAAGCATGAATGACAAAGTTTTTTTTCTTTTACACCAACGCTCACATGTGTCTCATATAAGGCGCAGTTGTAGGATTTAATCCTATATATAAAATAACGCCAGCGCTCATGCGTTATGCACATGAGGCGCTGCTATAAACTAGCGTCGGTGCTCACGTGTTAATCACGTGAGCCGATGCCTTATTATACTAGGGAATCGTTTCACCTTCTTGCTCTACTTTTTCTGAGTCAACTCTTTCTTTTCCAATGCCTACTTTTTGTCAGAGCTTGGAAATAGTTTCACCATGTACAACATTTTCTGTGTCAAGACTTAAATACTTCTCTTTATAACCTGAAGCAATGTTCTTCTTCTCCTTCACAAGGAGAGAACCATTTTTTAACAGATCAAGAGTTATGGCTTGCAATCGTCCACATGCTCGTCGACAACCATGGGAGGTGCCTATCGAGGGAATTGTTCCTATTTTTGTTGCACGTTTGGTGAATCCCGATCTCATGGATGACCAATGCGACATGGTGATGTAAGAGCTCCTGACTCGTAGAGGATCTCCTCTTCCCATCGGCTCCATTTGGCTCCGGATGATCTTCTTGTCCGTGTTCACTGACATTCCCCCCATCCAGCGGAGATGACTCTGGCGATGCTCGACGCAATGGAGTACAAGATCGAGTGCTTTCGTGAGGCACATTTGATTACCCAGCCACTAGAGGATCGCTCTATTCAGCTGCTAAGCCAGATACGGGCTCAGCGGGCCATCATATCTGCCTTCACCGATGGACACGGCGCTAACCGATGGGGAGCGACTCCTCGCGAAGAGCGCCACTTCGACATGGTGGAGAAAGCTAAGAGGGCTTTAGAAAACTTTATTCATAATTTTGTAAACACTTGTACTTTTGATCCCGTGTTTGGTGATCTATTTCCTGTAAAATAAAATGTTTATTTAAATGATTTCATTTGATCGTTGACTACCGAGTGCTACATATCTAACACATGTTCTTTCGCTGATTGTATTATTCAAACATACATGCAACCTGCACGTGCGCACGTGCACTTCACCCTTAGGTTTTTTTGTAAACGCAACTGATATGCATGTGTCATGCACCAGCCCTCCATACGCATATATCAATCGGCATGCTTTCAACACTATTTCCATTTTAGTACACATGTATTTGTAAGTGAGCATTTAAACGGGTGAGAATCAAATGCTCTACCCACTGCCTTGCATAGCATACGGCTGGTTTTGGGCTGGCGTGTCGTACGCAGCTTTTAGAATTTCGATCTGAGAAGATAGAGAGCGAACACAAGCGTCGTCATCTATCGTTAACTCAGATCTCAATTCTTAAGAAATGTAGTTCTAAGCCCTGAGGCCCATGAGTTGCGCCTTTCTGTTTCTTGATATCTTGATCTGGCGCGAAATAGTTTATGTACTCATTTCATAGTTTGTAGTTTATTCACTTATTTCGAAGTCTCTAGTTTACGTACTCATTTCGGAGTTTGTAGTTTATTCACTCATTTCGGAGTCTCTAGTTTATGTACTCATTTTGGAGTATTTTTAGTTTACCTCTCTTGGGTTTACAGGCAAACTTGTCCTAACGTTGTATGTAGATAACCCATATTCTTTTATGACAGAGGTCCGTTAGGTTTGTGATACTAGGGTTTTAGTCCGTGGTACCGTCGCGTTGGCTGGTGTATTTCTCGATATGAAGTCTTTAAGCTGTTGTTCAAGTAGCCCCGTGATTGTCGTGTCTCTGATCCCTTCGGGAGCCGGACAAATCGTCTTCAAGTAATCTTCTTTGGTCATATTACCGTCGGAAAAACAAGCGTTAAGTATTTGCTGTGGCGCTTTTTACTTGAGCTTAGGCTCAATTTGGAGCCCCGATGAGTCATAACCGCACCCTTCTGGGATGGGATGATCTCCAACGGTCTTTAGGCGTTATATGTACTGCTGTCAAGACCCGAAACTAGGAATATGTTATCACTTCGTTTTTTGCTTTGAAGATGTCACGCCGATTCTTTGCTGAAGTAGGATAGACATCTGTAAGACCTCCATGCTGTATGTATTGCAATTGAAGTCCGAAGCTAGAAATATACCATTGTTCCAATTTCATTTGATAGCTGCGTTCCCATCCTGCTGAAATGAGGGGGAATGCCGAGATAGTCTCTAGGTTGTATATATACCGTCGAGACTTGGAGCTAGGATTTTGCCATTGCTCCATTTTTTCTTTAACCCTTGGGTCCTATTTTTTTATGATGACGTTGCGTCTGCATCCTGCCGGAATGAGAAGGAACACCGAGATAGTCTCTAGGTTGTTTATGTACCGTCAAGACCTGAAGCTAGGATTTTGCCGTCACTTCACTTTATTTGATTGTTGTGTTCGCCCCTGCTGGAATGAGGAGGAACACAGGGATTGTCTCTAGGTGGTATATGTACCGTCGAGACTCGGAGCTCCTTTTGACGAAACATGGTAGGAAAGTATGGTTCCCTTTCCTTTGTTTGTGCCCATGGATCGTATATAAGAGTCGATATGGACATACTTACACGGCAGAAAAGTTTCTTTTTCATTTTTTATTTCTTTCTGCGATGCTATATCATTTCAGCTTTTTATATCGTGAAAGTCGCAATTGCCCAATCATTTCGGCTATTTTTCGCGGTGCCCAATCATTTCGGCTATATTTTTTTATATTTTTACTCGCTGTTTTAATTGCGAGTTGCCCAAACATTTCGGCTTTTTTTTCTTCCACTCGCTGATTTTGTTGCGTGTCGAGGACCTAGGTCCTGATACCAATTTTTGCATCGGTATCGCTGCAACTAGAATATTGTCATGAGCGAATTATCATTTGCCTTTGTCGGTTTGAACAAAGGTGGCTTAGCCAACAGGGTTAGGATCCTGTCGACTAAGTCTTTTTTTGACTTTATAAGCTGTAAAGGTCTCACAAAGGTATTTCTCCTTATGAGTCGTGAGGATTTCGTAGGTGTATTTTCTCCTTAGGAATTGTGGGGATTCCTAAGTGCTATTTTCTCTTGTAAGTCGTAAGGATCTTACAAGAGTGTTTTCTCTTTATAAGTCAAGACGACTTACATGTGTCGTTCTTCATATGGGGATATTTCTCACCATTGGTGGAACTTGGTAGGGAATTGTTTATTTATGCATGTAGATTGTATAAAAGAGTCGATATTGGACTACTTGTAGGGCAACTTGGGGGATATGACGGCTTAAGAACAGGTTTAGATCCCTGTAACCTAAGACTTTTAAATTCTATGAGTCGTGAGGGTCTCATATGGGGAATTCTCCTTACGAGTCATGAGGATCTCGTAAGTGTATTTTCTCCTAAAAAATCGTGTGGATTTCTAGGTATGTTGTTCCATTATGAGTCGTAAGGATCTCACGCAGGTTTTTTTCTTTTCTTTTTTTTAACGAGTTTGCACCCTCTTGAATTTTCACTAGCTCGCTGGCAGTTCTGCTAATTTTACTGTAACAACTCCAATTTCTATGTACATAAAATTCATTTAAAGTTAATGTACAATTAAGGTATTTGCAAATCATGTGAATGCTATAAGAATTTGTTTTGTTTTTGAACAGCAAGAAAGAGCTTGTAGCTCACTAGTAAAGCATTGCACTGCTGTTACAAAGCACCAGAGTTCGAATCTTATCAGCCACATTATCTTTTTGCTTTATTTTCTTTTAATCTTTTAGAAGCCCAAGAGTTTGCACGTGCACTGCACGTAAAATGAAGAGTCACACTTAAAACAAACAAGTGCAAATTAGTATTCAGACCGACTTGGATACGTGGCGAGAATCCGAGCCCCCAACCCAAAGATCGGATCGGCGAGATTAACCCATAGGCCGGCGCCGCCGGTTTTTGTATGGCCAAACCCAAATTTTTTTGTAAACCTTAGACCCTTGGACTACTCCCTTAACTCCAGTATTGTTTATTTACTCTGCACAATTACAGAGAATAATAAAACCCCTTTAAATTCCATTTTAATGCAAATTTTAAATGGATTTATTTCACACAACAAACCCTAATGTTTCCCTATAAATACCACTCCATTTTACACCCCCTCTCACCCAGAATTCTAGTACAAAAACTATACAAAATTCCCAAGTCTTTTAGTGTACAAGTGGAGTTAGTGAAAGGCGAAACTCCGATGAACTTCCGAGGAGTTTACGGCAACGAAACGACGCACCGGTGTTTCCCCACTCTTCCTCTTTCTTCCCTCTATCTTTGTGATCAGTAAGTCTCATCTCCCCATCTTTTCTTCTTTTTTAAAAATTTACATTTCCAAAACCCGACGGAAGCGGAGTTAATCCGACTTCCAATTCGGTTTTTTTTAAAAACTACACTTTTCTTTAACAAGATAAAACCATATTCTCATATGTTGAATTAATAAACATTAAAAAAACTCAATAAAATAGGTTTCATATCAAAATAATCATTTTTGTGACATTTATCGCATTTTTACATAAAAATACCATAAACTATTCATTTCGATATTATAACTTTATTCCTTGCTATACCTTTAGATAGTTCATGAGTTAATGACCTACCTCATCACAACACACGTCTCTATCATAGCACGATGAATTTTAGGATAATAGAATACGGGAAAATACGACTTTACAAATAAATACCTTAAACTTACAAAACCGTTTTCTATAAAAAGATATATTGAACATTTCCATGCAATTGCGCCTCTACAACCTATTTTGAGGACCCCGTTCAGGATGGTGCGGATTATCGCACATCCTCGGACTTAGTAGAGCGAGATGCAGACCTCCGTAAGGAGCATTCGATCTCGATGGAATTTTTATGCATTTTTATTTAGAAAATGATATTTCTACAAGAAAATAAATAAATTATTTTCATTAAATATCTATATATATATATTATCAAAATATCTATTTTAATTATATAAATATTCCAAGTTTTCTAAACCAAATGAATTACTATTATATGAAAATACCATCCAAATACAACACAAGTATATTATTTCAAGAAAATACCATATACTATGAAACTAGGTTCTATTCACTAGAAATTTCACATTTATTAAATATATATCTATGAAAACCCTAAAGATGATAATTAAATGCTTGAGGTGTATTTTGAAATTATGCCAAAACTATTTTTACATAAAAACCTCTCAAGTTATATTAAATTACAATAAGAACCCTAGTAAATATAGGTTTAAGCGGGACTAGTCTCTTGAGCCTCAGGGAGACGGATATATGGGTGCTTGCCTATTTAAGGTAGACAACCTAACAAAAGGTGTTATCAATACGGTAATTTTCTTAGAAAAAAACACAAATCATGCCGTCCATATGCAGCAGTTACCGATAATATCAAAACAATTCAGGATTTCAATTTCTCTTAAAAGTGTCTGACTCAGACTGAGTCTCAATCTAATTAATCTGACTTGAATGTGATTCAAGTACAAACTACATTACAACATGAATCCATGAAACCGTTTGTATAACCTATTTCAATATATAACTTGACTGAACCGAACCATGGATATACTCCATTTACATGACTCTCCATTCATATCCATTCCATTTACTGATATCATGGTTCCGGTAAGTCATCCCTATACAATTTATAATACAATACAAACAATACAAACAATACAATCAAGTCATCGCGGGGTTTATAAGGGGTAGATTGGTACAGAAGGTGTTAAAAGTGGCATGAAACTGTAACCATAATACACCTAACCTGAATCTCCATTGCCGTTGTACCGTGGCTGAACGGTTCCTTATGCTCTGTATACCTTAGTCTCCGGAATAGTGGGACTTCTCTCGTATACACTGGAATTTTCTGTACCAAGCTACAAACAACAGCGTTAACAATATAATACAGCCTTAAAAGTTACATACTCTTTATGTCTATTCTGTCTCTACTTACTTTCGGGACTTACCGAGCGATCGTTCGCTGACTACATTCCTTTTCTTCTTTCTTTAGAATGTTGTCAGGTGGATCGGATCTTCTGGAGACAGAGCCCACCAGCGAGGACTTGGATCAGCTAGCCTTTGACCCAGAGCTCTAGTTTACTTGTACATATTTTCATTTCCGTTATGCCACTGTTTAGGCATTGCTTTCATTCCATATATTTACTTTTCATTGTATTGTAAAAAGAATGTTAATAAATAAAGTTGTTGTTCATTTACATCTTGTCTCTTGTGTACATTTTATTTTATATTGTTTAGATACGCTTAGCGTGTTTACTTCTGAGTAAATACGTAGCAGCCTCGTCGCGTCCTCTACCCGAACACTGAGAAGCGGGGTGTGACATTTACTCACGGCACCCTTTCGGGTTTTCATCCGTGCCCATTTCGCTTGGTGACATACCCCCTTTTTTAGGCGACCCGTAAGGTAATGCACCATTAGCTGTAGGCTCCGGTCTCCTCCAAAGGACTACCATGTGGGACCTGGGAGAGTTATGAATCGTTTACGCCCGTGGATTGTATATGGTAGTCGATATGGGGATTCACCGTAGGGCTAAACGTGTTAGTTTAAGGACATGACGGTCCTTTATCATCGTTTTAGGGACGAATAATAATTTAAGGACGTTTCGGTCCAGTATTACTTTACGAACTTTTCGGTCCAATATCGCCATATTTCGGGGAGACGCATTAGTTAAGGGATGTTTCAGTCCAACATTCCCGTTTTGGGACGAATATTAGTTTAAGAACGTTTCGGTCCATTATTAGTTTAAGGACCTTTCGGTCCAATATCGCCATATTTCGGGACGACGCATTAGTTTAGGAACGTTTCGGTCCAACATTCTCGTTTTATGAACGAATATTAGTTTAAGCATGTTTCGTTCCAGTATTAGTTTAAGGACGTTTTGGTCCAATATCGTCGTATTTTGGGGCAACGCATTTGTTTAGGGACGTTTCGGTCAAACATTTCCGTTTTGGGGACGAATATTAGTTTAAATACATTTCGGTCCAGTATTAGTTTAAGGACGTTTCGGTCCAATATCACCGTATTTCGGGGCGATGCATTAGTTTAGGGACGTTTCGGTCCAAAATTTCCTTTTTGGGGACAAATATTAGTTTAAGGACGTTTTAGTCCAATATCATCGTATTTCGGGGTGACGCATTAGTTTAGGGACGTTTCAGTCAAATATTCCCGTTTTAGGGACGAATATTAGTTTAAGGACTTTTAGGTCTAGTATTAGTTTAAAGACGTTTCGGTCCAATATCGTCGTATTTCGGGGCAACGCATTAGTTTAGGGATGTTTCGGTTCAATATCGCCATATTTCGGGGTGACGGAGTTTTTTGGATACTACTCGCGGGATTCTGACTCAAGAAGATAGCGAGTGGACACAAGCGTCGTCTTCTATCATTGAGCTAAATCATGACTCGTCAAGCTTAGTATTTTTTTAGGAATCGGCCATTTATTGGCCGGAAGAGTATTTCACCATGCATATCCATGAGCAGGTAGGCTCCACCTTGGTAGACTTTGTTTATGATGTACGGGACTTCATAATTCAGCTCGAACTTCTCCCGTTTTGTACGATTGGGGATCATTGGTCTTTTGACGACTAGCATAAGTTCGCCTGTGCGGAATGTTCTAGGCTTGGTCAGTTTTTCGTATGACCGTGTCATCTTTGCCTTATAAGCCTCCAAATTTTGCTGTGCTATAAGGCGAGTTTCGTTGAGGGCATCGAGCTCCTCAAACCTAAGATGAGCAATTTCTTCATCTGTCAGCTCGTATCGAACCGCTACTCATAGAGAGGGGTGTTCTATTTCCAATGGGAGCACTGCTTCCATGCCGAACATCAATGCGTATGGTGTCGTATTCGTGGTTGTCTTGAACGTTGTTCAGTACGCCCAGAGAGCCTCATGCAGCCTTTCGTGCCAGTCTTTTTTGTTTTTGGACACTGTCTTTTTTATAATCTTGGTCAAGATCTTGTTGAAAGTTTCAACTCGACCGTTAGCCCGAGAATTATAGACTGAAGAGTATCTCCAATCTATTTTATGCTGCCGTGCGAAGCGGCTTATTTTATGGCTTCTGTAAGTGGGCCCATTATCCGAGATAATTCATCGCGGAGTGCTGAACCGATAGATTACATGGGTTTTGAAGAAATGGAGGATATTCTCCGTCTTCACCTCCCTTAGTGGTACTGTTTCTGCCTACTTAGAGAAGTAGTCGGTTGTTGCTAGTATGAACTAATGTCCTTTGGATGATGCCGGTTCGATAGGGCCAATTATATCGGTTCCTCGCATTTCGAACGGCCGGCTAGCCACTGTCGGATGTAGTGGGTTTGGATGTTGATGGATGAAGTCCCTATGAATTTGGCACGAGTGACACTGCTTCGCATATTCGAGGTAGCCCTAGATCATCGTGGGTCAATAGTAACCCATCCTTTTAATCTTGAGCTTCATCTTTGGCCCAGCTTGATGAGAACCGCAGAGTCCGTCGTGAATTTCTTTGACGTCTTTCTTAGCTTCCTCTGGCCCCAGGCATCTTAGCCATAGATAGTCGAACGATATCTTATATAGAGTATCATTGAAAAAGGCGAATGACAAAGCTCGTTTCATGATTTGATGTCTAAACGATGCATTTTCTGGTGTTCGTCGGGACTTAAAGTAGTCTATGAAGACTTCCCTCCAGTCCTTGACCTTTTCTTTGTCCTCTATTTGAAGGGCTACTTGTTCGATCATTTCTTTTCCTTCAGATGGCTCTATCAGGTCTTCCGAAGATATATCTGTTGGCGCGAGAACCCTGCGGCTTTGCATAATGATCCTTACGTCATTAAGGTCTTTATCGGCCAATTCCTTAACCAATTTGGCCAATGCGTCTGCCTTACTATTTTCCGCACGCGGTATACTTTCCAAGCTATAGGAAGGGATTTGTGTCAGCAGTCGCTGCGCTCTTTCGCCATACTTTATCAGCTCTGGCTTGCATGTCTGGTAGTCGCCATTTACTTGGCTAACGATTAGCTGTGAGTCTCCATATATGAGGAGGTATTTGATTCCCATGTCGATAGCGATCTTGAGACCTGCTATCAAAGCTTTGTATTTAGCTTTATTATTAGTCCTTAGCTCCGTTAAAGAGAGGGCATAATGCAATATCCCTCCTTGTGGGGTCACAAAGATAAGGCACACCCCAGCTTTGATTATAGAGGCGTTTGCTTTCGTCTCTTCATGGAAGATGTTCCATCGAAGTAAGGTTCTCATTAGGAATCATTTTCTTCTTCGATTGCATCGAACACATTTTCGTCTGGCAACTCACAATTTAAGGGGCAGTCGGCTAGTATCGGATGCTCCGCTAGAAAGTCGGTTATGGCCTGTCCTTTCACCGCTTTGAGGGGACGTTACGTTATTGAGAACTCTATCAGGAGGAGGGCCCATTTAGCAAGCATTCCTGTTAGTATGTCCCTTGACATTAGATATTTGAGAGGATCCATCTTTGATATATGATGGACGTCATGTGCCAAGGCGTAATGTCTAACCTTCGTTATTGTGAAGATTAGCGCCAGGTATGCTTCTCGATGGGGGAATAGTTGTTTTCTGCCCCCAGAAGAACTCGACTCAAATAGTACAAACCTCTCTCCTTTCCCTGATCGTTCTCTTATGCCCATAGCACGCCTAGAGAACCCTCAAGGGTTGTTGTATATAGGATAAAGGGTTTTCCCTTAACCGGAGCGGTCAATACCGGCGGATTTTGCAGGTATTACTTGATTTCTTCCAATGCATTTTGGCACTTTTGATCCCAGACGAACGGGGTCCCCTTCTTCATCAAATGACTGTAGGGACGATATTTTCCGGAAAGGTTGGATATGAACCGTCAGATATACGCAAGCTTTCTTTGGAGAGACCGCATTTGTTTGAAAGTTTTTGGCGTAGGCATTTCCATAATCGCCTTGATATTTGAGGGGTCGATTTCGATACCTCGATGACGTATGATAAATCCTAGGAATTTGCCTGAGGAAACTCCAAACGCGCATTTTAGAGGATTCATCTTCAGATTATACTTCCGAAGATGTTGGAACACTATTTTTAGATGTTTCCAATGTTCCTCGTGAGATTTGCTCTTTACCACAAGGTCGTCGATGTAGCATTCGACAATCTCATGGATAATGTCATCGAAAATCTTTGCCATGGACCTCTGTGTCACGCCCTGCCCCCAATACAGAGAGTATTGTCCGCTCTGGCCGAAACCGCACGGTTTTGTCCTTCGGGGGCGAACCGGACCTGACCAGGGGCCACTTCCCAGGAGATTACCCATCCCAGAACTTCCCTGGATCGAGTATGCATAACTAGGGAGTTCTCAATCTCCTATAGCTCCGATTCACTTAAAAGGCGTCTCTGTATTGAAGAGTGGTATCATTTCATTTATAGTTCCGGATCTGCCCTTTTTCGGAATGTATTTTTCCTCATTGTTCTACAGTGGGTCCTACGGATTCAAGAAGTGGCCCCTACAGATTCAAGAGGTGGCCCCCACCCCCTTGGCATGACACTTGACGTGGCACCTTGTTCCGTGAGCAAGAACACTCTGGTAGTTATAGCAGAATATGCCTAATAAGGTCCGGAAGGCGGTATGCTTCTGGTCTTCAGGATGCATTTTTATTTGGTTGTATCCTGAAGATCCATCCATGAAGGAGAAGACCTTATGGGTAGACGTGTCATCGATCATAAGCTCGGTAACGGGCACTGGGAAGTCGTCCTTCGGGCAAGCTTTATTAAGGTCCCAAAAGTCCACGCAGATACAAACCGTCCCATTTTTCTTCATCCCTGGAATGATATTAGCGATCCAGTCAGGATATTGAACTTCTTAGATGAAGCCGGAGTCGATTAGTTTCTTGACTTCAGCGTTGATACTCATCTCAAGTTCGAGTCGCATCCTTCTTGGCCCCTGTTTGATTGGCTTTATACCTGGCGATATCGCCAGTTTATGTACTGCCACTTTTAGATCTAGACCCGGCATTTCAGAGTAGTTGCAGGCGAAGCAATCTCTATACTGCATGAGCATGTCTTTCAACGTGGCCACCTGTTTTTCAGATAGTAGCTTACTGATGAATGTTGGTCTCGGATAATTTTTCATCCCTAAGTCAATTTTTCTTAGGTTGTCTGCCGTAGTGTGTATCCCATCTTCCAGCTCTTTTGGCGTTGATGGAAACTTCGAGATCATCCCGTCCTCGTCTTCATTTGTGAAGCACCTGTAGAGGTCATTCATAGTCTCGTGCCCTCCCTCTTTTGAGAGTGTTATCATATGGAAAGTACGAGTTCGCTTCCCTTCTCGATATTGAGCTGGTCCTATCCTGACGGTATAGGTCCTTTTTGGCTCATGCTTTTGTGGTGAGGTTACCCTCCAGTTGTCGGATAAAGTAAAACTGTCTTATCAATACTAGTCTTCTACCTAGTCTTTGAAGGTGAAGCAATTTTCAATGGGATGACCTATTACTCGGTGATAGGAGCAATAATCCGGATGATAAACCTCGTTTATTTGTTCGGGGTGCCGAGGTTCCGAAAGCGTCATCATTTGGTGCTTCATGACAAGGTTGAATATTTTCCTTGTCTTGTCTTGGGGGAAAGAGTCTTCCCGACCCATCTTCTTTATAAAGGACGGGCTCCAATCGAGCTTTTCTCGATTGAACAGCGTCTTTGATCCGCTTTGTTGTCTTCGAACGTTGTTTGCATTCTTGGCCCTACTTTTGCTTCCATTTCAGGGTTTTCCCTTCTCGCGAGAACATATAGCGGGCCGGGGATGAAGAGGATTACGGTCTACT
Organism: Agapanthus africanus; assembly: GCA_030015575.1. Classification (NCBI taxonomy): domain Eukaryota; kingdom Viridiplantae; phylum Streptophyta; class Magnoliopsida; order Asparagales; family Amaryllidaceae; genus Agapanthus; species Agapanthus africanus. The sequence continues at coordinate 78,300,647 of CM057339.1, read as the reverse complement.
TTCTCTGCAGATTGCTGTCTGAGACGCTGAGTCCTGGCCTTTTCATAAATGGTCATTTCGTGACTGTTGTTGTCCCGGCTCTATTGACAAGCTTCTTTTATTAACTTGTCGATTTTTTCTTCGAGTGACGGACTTGACATTTTCAAAGTGAGATCTCGCTCCGATTCGACGCCACGACTATTTGGAAGAGCGTTTTTCTCTTCACTCAAGCTGTTTATGATGTGGCAACTGTAGATCTGTTCTCTCTTCTTGGACCGAATGTATCTGAGCCCGGTTGTCTCCATCTTTTCATTGGGCATCTTTCGCTGAGTCCCGGAAATATCCCAAATCTTTTTGTAGAATTGGGCTTGTAGAACAGTTTATTCGAGGAGTACGCCTTGTCGTCTTAACAGCTCTTTCAATCCTTCCGCGTAATATCTTGGCAGATGAATGGGTCGAAAACTATCAAGCGCAAAATCGGCGCCGTGCCAAATTTCTTTCTCTATTTTGGTCTCCGTGGATTGGTAGAAGAGGATCACCTTTTACCTCCACGCCTGGGAGGTACGTAGAAAGTTTGTAGATCTTGTACGATGTATGTATTAAGCGCATCAAGTTCCTTGTAGTGCCGAGGTGGAGCCATTGTAATTTGTAGACTCTGGTCTGCTCCGGCAAAAGTTTGCATTGGCGGGCGGACGGAGAACACTGCGTTGGCCTCGTCCTCTGAGTCGCTGACAAATACCAAAATAGGAGTAGATGGTCCGGGATCATTGCTTTGCTTTTGGGGTTGTCCCGAGTAGACTATTTCTTCATCTTCCTCGGTATCACTCCCAAAGATCGGGATAGTAGCAACAGACTTCTGTTTATCCTTCGGTTTGTGACACCTTTCTGTATCCTCGAAGTCTGGTAGGATGTACTTTGCGTTTTCGTATTTCCGGACTTCGTTTACTGAGAACGGGTTTAGCTCTCCCATGACGGTGTACTCCAAACCATCCTTGAAATACTTCATACACTGGTGTTGTGTAGAAAGGATGACGTTGTACTCGTGTAACCAAGGCCTATCGAGCAAAGCATTATAGCAAGTCTTGGCGTCAATGACATGAAATTTGATGTCAGTGACAAGAAACCCAAAGTATAGCGTCAGTATTACGGACCCAAGCGTCTGTGACGACTGTGAGTCGAACCCGGAAATGGTAATTTTATCTCGGGTAAGGTGCTGAATGTTCATACAAATTTCCTGCAGCACTCTCACGTTGAGAAGATTGACGGAGGATCCGTTGTCGATAAGGATTTTTCCTATCTTGATGTCGTGGCAGTACCCAGTGACATATAGCGGGTGATTATGTTCGCACGTACCGAGGAAGAGATTCTCATTGCTGAATGTAATATCGGCCGTGTGAACTTCTGCCAGTTCATCTTTCATATTTTCTTCTGCGAGAAAAGCTTGAAACTGATGGGGCTCTTGTAACGCCTTGATCAGGAAATCTCGTGCCTTTTTGGACAAGAGGAGAGCATCCAATATACTCAGTTGTGAGGGTATTTTCCTCAGATGTGCCAGGACGTTGTAATCCACCTTATTTTTCCTAGGCGGGTCTTTTGCGGCGAGCACTTTGACAACTCCACTGTCGAGGGCAATTTCCTCAGGGATCTTCCCTTTCCCTTTGCCTTTTTTTCGAACCTTTGTTTGTAGTCTGAGGTTCTTCTCAGGCAGCGTGCGGTTATACAGCTAAATATTCTTGCAATTCTTCTCATCCTCTTCTTTTTCAGAGGCAGAGTCTTTGAAGAGAGGGATGAGGGGTGTTTCGTTCTCAGAATCGCTCCCAAAGGTAAGAACGTGGGGTTTCCCCCCTTCTGAACTGGTACCAATCATATGATAGTTGCCAGTCATTTCTTCATGTATGTTCATCCCACTATTTCGCCGTCGACGAGCGTGAGCTTCGCGCTTCATCATCTTGAAGTGTTTTTGATGGGCAACGTATACTTGCCACCACTTCTTGAAAGCACTGCATTCCTCGGTAGGGTGGGTGACCTTCTGATGATATAGGCAGTAGTTTTGTCACGCCCCTCTTCCCGGTATACAGCGAAGGGGACGCAACGGGTCCGCTACGTATATACTCAGAAGTACATACGCTAAGCGTATCTAAGCAATATAAAAATAAATACACAAGAGACAAGATATAATAAAAATAGCAACTTTTATTTATTAACATTCTTTTGTACAATGCATGAAAAGGAAATACAACTGAAATAAAACGATGCCTAAACAATGGCATAGTAGGAAATGAAAAGTACTGAATGGAAAATGTACAATGAAACTAGAGGTCTGGTTCTTCAGCAAACTGCTCCAAGTCTTCTGCAGATGGCTCGATCTCTGCCGGGTCCAAACCACCTGACGACATTCAAAGAAGAAAAAAATAGAATGTCGTCAGCGAACAGATCGTTTGGTAAGTCCCAAAAATAAGGGAGAAGTAGAAATGAAGAAAGAGAGAGAGAGTAGCTTTTAATGTTGTATTATATTGTTGTAATGTTGTATTAACGTTGTTGTTTGTAATTTGGTACAGAAGAATGCCAGTGTACACGAGAGGGGTCTCAGTATGCTAGAGACCAGGGCAAATGGAAGTACAAGGCTCCGTTATACAATCCGGAATAACGGCAATTGGATTCATGTTAGGTGTCTTAATCTTACCGTCTCGTGCCACCTTTAACACCTTCCGTACCAATCTACCTCTTAAACCCCGTAGTGTTTTATTTGTATTGTTTTGTACTGTAAATTGTATTGAATGTATAATTGAAAGACTGACCGAAACTATGATATCAGTAAACGGATGTAACCGTAGAATCATATAAATGGAATAACTGGAGAACCATGTAAATGGAATGTATATCCATGGTTCAGTTCGGTCAAGTTGTATAGATTGATAATTGGATTCATGGATTCATGTTGAATTGTAATATTGAAGATTGTAGATTGTACTTGAATCATATTCAATTCAAATATAATCAGACTCAAACCCGAATCAGACAATTAGAAATGTAAATCGAAGTCTTGATTAATTCTTACCTATAATTTGCTAGGGTCTTTAAGGAAATTTATAAAACTTGAGGGGGTTTTATGTAAAAAATACTTTTATATACTTTTCAAAACACACCTTAAGTATTCGTTATTCATCTTTAGAGTTGTAATGAAGATGGATTTTATATTGTGATATTTCTAGTGAAAATATCCTAATTTCATAAATAAAGGTATTTATTTGTAAAGTTGATTTATTTGGAATTCATAGTATTTTAGTGTAAAATTTATTCTTGTGATTTTTTAGAAAAAAGGTGGAATATTTATATCATAATAAAATAGGTATTTTAATGATAAATATACATATATTTATACAAAAATAATTTTAATATATTTTTTATATTCTAAAAATCTCATTTTCTTAAGATGTCGTATTTTAAATTTTTCGAGACCGAATGCTCCTTGCGGAGGTCTGAATCTCGCACTACTAAGTCCGAAGATGTGAGATAAACCGTACCATCCCAAACGGGTTCCCCAAAATGGGTTGTAGCGGCACTTTGCAAAGATTGTAAAATACTAAATCCTTTAGAAAACGGTTTTATAAAGTAAATGGTATTTATTTGTAAAAAATGTCAATTTTCCGTATTCTATGTTCTAGGGTCTTCTAAGTCAACTAGACTATTTTTAAATAGTCTAAACGACAAATTGTGAGATGTCTCAAATCGCCTCTTCACCGCCAATTGTGGCCAGGTAAGTATAAGTGAGGAAAGGATGGATCCGCTCATGAATCACCGTGAGACGGGCCTTTTAAAGTTACCTTTCTCACTTGCCTAGCCTAGACACCACAAAGTCAGGTTTAGATAAACGACCGATGTCCACAACTTATCGTATTTTCATAATAAGTGGTACTTCTTTAAAAAGTGTAGCAAAACTAAATCTTTTAGAAATGGTTTTATTAAATATGTGGTATTTAAATGAAAAATGGTTGTTTTCTCGTATTCTAGGTTCTCGGGGGTGTTGCATATGAGTGTGTGAGGAGGTAGGTCGTTACCTCGTGATCTACGTTAAATATATAGCAAGTTTGATGGAGTTAAATGAAGGATTGAAATAATGTGGTATTTAAGTGAAAAATACGATAAATTGGAATAGTTATCATTTCATGTGACGAAACTTGATCAAATTGTTTGATTAGTATTTAATAGTCAACATGAGGAAGTTTAGATATGATTGTATTAGTGAGAAGTGGAATTTTATAGAAAACCGAATCGGAAATCGGATTTGTTCCGATTCCGTCGGGTTTTGTAATTTCGTATTTTGAGAATGGAAAAGAGAGATAGAAAGGGACTTACGGGTTTTAGATTAAACAAGGGAGTGAGAGGGAACTAGAGGGTTCACCGATGTATTGCGTCGTCGCCGGTAGTTCCTTAAAACGGTCCCCGGAAGTTCCGCCGGGAATTCGTCGGAGCTTCGCCTCGAGCTTGTTTTCAAAGTACATGGCTCTTGAAAATTTTTTGAGAGAGTGGGCTCAGGATTTTGGGGTGAGAGGGTAGTGTGTAGGGTTGGTATTTATAGGGTTAGGCTAGGGTTAGGGTAGATGAAAAGTTTAAAATTAAAATGTGATAAAATGTAATAAAAATGTATTAAAAGTGGAGTAATTAGGGTTTTTAAAGAGCTCTGGAAATGGTCTGAGGCTGAAATTTTGCAGGTGCATAGGGAATATGAAAAGACACAACTTTCATGTTGGGGTCGTCGCCGGAATCGGCCGACTCGGCCGTGACTCGGTCTGAGGACTGAGTCAGACCGAGTCAAGGCCGATTTGGCCGATTCTCGGCCGAGTCAGGCGGCCGGGATCCCCCCCCCCCCGACGGTTCATCTAACTCCTGGAAATGTTACATCTTTGGGTATAGTGGGGTTTTTGTGAGATATGCACGTGTAAACTCTTGGTATTCTAAAGATTTTTTTAAAAAAATCAATATTAAAAATAATGTGGGATATGGGATTTGAACTCTGGTGGCTTGGTTCAGCAGTGCAAAGTATTACCAATGAGCTACAAGCTCCTTCTTGTAATTATGGAGCTAATTAATTACTAAAATAATAACAGTAAATGTAAATACCCCAAGTATACATTAATTTTAAAGCAAATTTTTGTACACTAAAAATGGAGTTGTTACATTCTTTTAACTTGTAATTAAAAAGCAAAATAATTATTTATAACTTGTGCTTAGGCTAAAATACCCCTTTATGGATTTTTTGAAAATTTTGTGTAAAAACTTGTATTGGAAATTTGGGTTGTTACATTCTACCCTCCTTATAAAAATTTCGTCCTCGAAATTTGTAAAAGGAAAGTGTAACAGGTTCAAGGAAAGTCTGGTGACTGGAGTATAGATAGTGTATAAAAATAACAAAGTGATATAAGGGTGAGAAAGGCTTACCGGTGTTATCTTGACCTACAGTCTCGGCTTCTACGGCTTCTAATGTGAATGTCTGTCGCCGTGGTACATTCCTTCTAGCTGAAGGCACATTCTGCCTTTGGGGCCTGTTTCTCTGCCCTCTAGGCATGTCCCTCATTACTTGTTGGAATTGGCGAGTAGGCTGTGCAGGTGGTGGAGAAGGTAGTGCAGGACGAGTTGCAGGAGCCTGGATAGCTGGCCGCTGCGGGTAGTTGGTAGGTGTGTGAGCTGTGTTGTATCTATATGGACAGGTCTCAATTCTGTGATTAGATGCGCTAAAAATTAGACACAGGCCTTTTGCGCGTCTACAGTCCTTCCACAAGTGTCCCTTTATATGGCAGTAGTGGCAAATTTCTTCAGTTCTCCTGGGTTCAAACGATGGCCTGGAAGGGGCTTCTCCTGCCATTTAATTGGCAGGGCATTTCAAACCGGCAGATTGAGGTCTGCCCCTCGCCTTTATTACTGCCTCATAACTGCGGGCAGCTTCCAAAGCATCCTCATGAGCCAGAAATTTCCCTGTGGCTAGTGCAGCCTAAATTTCCGTGTCCAAACCTTGTTGAAAGCGACGGGCTCTGATCTCGTCCGTCGATATCAAGTGTGCCGCGAATCGGCTTAGCATGGTGAATTCAGCGTCGTACTCATCTACTGACTTGTCCCACATCGAACTTTGTTGTAGATGAATGAACTGCTGCTCCATGGCAAACCTGGCAGTCACAGGGAAGCACTTCGCGTCGAACTTCTCGCGAAAAGTCTTCCATTCAATAGGCTATACAAGACGGCTTTCTTCCGCCTTCCACCAGTTACGAGCATTGTCTGTGAGCTGCAGTTTCGCCACAAGGACCCAAGTTATGTCTGGCACTTGTGCTGCCGCCAGATCATCCTCTATACTCTGTGCCCATTCCTCAGCTTCAAGTGGGCTTCCCTTTCCGGAGAACTGCTTAGGATGTAAAGCCCTGAATTGCTTTACCCCAGGTGCATCAGTCTCGGGACGGTTCAAGAGTTGTTGCTGTCCCTCAAGAAGGCTGGAGATCGCCTCAAGTAGTACTGTTTGCTCAGTGGGTGGCGCAGGAACAGCAGGAACGATTGGTGGTGGAGGTGGAGGTGTGTTGTTGACATTGGTGCTGGTATTGTTTAGAGAATCCATAACCTTGAAGAAAAATTTAGGTTAGGACAGATTCAAGTACATGAAATGATAAGATTCAAGGAATATGAAATTGTAACATTCAAGAAATATGAATTGTAAAGAATATTTTAGTTGCTGGTTCTTGTGTTATATTACTTAGGTTGTTCACGCAGAACAGAACTGCATGATAGAGTTTCATACAGCTCTGACCTGTATGGGCCACCAACAAAACCTGTCATGCCCCGCTTCCCGGTATACGGCGAAGGGAACGTGACGGGTCCGCTACGTATATACTCAGAAGTACATACTCTAAGCGTATCTAAGCAATATAAAAATAAATACACAAGAGACAAGATATAATAAAAATATCAACTTTTATTTATTAACATTCTTTTGTACAATGCATGAAAAGGAAATACAACTGAAATAAAACGATACCTAAACAATGGCATAACAGGAAATGAAAAGTACTGAATGGAAAATGTACAATGAAACTTGTCACGCCCCGCTTCCCAGAGTACACAAGATTGGGCACGTGACATAGCCAACCATGCTACCTGTGGGTAGGAAAAATCCATCCACAGCCACATTACGGTTGTAGAGATATCAAGAACAAAATAATAAACTAATCTAATACATGTCCAAATCCATAATAACAAGAGTCAATAAACATTAGTGCGGAAGCAAATGATCCAATACAATAAATAAACAGTATGTCCCATAATGCGGGCTCACATCTGGAAATGAAATGACATAAATAAACTAATCACTAAGGACTCACAGTTCAGCCTGCTGGCTGAAGGACTCCTGCTCGGTCGTCGACAGTGGTAAGGAATCTGGGCCATGCAAAACCCAGACGTCAGCGCGTCATGTCAACCAAATAATATAATATAAACATGGTAATAAGCAATGCAGGTATGAACATGAATAAAGCAGTACTAAGAAATGACAGAGCAGGGTAATGTGCAATGGTGACTAGACTGTCCTATCAGGTTTCTACTCTATAGTTTTTGAAATCAATTGATGAATCGTCGATGTAACTCAATAGTATCCCGTGCGTGCCCGGGACCACGGTCAAGGTCCTCGTGGCTGAATCCGAGACGTGCCGCTAAGCAGTAATAGGTAGTAGGATGGATGAGTGATGTCAGCATCATCACTCCCGGACTGGCCAAGCCCGTAAGACTGATCAGAACAAGTATCGAACTGTTGAGTTACAAGTCGGTTTCACCTTTGATTTCCCCATACCCCCAAGTTATGTATGTCAGGTCAGGTATTCAGTAGTCAAGGACTAATGCCAACACAACATCAGGTAAAAGTAGGTCTGTCTGGATAGACAGCAGGAATGGTCAGGTTTGTCGGCATTAGGCATGAAATCAGGTAACAGGTCAGGTCACGTTTCAACAGGTTGAGTCGATATGTACAGGGTGTCAGGTGTATCAAGATCGGTCAATATGTAATGTAATCGAGTATGTGCTCTCAACAGGTACACAATCGAATAAGGAATAGCAGCAGGAAATAAACCATGAATTTAACAACAATAAGCAATTTATTTAATCATTTTAGTGCATTGGTATAATACAGACGTTTCATCATATTAGCAAGTTTCGAGCACCCTGTGCGGTGCAATACTGTTATTTCAATATCAGAATGTAATAGAACTACCAGTGTATAGGCTATCATCCCTTTAAACAGTAAAATGTGGTTAACAGGTAACTTCGTTATTAAGGTTAAAGTAGCAAGCTGTAATTTTAGTTTAATCGTAAAATGTTATATGTCATATTGCAGCTACAATGTGAAACTAGCTATATCGAGTTAAGTTTGCAAGTTTTAATGAGTCAAACATGTTTAATTATATAGTATAGCATGTAGCAAGTAATACTTGCCTGAGCGGATCGCACGACGGGTGCACGGCACGTCCGACGTCGGTAAAAGTCGCGACGCACACGCGGGCGTACAAACTGAACCAAGCAGAGCAAGAACACGACCACGCTGGCTGGGCACGTCCATAGGATTGTTCGGACTATCGGCAGCGGCATGTCTCCGGCGATCACCGGAAAAGTACGAGATCAAGAAAAGCAATAGAAGAAGAAAGAAGAAGAAGAAGAAGAAGGAAAAGGCTGGGGTCGTGATCTGGATCCAGAGGCGAGGCAAGTGATACGACGACAACGATGGGGTTCGACGGCCAGGTGCAGGCACGGGTTGGGCAAAAGGCAGTGGGTAGCCCGAGTGCTGTTGAGGTCGGGGGTTTGCAGAGGGTGGAGGTAGAGGCTTGCTATGTCGGGAAGTGGAGAGGGATGTGAGGAGTATTAGGTGGTGGCGACGGGGTGAGGTTGACTAGGGTGGTCGGCGGCGAGGGTTAGGTGAGGCTAGGTCGTGGGGCTCCCGGGTTGCAGTGGGTTTGCACGGGGATGCACAGGGGTTTCGTCGGCGGTGAAGGGGAAGGAGATGAGGTGGTCGGGGAGATGAATGGAGGAGGTAAACGTCGATGGTGAGACGGCGAGGGGCGACGGCGACGAGGCGGTGAGGTCGGGTTCGGGTGCTGGGTTTGAGCGGGGGAGAGGCGTCGGGGAAAGAGAGGAGATGAGGAGGTCGAGAAGGGGAGATGGTGACGAGATGATGGAGGCGAGGGGTCGGCTGGTGACGATGAGGCAGAGGAGGAGGCTGGGCTAGGGTTGCGGCGAGGATCTCGTGGGGTTCTCGTGTGGGTTTTTTGCCAAAGGAAGAAGAAGGCGAGAATATATATATATGGGATAGAGAGAGAGAGATGACGAAAAGATTAGAAGAGAGAGAGAGAGACAGAGGAGGAGAGAGGAGAGATAGAGAGAGGGTTAGTAGCGGGCCCACGAGGGATTAATCCCCTCGTGATTGGCCAGGGAATAATTTAGAAGAGATTTAAAGGATTTTATTAGATATAAAAGTAACTGAAAGAATATATTATATAGTTTTAGATTATAAAATTAATTTGGGATTTTGGCGCTAAATGAAACATTTCCAAATCGCGCCCGGGTTGCGCCTAAAAATTTGAAATTCAAATAATAGGATTTTAAGCGGGTTCCAAATTTTAAAATGAAATGTTTTGTGATTAAAATGCATGCCCCCAAGTCGGACGCTTGCACGCGCGCGTAGACGTCCAAACTTGCCCGTTTAGCCGAACGGGAAGAAATCTCGACACGCGGACGCTACCACGCGACTAGTGACGACGAGTAGGCCAACATGGATAATTTTAATTTCACTTTAGGAGTTAAAATTTGTTATGTGCCAAAATGACTTAACCGGTTAAAATTTAGCAATAAACACCAAACAATCAGGATAATTGGAATGAGCAATATATAACACTCAACTAGTAATAGAAATAGTATTATTGGGCTCGGGTGTTACATCATACCCAACTACAAAAAGAATTTCGTCCTCGAAATTCCAAGAATACAAGATAGCTAACTATAGGAAAAGGTGAGGAAATTTCTGCCGGATCTCGTCTTCTCGCTCCCAAGTGGTTTCTCCATGCGATCGATTACCACAAGAAACTAGCACAAGAGGGATAACCTTGTTCTTAAGAACATTTTCTCTTCGATCCTTGATTTCAACTGGTCGCTCCTCAAAAGTTAGGTCCTCCCGTACAGTCAACTCCGAATGATCCAAGACATGAGTCTCATCGCGAACATACCTCCGCAGTTGAGACACATGAAACACATCGTGCACTCCTGCCAATGACTGTGGTAACGCCAAACGGTACGCTACCTCTCCAACACGCTCCAATATCTCGAAGGGTCCAACGAATCGAGGGCTAAGCTTTCCCCGACTCCCAAAGCGAATCACCCCTCTAGTCGGTGATATCTTCAGGAATACCAAATCACCCACGGCGAACTCTAGAGGTCTTCTTGACGTGTCCGCCCAACTTTTCTGTCTGTCTTGAGCTGCCTTCATATGCTTCCTGATTGTATTCACCTTCTCGACTGTCTGTACCACCAAATCTGGTCCTAGTAACCTTCGTTCACCAACATCATCCCAACAAACGGGTGAACGGCACTTACGACCATATAACGCTTCAAACGGAGCCATCTGAATAGTCGCTTGGAAGCTATTGTTGTACGAAAACTCCACCAGGTGTAGATGATCTTCCCAAGAACCTTTGAAATCCAATATGCAAGCCCTTAACATTTCTTCAAGGGTCTGGATCGTTCTCTCCGATTGTCCATCAGTCTGAGGATGATAAGCTGTGCTAAACTTCAATCGAGTCCCCAAACTTTCTTGCAAACTCCTCCAGAGGTGCGACAGGAACCGAGTGTCCCGATCGGACACGATGCTCACCAGTACTCCATGCAATCTCACAATCTCCTGCATGTACCGCTCTGCCAACGTCTCCGTCGATTGACCAATCCGAAAAGGAATAAAGTGAGCTTCTTTGTGCAGGGTTCCTAGGCACTCTAGTGAGGTCTCCCAAGCCATCAACCATGGCAATTTCAAAAAAATGGTGCCTACAAACCCTAGACAACGGATCGTATACTAGATTTCTAGGCGAACAAGAACTAGTTAACAGTTAACTATATAAAATACGGAAATACAACCTTTGTAGATCCGGTGCTCCACCTCCATAGCTCCGCAACGAGGTCCTCTCCGCTGTCCAAATCGAATCTGGGCTCTAGGATCGGCTTCGTCGGAGAATGGGCAAGCTAGGTCGTCGATGTCCATGCCGAAGATGATCTACGTCGAAGCATCGCAAGATCAAGCTCTCAACTTCACCAAGTCATGAAACTTGTGAAGTAAACACACTCTACTACTTGGCAAGAGGTAGAGGATGAAGAAATAGGAAGTGGGTAGACTTTAGAATTGGATTTCTCACTCATATCATCAATCTACCATTGATGACTACAAGCTTTTTCTTCATGTGTTTTATGAAGAAGAAGAAGAAGCTCATGAAAAGTTATGATTAGATCATTTTCAAAAATGAAAAGAATAATAATCTTATCATAACTTGAACCATGGTTAGATGTAGAGAGTAAATCATGGTTAAAGAATGGTTAGGTTAAGCATGAGATAAGAATGAAGACTTAGTCAAAGTTTCATGAAACTTCAACTAAATCCAAAATAAGCCACCATTTATCTTTCTTTTCCTTATTCCAAAAAAGAATAAATAAGAAAGATAAATGAATAAATAAAAATCAAAACCCTAACCCATTCATAACCATGGTTCATTCTTTACACTTAACCAAGTTAGGCATGCATCATCAAACATGATACAAGCAAGTGCACAAAAACATATCGCATATGTAATGCGCACATCCGAGTGAGAAAATCCATCTTAAGTAGACCGATACTAGTTAATGCAAAGCAATATATCAAATATATTAATATGCATTAAATCATTAAATCAACACTTGATTCAATGATCCGGTCATGCGCACATAACCGACTGGTATCTAATATATCGGCTTATCGAATCAACGCTTGAATCGATAACTAGGTTATATCGCATACAACCTTTCGATATATTTATCGCGAGAATAGAATACAGTATCACATACACGCATTATTCTCGGTCCCGCACATATCTCATATGCGCTCCTATTTCGTTTCGCTTGAGCCAGGAAACCTCTGTGTAGGACTCTAAAGACTCGTCAATACGCCGGCAGCGGATGATGATCATATCAAACATCCACAAGCCGCAAGCGGTCTGCTAAACGTAACGGCCACCCGGGTATTGAGCGATCTGAAGATCGACGAGCAAGCCCGCTCACACTCCAGTGAAACCGACCAGTAACACTACCGTACAGTCCGGTCTGATCGTCTGATATGTCGCATATCTCGCCTAGGGGTGGTATACGTCAGACCCCAATAGCTCAATAAGTCATGTCGATATGAGGTCTATAACTGTTCGAGAAACTACTGGTAACACTTACCAGTAAATCTCTGCAACCCTGGCCAGGGATTTCCTGTTATAGCCAATCGAACACAGCGCAACATCAACCCCCATATACCGGGAGAGACGAATCCCCTCCTATCGCTCATTGCCTCCATGTGACTCGGGACTGTACCCAAAAACCACCGTTTTGCACGCCCTCTTGGACGTGGTAAGATGGAAATCAAAGCACAGTGGGAACCACACAAGACTCTATGACGATCTCGGGTCAACAGACTACTCTGTACCAGTGTCACCAGAGAACTGCCATCTGACGTGAGGTATAATACCATCTGGGAGTTCTCGGCGAGTCCGTCCAGTGTACCCAGTCTCTACTGAGCACCCGTATATCTCCTCTGATGTCAAACACCGATGGATATGGGATCATCCATCGCCCATCTGTATGGGTCGAGAAGGTACACGCTAGTCTACTCTGGTATTATCGATGCCCCATCTCGATACACCCACGACTAGGGACTGTGAAGGATGTACTTATGGACTACCATGTCCCCACTAGTATGATCCGCATCATAGTCCAGGTAGTCAAGTACAGATCCTAAGGGCTTTACCAACATGTAACAGAGAGACAATCAGCATACACGTTAAGGTAAAGGGTAACCAGATAGCATACTATCATGTCGAGCAAGAAAGTCCTCCCTATATATGTCCCAGCATCCACTACAATATACATCCTATGTATAGTAATGGCCTCTAGGGCATACATATAACTAACAATCTCCCACTTGCACTAAGGCCATCTGTAGCAGTGGTTGCAGTATCTCATACTCAACCATCCCATAAAAGTCTCTCTCTGGGAACAGGCCTTTGTGAGTGGATTCGCTATGTTGTTCTCTGAGTCTACTCTCCAAACCTCGATCACCCTGGAGATCAACCATCTCCATGATCAGGCGATGCTGCCTTAGAATAAGTCTGGATCACTGATGGGACCGGTGTTCCTCGGCATGAGCCACAACTCCATTGTCTCACAATGGTAGGAACGTAGTTCATCTCATGAACCAATATACACCCAAACAGCCTCTTTGGTAGCATCTTAAGTAGCGATGTATCCTGCTTTTATCGTCTAGTATGTCACGGTATCTAGCTTGGAACTCTTCCAACATACCGTCCCTTTACCGAGGGAAAAGACAATGCCTGCGACTGACATTCAGTCGTCCTTATCACCCTGGAACTCTTCCAGTGATTCTCCCCAGGATCATGTGATACCATCTCACTTCGACAAGTGAGAATCCTAACATCCATTTAGATCTATCTCATAGATCCAAAATCCAGGAGTTAGTAGGTATCATTATGATCCTATATGGAGAATCATTGTGATAAACGGAGATTGATCGAGCGTAGCATAAGAAACTCCTTCCCTATCAAGAGTATGTCATCCACGTACTCTACGAGGATCGTCACCATACTCCCTACTACCTTTTTGTTTGTACAAGGTTCATCTACCATTTTGATGATGTCAAACTCTTTGACTACTTCATCAAAACAGACGTTCCAACTCCGCGATGCCTGCTTTATCTTATAAAGCATCTTGCACACGTATCCGCTGCTCCCACTGTCTACGAAGCCCTCTGGCTGTGTACTTATAGACGCTCTCTTCTAAATCATCATTTAGAAAAGCAGTCAAGACACCCAACCACCAGATATCGCAGTCATGGTATGTAGCCGTGGCAAGTGGGATCTGGATGGACTTAAGCATAGCTACTTGAAAAGGTATCATCATGATCCACGCCTGGTCTTTGACGAAAACCTTTAACAAGTCTAGCTTTGAAAGTCTCAACTTTTCCATTTACACCAAGTAATCTTCTCAAGATATACTTGCTCCTGATAGGGATTTAACCCTTCAGATATAGCAACCAAAGTCCATACTTTGTTGGTGTATAAGGATTCCATCTCAGATCGCTAAGCATCCAGCCATTCTTACAGAGTCTTACTCTCGATGGCCAGCTCGAAACTAGTTGGGTCATCATCTCATGATGCAATCCTCGCTCCCACTGTCATAGAGAAACCGAAGTATCTCTCAGGTGGGTGAGGAACCCTACTACATCGGCGGAGAGGCTGAGGTTCGTTGGTTTCTACTGAATACTTTGGTTCTATCAAATCATCAGCTGTAGTTTGTATAGCTGGAACCTTTCCAGTTGTACATAACTGACCTTGCCTCGAGCTTGTCCGGATTTTGCTTTTAGACATAGGCCGGACAAATCCAAATCTTAACTAACTTAAGACATGGGTTCTTCCCATTCCATATCACATATGAAGTGGTAGGCAACTGATTTGATTAGAACCCTATTCAATAGGTATGCAGCTTCTCAAGTGCATAACACCCAAAAGGAAAAAGGTAACTCAGTATTACTCATCATAGAGCACACCTTATCACATAGGGTGTGATTGCTCCGCCCCGATATACCATCGTGCTATGGTGTATGCGGAGGAGTAATGCTGAGAGAGAATCTCATTCTCCTTTAAAATAGTCCAGGATTTCCGTGCTCAAGTATTCTCCTCCTTGATCACATCAAAGGACATAATACTTATACCCGTATTTTGGTTCTCTACTTCTAAATTATATTCTGTGAATATCTCAAAAGGTTCGGACTTGTGTTTCAACAGGAACATATGTCTGAATCTAAAGAGATCATCAGAGAACGTAACGAAGTACAAAGAACCAGTCCTGGCATATGTAGACAGGGGACCTTACATACATCAACATGTATCATCCCAAGAGTTCATTAACTCTTTCTCTGTTTCTTAGTAAACAGGGCTATGGTCATCTTATCTTTGTGACATGATTGGCGAGTTGCACAAGATGTAAATTCAAACTGATTTAAATATGCATCTATATGTAACTCTAGCTAGTCGGGTCACATTGATCTGACCTAGTCTACAATGCCTCAAGAAGAATTCGTTCATTTCTGAACTCTTCCTCTTGTGTGTGTTCCGTATACTTAGATCTGTAGTTTGATTTAGAACATCAATGCTTTTAGATAACGTGCCTGAACCGATCAACTTTTGATATAGGAAATGTTCAAAACATTATCCAACAATACAAAATTTTATCCTTTCTTTACTAATAAAGAGACTGATATGATTTTGTATATCAGGTTCGGTATCTAACAACATTCGTTCAGAATCAATGTATCGGTAATACAGGGTGACAGTGACCGACAGACTTGGCTGCAACTCTTGCCCCGTTTTCTGCCTCATGAAACTTATCACCCGTTCTCAGTTCTCTACCTTTCTGTAGCCCTATGTAACAGATTACATATCTGGGATCCTGATCCGGTATCATATACCCAGGACGTAAAGGATACTGAGAAACAGTTCTGTATAATGAACACACCCGAAGATGATGCATCAGCATGCACTTTCTTCGTTTGGGCGGCACGGGAAATCTGGTATTCCCCAATTTCCTGCTCTGTCTTATAACATTTATTAGTTGGAGCGGGACCAACGTTCCCCAGCTCAGTATAACAAGCGGGTTCGGTCAATAATCCGTATTATTATCTTGATTAAGGCGTGATATGGTCGCTACCTGGAGAGAGAGAGAAGAAAACACTCAGCGTGCGCTCTGCAAGAATAGATTGGTTATTATTTTATCTAATCAGGATGGCTCCCACTGCTTTTTATCAAATCTTCCTTCAAACCCTAAAAGGAAAGACTAGCCGGGATTAATTACACACTACAAGTTCGCCAATCTTTCAGCCAGGCCAGTGTCGGTACTTTGAGGGAGGTCCCCCGTGCTTTCGCACGAACCTAATTAATGTAAACCTCATTTTCCCAGAGGCGTAACCTCGTTGACACCTTTCTAGACACCTACTTGATCGGCTAGTTGTAATGTATAAAACTCTCCCAGGAGTAACTCTTACTCGCAGCGGGTATCGGGATCCAACTATCTCATAGAAGGTATGCAATCTCATTGCAAATTTCAACACTTGAAATTCTCGATAATATTTTGCCCCTAGCAGCTTATGACCTTGGCTAAGGTCAACAAATCATAAGTGCTAGCCAAGTTCAACCCGTCATTTCCCGATTGAATTAAACCCACCCGCACGACCCTTGGCTAAGGTCAACAAAGTCGCACGACTACCCTAACTCAATCGCATCATATGCTTATACAGATAAGCACTAATCAGCTACCGCACACTACGCCTTGGCTAAGGTCAACAAACGTAGCACGAATACTAACCAGTACTTATCTGAAATGACGGAGGGCTACGTCAGGTTTTTCTGAAAACCTATTGCGTAATGAACTTGATATCGTTGTAGGATCGAATGGTTTTAAAATGGAGTGCTTTTGAGGCTTTTCTAGTTTTGCTAAAGGAGTCACTCCCGGTGAAGGGATCGTCGGTCCTTTCCTCGTCGAATGAGGTGCGGGATATATCATATATATCACTGTGCAAAGCAAAAACACTTAAAAGCAATCAAAAGACAAACCGAGTGTGTAGCATCTGCCAGTTATTGCTAAAGGAGTCACTCCCGGTGAAGGGATCTCGGTCATTTCCTCATCGAATAAGGTGCAGGATATATCACATATACCGCTGTGCAAAGCAAGAACTGTAGCTACCTGTTTTATTTTGAAATTCGATTCTACAACATCTTAGGTTTCTTTTACTTTCATTAATCACATTAATGAAGTCCCATCATTTAAGTACCTAAACATCACAGATAGATATGACGTACACTTATGCCATCCGCATTCGCCTCGATGTCCCCTCGTGCACCGTTAGGTTAGGTAACTAACGACAGAGCAGGGCAGGGCTAGCGCGGGTGTAAAACATAAGTAACGTCTATATAATATATCATATATACTATATATACTATATCCATCACAGAAACATCACATGATCTCATCACAGATATCGCAGCAGAAGAATCATATGAAATATTGGATATACTAGGACGTCCGTGTTTTCAATACGAGCCAGTATAAAACACGGATTCCACGGTCGTGATGAATAGCCAAACCCACACCCCTAGACCCCTACGAGAGCGGCAAGCAACCCTACCAATTCTAGAGTTAGGAGACCCGGACTCGACTCCTCGAGTTGGTCTCCCACTGGACTCCAGAACCCGGTTACTTGTGCTCCCCTCCTTGGGTCTATCCTAGTGCAGAAAAGTAAATAATATACAACAGGTGACAACTCCCGCAACCTGGAAGCGTCCCAATAAAAGAATATTACATACAAGTTTTTACATGAATGAAAATGAAAAACACTCATCTCACATAAAAACCCCCGGCTATTCAAACACGACGATCCAATATAACATATCCAGCAACACATAACATCACATGTCATCAACGTAAGTAAATATGTCCATCCCAATTGTCGTTGACATATAGCAACGAAACCGGCGATATCACATATTACACTTACGGTCACAGAAAAGAAAGTGTAAAACTACAACAGTTGGAATCCGCAACCTCCTCAGACATCGCATGCCTGACCGAATGAATTACTTAGACATCGCATGCCTAACAATTATAAACCCCGCATTTTAGTCTCATTATCGAAAACTCTTTTCAATATCAAGTCGGGCAATTCAACAAGATTCCCGACATCCTGATCGAATGCTCGTCGCAAACTTCAGTAGACGGCCGCACCCCCGTTACCGTCGACGAAGTGCACCAAGGCGGAACACCGCTACCGCGAGCACCCGGACGGATGCTTTCGGCGACGGGGTTCTCCTACAGTCACTTGGTCGGGGCTATGGAGTGAGGCTGTCTATTAAGTTTACCCGGCGAGTATCCGCGTACGCTACGTGATTGCGACGGACTTTTGATCACGTCAAAATTCCGTGGCAACCGATCATGTGAGACTAAACTGCTGTGTTTATAACATTCATTTAGTTATCACATAACTTTTGTGAATTCCAATTATTGTATCCCATTCCAGATAAATAGAAAATGTTAAACTTTCCGATCGAACATTCTAACACCCAAGTTTTCCCGATACAGATCAACACATGAAACAAGTCTAACAACATTCCGTTCGTGCCTCAGTACCAACGATCCAGCCGTAGAAGGGTCAAGCCAACGCCTCACATGTGGCACGCCGTACTGCCCCAAACCCGAAGGTTCAAAGGGCAGTTCAAGACGGTCACATAATCGAGTTAAGGTTTGTGTCTTCTAGAGGGACCATCGCGTTACTTGCACTACTTAGAACGTCGTCAAACGGTGGAAAAATCCAACACTTGGAAATTTCCCGACAGGGGAAAATTTGGGTATTTATATCCGGTCGAACTTTTTAACATATTCTAAGATTTATCCGGAAAGCCACACAGACAAAATTTGATACCCCGATCGCAACACCGAATCCCCAAATCGACTCAGAAAAATTCAACTCCGGAAAAATTATTAAAAATTCCCAGAAACACCAGCACAGAACATTAAGAATTACTGTATAAAATGGGATGCCATAAACGACAAAATGGCCGCGCTTGCGCCGCACAAGCCAGGCTTGTGCCGCGGAAGCGCGGCGTACTGTAGGAATTAGGCATCCGAATTTTACAATATTTCTTATAATTTCCTGCTGATATTTATGAACATTTTTAATGTGGAAAAATCCCTGTTTTTGAAAATTGTACAGAGAGCAATATCGATGCGGGGTTTCGGGTTCGTTCGGACTTCAATTTCCGTCTGGACTTCGCCTAAGGCTCTAGCTAGGCTCTGATACCACTGCAGGGTTCCTAGGCACTCTAGTGAGGTCTCCCAAGCCATCAACCATGGCAATTTCAAAAAAATGGTGCCTACAAACCCTAGACAACGGATCGTATACTAGATTTCTAGGCGAACAAGAACTAGTTAACAGTTAACTATATAAAATACGGAAATACAACCTTTGTAGATCCGGTGCTCCACCTCCATAGCTCCGCAACGAGGTCCTCTCCGCTGTCCAAATCGAATCTGGGCTCTAGGATCGGCTTCGTCGGAGAATGGGCAAGCTAGGTCGTCGATGTCCATGCCGAAGATGATCTACGTCGAAGCATCGCAAGATCAAGCTCTCAACTTCACCAAGTCATGAAACTTGTGAAGTAAACACACTCTACTACTTGGCAAGAGGTAGAGGATGAAGAAATAGGAAGTGGGTAGACTTTAGAATTGGATTTCTCACTCATATCATCAATCTACCATTGATGACTACAAGCTTTTTCTTCATGTGTTTTATGAAGAAGAAGAAGAAGCTCATGAAAAGTTATGATTAGATCATTTTCAAAAATGAAAAGAATAATAATCTTATCATAACTTGAACCATGGTTAGATGTAGAGAGTAAATCATGGTTAAAGAATGGTTAGGTTAAGCATGAGATAAGAATGAAGACTTAGTCAAAGTTTCATGAAACTTCAACTAAATCCAAAATAAGCCACCATTTATCTTTCTTTTCCTTATTCCAAAAAAGAATAAATAAGAAAGATAAATGAATAAATAAAAATCAAAACCCTAACCCATTCATAACCATGGTTCATTCTTTACACTTAACCAAGTTAGGCATGCATCATCAAACATGATACAAGCAAGTGCACAAAAACATATCGCATATGTAATGCGCACATCCGAGTGAGAAAATCCATCTTAAGTAGACCGATACTAGTTAATGCAAAGCAATATATCAAATATATTAATATGCATTAAATCATTAAATCAACACTTGATTCAATGATCCGGTCATGCGCACATAACCGACTGGTATCTAATATATCGGCTTATCGAATCAACGCTTGAATCGATAACTAGGTTATATCGCATACAACCTTTCGATATATTTATCGCGAGAATAGAATACGGTATCACATACACGCATTATTCTCGGTCCCGCACATATCTCATATGCGCTCCTATTTCGTTTCGCTTGAGCCAGGAAACCTCTGTGTAGGACTCTAAAGACTCGTCAATACGCCGGCAGCGGATGATGATCATATCAAACATCCACAAGCCGCAAGTGGTCTGCTAAACGTAACGGCCACCCGGGTATTGAGCGATCTGAAGATCGACGAGCAAGCCCGCTCACACTCCAGTGAATCCGACCAGTAACACTACCGTACAGTCCGGTCTGATCGTCTGATATGTCGCATATCTCGCCTAGGGGTGGTATACGTCAGACCCCAATAGCTCAATAAGTCGTGTCGATATGAGGTCTATAACTGTTCGAGAAACTACTGGTAACACTTACCAGTAAATCTCTGCAACCCTGGCCAGGGATTTCCTGTTATAGCCAATCGAACACAGCGCAACATCAACCCCCATATACCGGGAGAGACGAATCCCCTCCTATCGCTCATTGCCTCCATGTGACTCGGGACTGTACCCAAAAACCACCGTTTTGCACGCCCTCTTGGACGTGGTAAGATGGAAATCAAAGCACAGTGGGAACCACACAAGACTCTATGACGATCTCGGGTCAACAGACTACTCTGTACCAGTGTCACCAGAGAACTGCCATCTGACGTGAGGTATAATACCATCTGGGAGTTCTCGGCGAGTCCGTCCAGTGTACCCAGTCTCTACTGAGCACCCGTATATCTCCTCTGATGTCAAACACCGATGGATATGGGATCATCCATCGCCCATCTGTATGGGTCGAGAAGGTACACGCTAGTCTACTCTGGTATTATCGATGCCCCATCTCGATACACCCACGACTAGGGACTGTGAAGGATGTACTTATGGACTACCATGTCCCCACTAGTATGATCCGCATCATAGTCCAGGTAGTCAAGTACAGATCCTAAGGGCTTTACCAACATGTAACAGAGAGACAATCAGCATACACGTTAAGGTAAAGGGTAACCAGATAGCATACTATCATGTCGAGTAAGAAAGTCCTCCCTATATATGTCCCAGCATCCACTACAATATACATCCTATGTATAGTAATGGCCTCTAGGGCATACATATAACTAACACTTTGGTCAACCGATCGACAATCACCCACACTGCATTGTTGCCCTTTGGACTCCGCGGTAAAGCCGTCACGAAATCCATGGTTATATGTTCCCACTTCCACTGAGGAATCGGAAGTGGTTGCAACAAACCAGCAACCCTTTGGTGTTCAGCCGTGACTTGCTGACCCACCAAGCACTTAGCCACGAAGCGAGAAATTTCCCGTTTCATACCTTCCCACCAGAAGTGCTGTCGAGTATCTCGGTACATCTTTGTCCCTCCTGGATGTACGGAGTAAGCTGAACTGTGTGCCTCCTTCATAAGCTCTTCACGTATATCCCCTTTTGGCACACATACACGGCTACCATATCTCAACGAACCGTCTTCGTGGATCAGTAAATCGGTTCGTAATCCGGCTTCAACCTGCTCTCGAAACTTTTGCAGTCTAGGATCCTGCGATTGTGACGCTTTAATCTTCTCAACTTAGGACGACTGTACTTGTAACTGCATCAACTGTCCCGTAGCATGTGGTAGCAAAACCTCCAAGTCAAATCTCTGGAAATCCGCAATGATCTCCCTTTGTGCGGTCAATATCTGAATTGCTGGTAACCGACTTAGCGCATCTGGCACGACGTTAACTTTTCCCGGATGGTACTTAAGATCAAGGTCGTAGTCGGCCATCAGCTCCAACCATCTGCGTTGCCTCATGTTCAACTCCTTCTGAGTGAATACATACTTCAAACTCTTGTGATCTGTAAAGACTTCGACTCTCTCGCCCAAAAGGTAGTGTCTCCAAATCTTCAGGGCGAAGATCACGGCTGCAAGCTCCTAGTCATGAGTCGGATAATTCTTCTCATGAGTCTTCAGTTGTCTCGATGCGTAAGCGACAACTTTCCCATTCTGCATCAAAACACATCCTAATCCTTTTCCAGATGCGTCGCTGTGAATCACCAGTCCTCCTGAATTATCCGGTACGGTTAGGATAGGGGCGGTTATCAACTTCTGCTTCAACGTCTCGAAGGCCAATGCACATCCATCCGTCCAAACAAACGGTACCTCCTTGCGCGTGAGCTTGGTTAACGGCTCAGCTAAACGAGCGAAGTTCTCCACAAATCTTCTGTAGTATCCGGCGAGTCCAAGAAAACTTCTTATCTCCGCAACATTCTTTGGAATAGGCCAATCTCGAACTGCTGCAATCTTTTCGGGATCAACGGCAATTCCATCGCCCGACACAACATGCCCCAGAAACTTCACTTCTTCCGGCCAGAATTCGCACTTACTCATCTTCACGAATAATTTCTCTTGTCTCAGCGTCTGCAGTGCGATCCTTAAATGCTCAGCATGCTCCTCCGGACTCTTCGAGTATACCAGAATATCGTCAATGAATACCACAATAAACTGGTCTAAGAACGGTGAAAAGACCCGGTTCATCAAATCCATGAATATTGCTGGCGCATTAGTCACTCCGAAGGGCATTACCAAATACTCGAAATGTCCATATCGAGTTCGAAACGCCGTTTTGCAAATGTCTTCTGCTTTTACTCGGACCTGATGATATCCTGATCGCAAATCCAATTTCGAGAATACCCTCGCGCCACTAAGCTGCTCAAAAAGTTCTCAAATGCGAGGGATCGGGTACTTGTTCTTAATAGTCACCCGATTGAGTTCTCGATAATCAATGCACATCCTTCTCGTGCCATCCTTCTTCTTTGCTAAAAGAACTGGAGCTCCCCAAGGTGAGTTGCTGCTTCGAATCCATCCCTTCTCGAGTAATTCACCAACTTGTTTCTTAACTTCTTCCAATTCCACCGGTGCCATCGGATAATAAGATTTTGATACTGGCGCTGCACCAGGAATAAGGTCAATCGCAAACTCCACATCTCGCTTCGGCGGTAAGCCTGATATATCTTCAAACACATCCATAAAGTCGCGAACAACTGCCGGCTCTTCATTACTATCAACTTCCATAGCTGCAAGAACACTGTTTGTCGGCCTAGCCCTAAACTCGACTGGCCCGACAGAACTGCTTCCTTACCGCAACTGCTGTCTGCATCGTTGGCCGTGAAAGGTCCAGCGAGACTACTGAGTCTCGTCCACTCCGCTGCATGCACGTCCACGGTTGCTCCATTCTGCCTTAGTCCGATAAATTTCTTCCCTTTCCCCCGCGCAGTCTGCGGGAAGAACTTCTCCAGGGGGTTCTTAGAAAAACTTCGCCCAACTGATCGGCTTGGGCAAGCGGGTCTCCTCCACAAGCCATCACTCTCGGGCGTAATCCACTAACTGAATGCGCACCACATCAACTCCTTTGTCCTCTGGAATCTGTGTCGCAATCAGCAAATTCTCCGTGTCACTAGCCACGGCTCGGCTGGCAACGGCTCCTCCAGAACAGTGAAAGTAGTAGGACCCAAACGTCTGAAATCTGCCACGGTCCCTACTCGGCTAACTGGTCTAGTTCCATCTTTGTTTACAGACTGCTGAACGATCTGCAAACCCTCCTGAAACGAATCTGCTATTGCTGGATCAGCTCAGTCTGTCTCTTTGATTTCCAACATTTCTCTTATCACTCCAAGCATGGCGGCTTCGTTCACATGCCTCCGGTACGTCTTCAACCTCTTACCTGTCATAATCCTGAACTCAAAATACCCAACATTAGCATGATGATAGATTCTGAATATGGATTAAGGCTAGAACTCCAAGATACTTAAATAGAGTACCGCATTGTAGCTATGCCGCGGTATCATAGCCGCAATCACTTAACTCCACCCAAGTCGCCCAAGTCCTAGGGATAACAAGAAATCAGGTTTTCGAGTCGACATGCAAAGTAAGTTTGCACGTCGTAAAAGATATAATCCGGAAGAATGTGATTCAAGAATGGTAAAACGGTCAAGGTGGCAGGACATGTTTCCTAATCACGGGTATTCTGATTCGTGTATCGGGTACAATACCCAACTACAAAAGAATCAACCCAACTAACCTATGGCTCTGATACCAAAAGAACCATGTCACGCCCCGCTTCCCAGAGTACGCAAGATTGGGCACGTGACATAGCCAACCATGCTACCTGTGGGTAGGAAAAATCCATCCACAGCCACATTACGGTTGTAAAGATATCAAGAACAAAATAATAAACTAATCTAATACATGTCCAAATCCATAATAACAAGAGTCAATAAACAATAGTGCGGAAGCAAATGATCCAATACAATAAATAAACAGTATGTCCCATAATGCGGGCTCACATCTGGAAATGAAATGACATAAATAAACTAATCACTAAGGACTCACAGTTCAGCCTGCTGGCTGAAGGACTCCTGCTCGGTCGTCGACAGTGGTAAGGAATCTGGGCCATGCAAAACCCAGACGTCAGCGCGTCATGTCAACCAAATAATATAATATAAACATGGTAATAAGCAATGCAGGTATGAACATGAATAAAGCAGTACTAAGAAATGACAGAGCAGGGTAATGTGCAATGGTGACTAGACTGTCCTATCAGGTTTCTACTCTATAGTTTTTGAAATCAATTGATGAATCGTCGATGTAACTCAATAGTATCCCGTGCGTGCCCGGGACCACGGTCAAGGTCCTCGTGGCTGAATCCGAGACGTGCCGTTAAGCAGTAATAGGTAGTAGGATGGATGAGTGATGTCAGCATCATCACTCCCGGACTGGCCAAGCCCGTAAGACTGATCAGAACAAGTATCGAACTGTTGAGTTACAATTCGGTTTCACCTTTGATTTCCCCATACCCCCAAGTTATGTATGTCAGGTTAGGTATTCAGTAGTCAAGGACTAATGCCAACACAACATCAGGTAAAAGTAGGTCTGTCTGGATAGACAGCAGGAATGGTCAGGTTTGTCGGCATTAGGCATGAAATCAGGTAACAGGTCAGGTCACGTTTCAACAGGTTGAGTCGATATGTACAGGGTGTCAGGTGTATCAAGATCGGTCAATATGTAATGTAATCGAGTATGTGCTCTCAACAGGTACACAATCGAATAAGGAATAGCAGCAGGAAATAAACCATGAATTTAACAACAATAAGCAATTTATTTAATCATTTTAGTGCATTGGTATAATACAGACGTTTCATCATATTAGCAAGTTTCGAGCACCCTGTGCGGTGCAATACTGTTATTTCAATATCAGAATGTAATAGAACTACCATTGTATAGGCTATCATCCCTTTAAACAGTAAAATGTGGTTAACAGGTAACTTCGTTATTAAGGTTAAAGAAGCAAGCTGTAATTTTAGTTTAATCGTAAAATGTTATATGTCATATTGCAGCTACAATGTGAAACTAGCTATATCGAGTTAAGTTTGCAAGTTTTAATGAGTCAAACATGTTTAATTATATAGTATAGCATGTAGCAAGTAATACTTGCCTGAGCGGATCGCACGACGGGTGCACGGCACGTCCGACATCGGTAAAAGTCGCGACGCACACGCGGGCGTACAAACTGAACCAAGCAGAGCAAGAACACGACCACGCTGGCTGGGCACGTCCATAGGATTGTTCGGACTATCGGCAGCGGCATGTCTCCGGCGATCACCAGAAAAGTACGAGATCAAGAAAATCAATAGAAGAAGAAAGAAGAAGAAGAAGGAAAAGGCTGGGGTCGTGATCTGGATCCAGAGGCGAGGCAAGCGATACGACGACAACGATGGGGTTCGACGGCCAGGTGCAGGCGCGGGTTGGGCAAAAGGCAGTGGGTAGCCCGAGTGCTGTTGAGGTCGGGGGTTTGCAGAGGGTGGAGGTAGAGGCTTGCTATGTCGGGAAGTGGAGAGGGATGTGAGGAGTATTAGGTGGTGGCGACGGGGTGAGGTTGACTAGGGTGGTCGGCGGCGAGGGTTAGGTGAGGCTAGGTCGTGGGGCTCCCGGGTTGCAGTGGGTTTGCACGGGGATGCGCAGGGGTTTCGTCGGCGGTGAAGGGGAAGGAGATGAGGTGGTCGGGGAGATGAATGGAGGAGGTAAACGTTGATGGTGAGACGGCGAGGGGAGACGGCGACGAGGCGGTGAGGTCGGGTTCGGGTGCTGGGTTTGAGCGTGGGAGAGGCGTCGGGGAAAGAGAGGAGATGAGGAGGTCGAGAAGGGGAGATGGTGACGAGATGATGGAGGCGAGGGGTCGGCTGGTGACGATGAGGCAAAGGAGGAGGCTGGGCTAGGGTTGCGGCGAGGATCTCGTGGGGTTCTCGCGTGGGTTTTTTGCCAAAGGAAGAAGAAGGCGAGAATATATATATATGGGATAGAGAGAGAGAGAGATGACGAAAAGATTAGAAGAGAGAGAGAGAGACAGAGGAGGAGAGAGGAGAGATAGAGAGAGGGTTAGTAGCGGGCCCACGAGGGATTAATCCCCTCGTGATTGGCCAGGGAATAATTTAGAAGATATTTAAAGGATTTTATTAGATATAAAAGTAACTGAAAGAATATATTATATAGTTTTAGATTATAAAATTAATTTGGGATTTTGGCGCTAAATGAAACATTTCCAAATCGCGCCCGGGTTGCGCCTAAAAATTTGAAATTCAAATAATAGGATTTTAAGCGGGTTCCAAATTTTAAAATGAAATGTTTTGTGATTAAAATGCATGCCCCCAAGTCGGACGCTTGCACGCGCGCGTAGACGTCCAAACTTGCCCGTTTAGCCGAACGGGAAGAAATCTCGACACGCGGACGCTACCACGCGACTAGTGACGACGAGTAGGCCAACATGGATAATTTTAATTTCACTTTAGGAGTTAAAATTTGTTATGTGCCAAAATGACTTAACCGGTTAAAATTTAGCAATAAACACCAAACAATCAGGATAATTGGAATGAGCAATATATAACACTCAACTAGTAATAGAAATAGTATTATTGGGCTTGGGTGTTACAAAACTAGAGCTCTGGTTCTTCAGCAAACTGCTCCAAGTCTTCTGCAGATGGCTCGATCTCTGCCGGGTCCAAACCACCTGACGACATTCAAAGAAGAAAGAAATAGAATATCGTCAGCGAACAGATCGCTCGGTAAGTCCCAAAGATAAGGGAGAAGTAGAAAAGAAGAAAGAGAGAGAGAGAGTAGCTTTTAATGTTGTATTATATTGTTGTAATGTTATATTAACGTTGTTGTTTGTAGCTTGGTACAGAAGAATGCCAGTGTATACGAGAGGAGTCTCAGTATGCTAGAGACCAGGGCAAATGAAAGTACAAGGCTCCGTTATACAACCCGGAACAACGGCAATTGGATTCTTGTTAGATATCTTAATCTTACCGTCTCGTGCCACCTTTAACACCTTCCGTACCAATCTACCCCTTAAACCCCATAGTGTTTTATTTGTATTGTTTTGTACTGTAAATTGTATTGAATGTATAATTGAAAAACTGACCGAAACCATGATATCAGTAAACGGATGTAACCGTAGAATCATGTAAATGGAATAACTGGAGAACCATGTAAATAGAATGTATATCCATGGTTCGGTTCGGTCAAGTTGTATAGATTGATAATTGGATTCATGGATTCATGTTGAATTGTAATATTGAAGATTGTAGGATTGTACTTGAATCATATTCAAGTCAAATATAATCAGACTCAAACCCGAGTCAGACAATTATAAATATAAATCAAAGTCTTGATTAATTCTTACCTATAATTTGCTAGGGTCCTTAGGGAAATTTATAAAACTTGAAGGGGTTTTATGTAAAAATACTTTTATATACTTTTCAAAATACACCTCAAGTATTCGTTATTCGTCTTTAGAGTTGTAATGAAGGTGGATTTTATATTGTGATATTTCAAGTGAAAATATCCTAATTTCATAAATAAAGGTATTTATTTGTAAAGTTGATTTATTTGGAATTCATAGTATTTTAGTGTAAAATTTATTCTTGTGATTTTTTAGAAAAAAATGCAATATTTATATCATAATAAAATAGGTATTTTAATGATAAATATACATATATTTATACAAAAATAATTTTAATATATTTTTTATATTCTAAAAATCTCATTTTCTTAAGATGTCGTATTTTAAATTTTTCAAGACCGAATACTCCTTGTGGAGGTCTGAATCTCACACTAGTAAGCCCGAGGATGTGCGATAAACCGCACCATCCCGAACGGGTTCCCCAAAATGGGTTGTAGCGGCGCTTTGCAAAGATTGTAAAATACTAAATTCTTTAGAAAACGGTTTTATAAAGTAAATGGTATTTATTTGTAGAAAATGTCAATTTTCCATATTCTATGTTCTAGGGTCTCCTAAGTCAACTAGACTATTTCTAAATGGTATAAACGACAAGTTGTGAGATGCCTCAAATCGTCTCTTCACCGCCAATTGTGGCCAGATAAGTACAAGTGAGGAAAGGAGGGATCCGCTCACGAATCACCGTGAGACGGGCCTTTTAAAATTACCTTTCTCACTTGCCTAGCCTAGACACCACAAAGTCAGGTTTAGATAAACGACCGATGTCCACAACTTATCGTATTTTCATAATAAGTGGTATTTCTTTAAAAAGTGTAGCAAAACTAAATCTTTTAGAAATGGTTTTATTAAGTATGTGGTATTTAAATGAAAAATGGTTGTTTTCTCGTATTCTAGGTTCTCGGGGGTGTTGCATATGAGTGTATGAGGAGGTAGGTCGTTACCTCATGATCTACGTTAAATGTATAGCAAGTTTGATGGAGTTAAATGAAGGATTGAAACAATATGGTATTTAAGTGAAAAATACGATAAATTGGAATAGCTATCATTTCATGTGACGAAACTTGATCAAATTGTTTGATTAGTGTTTAATAGTCAACATGAGGAAGTTTAGGTATGATTGTATTAGTGAGAAGTGGAATTTTATAGAAAACCGAATCGGAAATCGGATTTGTTCCGATTCCGTCGGGTTTTGTAATTTCGTATTTTGAGAATGGAAAAGAGAGATAGAAAGGGACTTACGGGTTTTAGATTAAACAAGAGAGTGAGAGGGAATTAGAGGGATCGCCGGTGTATTGCGTCGTCGCCGGTAGTTCCTTAAAACGGTCGCCGGAAGTTCCGCCGGGAATTTGTCGGAGCTTCGCCTCGAGCTTGTTTTCAAAGTACACGACTCTTGGAAAATTTTTAAGAGAGTGGGCTCAGGATTTTGGGGTGAGAGGATAGTGTGTAGGGTTGGTATTTATAGGGTTAGGCTAGGGTTAGGGTAGATGAAAAGTTTAAAATAAAAATA
The DNA here is from genome assembly GCA_030015575.1 of Agapanthus africanus. Classification (NCBI taxonomy): domain Eukaryota; kingdom Viridiplantae; phylum Streptophyta; class Magnoliopsida; order Asparagales; family Amaryllidaceae; genus Agapanthus; species Agapanthus africanus. The sequence goes on along the minus strand of CM057339.1, from coordinate 78,271,106 downwards.
TGATAAAATGTAATAAAAATGTATTAAAAGTGGAGTAATTGGGGTTTTTTAAGAGCTCTGGAAATGGGTTGAGACTGAAATTTTGCAGGTGCATAGGGAATATGAAAAGACACAACTTTCATGTTGGGGTCGTCGCCGGAATCGGCCGACTCGGCCGTGACTCGGTCTGAGGACTGAGTCAGACCGAGTCAAGGCCGATTTGGCCGATTCCCGGTCGAGTCAGGCGGTCGGGATCCCCCCCGACGGTTCATCTAACTCCTGGAAATGTTACATCTTTGGGTGTAGTGGGGTTTTTGTGAGATATGCACGTGTAAACTCTTGGTATTCTAAAGGTTTTTAAAAAAAATCAATATTAAAAATAATGTGGGGTGTGGGATTTGAACTCTGGTGGCTTGGTTCAGCAGTGTAAGGTATTACCAATGAGCTACAAGCTCCTTCTTGTAATTATGGAGCTAATTAATTACTTAAAGTAATAACAGTAAATGTAAATACCCCAAGTATACATTAATTTTAAAGCAAATTTTTGTACACTAAAAATGGAGTTGTTACATTCTTTTAACTTGTAATTAAAAAGCAAAATAATTATTTATAACTTGTGCTCAGGCTAAAATACCCCTTTATGGATTTTTTGAAAATTTTTTGTAAAAATTTGTATTGGAAATTTGGGGTTGTTACAAGTTTAGATGTGATTCTTCTCCATCGAGACACATGACCCCATGAGTGTTCTTTCTGAGAGGTGGCAGCTTCATCCCCGTTGACAGGGCTTTGGTGAACCGCTTCTCTGTTTTGATCCTGTTCTTATTTGTTGCAGGTATGCTTTAGTTTGGTTAGAGTACTTTACGACTCGTTCTTGCCGTAGCTTCTCTATCCTGACGCTGACGTTTGGACTTTTCATATATAGCTGTCTTGCGTTCTCGGTCAATTTTGCTTTTTTAAAGGTTTCGTTTAACAGCCTCTTAATCGGGTCTTCTTCTGGCAGTCTGGGGATTTTAGCGCCGGTTTTGCCCCCAGTTCCTCTGCGTTGTTTTCTGACGCTGAAGGAGCCTCTTCGTCATATAATGACGAATGGAAGGCCATGTGGCAACTTGCCACACGGTGTAATAACCCTAAACTTTCTGTACATAATTTTTTTTCAAAATACAGAAAGGAATATCTAAGCCTGAGCACAAGTTATAAATTTAATTTGCTTTTGAACTGCAAGAAAACACTTGTAGCTCATTGGTAAAGTCTTGCACTGCTATGATGTAGCCCCTGTGTTCGAATCCCTCCCAGTCACCTATTTTTAATTGATTTTTTCTTTTAATCTTTTAGAAGCCCAAAAGTTTACACGTGCACTACACGTAAAATGAAAAGTTGTACAAGTGGAGTTAGCAAAGGTCGAAGTTCCGGCGACGTTTCGGGAAGAATCCGGAGACGAAACAACTCCCCGATGATCCCAAAATCTTCCCCTAGCTCTTCCCTTTCTTTCTAATCTATAGGTCCTGCTTTCCCCCTTCTCCTTCTATTAAAACGAATTCCAATTTCAAAACTACTCGGAAGCAGAGTTAATCCGACTTCCGTTTCTAATTTAACTGAAAACACCATTTATCTTAATAACAAATTTACAATCTTTTTTTATATTGTTTAGCAATCATAAACAAACATATTAGCATAAGTTTCATCTCAAAATAATATGTATTGAAACTTCTATTTCAGTTTTACGGTAAAATACAATAATATTTACTCACGACATTGCTTATTCATTTTGATCGTATTACCTTTAGAAAACTCATAAGGTAATGACCTAACTCATCACAACACACATTCTTGATATAGCACAATGACTTTTGGAACATTAAATTATGGGAATTTATAAGTTTATAATAAAATACCCTAAACTTTCAAAAACCGTTTTCTTTAAAGTGTATTATTTAATTCCTTGCAAATGCGCCTCTACAACCCATTTTGGGGAATCCCGATCGGGATCGTGTGGGTTATCGCACATCCTCGGGCCTAGTAGAGCGAGATGCAGACATCCGCAAGGAGCATTTGATCTCGATGGAACTTTTAATGCAATTTTTAAGAAAAATGTTATTTCTATTTAATAAATAAGTTCTATTTTTATAAATATATATAAATACTATCAAAATATCTACTTTAAGTATAAAATATATATATTTCATGTTTTCTAAATCAAAGGAATCACCAATTTCATGAAACTATCATTACAATTCAATACAATTCCAATATTACACTAAAATACCATATACAGTGAAATTTAGGTTCTATTCACTAGAAAACTTCATTTTATAAAAATTACAATTACGAAAACCCTAAAAACGATAATTAAATACTTGAGGTGTATTTTGAAAATATATCAAAACTATTTTTCATAAAACTCTCTCAAATTATATTAAATTACAATAAGGATCCTAGTAAATATAGGTTTAAGCGGGACCAGTTCTCTTGAGCCTCAGCGAGCCAGGAGCACTTGGAGCAGACTACTGAGCAACACGGCTATTAGACTTACTTGTACTTACTTTTCTTTTTAGTTCATGCCATTGTTTAGACATTGTTTTTTATTCCTGTATTTACATTCCTAGTTGTACTTATAAAGAATTGTTAAATAAATAAAAGTTGTTCATTTATATTCATGTCTCTTGTGTACATTTTACTTTATATTTCTTAGTTACGCTTAGCGTATTTATTTCTGAGTAAATACGTAGCGGGACCAGTCGTGTCTTCTTACCATACACCGGGAAGCAGAGCGTGACACACGGTCTTCGGTGCCTTCTGATGAGTCATTTTCCTCATCATTGTCACTGTCTCCGTCCTCAAGAATATACTTGAGGAATTCTTCGAGCATGACTGGTGTCCGCGCCTTCTGGTTATACTCCTCCAGCACATCTATGTATTTTTGTAGAGTTGTCATCATACTCGGCAGGCTACACAGACTTCTTGATCTTCTTCTTTTTCTTCGAAGACTTCGAAAGCTTGACTTGGGGGTTTTTCCCCTTGTCAACAATTTTCGGTGCGAGACGAGGTTTTAGCATCCCTTTGATTATTTCGGGTTCAAGTGGGCTTTTCCACCTGACTGCCGGGACATACTCGTAGATCCTTCAGTATTCTTTTGGTTTTCGCTGAAAGAACGACTTTCCATGAAATTTCTTTCACGAGTGAGCAAGATGCCCCCTGCGCATCCACCATTTTAGGAGTGTGCTTCTGGGGAGGGTTTACCCTCCAATTATCAGACAATGTGAATTTTCCCTATTGATACTGGTCCTCGACCAAGTTTTTAAAGACGCGGAAATCTTCAATTGGGTGGCTCACCATTCTGTGATAGGAGCAGTAGTTAGGGCTGTTGACGTCGCTGGGTTGCAGTGAACGCCGCGGATCTGGCAATATTATGAATTTATTACGTATTGGCAATTCGAACAGTCTCCTCGTCTTGTCGTAGAGAAACGAGTAAGCACGTCCTAGTCTTTCTTCCGAGGACGGGCGCAGACGCGCGTTGTTTTGGCGAGCAGATGGTTTTGAGCCACTCGGCTGTTGTTGCGTATTAGCAACAAAGGTTGTTTTCCTCTTACCCTTGTTATTTCGAGGGTCCTTATTTGAAAAGGAAGGCCCATGGCCCATCTAGCCCATTTGGGCCAGTTTATCTATCAGAGCCTGAAAGGTTGTGGGCTTGAAGAATGTCATGAACTAGGACGCAGTCGTTTGAGGATCAAGGGTCCCGATGAACATGGCTACGGCAGGAGATTCTTCAATGCGCTTTTCGCACTTAGACCACAGGTTCCGCCACCGGATCGCGTATTGGACCCAGGTTTCTCCCAGCTTTACCCTGGCATTGATTAATGCTGTGATCGAAGTATGTTCTCTTGCGCTAGCGAAACGCTGTATGAATAATAGTTCCATTTCTACGAATGTTTTCACAGAGTCATTTGGGAGCTCCGAATACCATTCGAAGGCTGTTTCTGACAGGCTGCCAATGAACTGACGAAGCAACAATTTTTCGTTGCCTCCAGTTTTGCCGCACAGATCTCTGAATTGCACGACGTGTTGGTGAGGGTTGCATGTTCCTTTGTAGACATGGAACTTGGGGATCGTGTATCCCGGTAGGTATTTGATTTGATCATACCAGCCTGAATACGGTCGTCCGGTTCTGAAAATTTGGCCGGCGGTTTCGTTAGCTTGATGAGCTTTTATTTGTTAAGCAATGTAATCATCAAGGGTGGCCTTGGAGATCGTTTCTTCTTTGGACGCTGATAAGGTTGGAGGAGGGTTTGATGTTTTCCCTTTGTCATCCTCGATAATTATCGGCAGATTTTCGGCCGGAGGTTCTGGCCGGATTATCATTCCAACCATATCTTGAAACAGGAGAGCCATCTGCTTTATGTCAGCAGCATGCTCAGCAGCCTCTTTATCCTTTCTCTCGAGCACCCTTCGCAGAAACTCTATATCGGTTTCTAGCTCTTGGCGCTGTTCAGCCTCTTTATCCGGACTTTCTTTTTGTCCAGTGAGTGCCATCATTTTGTTCAACATTTCTTAGAGCTTTTTTTGTTGCTCCTGAGCCTTTTTCAGCGACCGAGTTTGCGGTCGGTGACTCACTGAAGCACGGCTCCCTTCTTGTCCATTGGTCATATAGACTGTATAAACGGTAATGCCTCCGGGCTTGGGGCGTTTAGATCTATCTCCTTTGGAATTTGCCATGGACGGTAGAGTTTTTTCCAGCCTCATTCTTTTATGAGAGATTGGAGTTGAAGGAGTCGTTGTAACGGGTGCCTGTTTAGGAGAAGTCTCCCATTGTATGACGGAGAAGTGGTCTTTTTCTTGTCGAACTTTCGATTTCTTTGGTCGACGAGAGTAGTTTTGATCAATCACGGAGTCTTGAACTTTTCATCAAACCTTATGAATTTGCGAAGAGACCCGTTGATAAGGCCGCTCCGGCTTTGCTTGTACTGTAAATTTTACAGGCGTGGGAGATTTTCTTTAGCACTGTCGTTGGGGAGTTTTTGCGCACCCTCCTAAGCGGTTCAAAACTGTTCCCAGTTGGAACAGCAATGTCGATATCCACCATCGGAGTTGGTGGGGTGAGCCCAGAGGGGGAGTTGCCCACAGCTTTTCTCACTCAGCGTCAGTGGCGACGTCGAACGTGCCTTGCTGAAGGAACAGCCTTAATTTTGAAGGCAGCTTCATCATGCCCCTGGTTTTGCTGAGGAGCTTCAATCGGTGTCAGCCTGTTGAAGACCAACATCCTTGATAGGTTTTGTGGAGAACCGGCCAATCTTTTGAAGATTGATCGTCTGATGGGGGAAGCACCTTTGACTGCTTCACTTGCAGTAGGAGTAGGGAGAGCTAGCCGTTTTGCTGTAGATACATATGGTATCACAAGCTTTTTTACGGGTCCGTTTGAGTTTTTGCTCAGCCTGTTGAAGACTGAGGCTTCAGAGTTTGATGGCTTGCTGATGGAAGCCGTCGTGGTTGCCAACCGATCAAAGACCGACCTTCTAGGAGCTTCTTTTTGCGGCGTTGAGGCATCGAAACTCACGGTTGGGAGCATGGTCCCAAAGAACAATCCAGTAGTGGCTTATGTGATCTGTCACACCGGCATTGAGAAAATAGAAGCCGCGTTATGCCTATAGGTCACTCCTCCAGTTGGGGTGGAGCGGGAGTTGCTGTTGCATGCAGTGCATTAAGAAGCCATTGATTTTCTACACAGGAGTAAGACACCAAGTTTTTGTATCTCGAATCCAAGGGCAATCATAACGAACCGCGATTTTGTTTATGAAACACGACACGCGAAGTGTGGAGTAAAAAGAGAAAAAGATCTCACTGGACGTGCCAGAATCTGTTCATCGCCGAAAGACCAGACCGAGATGTTGGGACGTCTAGCCTGTATTTGGGGGCAAATACTATTTGGATTTATCCATCCACTTTGATTTATGGCACCGTATATCAGAGGTTTGGATAGATGCGACCGTTGTAACAGACTTCATCAGATTCTCCCTCATTTATGAGGGGGTTTTGATTATGGGGACGCTCTTCCCAACAAACGCAAACCCCTGCAGTTAATTATGTTATCGCGTTACGATAACAATTTTTTCCTACTCCAGAAGGTCACTTCGTGTCGTTTTGTGTTTGTTTTATTTTAAGGTTGCATATGGATTGTATACGGAGACTAATTTATGTCGTCGCCCATAGGGCGCTGATTAGTCCAAATTCGTATATATTTTGGGTTTGAACTTAGGTTATCTTTTCCTTTAGTTCAAAAATATTTCGTTTGGTTTAAGGACCGTTAATCTATTTTTAGATTAAGAGCAACTTAAACATATGAGCATTTGGGCTCAATTTATTTTAACTAAGGATACATTAGACTTATTTGAGACTAAGATCAACTTAGCAATATTTTAAGGATCATTCATTTTTTTTGTTTAAGATCCAACAACAGAGCATTTGGGCTCAGCTGCTAGAAAGTTCAGAGAGAGGCTTTTAGCCAATTTAGGCTTGATCTGCTCAGTCTTTTCTTCTTTCTTTTTCTTTTATTCAAAGTGCTAAGCACTTATTTGGGTTCTGTTTGCTCAGTCCTTTTCCTTTTATGCAAAAGTGTTAAGCATTCAGTCATGGGCGCTGTCCAATAAGTGCTGAGCGCTTTAGTCATTTTGACTGAATATGAAGTGCTAAGCACTGTTGTATGGCGTCCACATGAGGAGCACATGCGGCGCTGTCTCATTTTATTTTGTTGGGCGCCCACGTGAAGAGCATGTGCGGCACTGTCTTATTTTATTTTGTTGGGCGCCCACGTGTTTTTCACGTGAGGCGCTGGACGCTGCCCAATCAGTGCTAAGCACTCAGTTGTTTTGACTATATATGAAGTGCTAAGCACTTTTACTCGGCGCTCACGTGTATTTCACGTGAGGTGCTGACCTTCTGTTTTAGGCGGCCATGTGCGAAGCACGTGAGGCGCTAGCCTTCTGTGAGGGAGGGATCTTCAGGGTGCTCACGTGTTTTTCACGTGAGACGCTGAGTTCTTTTTCTATTTAGAGATTGAATCTCCGTTAATAGTATTTTGACCATTAATGATCATCTAGATCTTTATTTTGAGGATCAGGGATCGAGTTTATTTGAGAACTAAATTCTTGATTCAAAGGAACTAAGTTCCTGAAGCATTATATACACCATCTTTTCCATGTTCTATCCTGAATTTTTGATTCTCAAGAACAAGATTTTCTCAATGAGAATTAAATTCTCAACTTGTGAGAGACTTGTCTTGTGGATTTTAGATCCAAATAAGGAACCAAGTTCTTTGAGAAGGGTTAAACCCTTATAAAAGTAAATGAGATATTTTGATCTCTGTGTTTTTTTTCTTTACCTAGAGTTTGAAAGGAGGAAGATCTTCTTCTTCTTTTGAGAATTAAATTCTCTGTTTTTTATTTTGTGGAGAAACTTATGGGGTCAATCCTCTATATGAGACTTGAAGTCTCGGGTCTTTTATATAGTAGAGGCAAATTCGTTAATTATTTTGAGAAAATCTCTCATTTGAGAGATACTAATTGATTTAATTAGTCTCAAAATTTGTTCGGGGGATTTTATCCATCCACTAATTATAATCATAGAGAGATAGAGCATAAATTACATGGGGTTATACTAAATGTGTAGTTAGAACAAATATTACAACATATAAAATTTGAATTATCATATTACTTGGTAAATTTAGCATTCCTTTGTTTTCATTATAAAATACAGTGTGATTCTAATTTCATACTTGCTATAATATATTTGTTAAAATCGGTTTAATTAGAAACTTAAACATTTATTAAATTTTCTTAAAGGGAAAATGAAAAATGGATCATCTAAAGAAGAACATGAACCTAAATTTTGCTCTCTAATAATTAAGTTTGGGAAAATATCTTTTGCTAAGGTTATTTTTATGCATTAGCAATGAAAAAGAGTATAAGATAAACAATAAGTAGTACCAAGATTAAAAGTAATTTAATTATAGAAAATTGTCTTCATAAATGAGCGTAAGGGAAATTTACTCTAATGCCCCTCACACCAAGAACAAAACCTAACTTAACTAAGGGCAAAGTAAGAAGAAGGAAAATAGTGCTTTTTTCATTTCGCGAGAACATTTCAAGTTGATGGAATATTCTTCTAACAAATTACCTTTATAATAATACTTTGCAAATTGTTTTTACAATGGCTTAAATGATGTAGACGCGATATAGATCCTGCGGTAATAAGTTGATCATTCACTGATATTTATATAATTTTTTGCATAGTAATTCTAGAACAATACAATATATAGACTACTTATTCGTAATGCTAATTATGCATAAATGTCTCATCGGAGCAGACTATATCATCCAAAGTTTTGATTTAGTTCAGTTTTCAGCCGTAGTTTAGTTCTAATAATTCCACATCACAATCCTATAAGAAAATATAAAGGTTCTACAAAAGAATTCGTAGCTTTAAAATTTTTAAATTTATCTAGAATTTGGGGCAAAAAATGAAAAATATGGTTCTAAAGTTTGATGTCAAAGTGCACATATGGATTTGGATTGCAAATAAAAAAAACCATGTCATGTTATTTAGAATAATTCGATTAGAAAAGATTAATGGTTATTGATATATAATTTGGGATGGGGGATCTCAGTTAATTGTCGATTTGTTGGAAAGGTCATTGGACATGCATTCCTTCTCTATAGACTATATATAGTCCCACATCGAAAATTAAATTGACCAATTAGTATTTATGTATCAAACCCTAAGAAAACCTATCTATAACTTTAGCACCTAACCAACTCTTGAATGTGTTCTATATAGGTTAAATTTTACGAGGAATGGTTTCATGTGTTGCGACAATAGGAAAAACAATCTGAAATTGGATATAGAGATTTTTCGTGTTGGAAAACCCCCTAATTATTTAAATGAAAAGAATGTTATAAAATGGGTATGTAAACTCCGAACCTGTTGCCAAACTCTCAGCCTTTAATTTGTGAACCAACCTATAACTCAAAATATATAATCTGTGCACTACATAATCGAACATCTTATTATTAATTGCTACCGCTTACCGCTTGAAATGGCAGGCTGTGATTGAAAATTAAGGGTTGAATATACATGGATAGGCCAAAATACATATTTTTATATATCTCTATTGCAAAAATCTGGTATGATCTAAAAGAAAACTGTTAAAAATATTTTTATATATCTCTAACCCATATGTGGATTACATAATTCCTCGTGTATCTCGCTTGCAAACTTCCGGTATGATTTAAAAGAAAACTGTTAAAAATATTTACGGATATCCATAAAATAAACATTCAATAAATATTTTTATGTTTATTCACCTTTTTATCATTTTATAGAAATGACTGATATTTCATCAACAACCCATTATTAATGATCAACAACATATTAGCGCACAGGCTAATTATAATAACTAAAACATTTAGCATATAACTAATTATCATTATTGATAAAAAAAATTGATGTGCCCGCTCTCCCGAGCAATTACCCACTAGTATTCAATTTTTTGGGGCATCTCATGACTGGGCCATCAGCAAAGATATGAAAATAAATATGGTCGATTTTCAAAAAGCCCTGGGCCCGCTTCGAACTTGTGTAAAAACCCCTGGGTCTTATTTAAAAAACCATGGGCCCAAATAAAACCCCCATTATACTAGTTGCCTGTAATATTCAAGCATTCGTCTAAAATATCTAAGAAGTTGTCTGTTATACTGTTATATCTAAGCATTTGGAAGGAATACATGCTATAAGTATTTTCATAAATATTTTGAACAGTAGGCCATTTCCAACAATTTGAAAATTTCAGGGATTTTTGACAACTCCCGAGCAGGCCAGGGGGCTTTTTGAAAAATTGCCCAAATAAATATGTATAAAGAGAAAGACAAAAGTGAAAAGGCTGAAAATAATGATTTGACTTGCAAAATATTTCTTGACCAACCCAACTTTATATTATAGTAACTAGATTTTGACCGCACGTGTAATAAATACGTGAGATAAAAGATGATCAAATATATTTATAGATGAATACGATTTTTTGCTATGTTTGAAAAAAAAGTTACAATTTTTTTAATAGATATGTTTTCATTATGTTTGAAAAAATATATATAATGTTGTTAGTTATTTTTTGTTATTTAGATACAAATTTGAAATTTCATGTAAATAGATACCAAGATTAAACATGATAGCTATATAAATAACATGTTTTGGTGTTTGTTGATTTAAAATTCACAAATACAAACGTCAAACTTGTATTATGCATTATGATTATGAACCAATGCTAATAACAAATTATGTTCGATTTTAGGTTAAAAAATTCTTTATTCAAGAATCCATTTCAATTTTTAAATAATGATGGTTATTTGAATTATGAAATTTCAGCATCAATTTTAAAGCAAGTGTAGTTTGTATAAGTAAATATAAATGTAAAGCAACTATTATTATTTCAAACATTCTTGTTTTGTTTTCGTTAGGTTTGGAAAAAAAAAAAGATATATCATGATGTTAGGTGTTTTGTTAAAAATTGAAAAAAGGAAAAACCATTGGGAATGAGATAAAAATTGAAAAACCAAATAAATAAAATAAATAAAATATTATTAAACATTTAAAAACGGGCCAACGGGATTTGCCAAAAAGCTAAGAGAAAAAAATGAAAGTGGAAAATCATGATCACTTTGACCAACCCAACTTTGTATTAATATCTGAAGATACTAGCAAAGGGTCTTGTGCAGTGCGCATATATGAAGTTCAAAGTCAAGAATGATCATATTAATTTAAAATTTATATGATTTGTAGTTTGTAATATCTCATATTTATGAATCTCATATATAAAATATATATAAATGACCAACTTGCAAATACTTCGGTATCTTTCTTTAGATTTTCAGGATTTTTCTTACCATAGTATACAAAAACTACGAAATTCTTACAAACTAAAAATAAATTCTTCGGTTGTTCAAAACTTTGCTTGTTACATGAGAATCGCGAAATGCACAACAATCCCAAGTTTTCTTGGTTTTTTTCTTCAGATTTCCAAGATTTTCTATGCATATAACTCAAGGACATGATGAAATTTAAAAAATATTAAAGTTTATGTTTTCTCCATTTTTTCCAATATTTGCTGGCAATGCAAAAAAAAACATGAAAATTTCAAAAATAAAACATTTTTTGTATTTCCGATTTCAATATTTTCCATGATATGGCATACGAAAATCAAAAAATCTAAATTTTTTCGGTTTTCTTCCCCTTTCTCAATATTATACATGCTATATAACATACGAAAATCATGAAATTTTCAAAAATCTCAAATTTTCTGTTTTCTTCGATTTTTTAATATTGTGCATGCCAACAAATTACAATCGCCAAATTTACAAAACCCCAAAATTATTTGTCTTTCCATTAAATTTACAATATTTTGTATGCTATCATACGGAAATTACATAATTTTCAAAAATCTAATTTTTTAAAATCTTCTTTGGTTTTTAATATTTTTCTTACTGCACACGAAAATCGCAAAATTTTCAAAATTCTAAAAAAATAAGTTTTATATGACTTTTCAATATCTTGCATACTCACAAAAAATTGCGAAATTTTTAAAAATCTTCGGGTGTTCGATATATAATAGATGAAAATCGTGATATCTTGAAAATTTTATCAAAATTTTCTTTTCCCTTAAAGTTTTCAATATTTTGCATTTTATAAAATCGTGCAATTTATAAAAATTCATGAAATCTAAAAAATAAAATATTTTTTGTTTTTTCCCGATTTTTCAATATTTTCCATAATATAGCACAAGAAAAACGCAAAAATCTTAACATTTTTTATTTACTCAATATTACGCATATAGCACACGAAAATCATGAAATTTTCAAAATCTCAATTTTTTCTGTTTTCTCCGGGTTTTTTTTAATAATGTGCTTAACACGTGACGATTGCGAAATTTAAAAAAATCCCAAAATTATTTGTTTTCTTCAAATTTATGATATTTTGCATGCTATCACATGAAAATTATGTAATTTTCATGAATCTCAAACTTTTTCTGGTTTCTTTGGTTTCAAATATTTTGCTTGCTTTTAGCTCACAAAAAGCATGAAATTTTCAAAATTTTCATTTTTCTTCAACTTTTCAATATTTTGCATGCTTACAAAAAAATCGTGAAATTTACAAAAATCTCATAAATTTCTGTGTTTTTCGATTTTTAAATATTTTGCTCGCTAGCAAACGAAAATCGTGATATCTTCAAAAATCCCAAAATTTTAATCTTTTGCTTGCTATAAAATTAGTAGTTTTTAAAATTTCAATTTTTTTTTGCTTTCTTTAAACTTTCAATATTTTTGCAATTTTTTTGAAATTTTAAAAAATGCCAATATTTTCTGATTTATTTGGTTTTTAATGTTTTGCTTGCTATATGCACATGCTGATCACAACATTTCAAAAATATTTTTTTTTTATGTTTTCATCTGTTTCAATATTTTGCTTCTTGTTGCAATCACCAAAATTTAAAACCTAGTGAACTTTTTAGTTTCTTCGGTTGTGCAACTTTTTGTATGTTGTATAGCATACAAAATCTCAAAAATTTCAAAATTTAAAGTTTTCTTCGGACTTTTATTATATATTATTTTGCTATATAAAACATGAAAATTGCAATATTTTCAAAAATCCCAAAATTTTCTGTTTTCTTTAGTTTTGAAACATTTATTTTGTTATAGCAAACAAAAATCATAAAAATTTCTACTTTCTTCACTTTTTCAATATTTTACATGATATATAGCACATGGAAATCGTAAGATTTTTGAAAATCGTATGATTTTTGAAATCTAAATAAAATCTATTTTCTTCTGGTCTTCCATCATTTTCAATGCTATACAACACATAAAAATCATGAAATTTCAAAAATCTTAGAATATTTTGTTTTTTCGGGTTCCAATATTTTAGCTCATATTTTTTTCCTTCAAATTTTCAATATTTTGCATGTTATATCACACGAAAACCTCAAAACTTTCTGTTTTATTTGGTTTTTCAATATTTTATTTATTATAGAATATGAAAGTCACAAAATTTTCAGAATTCTCAATAACTTTATGTTTTGTTTTATGTTTTCTATGATTTTTCAATATTTTTTTTGCTATATATAGCACATAAAAATTATGAAATTTTCCAAAGAATTAATATTTTCTTTTTTTTCTTCTATATTTTACATGTGTAATACAAGAAAATCATAAAATTTTTCTAGTTCCTTATGTTCATTCAATATTATGACTGTTGTAGCATATGAAAAATCGTGAAATTTTTAAAAATCTCAAATTTTCTATTTCTTTCAAAATTTTAATATTTTACATGCTATATAGCACATGAAAACAATGACCTTTTCGAAAATGTCAAAATTTTCTTTCTTTTTGTTTTCCTATATTTGTTTTGCATTACTGAATGAAAATCGTGAAATTTTTAAATTTATTTATTTTTTTCAATATTTTTGCATGCTATAAGACACAAAAATCATGACATTATTTAATATTTTGTTAGTAAAACCTAAATAGTGAGAGAAAAAATAAAAAGAGATTTTAAAGAAGGGGGCGATTACAATTTTAACCTAGTTGTATGCGATAAAAAGCGATAAATATTGAATAGGGAGTCAATAAACTTTATTCCATGAACCGCTATAGTCTAAGCGAGATAAGGAAATATTCTCTCGTATTGATTTATATATCTCTACTATTATAATGTTAAAAAGAAGGGGTTCCAAAATTGAGAATCCAATTTCAATGACACTTTCATAAAGGGCTATAAAAAAATTTCTCTTTTTTTCGAGGAAAAAATTTTAAATAAATTGCTAGGTGCTCGCTCTCTTTCTCTCTGATGTGGTATTTGTTGACACCTCAAACTCGACCAAATCGGACTATTTTTCATACTATACAGTAGTATGTAAAATTGGATGTTTTCTGCCTTTAAAATTATTTTGAGTGCCAAAATCCCAATTTATGAGAAAATTAGTGTAAAACATATTTTAAAACATATTTTGGGATTTATTTGAATTTATTAAAGTATTTTGATGAAAAAACCAAGCAACAGTTGTCCATAAGTTGGGTCCACGAATGGAAAACTGTTACAATTTTAAATCCCCAAGGGCATGTTTGGTTAGCAATAAAAAAATTGCATCATGCTTTCATGCAACAAATAATGCTTGTGGTATTTGTTGCAAAAAAAGAGCTCAAATCCATTGTTTAGTTATCTTCAAGTTTTGTAATTGGATTTCCAAATCCAAACCATTTCTTGTGTTTGGTTGAACAAAAAACTTAAAAAATGCAACATTTGTCGCAAATTTGCATATCATATGCAAAGCTTATGTGGCACCCATAATGATTACCATGCTCACCATTCCCAAAGTTGCAACTCTTATTATAACTAAAGTGAGTACAACAAATATTGCAAGAATTTGATACTTTTTGTGTCTCCATTTCCATTTCCAACTCAAATTTGTTGCTAACCAAATATACGAAATGGAGAACTTAAACAATTAGGAGTTCAGATAAAGAAATATGAAGTTATATAGGCTGGTGAAATAATAACTATCTGGGTGCCCCAACCCCCCCCCCCCCCCCCCAAAAAAAAAAAAAAAAAACCCCAAAAACCCTCTTTTGAGGATTTTTCTCGCAACTAATCATTCTATATTAAATCAGAATTTCAATTTGAACCCCTCCCACTTTGAGTTAAAAAAGTAAATCAACATAGATATCTTTGTCACAAAAAGATTAATAGAAATTATCACAACCTGAACCAAGTGGTGCTTGACACTGCTCTAAAACATTCATATTATACACATGAATGCATCTGCAAGGAAATATTTGTTTGGACATAAAAAATTTTGTCCCTAACGAACACCCGATGGAAATATTTGCAAGGAAATATTCTTTTGCAAATTACCCCACTACATTATACGATACAATTGGGGAGGACGAAACCAACATATATAGGGGTTTGTAGAAGTTAAATATATATTATGGTACAAAACGAAATGAAAAAGGAAACTTGCATATTATACAAATGGCGGGCTCGAGCCACT
Organism: Agapanthus africanus; assembly: GCA_030015575.1. Lineage (NCBI taxonomy): Eukaryota > Viridiplantae > Streptophyta > Magnoliopsida > Asparagales > Amaryllidaceae > Agapanthus > Agapanthus africanus. Next base: position 78,256,042 of record CM057339.1, on the reverse strand, counting down.
CATTATTACAAAAATATTAAATTAAATTATCGTAAATGGATTTTTCTGCACTCGAGCCGCCACCGACATCGTCTCTTATCACCATAGTCCAGAATGATATGTATATGCTCTTTATTTCTACTGTTCTCCTGGTAGCATGGTGTCCTCGGGAAGATCGCAGTATGCATTACCCTATATTTAAAAAAAGGCAAAAATAATTTATAAATCAAACAATATCAGGACAATTAATGATATATTTTTCTTCTTTTTTCAGGGGGAAGTTGAGCTATATTAGCCAAAAGCCGGTGAAATAGCATGTCAAGAATCGCTCTATCCAAAATCTTAAGTTGTTGGGTTGTGAATCAACAATGTATATCAAACTAACATAATATCAAACAATTAGAATCATAGATGAATCTATTTTCTTTTTCCTTCTTTTTTTGTGTGAAGATATTAACCGGCTTCTCAATAATTAGAATCAGAGATGATCTCAGGTACTCGGTTCTGTCACATACCTCGCCTGTCAGATGAGCGACACATCTTTTCTCCGCAAGCAATTCATCTTCGGTCTGTATAAAAAACCAGTGATAAATATAAATGACAATAAAAAAAATAGTAAAATTTGCAAGTGTTCATCAACAATTTACTTTTTTAATACGCCGTCGAAGGTAGTCGTCGATTATTACGTCCTTGGCTAGCTCATAGTCTCCATCCCCCTAACGATCGATAAAATACTCATTTTTTCAATAATAGTTCAAGAGGAAGAAAACGATAACCAGTACAAGAATTTGACGACCTTTGATCTGCACGGCATACTGAAAACAATATCCTCTGCTATGCCGTAAGGATTTCCGCTCGTATACACCTGTGCTTGTAGCATAATTAAAGAAGTTCCTTTCAACAGAATACGCGAATTGTACACATTCATACAACACTAACACTTACCCCAGAAGAAAACCAATCGCCTCCGGGAGTGGGAGTAACAAGGGACCTTATAGCGTCGACAATCGAGACAGCAGTTGATGCAGCCGAAGATCTACCCCATTTTTTGATGAGCACGCCTCCACGCTAGAAATTAATAAACACGTCACCGATCAATGTCGGAAGGAAAAAAATTCAACGAACCTAGATAAGTCCAGTTTAATTTTACCGTCTGAACCCTTTGAGTGAACTCTTCTTCTAACCACTTAATATCCGTAATGACTTCCTTTACGGGCTTGCCATCAATTTTGGCGTTTAGAAAGTCAGGAACCTGTTGCATTTACTTGTTTTAGTTTAAGCTTCTCGTTTGACAAATTTTTACTGTCGTAAAAACTATCGAACTACCTGAGTGGTTGAATGATTTCCCCATATTGTCATGTTCGACACCTTATCATAAAAGACACCTGCCTTGAGAGCTAGCTGCAGATATCATAGTTCATCTAAGTATGTAATAAAATCGAAAGATCAAAATTTTATACCAATAATAATAAAATAAATATTGACAGTTATCTACCTGGCATTTGGCTCTATTCTCATCCAACCTAGTCAAGGCATGGAAATTTTTGGCAGGTATGTTTGGTGCATTTTTCAGACAAATAAGTGCACTACAAAAATGTTAGATTCATTTATCAGTAAAATTATTATGATATAAGAGGAGCCAAGAAGTGTGATGCATACTTTGTATTGCATGGGTTCCCCACGACCATGACTTTAACGTTGCGGGATGCCACGGCATTGAGTGCTTTCCCCTAAATGTCAATTTGATTCAAAAAAATATTAAATGACGGACAAAAAAGATCATAGTGATTATTGTTAATCCACACAAAACTCGTAACACTATAAACACCTGTTCTGCAAAAATTTGACCATTAATATCGAGCAAGCCAGCACGTTCCATGCCCGGACCTCGGGGCTTTGCTCCGATGAGAAGTGCCCATTCCACATCTTGAAACACGTCATAAGGATCGATGCCTATGCTTACCTCTCTCAGCAAAGGATACAGAGAGTCCTCGAGCTCCATAGCCACTCCTACATTAGTAGAAGGTCATACAAAATAGCAAATTCTAATTTTTTTATTAAAAAAAATCATTCTTTGTGCATGCACAAGCCTAGGTAGATATTTTTCTGCAAATGTCTTGTTTTCGAGAAAAGAAGACAGAATCAAATAAGCGAACTAATTATTACCATTAATAATGTATAAGAAAAAGTCGACTTTTGACAAACTTGATGAGCCCAATCTCCGTTTGAATGTGGAATCATTATGAAAGAAGGATATTTTAATAAAATTTCAATGCCTTTGATTTAATGACTTCTCCTGAGTTCAAGGTCTAACCTATAGAAGCCACCATATCGAATAACCGTATCAAAGAGAGAGAGAGAGAGAATTCCTCATATTTTTGTATTAGGGTGTTGGATATAGTACCCTCAAGGCAATTATTGTAATTGCAAGAAGACAATTACATAATTGAAGGACCTATACGGAGAACAGTCTTACTCGAGATGACAGTATGCTATCTGGTTTGTCTTTATCTTTCATATGATGTGTTTTATTCACTATCACGTATCGTTTAGGTATGAGATAAATCCATTGGGATTTTGCTTGACTACCAGGACGACGTGCATACCATGCTAGTGGGGCTTGGATAGTCAATAAGCACATACTTAAATGTCCCTAGTCGTAAGAGTATCGAGACCGGGTATCGGAACTCCAGTTTAGACTAGTGTATACGTTTCCTGACTCGGTTAGAAGGCAATAGCCGATCCTGCAGCTATTGGTGTTTGACATCGAGGATTGTATACATGTGCTCATTGGATGAGTTATACTGGACGGATTCACCGAGAACTCCTAATTGATAATATACCAATGTCATGTAACAGTTCTCTGGTGACATGCTCTTGGACCTGAGATCGCCATAGTGTCTCACGTGTGTTCCCACTATACTTAAACTTCTATGCTACCACGATTCAAAGGAGTCATGCAAACAGCTTTTTGTTGGGTATAGTCCCGAAGCACGTGGAGGCAGTGAACAGCCGAAAGGATCCGTCTCTCCCGGTATAGGGAGTTCATGTCGCATTGTGCAGGACATGACTACAACTACAAGTCGGTGGCCACTGCAGTGGAGATAAACTGATAAGTGTTATTAGTTGTATTTCCGGTTGGTTATGAATTATCTGTCGCATGACTTATCTAGTTTAGCGGACTAGTTTGGTAGTTTGGTTTGATTCTTGGTTGGTTATAAAGGATGTGTTGTATGCAGTCTCGTGATATACAAGACATTCTTCATAACAATCTCCACCTTCGCTTGTATATTCTTATGACCATCTTGAAATTTTGTTGCCCTTGTCTTGTATACTTTAAGGTTGCCTTATAGTTCTTCCCGTTTCCCTTGCTGGAACAGCTCCAAATCTTGAAACCACGAACTATCACAAATTTTACTCAGAACTGCGAAACTGATTTTGTCACTATTTTTCATTATAACTGCGAAACCTTGCGACCCTCCTACAGAGATCATGCGCCTTCCTCAAATTTGAGTACCTGAATAGAAGCTAATGTTGTCTTGAACTTCTCCGTAGAAAATACTTTCGTTAGCATATCCGCCAGATTCACCTTAGTATCGATTTTGATCAAATCGATCTCCTTTTCAACCCACTCATTTATCCTGTGATATCGCATGTCGATGTGCTTAGTTCGACTGTGGTGTACCTGATTCTTCGCCAAGTGAATGGCGCTTTGACTGTCACAAAACAAAAGAACCGACCCCTTATCGAATCCAAACTCACCAACTAGATTCTTTAACCATAAGGCTTTCTTCGATACTTCCACTGTTACTATGTATTCTGCCTCCGTCGTTGATAGCGCCATGGTATTTTGAAGTGTCGACTTCCAACTGATTGGAGATTTCGCAACTGTATATACATAGCCCGTAGTTGATCTTCTTTTGTCCTAATCACCAGCGTAATCCGCAGCTACGTATCTTTGCAACTGGATCGATTTATCTTCTAACCTGTGAAGGAGTAAACCGAGATCTGTAGTTCCTCTTAGATACCGAAGTATCCACTTTAAAACTTTCCAACGAAGTTTTCCTGGATTTGATATGTACCGGCTAATCAGACTTACCGCATAGGATATGTCTGGACGTGTGCATACCATAACGTGCATCAGCAACTCACCGCGCTTGCATATGGTACTCGAGACATCTTTTTCTTCTCCTCCGCTGAATTCGAACACTCCTTGGAGGATAGCTTGAAATGACCGGCGAATGGGATACTCACCTATTTTGAGTTCTTCATGTTGAATCTCTCAGCATCTTCTCAATATATCTTCTTTGGAATAGCCAAAGCTTTATAGTCTTTCTGTCTGGAAAAATCTCCATCCTAAGAATCTTCTTTGTTTCATCTAAATCTTTCATGTCAAATTCTGCACTCAATGAAACTTTGAGCGTCTTTATTTCCGCCATGCTCTTAACAGCAATCAACATGTCATCTACATATAGGAATAAATATATCGACAAGCCATTCTTAAGCCGCTTCGAGTACACGTAGCTGTCATACTAATATCGAGAGCAGTTGGTCTTCTTCATAAAAGAATCGAAGCACTTGTAGCACTGTCTGAGCGACTGCTTCAACCCATAAAAAGACCGCTTGAGTTCACATACGCGATCCTTCTTGCCGGACTCCACAAATCCTTCAAGTTGCCTCATGAAGATTGTCTCTTCTAACTCACCATGCAGAAAGGCCGTTTTCACGTCTATTTGTTCCAACTTTAAATTCTGAAGTGCTACCTTTGCTAACAAAACTCAAATAGACGTATGCTTAACTACAGGTGAGAAAATCTCGTTGTAGTCAACCCCCTCCGTTTGAACAAAACCTTTGCAACTAACCGTGCCTTATATTACTTATTATCCTTTTTCCTGAATATCCGCTTGCAACCAATAGCAGTTTTTTTCTTTCGGTGGCTCAATTAGCTTCTACGTTCCGTTCTTTCGAAGTGATTCCATCTCTTCTGTCATCGCAGCAATCTATTTATCCCTATCATCTTGCCCAATGGCCTCCAGATAAGAGCCGGGATCTCCGCTTTCGGTGACTAGAGCAAATGCGACCATATTTTCGAAACCGTACTTGATTGATGCTTTATGTGTATGTGATGATCTCCTTAATGCCATTGTCTGTAGGTCCTGTTGGGATTGGTTCTCACTGTATGTCTTCGTATTCCGCCCGTCCACCTCCACATCAATAGGCCGAAATTATGCTTCGGTGTTCGTATCCTTATTGTTAGGGTCAAAAATTACACGCTGGTTGACCAAGTTAAAGTCAAAGCCAACCCCAAGTAAACGGGCCTAAGCTCAGGTCAAGTGGGCCCATGCCTAAGTCGAGGTCCGCGGCCGGCCTCTCCCATTCCAAAATGAAAATCATGCAACAAATAATTTTGATGTAATTTTTATAAATGAATGTAAAATAAATGGGTATAAAACCAAATTTTTGTAAAGCTCATGGCTCATGTGCAAAAGAAATGACCACATGAGATATGGGATGGGCAAAAATGTCATTTTGTAAAGCCCAGGGGGCTATATGTAAATTTGTAAGGCTATATCAACATGATAATGAAATGAAAAAAAATAATTCATTCCTTAAAAAACTAGGATTTTTGTACCTCCTCTTTTCGCAAGGTTCTAAACCTTATCTCTTTTTTTGAATTAAATCAAGAGTTCCACTCTTCTTTTTCCAAAAATAAATAGTTTCACCACAAAATCCTTGAAGGGGAACGCGGATCTTCCATCAAATCTCCAAAAGGGGAGATTTTTAAATCTCATCCTTCTTTCTCCAAGATCTAACCGATAGAAAGGAGGAAGAAGAAGACTCATCCCTAAAAATCCCACTTTGGGAAGACCCAAAGCTTAAGAAAAAACTCAAGGCTTAAGGGAGAAGAAAGGGGTCCCTTTTCATCATCTTCGAAAATATCTTAGGAGTTTAACTTCATAAAAAAATAATATATATATATATATATATATATATATATAATAAATCTTTCTTTTTGGAAGTACAACTCCCAGTGCAGGGACCCCTTTGTTCTCTTTTTCAGGAGTTTAACTCCAAAAGTCAATTGGGAGTATAACTCCCAGTATAGGGGCTAAGCCCCTTTTTCCCGTTGACGCCCAGCGCCCGCATGCCAAGCACGCAAGACGCTGGCGTCCGGCGCTCAGCGTCCGCATGCTGGGCACGTGAGGCACTGGCACCCACGCGTCCTTTGGATACTATTTTCCTTCTTTTTTTTATATGTATACACACTCCACGACACTTTTCTCGTTTGAAAAAATTTCTAACGGGGCGCTGCCCCGCATCCCATAAGGGGCTGCTAGCTAGCCCTCTTGACCCCCAGCCCACCAACCGGGTAGCGGGACCCCCGTAAACTCTGTGAGGCTCCCGATATATCCAAAACCCTTCAAAACACACAAACGCACACTGCACATTGAGTTCGCATGACCAGTTTGACCCGTCAATCGGAGGTTCTCTCGCTTCAAAGGCGAGGGATAATTAACGACAGCTTAGTCTGCGACTGCCGGAGATTCAGATCCCCACAATCAATAAACCCCCACCTACCCTAAGCAGGGGGAATCTGTAGTACGCCTGAAAAGCGACGCGTATTCCCATCTTAATGGGGTGGCGAAAAACACCCTACACTTATGAGTGCCAGAAAACTCCACCTCCACCGGATCATTGTCACTTGATGCTCCACCTGTTGCCTTATTATCTTCAGCCACATCTTTGAACATGGATTCCTCATCGAAGATCAATTATCGACTAGTGAACGCCCTTCTATTTTCCGGATCCTATAACTTGTAACCTTTAACTTCAAGTTTGAATCCCAAGAAAATACATCTTTTTGACTTTGAATCCAACTTGGTCTTATCCTTCTGATTCATGAGTGAGTAAGCAGGACACCCAAACACTCATAACGAATCGTAATTGAATGGCTCTCATTTCCATACTTCTGGGATCTGAAGATTTATAGCTGTCGATGGAGACCTGTTAACCAAATAGCACATGACTCACCGCCTCTGCCCAGAAGTCATCTGAAAGGCTGGATTGCAACTGCATAAATCTGGCTCTCTCTAGTAGTGTCATGTTCATGTGTATCGCTACCCTATTTTGCTCTGGACGACCTAGAACTGACCATTGCCTATGTATACCCTGTTCTTTACAGTACTCTGTAAACTCCTTCGAGATGTATTCATCTCCATTATCTGTCCGCAAATATTTTACCGATCACTCCTTTTGCTTCTCCACGGCTACTTTCCATTCCTTAAAACTGGCAAATGTATCGAACTTGTGTTTGAGGAAATAGACCCATACCTTCCATGAGAAATCGTCAATAAAAGTGACATAGTATATGACACCTCACTTTGATGGAACCGGTGATGGCCCCTATATGTATGAGCATATGCAGTCGAGAAGTCCTTCAGCCTTGTGCATGACTTACTTGAAGCCGACCTTATGTTACTTCCTTATTGTGCAATATTTGTAGAAGTCCAGCTTGCACGTGGTAATACTTTTCAGCAACTCCCTTCTGAGCAACTCACGAAACCCCCTCACTCATGTGGCTAAGACGCATATGTCACAGCTTTACGGTATCCTCCATTTGTTTGTCTTTACCATAGCTGCACCACCAGTCACTGTGCTGCCATCCAAACGATAAAAGTTCTTTAGTCGCTGTCCCTTCATGACAGCTAAGACATCCTTGACAACCTTTAGCACTCCATCTTGACCTATGAACTTGCATCCTACAGTATCCAATGCTTCTAAGGAAATCAGATTTTTCTTTAATTCCAGAATGTGTAGCGCGTTCATAAGTGTTCGCACTACACCATCAAACATACGGACTTTAATGTTTCCTATGCCAATGGTCTTGCACGCCATATTGTTCCCCATTGTAGGGTGTTTTTCGTCACCCCATTGAGATGGGAATACGCGCGCGCTTGTCAGGCGCATTACAGATTCCCCCTGCCTAGGGTAGGCTGGGGTTTATTGATTGTGGAGATCCGGATCTCCGGCAGCCGCGGACTAAGCTGCCGTTAATTACCCCTCGCATTTGGAGTGAAAGAACCTCCGATTGACGGGTTAAACTGGTCATACGAACTCAATATGCAATGCGTTGGTCTGTGTGTATTTTTATTGTTTTGTTCCACTTATAAAAAAAAGGATATATATGTATATATATTTTCTATATATAAAAACAAAAATAAATAAGTAAATAAATATTTAGAGAATTTTTTAAAATTTATTATATATTTTTTTTAATTTTAAAATATTATTTATAATTTATTTTTATTTAATATTTATTTATTTTTATTTTAAATAAAAAAAGAAGGAAGAAAGAAGAAAAGAAGAAAAGAGAATTTTTTTTTTTGAAAAAAAGTGGAGTCACATGTTAGCATGTGACCCCTCATATGAGGGGGGGTCACATGCTAGCATGTGACATCGAGGGTCACATGTTAGCATATGACCACTCATGTGAGGAAGGGTCACATGCTAGCATGTGACATGGAGGGTCACATGCTAGCATGTGACCACTCATGTAAGGGGGGTCACATGCTAGCATGTGACCCCTCACATGCTAAGGGGAAAACACATGCTAGCGTGTGACATAGAGGGTCACATGCTAGCATGTGACCACTCATGTAAAGGGGGTCACATGCTAGCATGTGACATGGAGAGTCACATGCTAGCATGTGACCCCTCACATGCTAAGGGGGAGTCACATGCTAGCATGTGACATGGAGGGTCACATGCTAGCATGTGACCCCTCACATGCTAGCATGTGAGAGGGGGTCGCATGCTAGCATGGGACCCCTCACATGCTGGGGGCAAAAAGGGTTTTTTTTCTCGTGGAGTTCAACTCCAAAAGAATTTTATATGGCTAAAAAAAATATAATGTGGAGTCAGACTCCCAAAAAAAAGTATTTTTTTTGTGGAGTTAAACTCCAATAGAATTTCTGTAGTGGAGTTAAATTCCAAAGGAATTTTATTTGTGGAGTTGAACTCCAAAAGATTTTTAAATGCGGAGTTGAACTCCGAAAGAATTTTATATGGAGTTCAACTCCTAAAAAGATTTAATATGGAGTTAAACTCCAAAAAAAAAAAGATTTTTACTGTGAAGTTAAACTCCAAAAGAATTTTTGTAGTGGAGTTAAACTCCAAAATAATTTTCCTGATGGTGGAGTTGAACTCCAAAAGAATTTTATTTATGGAGTTGAACTCCAAAAGATTTTCTCATTTCTCCTCTGGTTGCTGGATCTTGAAGATCAAGAGAGATGAGATTTTAAAAACCTCTCTTTTTTAAGATCTAATGGAAGATCTGAGTTCCCCTTTATGGGTTTTGTGGTGAAAAACTATTTAGTTTTATAAAATGAAGAGTAAAACTCTTGATTTAATTCAAAAGAAAGAAGAAGGTGTTGGAACCTTGAGGAAGGAGAAAAGATCTCAGATCTAGAAAATTTTTGGAGAGAGAAAAAGTTGTTGAGATATTTCATTGTCTTTGCCTTTATAGGCTATACACTTTACACATAACCTCTTGGGCTTCACAAAATGGCATTTTGCCTATCTCATGGCTCATGTGTCATTTCTTTTTGCACATAAGCCACGGGCTTTACAAAAATTTGGCTTTATGCCTATTTTTCTTACATTTATCCATAAAAATGACATAAAAGAAATACAACAAAATTGTTTATTACAAAAATTTTATCTTGGCGTGGGGGGAGGCCGGCAGCTTCATGTTCGGGCTCGACCCGGGCATGGGCCCACTGGGTCTGGGCTTGAGCCCACTTGGCTTGGGGTTGACTTGGATTTTGACTTGGTCAACCGGGGTGTAAATTTTTACCCCAACAAATTGCCCCCCATCAATAAATGCACACCACATATGTGGGTCATGTGCATGAAATTGATGGATCTTCTTTTACTTGGAGGCGACCTGATTTGGTTCCCGCTTTTTGGGAAGCTGGCACTGCCCTTTTTATGACATGGACGGTCATTGCTTGACATGTCTCCGAGACGGAATGTCCGTGATAGACGTTTCCCTGGCCCGGAGCGATCTGGTTCCCGCTTTGTAGAAATCCTGCGCTGCCCTTTTGTGACTTGGACGGTCGATGCTGTCCTTTTTGCGACTTGGACGGTCGATACTGCCCTTTATGCGACGTGGACGGTCGGTGCTGCCATTTTAGCGACGTGGACGGTCGGTACTGCCCTTTATGCGACGTGGACGGTCGGTGCTGCCATTTTAGCGACGTGGACGGTCGGTACTGCTCTTTTTGCGACGTGGACGGTCGGTGCTGCCATTTTACCGGCGTGGACGGTCGGTGCTGCTCTTTTTGCGACGTGGACGGTCGATGCTGCCCTTTTTGTGACTTGGACGGTCGGTGCTGCCCTTTTAGCGACGTGGACGGTCGGTGCTGCCCATTTTGCGACGTGGACGGTCGCTACTGCCATTTTAGCGACGTGGACGGTCGGTGCTGCCCTTTTTGCGACGTGGACGGTCGATGCTGCCCTTTTTGCGACTTGGACGGTCGGTGCTGCCCTTTTAGCGACGTGGACGGTCGGTGCTGCCCTTTTTGCGACATGGACGGTCGATGCTGCTATTTTAGCGACGTGGACGGTCGGTGCTGCCCTTTTAGCGACATGGACGGTCGGTGCTGCCCTTTTTGCGACGTGGATGGTCGGTGCTGCCCTTTTTGTGACGTGGAGGGTCGGTGCTGCCCTTTTAGCGACGTGGACGGTCGATGCTGCCATTTTAGCGACGTGGACGGTCGGTGCTTCCCTTTTTGCGACGTGGACGGTCGATGCTGCCATTTTAGCGACGTGGACGGTCGATGCTACCATTTTAGCGACGTGGACGGTCGATGCTGCCCTTTTTGCGACTTGGACGGTCGGTGCTGCCCTTTTAGCGACGTGGACGGTCGGTGCTTGATTTGACTTTCTCTGCTTCTTGCAGTGTCAGGGATGAACTTGACTTGCTCCGCTTCTTGTGGTGTCGAGATTGGATTCTGATTTGCTCCGCTTTCTGCGGTGTCGGAGTTGAAGTTGAGTTGTTGATTGTGATTTGGATTGACATCAGCATCGCCATACTGGAATATGGTACCAGGAACGAATCATCATTTGCTATGAGAGGATTTGGGAATTGGTTTTGGTTTGGCATCAGCATCGCTGCACTGGAATATGGTACCAGGAGCGAATCATCATTTGCCATGAGGAGATTTCCCTCGTTCCCAGTTTAACGACTTAGGGGTCATCTGTTCCCAGTTTAACGACTTAGGGGGTCATCTGTTCCCAGTTTAAAGACTTAGGGGTCTATTGGATTGGAGTTTGGGAGTTTGGGGTTAGGACAGGCATCAGCGTTGCTAACACTGAAGCACACGTGCCAGGAGCAATTCATCATTTGCCTATTCCTGTTGGGGGAGCGATGGCTTAGGAGACAGGTTTAGGTCCCTATCGCCTAAGGCTTTTCAATTTTATGGGCCGTGAGGGTCCCATAAAAGCATTTTCTCCCTACGAGTCGTAAGGATCCCGCAGGTGTATTTTCTCCTTAGGAGTCGTGAGGACTCCTAAGTGTGTTCTTCCTTTATGAGTCGTAGGGATCCCACAAAGGTTTGTTCTCCTCATGTATCGTGAGGATACATGAGTGGGTCTTCTCAATGGGGCATCATTCCAAAGGCGGAGACCAGCCGCGTAATTGGTGATTGTGGTGGGGCATGGGTACGACGAGAATTATTTGAGCCCGTGGATTGTATATGGCAGTCAACTTAGGGACTGGCCGTAGGGCTGGCGAATTTTGAGAAATTAGATTTTGGTTGGCGTCTGCATCGCTACACTGCAATATGGTACCAGGAGCGACTCATCATTCGCCGTTTGGAGACTTGGAATTTGGATCTTGTTTGGCATCAGCATTGCTGCACTGGAATAATGCCAGGAGCAACTCATCATTTGCCTTAGGAGGACTTGGGATTTGGGTCGGCATCAGCACCGCTAACACTGAAGCGAAATGCCAGGAGCGACTCATCATTTGCCGTTGCCCGTTGTGGAAGGATGGCTTAGGAGACAGGTTTGGGTCCCTATCACCTAAGGTTTTTCAATTTTATGGGCCGTGAGGGTCCCATAAAAGCATTTTCTCCCTACGAGTCGTAAGGATCCCGCAGGTGTATTTTCTCCTTAAGAATCGTGAGGATTCCTAAGCGTATTGCTCCTTTGTGAGTCGTAAGGATCTCACGCAGGGTTTTCTCCTCACAAGGTCGAGAGGACTTTGCGAGTGTATTTCATCTCTTTTCACGAGTTTGCGTCCTTTCGGGTTTTCACAGACCCGCCGGTAGTCCTGCTGTTTTTACTCACGGAGCCCTTTCGGGTTTTCATCCGTGCCCGTTTTGCTTGTGGACATACCGTTTATTATTTTTTTTATTTCTTTTAGTTTTCTTTTCTTCTTCTTTTTTTTTCTTTTTCTCTTTTTTTGCCGCTGGTGGGACTTTAAAAGTAGTCTCACCGGCAGGATTTGGGAGAGATAGGGGTCATTTACGCCCGTGGATTGTATACGGTTTTGCAGGATGTATGATCCAGACCGTAGGGCTGATGTGCTCAATTCGCCTACGACTTGGAGCATTCACGTGTAGTATTTCTTGAGATATCGGCTATTGATGGGTGGCATGGGCCTTTCTCCCTCGGCGCTTATTAGTTGGTAGGATCCTCCGTCAAACACTTTCTCGATGACGTATGGTCCTTCCCAGTTTGGCTCGAATTTTCCCTTGGCATGTCGATTGGGGATGATCGGTCTTTTGAGGACCAACACCAATTCACCTTTCTTGAAAGCGCGGAGACGGGTTATCTTGTCATAGGCCCGTGATATTTGGGCTCGGTATAGCTCTAGACTTTGCTGCACCGCGAGCCTCTTTTCTTCGAGGGCATTGAGTTTCTCAAGTCGAAGGAGCACGTTTTCCTCCTCCGTCAACTCATGCTGAACGGCCATTCTTAAGCTTGGAACTTCGACTTCGAGGGGGAGGACCGCCTCCACTCCGAAGAGCAATGAGTATGGAATGGACTGAGTTGGAGTACGGTGCGTGGTACGATATGCCCAAAGCGCCTCGTGAAGCTTGAGATTCCAGTCCCTCTTGTTGGCTGAAGCATTTTTCCTCAGGAGCTTGCATAGAGTCTTATTGAAGGCTTCGGCGAGCCCATTGGCTCTTGGATTATAGATGGAGGAATATCTCCAGTCTATCTTGTGCTGAGTAGCGAACCTTGAGACATTGAAGCTCTTGAAAAAGGCCCGTTGTCAGAAATAATTCTTCTTGGTGTACCGAAGCGGTATAGAATATTATGCTGGAAGAATGTCAGAATATCTTTTGTCTTGACTTCTTTTAGCGGGACAGCTTCAGCCCATCTGGAGAAGTAGTCTGTCGCGGCCAGTATGAACCGGTGGCCTTTGGATGACGGAGGATCAATTGGGCCAACAATGTCGGTGCCCCAGACTTCGAAGGGCCACGACGCCACCGTAGGATGCAACGGATTGGGATGCTTGTGAATGAAATCACCATGGATTTGGCAGATCTAACATTTCTTTGCATGCTCTCCGCAATCCCGTATCATGGTGGGCCAGTAATACCCAAGCCGTTTGATTTGAAGTCGCATCTTGGGGCCAGATTGGTGAGCACCGCAAACGCCCGAGTGAACATCTTTCATGACCTTTTGGGCTTCGGCCAATGACAAACACCTGAGCCAGAGTTGGTCATATGACCTGCGGTATAACGTATCATTTACAAACACGTATCGGAGAGCTCTTTTCTTCAGCTGAATCCTCGCAGATTTTTCTTCGGGCAGCTTGTCGTATCGGAGGTACTCTATGAAGGGTTCTCTCCAATCGGGCTCGTCTTGGATGATCGAAGCTTCTTCGGCAGGACTGCTCTCCTGTTCCGCGTTTTCCTCTTCTCGTAGAGAGACTGGGGGTAGAATTTGTCGGCTCCTGACTGTGATCAAAATTTCGTCCATGTCAGGATCAGCCAGCTCCTTGGCTAGGCGAGCGAGTATATCGGCTTTTCCGTTCAATACTCTAGGGACTCTTGTTAATTCAATGTGAGTGAACCGTTTCATGAGTTCCACCACCCGGCTTCTGTACCGAGCTAACTCAGGTTTGTATATCTTATAGTTGCCGCTTACTTGGTTGACGACAAGCTGGGAGTCACCGTAAACCCGTAATCGAAGGATTTCCATTTCTATGGCGAGCTCCAAACCAGCTATCAGAGCTTCATACTCGGCCTCATTGTTTGTGCAAGGCTCGGTGAGAGCAAAAGAGCGCCGTAGGGTTCCCATTGATGGCGTGATGAACACCAATCCTATCCCTGCCTTTATCTCCGGAACGCTTGATTTACTGGAGGTCCTTATTGATGAGGCTACATCGAAGTAGAGCTCCCAACATGGCCCATCTTCCTCGAGGTGCAGCACTTGTTCGTCGGGTAACTCACAATTTAGCGGTAACCCTTCTGGTATGGGATGAGCAGCGAGAAAGTCTGCAAGAGCTTGCCCTTTTACTGCTTTCTGAGGAGTATAAACTATGTCAAACTCAAGTAGCATGACAGCCCATCTTGTCAATCTGCCGGCTAGGCTTGCTTTGGTCATCAAGTGTTTGAGCGGGTCAACCTTGGAGATCAGCATAACCCGATGAGCCAGCAGATAGTGCCTCAGCTTTTTCACAGCAAATATCAGAGCCAAGCATTGCTTTTCGATTGGGAAATAGTTGTGTTCCGCCCCGACTAGAGTTCGACTGAGGTAGTAGAGGGCATTTTCCTTTCCCTCCTCGTTATTCTGGACAAGGAGCGCACCGAGTGACTCATCTAGCGCGGCAGTGTAGAGAATCAGCGGTTTATTTGGAATGGGAGCGGCCAGCACTGAAGGGTGCAACAAGTATTGTTTGATACTTTCGAACGCTGCTTGACATTCGGCATCCCAAATAAAAGAAGCTCCTTTCTTCATGAGCTTTGAGAAGGGCCTACATCTCCCCGATAAATTTGAGATAAACCTCCGTATATAAGCAAGCTTGCCTTGAAAAGATCTTAGCTGCGTCAGACTCTTCGGAGGGGGCATGTCCATGATGGCCTTTATCTTTGATGGGTCAACTTCGATCCCTCGATGTCGAACTATGAAGCCCAGGAATTTTCCCGATGACACGCCAAAAGCGCATTTCAGAGGATTCATCTTCAGGTTAAATTCCCTCAGTCTGGTGAGGACGGTCCTAAGATCCTGCATATGATCGGCCTTGGTTTTAGTCTTAACGACCAGATCATCAACATAACATTCGACAACTTTATGAATTAGGTCATCGAAGATATTGGTCATTGCCCTTTGATATGTAGCACCTGCGTTCTTCAATCCGAACGGCATCACCTTGTAGCAATATATTCCGATCGGGGTTCGAAATGCTGTGTGCTTCTCATTCTCAGGCGACACCTTGATCTGATTGTATCCAGAAGAGCCATCCATAAAGATGAACAGCTCGTAATTTGAGGTGTCATCGACCATCATTTCCATGACCGGTAGCGGGAAGTCGTCTTTAGGACATGCCTTGTTGAGGTCCCTGAAATCGACACAAACTCGGATCTGCCCATTTTTCTTCTTCACTGGGACTATGCATGCGATCCAGTCCGCATATTTCTCTTCCCTGATGAAGCCGGCATCGATGAGCTTCTTAGTTTCCTCGATGACCTTTTCTTCTAGTTCCCTTCTCATTCTTCGAGGAGCTTGTTTGACTGGCTTAGCATCAGAAGATATAGCCAACTTATGTACGGCCACTTCAGGGGAAAGGCCAGGCATTTCTTTGTATGTCCACACGAAGCAGTCGACGAACTCATGAAGCAGGGAAATTATCTGCGCTTTCATTTCCTCTGACAAGAGCGAGCTGATGTAGGTCGGCCTTGGATTATCGGGCGTTCCTAAGTCAATCTCGGTTAGCTCGTCAAAGGTTGCTTGTCCGCCATCTTCGAGCTCTTGAGGAGCTTCTTCTGGCTCGGCTATCTCGTCATCATCATTTGATCTTTCGCTGGCCTCACCAATATGGATCATGTAGCACGCTTTGGAATCAAGTTGAATGTAGCTTATGCCCCGTCTATCTGGAATTCGTCCATCGATGAGTGCTCGGACCTGGGGCGGATACCATAGCCCTTCGTAAAACTTTGCTTCGGGCTCCGTTTGATATAACCGGCATCCGCACTTTTTAAAGTATTCCCGCATCTCGGGCGCATAATATCTGGGATTGAGGACGGCTCTTATGCCTCTCTCATAGGGAAGGCACGTGACAGAAAGATCGTTCGGGTGCACAACAGGGTTTGACCTATAAAACAGGATGCCCTTCTGTCCATTTTTCCTCCCGGGCACGTAGAAAGTTTTCAGCTGGTCCACGGTAGAGACTGACAATGCATCGAGCTCTTTGCACATCCGTTCCGGCACCCTTGTGATGGCCAAGGATCCTTCTGCGACTTCGAAGGTCTCTCGTAGTTTCGCTTGCTGCATGGGGGTCCAATCTGCACAGCTGTTGCACGGCAGGTCCTCTTCTTCTGACTCTTCAGTGTCACTGCCGAGATGAGGGCGGACATTGCTGCTAGATGGGCCTTCAGTAACAGATTCGTCCGTATCGCTGCTGAAACGAGGGCGAGTTTTACGGAAGGACGGGCTTCCAGCGTCGGACTCATCAGTGTCGCTGCCGAAATGCGGGCGCACTTGGGCGTTTTTGCTTTTGAAAGTGACAGCCGGCGCAGATTTTCTTTTGAGTCTTGGGGCCGGTCTATCCTCAGTCAGTTGTGGCTTAGCATTTTGGTGGTTCATAAAGTACCGAGAATCTTCATAGCGGACTTCATGCACACCGAACGGCTGGATGTCTCCGTCAATGCGTCTTTCTTCGCCATTTTTAGTATACTTCATGCATTGATGGAGAGTTGACGGAATGATGCCGTAATCGTGGAGCCACGGCCGCCCCAAGAGAATCTTATAAGACGTGTCTGCGTCGATCACGTATATCTTAGTTTCAGTTTGCAGATCCCCGAATTTGATTGGCAAAGCTATAGACCCCAGAACTTGCTGGCAATTTTGGTTGAAGCCTTGAATGACAATCCTTTCCCTTGACAGGTGTCGGACGTCCATTGACAAACTCTTCAGAGTTCGCAAGTTCATGATGTTCACTGAGGACCCCGGATCAATCAATATGCGATTAATTCGATCTCCGTCGCTGTACCCGGTCACGTAAAGCGGCCGATTGTGCTCAGCTGTTCCCAGTAGCAAGTCTTCATCCTTAAATGTGACTGCGGCGGCATGCAAAGCGTGCTGAGCTTCTTTCATATTAATTTCTGCAAAGTGAGCCTGATACCGCTCGGGGTTTTGTAGAGCGTGAATAAGAACATCTCTAAGCTCCTTAGATAGGACCAAGACGTCGTAGATGCTCAGGAGAGACGGAAGCCTTCGAAGGTGAGCCAAGACATTATAGTCTACTGGGGAAGGACTCGAGTTTTCATCAGCCGGTTCTCCGCCATCTTCATCATTAGCCACCTGTTTTCCCTTTCCTTTTGGGGCATTGCCCTGATTTGGCGGTAGAGCCCTGCCGCTTCTGAGCTGGATTTGGTTGGCTTTTGTGGCGAGCTCCTCGTCCTTTTCAGGAAAACAGAGCTCATCCTCAGAGTCGCTACCAAGATGGATGGCGTAGCAGGTCACTACTGGGATCTCTTCATTGGAGTCTTCTTCTGACTCCTCCAGAATTTCAGCCGCTTGTACAGGGAGGAACTCTTTTAATTGAACCAAAGTTCTTTCCTTCTGTTCATATTCTTTGAGGGAATCGATATATTTTTGAATGGCCGATCTCCCTGCAGACTCCTTTTCGTGCCGAGACGCACTTTTTTTCTTCTTGAGCTTCTTGGATGTTGAGCGTGATGGAGCCGTATTGGCAGTTGGACTGGTAGGCTTCTTCTGCCCTTCCCATTCTGTCCTGGGCTCTTTCCGAATTAGCTTTATCATCTTCTTCGTCTTGTTAGATATGTGCGTACTCCACGGAGACCGCGATGAGTCCGTTTCATCCCTCAGGGCAGCGGGTTCGGCTGTCTGCTCCCAGAAGGCTTCAACTTCTGTCTGTATAAAGTTGGTGGTTGCAACTTGATTGTTCACCAACACACTTTTGGACAGCTCTATCTCTCCAGCCTTGTACTGCTTCTCGACCCAGTCTTTGAAGATATAGCAATCCTCGATCGCATGGCTTACTACTCAGTGGTACGGGCAATACAGAGGATTGTCAGTCATTTTTGCTTCTTGGGGTCTTTTCGACTCCGGCAATTGTAGGCCGTTGTTCAAGGCATCTTTAAATATCTTGCGGACCTTGTCCCTTCTGAAAGAGTAAACCTTGTTCTTTTTCTCCTCTAGGGAGGGCCCATCTCCTCCCAGCAATGGCTTTCGAGACCGGTTAGTTTAGGATTCGGCCGCCCTTCGCTTTTCTTCATTGTCGGACGCATTGAAGACATTGGTACTGCTGGAACTCCCGCTTCTACGGTTGTCGTCCCGCTTGCTTTTCCAAGTTTTGTCTCTCTGAGAATCCGGCGGAGACTCCTGCTTCGAGCGTTCCAGCATTTGGACTTTCTTGGTTACCTCCTGAAATGTCTTGAGGCCTGCCGTACACAAGAATGGGACCATCCAATTGCTGAGGTTCCTAATGAGAAGGCTGACGGACTGGTCCTGCTCCAGCGGCGGTTCGCACTTGACTGTGAGATTACGCCATCGAGCGATAAAGTCGGTATTGCTTTCATTCTTCCCCGGCTTGGTCCTCACAAGGTCGGCAATGGAGATTTTATCACTGACACTCATGAACCTTTGCCGAAACAGGGACTCCATTTGGGCAAAGGTAATGACGGACCCGTCCGGTATACTCGCATACCAGTCGAAGGCGACGCCAGTCAGGCTGTTGACAAACTGACGAAGAAGGAGCACGTCATTGCCCCCTGCATTTCCGCACTATACTTTGAAGTGGGCGACGTGCTGATTTGCATTCCCCGTACCATCAAATCTTCCGAACTTAGGAATGACGTAGCCGCTTAGGAACTCAATCAGATCGTACTGCGCGGGATATGGCCGTCCACTACTGCCGATTTCTTTCTGAGCTTCAGCTTCGGCCACCAATGTTTTAACCTTGCTGGTGACCAAATCCATTATCCGATCCTGTGTTAGCGGGATAGTGCTATCTAGGGCCAAGGCGTCCCCAGAAACGGAGTGTGGCCGGCTTTCATGCGGCTCGACCAGTCTTGGTCCCAAAGGAACAGGCATTGGCTGCCTCGGATTGTCATCATCCGGCTGATTAGTAGCGGCTTGTGCTTGATTGGGAGGCGCTCGAGCAATTTGAGCCGTAAGCTGCATCACCACGTTCGTTAAGTCGTCAATCTTCGAATAGAGGTTGGCCATCTCTTTATCTTTGCTCCTGAGCTGTTTTCGAAGCTCTTGAAGCAGCTCTTGCTCCGCAGTCCTGGGGCGGAAAGTCGGCTCTTCCTCGCTGTCCGAGCTTGACTCTGCATGGACCGAGGGGTCTTTCTGCCTATCATCCTCATCGAGAGGGTTTTCTTCATCCAGCGGGGGCGGCTGTTCTTGGGCGGCGGCAACCACATTCAGGCTAGATTGGGCTTGGGATGGGGTGGCCCCATCCTTGCTTTTGCTGCGAAGGTTGTCGCTGGGGTGCCCGCCCGCCATATAGACCGTATGGATGATATATCCGGCCGTCTTTCGATCATTGGCGGCTGATTTCACGGATCGCCGTCTTGACCCCCTTGC
Source organism: Agapanthus africanus (assembly GCA_030015575.1). Lineage (NCBI taxonomy): Eukaryota > Viridiplantae > Streptophyta > Magnoliopsida > Asparagales > Amaryllidaceae > Agapanthus > Agapanthus africanus. Next base: position 78,236,269 of record CM057339.1, on the reverse strand, counting down.
TTCGGTAGCTGGTAGTCGATTGAAAGCGGCTGGCCTAACCAGCTTCTTGAATGGTGCTGGCACTTCTTTTCTGGATTTGCCCCGCTGCTTTCGTGCGGCACAGAGCGCCTGATAGACCCTTGAAGAGACAGTGTCATACTTTTTCTGTTGGGGCCGGGACACGTCTCTTTGTAGCACTGTTCGGACCGCTGTCTTCTTGATTCTGACGGTCATGGCATTTTTCTGAACCTACTTCAGAGGCTCGAAGGAATTGCTGATTCTTACGTCCGACTCAGTCGTCGTCGCAGGGCAACCCTGCACTTGGAACTTCACACGATTCCATTTGGCCGAAGCCCTGGCCCACTTGTTGGCTTGATACCTGAGCCGCTTCTTCCTTAACTTTTCTGTTCTAAGTGCCTGGCAGACTTCGGCTCTTTGGGAAGACGCCGCAGACCGGGCGATGGAGGGCCTTGGAGATACGCTCGATTGTGCATTTGTTGGAGTCATCGCCTGAGCTCGTCCGCGACATTTGATGTTGCCCTTCGCACCGGAAGTCTTGCCCCCAGCTGAAGCGCCAGGGAGTCGTTCAGACACCTTCTTAAGTTTCGGTTGTGGTGCCTTAGCAATCACAACATTCGGCCTCTTGTCCCTTGGGACCGGCTTGGCCACCTGTTCCGCCGGGATTTCCGCCAGATGAGCGCTTCCGGCAGGGTAGATGATGACGGAACCAAACTGGCGGGGCGGTTCCTCCCACTGTCGACTGAGGCTTGCGGGGAGAACCACACGAGCGTTGATCTTAACCACGTACGGAATCGGGGTCACGCTGGAAGCTGAATTCGTCTGGGGAGACATTGTCGTCGAAGGTTGATCGCTGCACGGAAAAAAAAACATCATTTCAGTATAGGCAATCGATATGTATATTGATTGAATTCGCATGAACGTTTAACCCGAAATATGGGAGGAGAGATAGGTCCCACCGGGCGTGCCAGAACCTGTAGGGTGTTTTTCGTCACCCCATTGAGATGAGAATACGCGCGCGCTTGTCAGGCGCATTACAGATTCCCCCTGCCTAGGGTAGGCTGGGATTTATTGATTGTGGAGATCCGGATCTCCGGCAGCCGCGGACTAAGCTGCCGTTAATTACCCCTCGCATTTGGAGCGAAAGAACCTCCGATTGACGGGTTAAACTGGTCATGCGAACTCAATATGCAATGCGTTGGTCTGTGTGTATTTTTATTGTTTTGTTCCACTTGTAAAAAAAAGGATATATATGTATATATATTTTCTATATATAAAAACAAAAATAAATAAGTAAATAAATATTTAGAGAATTTTTTTTAATTTATTATATATTTTTTTTAATTTTAAAATATTATTTATAATTTATTTTTATTTATTTAATATTTATTTTAAATAAAAAAAGAAGGAAGAAAGAAGAAAAGAAAAGAGAATTTTTTTTTTTGAAAAAAAATAGAGTCACATGTTAGCATGTGACCCCTCATATGAGGGGGGGGTCACATGCTAGCATGTGACATGGAGGGTCATATGTTAGCATGTGACCACTCATGTGAGGGGGGGGTCACATGCTACTCATGTGAGGGGGGGGTCACATGCTAGCATGTGACATGGAGGGTCACATGCTAGCATGTGACCACTCATGTAAGAGGGGTCACATGCTAGCATGTGACCCCTTACATGCTAAGGGGAAAACACATGCTAGCATGTGACATGGAGGGTCACATGCTAGCATGTGACCCCTCACATGCTAAGGGGGAGCCACATGCTAGCATGTGACCCCTCACATGCTAGCATGTGAAAGGGGGTCACATGCTAGCACGTGACCCCTCACATGCTGGGGGCAAAAAGGTTTTTTTTTTTTAACATGGAGTTCAACTCCAAAAGAATTTTATATGGCTAAAAAAAATATAATGTGGAGTTAGACTCCCAAAAAAAAAGTATTTTTTTTGTGGAGTTAAACTCCAAAAGAATTTCTGTAGTGGAGTTAAACTCCAAAGGAATTTTATTTGTGGAGTTGAACTCCAAAAGATTTTTAAATGCGGAGTTGAACTCCGAAAGAATTTTATATGGAGTTCAACTCCTAAAAAGATTTAATATGGAGTTAAAACTCCAAAAAAAAAAGATTTTTACTGTGGAGTTAAACTCCAAAAGAATTTTTGTAGTGGAGTTAAACTCCAAAATAATTTTCCTGGTGGTGGAGTTGAACTCTAAAAGAATTTTATTTATGGAGTTGAACTCCAAAAGATTTTCTCCTTTCTCCTCTGGTTGCTGGATCTTGAAGATCAAGAGAGATGAGATTTTAAAAACCTCTTCTTTTTAAGATCTAATGGAAGATCTGAGTTCCCCTTTATGGGTTTTATGGTGAAAAACTATTTAGTTTTATAAAATGAAGAGTAAAACTCTTGATTTAATTCAAAAAAAAGAAGAAGGTGTTGGAACCTTGAGGAAGGAGAAAAGATCTCAGATCTAGAAAATTTTTGGAGAGAGAAAAAGTTGTTGAGATATTTCATTGTCTTTGCCTTTATAGGCTATACACTTTACACATAGCCCCTTGGGCTTCACAAAATGGCATTTTGCCTATCCCATGGCTCATGTGTCATTTCTTTTTGCACATAAGCCATGGGCTTTACAAAAATTTTGCTTTATGCCTATTTTTCTTACATTTATCCATAAAAATGAAATAAAAGAAATACAACAAAATTGTTTATTACAAAAATTTTATCTTGGCGTGGGGGTAGGCCAGCCGCTTCATGTTCTGGCTCGACCCGGGTATGGGCCCACTGGATCTGGGCTTGGGCCCACTTGGCTTGGAGTTGACTTGGATTTTGACTTGGTCAACCGGGGTGTAAATTTTTACCCCAACACCTATGAGAATACTGCTGTCATTGAACTCCTTATATTTGTCAAACAACTCTTTTTTGAGACACATATGATAAGAACATCCGGAGTCAAGTATCCAAGTATCAGAATTTTCTTCCTTCCCGATATGTAGTGCGAGTACATCACACAGATCTTCTGCTGTGGTCGCAACACCGGCTTGATCCGAACTCTTTGTACTGGCACATTTATCTTTCTTCTCCAACAACTATCTGTACTCTTGGCATTGCTTCTTCATATGCTCTTCCTGTTTGATAAAGAAGCACGGTTCGCCTTCTCGCTCGGATGATTTGGATTTCCTCTTATGCTCTTGCCTCCGATTTTAGTCTTCGACCTTCCTTTTTCATCGGCAAACAACCCTGATGACTCCTCTGATGGATTTGATTTCTTCATGATTTCATTGTTGAAAAACGTAGCTGTAACCTCCTCCATCTTAGGAGTCTCCTTCGCATAGAGAATTGTTATCACCAAATGTCTACACGAATTTGGAAGCGAAGAAAAGAGCAAAAGCACTTGGCCGTCCTCCTCTAACTTTACTTCAAGACATAAAAGATCACTGACCATCTTGTTGAAGTTATTTAAGTGGTCGTGAATTGGAGTACATTCCTTCATGCGTAGACCTTAAAGTTGCTTCTTTAAATATAATTTGTTAGACAAAGACAGTTATATACAAGCCCTCTAGGTTCAAGCATAAACTTGCCGCAGAAGTTTCTTTCATGATGTTACACATCACGTTATCCGCCAGACAAAGCTCTATCGTGCACTGTGGCCTCTGATCCATATCTTGCCATACATCATCTGCCATGTCAGTAGGTTTCTTACCGCCAAAAGTTTTAAACAGCCCTTCTTTTACAAGAAGTGCCTTAACCCTTCTCTGTCACATCAAGAAATTCTTTTTCCCATTAAATTTCTCCACCTCGAACTTGATGCTATTGATCTCGTTATGCATCATCCTTAATTCTGAAGCAAATTTTTTTCCCTCGGATCCTTATGAACCAATTCAGTAGAATCGCAATTTAAGAAGATGGGGAGCGGACACAAGCGTCGTCACCCACCGTAGATTTAGATCGTAAAGCCAAAGAAAGAGCTCTGATACCAGTTGTCGTGACTTGGTGCACAGCGGAACACCAACACCCGATCTAAACTAAGATCTCTTTTACCAGATAACAACTTAAACAAACGTAAAATCAAATAACACAAGAGATTCGGGAAAAAGGGAAGAATTCTTTATTGGAACTTTAGAGAAAAAAGAAAAACCTTACAAAACATTAAAAAACCATCTCCTTATAGATCTCCAATGAGATGTTCCTTTCTCTCTCTCAAAGCTCTCCTTAATGGTGTCTTGATCCCTTATGGAGTCGCAGTTTCGTCTCCTTTAAATTTTATGATCAAGCCACACTTTAAACTTTAACCCTAGCATCCTATTTATAGCACAAATACAATATGAAATATATAGATTATTTAAAATCGCCAAAAAGAGTTCAATTTAAATATGAACCTCATCAAGTTATGTGAAGAGTGAGGACTGCAGATATCCTCTAAGTTCTCCAAAGGTAATGAAATGCCATCATATTATGACCCTTTGAAAACGTAAAATTATTTTTCATCAATCTATTTCATAATGCATGATTTGTAGGTTACAATCTAATAAAATTTACCTTCAAGGGCTTGGAACGATCTTTCTGAACCCAGTAGTTTCAGGGCAATGGGTTGATCTGGTCCAAAAACTTCACCAGATGCAAGCTGAAATGTTAAATTATAATAATCAGCACATTAGCAATTTTGTGCAACAAAGCACATCAAATTTTCACAACGGTGTGCGACATAAATAGATGTACAGGTTCTTATTTTAGCAAGAATTAAATTATTAGTAGATTTTTATTTTTTATTTTTGAACTGGTCCATAAAGAGAGTAGAAACCAGAGCTTAAAGAAAATGTGAACTCTCTTGATTTTTGAGTCACTAATGTCCACTATATATATAGGTTGTACAATGATTTGATTTGCAATAATATAAGTAGAAACAAATTATTCATATAATTACAATCACAAGATTTTATGGATTAATTAATATGATTCTATGAATATCAAATCGATTAATACCATAAATAATAAGTCAATGGTGTAATTGATATGAATACCATGAATAGGGATTTCATATCATTTACTGCCAAGAATAGCAACATCAATTGGTGTAATTGATATGAATAGCATGAATAGAGATTTCATATCAATTACTACCAAGAATAGGAACATCAATTATGCTATCACATTATTTTATCAGCATCCCTCAAGCGAAGCCGGTCGGGCAGAGATACAATGAGCTTGATACTAAGTAAACGATGCCGCCGTCGAGGTAAGCCTTTAGTGAAGATGCCAACTAACTATCCTGTAGTGTTCACATAGCGAACCGCCAAGGTCTTTCTGACAACTCGTTCTCGAAGGAAGTGATAATCTATTTCTACATGTTTAGTGCGACCATGAAATACAGGATTTGCATCCATATAAGTGGCACTATATTATCGCACCAAATAGTAGGAGTGTGCCTAAGTTGGAGGCCGAGATCTTGAAACAGTTGTGGTATCCGTACCAGCGCGGCAGCAGTATGAGCAAGCGAGCGATACTCTGATTCAGCATTGAAACGAGCCACGGTAGATTGCTTCTTGGCACACCAAGATACAAGATTATGCCTGATGAAAATGCAATAGCCTGTGTATGAGCGACGATCATGGGGGCAGTCAGCCCAATCGGCATTAGAGAAAGTGAAAAGAGAGGACATTTTCCTCGAAGAAAAATGCAGGACGTGATTGTGCCTTTAAGATAAGATAAGATCTGCTTGATTGCTATCCAATGGGCAGTGGTTGGCGTGTGAAGAAATTGGCATGCTTGATTGACTGTAAAGGTAATGTCTGGTCGTGTCATGTTGACATATTGCAATGCACCAACAATGATACGGTACAAGATGGGATCGGGTAAAGGGCCACCCTTATGCTTGGACAATTTTTTATTGGATGGAGTGGGGGTTGAGAGAGGGTTTACACCATCTAATGCATATCGCCTGAGAACATCTATATATTTGGATTGAGAGAGATGAAGACCATCCTGTGTAAACGGAGTTTCAATTTCGAGAAAATAATGTAGCACACCAAGATCTTTAATAGCGAAGTGTTGCCCCATAGAGGATGTAGCCCTGCTAATGCAAAGGGATGCCGAAGAACGAAAGAAAATAAGTCAAACAGAGTTCAACGTAACAGATGAGAGATACTTTGCTGGTTTATGGGCCAAGATACGCGGCAGAATGTCTGTGAGACTAAAAAGATAGGGTTCGCGGATATCACGTCATGTAAAGATGTGGCTGAGTTCCCGATGATGATTATCATCGACATACATAAGTATGTAAAGGATGTTATGCTTATCATGATAGATAAAGAGTGAAGGATCAGCTATAGAATCACGGCAGCAAAGGTGCCGAAGTAGCTGATAAAAGGTGCCGAAGTAGCTGATTGAGCCGGTGGAATCAAGCCCGAGGTGCTTTCTTAAGCCCATATAATGATTTGTGTAGGTGGCAAACAAGGTTAAGAAACCGCTTATCAACAAATCCGGGTGGCTAAGACATGTAGACTTCCTCTTGAAGAAATCCAAGCAAAAAAGCATTTTGAACATCGAGTTGTCGAATCTCCCAGCCTTACGAGAGTGCAATAGTAAGAACATAACGAATTGTGACCGGTTTGATAACCGGACTAAAAGTCTCATTATAGTCAACACTGGCTTGTTGACGAAAACATTTCGCAACAAGACGCGATTTGTAGCGCTCAATGGAGCCATCTGCTTTGTGCTTGAGTTTAAACACCCACTTGCAACCAATGATATTCTTATTAGAAGGTGCGGGAACAAGACTCCAAGTACGATTCTTTTGAAGAGCATGAAATTCCGCATCCATATTAGCGCGCCACTCCGGTACTCGAACAACCTTAGTGGAGCACGTAGGCTCAGCAATATCAAGAGAAGAGTTGAGACATAAAGGGTAACGAGTAGCAGAAAGTGCTCAAGGTTTTAAATTTCCGGTCATGGATTGTGTGACCATAGGATGATTAGCAAGTGAAGCAGCAGGGCATGGGTTAGGTTCTTGAATAGAGGTAGCGGGAACATGCGGCGTTGGTGGGTCTGGTGCAGAGCTATTTGCATATGGACTGGGCTCAGGTAAACTAGGCACACTTGAGATGGGTGTAGGTGTGGAAGATGGTGAGACGGACAACAATGAAGTGAAGAAAGAGGCGGCATGGGTAATAACGCAGGTGTTGTAGAAGATTCGGATGTTGTTTGCTTTCATCTATGATTTGCATAAGGAAAGCAAGTCTCGTCAAATATTACACGAGGAGAGAGGAAAACCCGCCCGGTTGGAACATGATATCATTTATAACCCCTGTAATCAGACAAATACCCAAAAAAAATACATTGAGCTGACCGATAATCTAGCTTATTAGGGTTATAAGGTCGTAAGTAAGGGTAGCATGCACATCCAAAAATGCAAAGAGTCATAATATGGCAGTTTACCATAAAGACTTTCTAATGGATTTATCCAACCAATTGGACGAAGTGGTAGACGATTAATAATGTAGACGGTTGTATGAAACACGGAATCCCAAAAATGTCGAGGAAGATATGCATGTGCCATGAGAGCAAGACCGGTCTCCATGATATGGCGATGCTTGCGTTCCACAACTCCGTTTTGCGGAGGGGTGTGGGGCAAGATAGCCTATGGCGGATACCATGTTGCGTAAAGAATTCTTTGAAGAGTGTGCTGACGAACTCTCCACCACCATCGGTTTAGAAAGACTTAATCATTTTGTCGTGTAATTTTTCAATTTGCGCTTTGAACCTAACAAATATATTAAATACATCCGCCTTGGAAGAAAGTGGGAAAAACCATGTATAATGAGTATATGCATTCACAATAGATAAATAATATTTGAAGCCATTAATAGAAATGTCATGTGTTGGACCCAAACATCCGCAAACAACAATTCAAAAGGTTGAGTAGCGGAAATAGGCAAATTTGAAAATGGCAGCCTATGTGATTTTCCAAGTTGACATGAATGACAAACATAATCTGAAACAGAACTTACAATCGGTAGATTGCTTTTATTTATTAGGTGGTGCATAACATTGGTGGAAGCATGTCCTAGTCGGCGATGCCAAACTGAAGCATACCTACAGAGACCAAGAAATCCCGTCATGTGAGAGGCCTTATTGTGCGGAGATCGTGAAAATGGTAAGACAGAGTCCGCCTCTACTCGATCCCTGCATGAGTATTCTTCCCGTTCTCCGATCCTAAATGTGAAGAGTGAAATTCCACGGCACAATCATTATCACGAGTAAGTTGTGAGATGGACAATAAGTTCTTCACAAGTTTAGGCACATGCAATGCATTTTGCAAATGTAGATGAGAGAAAAGATTGGTAGTACCGAGATTACGAATAGACAAACATGTTCCATTGCCCAACAGAACTTGGTCGGTCCCATTATAAGGAACATAGTCGGTCAGCGTGTTCAAATCAGATGTCATATGATTGGTGGCTCCTGAATCAGGATACCAGAGAATATCAGAAGTACCCGGCATAGAGTCGGCTGTTCAGAATGATAAACTTGGTCATAGCAGAAAGAACACCCTCATGCTATGCTATGTGACCTTTCCCATTGCAAATCTGACATATTGGTGTAGAGCCACGATCTCTATTTTGAAAGTTATCACGACCAGGGTTGAAGGGCTGGTTTTGAGTGCCGCGGCCGCGGCCGCAACCGCGACCACGATATTGACCGTGACCACCATTAAAGGATCCACGAGCATCATTAGGATTTGATAGTCCATGTGAAGGGCGCTGATTTTTATTGTTCATGGCGGTATTAGCTGATGCACAAGTCAGATCCAAGGAGGCAAGTTGAATTGTAAGAGTCAATGTTCTTGCATAAGGAGGATATCGTTCAATTCCTCAAGCTCCAAAGGCTCCAATTGAGATGTCACAGACATCACAAAAGGCTCATAATCCGATCCAAGACCATCAAGGATATAAAGCACCAAATCTTTAGGGTTGACTGGAGATATCGGTCATGCTGAGAAAGCCACGTTTCAATGTTTGTAATTGAAAACGAAGTTGCATGAATCGAGATGGAGAGGTCGAAGCATATGGACGTTCAAGTGTCGTCCACATGTCATATGGCGTGGATAAGTTAAGAAGCTGGCTGAGTGCATGCTTTGATAAAGTGGCAAGAATCTACCTTTGCACGATCTGAGCTACCCGATGCCAGAGCTTAAAATCGGGGGTTAACAGATCCATCGGAAAGGAACTCCATAGGACAGGGAAGGGTCCCATCGACGAAGCCGAACACCTCTTGATTACAAAGTCCGAGAGAAATTGAGAACGCCATAAGAGGTATGTATCGCGATCAAGTTTGATGGAGACATGATGTAAAATGTTAGTCACGGTGATTGGGTATGGAGAGGTGGATGTAGGAAATTGAGATGGGGAAGCCATGGTGAGAGACGGTGATGCTTGCCCCATTTTATTTTATTTTTTTTTCTGAAAGAAATTAGGCACTCAAGGATTCTTGATGCTGTGATACCATAAAGAGAGTAGAAACCAGAGCTTAAAAAATGTGAACTCTCTCTTGATTTTTGAGAGTCACTAATGTCAACTATATATAGGTTGTACAATGATTTAATTAACAATAATATAAGTAGAAACAAATTATTCATATAATTACAATCACAAGATTTTATGGATTAATTGATATAATTCTAAACTTGTGAAGAACTTATTGTCCATCTTCACAAGTTTAGGTCAATGGTATAATTGTTATGAATACTATGAATAGGGATTTCATATCAATTACCATCAAGAATAGCAACATCAATTGGTGTAATTGACATGCATAGCATGAATAGGGATTTTATATCAATTACCACCAAGAAAAGCATAAGCCTAACCCACGCGCACTCAACACACGCATCCAGGAGACCCACAAATTTGCTCCGAAAGCCTTAAATTGTGGTCATTTCCTCTTCTGGGAATCGAACCCTGCACTCTCTCTAGGAGGGGAAGTGCCATAGCAATTGAGCTATTGCTCATTGGTATTAATAGTAGATGTTAATAATCAAGTAATGCATACATCATTAAAAGTAACAACATTTCTAAAGTCTAAAATTACAGTACAACTCTGCTAATTAAACATACAGAAGGATTCTCAAAATATTCGCAGGAAAGCGCAGCCTTTTGCTGTATCTTCCCATAGCAATTGTATATAAAATTTATTTTCTTTAACGTGCAATAGTTCGTTGTCATAATTCATTTCAACCTCCTATGATTTACCGCTTTAGAGTCAATTGTTCAAAACAAACGAATATTTGAGAATATTTGAAAATAAGTGTTATAAGTGCAGTCCGAGAAATCATTCTACTTACAAGTAATTAGAAAAACAAACAAATATTTTACGTTTCCTGACAGTTTTCAATGCAACAGCAATGCTTTGCAGTCATCAATTAGTATGAGATTAAAATTCTTAAATCGAACGAATGATAAATTTCCAAGCACAAATCTTTCAAATGCTGGAGGACCAATATTAATTGTAGTGTTAATTTCACATGGGAAGGTGAAAAATGACAGCAAAAACAGAGAAGGTAAAAAGCTAAAGACAGAAGCAAACTTTGAAGAGCAGATGATTGGAAATCATCCCAGCTGCGCCCGACACCGAAATATTGATCAGTTTCTTCCATGACTTGGTCTCCTCATCCTATCAATTATTTATCTATTAACAAAGGAGATAGAGGGATATATATAAATGATTCATTTCTCATCAAAAGAGAGAGAGAGAGAGAGAAAATTACCGCCCTAAGGTCCTAAGTGGTACAAAAAACTCCGAAACAGTCACGCTTGCTCGCAGCATCTGAAGGAGCAGAGGTTACCACTGGCAACTGCACTTGGCTGCAAAATGAATCCAATTAACTAATTGCACACTTAATTTCCATAAGGGCACTGCTATTGCCACATCCTCATAAGGTAAATATCTTATTTCCTGTTTTACCCTTATTTCTTCTTAATCTAGAAATCGATTGACCCATTTATGATTATTATGTACATTTTCTCTCTCCCTTCTCTTCATGATGCTTCTTTAATGGCTTACAACTTCACCTTTTTTCCTCTCCATGCAAAATTTATACCTTACACACAAGCATATCATACAAATAACCCGTAACCCGTTTGACTCATGGGTCGACCCATACAACACCGGTTATGGATCAAAAATTTACAATCCGTTTAAAAATTATCCGTACCTAGCCCGTCCATTTAAAAGTATCACCGGGCCGACCCAGCCAATAGGTTCGTGGGTTTACCCGTTTATTGACCCGACCTACAGGTTCATGGGTTTTATCCGGCTCGCATCGAAAACAAAAAATCAAGCACCTTATCATGTTGTTTTTCTCGTCATTTTTAATAAAATTTTCATGTTAAAATTATATCATGAATATTAAATCGTTCTTAGAATTATGAAGTCCTACGACTCGATTTTCCATCCGGAGTAGACCAGCAACTAAACTAGATCAATATGTACCTTTCTCTCGCTTCTGATATTTAAATGCAATTTTCATCTTTAGTTATGATAGTTAATCTATTTAAACCCCAAAAAGTCTAAAATCAAATCTCTTATACTCTTATATTAAATTGCAAATCGTCTTAAAAATAAACATAAAAAACAATACAAGTTATCTATAAACTCGTTAACCCGTTCATGGATGACCCGATTATCTATACACGAGTTACCCGTACACCCACCCGCCGGGCACAAAAATTATGACCCGTTTAAATCTAGCATTTTTACCCGCTTCCATTTGACCTGCTACTCGCGGTGACCCGCCCGCAAATGGCCCGCCCCGCCCCGCCAGTTTGACACCTCTTAGACAAAATATGGCGTAAAAATTGTAGATTGATGTAGAAACTAGTGTTTAGAACGTGGAGAGAGAAAATGTACACAATAACTGGGTCCACTGATACCTAGATTAAATAGAGAATAGGGATAAAACAGGAAATAAAAGCTTGATCTCATTTATAAGGCTGTTGCAATAGGGGTACCCTTTCCATATATAATAGAAGTCTTTTTGGCCTCTTGCATACTTGTATAAGCATAAAGAAAAGAGACTTGTATATACAATTTTAGGCATCGTTTTGGACCTTTGGTACTTCATATTTAATGCGCATTCATTCTAAAATTAGGGAGTATAACATTTATCTTGAAATTCTAATCGGAGAAGTAATTTGATAGATAAAAGAAAATGATAGAAAAAAAGACTTGTATTATGGAAATAGAGGTTGTATTTATTATAACCATATCAAGCATAATTGGCATGTTTCTATTGGATAGTCTTCGCTCCTTTCACCTTAATTCGTACTCTACAAAACACAAGTCTTGCATGAAAATTCACCATTATTTTCTTTCTTTATTTATATAGAACCGGTCCAATAAAAATATGCCAACTAAGCTTCTATGCAGAAGCCCTCACATGTTTTGCACAACATATAGTTGGAACTATATTTTAACCGATCAAAATAATGAAGTGACAACATTGGTATTTGTTTTTTGTTTTTTTTCCCAACTACAGCCAACGGTCCTAAAAAGAGTAAACTTAAGAGAAGAGAGCCAGTGGTGTTGTAACTACTTACTTGGGCGGCGCCACGGAGCAGATAATTTGGGGAGAGCGAGCAGACGGCGGACAAAGAATGCCGCAGCGCCGGCTGTAAATACGAAAGGGGTTGATAGAAGTTCTCCAGCACAGGCTGACATTACTATTGCTATTAATATGGGGTCTTTGATTTGAGCAACAACAAGAAGAAGTTGCCATGTTTATGCTCATGTCAATAGCCAGGACAAGCAAAAAAGCAGAGAATATATATGCTGAGAAAGTGAGAAAAAGCAGCAGCAGCAGCAGCAGCAGCTGAGGAAAAGTGAGGTCCAGGAACACTGGGGCAGTGCATAATAGATAAAGATTTTATTCATTTCCTTTTCTTTTTTACCTGCAAAAATAAAAAGAAAAGAAAATTTTGGTGTAAGGCCATGGTATGGTCACGTGTCTCGACAGAATGATCCAAACTACATACCTGGGCTGCACTCTAGCTTCATTCAATTCCATGGGCCTGAAGCTGGACCTAGTCCACTTATGCCCACCCCAACTCTTAAGACTTGATTTGATTCTAAATTTATTTAGTCATGCACGTATGCAAGATTTCTTTATGAAATGGTTAGGTTTCTAAAATTGAAGAGATTTTTTTTTTGGTTTTTTTGGATTCTTGCAAATATTGCAACAAAATACGACATATATTTGTTCTTTAAATTTTTTCCAAAGGTAACAATTTCCTATATTTGAGATCCATAACATAACGCAAACAGTGACCCGAGTGAAAGATGGAAGAACTTGGAAATCAATGAAATTACAACACATTTTATGAAGAAACAATAGATATACTGCCATTTAAACCCAATACAACAAACTGAGCTCACTCTTTTTTTTACTGCTCGGGGTTTGTAGTTGAGCCATCCATCCATCCCCAAATGCCCCCTGAATTTTGCCTCTGAGAAGCACTCATTTCATCTTCAATTTGTAATTTCTGATGCCGCAGAGCTTCGAGCTCGTGTTGAATAGAACTCAATGTCTCCAATCTCTTCCGAATCTCCGCAATTTGTATCTGAATGAAATCGAGCAAAAACGCATGAGGCTTAATTTCAATAAACCAACACTATATTTGTTCTTCACTAAACTACCAACTTCATAGATTACTAGCTACCAAAAGGTATAATACTGCCAATACCCGTTTTCAGTCATTTATACCTTCTTTTTGCTAAGGTAATATCTCAGCACGCTAAAGGTAGCTGAATGGAAATGGTTATTGTTAATATGAAAGTTTCTTCATAGCAATTTCGTATTTATGAAGTTTCTGTTATTTTAGTGAAAGCCAGGTACAACCATAAACCATGAAGTCCATCTCCCAACAAAGAACAGAAGATCAAAATACTAGTAACCTCTAGTTTGAAGGATCTTGATCTCTCAGATGTCAATTGACCTTGTACAGATTGAAGTTCCTAAACCAGACAAAATATGAAAAATAATGTCTTAGGATAACACAATTGAAACTAAAATACTCTACTTGTTCATTCCAAAATTTAAACCAACCATTTGTAACAAGGCACCGGAATTGTTGATCTGATCAAGGCCGTCCTTGAGCCTTGAATTTTCATTTCTTACTTCCTCTGCCTTGGATTTCAAAGACTTCTTTTCTGAAGCAAGCTTATCGGTGTCAATTGCGACAACCTTTGGAGCACTTTTAGTTTGGGCCTCATTACCTATATTGTTGTTCTTATCAGTTTGAATTGTCAATGCATAAGCAGCAGTAACAGAAGCTGCTGCTGCAGCTGCCGCTGGAGATTGAAAAAGCCTTGGCTGTTTTGAATCTTTTGCCTTGGGTTTCAAAACAAATATCTGCGGTGAAAAATGAAGAATTCTTTGTCAAATATAATGTGAGTTCAGTCATGCACCAAGGGTTGCCTAAACTCTATATCTTGCGACTTTGTGTTCATTCTTTGATTACCTCATTATTGTACTTTCCATTGTAACCACCGAATGCAACAAGAAAATTCTCTCCATCTAACGTTGCCGAGCAAACGGTAAGGCCCTGAAATGATATCATATTCTTCATGTTAATATCCACATACCCAATTTAAGTTAACAAATGGAAGTTTGTACAGCTTAAATATAATGTTGCATAGGTAACTAATTCAAGATATGGAGTGCAGGTAGCAACTATGAATACAGAATATGGAGTATACACTTGCACTACTACCACATACAACAACAACTACAACTGAGCCTTTTATCCCAAGCATATAGGGTAGGTAGGCTACATGAACCAACATGAGAATCACGCCGGGTCTAGCACATGAATTCTCCGCCTCCACTCACTCCTATCGAACAATACACTTTCATTAAGGGCTTTGGCAACCATATCTTTTCGTATCACCTTCATCCATGTTTTTTTCGGTCTTCCTTTCGCCTTTTTGACATTGCCTATATCAAGAGTATCCATTCGTCGAACCGGTATTTTCATAGGTCTGCGTCGCACATGACCAAACCATCTTAGCCGGTTTTCTCGCATCTTCTCCTCCACGGGTGTTATACCAACTTTTGCATGAATATCCTCATTTCGTATTTTATCCTTTCTAGTGTTACCGCATATCCAACGAAGCATGCACATCTCCGCTAGGTGCATCTTCTGTGTATGATACTTCTTAAAAGCCCAGCATTCTGTGCCATATAATAAGGCATGCCGAATAGCGCTTCGATAAAACTTCCCTTTCAAGCTTAACGGAAAGTTATGATGCACAAAATCTCTGTTGTACTCCTCTATTTCAACCAACCAGTCTGAATCCTTTGGTTAACATCGCTATCGATCTCCCCATCCTTTTGGATAATGGAATCTAGGTATCTAAACTGATCGTTCGGTGATATCTCTTGCCCATCCAGCGTTATACCATTATGGTCTCGTCTTCTCTGTTTGCTAAATTTGCATTGCATATATGCTGTTCTGGACCTGCTCAGTCTGAACCCCCGAGATTCCAATGTTTGCCTCCACAACTCCAATTTGGCATTAATCTCTGCTTTCGTTTCATTTACCAGAACAATATCATCAGCGAATAACATACACCAAGTTATCTCATGCTGGATAGTTCTAGTAAGCTCATACATCATGATAGTAAACAGAAATGGCCTTAATGTAGATCCTTAATTCAAGCTAACTGTAAATGGAAAATCACTCGTTAGACTGCCGCAAGTTCTGACATTTGCCACTACTCCATCGTACATGTCCTTGATTATGTCAATGTACTTGACTGGGACTCCCTTCATCATTATCCCACATAATACCTCTCTATATATCTTGTCGTACATTTTCTCTAAATCAATAAATATCATATGCAAATCTCTTTTTCTCTCTCGAAAACACTCAACAAGTTGACAAAGCAAATAAATAGGCTTTGTCGTCATCGTCCAGGCATGAACCCAAACTGGTTCTCTGTTATCTTAACATCCTTTCTTAATCTGTGTTCAATCACTCTCTCCCGAATCTTCATAGTGCGACATAAGTTTTATTCCATGGTAGTTTGAACCACTTTGAATGTCACTCTTGTTCTTGTAGATAGGCATAAGGGTATTTTTTCTCCACTCATTTGGTATCTTTTTGCTCTGCTAAATCTTATTAAACAGATCTGTCAGCTATCAAACACATCTATCCCTAGCATCTCCCAATCTCGATAGAAATCCATCTGGACCAACCGCTTTTCTTGATTTCATTCTCTTCAAAACCTTTTTAACCTCAGATATTCTTATTTACGTATGAAATCACGGTTTATATCTTGAGATTGAATGACAAGTCCATCCAAATTTTAGTAAAACTCTTATTGAACAATTTGTCAAAATAATCTCTCCAACTTTTCTTGATATTCATCTAGAACTAAAATCTTCTGATTTTCATCTTTAACACACTTCACCGCACGTAAGTCTCTAGTCTTCCTTTCCCGCATCCGAGTAATCCTATATATATCAATTTCAGCCTCTTTAGTGTCCAACTTCTCGTGCATCTCCTTGCACTACTACCACATAAGATTTTTTTTGATTTTGACAATTGTAAAACTATTGCAAGATACTGAAAACTGTAGGTCTATGACCATCAAACCTAGAAGGCATTGCTCTGAGAAACATCGATGCATATGATGCTGCAGATATATAGAAATCCAGACATGAAAGTAAGAAAAGGACTAAATTTGCAGGTTGTGAGTTCATAGGTGTAACGCACTATATCTTGAAATCCTAATAAAATAAGTGTTTGAACATATTTCTTTGATTCCTTGTCCATATACAGTGTTTCGTGCAATATCTGATCTGATATCAGCAAATATCAGTGCTTGAGCCAGCTCAACATATCTTGAGACGACTCAAAATTCAATTCCAATGTTTATTTCCTCTCTGGGTGTTTGAGACGGGTCTTGAGCCGGCTCATAGATCCAGAGAAGTTCCCTACAAGTACTTTGTTTTCTCTGTGGGTATGAGAAGGCTCTAACATTTTTTGAGTCGGGTCAAAATCTCCTTGAGACGGCTCATAACCATATTGAGCCGGCTCATAGGTCCAGAAACTCTCCTGAACCAATTATTTTATTCTTTATCTTGTTGAGACGGCTCGACATTACTTTGAGCCGGCTCAAACTCGATCTGATCGAAATTTCTGACTTTCGATTGTGCCTTTATTTGGTAACCAAACTCGTCTCTATATAAACCCATGAATAAACTTGAGAAAACCCTAATATTGGCTGCCTCCTTCCTCTATGAAAACCTTAGATCTCTTTTCTAAAAACCCTTACTTTCTCATCTCTCATCTCCACACCAAACTCGACCAAACCCAACATCGTCGACATCAACACCATCTTCTTCGTGGAAACATCTACACCCATCGATCCAAGCACATCGATCCAAGCGTAAGGATCAAGATCGTTCATCGTCCTCATTCATCTACAAGATCCTAAGAGTAAATCGCTATAAGCCAAGTACTCTTGCTCATTGTCTCTTTATCGACGCAACATCGGTAAAACGTCTTTATTTAATTTATTAACTTGAAAGTAAAAAGGAGATAAGATCTTGGTATCGTAAATTGTGATTTCATGGAAAACTCATGTTGTGTGTATTTAACGGAAACCCTAAGGACTGTAACACATCCATTAAGCAACTTTTAATATCATGTATATCTTGTGTTTAATTAAATACCACAACCAATTACCATGCTTGAATGAGTCATGAACAGTCTTATTATGGTTAATATTGCAAACCTGTTACTACGTGTTATCCTTGACATGCACAAGAAACCCTTGACATGCTTATATGATTTCTGATGACACATGCTCATGATATTGCTACGACATGATTCTTGTTATTATCATGCTTAACATGCTCTTTGACATGCTATGCCTATTCGTGATCACTGTTATTGACATTAAAATGCAATCACCGACTAGAATACTGAACCAAATGACTGAAACAATTATTCATGTTTACATGTTTCCCTATTCATTACATTATTGTGATTACTCCTGAATCGAGTCCAAAACTTGCCCAGTCAGCATTCATGTTTTGTGATTAGGTTTTAGTGATGTTATATAAAAGTATAAATGTGGGATGATTGGGGTAGTTTGAGAGTGAGTTTGGTCAACGGAATCTCACGAGTCCTATTGCCGGCTTAAACCATTACATGATATTATGCTGGGGTTACCAGGCAGGAACGGTACCAAACCATTACATGACAATATGCTGGAGAGACCGGGAGGGGAACGGTATCAATCCTTTACATGACATTATACTAGGGAGACCGGGTGGGAACGGTACCAATCCATTACATTATGCTATCGTACCGGGTGGGAACGACACATTCCATTACATGATACTTTGGGCCCGTGTTTCCTTGTCTATGGGGCTTACTCTTGGGTTGGGAATACTCCTGCGGTGGTTGACGCTCACGCTCAAACTTATGATAAGTTAGATTATCCTTGTAGTGACATTTAGGCTTTACTTGACCTGTCTACATGTTTATCTTTATCATTGCTATATTCATACTTGTTTGTGCACGCGGGATTTACACCACACTTTTTCTTATCATGTCATTATACATGATTCTGTTGAGTACTTGTTTGGTGTTCTGACACCTCTGGAATTTGCCACCTCAGGTGTAAAAATAGATCTATCGACAGAGCAGGGTCAGCGTGATTTTCAGGAGCTTGTTGAAAATCAGTAGTTGACGTGGGTTTCTTTCATTTCAGTTCACATTTAGTAGGTGCGCCCCTCACGGGACTAGAAGTTTATGTATCCTTTGTTTCGGATCATGTATTGATTTACTTTGACTCTATGGTTTTGGACCTATTGTTATTTGGATCTTTTATTGAATCTATCATTTTCTTGTGAAACCATATTGGGATTTCTTGTTATTTATGCAACATGTTGTTAGTTTTATTATTGGGATATTATCATTGATAGGTTTAGCTAGACAGCTTTAATGTGACTACGGAAGGATATTTTCTTACCATAGATAGTATGGTTGGTCTTCGTTGCTCTCTGTAATCCATATTTTGGGAAGCGGGACGTGACAAGATTTTGTTGGTGTTGGGACCTGGTTTTTGCTCACGGAACAAAGTACCATAAGGAAAAAAGTGCGACGCCAAGTGTCATGCTAAGGGGCAGGGGCCCCCTCTTAAATCCGTGGGGACCACCTTTCGAGTCCATGGGATCCACTGTAGAACAATTGGGAATCTTTGAAATACATTCCGAAAGAGGGCAGATATATACTATAAATGGAATGATACCACTTTTCAATACAGAATCGCCTTTTAAGTGAACCGGCACTACAGGAGCTTGAGAACTCCGTAGTTAAGCATGCTCGAGCCAGGGAAGTTCTGGGATGGGTGACCTCCTGGGAAGTGGCCCCTGGTCGGGTCTAGTTCACTCCGAAGGACAAAACCATGCGGCTTTGGCCAGAGCCGACAAAACTCACGTGTTGGGGTGGGTCATGACAGAATGGTATCAGAGCTGGTCCCTCAATAGTAGGTCTGTGGTTCGAGAACCATTGTTCAAAGATGGGGAGGATGTCGGGACCCGACTCTTGCTCACGGAATAAAGTGCCACGCCAAGTGTCATACCAAAGGGCGGGGGCCACCTCTTGAATCCGTGGGGGGCATCTTTTGAGTCCGTGGGACCCACTATAGAACAATGAGGAATTTTCGGAATACAATCCGAAAGAGGGCAGATCTGTTCTATAAATGGAATGATACCACTCTTCAATACAGAGACGCCTTTTAAGTGAACCGGCGCTACAGAAGCTTGAGAACTCCGTAGTTAAGCGTACTCGGGCCAGTGAAGTTCTGGGATGGGTGACCTGGGAAGTGGCCCTTAGTCGGATCCGGTTCGCTCCGAAGGACAAAACCGTGCGGCTTTGACCAAAGCGGACAATACTTTCTATGTTGGGGGTGGGTCGTGACAGTTGATATCAAAGCCAGACTGACGTTGAAATTAGACTTGGTTCTACCAACCTTTTAGGTTAGAATCGTATGCCTAGGATCACTTAGTGTGTCATGCTGCATGTTTCATTGACTCTGCTTGTAGGATTCGGACGACTTAAATAAAGTTATGTTATTGTACCTATGTACCGCGGCATTGTTACAAGGCGGTACTTTGTTTGAGTAACTTAGGGTTCTACCCTTGATCCATATTCATATATTTGATTTTGTTATGTTACCCTGCTTTCCCATTCCGTTCAATTACTTTTGGAATCTATATCTTATCTTGAGATTTGAATCTAACACCGTCCAAATCTCGTTTCAGATCTATGGCTCGAAGAGGTGTAGACGCTACCCCTGGTTCCCTGGCCAACATCGCCGCACTATTGGGCATTATGCAGGGTTTGGTAGCGAACAAACATACTGGCATGCTTCAGGAGGGTTTGCTTGCTTCGCAACAGACAGCTACTACCGCCTTGGAGAGGATGGCCGATGTCCGTGATGGTTGGGGTCCAGGCAGTGTTGCGTATTTCAGGAGACTGCAGCCGGCAGTTTTCACTGGTTTGGACGGTCCACTAGATGGGAGAAATGGATTATTGATATGGAGAACTTACTATCAGCTGCCAGAGTTCCTAAGGATAGAGTGGATATTGTCAAAATTCAACTGCAAGATGTAGCTAGGATCTGGTAGCTCGCAGAGGAGAACAGATTGGAGAGACAGATTGCTTGGGCAGATTTCTCGGCCGCTTTTCTGGAGAAATTCTTTCCGAAGTCGGCCCGCATAGAGATGGAGCAGCAATTCATCAATCTTCGACAAGGAGGACGCACTGTGGATGAAGTAGCGGCTGAGTTCATCTGACTTAGTCATTTCGCTCCTTCGATGGTAGCACAGGAGGTGGACAGAGCCTCGAGATTTATGCGGTGCCTTACTTTAGAAATACATGAGTGTTTAGCTTCACCTAATCTGGGGACATATTTTGAGGTACTGAATGCAGCTCGCAAGATTGAGGCTGTTATGGATACAAGGAAGTTTCGGTCAGGAGGATTTAGGCGCTCTATTGATCAGACTTCAGGTAGGATTCCAGTCGAGCAACAAGGAGTTCAGATGAAGCGTACGACAGTCCCATCGCAGCAAAAAGCCTCGCTTTGTGACCACCGTAAGAGACCGAGACATATTAAGCGAGATTGTCGCAAGTTCTATGGATTATGTCTGATCTATGGGGCCAGTGATCGCTAGATTAGAAGTTGCCCTATAAGATCAAAGCCCAATAAATCCAACCAGCAGCAGAAAGCACTTGTAACCCAGAAGCAACTTTATGATCAGATATGAGGCAACACGGGACGTGGTCAGGGACGAGCTTATACTCTGACATGATAAAGGCATCAGAGGAAGTCTTCACAGGTACCATTCTAGTTTATTCAGTTCCTGTTAGAGCACTGTTTGGTTCCGGAGCTTCACACTGTTTTATGTCCACTTTTGCCACCACTCTATACCACATGAAATTTTGACCTCGGGCTTGAAAATACACACTGGTAATGGAGTGGTTGTGTCCAGCCGAAAGTGCAGACTCTGGCTTGTAGTAGTCCGCGACAGGTAACTTTTTGTCGACTTCATACTGATCGGGACCTGAAATTACGTCCTAGGGATAGATTGGTCAGGCACTTTCCACGCACACATTGATTGTCAGGCCAAGACCATGATCTTTCGTATCCCTGACCACCCAGAGTTCGTGTTTTTTAGGGTATCGAGTCTTTGGGACCTATAGAGTTTAGAACAAAGCCGACGAAGAGCATTCTAGCATCGATGGAGGTAGATGTGAGCCAAGCGCTGATTGTAGTCCGAGATTTCTTGGATGTCTTTCCATAGGATCCACCCGGTCTATCCTAGTCTCGTGTTTTTGGGGTTTTCGATTGAATTAATCCCAGGAACGACACCGATTTCTAAGGCCCCATACAGGATGGCGCCAGTTGAGTTAGCCGAGTTGAAGTAGCAGATAGAGAACCTTCAGAGTAAAGGATTTATACGCCCTAGTACTTCTCGTTGGGACGCTCCAGTTTTACTAGTGAAGAAGAAAGATGGTTCGTTACGCATGTCCAACGATTACCGTGAGCTGAACCGAGTTTTCTCAAAGTATCATGTTTCTCGGATTGATGACTTGTTTGATCAGCTATGTGGTGCCCGAGTTTTCTCAAAGTTGGACCTTCGGTCAAGGTACCACCAAGTGCAGGTTAAGACGGAGGATGTATGCAAGACAACATTTAGAACCCGGTACGGTCATTATGAGTTTCCAGTGATGTCATTCGGTGTTACTAACGCTCCAGCCGTATTCATGGATTTGATGAATCGTGTTTTCTCACAGTACCTCGATCAGTTTTTCGTAGTCTTTATCGACGATATTCTCGTGTACTCAAAAAGCAAGGAGGAGCATACCAAGCATTTGAGAATCGTATTGCAGATATCGAGGCAAGAAAAGTTGTATGCTAAACTTAAGTGCTTGTTTTGGCTTGACCAAGTTCAGTTTTTGGGCACATTGTTTCTGGAGATGGTATATCTGTGGATCCGACGAAGATTGAAGCAGTCAAGGATTGACCAACACCGAAGTCTTTAGCAGAGATCGGGAGTTTCTTGGGATTCGCATATTATTATCAAAGATTTGTCAAGGATTTTGCACGAGCGGCTGAGCCCTTGGCAAGGCTTACTCGAAAGGGGGAACCGTTCGGTTGGTCAAAGGAATGCATCTGAGCATTTGAATTATTGAAGGAGAAGCTTACCACGGCACCGGTGCTAACCGTACCAGATGGACCGGAGGTTTGGTGGTTCATATTGATGCTTTCGGGAAAGGCTCACGGTCGAGTAGTGGCGTACGCCTCGCGCTAATTGAGAACATACGAGAAGAATCACTCGACTCATGATTTAGAGTTGGCTGCAGTGATTTTCGGTTTGAAGATTTGGAGGCATTATCTCTTGGGAGAACGAGTTGAGATCTATACGGACCATAAGAGCTTGAAGTATGTATTCACGCAAAAGAAACTCAATATGAGACAACACATGTGGTTAGAGCTTATGGCTGATTATGATCTTGATTTACAGTACCACCCCGGTAAAATGAATGTAGTACCTGACGCTCTCGGCCGAAGACCAACGGCTATGATGTTGACATGTCAGAAGGATATTCTAAATGATTTTCAGAGATTTGATTTGAAGGTGGTAAAACAGGGGAAAACGGACAATATTGACAGCTACAGGTGCAGTTCTCATTAGTAGATCGTATTAAGGTTGCATAGGCTGGAGACCCACAAATACAGAAGTTCCGAAATCAAGTTGAGGACAGAGTTGTTAATATACGAAGATGGCTCATTGAGATTCGGCAGTTGGTTGTGTGTACCGAAGGATGATATTCGAAAGAAGGTATTGGAAGAAGCACACATTTCAGCTGCACCCGGAAAGCACCAAGTTGTACAAGGACTTGAGACAGCATTTTTAATGGAATGGAATGAAGAAAGAGATCGCTCGCTACGTGTCGAGATGCCCGGTGTGTCAGCAGGTGAAGGCCGAACATTAAAGAGTTACCAGTCTTTTATAACCGCTTCCTATTTCTCAGTGAAACACACCACCATGGACTTCGTGACGGTTTTACCGCGGAGTCCTAAGGGCAATAACGCAATCTGGGTCATTGTCGACCGTCTCACAAAAACGACCCATTTTCTACCATTTCGAGTGGGACAATCGACGGAGACCTTGGCCGAGAAATACATGGAGGAGATAGTGAGGCTGCATGGAGTGCCCGTCAGTATCGTATCAGGCAGAGACCAGATTCCCCTGACGGTTTTGAAGAAGTTTGCAAGAAAATTTAGGCACACGCCTCAATTACAGTACGCTTATCACCCACAGATAGACGGACAATCCGAGCGCACCATACAAATACTAGAGGATATGTTGAGAGCTTGTATGCTGGATTTTAAGGGGTCGTGGGAGAATCTACACTTGGTGGAATTCTCCTACAATAACAGCTATCAAGCAAATATACAGATGGCACCGTTCGAGACGCTTTATGGACGGAAGTGTTGCTCCCGCATTGTGGGATGACGTGAGGGAGCGGAGATTGTTAGGACCCAAGCTCATAATTCAGACGTCGATAAGGTACAACTGATCAGAAACTGCATCAAGGCCGCTCAAGATCGCCAGAAAAGTTATGTAGATACCAGTAGAAGACCGCTTGAGTTCGAAGCTGGCGACCATGTGTCTCTTAAGATTTCGCCGACGAGGGTGATTTGATTCGGTAGTCGTGGGAAACTCAGTCCTCGATTTATCAAACCTTTCGAAGTTGTGGAGCGTGTTGGTGAGGTGGCCTATCGCTTGGCTTTACCTCCTTCCTTAGTTGGCGTGCACGACGTATTCCATGTTTCTCAGCTACATTCGTACATTTTGAGATGACAACCATGTACTTGATCACTCCGAATTGACTTTAAGCACCGATCTCTCATACAAGAAGCAACATACAACTATCATAGACCGTAGAGAGAGTATTGAAGAACAAGCTCATTCCTTTAGTCCTTGTGTCTTGGGACGGACACCCATGCGGAGAATCCACTTGGAGGCGTGAGGATGAAATCCATCAGAAGTACCCTTATTTGTTTCTTTAAACTTGTATTTTCGTTCTTTTAATTTCGAGAACGGAATTTCTTGTAAGGCGGATATGATATAACGTCTTGTATCTTGAAATCCTAATAAAATAAGTGTTTGAACGTATTTCCTTGATTCCATGTCCATATACAGTGTTTCATACAATATCTGATATGATATCAGTGCTTGAGCTGGCTCAAGATTCAATTCCAGTGTTTATTTCCTCTCTGGGTGTTTGAGACCGGTCTTGAGCCGGCTCAACACTTTTAAGACGGCTTATACATTTCTTAAGCCGGCTCATAGGTCCAGAAAAATTCCTTACAAGTTCCTTGTTTTCTCTGTGAGTATGAGACGACTCGACATTTGTTTGAGCCGGCTCAAAATCTCCTTGAGACGGTTCATGACCATATTGAGTCGGCTATAAGTCAAGAAACTCTTCTGAACCGATTATTTTATTTTTTATCTTGTGGAGACGGTTCAACATTACTTTAAGCCGGGTCAAACTCCATAAGAGATAAAACAGGGGACACACTGACAATATTGGCAGCTACAGGTGCAGCTCTCATTAGTAGATCGTATTAAGGCTGCACAGGCTGAAGACCCACAAATACAGAAGTTCCGAAATCAAGTTGAGGACGGAGTTGTTAATATACGAAAACGGTTCGTTAAGATTCGGCAGTCGGTTGTGTGTACCGAAGGGTGATATTTGAAAGAAGGTATTGAAAGAAGCACACAGTTCAGCTGCACCCGGAAAGCACCAAGTTGTACAAGGACTTGAGACATCATTTTTAGTGGAATGGAATGAAGGAGATCACCCGCTACGTGTCGAGATGCCCGGTGTGTCAGCAGGTGAAGGCCGAACATTAGAGAGTTACCGGTCTTTCATAACCACCTCCTATTTCTCAGTGGAAGTGGGAACACATCACCATGGACTTCGTGACGGTTTTACCGCGGAGTCCTAAGGGCAATAACGCAATCTGGATCATTGTCGATCGTCTCACAAAGTCGACCCATTTACTACCATTTCGAGTGGGTCAATCGACGGAGACCTTGGCCGAGAAATACATGCAGGAGATAGTGATTGTTCCCTGATTAAAAATCAGGAGAAGCTTTAGAAAAGGCATCACGTGCTCACATGTGACCAGTTATCATGTGTTGGCACGTGACGCTTAAAGCAGCGGCAAAAAGCACATTCATCCCCTGATTAAAATCAAGAAAAAGCTCCAGAAGAGGCATCACGTGCTCACACGTGACCAGTGGTCACGTGCTGGCACGTGATGGTTAAGCAGCAGCCAGAGAACAGAGCGCAGAAGGAGAGAAGCCCATTCCAGGGGTCACGTGCCTACACGTGACCAGGGGTCACGTGGCCACACGTGACCGGCTTTAAGAGCCTTATTCTTTAACAGAGTTAAAATTCTAAGGATGAATCATTCAAATCTTTCCAAAATAGAGAAGGATTATTTGAAACCGTTGGATTGAAAATCTAAAGGTGATTAAATATCACCAATTTATGGAAAAATCTTGGACTTGGAAAGATTTTCCCCCTAAATCTAACCGAAATAACAAAGAGATATCTTTGGATTTAAAATCCAATAGTGAATAAAATTCACCTAACAATCTAAAGGCCTAGATTAATGATAAATATAAATCAAATCTCTCAATGAACAAATCAAATCTCTCAATGAGAGATTTACTTAGCAGATTGATTCTTTTCCTTCTCCTATAAATAGGGGCCAAGAAAGGAAGAGAGGGGACTTTTTTTAGACCTTTGGACCTTTTCTTTTGATACACACAGAGAGAGATACAAAGCCTTTGATTCTCTGCAAAAGGAAAACCTTAGGTAAGAGAAAGAAAGGGAGGCTTAAAAAGAGAATTTAATTCTCAAAAGAGTTTAACTCTTATATAAAGAAAAGAACTTAGTTCTTTCTCTGGTGGAGGATCTGTAAAGTGCACATCTCCCCATGAATTGAGAATTTAATTCTCATTGGGTTGAGATCCTGCCATGCAGATCTAAAACACAGAGGAGGAACTGAGTTTTGAGAATTTAATTCTCACTAAATGATAGGAACTCAATTCCTTTGAGATAAAATTAGGGTTTAACCCTATGTTATGGGAATTTAATTCCTTCAAAATAAACAGAACTAGGGTTTAACCCTAACTGAGAACACAATCCTCTCAAACTCACAGGAATTTAATTCCCTTAAGAAAAGAAATTAGGGTTTAACCCTATTAAGAATATAATTCTTCAGAAGAAAGCAGGAATTTAATTCCTCGCTAGGGTTTAACCCTATTAATTCTTAAAAGATGAACAGATCTTTAAAACATGCAGAGTCACGTGCTACCCCGTGACCTCTGCAAAGATCCATAGAAAAGAATTCTGAAGTAAACACCTCACGTGTTACCACGTGACTCCTGCGAAGATCTATAAAAGAGAACTGTGAGGCAATGCCTCACGTACCCCACGTGATCTCTAAAGCACACAAAAGAAAAAGAAACAGAAAAGAGCTCTAGGCCACCCTCACGTGTCGACACGTGACCCCTAATGAACATTCTAACAGATCAAAGCGCAGGCCCCCATCACGTGCCCACACGTGATGGCTTTCAGAATTAAAAGTGTTAAACACTCATCTGTAGAACAAAATAAAGGGAAGCAGGGCGCTCTCACGTGTTACCACGTGACCCCTCTTGCCTCAGTGTTTAACACTAAATTGAAACTTCTGTATCCAGTGTTTAACACTGATTTGCCTTAGTGTTAAACACTAATTTGGAATCTCTATTTCCAGTGTTTAACACCGATTTGCTTAGTGTTTAACTCTAATTTGAAAACTCTGTTCCTAATGTTTAACACTGGTTATTTTTTAGTGTTTAACACTAACCTGTCAATCTTATTCCCAGTGTTCAACACTGTTGGTCTCTAGTGTTTAACACTAGCTTTAGCCCAACTGGCTAAGTTTTCAGAGGCAAAGCCTCTCTTTTAATGAACCAACAGAGGGCCAATATCCCCAAACATGATTGGACTTAGCCCAAACCGGCCATAAGTCCTCAATTCAAATTCAACTGGGTCAATAAGCTCATAATATAATAATTGATCTTAGTTTCCAAATTGAACTACAGATCACTTAATCTACCTAGGTTTAAGGGTACATCTCTTCACTCCTTTGATACTTGGCGTTGTAATTCCTCAACGTCTTCAAGGAGGTGACGGGTCCCGATGACCACACATTGATACGGACTGTGGGGTCCTTAAACTCATAGACTATGAGGTCCTTAACCTTGACCGGAATGTCTTAAAACTAACAGATTATGACGTCCTTAACCTTGACCGTGATGTCTTAAAACTAACGCCGGACTGTGGGGGTCCTTAAACCCTCGGACTACGACGTCCTTAACCTTGACTGCAACGTCTTAAAACTAACATTGGACCGCAATGTTCTTAAACTACCTATTGACCGCAATGTCACTAAACTAAACAACAGGGCTCCCTTAAATTGCTCTCTTGTTGGATCTAAACGATCCCGTTAAGTCGATCTTAGTCTAAAACTAGACTAACGTATCCTTAACAAACGTTTAAGTCGATCTTAGTCTCAAACGAGGCTAACGTATCCTTAAACACGACCCCCAAACCCAAATCTAAGATAATACGGATTTGGATTAGTCCACGCCCTACGGGCGACGACATAACTCAGTCTCTGTATACAATCCACGGGCAACCACAAACAAAACAAACACCCACGACACGAAGTGACCATATGGAGAAAGAGAAAGTTGTTACCGCAATGCGGTAGCGTAATTAACTGCAGGGGCTTGCGCCTGCAGGGAAGAGCGTCCCCACAATCAAAAACCCCTCAAGCGAGGGGGAATCCGACGAAGTCTGCTACATCGGACGCATCCGTTTAAACCTTCGATACACGGTGCCATAAATCAACTTGGCATCTTCGGAGAGGTAGACGGATAGCACCAATTAGCATCTGCCCCGAATTTCAGGCAAGACGTCCGTCGCGCCGTCTTTCGGAGGGGAACAGATTTTGGCACGCCCGGTGAGACCTTTTCCTCTTTCCACTCCACACTTCGTGTGTCGTGATTCGCGAACCATTCGCGGTTCGCTAATGGTTGCCCTTGGGGGTTCGAAGTACTGAGATTTGGTGTTTCGTTTGCCTTAGAAAGCGAAAGGATCAATGGCTGGCAACTGCTCCAACTGCAAATGCAACCGACGCTCCGCCTCACCTGGAGGTATAGCATATGGACCGCAGGCCGCTTCCCTATTTACTATGCCTGTGGAGCAAGTGACTCAAGTTACCATCGGTCTATTCTTTGGGACCATGCTCCCGTCGGTGAACATTAACATCCCAATACCCGTACCGGAGCGTCAAAGAAATCGGTCTTTGATCGACTTGCTACTCCCACGGCCTCTCTCAGCGGGTCGTCCAACTCCTCGGTCTTCACTAGACTGAGCCTGAACTCCAAAGGGCCCGCCAAGAAGCCCGTGATACCTGAGAAGGCCATCCCAAAGAGGACAGCTGCTCCCAGAGTCGTCAAGGCGGCTTCTCCTCCCAGAGGGTCGGTCTTCGCGAGATTGACTACCCCCGTTCCCGCTACCGCTCAGAGATCTGTAGCTTCTCAACGAACGTCAGTCTTCAAAAGGCTGACACCGGCAGCAACCCCTCCCCGAAACAGGGGGCAAGACGAAGCCGTCGCTAAATCAATCCCAACAACCCGCCATGCCCGACGTCGCCATTGGCGCCGGATAAGGAAGACTGGGGGCAACTCCCCCTCCGGACTAACTCCACCAGCTCCAACGGTGGAAATTGAGGCTGCTGTTCCAACCGGGAACAGCTTCGAGCTGCTGAACAGGGTATGCAGAAATTCGCCAACTGCGGTTCTCAAAAGATCCCCTCCGCCTGCAGAGAATGTTATAGAGACAAAGCCGGAGCATCCTCCTCAACGGCTGTCCTCCAAAATTTATAAGGTCTGGGGACGGGTTCAGGACTCGGTAATCATTCAAAATCACTCTCGCCGGCAGAAGAGGGCGAAGGTTCAGGAAGAAAAGAACCGTCATGTCAAACAACAAAGGGCGACAACCGCTTGGATGCCCGCTGCGACGGCTCCCTCCACGTCGACCACTCAAAAGAGAAGAAGGCCGGAGAAGGTCCCCACTCCTGCAGCAAATGTCAAGGACAATAAGCCTAAACGCCCTGAGTCTGGGGGCATGATGGTGCATACGGTATACATGGCGCTAGGAAAAGAGGACAGTCGTGCATCCACGGGTCATAGACCGCTTACACAGTCAGTGACCAAAGCTCAGGAGCAACAGCAGAAGCTCCAGGAAATGATGAACGTGATGGCCGCACTCACTGGGCCGAAAGAAAACCCCGAAGCGTCATCTGATCAACGTCAGGAGCAAGAAACTGACACTGAATTCCTTCGTAGGATATTGGAAAAGAAGGATAAAGAGGCTGCCGAACAAGCAGCCAATATACAACGAATGGCCCTCCTGTTCCAGGACATGGTGGGGATGATGATCCAACAAGATTCTCCTGCTGAAGATCCTCCAATCGTTCTTGAAGACGACAGGGGAGAAACGTCAAATCCTCCACCCGCTCTGTCAACAGCCAAGGAGGAAATAATCTCCAAGGCTGACCTGGACGAGTACATAGCCCAACAGATACGGGTTCACCAGGCGACTGAGGCCGCCGATCAAGTTGTCAGGACGGGGCGACCATATCCGAGCTGGTATGACCAGATCAAATACCCGCCTGGCTATACAATACCGAAATTTCATGTCTATAAGGGGACGGGTAATCCCCACCAGTATGTCGCTCAGTTCAGGGCGCTTTGCGGCAACACCGGTGGTGATGATAAATTGTTGCTCCGCCAGTTCGTTGGTAGCTTGTCAGAAATGGCGTTCGAATGGTATTCTGAACTCTCGAACGATTCCGTCAAGACGTTTGCTGAAATGGAATTGCTACACTCAGCGATTCGCGAGTGCCAGCGAACGTACCCCGATAACGGCATTGATTAATGCCAGGGTGAAACCAGATGAGACGTGGGTCCAGTACGCTATACGCTGGCGAAACTTGTGGTCGAAATGCGAACGCATTGAGGAAGCGCCCGCGGTGGGCATGTTCGTGGGTACCCTAGATCCTCATGCAGCTATCTCACAGTTCATGATGTTCTTTAAGCCAACCACGTTCCAGGCTTTGATCGACAAGTTGGCCCAGATGGACCAGATGGGTCACAGACCGTCTCCCCCGAAGCCAGAACCTCGGAATGATAAGAGTAAAGGGAAGGCAACCTTCGTTGCGAACGCTCAGCAGCAACCAAGTGCCCCAAAGCTGGCGGATCAACTGGAAGAAAGACAGCGGTATTACAATGAGAAAATGAAGCGTCCCTACTCATTCCCGCAAGATAAGACGAAGAGCCTATTCGAGCTGGCAATACGCAACGGGCTTATCAACTTGCCAAACCCAAGGCAACCGCCGCAACCCAGTGAGATGAATAACCCCAACTACTGTCCTTACCATCAAACGGTAAGCCATCCGATTGAGGATTGCTTCGTCTTCAAAGGATGGATTGAAGATCAATACCTACAGGGCAAGTTTGCGCTGTCCGAGAAGTGGAAGGTGAACCCGCCACAACCTCACACTCCCAAGAAGATGGACACACCGGGGGCAACTTGTTCTTTCATTGAAGAAGCTCCATGGGAAATCGTGCTTTCAGCAAAAACCAAAAGGATGCTGAGTGGTCTTCATACATGCCCGGCGGTTGAGTGGAAGAACCCGCTGGACCCCAGATCATCGAAAGGATGCTGAAGCCGCGCCCAACTCCAAAGATCAGTGGTGATGGCCCCAGTATTCACAACCAGCCGTCGAAATCTTCAAAGAAGAAGAAGAGGTCCAAAAAGCCCGTGAAGCCTGGCGACAAGCGCACGGACTTGCAAAAACAGATTGACGCGCTGGAGGAGTACAACCAAAAGGCGCGAACTCCCATCACACTCCAAGAGTTCCTCAACCACTTCTTTCAGCAGGAAGATAAAGGAGAAAGCTCGTCGGATGAATCTGAGGGGTATGTGGCGAGTTGTCATGTGATCTCCCACTCGTCTATGGACGATGAAAAAACTCCTGGCACTGAGAAACTGGGGGCAGAGTCTGAACCGGAGCTTGTGTGGCCGACAGACGAAATGATTGACGCTTTTCTGGATGAGATTCGTCTGAAAAGTAAAGCCGATCGGGAGCGTGAGATGGCCGCATCGGAAGGAGCCAAACGCAGGCGACTAAACGAAAGAGTCGAGGCACTCCCACCAGATCGAAAAGCACCCGACGCGGATAAAAACATATTCAAGACGAGGAAAAGGTTTGCCAAAGCCATGTCAATGGGAATGAAACTACCACCCTCGGAAGAAAACACGCTCGATGGGGCAGAAAGGCACCCTAATTACTGCTCATATCATCAGAAGATTTCACACCCCATTGAGGAGTGCGACGCTTTTAAGACATGGTGGCGGGGATATGTTGCTCATCGGCAATATTTTAAGTGAATGAAACGCAGAACTCGTCGGGAGCAGGGAAGCACGGCCGAAGGGCATAAAAGAACTACTGGTAACTGTTACACGGTCAACGCCGGGGGATCGCAAGTGCTCACATTCGGGAGCGATTCTGACGAGGAGCTGGCTCTTAGCCCCCTCTTTAAAGAGTCCACCTCGGGAAAGGAGGAAGAACCAGAGGCCTGCGAAAACATTCAGCTCCGCAATCGCACGCTTCCGGAAAAGAATCTCGGACCCGCAACTAGAAAAGATAAAGGAAAGGAAAAGGTCGCTGAGGATATCACCTTAGATGACCAAGTTATGAAAGAGCTGACTGCCAAGGACCCGCCTAAGAAAAGCAAGGTGGACTACAACATCCTAGCGCACCTGAGGAAGCTACCCTCTCAGCTCAGTATTCTCGACGCCCTCTTATTATCACAAGAAGCAAGAGATACATTAATCAAGGCGCTACAAGAACCCGAACAATTCCAAGCCTTCCTCGCCGAAGAAAGGATGAAGGATGAACTGGAAGAAGTGCACACGACCGATATCACCTTCGGTGACGAAGACCTGCTCCTTGGGACGTGCGACCACAACCGTCCCCTATATGTCTCTGGATACTGCCACAATATCAAGATAGGCAAAATCCTGGTGGATAATGGGTCCTCCGTCAATCTCCTTAATGTACGGGTGTTGAAGGAAATCTGCATGAGCGTTCAGCACGTCGCTCGAGACAAAATTACCATCTCCGGTTTCGACTCCCAATCATCACGAACTCTTGGGTCTGTGGTATTGACGCTACGCTTTGGGCTACTCGTCACGGACATTAAGTTTCACGTCATAGACGCCAAGACATGCTACAATGCTCTGCTCGGCCGACCTTGGTTACATGAGTACAACATCATCCCTTCTACGCAACATCAATGTATGAAGTATTTCAAGGATGGTCTCGAGTACACCGTAACAGGAGAGCTGAACCCATTCTCCGTAAACGAGGTCCGCAAATACGAAGATGCAAAGTACTTTTTGCCAGATTTCGAGGATACAGAGAGGTGTCGAAAACCGGAGAACAAAGCCGCCGCCGCCATTCCTGTTTTCGGGAGTGATACCGAAGAAGAAGAAGAGATAGTTTACGCTGGGCCATCTCGACGCAACAACCCGGGACCGTCCGCCCCCATATTGATCTTCGGAAGTGACTCGGAAGATGAGGTTAATGTTGTGTTCTCCAGTCGGCCGCCAATACAAGAACTCCTTGGTGATGATCAGAGTTTGCAAATCACCATGGTTCCGCGGGAGCACTACAAAGACCTTAACGCACTTGAAGCTTACAACGTGCAAGACCTGCAGACGTTTTACGTCCCTCCCAAGCGAAAAGGCGATCCTATTCTATCGGTCCTCGGAAACAAGAGTGGAGAAAGAGATCTGGCATGGCGCGGATTCTACACTTGACAAGCTTCAACCCATCCATTTGCCCAAAGATATTACACAAACGGATTGAAAAGGCTATTGAAGCGCCAATGGGTATCCTTAAAACAGACTGCTCGACAACCTCGATTCTATAACAGGATTTGGGATGTCCCTGAGACTCGGTGCAAATTGCCCAATAGGAGAATGGAAACACTTGGGCTTGGATACGTAAGAGCCGGGAGACGGGAACGGGTCCACGGTAGTTACGCCATATATAACTTCGATGAAGAAGAGGACGCCATGTTAGGAAATGCCAACCCCTCATTAAAACTAGATCCCGCGATCGAAATGCCGAGTCCGTCGTTTGAAGAACGAATGGACAAGCTTATCAGGAAAGCGGGTCAAAAAGCTCGGGATGACCATAATCGCGAGATGGCCATCTATGAGAAAGCCAGGATGCAACGTCTTCTTCAACAGGCTGCCAGAGACGAAAATACTCCTCCCTGCCAGCCTGTCGTGCAAAAGGCCCGACGCAGAGGTAGAAACGAGTCAAAAAGCAGAAAAAGCGTTCGACAGCAACAAAGCGGGACCGAGAAGTCACGCGATCGGAAATTGAGCGGTCCAAATTTGTCCCTCATGAAAAAGATGAGTCAGGCATACTCCTTTCCTCAGAATAAAACATGGAAGATACTTGACCTCGCTTTAAAACATCAAATGATTACACTTCCGGAGTCTAAACACCCTGGGCAAGCTAACGAGGTCTCTCATCCGGGCTATTGCTCTTATCACCGAGCCATAAGACACCCTATCGAAGACTGCTTCACCTTCAAGAACTGGGTCGAAGACCAATACCAGCAAGGCAGATTTGCTCTATCCAACAGCTGGAGGGTAACACCGCCACAAAAGCACGAACCCAAAGCCACAAGAGCCGAACAAGATCCACACCGGTCTTGGAAGCGAGCTCGTACCTGTCGTGTAATAACGATATCAAAAGAAGAGCCCGAGAATATGGATGACTTTCCCTGGTGCTTCGAAAACAATGACGACGAGGTAATCTCAGAATTTCCACCAGCGCCAAAAGAGCTGGAAGATGGCATACATACTACTGCAGATAACCTCAAAAAGATCGAGTTGGGAACGACGAACGACCCGCGACCGACATTCGTCAGCGAGTTGCTATCTGAAGAAAGGATGGCCGCGTTAAAAGACGTGCTTATGCAGCATAGAGATTGCTTCGCATGGAACTATTCTGAAATGCCAGGACTAGATCCAGAGATAGCTGTCCACAAATTGGCGATATCCCCAGACATTAAGCCAGTCAAACAGGCGCCGAGAAGAATGCGGCTCGAGCTTGAGATGAGCATTAACGCCGAGGTAAAGAAGCTGATCGACTCTGGCTTCATCCAGGAAGTTCAGTATCCTGACTGGATTGCCAACATCGTCCCGGTGATGAAGAAAAATGGGACAGTGCGCATATGTGTGGATTTTCGGGATCTCAATAAAGCCTGTCCGAAGGACGATTTTCCAATACCGGTCGCTGAGCTGGTGAAAGACAACACGTCCACTCACGAAGTCTTCTCCTTCATGGACGGCTCATCAGGATATAATAAGATAAAGATGCATCCCGAGGACCAGAAACATACCGCTTTCCGGACCCCTTTGGGAATATTCTGCTACAAAGTTATGCCCTTCGGTCTAAAGAACGCCGGTGCCACCTATCAAAGGGCCATGACGAAGATCTTTGATGACCTCATACATGAAATCGTCGAATGCTATATCGACGACCTCGTCGTGAAAAGCAAATCATACAAGGAACATCTCGAACATCTGAAGACTATATTTCAACGCCTTCGGCAATACAACTTGAAGATGAACCCTCTCAAGTGCGCGATCGGGGTGTCCTCAGGCAAATTCCTAGGATTCATTGTCCGTCACCGGGGCATCGAGATAGATCCGTCGAAGATCAAGGCGATCATGGAAATGCCACCGCCAAGGACTCTCAAACAATTGCGGTCTCTCCAAGGGAAGCTCGCATACATCCGGCGGTTTATAGCCAACCTCTCAGGCAAGTGCCGCCCTTACAGTCACCTGATGAAGAAGGGAACCCCGTTCGTCTGGGATCAAAAATGCCAAAGCGCGCTAGACGAGATCAAGCAATACCTGCAAAACCCGCCGGTGCTGGCTGCTCCGGTCAAGGGAAAGCCCCTCATTCTTTATACGACCGCCCTCGAAGGTTCCTTAGGCGCATTATGGACGCAAGAGAACGATCAAGGGAAAGAAAGAGCACTCTACTATCTAAGTCGAGTTCTACTGGGGGCAGAAGGCAACTACTCCCCCATTGATCTTTGCGATAACCAAGCTCAGGCACTATGCGTTGGCGCATGAAGTCCGTCTCATATCGAAGGTGGACCCCTTTAAGTACTTAATGTCGAAGGCCATACTGACTGGACGACTCGCTAAATGGGCCCTGCTCTTGATGGAGTTCTCGATAACATATCAGCCTCTCAGGGCAGTGAAAGGCCAGACCATCGCCGACTTCCTCGCTGAGCATCCGATACCGGCCAGTTCCCCTCTGAGTTACGAACTGCCGGACGAACACGCGTTTGACGCGATCGACGGCGGTGATACCTGATGGGAACTTTATTTCGATGGAGCATCTTCCATGAAGAAGCGCAAACAAAACACACCTATAATCAAATCAGGGGTAGGCCTTATCTTCGTAACTCCACAAGGAGGGATAATGCGCTTCGCTTTCTCCTTAACAGAACCGAGGACAAACAACGAAGCTGAATACGAAGCTTTGATAGCGGGCCTAGAGATCGCCATCGACATGGGAATTGAAAACCTCCTCATATACGAAGATTCCCAACTGGTCGTTAGTCAAGTAAACGGCGACTACCAGACATGCAAGACAGAGCTGGTGAAGTATGGAGAGAGAGTCCAGCAACTGCTGACTCAAATCCCTTCCTACACTTTGGAAAACATACCGCGCGCGGAAAATAGCAAAGCGGATGCATTAGCCAAGCTCGCTAAAGAACTGGCTGGTGAGAACCTCGATGACGTTAGGATCGCGGTACAAAGCCGTCGAGTACTTGCCCCTGTAGAAATATCTCCGGAATCACCCGAAGAAAGGGGAGCAACTGAGCAGACGGCCCTGCAAATAAATGACCAAGAGAAGGTTGAAAATTGGAGAGAAGTCTTCATAGACTACTTCAAATCCCGTCGAACGCCTGAAAATGCGTCCTCAAGACATCAGCTTGTGAAACGAGCTCTGTCTTTCGCCTTCGTCAATAATACTCTGTACAAGAGGTCATTTGACTCTCTGTGGTTGAGATGCCTAGGACCTGACGAAGCGAAAAGAGTCGTTCAGGAAGTTCACGACGGACTCTGCGGTTCTCACCAAGCAGGCCCGAAGATGAAGCTGAAGATCAAACGAATGGGTTATTATTGGCCCACGATGATCCAGGACTGCCTCGAGTATGCGAAGCAATGCCACTCATGCCAGATCCATGGGGACTTTATCCATCAGCATCCAAATCCTCTACATCCAACGGTGGCTGGCTGGCCGTTCGAAATGTAGGGAACTGACATAGTCGGCCCTATCGAACCAGCATCATCCAGAGGACATCGTTTCATCCTGGCGACGACTGATTACTTCTCCAAATGGGCAGAAGCAGTACCGTTAAGGGAAGTGAAGACGGAAAATATTCTCCATTTCTTCAAGACGCACGTCATTTATCGGTTTGGAACTCCACGACGGATCATTTCCGATAACGGGCCAGCCTACAGAAGCCACAAGATTAGTCGCTTCGCGCAGCAACACAACATAGACTGGAGATATTCCTCGGTTTATAATTCGCGAGCTAACGGTCTAGCTGAGGCTTTCAACAAAACCTTGACAAAGATCGTGAGGAAGACGGTGTCCCGAAACAAAAAGAACTGGCACGAGAGACTGCAAGAAGCTCTCTGGGCGTACCGAACTACGTTCAAGACGGCCACGAACACAACGCCGTACGCGTTGGTATTCGGTACAGAAGCAGTACTCCTCCTCGAAATAGAGCTACCTTCTCTACGGATGCCAGTCCACTACGAGCTGACGGACGAAGAAAATGCTCACCTTCGGCTTGAGGAGCTTGATGCCCTTGATGAAACACGGCTCATAGCGCAACAAAATCTAGAGGCTTACAAAGCAAAGATGACGCGCTCATATGAAAGATTGATCAGGCCGAGGACATTCCGCCAAGGCGAAATGGTGCTAGTGGTCAAAAGACCTATGATCCCCAATCGCGCCAAGCGGGGAAAACTCGAGCCGAACTATGAAGGCCCGTACATCATAGACAAGGTCTACCAGGGCGGAGCGTATCTACTTATGGATATGCACGGTGAAAGACCTTTCAGGCCAATAAACGGTCGCTTCCTGAAGAAATACTACGCTTAACGGGTCAAGGCCTAGGTTAATGATAGATGACGACGACCATGTCCGCTCGCTATCTTCCTAAGCCCGAACTCTAAGTAGTAACCGGCCTTTTTCAACGCCGGACCGAAACGTTCTTAAACTAACAACGGACCGAAACGTCCTTAAACTAACAACGGACCGAAACGTCCTTAAACTAACAATGGACCACTATGTCCTAAAACTAGCTGTTGACCGAGATGTCGATAAACTACAGTGGATTGCATTATCTCAAAGCCGATATAAAAAAATATAAAAAATAAAAAAATAATAATAATAAACGTTATGTCCATAAGCAAGATGGGCACGGATGAAAACCCGAAAGGGCTCCGTGAGTAAAAACAGCAGGGCTACTGGCGAGTGTTCATGAAAACCCGAAAGGGCGCGACCTCGTAAAAAAAAGAGAATAAAAAGAATTTAAAAAAAACGGTACGTCCATAAGCAAAATGGGCACGGATGAAAACCCGAAAGGGCTCCGTGAGTAAAAACAGCAGGACTACCGGCGAGTGTTTGTGAAAACCCGAAAGGGCGCAACCTCGTTAAAGGACACTTACAAGGTCCTCTTGACCTTGTAAGGAGAAATCACCCGCGTGAGATCCTTACGACTCACAAGTAAGCAACACACTTAGGAGATCCTCACGACTCCTAAAGAGAAATTACACTTGCGAGATCCTCACGACTCGTAAGGAGAACTCTCTTATGGGACCCTCACGGCTCATAAGATTTGAAAGTCTTAAGTCACAGAGACCTAACTCTGTGCTTAAGCAACCCCCACAACCTTCAATTTATGCCCTACAAATGGCTCAATACTGACCCTTGTATACAATCCACGGGCGCGAATAAACATTTCCCTAACAAAGTCCCACTCGTGACTAGGGACATGTTCGCACGGTGAACCTTTGTGAGTCCTCTCGACGTATGAGGGGAAAACTCTCTTGTAAGATCCTTACGACTTACAAGAGGCCATACACTTAGGAGTTCTCACGATTCCTAAGGAGAAAACACACCTACGAGATCCTCACGACTTGTAGGGAGAAATCCTTTTGTGAGACCCTTACAGCTCATGAAGTCAAAAACCTTAGTCGACAGAATCCTAACCCTGTTCGCTAAGCCACCTTTGTTCAACATCGACTGAGGCAAATGATGATTCGCTCCTGGCGACATCCCAGGTGTAGCGGTGCTGATGCCGAAATTGGTGTCTAAATCCAAGCTTGCACAAAAAGCCAACAAGCCGCACATGCATACGAAATAGCCGAAATGATGGGGCAGCTTGCAATAAAAATCAGCAAGTAAAAATGTATGCATGAAAAATAGCCGAAATGATTGGGCAACTCGCAATAAAAAGCAGCGAGTAAGAATAAAATAAATAGCCGAAATGATTGGGCACCGCGAAAAATAGCCGAAATGATGGGGCAGTTGCGACCTTCGCGATATAAAAGCTGAAATGATAGAGCATCGCGGAAAAAGAGATAAAATAAAAATTAAATTTTTGCCCTACATGTGATGTTACATCTATCCCTGTACGCAATCCAAGGGCGTAAACAGAGCAGGGATGATACTCCTCCCCCGGGTTTCATCATAAGAAGAAGCCAAATCTCGACGGACCGCAAGTGACCTAGAGATCGTCTCAACACTCGTCTCGTCACAACGAACACAACGTCAAGCGAAGTGGAACAGCGGCAACTCCCAGTTCCATGGCTCGGCAATATACAGATCACCAAGAGTCAAATCCGTACTCCGTGAAATGTGGATATAATCAGCAAAATTCCTGGTCACGTTGAACGCGGATAACGTCACTCTTTGACCCCGTGGAAAACGTCCAGAGCGGATCCTGGTCCTCGCACAACACGACAGTGAATCCGTGTGAAGCATCCAGAGCAGAGCCTAGTCCTTGCCGAGCACGGCAGTGAACCCGTGTGAAGCATCTAGTGCAAAATTCCTGGTCACGTGGAACGCGGATAACGTCACTCTTTGACCCCGTGGAAAACATCCAGAGCGGATCCTGGTCCTCACAGAACATGACGGTGAACCCGTGTGAAGCATCCAGAGCGGAGCCTAGTCCTCGCCGAGCACGGCAGTGAACTCGTGTGAAGCATCTAGTGCAAAATTCCTGGTCACGTGGAACGCGGATAACGTCACTCTTTGACCCTATGGAAAACGTCCAGAGCGGAGCCTGGTCCTCGCAGAGCACGGCACTGAACCCGTGTGAAGCATCCAGAGCAAACACCGGACTGTGGAGTCCTTAAATCCATGGAGTACGATGTCCTTAACCTCGACCGTAATGTCTTAAAACTAACAATCAACCATGATGATTCTAGACCGATTTTATCTTGGTTAAAGGGTACATCTCTTCACTCCTTTGATATTTGGCATTGTAACTCCTCAACGTCTTCAAAGAGGTGACGGGTCCCAGTAACCACATATTTCGTGGACTGTGGAGTCCTTAAATCCACGGACTATGAGGTCCTTAACCTTGATCGTGACGTCTTAAAACTAACATCGGACTGTGGAGTCCTTAAATCCACGGACTATGAGGTCCTTAACCTTGACCGTGATGTCTTAAAACTAATATCGGACTGTGGAGTCCTTAAATCCACGGACTATGACGTCCTTAACCTTGGCCGTAATGTCTTAAAACTAACATCGGACTGTGGAGTCCTTAAATCCACGGACTATGACGTCCTTAACCTTGACCGTGACGTCTTAAAACTAATATTGGACCGTGGAGTCCTTAAACCCACGGACTATGAGGTCCTTAACCTTGACCGCGATGTCTTTAAACTACGATACCCTGGAAACCATCCCAAACCAATCCCTGACCCCGTGAAATACGGATAAGGGTGACCGCACCCAGTACTTGCGGATCCTCACGACCCGTAAGGAAGAAAACTCTCTTGTGAGATCCTTACGACTCCCAGGGGAAAACCCGCTTAAGAATACTCACGATTCTTAAGAAGAATGTACACCTACGGGATCCTCTCGACCTGTAGGGAGAAAAACTCTTTATGAGACCCTCACGGCTCATAAAGCTCAAAGTCTTAGGGGGCAGATCTTAACCCTGAATCCTAAGCCATCGCTACCCTGTAAGGAGACTAAGATGAATTGTCCGCAGAACACATTCAATAAAAAGGGGACACACCACTGAGAAGAAAAATGTCTTTATTCATAAATCAAAATGGGTACAAAGTACAATTCATGAAAGAACAAAAAGAGAATACTCTCGTTCAGGAGTATGTACAAAAAAGAAAGGAAAAGATACAAGTTTTTCAAGCCGGCGGACGATTTAGCAATTTTGCTAGCTCATCCTTCTTCTGCTGGGTCACGGCTTCACGATTCAGGATCGCCAAAAGACGGGCCTCCGCTTGAGCCTACTGGGCCTGATACGAGGCGAGCCGGCCTTCGAGCTCTTTTTCGGTAACCTTATGAGCCTCGACCCTTTCGCGAGTGAACACGGCAGCTTTATCAAGGGCCACCACCTCTTTGATAGACTCTTGAAGCACTCGTCAGAGTTCATACGCTTTATTGGCTTTGGCTGTAAGGTTGGTTTGGAGCTCGTGCAATGCCTTAGAGGTCAGCTCCCTCTCCGAGAATTTGCAGTCGAGCCTCTTCTCGCACGACACCATGTTCGCTACACATCGCTCTATCAAATCACGTAAGCCCGCTGTCACGACCGCAGCCTCTGAAACAAGATAGGTACGCTCGGGACTGTATAAACAAGCCTCGGTTGGTAGCAATAGTCGATCTAAAACACGCGCACATCATCGGGTATGGGAAGTAACAAGAAAATTTCCGATGTATATCCTATCAAGCATGCATTCGCAACTATATGAATATCCGAAGAGAAATAATACCCGAAGCTCTGATGTGCATGCAACATGGTGGTAGTGTTCGCAATTAAAGAAAGTTCTCATAAGAAAGACACAAAGTTCATTTATGCAAGCAAAAACATACATACGAATACCCAGCATACATGAAAGTTCAACATAAAGCATGCGAAAACTAATACACTACGCTAGCGGGAAAAGGTCACCAAACAAAGGATCGGTAGCACAAGGGTTAACAAAACAAAGAACAAAATTCTCTATCTCTCTCTGTGCTTTCTCCAACACATCAAAGCGACGGTTTTCACGAGGAGTCGCTCCCCACCAATTGGCGCCATGTTCGTCCGCAAAAGCAGACATAACCGCCAGCCGAGCTCTTATTTCGCTCAAGAGGTGAACTGAGCGATCTTTCAAAGCCTGAGTAATCAGGCACGCCTCGTGAAAACCCTCAAGCTTTTCTTCAGCCACGTCAAGCAACGCCGGGTCATCTCCGTCGGGTGAGGAGGGACGTTGGCAAGTACAGCAGCGAGGATCATCCGGAGCCAGAGGGAACCCATTGGGAGGGGGAACCCCCTACGAGTCGAGAGTTCATATATCGCTGAGTCGCATTCGTCGTCGGTAAGGAGAGGGTCCACCAATCGTGCAGCAAAACGAGAAATCAACTTCTCGATAGGCACTTCCCATGGCTGTCGACGAGCGTGTGGACGGTTGCAGGCCATGGCACTC
Source organism: Agapanthus africanus (assembly GCA_030015575.1). Taxonomy (NCBI): domain Eukaryota; kingdom Viridiplantae; phylum Streptophyta; class Magnoliopsida; order Asparagales; family Amaryllidaceae; genus Agapanthus; species Agapanthus africanus. Next base: position 78,193,716 of record CM057339.1, on the reverse strand, counting down.
AGTTGTTTCTCAAATTAAATCACGTCAAAATGGGAATAAATTTCTCTGTGAAAAGGAAATAGGCTATGGCCTCAAGACTATAAAAGGGAGCATTAAATGCTGCGCGCGGAAAAATTGCATGATGGAACCCATCCCAAGGCCCAAAAAAGGGAAGACATTGGAAATCAGGAAAAGGAGCGATTTCCAAGGCGCTTTCTCTACATCTAATGCCATGCACAGAAATATGGCATGAAAAATTGAATAGCCCCATAAAAGGCCCCTCACATGTGGAGCACGTGAGCACCATGCTTGGTGTGTACTAGAAAGTGAAATAGTGCCATGCACGTTAAAAACATCAACAACAATAGCAAAATGACAAAATCCAAAAAAAGGGGCATGCAAACACAGAAGGACACGATAAGATTTATCATTCATGCTTTAAAAGGTTCATACAAAATAAAAAGAAAACGTTTACAACGGTAAGACCTCGGACGCGGGGCATGGATTGAGAAACTCGAACGTAACTTTGTCCAAGATCTTCCAGGCATTTCGAACCATCCTAGTATGTTTCCTCTCGCGGTCGCAAGCATCGGGGTCCTCGCGAATGTCCTCCACCCTCCGATAGGCAGCAAGTATAGCCGACTGCTGAAAAGCCTGGTGCAAGAGATCAATGAGGTTATCGCGCCTTCTCTTCGAGATTAGGCTCATCAGATACACCAATGTATCTTATCCTCGGCAGCGTCCAATGCCCCGAGCGGTACACCGGTGCAGAAGAGAGGAAGCGCCTCCCAGATCGCTAGCACGATGAGTCTCAGAAGAGAAGAGCGACGGGGGAGTAGCCGATGGTTGTACTCGTCAAAATGGCTCATGATCTCAGCGCATTGAGCGTTGGTGAACTCCTGATTCTGGCTGCGGCCCAGTGCACGAATATTCCCGTAAGAAATGATTTCGTCAAGATCATACAAATGGGCATCCATGACACCTGAAATAACGATCATGAAAAATTCATTACAAACTTTTTCCTCTCGGATGTGAAAGAGACGACCCAGGGCAAGAAAACCCTAAGAAGCCTCCATGGGAAGAACTTAGTTCCTCATAGGAATTAAATTCCTTCTTAAAAAAGGGAATTAAATTCCCAGAAGTTTGTCTTTCCAGAGCTAGAGCTCCTTGAAGATGGATTTAAATTTCATGGAAGGGACAACCGACACCATCATCTCCCTAAAGGTTAAAGAGACCCTAAGAGATCTACAGTTTGAAAATTAAAAGGGTTACTGTTCTTGTGGAAGAACTTAAAACAAAAAGAAATGTGTGTTCTTGTCAAAGGGAAAAACCCTTGATCTGAATTTAAAATCCCGTGGTGGTTGCTGGGAAAGTTCTCCGATCGTTCAAAGATCTTTACCTGAAGAAAGGGTCTTCTTGGAATAGAGTTAAACTCTGGAAAAAGTTTGAGGCAGAGAACTAAGCTCTGGAAACGAGAATTAAATTCTCAAAGAAAAAAAGTTGCAAGGAAGAAGACAAGCAAGAGTGGAGGCGCTTCTAAAAAGACCCCTGTATTTATAGGATGTGATGGAGACGCTTCATCTCCCCGATTTCCTAGATAGATCCAACGGTCACAAAAGTGACAGCGTTGCACTCACGTGCTGACACGTGAGAACAATGCTGTGGGGGCATTTGTTCCCTGATTAAAAATCAGAAGAAGCTTCAGAAGAGGCATCACGTGCTCACACGTGACCAGTTATCAAGTGTTGGCACGTGACGCTTAAAGCAGCGGCAAAAAGCACATTCATCCCCTGATTAAAATCAAGAAAAAGCTCCAGAAGAGGCATCACGTGCTCACACGTGACCAGTGGTCACGTGCTGACACGTGATGGTTAAGCAGCGGCCAGAGAACAGAGCGCAGAAGGAGAGAAGCCCATTCCAGGGGTCACGTGGCCACACGTGACCGGCTTTAAGAGCCTTATTCTTTAACAGAGTTAAAATTCTGAGGATGAATCATTCAAATCTTTCCAAAATGGAGAAGGATTATTTGAAACCGTTGGATTGAAAATCTAAAGGTGATTAAATATCACCAATTTATGGAAAAATCTTGGACTTGGAAAGATTTTCCCCCATAAATCTAACCGAAATAACAAAGAGATATCTTTGGATTTAAAATCCAATGGTGAATAAAATTCACCTAACAATCTAAAGGCCTAGATTAATGATAAATATAAATCAAATCTCTCAATGAACAAATCAAATCTCTCAATGAGAGATTTACTTAGCAGATTGATTCTTTTCCTTCTCCTATAAATAGGGGCCAAGAAAGGAAGAGAGGGGACTTTTTCTTAGACCTTTGGACCTTTTCTTTTGATACACAGAGAGAGAGATACAGAGCTTTTGATTCTCTGCAAAAAGGAAAACCTTAGGTAAGAGAAAGAAAGGGAGGCTTAAAAAGAGATTTTAATTCTCAAAAGAGTTTAACTCTTATATAAAGAAAAGAACTTAGTTCTTTCTCTGGTGGAGGATCTGTAAAGTGCACATCTCCCCATGAATTGAAAATTTAATTCTCATTGGGTTGAGATCCTGCCATGCAGATCTAAAACACAGAGGAGGAACTGAGTTTTGAGAATTTAATTCTCACTAAATGATAGGAACTCAATTCCTTCGAGATAAAATTAGGGTTTAACCCTATGTTATGGAATTTAATTCCTTTAAAATAAACAGAACTAGGGTTTAACCCTAATTGAGAACACAATCCTCTCAAACTCACAGGAATTTAATTCCCTTAAGAAAAGAAATTAGGGTTTAACCCTATTAAGAATATAATTCTTCAGAAGAAAGCAGGAATTTAATTCCTCGCTAGGGTTTAACCCTATTAATTCTTAAAAGATGAACAGATCTTTAAAACATGCAGAGTCACATGCTACCACGTGACCCCTGCAAAGATCCATAGAAAAGAATTCTGAAGTAAACACCTCACGTGTTACCACGTGACTCCTGCGAAGATCTATAAAAGAGAACTGTGAGGCAATGCCTCACGTGCCCCACGTGATCTCTAAAGCACACAAAAGAAAAAGAAACAGAAAAGAGCTCTAGGCCACCCTCACGTGTCGACACGTGACCCCTAATGAACATTCTAACAGATCAAAGCGCAGGCCCCCATCTCGTGCCCACACGTGATGGCTTTCAGAATTAAAAGTGTTAAACACTCATCTGTAGAACAAAATAAAGGGAAGCAGGGCGCTCTCACGTGTTACCACGTGACCCCTCTTGCCTCAGTGTTTAACACTAAATTGAAACTTCTGTATCCAGTGTTTAACACTGATTTGCCTTAGTGTTAAACACTAATTTGGAATCTCTATTTCCAGTGTTTAACACCGATTTGCTTAGTGTTTAACACTAATTTGAAAACTCTGTTCCCAGTGTTCAACACTGGTTATCTTTTAGTGTTTAACACTAACCTGTCAATCTTATTCCCAGTGTTCAACACTGCTGGTCTCTAGTGTTTAACACTAGTTTTAGCCCAACTGATTAAGTTTCCAGAGGCAAAGCCTCTCTTTTAATGAACCAACAGAGGGCCAATATCCCCAAACATGATTGGACTTAGCCCAAGCCGGCCATAAGTCCTCAATTCAAATTCAACTGGGCCAATGGGCTCATAATATAATAATTGATCTTAGTTTCCAAATTGGACTACAGATCACTTAATCTACCTAGGTTTAAGGGTACATCTCTTCACTCTTTTGATACTTGGCGTTGTAATTCCTCAACGTCTTCAAAGAGGTGACGGGTCCCGATGACCACACATTGATACGGACTGTGGGGTCCTTAAACTAATGGACTATGAGGTCCTTAATCTTGACCGAAATGTCTTAAAACTAACAACGGACTATGACGTCCTTAACCTTGACCGTGATGTCTTAAAACTAACGCCGGACTGTGGGGGTCCTTAAACCCTCGGACTACGACGTCCTTAACCTTGACCGCAACCTCTTAAAACTAACATTGGACCGCAATATCCTTAAACTACCTATTGACCGCAATGTCACTAAACTAAACAACAGGGCTCCCTTAAATTGCTCTCTTGTTGGATCTAAACGATCCCGTTAAGTCGATCTTAATCTAAAACTAGACTAACGTATCCTTAACAAACGTTTAAGCCGATCTTAGTCTCAAACGAGGCTAACGTATCCTTAAACACGACCCCCAAATCCAAATCTAAGATAATACGGATTTGGATTAGTCCACGCCCTACGGGCGACGACATAACTCAGTCTCCGTATACAATCCACGGGCAACCACAAACAAAACAAATACCCACGACACGAAGTGACCATATGGAGAAGGAGAAAGTTGTTATCGCAATGCGGTAGCGTAATTAACTGCAGGGGCTTGCGCCTGCAGGGAAGAGCGTCCCCACAATCAAAAATCCCTCAAGCGAGGAGGAATACGACGAAGTCTGCTACATCGGACGCATCCGTTTAAACCTTCGATACACGGTGCCATAAATCAACTTGGCATCTTCGGAGAGGTAGACGGATAGCACCAATTAGCATCTGCCCCGAATTTCAGGCAAGATGTCCGTCACGCCGTCTTTCGGAGGGGAACAGTGATGCTGCATGAAGTGCCCGTCAGTATCGTATCAGGCAGAGATCAGATTCCCCTCACGGTTTTGAAGAAGTTTGTAAGAAAATTTGGGCACACGCCTCAATTACAGTACGCTTATCACCCACAGATGGACGGACAATCCGAGCGCACCATACAAATACTAGAGGATATGTTGAGAACTTGTATGCTGGATTTTAAGAGGTCGTGGAAGGATCTACACTTGGTGGAATTCTCCTACAATAACATCTATCAAGCAAATATATAGATGGCACCGTTCGAGACTCTTTATGGACGGAAGTGTCGCTCCCTGCTTTGTGGGATGACGTGAGGGAGCGGAGTTTGTTAGGACCCAAGCTCATAATTCAGACCGTCGATAAGGTACAACTGATCAGAAACCGTATCAAGGCTGCTCAAGATCGCCAGAAGAGTTGGGCAGATACTAGTAGAAGACCGCTTGAGTTCGAGGCTGGTGACCATGTTGTTGGCTATAGTGCCCTCAAGTCAATTATTGGATCGCATGCACGCGATTGCAATGATTGGAGGAGGACCTATACCGGGAGAACAGTCTTACTCGAGATGATAGTATACTATCTGGTTTGTCTTTATCATCGTGTACATGCTTCAGGTGACACTACAGTTCACTATTACATATTGATAGAGCCCATAGGATTCTTGTTTGACTTCCAGCAGTATGATGGCGATCATATATGTGAGAGTTGGGTAGTCTATAAGCACATCCTTAAAGTGTCCCTAGTCGTGGGAGTTTCGAGACTGGGCATCGATACTCCATGAGTAGACTAGTGTATACGGATCGAGACCCCGACCAGGGGCGATGGCCGGTCTCACAAGCCATTGGAGTCAGTTAGTTCACCTAAGATAGTATACAGGTGCTCATTGGATTATGAGTACACCGGACGGACTTGCCGGGAACGTGCTAGTTGGTATTATACCTATTGTCGGATAGCAGTTTCCAGATGACATGTGTACAGGTTAGTCTATCGACCTGAGATCGTCATTTGTCTCGTGTGAGTTCCCACTGTGCTTTGATTACTACCCTACCACGGCTCAGAGGAGTCGTGCAAACAGGTTTTAGTTGGGTACAATCCCGAGCCACATGGAGTCAGTGAGCGGATCGTCAGGGGATTCGTCTCTCCCGGTATTGGGGGTTGAGGTCGCGGTGTGCACAGATGGCCATCACCAGAAATTCTTAGCCAAAGCAGTCGAGAATTACCGATCTAGGATCGGTAGTTTCTCAGGTGGTGATGGGCTTCATACCGACACTAAATATCGCGTTATTTGGGGTCTGACTTTATCTACCCCCGACCCGATATGCGATACTCATAGACGAACGGACCGGAATGTACGGGTATTGTCACTGTCAGGCTCAGTAGGGTTTCAGGATGAGTTCGCTCGTCGGTCTCCCTTTCGCTCAATACCTGGGTAGCCGTTACGTACAGCTAGTGTCACTGACATGCTTATGATTAAATCCACTGCCAGCGTATTGACGAGTCTTTAGAGTCCCATACAGAGATTTTCCCTGGTTCGGACGAAACGTTGTAGAGACCGTATGGTTTTATGGCAGGGTTCGATCATATACGTGTGCTTATGCACGGATCATGATCGGACGGATCATACTAGTGGATTTTGGTTTAAACCGGATCCTAGTATTAGATTGTTGGATTATTTTCGTCTCGTTGTATTCGTATTCAGTCGGAATATGGATGCAGGTATGTATATATAGATGAGGGGTATTCTTGTAATCCGTTACAAGATTACTTTTGAAGATGCAATTTCTTTTTATTGTATTAAACATTTAGGGTTTTGGGATAAATGTTTAATATTGATTATGTGTAAAGTGTGAAGGCAAGTTTTGGCTTGTAGGCATTTAATGATAAAGCATGGACCATGCTTTATTGTTTATTGCTTGTGAGATATTTGTTGTGGCATGAAATTAAGTGGCTGCCATTTTTTTTAGGGTGTAGAATTTTAGTGGCTGCCAATTTGGGTGAGGGTTAATTTCGTAGCCTTTTTGAGGGTGCAGGGAGTTTTTCTTTGATTATTCATTACTCACAAAATTTTCAACAGCCCCTTCTTCACTTGATAACCACAGCCACTTCTTTTCCCATTTCAAGTCTAAGCAAATTTCTTGAGCCTCACAATCTCTATCCATGGCAACTTCATTCATCTCCACTCTATCTTTCTCATGTGTTGAGAATCCTAGAGTGTTTTGAGACAAAATATTCACACACTGTCTCTACATCATCTTGGGCACCTAGGCTAGCAAAATAGTTGTCCGAATTGTTTCGGTTTGAAGCGGAAGCCCATATTAAGAATTCTCGAGATGGATCGTCTTCGACGAGGGAGACCGGAGGGCGGACTTGTTCGGGGAAGCCGCGAGGAGCTTGGGAAGAGATTGAAGAACGAAGGACACGGATTTATCGATATAATCTCTCCAAACTCACTTTACAGTTTTCTAGTAAACGGTTAATGGTTAGATCCGGGTAATAGGTTGTGGTAGCGCCAAGTTTCACAAATTTTTGTTCCGCATTTGGCCACGGATTGATGGCCGGGACGCTGCCGTATCCCAACATGGTATCAGAGCCAACCTATTAACCATATAGTAGTGGTTTAGACAATGTTAAAACTATCGAAACCGAAACAAACTTCGATTCACTGCACTAGCATTCCAGTCTCTGTCGTTTTTAAAAGTGTCTTCAAAAATTATTTAAACAACTGCAGAAGACTACTGACATGACGACTAGACTGCACCCCAAACACGAACCAAATCCACCTGTTTTGGGCCGAGCAGAATGCTCTAAAAACCGAGGAGGCCGGCCTAATGGAAACTTCAGGGTTTTGTTTTTTGGGTGTGGTCTTGTCTCTGGAATCTTGGTTCAGTGGTATTGTTTGTTTAACCCAGTTTGGATATGGTTTTATCTACTTATTTGGGGGCTATTCGAGGGTTATTTCGAACTCGATATTTTCTAACATTGTTTAAAGTTTGCAGTACTTACATTACTATCTGCGACCGTGAATGTCATTCGAGCGGTACAACTTTTCTAATTGCTATAGCTCTTTTAGACGGGTTTGCGAACGTGACATTCACGTTGATGTTCTGTGTTGTGCTGTGATGTTGCGGATTTGTCGTGGTGGATAGCTTGGGTGCAATGGTAGTACAGTTTGGATTTATTTATACATTTGATATCGCGGGACGAGCGTCCGACATGTGAACTGCCGTCACTGCCTGTTTGTATATTATTCTTTTGGGGCACGACCGGGTTGAGGTCGATGTACCCGTTGTACATATCTTCTTTTCTGTACTAGGATTATCCCGCGAAGGAGTGCACAGATAGCCGGGTTCTGGAGGGCAACGGGTCTGCATCTCATCGCGTTGAGGAGGGGGCCTCACTCTAGAATTGGCGGGCTATTCGTCACACTCGTAGGGGGTACAGGTTGACCCAAGGAGGGGTGCTCAAATTACCGGATTCCGTGAAGTGCTGGGTGGTCCATTCACTTTGCTGAAGGGGGCTGCCTCGCTTCTGGTTTTGGCGGGTAACTTGCCGCGCTCATAGGGGTCTAGGTTTTCATTACACAGGTTATCCACACGACCAAGGGAACGTCGGGTTTCACTTGCGACTCAAAAGAAACCCGGGGCTCTCAGATTATCTGTATTGTTCTGTGATGCTTATTACTTTTCTGTGATGTTGCATTTATCACGCCTGGAGCGATTATTGTATATTGTTATATATATACTAGTAGATGTATATGTTTTACACCGGCGCTAGTCCAGTCCCCGCTATGTCGTTAGTTAAGTAACCTAACGGATGATGACGGGACACAGTGGCGAATGCGGATGGCATATACGTACATTATATTTTCGTTCTTTTATGGTGTGATTAATTGATGGGAATGCATTGATTCAGATCAATGTAAGGAAAACAAACCTATTTGATGTTGTTGGAACCAAGTTTTTAAGACATACATTACAGACGTTTTCTTTTGCTTTGCACAGTGGTATTCGGTCATGAATATCCAGCACCTCATTCTACGAGGCAAGGGCCAAGATCCCTTCACCGGGAGTGACCCCTTGGGCAGAAGTTTGCGTCAGCGTAATAATCTCACTATAGTCGATTCTTTTGCTTTGCATCGTGGTATTCGGTTAGGAATATCCCGCACCTCATTCTACGAGGAAAGACCTGAGATCCCTTCTCCGGGAGTGATCTCTTTAGCAAAAGTTTTCGCCACTATATATTTGAAAAACCACTTGGATTCCTTCAACGATATCAAGTTCATTACGTTAAAGGTTTTTCGCCAAAAACCAACTGTAGCCCTCCGTCATTCCAGATTAGTATTGCTTAGTATTCGTGCTACGTATGTCGTGCTTAGCCGAGGCGTAGTGTTCGGTAGCTATGTAGTGCTTTTCTGTTGCATGGATATGCGATTGGTTAGGACAGTCGTGCGGTCATTTTGGCTCAGTCAAGGACTCGTGCGGATGGGTCTAATGCAATCAAGATAATGACGGGCTGAACTTGACTAGGATCCTTTGATATGTTGGCTCAGTCAAGGTCACTTGGGTCCTAGGGGTAAAAACGCACATCGCGAGTTTCTAAAGAAACTGAAACTTGCCAGGCATGCGCATACCTTCTGGAGTGTGGCGACTTGAGTGGATTCCATCAAGTTGTCATGCGATGATAGTTGGATCCCGATTCCCACTGATGAGTTGGTTTACTCCTCGAATGATCCCGACTAATTCTTCTTTCAGCTTTGGAGGAGAATTTGAGGATACAGTGGGAGACATCCTGATTAGATAAAATGATTAACCATTCTGATTTAGGTTAGAGTGCACGCTGAGTGTTTCTCTCTCTCTTTGGCAGCGACCATGGCCCGACTCTATACTATAACTCAATAACCATGTTAACCGAACTTTCTTAAAATACCGGCTTTTGGATTATCAGAGTTGCATACTTCATTGCCACTCCTACTTTTACCCTTTGCTTTTCTCCAGAACATTTCGTATCACTACGTAGATCTCATTTTCATTGGATATGACCATCGTATAGTAACATACGAACTCGAAGAAACTTATTTCAGATTCGAGGATGGTTTCCGGTTCTGGAGAAAATGAATAGGACTATTCAGTTGTCTTTTCCTTTTTACCTTCTCTCAGGTTGTGAGGACTTCTAGGATTAGGAGAGGGTACACCTATTGCGTTTATTGGATAGTCTTCTTCCAAATCATAGGCAGGTGCCGAAAGATAGGAAATGAAGAAAACTAATTAGCTTAAGTGTCGTGTACAGAAGGTAATACGTAAAGAAAAATAAAGGGATTAGAAAGAGGGCAAAGTAAATTACGACTGCTATCATTCACGACCAAACTACGTATTTCATCGCCACTCCTACTTCACTTTTGAATTTCTCCAGAACACCCCGTATCACTACGAAGATCCACAGTTTTTGGATAATCCATCGTATGGTTATATACGAACTCGAAAGAACTTGTTCCAGTATGAGGATGGATTCTGGTTCAGGAGAAATAGGATAAGGTTTATTCAGTTGTCTTTTATCATTACCTTCTCTCAGGTTGCGAGTACTCTTAAGATTAGGAGAGTACATCTATTATGCTTATTGGATAGTCTTCTTCCAAACCATAGGCTGGTGCCGAACGGTAGGGAAGAAAGAAAACTATTTAGCCTAAGTGTGGTGTACAGAAGGTAATGAGTAAAGACAAATAAAGGGATTTGGAAAGATGGCAAAGAAATATATGGTTACAGTCATGAATCAAGATAATGGAAAAGGCATTACTATGAATACCCGAATACCCCTTCGAAATATTTTCATGTTTCAGTTTCACTATGCGTTGTTAATAGAAAACTGATTTCCCAATTAGACCCTTACTCCAGGGTATGTATTTACCAGGTTTGATTCTCATATCTGTATGGTTTTATAGATGATGAGTGGGCGTAAGTTATTGGGAATTAGGTGATCATCCTCATTATATCAGAATTCGTTATAATTGGTGATATTTGAGTAAATCGCCTGGGTTTTTGCCGGACGGCAAATATTTGGTTTTGAATATCCGTTGTTATGCACCAATTTCAAACTATTATGTCTGTACGTTTATTTTATAAAGTGAGATATAACTTTTTGAAATTATGTCCATAACATTTACCTATATCAGTTGATGGTTAGATAAGGAGTATTAAACAGCGGTGTAATTCTTCATAACCATAATACCGTTTTCAACCTACGACGCACAGGGTTTGAGTTATTCAACTCAGGAGAATTATACAAAGTATTGTATGTTGTCCAGTGTCCATTAGGACAAAAGGGTTGGTCCTCATACTATATTCTGTTTACTTGTAACTTCTCAAGTTTTAGACAAGTGTTTCGTAGAAATACAAGGTCCAAGTTTTGAGAAGTTATAGATACAAGAATAAAGTAGAGAACCGTGTGTTGCAAGTATCAGGATTCTTCAAGATGATCGAAGAAGTGGATACTTGTGTTTGGTATTCAGTTGATAGTAATAGTTTTGAGAACTTGCTTCTCATTCAAGTTACTCATATCTGGATGCACTCCTAAGTTGAGTAATGCTGACCGGCCTCTCTCCATTTAGTTGACATGCACTGGAGATAACTGCATGATTTGAATCTGGTTCCAATTAAATCAGTGCCTCTGTTTCTATATTGTATATAGAATGGTTTATATCTTAACGATGTTAAGGTATTTGGAGTTGTCCGGCTTATGCTTAAAACCAGACTCTGGATAACTCAAGGCACGTTTCTGTTATGGCAGTTTGTGGGTTAACCCAGGCTATGACGAGGGTTAATTTTCTACCATCTGGAAGATCAATAGTGATATTGTTCTTGACTCGCCACAGTTTTAGTAAAATGAACTTTTTCAGAAAACAGTAGTGGGAGTATGGTAGAACTGGAAGAGATTTCAGAACCACAAACGATTACTGAAAATTTAATAGAACCTAAAGATTCAATCGGGTTTGACATTTCATTGGCCATTCCGCAGATATGGTGGGTAACCTCAAGCGCCCGAGAGATACTCCGGTATCCTCAAGAACGGTGATATGGAGGTTCTTGTTTACCCAGACTTGACACTACTGTTGTTCCAGACTATGAAACCCGGCAGGGGATGAGTATAGTGTCGTTCTAAACTAGGTTTAGAAGTGCACGTGTATATGACTCTGCCAGACGGTTGTTATAGTCAGTGGAAGCAGTGGAAGCATAGTGGACAAATAGCTTATGTCTATTTATAGACTAAAGCAGATATAGCGGAGATAGATCATTTATTTTTGATGTGACAGACATAGGCTTTGACTTCATCAGAATAAGAGATGGATCTGTTAAGAAGCTAGTAGGATGAAATGTCCTGGTATTTGGATGACATGCACGTTGTAGGAAATGAAATTCCTTTACTACGATCGGTTATACTGTGGTTGTCACACAGTGGTTTCTCCACATAGAATTTGGATATTATATCTGGCATTCTGGTTACTAGATCTATGGTTTTAATCTAAATTTGGGTAGTTTCCCAATCTAGGTACTTCGACAGTATTCTAAAGGTGTTTTAGAATGGACGACTCCTGGCATGGTGGTGTACCTGCAGATGATGGAGTCACCCTCTCTAAAGGTGTCTTACAGACTAAAGAGGAGAGGGATGTGCGTGATTGGCATATCACTTGCTTAGGCAATTGAGTCAATCATGAGATGTCAAGTACCACGCCAGATGTTGTTTTTGCACTAGATGCAATAAGTTGATATATTAATCCAATCCTGGAGAAACGTTCGGAAGCAGCTTATGAACATAAGTGGATGTTCTAGGGATTTGATAACGGCAGCCTCCTTCGAGAGACGGTTATCATTCCAGGCTTCCAAAGTGACGTGGATGACAGAGTGACTGTCAGAGTTATAGTTTTCCCTATGACGAGGGGCAGTAGTTTGGACAGATGGTCCAAACGGATACTGAGGGAAGCATGGTGCAGGATACTGATTAAATTCAGTTGACGATACAGTCAAAGAAGTTTACTGGATTTGGAGTTCATTTGTGAACTGGGTCCCATCAGATATCCAAACATATTCTAAGCCAGGTATTGCTCATTTCGGGGGATGGCTTTCTCCGCGAACTTGAGATAAAGAGAGACAGAAAGAAACATTGGAGCGGATCCACTCACTGAGGCTATTTCTCGAACACAATAGTTTTACAAACGGGCTTTGTGGAACTGATTAATAGAGAAATTGGGTGTTCGGTATCACACGGGCTATGAGTATGCGACATCGCAATAATTAGCCTTAAGTGCAAATGGGAGATTGTTGGCTATAGTGCCCTCAAGTCAATTACTGGATCGCAGGCATGTGATTGCAATGATTGAAGGAAGACCTATACTGGTATAACAGTCTTAATCGAGATGATAGTATGCTATCTGGTTTGTCTTTATTATCGTGTACATGCTTCAGGTGACACTACAGTTCACTATTACATGTTGATAGACCCCATAGGATTCTTTCTTGACTACCAGCGGTATGATGACGATCATATACGTGAGAGTTTGGTAGTCTATAAGCACATCCTTAAAGTGTCCCTAGTCGTGGGAGTTTCGAGACTGGGCATCGATACTGTTAGTTATATGTATGCCGTAGAGGCCATTACTGTACATGTGATGTATATTGTAGTGGATGCTTGGACATATATAGGAAGGACTTTCTTGCTCAACATGATAGTATGTTATCTGGTTGCACTTTATCTTAACATGTAAACAAATACTGTTTTGTGATCACATGTTGATAAAGCCCTTAGGATGATTACTTGACTATCAGGATTATAATACAGATCATACTAGTGGGGACAGGGTAGTCGATAAGTACATCCTTCAAATGTTCCTAGTCGTGGGAGTATCGAGACAGGGCATCGGTACTCCAGATTAGACTAGCGTATGCGCTTCTTGACCCATATGATGGGCGACGGATGATCCCATATCCATTGGTGTTTGACATCAGAGAAGGTATACGGGTGCTCAGTGGAGACTGGGTACACTGGACGGACTCGTCGAGAACTCCTAGATGGTATTATACCTATCGTCGGATAGCAGTTCTCTGGTGACACTGGTACAGGTTAGTCTGTAGACCCGAGATCGTCATAGAGTCTTGTATGATTCCCACTGTGCTTTGATTTCCACCATACTACGGTCAAGCGATCGTGCAAAAGATGGATTTTGGGTACAGTCCCGAATCACATGGAGGCAATGAGCGATGGAGGGGTTTCGTCTCTCCCGGTATTGGGGATTGATGTTGCGCTGTGCTCGATTGGCCATAACAGGAAATCCCTGGTCAGGGTTGCTGAGATTTACTGGTAAGTGTTATCAGTAGTTTCTCGAACCGTTATGGACCTTGCATCGGCATGACTTATCGAGCTATTAGGGTCTGACGTTAAACCACCCCAAGGCTGTGATATGCGACATATCAGACGAAGAGACCGGACTGTACGGTAGTGTTACTGATTGGATTCGCAGGAGTTATAGCAGGCTTGCTTGTTGATCTTCTGATCGCTCAATACCCGGATGGTCCTTACGTTTAGCAGATCGCTTGCGGCTTGTGGGTGTTTGATATGATCATCACCTACTGCCGGCGTATTGACGAGTCTTTAGAGTCCTACATAGAGGTTTCCTGGTTCATGCGAAACGGAGTAGGAGCATATATGTGATATGTGCGGGACCGAGATTAATACGAGTATATGATACTGTATTCTATTCTCGCGATATATGATATTAGTCGGTTATATGTAATATAGCCGGATTATTAAATCAAGAGTTGATTTAATAATTTAATGATTTAATAATTTAATGTATAATTATATATTTGATATATTAAATTACATTGACTAATATTAGTTCACTTAAGATTTCTTTTCTCATTTCTTTGATACATTGATATATATGTGATATATATTAATTGTATTCTTTTAGCATATAATATATATATGATATATATTATTGTGTCATGCTAGGTTATACATGCAACATGTATGTATGAGACTTACACCATGCTAGGGTTTATGTTAGGGTTTCATTTATCATTAAGTAATTACAAATTAGTGGATTAAATTATTGCTAGAAGCTTATAGAAGCTTGTGGATAAGCATTGACTAAATCCACTCATTTGTTTTCCTTAAGATATTTTGTGACCTAACCTTTAACCCCTTGCCATGGTTAACTCTCTACATGGGTTAGATATATGATATACTCACCCATGGTTGCATTTCTAACCTCATGAGTTCATTCTTCTTCTTCTTCATCATCAAGTGAGAAAAGCTTGCTAGCTTTTTAAAAAGTGATGGAAACTTGTGAGAAAAATATATCTAAAGTGAGCCCACTTCCTTCTTCATCATCCTATACTATTAGCCATTTAGTTTAGGGTGTTTGCTTCACTAATCTACACAATTAGTCAAGAGATAGCATGAGCTAGTGTCTCCTCGACGTAGATCATCTTCGGCCTCGAAGACTTCGAAGCAAGCTTGTTCGTTGCTTCGTGGGAGCCTCTCTAGAGTCCGGACGATCGTGATCGCAGCGAAGGGACTTCTACACGGAGCTATTGAAGTGAAGGACCGGTCTACAAAGGTGGTATTCCTTATTCACTTAGATGTAAAGTGTTTACATATCTTGTTTAACCCTAAGTCTCTAGTTAAGATCTTGATTAGGGTTTGTTTAGCACCCCAAAAATATTAAAGTAGCATGATTGATGCTTGCCAAAACCTTCACAAGGTGCTAAGCTAACCCTACAGATACTCCATGAGTAGACTAGTGTATACGGATCGAGACCCCGACGAGAGGCGGTGGCCGGTTTCACAAGCCATTGGTGTCAGTAGGTTCACCTAAGAAAGTATACAGGTGCTCATTGGGTTATGAATACACCGGATGGACTCGCCGGGAATGTGCTAGTTGGTATTATAATTATTGTCAGATAGCAGTTCCAGGTGACATGTGTACAGGTTAGTCTATCGACCTGAGATCGTCATTTGTCTCGTATGAGTTCCCACTGTGCTTTGATTACTACCCTACCACGGCTCAGAGTCATGCAAACAGGTTTTAGTTCGGTACAGTCCCGAGCCACACGGAAGCAGTAAGCGGATCATCAGGGGATTCGTCTCTCCCGGTATTGGGGGTTGAGGTCACGGTGTGCATGGATGGCCATCCCCAGAAATCCTTGGCCAAGGTAGTCGAGAATTACTGATTTAGGATCGGTAGTTTCTCAGGTGGCGATGGGCTTCTTACCGACACTAAATATCGCGTTATTTGGGGTCTAACTTTATCCACCCCCTAGACCCGATATGCGATACTCATAGACAAACGGACCGGACTGTACGGGTATTGTCACTGTCAGGCTCACTAGGGTTTTAGGATGAGTTCGCTCGTCGGCCTCTCTTTCGCTCAATACCTGGGTAGCCATTATGTACAGCTAGTGCCACTGACGTGTTTGTGGTTAAACTCACAGCCAGCGTATTGACGAGTCTTTAGAGTCCCATACAGAGGTTTTCCATAGTTCGGACGAAACGTTGTAGAGGCCGTATGGTTTTATGGCAGGGTTCGATCATATACGTGCACTTATGCACGGATCATGATCGGACGGATCATACTAGTGGGCTTTGGTTTAAGCCGGATCCTAGTATTAGATTGTTGGATTATTTTCGTCTCGTTGTATTCGTATTCAGTCGGAATATGGATACAGGTATGTATATACAGATGAGGGGTATTCTTGTAATCCGTTACAAGATTACTTTTGAAGATGCAATTTCTTTTTATTGTATTAAACATTTAGGGTTTTTGGTTAAATGTTTAATATTGATTATGTGTAAAGTGTGAAGGCAAGTTTTGGCTTGTAGGCATTTAATGATAAAGCATGGACCATGCTTTATTGTTTATTGCTTGTGAGATATTTGTTGTGGCATAAAATTAAGTGGCTGCCATTTTTTTTGGGGTGAAGAATTTTAGTGGCTGCCAATTTGGGTGAGGGTTAATTTCGTAGCCTTTTTGAGGGTGCAGGGAGTTTTTTCTTTGATTATTCATTACTCACAAAATTTTCAACAATCACTTCTTCACTTGATAACCACAGCCACTTCTTTTCCCATTTCAAGTCTAAGCAAATTTCTTGAGCTTCACAATTTCTATCCATGGCAATTTCATTCACCTCCACTCTATCTCTCTCATGTGAACTCTAGAGTGTTTTGAGACAAAATATTCACATACTGTCTCTACATCATCTTGGGCACCTAGGCTAGCAAACTAGTTGTCCGAGTTGCTTCGGTTTGAAGCGGGAGCCCGTATTAAGAATTCTCGAAGTAGATCGTCTTCGACGAGGAAGACCGGAGGGCGTACTTGTTCGAGGAAGCCGCGAGGAGCTTGGGAAGAGATTGAAGACCGAAAGACACGGATCGATCGGTATGATCTCTCTAAACTCACTTTACAGTTTTCTAGTAAATGGTTAATGGTTCGATCCGAGTAATAGGTTGTGGTAGCACCAAGTTTTACAAATTTTGCATTTGTCCACGGATTGATGGCTGGGGCGCTGCAATAACCAAACACATGTGTCCCTTAAGATTTCGCCGACGATGGGTGATTTGATTCGGTAGTCATGTGAAACTTAGTCCCCAATTTATCAAACCCTTCGAAGTTGTGGAGCGTGTTGGTGAGGTAGCCTATCGCTTGGCTTTACCTCCTTCCTTAGCAGACGTGCACGACGTATTCCATGTTTCTCAGCTACATTCGTACATGTGAGACGACAGCCATGTACTTGATCACTCCGAATTGACTTCAAGCACCGATCTCTCATACGAGAAGCAACCTACAACTATTATAGATCGTAGAGAGAAAGTGTTGAAGAACAAGGTTATTCCCTTAGTCCTTGTGTCTTGGGACGGACGCTCATATGGAGAATCCACTTGGAAGCGTAAGGACGAAATCCGTCAAAAGTACCATCATTTGTTTCTTTAATCTTGTATTTTCGTTCTTTTAATTTCGAGAACGAAATTTCGTGTAAGGTGGATAGCATATAACATCGTATATCTTGAAATCCTAATAAAATAAGTGTCTGAACGTATTTCCTTGATTCCATGTCCATATACAGTGTTTCATACAATATCTAATATGATATCAGTGCTTGAGTCGGCTCAACATATCTTGAGACGGCTCAAGATTCAATTCTGATGTTTATTTCCTCTCTGGGTGTTTGAGACGGGTCTTAAGCCGGCTCAACACTTTTAAGATGGCTCATAAATTTCTTGAGCTGGCTCATAGGTCCAGAAAAGTTTCTTACAAGTTCCTTGTTTTCTCTGTGAGTATGAGACGTTCAAAATCTCTTTGGGACGGTTCATGACCATATTGAGTCGGCTCATAAATCCAGAAACTCTCCTGAAGCGATTATTTTATTCTTTATCCTGTTAAGACGATTCAACATTGCTTTGAACCGGCTCAAACTCGATCTGATCGAAATTTCTGATTTTCGATTGGGCCTTTATTTGGTAACCGAACTTGTCTCTCTATATAAACCCACAAATAAACTTGAGAAAACCATAATATTGGATGCTTCCTTACTCTCTGAAAACCCTAGATCTCTTTTCTAAAATCCCTAACTTTCTCATCTCTCAACTCCACACCAAACTCATGCAAACCCGACATCGTCGACATCAACACCATCTTCTTTGTAGAAGCATCTACACCCATCGATCCAAGTGTAAGGATCGAGATCGTTCATCGTCCCCATCCATCTTCAAGATCCTACGAGCAAATCGCTATAAGGCAAGTACTCTTGCTCATTCTTTTTATCGATGCAACCTCGGTAAAACGTCTTGATTTAATTTATTAACTTGAAAGGGAAAAAAGGACAAGATCTTGGTATCGTAAATTGTGATTTCATGGGAAACTCGAGTTTTGTGTATTTAACGGAAACCCTAACGATCGTAGCACACCCATTAAGAAACTTTTAATATCATGTATATCTTGTGTTTGATTATATGTCACAACCAATTACCATGCTTGTATAAGTCAATGTACGGTCTTATTATGGTGATTTTGCAATCCTGTTACTACGTGTTGTCTTTGACATGCACAAGGAACTCTCGACATACTTATATGATTTCTAATGACACATGCTCATGATATTGTACGACATGATTCTTGTTATTATCATCATACTTGACACATCCTTGACATGTTATGCCTATTCGTCATCACTATTATTGATATTAAAATGCAATCACCGACTGGAATGTGGAACCACATGACCGAAACAATTATTCATGTTTACATGTTTCCCTACTCATTACATTATTGTGATTACTCCTGAATCGAGTCCGGAACTTGTCCAGTCAGCATTCGTGTTTTGTGATTAGGTTTTATGATGTTATATAAAAGTATAAACGCGAGGTGATGGGTAGTTAGAGAGCGTATTTGGTCAACGGAATTTTAAGGTTCTCATCGCCGGCTTCAACCATTACATGATAATGCTGAGATTACCGAGCGGGAACGATACCAAACCATTACATGACAATATGCCGAGGAGACCGAACAGGGAATTGTATCAATCCTTTACATGACAATATGTTGGGGAGACCAGAAGGGGAACGGTACTAATCCTTTACATGATATTATGCTGGGGAGACCGGACGGGAACGGTACCAATTCCACTACATTATGCTGCAGTACCGAACGGGAACGACACATTACATTACATGACACTTTGGGCCCATGTTTGCTTGCCCCTGGGGCTTACCCTTAGGTTGGGAATACTCCTACGGTGGTAGACGCTCACGCTTGAACTCACGATAGCTTAGATTACCCTTATAGTGACATCTAGGCTTTTAATCTGTTTACATGTTTACTTTTATCATTACTATATTCATACTCGCTTATGCAAGCGGGCTTTACACTATACTTTTTCTTATTATGTCATTACATATTATTCCGTTGAGTACTTGTTGGGTGTTCTGACAACCCTTAGAATTTGCCACCTCAGGTTTAGAGACAGAGCTATCGACAGAACGGGATCAGCGTGATTTTCAGGAGCTTGTTGAAGATCAGTAGTTGACATAGGTTCTTTTATTTTATTTCAGTTCGCATTTAGTATGTGCGCCCCTCACGGGACTCAGAGTCTATGTATCCTTCGTTTTGGATCATGTATTAATTTACTTTGACTATGGTTTTGGGCCTATTGTTATTTGGATCTTTTATTTAATCTATCATTTTCTTATGAATCTATATTGGTATTTCTTGTTATTTATGCAGCATGTTATTAGTTTTATTATTGGGATATTATCATCGACATGTTTAGCTAGATAGTCTTAATGAGACTACAGAAAGGTATTTCCTTACCATAGGTAGAATGGTTAGCCTTCGTTGCTCTTTGTATTCTGTATTTTGGGAAGCGGGGCGTAACAATTGACAATGTCATGCCAATTGCATGATGGAATCGACAAGCAAAAGTAGAAAAAAATATAATTTGTCGGGATGAAAATTAAAAGGGTTGGAGAGAGATCTGGAAGATTGAAAATATAAAGTATTAAATGAGAATGTTAAAGACTTCACACAGTGGCGGACCTAAGAACTTTGACCAGAGGAGACACCAAAAGATTCTTTGATCAATTGGACGGTCCGACAAAATACTGTAAAAGAACCATCACATAAATTTGAAACAAGACAATATTTCAAACTAGTTTATACATTATAATAATATCGTTTTGTGATGTTTCATATCTTAAAAGGTTGCATGATATCTACATCGTCGATGGCATCAAATATGTCTCGATATATAGCATCAAACAATCATTCATCTTCCATTCGGTTATATAGTGAGCTTTTGATAATTTCCACAATAATAGTTGCAACTGGCAATATTAATGCCAACTTCAACAACAAAAAATGGTTTCTTCATCTAAACCATTTTTTCAGCAAGCACACTAATTCCTTTCAGTTCGGAGTTCGATCATCATTAGTACTTACATCCTCAATATAGTTCCAGGGTTGATTATCAAGTGCTTTGAGGCTTATTGAAGAGTATTCAAACGGACAAAACTAAGCAAATCGAATTAACTTGTTATTATCAAATACAGAAACGAATCACTTGGATCAAGACATGTCGTACATAAAAGCAACTCCGTGTAAACTTCATTAAATCAGTTATTTAGCTCTTTTATCGATCCCGATATAAAATAATTCAACTTTAAAATGATGAAGGTTTGTGTTTTGCTTCGGCTCGCCGACATGACCAACCTCAAGCAACAAATTTATCTTCCATTTTCGAGATATTTATATCATATTTGTCACAAAAAACATTTATATTCTTCGACAAATTACTCTGACTATCCTCCCTTATTTTTTCTAGTCTTTTACAAGTGTCATGACATTCACAGGATCTTGATCTTTTATTTGTAAAAATTGTGACCAATCATTTATGATTCCCATTATAGTTTTTATTAAGTGCAATAAAAATATGAAATCATAAGCCTGTATCAAATCAAAAATTCAGCTGCTTAACCCTTTTAATCCGAAACTTTCTCACCAAATCTCAAGCACATCGATCGTCGAAGAGAATAAGAAAATCAAACTAATAATTATGCCATAATGAGAACTCCGACGTGTGTCTTTAGCCTTCTTCTTGGTTGTTTCTTGATTTAAACTTCATCTAGTTATGATTTCACGGCTACAAATCCCTTCAACGGTTTTTCAAATTGTTTCTCCTGAAGAATGTATTTTAGATTAGCACAAGGATATTTGTTAATATTACAACATGATTGAAAAATGAAACAATTTTATTATGATTTCTTGCAACCGCAACAAAAGCTAGTTGAAGTTGATGAGCAAAATAATGAACGCAATATGTAGATGAATTTTATGCTATACCTAGGTTTTGAGACCATTAAACTCTCCTTGCACATTACTTACCCCATCAGCTCTGCCAAACTTGGCATGCTTAAGTCATGTGCGCTAAAGAGAGAATCAATCGCCGTCTTCAATGATAAAGTAGTATCGCTTACATGCACAATAACGAGAAACCGCTTGATAACATACCTTTTCATGTTTACATAGCGTAAAACAATAGTCATTTGTTCTTTATCCGAGAACTTCATTGACTAATATAGAGAATGGTTCATCTCCAACTTCCGCAATGGTAGTTTCAGTCGTCAAACAAGCCGACACATCAACAATATCTTTTTGAATTTTGGGTGCTATAAGTTTATGGTTGGCTGAAGTATTTCTTAACACAGCTTGGTTAATATCATCGATGGCCTCCGTAAGAAAATCTAGGAATTCAAGATAGTTGCTTGTTGATTCCTCGGAAGAATCATGACCATGGAAATCCAATCCTTGTCTTATCTAGTCGTATTTTTTTGTAATTTGTCTCAAAAAATACGATGAACAAAATGATATTCCTAAATTCCTAATATACATAATGTATCATTTCCAACTTCCGCAATGATAGCTTCAGTTGCCAAACAAGCTGCCACATTAACAATACCATTTTGATTTTTTGGTGTTATAAGTTTATGGTTGGGTGGAGTATTTCTTAACACAACTGGTTAATATCATCATTGGCTTTCATAAGAAAATCTAGAAATTCAAGAAAGTTCCTTATTGATTATTCAGATTCGTCATGACCGTGGAAAGCCAATCCTTATCTTATCTAGTTGTATTTTTTGTGAATGTTGTCTCATATAATACATTGGACAAAATGATATTCCTAATTCTTTTATAATATATCTAAGGATTGGTTTACCGCGGTCATGATGAATCCGAGGAATCAACAAACGAGTAACTTGAATTCCTAAACTTTATTGTGAAGGTCAATAATGATATTAACCAAGTTGGGTTAAAAAATCCTCCCGCAAAGCAAAAACATATAGCACCCAAAAATTTAAAAGACATTACTAACACGGCGGCTTGTTTGACGACTGAAGCTATCATTGCGAAAGTTGGAGATCAACCATTCTCTATATTTGTTGATGAAACCAGTGACATAATAGATGGTTATTATTTTATATTTATGTGAACATGAAAGGATACGTCCTCGAATGGTTTCTCAATATTATGCATGTGAGAGAGACTACTTTATCATTAAAGACGGCTATTGATTCTCTTTTTAGCGCACATGGCTTGAGCATGTCACGTTTGGAAAGGCAAGTTTATGATGGGCCAAGTAATATGCAAGGCAAGTTCAATGGTACCAAAGTTTAATATTAGCACAAAATTTATCCGCATATTACGTCATTGTTTTGCTCATCAACTTCAACAAGCTCTTATTACGGTTGCAAAAAATCATAATAAAATTGCTTCATTTTTCAATCATGTTGCAATACTAACAAAGATTATCAAAGGCTCATGCAAACACACATTTTCCAGGAGAAACAATTTGAAATTTTTACGAAGGGATTTGCAATGGTGAAACCATAACCGGACAAGGTTTGAATCCAGAAACAATCATAAAATGGGTTGGAGACAGGTGGGGTTCTCAATATGATACAATTATTATTTTGATTTTCTTATTTTCTTCGACGATCGACGTGCTCAAGGTAGCAAGTCTGAAAGGTGCAATTTCGGATCAAAAGAGTCCAGCAACGGATCGTTTGGATTTGATGTGGTCTTTTGAACACGTATTTCAATTGCACTTGATGAAAACTATAATGGGAATCCCAAATGATAAATAAAATATCAAAATCTTATGAATGCCATAACTCTTGAAAACATATCCAAGCAAGGACTATAAAAAATGAAGGATGAGGGTTAGAATAATTTGTTGAAGATGTAAATGATTTTTCTGATAAGCATGATATAGATATCCCGAAAATAGATGATAAATTTATTGTTCGAGGTCGATCACGTCGGCGAGCCAAAACAAACACAAACCTTCATCATTTTAAAGTTGAATTATTTTATACCGTGATAGATACACAACTTCAAGAGCTAAATAACCGATATAATGATGTTAACACGAAGTTGCTTTTATGTATGGCATGTCTTGATCCAAGTGATTCATTTTCCGCATTTGATAAGGCAAGCTAATTCGATATACTCAGTTTTATCCAATCCGATTTATTCTCCAATAAGCCACATAACACCTGATAATATTTGGAAAGTGAGAATGATGATTTTTCTGAAGTGCAAGGAATTAGTGAGCTTGCTCAAAAAATGATTGAAAAGAAGAAACATATCGTGTATTCCTTTAGTTTTTTGTTGTTGGCTTTAATATTCTCAATTGCAACTGTTAGTATGGAAAGGGTAATTTATACGATGAAAATTGTCAAAAGTTCACTATGTAACCGAATGGAAGATGATTTCATGAAAATGGTTGTTTGTGGTAACATAAATCGAAAGAGACATATTTGATACCATCGACAATGAAGCTATCATGCAACGTTTTCAAGATATAAAACATCGCAAAATGATATTGCAAACAATATTATTATAATGTATAAAGTATAAACTAGTTTAAATACTATTGTCTTGTTTGAAATTTATCTGATGGTTCTTATATAATATAGTTTAATTGATTAGCCCCTCTGACCAAAATTCCTGGATCCGCCACTGCTCGGATCAGTCGTTGAGGTTGGCAAGCAAGAGAATGATGGGGCAGAGTACTCTGATTAGTGGTCGGCGATGCGGTGGCGAGTGAGGAGGTCTTGAATTTGGGATCGACAATGGCAAGGTAGCTCTCGGCAATTGTCGTGCTGTGGAGGGCAAAGAAAAAGAGAAGGCAGAAAAAAAGAGACCCCATAAAAAGTACAAGGATTGGGTTTGAGAAATTTCTTTTTTTTACTAGCTAAGGATTATGAGAGGCACATAAGACACAAATATAAGTATAGCAGGTTTTTTTTATTGATTGGCACATGGGACATAAGGATAAGTATATCGGGTTGTTTTCTTTTTCCTTTTTTCCTTTTTTTTTATAAAATCCAGGAGGGTCACGTGCCCCTCCCCCAAGCCTTGCACTTAGGTCTGCCCTTGTTTCACAAACATGGAAAAACACAAAACGAGATGAAAGCGCATGATGCATGAAAGTAAGTTTACTTAAAATCTTTGAAAGGGCAATGATGGAGCAACGCAAGAAATTCCAAATGGAAAAATTAGTCATACATCTAAATGGTCATGTTGGTACAATAGGAGATATGAGAGGGTGGATGGAGGTCAGGGATATGGAGTAAATAATAAAATGGAGCAATGAATGGTACCTGCTATTCAGGATTCTCTAGTCATATCACCAGACTAAGGCATAAAGGTAGTAGGAAAGATACAAAATTAACCACCAAAAACAAAATTTTCCCCTACTCTAGAAAACAAATAGCATTCAAAGATTTACAGGTAAGCCAATAGCGCTAGAAAAAAATAGCATCCAAAGATTTACAAGTAAGCCAATAGAGCTTGAACACAGCACAACATGATAATTTAGTCTATGGAACTATACACGTGATGCCTGAGGTAAATCACAAGGCTGACATGTGTCAAGGAATAAACCTAGCTTAAAGATTTAGCGTAAGGTATGATATTACAAGTAATCTAAGAGAACTAAATTAAATGACTTGATGTGAAGAGAGATCATGGCTGAGGAAGTAGTGTAATCACATTCTCAATGTGCAAGTTTTCTATTGCTGTCATTTGCAAGATCAAGGACACTTTAATACATGAACTAATCAAGATTTTGAAGGCAATAGACCTAGCCTTTTGGAATTAGACATCTAATGTTTCAAAGGCAGAAGTAGAGCCTGTATAGATCTAGACAAATTTTGTCAAACTGGAAGTTTAAGATTTTAAAGTGGGATTTGATCTCACAACATATCTACAAAGACGGAACCATAAAGATTCGACAGATGGGGAACTAATAACAAGCAACCCCATATTTTAGGGACTCATTATATTTACACACACACACACAAGGCATTAACAGATTAAACATAAACATAAGTTCTACGGCCTTCATGATGGTGAAAATAAACAACCGATACAAATCGCTAATCCCATGTAGTGTCAGGAACCAGTTTATTCAAAGCTTAAGGTGTTGGGTTGTGGGCTAACAATGTATAACAACCGAACATCACAGTCAACAACCACCCCTCCCCTCCCCCACCCCACCCCACCCACCCACCCACCCACCAAAAAAAACCCAAAAAAGGGGGGAGGGGGGCGCCCCACCCACATACATGAGTTATGGGGCCACATGGAAAGGCCAACAGCAGAAACTCTCACTTGTGAGGCAGAATAAATTGGGTAAATAGATATAAATTAAGACCGATAAATGGTAATGTGAGGTTTGAACCAAAGGGCCAAGACCTCTTGAAACCTGGTACCATGTCAAGAACCAATTTACTTTAAAGCCTATATATCAGACTCAAATAACACTTAACAGCTACGAATTGCATGGAAATTAAAGTCGCGGCAAGAGACAGTAAGAAACCTCACTAGCAAGCGGATGCCGTCCCCTTACGGTTGCAGCTAACGTCCAAACAACCTTGGACATGTTCAAGACAATGGTTTCAGTAGCACCTTGAAAAGGGGGGGGGGGGGAATATTAGAGACAAATCTGGAGATAACTCATCAAAGATACTATTTTATATAGCAATTGGTTAATTACCACTTGTATTGTCTCCGCCACCAACTATATACCAGTTCTCATCCACTGTTGCACCAGCATGACCACCTCTAGGAGTCACAGCCGCACCCTGAGTTTCCGGTTGAGACCATGCCATCTGCAATTGTTTGCCTTTTGGTGAGAAAATCCACTGAACATTCATATAATTTAAAGATGCTATCATTTTACAACTGGAATCCAACATTAAATTATTTGTTACATTTAGTTGAGTAGGAATGTTATGCAAGTAATTTTCTTTTAAGGTTACTTCTGATTATGTTACAATTGAGAAAAAGTACTTCAAATTTAAAATATTAACCTTTACTTGTGAAGGCCAAGAATTCTAGCAAAGGACACCAAAACTAAAGAAAAATGGCATTACTACTCTTTAATTGTTTAATATGGATCATTCTAGGGATCTTACAGTAGAAACAAACAATACAAATAATTATAGGAACATTAGATATTGTCGAAAGATCAGGTTTAGTGAGGCAAAAGATTTCTGAAAGAAGATGAAAATGGGGAGAATTATAAAACCTCACGATATTCTTATTGAAGTTTGGAAGTGTTTAGGAGATACGGGCTGAGTGTCATTTAGCAAGATGTCAAATAGTAGAGGAAGAGATCCTTTGTATGATCATATCTATATATAAGAATAAACGAGTACATATTGTTCAAATTATTATGAAATTAAGCTATCGTATGATCATATCTATATATAAGAATAAACGAGTACATATTGTTCAAATTATTATGAAATTAAGCTAATGAGACATATAATAAAACTTTAAAAAAGAACAATTGGGTAAAGATTAAGAAAAGAAACTTTTATGACTGAAACCAATTTGGCTTTCTATCAGAAAAAGTCGACTATGGAAACTATTTATTAAGACATTATACAGAGAAATATAGAAAGAAGAAAATAGATCCATATGGTTTTCATTGAATAAAAAATTATGAAAGATCTTTAGAGCGGAAAAGCGGCGGACACAAATATTTCATAGGCATATTCATGTGATTAAAGATATATATTGCGGAGCAATTACTATAGTGAAAACAATTGAAGAAGATATTGGGCCTACCTATGACCATAACTCACACAAAACATTAACATTAAATCTAGTTTCTTTAACTCAATATGGATAGACTTACCAGTCTATGGTCCATGTTATCCGCTGATAATATGGGTTTAGTTGATGAGTCTAAAGAAAGGATAATATATAAAGTAGAATAATGAAAAGAGATTTTCGAATCTAAACATTTTAGAACTAGCAGAACAAAAGCACAATATTTTAGCAAAGCTGGAAATTGATGATCAGTAAACAACTAAGATTGAATATCGCCCTTAGGACCAATCGTTCATAATGTGGTGAGCTCGAGAAACAGTGCTTCATAGAACCGAAGCCGGATGGTTAAAGTATCCTTAATTTGGAGTATAATAGAAACTAGTTTGTGTTCAAGGATTCCTAAAAAGACAAGGAAAGACGATCATATGAATGAAAAGAATAATAAGCTTACAGTTTGCAAGTCTAGGACATGAAGATCATTGAAACAAGTTGAATGAGAAGAACCGCCGAATATTAGAAGGTATCGGTCGGCATGTAACGTTGCTGTGTGATCAAATCTTGGTGTTGGGGATGTATTCCTGCATAATCACAAGTTCACAACAAAAGATAAAATAGCTACCTTAAAGAGTTTACATATAATGAGAAAGTAATAAATGCATACTTAGTTTTGACAAAATCCCAAGTCATAGTACTCAAATCAAGAATATGGAGATCATTCAGCAACTGTCTCTTTGGGTCTTCTCCACCAAATAGTATCAATTTGGTGCCCGCCATTGTGACAGAATGCCCTCCACGAGCTGCCTAATGTGGGGAAAAAGTGACACAAAAAAGTTTTCCATTTAATTGTTGGTCAGATCATTTACTACCTCTAAATGGAAGAATTAATTAGGTTCAGAACTTCAGGTGGCTCACAGCATAGTTCTAATCTTTTTGAAAAATTAATAGTATGAGGGAGTAAAATTTATATATATTACCGGAGCTATTCCATCAGTCTCCACAATAGAGAATTTGTTGGTTTCCAGGTCGATAGACCAAACTGCAAACAGCAAAGGTTTTAGGCATTAGATGTATTGCCAGAGCAATTTTCAAGCAATTATGGCAGTAGAAAAATCTTGCTCTTAATAACAACAAGCACAATAGCAGCAGCCAGCAGCCTGTGTTGCACTAATGAAAATGATATATTTATATTTTCGGACTAGGCATAGAAATTATAAAGGAACAGATCTCCATAATTCATGACATTAATTCGTAAAGAACCAGATCTTAAAGATTTTTCTTAGAGCTGACAATTGACCCATATTCAGCGAAAGCCAACTAAGCCCAGCTGAGGATTCACATTCGGAAGTTTAAAATAAGCAAGAAAGGGTAGGTCTGGACTTCAAGTATGAGGCCCTGACTCACAATCAGGCCACATTCAGGCATATCTGCTTTGACCTATCAGGCTTTTAACACATTATTTAGCTAACCATAATTCATAATCTAACAATTTATGTACATGGAATTCAATCTTTTACATTTAAAAACCTTGGTAATATACCATATAATAAATTGTGTTTTCTGCTAATTCTGTTAATTTGACTAAAAATGTTAATTTTTTCAAGCTAATGCAGAAAAAGGTTAATGGTAGTGACCATACTAAACCAATTTTGGTGCATATGGATCTGCAGACACTTGGCATGCGCTATCATTAGCCTCTTTTGTTTGCTGCTGCTACTCTCAGACCATTAGATATCAAATAACTGTATTATCTATATTCATCATAGGATCTACTATTCTGAGAAGACAAGACACAGAAATACGTCTTAAAATTCATCTTTTGAATCAACCTAAAATCTAAACTTAACCAACCACTAAGCAAAGCTACAATCTAATATTTCATTATATATTTATGCAGGTCCATAGATCTAACAAAACTCAAGACCAAAGAATGAAATATTGGCTGAATTTTTTAATTTTTTGTTTAAAAAAAATCTCAGCTGATATTGATATCTATTAATTGCATCAAATAGGTTTTTGAGCATATAGTATGCGAAGAGACTAAAAACCGTTATTGGCCAATACAGTCTATGGGCCGATACTGGTCTTATATTGTATCAACAAGGTCGATACTGATTAATGTCTTTGTTTTCATTTAAAAGTATACTTAATTCCTTGCTAAACTTTATAATATAAGTACCACAATTAACCAAAAAAAAGTTATATTAGGAAAACATTTTTTAACGATTCACTACTACGTTTAAAATTATGTATTTATCATACTAGTTAGTTTAAAAGGTATTTAACATAGTAAAAAATATTAACATCTACTAAATATTGTCCATCTTGGATTTTTATGGTCTAAACATGAGTATGCGATCTTTCATGTGATTTAGCCAGCATTTTACTACAGAGCTAGGGAAAAATATTATATGTCGGATAATTGTTAATCTTATCTCTAGCAACTATCGATGTATGTAAGACGGACACCAGAATTTTGCTCAGAGGGTGCACACCGCAAACAACAGAAGTTCATCGAGAGGTCTAACTATAAAATATCTGAAAATTATAATACAATGCAAGAGTAAAATTAATTAAGTTACATACGAAAATAACATTAGTTTCACAATAACATTCTCAAGGTTTCAAGAGAAACGTATTTTTGTTGAACCGAACATTTATCTATGAAAACATACCGACCATCTTATTGAATGATGTGCGAGTAAACGTTACTTGTTAAGAAAAATATTCTTAATATAGGACTAAGCTTTTCTTGCTAGGATAATTTCAATGGTCTCTGTTTTAATTTAAATAGATTAAAAAATATATGTGTATATGTTGGGAGCTAAAATTACCACCATTCACCAGGGAGCACACCATCCTACTACTTGAGCAAGTCATTATTTTTGTTCATTTTATAATATAAATATATATAGCATATACTCTAAAATTGCAAAACTCGTAACCGATATTTCCTTTTTTTTTCAAAATTTAAGGGTGGCATGTGCCCCCTCTCCTTTCCATCTGGGTCTACCCCTGGATGTTTAGCAAATAGTATCCGAATAATATAAAATATAAGTATTCCAGTTTCAAGCAGTTAGATCGAGCCTCGATCATCCAAAAATGGTAAATGCTGATTTTTAATGCCGTTCTTAGAACAATTTCGTAAGAGTGTTGTCAAGGCCATCAAACTCATGCTATATATATATATAGGGCAAAACGCATAATAATTAATTTAGGAAAATATGTAAATTTCAATATGTAAAGTCCTTAAACGACGCAGTGACCCATCATTCTGTTTTTCTTTTTTGTTAGAAACTCAATCCCACAAAATAGATCAAAGGGTTAGGATTATTCTACATGAGGCACATAACCAATTTCTCAAATCCATTTTTTCAACCAAAAACTCATTCCAAACCCAATTAAATCGCTAAATATATTATTTTCCTAACAAGAGCACTCTATCTCCTTTCCCAGAAATTTTTATTATGGATGCTGAAACCACCTAGGCGGCTAGGGGCTAGGCAGTGTTACAAAATTTCAACGGCCCAGCACCACCTAGCGCCTATTACAACCTTGACCTTGAGGCTGTGAAGATCAAGATGGGTAATGTCAATCATCCAAAAAAAGTTTTGTATAATTGTCCTTTTGACGACTACGATGATGTTACTCCACTGTGAAGCATAGACACGGGTACGGACGTGGACACGGACACGGGACACGGAAAATTTGTAAAAAGGTGGACACGGGAACACGGCTATATTATTATTTTAATATATTAAATTATACATATTAGACAAAATATAATGCACTACGAGAGGAAATATGTACTAGTTTATCATTAAAAGCACAATAAAAATAAAAACAATGATATAATTTTTATTCAAAATCATGAGTTCTTTTAAGCACAAACAAATACATATATAGAACTAAAGTCGAAACACATAAAAATACAATCCATAAGTGCCGAACACGTCCAATATGGGTGGACACGGCAAAGGTGCTTCGGACACGTGTCGGCCAAAGTGTCTGAGTGTCCATGTGTCCGTCGGACACGGACAAGGCGAGTAAGTAGAAGTGTCAATGCTTCATAGTTACTCCACATACACTCACATATATATACGTCAACATGTATCCAGACAGCATGTAATATTCATAAAACACTAGTATAAACATCATCAATTATGTGAAAAATATATCTACTTCTATTTTTATTATCTTATAAAAAATTTGCTGCTTCTCAAAAACTTGAAGTCAGTCATACCCAAATTTTATATTAAAAAAAAATCATAATATAGTCGGAGACACTAATAGAAATCCCCAAAGCAGGGGTTTAATAGCAACATCGAGTTTCCAAGCCTTGCTCAATACCAGAATTAACAACCTCTACAGCTTAAACAAAATATTGAATTAAAAAGTTCCAAAATGATAGGAAATGTTGAAATGAAAAATGTTGAAGATAACCATTCTGCGCAGGAAGGCCTATAAGTTCCTTTTTTTGCATCATTAAGTCGGTATACTTATAAGGCCTGATTCCAAAAAACTACAAAATATTTTGGCCTAATTTCGAGAACCTACCAAATTCTTGTTAAATACACAAGAAACTACCACAAAACTTTCTTAATCTACACCACAAAACTTCCCAAAACTATCAAAAAATACCATAAATAAGGCGTCACGTCAGCAATAATTACAAGAAACTACCATCAAACTTAGCATGGTAGTTTCTCATAATTTTGAGAGAATTTGGTGGTTTCTAAGGCAAAGAATTTGGTAGTTTTTTGGAATTAAGCCTACTTATGGAATTATGTGCAAGAAGGCCTATAAACTTAAGCATATGGTATGCTAATTAACTCATATGTTAAAGCAACAAGAAACCAAAATATTGATAGGCTGGATTTGATCTCACTAAGGGTAAAATTAAAACCAAAATTTCATATAAAGCATGAATTTGCCTTGAAGGAACAACCTGTCACGGTATCTGAAGCTTCCTTTGAATGCCCACCAACAATCAAAAGTTTGTTTTCCCATTTTACCTGCCAAAATTAAAAGGAAAACTATGTATTCAAATAGATAACTGTAATCAAAATATGCAGGTGTAATGAGGATTGACCAGATGAATCTTGCAGGCAAAAAGAGAAAGAAAAAAAGAACTCACCATGCTATGGCCTGCAAATGCTGGAAACACTTGCTTTGAGTCATTAACTTGGAATGAAATGTTAGAATATGCGTCTGAATTTAATGGGGACCATTTCAACGTTCTAAAATCAAAAACCTGCAAATGGTTTTCCAAATATTGAAGTATGGAAAAAGAAATGTTGCACTGTATAGAATTTTATAAACATCAATAACCTGAATATCTGATAGATTCCGGCCATTACGATTTCCCCCAATCACATAGAGCTTCCCTTTGACTACTTGAGCAGAATGCTGCGGTAATTAGTGATAATTACAGTGAGGCTTTTTCCACAGTTATTAGTTCATAATAAGATTCTTACTATATATAATCTAAATAAACTGGCTGCTAGCCAGAAATATGTAATTTATGGTGGACAGGTGAAAATGTACTAAAATTTATGAAAAGTTCAGCAGCTAAGATAGTTTGACTTTTTGTAAAACAATTTAAAGCTAAGTCATAAAGGTTTGCATGTGTCTTAGTTTCCTAGTGCTTTGTATGGAAATATTAAAGCAAAATGAAGCTAAAATTGACAGGTCTTCTTCAAATATAAGTCCAAACTAAAAAATCCTTCATCTTTATAACCACACCCCCAACCATTCCTCTTTTTAGAAACTCATCTACTCAATTTCTTTAGAATGTATCACTCCATTATCAAAAACCATCTTCTCTAACTAAATTTTTCCATAACACATATTACTCAGGTGTGAGTCACCCGCACACACATTTCAACCATCCCTCAAAACCCAACAAATAACACTCCTTTGGTAAAAAAAAATGTAACTAAATCTCTGCACAACACATTTTACTTAGGTGATCCCATGCTATATGTTATATAAGCATCACTTTATGATATTATTATTATTAGTTGTCCAACATTCAGTCTTAGATTTTACTGATTGATGGTTAAAAAATTCAATGCGGTTATGGTAAGAGTTTGGTGATTGATATTTCAGGCATGTTTGGTTAGCTACAAAAAGGAATTGCAACATTTGTTGCAAAAGAAATGGCCCAAATCCATTATTAGGTTATCTTCAAGTTTTGTAATTGGATTTCCAAATCCAAACCATTTTTTTGTGTTTGGTTGAACAAAAAACTAAAGGAAATGCAACATTTGTTGCAAATTTCCATATGTGGCATATACAAAGCTTATGTGCACTCCATAATAATTACCATGCTCACCAGTCCAAGTGATTAAAAAGCGGCAAAAAAGACGGTACGACCAAAGGGCCTGGATGCATAGGCGCTGCCTAAGCGCCTAGGCGGCAGCCCAGAACGAATTGACATCAATTTAGATGTATTTTGAGTTAAATTTCTTATTTCTTAAATTTTGGTTTCTTTTTCACTTGTAAAAGCGGCCTAAATAAGCACTTTCAAATATGTTAATAATTAAATGCAATCTGGCAATGAAGTAAATTCTGCCAATTTTTCAAAAATCCAAAAAAAATATTTAAATAATTAATGGATTGTCTAAGCTAAATCTCTATAATTTTAGGTCCAAAAAAGTTTTTAAAAAAAGAAAAGGCAAAAAAAAGCATTGTTGCCAAAGGCTCGAAACTCGAAGCAGCAGTCGAACCTCGAAAGCAGTGTTAGCGTGGTTGAAATTTGAAGTCGAATGTGAGTTCGAAATTGAAGATCAAAGATGAAGGCAAGATCGAAATTTGAAGTGGAGATCTTGGTTCGATATCAAAGTGGAGAACTTCAAAGCCGACGACGGTCGCTGTCCCTCATCGCCCTCGAAATCGACGGTGGCTCTCGAAATCGGCGATGGAAGGCCTTCATGGTGTTCCTCGGTGTTTAACAATGCCAAAACAACTTCAATTTATTATATATTACACTCCAATTAACAAATAAAGAGAGTATACCCACAAGAATACAAGTGTAAGTATAATTCCCGACTAAGCGGTCTAATGCGGTGCTGTATAGCTCTTTTACGCTCCTAGACGGCCCCCTTTTAAAACACTGACCATTCCTAAAGGTGCGACTCTTATTACAACCAAAATGGGTGCAACAAATGTTGCAAGAATTTGATGCTTTTTGCATCTCCATTTCCAACTCAAGTTTGTTGCTACCAAACATAGGAAACGGAGATTTTTTGCAACAAATGTTGCATGCATCTCCATTTCCTATCTACCAAACAACCGCTTCATAAAAAAAAAACACACACACAAAGTTGAGATCCTCTAGGTTCGAGCCTAAACTAAGCAATTTACGCACTCATGTAAAACACACAAAAAATTGGCGATCCAAACCGTTTATCTTGATCTTCATGCTTAAAAACATAGTTACATCAAAATTTATGAGGTTTTGAACTCGTTTACTCATATAGATCTAATGATTGCAAAATTATCAATTGCTCAATAATAGAACATTTTGCATCCTCGGATCTTATGATCAATTGGTTTTGAATTCTAACGAATTTTGGTATACCTATGTTTTAAGCTATGTAAATCATGATGAACGGTTTGGATTGCTAAAAAAAGTTAAGGAATTTTGTACTTTACATGGGTGCGTCACACACACAAAGAGATGGTGGATCACCATTCATCACTTTGCCTTTTTTATTTTAACTTTAATGATTCTTGGATTTGCAAAAGATACATGCACATGGATCACCCAATAATTTGTTGCCATGTGTGCCGTCACTGTAGGAACAATGGCAATGTATATTCAGTTATCTCTGCACACACACATGTATACATACATACGTGTGTGTACTTTTGTGTCCCTATGTCTTATTTTCTAACAAGATTATCATGTCTCTATATTCGTGTCTTGTGTCCATGATTTATAAGTTTTTGTAAGAGCAAGTTAGCCAATTAGGACTTTCAGATAAAATTATAACTCTAAAAAAATATAACATTTTTATAAAACTTTTGTGGAACTAAGACTTTTTAATGGGACTATGGAACAACTAGAACTAAACTGGAAACTGAAAACTAAATAACTATACTAGAATTTACTGTTTATTTATACATTATTAGTCGTGTCAAAATTAAACATTTTTTTATTTGTACTATAAATAATTATTTGTTTTTACAAAAGTACTAGTATGGATCATATTGTTCATAAATAATCACTAAAAACAATAATACATATAAAAAATTATAAGCATTATAAAACATAGAAATAATAATATTGATTAAATTTTAAAAATCGATACAAAGAAGAATTTGGATTAATTAAACAAAAATTAATTAATTACTTCTAAATGGTTTCCAAGACTAAAAACTTTCAAAGGTTTAATAGACTTGATTCCTAACAACTATCAAAAACTTGAGGGTTATGGTAAGTAACTACCAAATTCTTTAAAAATTACAGAAAATACCAAAGTGTGCGAACAACTTTAAACTTTCTTTCACTGGTTTAATATTGAATATTTAGTAAACAAATTTGGCAGTTTATTGCATATTTACTAAACATGTTTGATAGTTTATTAAACATTTACTAAACAACTTTGGTAATTTATTGTTGATTAATTTTACAAATTTCAGTATGCTTAGTAGTTTTCTGTAATTTTCAAAGAATATGGTAGTTACTTGCAACAATTCTTAAGTTCTTAAGTTTTTGGTAGTTTTGGGAAATTAGGTCGATTTAATAATGGCAAATGAGGCCTCTTATAATAATAATACATTATTAAATTTTGGCATTCTTTTAATTTTATGATTACATTATGCTTAAATACATGAATAAATAGTTTTTGAAAAATTTTGCATTTCGTGATTACATTAGAATTTGTCTTTATTTTGATTCGGTTGGATTTTTTTAAGTAACGAGAAATTGTGTTGATTTAATTGGATTTGATAGATGGAAGAGAGGGATGCAAAGGATATTTGAGAGATTGCAGAAATAATATAAAGGGAAGAGAGAAGGTGAGATAGAGAGGGAGAGAAGGGTTGCTGGTTCTTTTTTTAAAATTTTGTTCCACCCAACTAGGTCGGGTAATTTTTTAAGATGAAACTCCTCTTTTTATATATAAAAATGTTTTACTTGGAACATTTTTTCTTTAGTTCAAATTCCAGTTTCATTCATGACTACACCAAAATTTAAAGTTCTAATTGACTAACAAATGTAACAATTTTATATAAGAAAACATAATATCGGATGCCACGGGAGGGAATTTCCTCCTCTGGCGTCGAAAAAATCAACCATCCAATTCTTTTGACGATCGGCACCCACTATATTCATCCCCATCCTCTAAGATGTGGATACACCGAATTTCATATAATTATAATATCTTTTCACTATTGATTTTATGATGTAAAAATACTAAAAAAGTTATACTATCGAAAAACCATTAATTTTACACCTACTACATCAACAATGAAAAGATGTCGGAATCATATGAAATTCTGTGTATCAACGTCTAAGAGGATGAGGATGAATATGGCGGATGCCGATCGTCAAAAGAATTGAAGGGTAGAATTTTTTCGATGTCATAGGACGAAATTTCCTCCCGTGGCACCTAATATTTCGTTTTCTCTTTTTATATAAATAAATGTTCCAATTAGTTCTTGTTCCAATTCCATTCATGACTGCACCAAAATTTCAAGTTTTAATTGACTAACACTAATTGGAACTTGAAACTCCTCATTTTATATATAAAAAATTCTGCTTGGAACATTTTTTCTTTATTTCAAGCTCTGGTTCTAATTGACCAACACTAACTTATTTAGTATCCTAATAAGTTCTAGTTCTAACTTGTTCCAATTGACTAACCCTATCTAATTTGCTTTCTCAAGAATTTTTTTTAAAAGGTCGCTTTATTTGTTTTAATTGGGCTATATTACCAAAGCAAGGAAGTACATGCAATGTTTCTAAGAAATGTGCATCCTTAGCTGATTGATTGGACTTTTTTCCTTGATATCTGAACAGGAATTTTACCTGAAAGGCTTAAACTAAAAGAAGAGCGTGCGATCAACTTTAAAGATAGGTTAGTGTTTTAGTGGAAACCTCATTTATGATATTTGTGTTATTTCTACTATGTCATAGATAAGTTTCATGTGTACAGTCTTCTATGTGGATTTGGGTTTCATAGTAATTTGAGTCATCTATGTTTTAATGTTAGTGAGGTGTTGGAAAGTTCTTTTATTTTTTATGTGTGCACACGCGCTTGTGTGCTTGTTTTTCCTATGATAGTTTATTTGTTTAGGTCTAGTCTTATGAATCCATACTACTTGAAGCAGTGAACATATAAAGAACAAAACAGTCAAATCTAGTTTCTGTGTTGATAGAAACAAATGCAAAGTATAAGTGTGTATCTAGTGGTAATTAAATTTGATACTCGTACCTTGTAACGGCCCAACGGAAGCCAACCAGAAGGGTTGATTAAAATCCACTGATCATGCACTGCTACTGATAAATAAGCCCTGAAGTCTAAATTCCCATTGCTCCCTCCGTTATCCATAACAGTTTCTACATGATAAATAAATAAGCACATAAAGATAACTCATAAGCTGTGATAAATATAAGGTATCCTGCATAACTAGCAACCAAATAAAATACATGCTTTTACGATTTCATATTCATATCTCATACTTCACACATACCTAAAGCACCGTTTATCAACAATCTTGAAAATAATTTACAGAACAATCCCTAAACCTAAGCTCAGAAGTTTCGTATGATGATCTTAGCTCACTTACGTGTCTTCTTGTTAATCTTAATTCATGGTCACAATGTACATATCCAGATTTAACTCACTTTCTAGAAAGGCAACTGCATATGAATTTATGTCTTTGTTGTTACACTTAAAGCTCCAAATGTTCAATCACTTTCCAGTCCTTTTTCCCTTCGCTGTCCATCTTTTATAAACAAGTTCTGCTCAAGTCCTATAAAAGTCATATTTTAACTGAGGCGTCACTCTTATTTTCCTAGATTAATTTGCAGCATAACCTAAATTAAAGGTGCTAATTACATAAGAAGCACGTGAAATATTATAAGGCAATTTCCACATCCAAGCAATCCTCAATTCCGTCATGCAGCCAAGCATGCAAGATGTAATAAGCAAGAGGACACAGACGTATTCTTCGGCCTAACCAGACCAAACTCTATGCAGAAAAAATAAAGCTTTCCACTATGATGGAGGAGGAATGCATGTTGCAAGATAGAAACACTCACTTCATTAACCACTTACCCTATCCCTCTTCCTTCCTAATTCTCTCTTGCTCTCACCAACAGAGCAAAGCCCAAAGTCACTCAACACAAAATCACACCCTCATATTCCTCATAAGATGAGCAATATAGTACTATAAGATATTCTAATATTATCCATCATCTTTTTCACTCTGTAACATACATCAAATGATGGATTCAATCCTAAATAAGCTGAATCCCAACAAATCTCCTGGCACCCAGCTGACTACAATAGGATGCTTGACCTAATGAGATACATCTAACAACACACAGCTACTCACCCCAGTGCACTTCCGACGGCACACTATCACACCATCACACCATCACATGTGACTACTTTCTTTCAGGCAGTACGCCCACAGTTTATGCGCGCTTCACCTGATCACCTGCTCTCCACATAATTATCCCCATCTGTTACTGCGGCACTACCACCACAGCATCACTTCCACCTAAAAAAACTCATCCAAAAACCATTTGGGAGCCCATGTGTGCCATTGTGCACAGCTGCCCCTTGCACAGTCATCCTTATAGCAACAAATTCATGCATTATATATGACCACGCTATAGTTGTCACGCCCTGCTTCCCAAAATACGGAATACGAGGGGTGACTAGACCAGCCATGCTCCTACGGTCAAGGAAATATCCCGCTGTAGTCACACTTCGGCTTTTAGCAGTACATGGTAAGCAGTAATCATAGCACAAGTAATGAGGAATGCAGTCACTAATGCTATCAAAACAAATATATAACTAACCAGATAGAGTCAAAGGAAATGATAGCGCTGACGTCGCTAATCTAGATATTACAGTTAGATAATATTTAGATTTATCTGTTATGTTTCCAACGCATTAGACGGATCAATAATATCCACTGTATGCAGGGAGATATGCAATGTTTAAGGTTAAGGTATATATTCTGTCTCAGCATGAAACTGCATTACATATCGACGGTTTAAAAGGTATTATAAATATCAAACGACACTGGAATGCAAAGAGACCTCCAATACCGTTAGAAAACTACTTCAATTCTCTGCGCTTCGATATATGGTTCCGCGCACTTGCGCGTTTAAACAAGACGATATAGGTGTTTTGAAACAGATAAAAGTAGAGGATTCTGCTCTGGAGTGCAGTCTATAGCCGCATTTCTCTCAAGTTTTCATTATCGTAAATTGGTTATATTAAACCAAAATTTACATAAGGTTCTAGGTTATCTAGTCGGTTTCGATACAAGCCCGATCTGTATTTAGTTTAATATAGATTTTTCAACATGACATGTGCGGTGCATTCCAGATTTAGCGTTGCCTTTTGGGGGCAACATTACATGATTATAAACACAATATTTTTAATTCAAAACTTTACACGATATTCAATAATCGGTAAGGAATTCGACGATAACAAAACATGGCCACTTTAACCAGAGTTTTCATTCATGTATCGCTTCGAAATTAGGTTATAAATATGAGTATCGATAGTCGTTAGTTTTATCAACTGATTATAACAATTAATTCATGTAAATTCTGAATGATATCATCACGGTTGATAGACCCGAGTTGGGTTCGATTCAATACAATCAACACAACGGTTTGCTAAAAATTCCATTATAATTTACAATACACACACATACATACACACGTGCGATTAAATCTTTAACTTGGTTATTTAATCTAACTAGTAAATTAGCACGAGTAAGTGAAGAATTTTCACTTGCCTGACAACGACCTTAACGAAGACGACACGGCAACAGCAACACAGCAACAGAAACCACAACAGAAATAGCAACAGTTCACGCACTTCACGGCGGCGACAACTAGAGTTTGGCTCAACTAGGGCTTGAGCTTGGTTTGGAGACGAGAAGTTTGGCTCGGCACAGTGCAGGGCACGAGGCTAGCACCGGGCAGCGGCAAGGTGGCTTGGTGGCAGAGGTGGCGACGACGACGAGCTCAGGCGGCGGTGCAGGGTGGACAATGAGGTCATGTTGCAGCAAGTGGGGTGCAATCAGGCTTGAAGTTGCTGGGAGGTTATGGAGGAGAGGAGAGGGAAGAGGGTGGTTGAGGAGACGTGCGACTGGGGTGCTGACGGTGGCAGCAGGAAACCGGCGGCGATAGGGAACTCGGGAACCGACGGTTGGTGGAAGTGGCGATGGCAGTGGGGAATCTCGATTAGAGGATCTAGGCGAGCTCGATGTTGTGGTGGTGGATGCGTTGGTCTCTGGAGGAGCTCGACGGGTGGAGGTGATGGCCGGAGGTCGTCGAGGGTGTTAGCAGGGGAGGTTGTGGTGGTGGTGGAGTGAAGGTTAGGTGATGGTTGGGTGGCATAAGGAGGTGGTGCTCAGTGTGGAAAGGAGGGTGATGAGGAGATCGGGAGTGCGGCAATGGTGTGACGTGATAGAGGAGTGGGTAGCTGAAGGGTTCGCCGGCGAAGTAGCGGCGGTGGCGACTGGGGCAACGCGATGGTGCGATGGCAGTGGCGCAATGGGCTTGGGATGCTTGAATGGTGAGGGGAGAAGTTTGTGAGAGGAGGAAAATCGGTGGAGTTCGATATTTCTAGTGGTGGTCGAAGGTGGAGGGTGTTCGGTGGCCGGTGCTTGAGCTCGGGAAGCGAGAGAGAGTTAGAGAGACTGAGAAATGAGAAAGAGAAATGGAGTTATAGATATTAGGGAGGAAGAGGGATCGGTTAAGAGGGGGAGTCGTTGAGGGGATCTCAAGGGTGAACGTTGGGAGTGGGCAAGGTCGTTATGGGTGAGGTGGCAGGAGCAGGTCTTGGGGTGGCGGTTGAGAGAAGGTGATAGAGAAGAGAGAAAAGGAGAGGGAAGAAGAGAAGGGAGATGGGTTAGGACTCGGGGCTGGGTTTAGGATTGTGGGCCAGGCTCTTGGGCTTGGTGGGTTAGAGGCTAGGGTTTGGGTAACAATAAAATTAGGATTTTAAGAAAGTAAATAGGAAAAATAAGAGATTAGAAAAATATGGAAAAATATAGGTAGGCTTTAAAATATAATTGAATAACAATTAAGGGCAAATTAATGGTAGTCAACATAAATTAATAAAAATTTATATCAATTTAATCATCATTAATAAAAATTAAAACGGTTTTGGTTTAAAATAAAAGGAAATTGGTTTTGGGCTTGGAAAACAATAGGAAAAATAGATAGAGGGTTTAACTAAAAATATATTTAAATTAATTAATTAAAATACCTAAAGTTTATTCAAATACTGTATAACGGATACTGGGTATTACATCATACCCCGTTACAGAAAATTTCGTCCTCGAAATTTAAAGAACGAAAACTACGAAAACAATAACAACGAAGCAAACAAACTACTCAAACAGATGTGAAAGGCGTTGACGGATCTCTTCCTTACAGCTCTTTTTTCCGAGAGCAACCGTTAATACGATGTTCGCCGGATCCACAAATCAAACATTGTCTCTTGGCCTAGCGACAGTCCTTCTGAAGGTGCCCCGGCCTCTTGCAATAACCGCAAACTTGGGTTCTCCGCTGCTTCTTCTGCTGAGCAACAAATGTGCGCTTCATCTGTACACCTCTTTTCCTAACAGGGATTCCACCACGATCGGGAACTCCTTCTGGTGCTCGATCTACTTGCC
Source organism: Agapanthus africanus (assembly GCA_030015575.1). Lineage (NCBI taxonomy): Eukaryota > Viridiplantae > Streptophyta > Magnoliopsida > Asparagales > Amaryllidaceae > Agapanthus > Agapanthus africanus. The sequence goes on along the minus strand of CM057339.1, from coordinate 78,151,587 downwards.
TCCTTAATCCCTCAGCCAAAAGATCGTTCGTCCTCTCATGGGCTTCTATCAAGCCCTGCATGTAACACCCGAGTTCATTTATACCAATTCAAGTTCTCGTATTTCTTTGTTTGGGATATTTCTTAATTTAGCGTATTTTGGGTGCAAATGGTATTTTATGTTTACATTGCATTCGACCAGACCCGCTTGGTTGAGCCTGTTTGATTCTTAGTTATAGATTACTTTGACGTGTTGCATGGACACGTGCATCTCATGTTTAGTACATACTGGTATTTTTATCTATTATCGCATCTTTTATCATATAACATTCTAGGTCACAGAAAATAATTTAAAATTGCATTTCATAGCCTGCATGATCCCCTAACCCCGTGGTAGCATCCGCGCAGCTTGTTCTCGTCCCGTTCAGTGAAACGGACGTGTTTGGATAGCTACACGCACGTACGTGCATCCGTTCTTAGGGGTATGCTTTTTCGTTACCGGAGGCTTCATTTTGAAATTTGGAAGTCGCATATATTTTTCATATTTTAAATCTAAATTTTTAGACCCGACCCGGGCATGTTTTGGAGTAAATTTGTATTTGCCAAAATCTCAAACGGGCTAATATTATAATATTATATTATTCCTTATTCATTCAACGTTTATTTAACTAATATAATATTTTCCTTTAATATTAACTGAACCATCTCTTTAAAATATTTCCCCTAATATTATAATATTATATAACCCTTCGTTTCAACTGAATATATTTTTTAAAACTAACAAATCTCTCTCTTTTCATTAATTAAGTATGTGTTATTAATTCATGCACGTCTCTCTCTCCCCCTCGTGAACTCTCTCTCTCTTTCTTCTCCTTCTCTAAACCTTTTTTCCCGCCTCACGCAAACCCTCGAACCCACGCCCGTCGCCTCGCCATCGTCACCACCGCAACCAACGCCTCCACCTCCTCACCCTCATCCACACCACCACCGTCGCCTTCACCCATCCCCGACGAACTCGCAGAACTCAGCCCCTTCCTTCATCGTCGTCGTCGTCCTCTCAGCCGACGACCTCGTCGTCGCCTCCTCACCTTGCCTCCACCCTCGTCGGCATCCCATCTCCTCGACCTCCTCGACCTCCTCTCCGCGTTCGACTCTCTCTCCTCTTTCCCCAACCACGAACCCACTGCAACCCACTGCGGCTGCAACGCCCTCGCTGTCGCCGTCATCCTCATTTCCTTCCTCTCCTCTCCCCTCTCTGCAAACTTTTCCTGCACAAGAACCGTCCCCGATCAACCCTGCAACCCATCACCTGCATGCCTGCAACTCACGCCCGCACCCTTGCCGCCGGAGCTCCGACCTCGTCGTCGCCTCCACGCGCTCGTCACTATCTCTTCTTTCTCTATCCTCTCTTTTCTCCCCAATACCCGAGCCTTTTCCCTGCACCTGAAACCACAGCTACACCCTAACCCATTGCCGGAAACCATCAACTGCACTCTTGCCGGAGTTCGATCCATCGCCGTCGTCACCCCTTATCACCTCCTCGGCCCAGAACCCCAGACCCCAGGACACCATCACCCACTTCCTTTCTTCTCTTCTTTCTTCTCCTTCTTCTTTCCTCTTTTCTTTCTTGATCTCGTACTTTTTCCGGTGATCGCCGGAAAGCCCCGTCGACGTCCCCTAGCCTCGCCTTTGTCCACAAGCACCAAACCCGAAGGACCCTAACCTATCTTCTTCTTCTTCTCCTTTTCTTCTTCTTTCTTTTTTCTTTTCTTGATCTTGTCTTCCTCCGATCGTCGCCGGAGCCGTACCGCTGCCGACGATCCGAGCAACCCAGTGAACGTCCCCTACCTGCGTGGCCACATTCTTGGAGTGTCAGGTCCTGTTCTATACGTGTATGTGCGCATCGAGACTTGTACCGATTTCGGACGCTGCGTTTACATCCGTCTTGATATCCGTTCAGGCAAGTGAAACTTGCTACATGCTATTTACAGTATTCCATATTTATTTGCATATATATATATATATATATTTTAAACATGAAGTTTGAATTGGTGCCTATATCACATGTTACCATCCGATGTCCGTTTATATCATTTTGTGTTAATTATGAAACACACCCGGTTGCATGTTAGATTACAATATTGTATGCCCATGCCTATATTTATAACATAGTTCTGGGTCGCATAGCCATAGTACCCTTTAAATAGTTCATAACTGTGCAACACCGTTTGCATCCAACCTGTTTTATACATATTATTGCATCCATTGACCTTTTTATATATACTTGCATCAAGCGGTCTTTTAATACATGATACTGTGATTTTAATATTCTATGTTCATTTAAGGTATGATACTTCATGTTGGAACTATAACCATGACTCTAATTGATGACTGTACATCCATATAGTTTAGTCTGTACCTATTTGCATATCATATTACATGTTCCAGTTTGTTGTTCTATTAGTACACATGCTTGTTTTGCATACATGCCTATGCTAGTTTGATTATGAGCACCCACACGATATCTTGTACACCTGACATGACTTGTTACACCCACTACTTGACATGACTTGATACCTGTGCAATTCTTGACATGACATGACACCTTTATACATTACCTGGCTTGACCTGATGTACCATGATATTACCTGTTACCTGATCTTGTGTCTAATGCCAACAAACCTGACCTGTTGTCCTTACGGACCGTTCCTGTTGTCTATCCAGACAAACCTGTACCTGCCTGATCCTGTGTTGGCATTAGTTCTAGATTATTTAATACCTGACTTGAGCACTTTTGACTTGGAGGTATGGGGAAATCAATGATGAAACCCGACTTGTAACTCGACAGTTCTATACCTGTTCTGATCAGTCTTACGGGCTAGGCCAGCCCCGGGGTGATGATGCTGACATCACTCATCTTTACATACTACCCTTTTACTGCCCAGCGGCACGTCTCGGATTCAGCCCGAGAATCTTGACCGTGGTCCCGGGCACGCACAGGATACTATTAAGTTACATCGATGATTCATCAAATTGATTTCAAAGACTTGAGAGTAGTTAACCCACTAGACCAGTTTAGATAACTTACTACACATTACCCCACTGTCCTTACTTGTATCATTGTTATTCTTGTTTACCATTTATGCTCATACTTGCATGTATTGCTACCCCTGTTTATATTTTTGCTTGATGTTATGACGCGCTGACGTCTGGGTTTTGCATGGCCCAGATCCTCTACCTTTGTTGCAGACTGGTCAGGAGTATTACCGCTGTTAGACCGAGCGGTGAAGATCCTGTTGGTATGCAGTTTTACTTTTCAGGTGTTTCATTTATTATATCTTTTGCTTCCGCATATTATCAATTCTTGACTCGTTAATTCTGGCTCATGGACATGTATTAGATAGTTTAGTTTACTTTCCTGTTCTTGGTATCTCTACAGCCGTAATGTGACTGTGGAAGAATTTTTCCTATCCACAGGTAGCATGGTTGGCTATGTTACGTGCCCATCTTAGCGTACTTTGGGAAGCGGGGCGTGACACTGCAGTACATCCAAAATCTCGGCTGTTTGATCCTGGAAAGCAGAGGTAGAAGAAGAGTTGTGGGAAGCCATGATCCTGAAACAACAAATTTTCGGACGGCGTAAGATACAAGGATCAAAATAAGATATAGAATTGACAACGAAACAAAAATACGTGGTGGGGTGAAAATCAAGTATAGAACTCCAAGTTAGTCAAACAGAATACCGCATTTGTAACCATACTGCAATTCATAGTTATAACCACATAACTCTACTAAGTCACCCAAAACTCTAGCGAATGAAGTCAAAAATGTAGCATGACACACTATAGAAATTCTAGTCAAGGATAACAAGTTCATAACCTAGACCGACTTGATCTGTCAAGCCTTAGCCGGAAACTATAATCTCAATCTTAACTTGGCTCCGATACTAACAAAACCATACCACGCCCCGCTTCCTAAAATATGAAATACGAGAGATGACTAGACCAGCCATGCTCCTACGGTCAAGAAAATATCCTGCCGTAGTCACACTTCGGCTTTGGTAAGTAGTAATCATAACACAAGTAATGAAGAATGCAGTCACTAATTCTATCAAAACAAATCTATAACTAACCAGATAGAGTCAAAGGAAATAATAGCGTTGACGTCGCTAATCTAGATGTCCGCAAAAGGTAAGGCAAGTCCTTATCCGAACTAAGTCCATTTCTCACTCTGAGCATGCATACTCAGGCCGTCAGAGCGACACAATAACAAATATATAATACGTGCAACAATAATAAACATGAAGTGGCATGCATAAGGTAATGTCGCGAGTATCAAATACCAGGTACAAGTAAACAGTAAAGCAGGTGTATCAGATCAATAATCAATGTAATGACCTATTAGTTTCTAAGTCTTAAGGTCCAAGTCACTAAACCTGTCGTCGGTCCGAGTGTGAGCGTCAACCACCACAAGAGTATTCCCAACCCAAGAGTAAGCCCCAGGGGCAGGGAAAAACGGGCCCGAATCACGATCAATAAGAATCAGTAACACGATCGGTAACAATATCACGAAATCACGAAATATGCCGGCAATGGGACTCTTGAGATTTCGTTGATCGAACTCACACTCAAACTACCCCATCCCGTGGTCTACATCAAACACCGACCATGAATCTAAATACTAGTCACTGCATGACAAGTCTACACGAGAATTGGAGATAGTCTCCATCAAGCATGTCTCGACTGGTATCCAAAATAAATGGACGGTTCTCGATATCTTACCTATGACACTAATATAATTGCTTCCATACCCGTCCCATACCAGTTATAGTTACACTTATATATGCTCTATAGGCGTCGACAATGCAATAACTAAATGGTTCCGCTGATTGTGTATAAGTACTTGTCACATCCACTATTCAGTCACGCTTTTACACTAACGCACTTGCCACAATCCAAATACTAACACTTCGGTAATCTAAGAACAGTCGCTAAGGTATCGATGCAAATGACCATTAATTACAGATGGAATAGCAGTCATGTAACATGATGGGGATACAGCACAATGCACTACTAATGATATATGGGCAGCCGGTGTCATTTGGATTAGGAAATTCACATTAAATCACACGTGCATAATGAGTTCAGTAAAACATAATAAATCATACGATCGTAATTAGGCAAAATGATACAAATGAGGTAGAAAGCAAACTTAAACAGCAGTCCAACAAAATTGGTTTCAGATCAAACGGGTTTCAGGTTCGCGAGTTACGGTCATTCCATTTTAAGTGTTCACTACTGGAAATCCAGTTTCTGAACTGGAAGTCCGTTTCGTAACACGTTTTACTCCCTATTGGGATCATAATTAGACAACGCTACAGTTAGATAATATTTAAATTTATCTGTTATGTTTCCAACGCATCAGACGGATCAATGATATCCATTGTATGCAGGGAGATATGCACTGTTTAGGGTTAAGATATACATTCTGTCTCAGCATGAAACTGCAATACATATCGACGGTTTAAAAGGTATTATAAATATCAAACGATACTGGAATGCAAAGAGACCAATACCGTTAGAAAGCTACTTCAATTCTCTACGCTTCGATATATGGTTCCGCGCACTTGCGCGTTTAAACAAGATGATACAGGTGTTTTGAAACAGATAAAAGTAGAGGATTCTGCTCTGGAGTGCAGTCCATAACCGTATTTCTCTCAAGTTTTCATATCGTAAATTGGTTATATTAAACCAAAATTTACATAAGGTTCTAGGTTATCTAGTCGGCTTCGATACAAGCCTGATCTGTATTTAATTTAATATAGATTTTTCAACGTGACATGTGCGGTGCATTCCAGATTTAGTGGCGTCTTTTGGGGGCAACATTACATGATTATAAACATGATATTTTTAATTCAAAACCTTACACGACATTCAATAATCAGTAAGGGATTCGACGATCACAAAACATGGACACTTTAACCAGAGTTTTCATTCATGTATCGCTTCGAACTTAGGTTATAAATACGAGTATCGATCGTCGTCGGTTTTATCAACTGATTATAACAAAAATTAATTCATGTAAATTCTAAATGATATCATTACGTTTAATAGACCCGAGTTGGGTTCGATTCAATACAATCAATAATCTTTAACTTGGTTATTTAATCTAACGAGTAAATTAGCATGAGTAACAAGTGAAGAATTTTCACTTGCCCGACGACGACCGTAACGACGATGACACGGCAACAGCAACACGGCAGCAGAAACCACAACAGAAATAGCAACAGTTCACGCACTTCACGGTGGCGACAACTAGAGTTTGGCTCAACTAGGGCTTGAGCTTGGTTTAGAGACGAAAAGTTTGGCTCGGCACAGTGCAAGGCATGAGGCTGGCACCGGGCAGCGGCGAGGTGGCAGAGGCGGCGAGCACGAGGAGCTCAGGTGGCGGTGGAGGATGGACAACGAGGTAATGTTGCAGCAAGTGGGGTGCGACCAGGCTTGTAGTTGCTGGGAGGTTATGGAGGAAAGGAGAGGAAAGAAGATGGTTGAGGAGACGTGCGACTGGAGTGCTGACGGTGGCAGCGGGAAACCGACGGCAATGGGGAACTCGGGAGCTGAAGGTTGGTGGAAGTGGTGATAGCAGTGGGGAATCTCGATTGGAGGAGCTAGGCGAGCTCGATGTGATGGTGGTGGATGCGTTGGTCTCTGGAGGAGGTCGACAGGTGGAGGTGATGGCCGGAGGTCATCGAGAGTGTTAGCGGGGAGGCTGTGGTGGTAGTGGAGTGAGGTTAGGTGATGGTTAGGTGGTGCAAGGAGGTGGTGCTCAGTATGGAGAGGGGGGTGATGAGGAGCTCGGGAGTGTGGCGATGGTGTGATGTGATAGAGGAGTGGGTAGCTGAAGGGTTCGCCGGCAAGGTGGCACCGGTGGTGACTGGGGCAACGCGGTGATGCGATGGCAGTGGCGCAATGGGCTTGGGATGCTTGAATGGTGAGGGGAGGAGAAGTTTGTGAGAGAGGAGGAAAATCAGTGGAATTCGATATTGCTAGTGGTGGTCGAAGGTGGAGGGTGTTCGGTGGTCAGGGCTTGAGCTCAGGAAGAGAGAAAGTTAGAGAGATTGAGAAATGAGAGAGAGAAATGGAATTCGAGATATTAGGGAGGAAGAGGGATCGGTTAAGAGGGGTAGTTGTTGAGGGGGTCTCGAGGGTGAACGTCGGGAGTGGGCGAGGTCGTCGTGGGTGAGGTGGTAGGAGCGGGTCTTGGGGTGGCGATTGAGAGAAGGTGATAGAGGAGAGAGAGAGAAAAAGAGAGAGGGAAGAAGAGAAAGGAGAGGAGGGGTTAGGGCTCAGGGCTGGGTTTAGGATTGTGGGCCAAGCTCTTGGGCTTGGTGGGTTAGGAGCTACGGTTTGGGTAACAATAAAATTAGAGTTTTAAGAAAATAAATAGGAAAAATTAAGTACGACATTAGAAAAATATGGGGAAATATAGGTAGAAAAATATGGGAAAATATAGGTAGGCTTTAAAATATAATTGAATAACAATTAAGGGCAAATTAACGGTAGTTAACATAAATTAATAACAATTAATATCAATTTAATCATTAATAAAAATCAAAACTGTTTTGGTTTAAAATAAAAGGAAATTGGTTTTGAGCTTTGGAAAACAATAGGAAAAATAGATAGAGGGTTTAACTAAAAATATATTTAAATTAATTAATTAAAATACCTAAAGTTTATCCAAATACTGTATAACGGATACTGGGTATTACAATAGCACTTCGTGCAATTCATTGTCTCCATCTCGACTAAGCTACTAGCTTCAACCACCAATTTGATTCCTATTGCTGGATCTGATTTTCTTTTTCAAAATTTTTCTGTGATGCCATATTGCCATGTCTTTATACTCAACTTTATGTTCTACTTCACCCTTAATGTTGTAAAACATGCATGTGTTCTCTATTCGATCGACCAACGCATAACACCTAAAACAAATTATACAGTGCATAATCGAATTATGTGGAATTACTAAAAATAAATTTAATACACAAACACATATACACAACATAGGAAAATCCCCAAAAATTAGAAAAAACATTGATTGAGAGAAAACGGAAAGAACTAAGCTTTTATAAATCGGATGCCGGGTTCAGTATCAATTTCTTGATATCATGTTGATTATGCACATTATATACACAGCTGATTAAATGGCCATATACTTAACAGATGACCAATTATGTAGGCTGAAAACATTTAAGAGCTGATTAATCATCCTTCTAAACCTTATTTTACAACATTGTTCTCCTCGAATCAACATTGTTCTCAACCCTCTTGGCGGCAAAAAAAAACCCCTCTAAATAAGCTCGCCGAACAAGGATTTGCTGTCAACCATCTCCAATTACATCTAATCATGTTCAAATTTCGTGGTATTTCAAAAACAAAAAATCAAATTGCATATTCTTTTCTGACCCAACCCCTCATGATCCTTTGTTATCGATTCAAACAATCAAAAACCCACATTTTATTCCACAGACGCCAGAATGCAAGGAATTAAACAAGAACAGAGCAGGAATTAGAAATGCTTAATCATTTACGTCATTAAATAATTGCAACCATATTTAGGAATGTAGAATTTTTTATAAAGGAAAAAGAGGGGATCATTACCTTGGGTTAGATCGGATCGGATCTGGAGGGGATCTAAGAACGCCAAGCGATTCAAATTCGAGAGGAAGAGAATTTAAGGTTTAGGATCTGAGATTCCAAATTGAGTGTTGAGCGTTTCGCTTTGATGAGTTAAGAGAGGGTTAGAATTTTGTCTCCTTTGGTCAAATTCGCTCTCTGCAATAAATGCTGTTTTTATTGCAAACTGGTCACATATTTGCTCCAGATTGTAATTATAAAATTTGCTCTAACTTATTGAAAATGTTCACATTTTACCTACGGGCCAAAAAATCCAAAGGCAATCTACCAAGGATAGAAGGACAATTTTTTTTGGAATAAACCATTTAAAAATAATATTATTAAAAATAAAACACTTTCAAAATATATTATAAAAATAGGTCACTTTTTGCCACTGAACACCACGTAGACGCTGTGTCAGCACCAGATCAGCGCTGTGTTATCGTGTAAAAAAAATATTTTTAAGAGGCGCGGTTTGAAACTATGCCCATTACAAATGCAAGGGACGCAGTTTCAAACCGCGTCTATTAAAAATATAGAAAAAAATATGAATCTTGAATGGGCGTACCTTCAAAGTGCGCCAATTAATTTTATCAATAAGCGCACATTAAAAGTGCGTCCATTGATTTTCATTGGACGCACTTCTAAAGTGAGCCCAAAAGATCATTTTCATTGTTGGGACTTTGTTGGGTTTTTTTTGACGCGGTTGCAAACGGCGTCCCGAAAAGAAACACATCCATTCACGGATTTGTATCGTTTTTATGGCGCGGTTTGTAAGTACGCCCCCAAAAAGAAACACAATCATTCACAGGCATGTGTTTTTCTGGGGCGCACTTGCCAACTGCGCCAAAAAAAAACACATACCCGTGAATGACCGTGTTCCTTATATGAAGAGTTCGATTTCTTCTTCTCTATCTCAAAACTCACTCTCTGTGTCGCGCTCTCTCTCGCTCTCTCAGATCTCATCGACATCACCGTCTCTATCTTTCTCCCTCTAAGGTCTCGGTCTCGCGCTATCTCTCGCAATGTCGGGATCTTCATCTGCAGGATTGCCATCAATCGATGAAATCAAGAGGTGCGTCATTTACACCGTCGTGAAATATGTATACATGAGAATAGACTACTCTAGTTATAAAGACATTATCTATCGATTACGCGGGGTATGAACTGGCAGATGAAGGTCGGTCGTGAAATCCTGTGGCTCTTGCACTTAGCCGTATTGGATGCGCTCCCGTCTCCCCCTGAAGAAGTAACCCATGACCACCATGGGGAAGCAAATCATCGTCTCCCTTTCTTTCATTCTATGAGTCTTCTTTCTGTCCACAATATCGAGTACTTTGCAAGCTTTCTCTACCGCATCTTTATGCACCGTGGGACTTTAAACCATCTCGAACTCACTCAAGATTCCATGGTAGGTGGTGAGGCCATTGATGCCGTTACAGAGCGGATCAAGTCTATTGCTGCGGAGCTCGGTACTGAAGAGATTTATTTCTGAAATTTTAGTGATGAATTATGGTGTTGTAACCGTTCTTGCTATTTATTTTGTTTGCGACATTTGCGTGTATGTTGTGGATGTGTGTGATATATTGTGTATGATCATGTGTTTGTGTGAGAGAGAATTGTAGATGTGTGTACTATATGTGTGTAATATATTGTGTATAAACATGTGTTTTTGTGAGAGAGAATTAACGTTTGAATTAAAATGAATTAAAGTGTTTTTTTGTAAAGAATTAATGTTTGAAAATCGGACAGCGCCTCCTTCGTAAATTTTGAATAAAATTCATGTACAAGAATCGTAAAATAACAGTATCCATGGACGGAGCTAACTCAACACCCAAACGGCGGAGACACGATCCACTCAATATATACGACGTCTAAACGGCGAAGACCAATAAGCTGAAAATAATAAACACTGTAAAATAAATAAAGTTAAGCCGACTTCATACAAGTTTGACTATAACACAATACAACACAATACTTCGTGCAATCTGTTTCCCCAATTAGAGCAAAACTCTGTTCAGAATTCAAACTTTGAATTAAAACTGCGCTTTTATAAAAGCGCTGCGCTACAACTAGCGCACCACGTGCAAAGCGCAAAGGCGCTAGCGCTAGATGTGCTGCGCTATAAGTAGCGCATCACGTGCAAAGCACATGTGCACTAGCGCTAAGAGGACTGCGCTCCAAGTAGCGCACCATGGGCAGAGCGCATAAGCGCTAGCGCTGGAACTAAAAGCTCCCCACCGTTAGATAAAAAATCTAATAATAATGATAAATCATTAATTAACCAGAATTAAATTCTGTTAAGAAAAGATTTCTCAAAATCTTTCCAAACAACAAAATTGTGCTCTGTAAATCAAAACACCGTTGGATCAATGATCCAATGGTAAATAAAAATTATCAAAGACAAAATAAATTCTGCATGGAAAGATTTCCCAATCTTGTTAAAAACAAGAAGATTGCCTTCTGTAAATCAGAAACCCTTGGATCAAAAATCCGACGGTGGGGAAATTCCCTAAATCAATTGGAGAAAAGATCTCCTTAACTGATTGATCAAACCATCTTGCCCTATATAAAGGACCCGAGACTTCAAGTCTTGTACAGAGGAACCCCGCCATAAATTTTGAGAAAATCTCAAGAAGAAAAAGAATCTCTCGGCAAAAGAAGACAATTCTTTTTCAAGTAAAAAGAATATACAGACGAAAACGTCTCAATATAAACAGAAGCACTTACTTCTTTCACAGATCATAGATCTATAAAACAAATTTGTCTTTCACAAAAGAGATTATGAACATCCCATAATAAAGGGGGGAGAATTATTCAATTCTCTTAGGATCACAGATCCACAAAGGCAAAGCCTTTCATCAAAAAGAGATTGAAATATCTCCTATGAACTAAGAACTTTGTTCTTAGAATTTTGAGACAAAGTCTCTTATCAAAGAACAGATAATCTGCAGAGCGCAAAGTTAACCTAAGAAGAGTCTTAACGCTCCTAATCTAATAAGAGCCTTAGCGCTCCTAATTAAAAAGTGCCTTAGTGCTCTTCATCTAGCGCAAAGCGCTGCAGTGTCATAGCGCTTCAAACACAGCGCACTGCGCTCATTGGCTAGCGCTCAGCGCTAAGCGCGCCACGTGCTTCTCACGTGTGCGCTGCATCACTAAAAGCGCTCTGCGCTCATTATATGGCATCAGCGCCAAACGCCTCGACACTTCAACTAAAAGCGTATCAGCACTCCACATCTAGCGCAAAGCGCTAAGCGCATCAGCGCTCTTCATTTAGCGCAAAGCGCCAAGCGCATTAGCGCTTCATATCTGGCACTAGTGCCAAGTGCACCACATACTTTTATGTGCGCTTGGACAGAACACAAAATGTTCTTTGAGTAAGCCTGGGGCTATGATAAATGTACAGCATTCAATTAAAGACAAAATATTGTCAGAGACTAAACCAATGCTTAACATTTTTAAAGGGATTAGGCTCAAACAAACATCTAACAACTCCAAACACAAATGTTGAACATCGTAATAGAATGGACTTAGCCCAAATTGGCTATAAGTCTTCAATTCAGATTAATTGAGTTCATATGCTCATAAATCATAGAGCTTAGTCCCAATTGGACTACAGATCTCTCAACCCACATCAGTTTAAGGGTACATCTCTGAACTCCTCTGATATTTGTCGGTGTAATCCTTCAACGTCTTCAGAGAGGTGACGGGTCCCGACAACCATACATTTCATGGACTGTGGGGTCCTTAAACTCACGGACTATGATGTCCTTAACCTTGACTATAAGGTCTTTAAACTCACGGACTATGATGTCTTTAACCTTGACTGTGAGGTCTTTAAACTCACGGACTATGATGTCCTTAACCTTGGACCGAGATGTCCTTAAACTAACATTGGACCGTAATGTCCTTAAACTAATCGACCGCAATGTCCCTAAACTAAACAATAGAGTCCAAATGCTCCTTTGTTGAATCTAAATGATCCCGTTAAGTTGATCTTAGTCTAAAATGAGACTAACGTATCCTTAACAAACGTTTAAGTTGATCTTAGTCTCAAATGAGGCTAATGTATCCTTAAACCTAACCCCCAAACCCAAATCTAAGAAGATACGGATTTGGACTAATCTACGCCCTACGGACGACAACATAAATTAGTCTCCGTATACAATCCACGGGCAACCAAAAACAAAACAAACACCCACGACATGAAGTGACCATCTGGAGAAGGAGAAAGTGGTTACCGCGATGCGGTAGCGTAATTAACTGCAGGGGCTTACGCCAGCAGGGAAGAGCGTCCCCACAATCAAAAACCCCGCATCAATGAGGGGGAATCTGACGAAGTCTGCTACATCGGCCGCATCCGTTTAAACCTTCGATACATGGTGCTATAAATCAACTTGGCATCTTTGGAGAGGTGGACGGATAGAACCAATTAGCATCTGCCCCAAAATTCAGGCAAGACGGACCCGCGCGGTCGCGTCTCCGTGTTTTCGGTGGGGAACAGATTCGGCACGCCCGGTAGGACCTTTTCCTCTTTTCACTCCACACTTCGTATGTCGTGTTCGCGAACGAATCGCGGTTTGATATGGTTGCCCTTGGGTTCGAGGTACTAAGATTTGGTTTTGCTCTCGTGCAGAAAACAGAAGATCAATGGCTTCAACCTGCACTAACTGCAACTGCAACTCTCGCTCCGTTCCGTCCGGGGGAGTGACTTATGGGCCCCAAGCGGCCTCCTTGTTCAAAATGCCAGTGGAGCAAGTAACTCAGGCCACTACTGGACTGTTCTTTGGGACTATGATCCCACCCATGAGCTTCAATGCCCCGATGCTACTGTAAGAAGCCCCAAAGAAGTCGGTCATTGATCGACTTACCACTACCGCGGCCCCTCTCAATGGGTCTCCCAAGTCCAATACCTCAGTTTTCAACAGACTGGGCCAGAACGCCAACAAGCCCGCAATACCTGAAGCAGCCATCCCAAAGCGGATAGCCATCCCGGCTCAAGCAGATGAAATCATTGGAAAGGCTTCTCCTGACAAGAAGTCAGTTTTCACAAGGCTGGCCACTCCGGCTCCTGCTCCAGGCGAAGTCACCTCTGCCCAGAGGTCTATATTCACTAGGTTACTTCTCGGCAAACGTCGGTCTTCAAAAGGCTAACACTGGCGACAACCCTCCGTCAAGACAGGGGGCATGACGAAGCCATCTCCATAGCTGAACCAACTCCATCCGCACGACATGCTCGCCGTCGTCACTGGCGCCGAGTAAGGAAGGCCGGGGGCAACTCCCCTTCTTGATTGACTCCACCAGCCCCCATGGTGGAAATCGATGCTGCTGTTCCAACTGGGAACAGCTTTGAACTACTTAGGAAGGTTCGCAAGAACTCTCCGACTGCCGTGCTGAAGATATCTCCTCCACCTATGGAGATTACTACAGAAAAGAAGCCGGAGCAGCCCCCTCAGCGGTTGTCCTCCAAAATTTATAAAGTCCGGCGACAGGTCCAAGAATCGGTGATTAATCAGGACTATTCTCGCCGGCCAAAAAAGCTTAAAGCTCAGCAAGAAAAGAGCCATCTCGTAGTACTACAGAAGGTGTCATCCGTCTAGGTGCCCGCTGCAACGGGTCCCTCGACTTCAACCGCTCACAAGAGAAGGAGGCCGGAGAAAGCCCTTGTAACCGCGGCAAACCGCAAAGACACCGAACCTAAACGCCCCAAGTCTGGGGGCATGATGGTGCATACTGTTTATATGGCTTTTGGAAAAGAGGAAAGCCGTGTTTCTACGGGTCATCGACCGCTTACCCGATTGATAACGAAGGCTCAGGAACAACAGCAGCAGAAACTTCAGGAGATGCTGACTGCAATGGCCGCACTCACTGGGCCAAAAGAAAATCCGGAGACCTTGGAGCAGCGTCAGGAACAAGAAACTGATACTGATTTCCTCCGAAGAACGCTCGAGAGGAAAGAAAAAGAGGCCGCGGAGCAGGCAGCCAATATAAAACGAATGGCTCTTTTGTTCCAAGACATGGCCGGGATGATGTTACAGCCAGAACCTCCAGTGGAAGACCCCCCGATCATCATTGAAGACGATAGAGGGGAGACATCGAACCCTTCTCAGGCTCTTTCAGCAGCCAAAGAGGAGACCATCTCTAAGGCCGCTCTGGATGATTACATTGCTCAGCAAATACACGCTCACCAGGCAAACAAAACGGCTGGACAGATCGTTAAGACTGGAAGACCTTATCCAGGCTGGTATGACCAAATAAGGTACCCGCCGGGATATACGATCCCTAAATTTCATGTATATAAAGGGACAGGGAATCTACATCAGCATGTCGCTCAATTCAGAGCCTTGTGCGGCAACACCGGGGGTGATGATAAACTTCTGCTCCGCCAGTTTGTTGGTAGCTTGTCGGAGACGGCATTCGAGCGGTATTCTTAACTTCCAAACGACTCCGTCAAGATTTTTGCAGAGAGTGCTAGTGAATGCACCCCAATAACGGTATTGATCAATGCCAGGGTGAAACCTGGAGAGACATGGGTTCAATACGCAATACGATGGCGGAATTTATGGTCAAAATGTGAGCAGCGCATCGAGGAAGCGCCGGCAGTGGGCATGTTCGTGGGCACTCTTGACCCTCAAGCGACCATCTCGCAATTTATGATGTTCTTCAAGCCGACCATGTTCCAGGCCTTGATCGACAAACTGGCCCAAATGGACCAGATGGGTCATAGACCGTCTCCTCCAAAGCCGGAGCCGCGAAACGAAAAGGGTAAAGGGAAAGTGACATTCGTTGCGAATACTCAACAGCAGCCCAGTGGTCCAAAATTAACGGATCGCCTAGAGGAAAGACGGCGATACTATAATGAGAAAATGAAATGCCCTTATTCGTTTCCCCGGGACAAAACGAAGAGATTGTTCGAACTAGTGGTGCGCAACATGCTCATCAATCTGCCAAATCCAAAACGCCCATTGCAACCCGGTGAGGCTAATAGTCCCAATTATTGCCCCTACCATCAAACGGTAAGCCATCCAATTGAAGATTGCTTCGTCTTCAAGGGCTGGATTGAAGACCAGTATCAACAGGGCAAATTTGCCCTGTCCAAGAACTGGAAAGTGAACCCACCACAGCCACACGCTTCCAAGAAGACGGATACACCGGGGGCATCATGCTCCTTCATAGAAGAAGCTCCATGGGAGGTCGATCTTTCAGCTAAGACGAAAAGAATGTTGAAGGATCTCCAAACATGCCCGGCGATCAGGTGGAAAATTCCACTGGAACCCGAGATCATCGAGGGAATGATGAAACCGCGCCCAACTCCAAAAATTGGTGGTGATAGCCAAAGCACTTACACCCAGCAGTCAAAGTCTTCGAAGAAAAAGAAGAAGACCAAAAAGCTCGTGAAGCCTGGTGACAAGCGCACGGACCTGCAAAAACAAATTGACGCGTTGGAAGAATATAATCAAAAAGCGCGGACTCCAGTCCCGCTCCAAGAATTTCTCAACACGACCTTGAGGATGGAGATGATGATAATGGAGAAGACTCGTCGGATGAATCTGAAGGTTATGTAACAAGCTGCCATGTGATCTCTCACTCGTCGATAGACAATGAAGAAGCTCCTTACACAGAGAAACTGGGGGCAGATCCTGAGCCGGAACTTCTAGGGCCATCAGACGAAATGATTGATGCATTCCTGGACGAAGCTCTTCTTAAAAGCAAAGCTGCTCGAGAGCGTGAGATGGCCATATTTGAAAAAGCCAAACGCCGACAACTGGACGAAAGGGTTGAAACACTCCCACCAGATCAAAGTATATCCGCTGCAAATAAAAGTAGGTTCAAGACGAGGAAGAAGTTCGCCAAAGCCATATCGATGGGGATGAAGCTGCCACCCTCCCAAGGAAACACTCCTAGTGAAGCGGATATACATCCTAGCTACTGCTTATATCATCGAAAGATTGCGTACCCCACCGAAGAGTGCAACGCTTTTAAAAGATGGTGGCAGGGATATGTTGCTCACCGGCAACATTTCAAGCGGATGAAACGCAAAACTCGTCGGGAGCAAAGAAATACGACCGAGGAGCGTAAAAGAACTACCGTCAATTGTCACATGGTTGACGCTGGGGGATCGTAAGTTCTCACCTTCGGGAGCGACTCTGACGAAGAAATGACTCTCGGCCCTCTCTTCAAAGAATCCACCTCAGGAAAAGAGGAAGAACCAAAGAACTGCGAAAGTATTCAACTGCGCAATCGCACATTACCTGAAAAGAATCTCGGACTTGCGAACAAAGGTTCAAACAAAAAGGATAAGGGGATGAAAAGGTTCCTGAGGATATCACCCTCGATGATCGAGTCGTCGAAGAGCTGGCAGCCAAGGACCCGCCCAAAAAAAGTAAGGTGGATTAGAACGTTCTTGCACACCTGAGGAAGATACCCTCACAGCTCAGTATTCTCGACGCCCTTCTGCTATCCAAAGAGGCGAGAGATTCGCTGATCAAGGCGTTACAAGAGCCTGAACAATTCCAAGATTTCCTCGCCGAAGAAAAGATGAAGGACGAGTTGGAAGAAGTGCACACAGCCGATATCACCTTCGGCGATGAAGATCTTCTCCTCGGGACGTGTGAGCATAACCGTCCCCTATATGTCTCCGGATACTGTCATGACATCAAGATAGGCAAAATCCTGGTCGACAATGGGTCCTCCGTTAACCTCCTCAATGTAAGGGTGTTGAAGGAAATCTGCATGAGCGTTCAACACCTCGCTCGTGACAAAATCACCATATCCGGTTTTGACTCCCAGTCGTCACGGAAGCTCGGGTCTGTAATATTGACGCTGCGCTTTGGGCTGCTAGTCACTGACATTAAATTTCACGTCATTGATACCAAGACATGCTACAATGAATTGCTCGGCCGGCCTTAGTTACACGAGTACAAAATCATCCCTTCTACACAATATCAGTGTATGAAATATTTCAAGGATGGTCTCAAATACACCGTGACAGGAGAGCTAAACCCATTCTCCGTGAACGAAGTCTGCAAATATGAGGATGCCAAATACTTCCTGCCTGATTTTGAAGACACGGAAAGATGTCGCAAACCGGAGGGCAAGAACAAAGCTATCACCACTATTCCGGTCTTCGGGAGTGATACTGAGGAGGAAGAAGAAATAGTTTATTCATGGCCGTCCCAATGCAACAAGCCGGGACCGTCCACCCCTATGTTGGTCTTCGGCAGCGACTTGGAAGATGAGGTCAATGCTGTATTCTCTCCTCAGCCATCGATACAAACCTCCGCTGATGAAGATCAAAGTTTGCAAGTTACCATGGTTCCGCGGGAGCATTACAAAGAGCTCGACGCACTTGACACCTATAGTGTGAAGGAATTGCAGACATTCTACGTCCCTCCCAGACGAAAAGATGAAAAGGCGATCCTCTTTTATCAATCCGCGGAAACCAAAGTGGAGAAAGAAATCTGGCATGGTGCGGATTCTACACTTGATAGGCTTCAGCCCATCCGTTTTCCCATATATTACACAGATGGATTAAAGAGACTCTTGAGACGCTAAGGTGTACCCCTTAAGCAAATTGCTCGACAAGCACGATTCTATAATAGGATCTGGAACGTTCCCGGAACTCAACGAAAGTTGCCCAACGGGAGAATGGAAACGATCGGGCTTGGATATGTTCGATCCAAGAAACGGGAGCTATTCCGCGACTGCTGCGTCATACATAACTTTGATGAAGAAGAAGATGCTCTGTGGGAAGATGCTAACCCTGAACCAGAACGAGCTCCCGCCGTGAAAATGCCAGGTCCGTCGTTTGAAGAACATATGGACAAGCTTATAAGGGAAGTGGGTCAAAAGGTTCGAGACGATCATAATCGCGAAATGACCATCTATGAGAAAGCCAGAACGCAGCGCCTCCTTCAGCATGTTGCGAAAAATGAAAATGCTTTTCCTTGTCAACCCGTCATACAAAAGGCCCAACGCAGAAGCAAAAATAAATCAAAAAGCGAGAAAGGCATTCGACAGCGACAAAGCGGGACTAAGAAACCACGCGATCGGGAATCGAGCAATCCAGATTCGTCTCTTAGAAAGAAGATGGGTCGAGCATACTCTTTTCCTCAGGACAAAACACAGAAGATACTTGATCTTGCCATAAAACATCAAATGATTACCCTCCTGGAGTCTAAGCACTCCGAGCAAGCAGGTGAAGTTAATCACCCAGATTATTGCTCCTATCACCGAGCAATAGGACATCCTCTCGAAGACCGCTTCACCTTCAAGAACTGGGTCGAAGACCAATATCAACTCGCTGGGTTCGCTCTATCCAGCAGTTAGAGGGTAACTCCGCCGCAGAAGCACGAACCAAAAGCCGCGCATACAGCAAGAGTAGAACCAGATCAATATCGGTCTTGGAAGCGAGCTCGTACCTTTCATATGATAACGCTATCAGAAGAAGAACCCGAGAATATGGATGATCTCCCCTGGTGCTTCGAAAACGATGATGACAAGGTAATCTCAGAGTTTCAACTCGCACCGAAAGAGCTGGAAGATGGAATACATACTACTACAGATAACCTCAAGAAAATAGATTTGGGGACGGCAAGTGACCCGCAGCCGACATTCGTCAGTGAGCTGTTGTCTGAAGAAAGGATGGCTACGCTAAAGGACGTGCTCATGCAGCATAAAGATTGCTTCGCATGGAACTATTCCGATATGCCAGGACTAGATCCGGAGATTGCTGTACACAAATTGACAATATCTCCGGACGTCAAGCCGATCAAACAAGCACCAAGAAGAATGCGGATCGAGCTTGAGATGAGCATCAACGCTGAGATCAAGAAGCTAATCGACTCCGGCTTCATCCAAGAAGTTCAGTATCCTGACTGGATCGCCAACATTGTCTCGGTGATGAAGAAAAATGGGACGGTGCGCATATGTGTGGACTTTCGGGATCTCAATAAAGCTTTCCCAAAGGACGAATTTCCAGTACCAGTTTCCGAGCTGATGATAGATAATACGTCCACTCACAAAGTTTTCTCCTTCATGGATGGCTCGTCAGGATACAATCAAATAAAGATGCATCCCGAAGACCAGAAGCATACCGCTTTCCGGACCCCTTTGGGCATATTTTGCTACAAGGTGATGCCTTTCGGTCTAAAGAACGCCGGTGCCACCTATCAGAGGGCCATGACGAAGATTTTCGATGACCTCATACATGAAGTCGTCGAATGCTATATCGACGACCTTGTGGTGAAAAGCAAATCACACGAGGAACATTGGGAGCATCTGAAGATAGTGTTCCAACGTCTTCGGAAATATAACCTGAAGATGAACCCTCTCAAATGCGCGTTCGGAGTTTCCTCGGGAAAATTCCTAGGATTCATCGTACGACATCGAGGCATCGAGATAGACCCGTCGAAGATCAAGACGATCATAGAAATGCCCCTGCCAAAGACTCTCAAGAAGCTGCGATCTCTCCAAGGAAAGCTCGCATATATCCGGCGATTCATAGCCAATCTTTCCGGCAAGTGCCGCCCCTACAGTCACTTGATGAAAAAGGGAACCCCATTCGTCTGGGATCATAAATGCCAAAGCGCACTGGACGAAATCAAGCAATACTTGCAGAATCCGCCAGTATTGGCCGCTCCCGTTAAAGGAAAACCTCTCGTCCTATATACGACAGCCCTCGAAGGTTCTTTAGGCGCGCTGTGGGCACAAGAGAATGATCAAGGGAAAGAGAGATCCCTCTACTACTTGAGTCGAGTTCTACTGGGGGCAGAAAGCAACTACCCCCCATCGTAAAACACTGCCGGCATTGATCTTCGTGATAACGAAGCTCAGACACTACGCGTTAGCGCATGAGGTCTATCTCATATCAAAAGTGGATCCTCTCATATACTTGATGTTGAAGGCTATATTAACAGGGCGGCTCGCTAAATGGGCCCTGCTCTTGATGGAGTTCTCGATAACTTATCGGCCTCTCAAGGCAGTGAAAGGCTAGGCCATCGCCGACTTCCTCGCTGAGCACCCGATACCCGCCGATTCTCCTTTGAACTGCGAATTGCCAGACGAATATGCGTTTGACACGATCGACGGGGATGATACCCGGTGGGAACTCTATTTTGATGGAGCGTCTTCCATGAAGAAGCGCGAACAAAGCACCCCTATAATCAAATCAGGGGTAGGCCTCATCTTCGTGACTCTACAAGGAGGGATAATGCGCTTTGCCTTCTCTTTAACAGGGCCAAGGATGAACAACGAAGCCGAATATGAAGCTTTGATAGCAGATCTTGAGATCGCCGTCGACATGGGAATTGAAAAGCTCCTCATATACGGAGACTCCCAGCTGGTCGTTGTCACGCCTCACTTCCCAGAGTATGCTAAAATAGGCACGTGACATAGCCAACTATGCTACCTATGGATAGAAAAAATCCCTCCACAGTCACATTACGGCTGTAGAGATATCAGGAACATGAAAGTAAACTAAACTATCTAGTACATGTCCATGAGCCAGAGTAAATGAGTCAAGAAATAATATAATATGCGGAAGCAAAAGATCCAATAAATAAAACACCTGGAATAGTAAATCTGGATACCAACAGAGTCCTCACTGCTCGGTCTAACAGCGGCAGTACTCCTGATCAGTCTGCAACAAAGGTAGAGGATCTGGGCCATGCAAAACCCAGACGTCAGTGAGTCATAATATCAAGCAATACTATAAACAAGGGTAGCAAGACATACAGGTATGTGTATGAATAGTAAAACAGGTATAACAGTAATATAAATGAGGACGGTAAGGGTAATGTGTAGTGAGTAATCTAAACTGGTCGACTGTGTTAACTACTCTCAAGTCTTTGAAATCAATTTGATGAATTATCAATGTAACTCAATAGTATCCCGTGCATGCCCGGGATCACGGTTTATGACTCTCGGGCTGAATCCGAGACGTGCCGCTAGGCAGTAAAGGGTGGTAGGTAATGACGAGTGATGTCGGCAGCATCACCCCGGGGCTGGCCTAGCCCGTAAGACTGATCAGAAAAGGTATCGAACTGTCGAGTTACAAGTCAGGTTTCATCATTGATTTCCCCATACCCCAAGTTATATATATTTAAGTCAAGTATTAAATAATCTAGAGTTAATGCCAACACAGGATCAGGCAGATACAAGTTTGTCTGGATAGACAACAGGAAATGTCCGTAGGGACAACAGGTCAGGTTTGTTGGCATTAGTAACAAGATCAGGTAATAGAGGAAGCCATGGTACCTCGAATCAAGTCAGGTAATATATAGTTATCATGTCATGTCAAGAAGTGTACGGTATCACGTCGTGTCAGGTAATAGGTGTTATCAAGTCATGTCAGGGGTGCACAACATGTCACGTGGGTGCTCAAAATCAAACTATACTACGCATGGGTACACAAAACAAGTATGTAGTACTAATGAAATGAACTAGCATGAATGGTATGCACATAGATAGAAAGACAACGACATGGATGCACGTTATCGATTAGGGTTACATTTAATAGTTCTAAAACTAATTAGATTACACTTTATTAAACATGGGGTATTAAAACAGCAATATTGGGTTATTAATGAGATCTGTGAATGCTGCTATATGTATTCTATTCGATATGGATGTTGATGGATATCATATAACCTTTAAATGATAAACTAGTTAATGCACGACGTTCAATTAAACAATGGAATGGTTATATTCAATTTGATGCGATATACTAAACTATGATATGTGACAAGATAAGTTGCATATGCTAGATATGAAATAATAAGAACGGATGCATAAAGTCATTGTAAAACAAGTACTTTGGATACATGGTTTGAAATTCAATTATTATATTTACTAAAGTAGATGTATAAAATATAATATAGCATGTAGCAAGATAAACTTGCCTCGATCGGATCAAGGATGCGCGGCATACGGCACGAACGTGAGAAACGACAGAAAATCTCCATTGGGGCATTTCATCGAACACCTCGCGTGTAAAATCGAACATTGTCAGAACGGAGATCTGGAGGCACGAAAACGATTGTCTCGTTCACGCGAACTTAGGCCAAACCTTGGAGTCTCGATTCATGGCCCGGAATGGCGTCGAACTGCTGTTGCAGTCAAGGAGTTGGTGTCGTCGAGGTGGCTGTTGCGGCTGTTACTGTCGCGCGGAGAACAAGGCTACAGTGGCAATGACAGAGGTTGAAGAAGAAGGCGGCGATAAAAATAACGTGGGTCTCAGTGATGGGTCTCGGCAGGTAAGAATCGAATTAAAAAATAAGGAGGCGATGGGAAATGAAGCAGGCGGCCATGGCGATCGAAGACGATGAAGGCGGCAATGGGTTTAAAGTCGGGGTTGTTGTTAGGTTTTCGTCGAGGGTGTCTCGGTGGTTGCAGTATCGGGTGTTAGAGGAGAAGAAGACGGCGAAAAGATGGGGCGGTGCTGAGAAGGGAAGATGTTGGCGGTGTTTGGTTTCGGAGATGGAGGCAAGGATGTGCATGGCCGAGGGAGGAGGAGGCGATGATGGCTGCGACCACGACGATAAGTGCTGGGTTCTCGAGGGTTTAGGTCGTCGGGGTTGGAGAGAGGAAGTGGAGGTGGTGGTTGTGGTGATGGAATGAGAGTGAGGTCTTTGGCAACGAAGGTGAAGGTAGCTAAAGTTTGGGTTCTCGGGAGATAGGTTCGTTGGGGAGCGCGGGGTGTCGTGGTCGGGGTTTGTAGGGATCGTGGTCGGAGAACATGAGAGGAGAGGAGAAGGAGGAGGCTCTGATGAGGAGACAGGGGTGAGGTTGGGGGCCAGGTGATGGAGCGGCTAGGGTTGCGGCGGTGGGTTACCTCGCGAGGAAGAGAAAGAAGAGGAAGGAGAGAGAGGGGGATGTTGGTTTATTAGGTTTGATATAAATATTAGTATATAGATATATAAGAGAGGAGAGAGAAAGTGGGTATAAAGAGAGGGAGAGACTGTGACAGAGTGCTGAGAGAGAGAGAGAGAATGCGAGAGGAGAGAGAGAGGGAGGAGAGAGATAGAGAGAATGAGAGAGATCGAGAGGAGAGAGGAAGAGAGAATGAACAGTATGGAGATAGAAAGTTGGATTTTAGTGAGGAGAGAGAAGGAGAGAAAGAAAAAGAAGAGAAAAAAAAAGAAAAAGAAAGAGAGAGGGAGAGTGAGGCCACGGTGAGCTGTGAGTAGTTATAAAAATATTTTTTAGGTTTTAAAAAATAAAATCGTATATATATATAACAGTTAAATCCTAAAGAATATAATAAGAATATTATATTAGTTAAATTTGAGATTTTGGCAAATACAATCTTACTCCAAAACACGCCCGGGCCGGGTCTTAAAATTTCAGATTTAAAATATGAAAAATATATGCAACTTTCAAAATTCAAAATGAATGCTCAGGTAACGCAAAAGCATACCCCCAAGAACGGATGCACGTACGTGCGCGTAGCCATCCAAACACGTCCGTTTCACTGAACGGGATGAGAACACGATGCGCGGACGCTACCACGGGGTTAGGGGTATCATGCAGGCTATGAAATGCAATTTTAAAATATTTTACGTGTCCTAAAATGTTATATGTAGAATATGCGATTCTAGATGAAATGCCAATATGTAGTTTACACTAGATGCACGCGTCTATGTAACAAACCAGGGTAATCTATAAATATGAATCACACATGTTCAAGCAAGCGAGTAGGGTCGAATGCAGAGAAAAATGTAAAATACCATTCGCACCCAAATACGATAAATCAAGAAAATACCACCAAAAAGGAAATACGGAAACTGTAATTGGTATAAATGAACTAGGTTGTTACATTATACCCAACTACAAAAAAAATTTCGTCCTCGAAATTCCAAGAACAAGAAAAGATAAACAATCAAGAAACTACAAGAATAAATGTGGAATCTTCTGCCAGATTTTATCTTCTCGTTCCCAAGTTGATTCTCCATGCAAGCAATTTCCCTAAGAAATAAGCACAAGAGGGATAACCATGCTCTTAGGAACCTTTTCTCTTCGATCCACAATCGACATCGGTCGCTCCTTAAAGGTTAAATCTTCTCGTACAGTCAACTCCGAATGATCCAGCACGTGTGTTTCATCTTGAATATACCTACGGAGCTGAGATACATGAAACACGTCATGAACATTCGCCAAGGATTGCGGTAACGCCAATCGATACGCTACTTCTCAAACACGCTCCAAAATCTCAAAAGGTCCAACGAATCGAGGGTTAAGCTTTCCTCGACTTCCGAAACGAATCACCCCTCTAGTCGGTGATATCTTCAAGAATACTAAATCACCTACGGTGAACTCTAGAGGTCTTCTCGATGTATTTGCTCAACTCTTTTGTCGGTCTTGCGCTGCCTTCATATGTTTCCGGATAGTGTTAACTTTCTCTACTGTCTGCACGATCAAATCCGGTCCCAACAATCTTCGTTCTCCAACAGCGTCCCAACAAATAGGTGAACGACACTTGCGACCATATAATGCTTCGAATGGAGTCATCTGAATAGTCGCCTGGAAACTGTTGTTGTACGAAAACTCCACCAAATGTAGATGATCCTCCCATGAACCCTTGAAGTCTAGTATGCAAGCTCTCAATATGTATTCAAGAGTTTGGATCGTTCTCTCCGACTGGCCATCTGTTTGAGGATGATAAGCTGTGCTAAACTTTAATCGAGTCCCCAAACTTTCCTGTAAGCTCCTCCAAAAGTGTGATAAGAAACGAGTGTCACGGTCGGACACGATACTCACCGGTACTCCCTGCAATCTTACAATCTCCTGCATGTACCATTCTGCCAAAGCTTCCGTTGATTGACCAACTCGAAATGGTATGAAATGAGCTGCCTTGGTCAATCGATCAACAATCACCCAAACTACATTGTTGCCCTTTGGATTCCGCGGTAAAGCCGTCACGAAATCCATGGTTATATGTTCCTACTTCCATTGAGGAATCGGAAGTGGTTGTAATAAACCAGCAACCCTTTGATGTTCAGCCTTAACTTGCTGACACACCAAGCACTTTGCCACGAAGCGGCCAATTTCCCGTTTCGTGCCTTCCTACCAGAAATGCTATCGTAGATCTCGGTACACCTTCGTGCCTCCTGGATGTACGGAATATGCAGAACTGTGCGCCTTTTTCAAAGCTTCTTCATGAATATATCCTTTTGGCACACACAAATAAATACCATATCGCAACGAACCATCTTCATGAATTAACAAGTCCGTTCGAAATCCAGTTCCAATCTGTTCTCGAAACTTTTGCAATCTAGGGTCCTGTAACTGCGCTGCTTTAATACTTTCGATCAACGACGATTGTACTTGCAGCTGCATCAATTGTCCCGAAGAATGCAGTAGCACAACCTCCAAATCGAATCTTCGAAAGTCTTCAATAAGTCCCTTCTGTGCAGTCAACATCTGAATTGCTGGCAACCGATTAAGCGCATCCGACTCAACATTAACTTTCCCCGGATGGTACTTAAGATCAAGATTGTAGTCAACCATCAGCTCCAACCATCTGCGCCGCCTCATAATAAGCTCCTTCTGTGTGAACACCTAATTCAGGCTTTTGTGATCGGTGAATACTTCGACCCTTTTCGCCCAATAAGTAGTGTCTCCAAATCTTCAAAGAGAACATCACAGCTGCTAGCTCCCAGTCATGAGTTGGATAATTCTTCTCATGGATCTTCAACTGTCTCGATGCGTAAGCTACAATCTTCCCATACTGCATCAAAACACATCCCCAAACCATTTTCCAGATGCGTCGCTGTGAATCACCAATTCTCCGGAACTGTCTGGTACGGTCAAAATAAGAGCGGTTATCCATCCTTACTCCAACGCCTCAAAAGCTGACGCACACTTATCCGTCCACACAAATGGTACTTCCTTGCACGTAAGTTTGGTCAAAGGCTCAGCCAATGAGCAAAATTCTCCACGAACCTTCTGTAATAGCCGGCAAGTCCAAGAAACTTCTGGTCTCTGCTACGTTCTTCGGAATCGGCCAATCTTGAACTGCTGCAATCTTCTCAGAATCAACGACGATTCCATCTCCAGATACGACATGCCCCAAAGCTTCACTTCTTCAAGCCAAAACTCGCACTTGCTCATCTTTGCATACAATCTTTCTTGCCTCAATGTCTGCAGTGCGATCTTCAAGTGTTCTGCATACTCTTCAATACTCTTCGAGTAGACCAGAATATCTTCAGTGAACACCACTATAAACTGGTCCAAGAATGGTGAAAAGATTCAGTTTATCAAGTCCATAAATATCGCCGGTGCATTCGTTACTCCGAAGGGCATTACCAAATACTCGTAGTATCCATACCGAGTTCGGAATGCAGTCTTGCAAATATCCTCTGATTTAACTCGGACTTGATGATATCCGTGACGCAAATCTAGCTTCGAGAATACCCTTGCGCCACTAAGCTGCTCGAACAATTCGCCAATGCGAGGGATCGGGTACTTGTTCTTAATAGTCACCTGGTTAAATTCTCGATAATTGATGCACATCCTCCTTGTGACATCCTCTTCTTTACTAGAAGAATTGGAACTCCCCAAGGTGAATTGCTGCTGCGAATTCAACCCTTCTCTAGCAATTCGGTAACCTGCTTCTTGACTTCTTCCAACTCCACTAGTGCCATTGGATAGTACGCCTTTGAGATTGGCGCTGCACCAGGAACAAGATCAATCGCGAATTCCACATTTCGTTTTGGCGGTAAACCCGAGATGTCCTCGAACACGTCCATGAACTCTCGAAATATAGTCGGTGCTTCCTCCTTATCAACTTCCATCGACGAAAGAACATTATTTGTCGGCCTAGCCTTAAACTCGACTAGCCCGACAGAACTACTTCCTCCAGTAAGGACAAACTCCGGATGTTTGGGAATCTGGAAATTCGCTTTCTTTGCTCTACAATCAATGTGAGCGTGAACAGTGCCGAGAAAATCCATTCCCAAGACAACAACAAACAAAGGGATGCACCAGAATTGAATAATTCTAATGCGGGAAAGACATGAACAAGTAGGATACCTGAAACGCTTTCACCTGAAGCCAAACACCGAAGAAGATAAGCACAGTAACCGAATTCAAGCTCGCGATAAACATGAACTGGAAAGCAAGAGAAGCAAGGCAATATATCGACCATGAAATAAGGAAGTGAATCAAGACTAGGACTCCAAGTTACTTAAATAGAGTACCGCATTGTAACCATGCTGCAGTTCATGGGTACAATTACATAACTCCACTCAAGTCGCCTAAATCCTAGTATCAGAATCAAGAAACAGGGAGAAACAATAGAGAACCAAAAAGATTTCAAGTCGAGATGCAAAGTGGTTTGTATATCGTCAAGGCGAAGGATAAAAGAAAGATATGATTCAAGAATCATGATAGCAATGTGGCAGGACATGTTCCTAATCACGAGTATTCTGATTCGTGTATTGGGTCCAATACCCAACTACAAAAAGAATCAAACTCGATTAACCTATATCCTATGGCTCTGATACCAAAGAAACCATGTCACGCCCCGCTTCCCAGAGTACGCTAAGATAGGCACGTGACATAGCCAACCATGCTACCTGTGGATAGGAAAAATCCCTCCACAGTCACATTATGGCTGTAGAGATATCAAGAACAGGAAAGTAAACTAAACTATCTAGTACATGTCCATGAGCCAGAGTAAATGAGTCAAGAAATAATATAATATGCGGAAGCAAAAGATCCAATAAATAAAACATCTGGAATAGTAAATCTGGATACCAACAGAGTCCTCACCGCTCGGTCTAACAGCGGCAGTACTCCTGATCAGTCTGCAACAAAGGTAGAGAATCTGGGCCATGCAAAACCCAGACGTCAGTGCGTCATAATATCAAGCAATACTATAAACAGGGGTAGCAAGACATTCAGGTATGTGTATGAACAGTAAAACAGGTATAACAGTAATATAAATGAGGACAGTGAGGGTAATGTGTAGTGAGTAATCTAAACTGGTCGACTGTGTTAACTACTCTCAAGTCTTTGAAATCAATTTGATGAATCATCAATGTAACTCAATAGTATCCCGTGCATGCCCGGGATCACGGTCTATGACTCTCGGGCTAAATCCGAGACGTGCCGCTAGGCTGTAAAGGGTGGTAGGTAATGACGAGTGATGTCAGCAGCATCACCCCGAGGCTGGCCTAGCCCGTAAGACTGATCATAAAAGGTATCGAACTGTCGAGTTACAAGTCAGGTTTCATCATTGATTTCCCCATACCCCAAGTTATATATATTTAAGTCAAGTATTAAATAATCTAGAGCTAATGCCAACACAGGATCAGGCAGGTACAAGTTTGTCTGGATAGACAACAGGAAATGTCCGTAGGGACAGCAGGTCAGGTTTGTTGGCATTATTAATAAGATCAGGTAATAGAGGAAGCCATGGTACCTCGAGTCAAGTCAGGTAATATATAGTTATCATGTCATGTCAAGAAGTGTACGGTATCAGGTCGTGTCATGCTCAAAATCAAACTCTACTACGCATGGGTACACAAAACAAGTATGTAGTACTAATAAAATGAACTAGCATGAATGGTATGCACATAGATAGAAAGACAACGACATGGATGCACGTTATCGATTAGGGTTACATTTAATAGTTCTAAAACTAATTGGATTACACTTTATTAAACATGGGGTATTAAAACAGCAATATTGGGTTATTAATGAGATCTGTGAATGCTGCTATATGTATTCTATTCGATATGGATGTGGATGGATATCATATAACCTTTAAATGATAAACTAGTTAATGCACGGCGTTCAATTAAACAATGGAATGGTTATATTCAATTTGATGCGGTATACTAAACTATGATATGTGACAAGATAAGTTGCATATGCTAGATATGAAATGATAAGAACGGATGCATACGGTCATTGTAAAACAAGTACTTTGGATGCACGGTTTGAAATTCAATTATTATATTTACTAAAGTAGATGTATAAAATATAATGTAGCATGTAGCAAGATAAACTTGCCTCGATCGGATCAAGGATGCGCGGCATACGGCACGAACGTGAGAAATGACAGAAAATCTCCATTGGGGCATTTCATCGAACACCTCACGTGTAAAATCGAACATTGTCAGAACGAAGATCCGGAGGCATGAAAATGATCGTCTCGTTCACGCGAACTTGGGCCAAACCTTGGAGTCTCGATTCATGGCCCGGAACGGCGTTGAACTGCTGTCGCAGTCAAGGAGTTGGTGTCGTCGAGGTAGCTATTGCGGCTGTTGCTGTCGCGCGGAGAACAAGGCGACAGTGGCGATGACAGAGGTTGAAGAAGAAGGCGGCGATAAAAATAACGTGGGTCTCGGTGATGGGTCTCGGCAGGTAAGAATCGAATTCAAAAATAAGGAGGCGACGGGAGATGAAGCAGGCGGCCATGGCGATCGAAGACGACGAGGGCGGCAATGGGTTTAGAGTCGGGGTTGTTGTTAGGTTTTCTTCGAGGGTGTCTCGGTGGTTGCATTATCGGGTGTTAGAGGAGAAGAAGATGGCGAAAAGATGGGGCCGGTGCTGAGAAGGGAAGATGTTGGCGGTGTTTGGTTTCGGAGATGGAGGCAAGGACGTGCATGGCCGAGGGAGGAGGAGGCGATGATGGCTGCGACCACGACGATGAGTGCTGGGTTCTCAAGGGTTTAGGTCATCGGGGTTGGAGAGAGGAAGTGGAGGTGGTGGTTGTGGTGATGGAATGAGAGTGAGGTCGTCGGCGACGAAGGTGAAGGTGGCTAAGGTTTGGGTTCTCGGGAGATGGGTTCGTCGGGGAGCGCGGGGTGTCGTGGTCGGGGTTTGTAGGGATCGTGGTCGGAGAACATGAGAGGAGAGGAGAAGGAGGAGGCTCTGATGAGGAGATGAGGGTGAGGTTGGGGGCCAGGTGATGGAGCGGCTAGGGTTGCGGCTGTGGGTTACCTCACGAGGAAGAGAAAGAAGAGGAAGGAGAGAGAGGGGGATGTTGGTTTATTAGGTTTGATATAAATATTAGTATATAGATATATAAGAGAGGAGAGAGAAAGTGGGTATATAGAGAGAGAGACAGAGAAAGAGTGCTGAGAGAGAGAATGCGAGAGGAGAGAGAGAGGGAGGAGAGAGATAGAGAGAATGAGAGAGATCGAGAAGAGAGAGGAAGAGAGAATGAACAGTATGGAGATAGAAAATTGGATTTTAGTGAGGAGAGAGAAGGAGAGAAAGAAAGAGAAGAGAAAAGAAAAAGAAAAAGAAGGAGAGTGGGAGAGTGGGGCCACGGTGAGCTGTGAGTAGTTAGGAAAGTATTTTTTAGGTTTTAAAAAATAAAATCGTATATATATATATATATATATATAATAGTTAAATCCTAAAGAATATAATAAGAATATTATATTAGTTAAATTTGAGATTTTGGCAAATACAAACTTACTCCAAAACACGCCCGGGTCGGGTCTTAAAATTTCAGATTTAAAATATGAAAAATATATGAGACTTTCAAAATTCAAAATGAATGCTCAGGTAACACAAAACCATACCCCCAAGAACGGATGCACGTACGTGCGCGTAGCTATCCAAACACGTCTGTTTCACTGAACGAGACGAGAATACGATGCGCGGACGCTACCACGGGGTTAGGGGTATCATGCAGGCTATGAAATGCACTTTTAAAATATTTTACGTGTCCTAAAATGTTATATGTAGAATATGCGATGCTAGATGAAATGCCAATATGCAGTTTACACTTGATGCACGCGTCTATGTTACAAGCCAGGGTAATTTATAAATATGAATCACACAGGTTCAAGCAAGCGGGTAGGGTCGAATGCAGAGAAAAATGTAAAATACCATTCGCACCCAAATACGATAAATCAAGAAAATACCACCAAAAAGGAAATACGGAAACTGTAATTGGTATAAATGAACTAGGTTGTTATAGTCGTTAGTCAAGTAAACGGCGACTACCAAACGTGCAAACCAGAGTTGGTGAAATACGGCGAGAGAGTGCAGCAACTGCTGACTCAAATTCCTTCCTACGCCGTGGACAGCATACCGCGTGCGGAAAATAGCAAGGCGGATGCATTAGCCAAGCTCGCTAAAGAACTGGCTGACGAGAGCCTCAATGACGTGAGGATCATTATGCAAAACCACCGGGTTCTTGCACCGGCAGAAATATCTCCGGAGTCGTCCGAAGAAAAGGGAGCGACCGAGCAAATGGCTCTGCAAATAAAAGACCAGGAAGAGGCTGAGGATTGGAGAGAAGTCTTTATAGACTACTTCAAATCCCGTTGAACACCTAATGATGCGTCCTTAAGACATCAGCTTATGAAACGGGCTCTGTCTTTCGCCTTCGTCAATGATACTCTGTATAAGAGATCATTTGATTCTCTGTGGTTAAGATGACTGGGACCTGAAGAGGCAAGGAGAGTCGTCCAAGAAACTCACGACGGACTTTGCGGTTCTCACCAAACCGGGCCTAAGATGAAGCTGAAGATCAAACGGATGGGTTATTATTGGCCCACGATGATCCAAGACTGCTCAGAATACGCAAAGCAATGCCACTCGTGCCAGATTCACGGAGACTTTATCCATCAGTATCCAAATCGACTACATCCAACGGTGGCTAGCCGGCCGTTCGAAATGTGGGGATCTGACATAATCGGCCCCATCGAACCAGCATCGTCCAGAGGACATCGATTCATTTTGGCGACAACTGATTACTTCTCCAAATGGGCAGAAGCAGTACCGCTAAGGGAAGTGAAGACGGAAAATATACTCCATTTCTTCAAGACACACATCATTTACCGGTTCGGCACTCCGCGGCGGATTATCTCCGATAATGGGACAGCCTATAGAAGCCACAAAATCAGCCGCTTCGCACAACAGCATAATATAGACTGGAGATACTCTTCAGTCTATAATTCTCGAGCTAATGGTCTAGCAGAGGTTTTCAACAAGACCTTGACGAAAATCGTGAAAAAGACGGTGTCTCGAAATAAGAAGGACTGGCATGAGAGACTGCATGAAGCTCTCTGGGCGTATCGAACTACGTTCAAAACGGCCACGAACACAACGCCATACGCATTGGTATTCGGCATAGAAGCGGTACTCCCCCTTGAGATAGAGTTACCCTCTCTACGAGTGGCGGTTCACTACGAGCTAACAGACGAAGAAAATGCTCACCTTCGGCTGGAGGAGCTCGATGCCTTTGATGAAACCCGGCTCATAGCGCAACAAAATCTGGAGGCT
The DNA here is from genome assembly GCA_030015575.1 of Agapanthus africanus. Taxonomy (NCBI): domain Eukaryota; kingdom Viridiplantae; phylum Streptophyta; class Magnoliopsida; order Asparagales; family Amaryllidaceae; genus Agapanthus; species Agapanthus africanus. The sequence continues at coordinate 78,118,682 of CM057339.1, read as the reverse complement.
TATAAAGCAAAGATGACGCGCTCATATGAGAGATTGATCAGGCCGAGAACATTCTGCCAAGACGAACTTGTTCTAGTGGTCAAAAGACCTATGATCCCTAATCGTGCCAAGCGGGGGAAATTCGAGCCGAACTATGAAGGCCCATATATCGTAGATAAAGTTTACCAGGGTGGAGCCTATCTACTCATGGACATGCATGGTGAAAGACCTTTCAGGCCAATAAACGGCCGCTTCCTAAAGAAATACTACGCCTGACGAGTCACGGCTTAGGTCAACGATGGATGACGACGACTATGTCCTCTCACTATCTTCCTAAGCCCAAACTCTGTAAGTAGTAGCCAGGTTCCTTAACAGCGACCGAAATGTCCTAAAACTAACAACGGATCGAAATGTCCTAAAACTAACAACGGACCGAAACGTCCTTAAACTAAAAACAGACCGAAATGTCTTTAAACTAACAATGGACCACTACGTCCTAAAACTGGCGTCGGACCGGAACGTCCTTAAACTAACGATGGACCACCATGTCCTAAAACTGGCTGTTGACCGAGACGTCGATAAACTACTACGGACCACAGCATCCTAAGGCTAAAAAAAAGGTATGTCCATAAGCAAAATGGACACGGATAAAAACCCGAAAGGGCTCCGTGAGTAAAAACAGCAGGGCTACCGGCGAGTTTTATGAAAACCCGAAAGGGCGCAACCTCGTTAAAAGACACTTGCAAGGTCTTCTCGACCTTGTGAGGTGCAACCACCTGCGTGAGATCCTTACGACTCACAAGGGAACAACACACTTAGGGATCTCCACGATTCCTAAGGAGAAATTACACTTGCGAGATTCTCACGACTCGTAAGGAGAACCCTCCTATGAGACCCTCACGGCTCATAGGATTCAAAAGTCTTAAGCTACAGGGATCTGAACCTGTTCTTAAGCAGCCACCACAACCTCCAATGCTGCCCTACAAGCGGCTCAATACTGACCCTTGTATACAATCCACGGACGCGAATAAACATTTCCCTAACAAAGTCCCATCCGTGACTAGGGATATGTTTGCATAGTGCACAACCCTTGTAAGTCCTCTCGACTTATAAGGAGAAAACGCTCTTGTAAGATCTTTACGACTTATAAGAGAACATACACTTAGGAGTCCTCACGATTCCTAAGGAGAAAATGCACCTACGAGATCCTCACGATTCGCAGAGACAAATACCTCTATGAGACCCTTACGGCTCGTAAAGTTAAAGGCCTTAGTCGACAGGATCCTAACCCTGTTCGCTAAGCCACCTTTGTTCGACATCGACAGAGGCAAATAATGATTCGCTCCTGGCAATATCCCAGTTGTAGCGGTGCTGATGCCTAAATCGGTGTCTAATTCCAAGCTTGCAGTGAAAGGCCAACAAGCCACACATGCATACGAAATAGCCGAAATGATGGGGCAATTTGCAACAAAATCAGCAAGTAAAAATATATGCATACAACAATAGCCGAAATGATTGGGCAACTCGCAATAAAAAGCAGCGAGTAAAAATAAAACAAATAGTCGAAATGATTGGGCACCGCGAAAAATAGCCGAAATGATTGGGCAATCACGACCTTCGCGATATAAAAGCTGAAATGATAGAGTATCGCGGAAAGAAATAAAAAATGAAATTTTTTCCCTACAGGTGATATCACATCAATCTCTGTATACAATCCAGGTGCGCAAACAAAGAAGGAATCACACTTTCCCTCCCCAGGTTCCATCAGAAGAAGAAATCAAATCTCAATGGTTTACAGACAGCCTGGAGATCATCTCAATATCCGTCTCATTTCAACAGACACGACATCAACAAATCGGAGCTACGGCAAAATTCCCAGTTCCATGACTCAATGATGCACAAACAACCGAGAGTCAATCTTTTCTGGTCACGTGGAACACGGCTTATGTCAATCCTGACCCCGTGGGAAACGTCCAGAGCGGAGCCTGGTCCTCGCAGAACACAGCTATGACCCCGTGGGAAGCATCCAGAGCAAATTCCTAGTTTCGTGGAATGCGGCTTATGTCAATCCTGACCCCGTGGGAAATATCCAGAGCGGAGCCTGGTCCTCGCAGAACACGGCTATGACCCCATGGGAAGCATCCAGAGCAAATTCCTGGTTTCGTGGAACGCGGCTTATGTCAATCCTGACCCCGTGGGAAACGTCCAGAGCGGATCCTGGTCCTCGCAGAACACGGCTATGACCCCGTGGGGAGCAAATTCCTGGTTTCGTGGAACGCGGCTTATGTCAATTCTGACCCCGTGGAAACGTCCAGAGCGGAGCCTGGTCCTCCAGAACACGGCTATGACCCCGTGGGAAGCATCTAGAGCAAATTCCTGATTTCGTGGAACACGGCTTATGTCAATCCTGACCCTGTGGGAAACGTCTAGAGCGGAGCCTGGTCCTCGCAGAACACGGCTATGACCCCGTGGGAAGCATCCAAAGCAAATTCCTGGTCATGTGAAATGCGGCTTATGTCAATCCTGACCCCGTGGGAAACGTCCAGAGCGGAGCCTGGTCCTCGCAGAACACGGCTATGTCAATCAGACCTCGTAGGAAGCATCCAGAGCAAATTCATGGTCACGTGGAACACAGCCTATGTCAATCCTGACCCCGTGGGAAACGTCCAGAGCGGAGCCTGGTTCTCGCAGAATACGGCTATGTCAACCGACCCCGTAGGAAGCATCCAGAGCAACCCTTGACTCCGTGAAGTACAGATAAAGTCAACCCCTGACACCATATGGCCAATGTCAATCTTGACCCCGTATGGCTTATGTCAACCTTTGTCGTAGAGAAATGCTCCGACACTTCCTCGTCGTTAAGCAAATCTTCGACTCGGACCTTATGTCAACCCCTGTCGTTGAGCAATGCTCCGACACCTCCTCGTCGTTAAGCAAAGCTTCAACTTGGACACATATCACCCCCCTGTCGTCGAACAATGCTCCGACATTTCCTTGTCGTCAAGCAAAGCTCCGACACGAAAAAATATCAACTCATAACCTTCTCAACCAGAGCAATGCTCCATCTTAAAAAATAAATAAATATATACATTAATTCATAACTTCTTCATCATAGAGCAATGCTCCATTTCGGGGATAAATCAAATCACAATATCTTAACTTGAAAAAAAAACAAGGGCATAGTCTTGCAAAGAGATTTAAATAAACTATCAACGAAATGTATATCTTAAAATGAACACATCACCATAAAAAAATATACGTTTTTTTATTCATGAATCAAAATGAATACAAAGTACAATTTATGAAAGAATTAAGAACATATTTTAAGTTAAGAACACGCATAAGAAAGAATAAAAAAAATAATACATCCTTCAAGCCGGCGGATGATACAAAAGGTTCATCAGTTCATCCTTCCTTTCTTGGGTCTCTGCTTCAAAATTGACTATGGCTGCGAGACGGGCCTCCGCTTCCCTGTTGGGCCTGATGCAAGGCAAGCCGTCCTTCAAGCTCCTGCTCTATAGCTTTATGAGTATCGACCATCGTGCGGGTAAAAGTAACAGCTTTATCAACAGCCACCACGTTCTTGATTGCGGCTTGAAGCTCCTGCCAAAGTTCATATGCATGGGTGGTCTTAGCTGTAAGTTCGGCTTGAAGCTCCCCGAGCGCGGTTGAAGCCAGCTTCCTTTCTGAGAACTTTCGGCGGAGCCTCTTTTCACAGGAAAGCGTATTAGCGGCGTACCGCTTAATCAGCCCCTGCAAGCTCGTCTTCGCAGCTACCACCTCCGAAGGAAGGCGCGCACATTCAAGACTATACAATCAAGCCTCCACTCGACGGCAGAATTCAACCCAGACTTGCACCAATGCTTCACCTGTGATAAGTGGCAAGAAAGGGGAGAGAACCATTGGCTTCAGCAGCAAACTCTTCGGCCGTAAGCGAGCTACCAACACGAAGGTCTTCGATCAATGCTAACAAAGAGTGAAGGCTTGACTTGGCCATACGTTCGGATGCACGCAGCGCATAAGGGCCAGACGATATGAGAATGCGAGTCTCCAACTGGGTAAAAGTAGGCAGAGCTGTCAAAGATTGATAAATGATCAACGAAGGTTGCAAACAGAGGACAGATGCCAAGGCGTCGAAACTTTACTTACCCATGTTTATACAAGAAGAGTCTGGAAGATCCCCGGGCCCATCGAGGACCTCAACCTCATCATCAGCTTCCAGAACTACAGAAGACATGAACATTGTTATATGAAGAAGTAACAATACCGAGAGAGGAGCGAACAATGCTAACCTTGTTCGGAAGATAGAATGATACGCTGAGGGGATATCGCCTATGGAGCAGCCAGTTCCAGCTGACGCTGGAAAGACTTCCTGGGAGATAGGCCAGCGATGGACGCCGCCAAACCTTGTAGCTTTGAAAAAGACAAAGAAGGTTCAGATAATCGAAATATCGTTTAAAAAAAAGTATGGGATAATACCTTCGATACTTCTCCCGCTTTGAATAGGAGGGATAGCAGCCTCAGCAGCCTCCTCCGTACCATCGGACACATCACCGGAAACGTTTGCTGGTTGAGGCACAGCAGTCACTTTGGGAACGGTAATCTCAGCTGTTTGTTCTATCGCCTCTAGGCCGTCACCGGAAGGGTTCATTAAATCTACGACGGGTAAAGGCACCTCTTCAGGGCCAACAAGCGCGGAAGGAATGGAGGCCGTCAGTGGAAGCTCTATAGCAGGAATGGCAGCCGTGGCAATCCTCTCCACACCTACGAGTGTCTCATCAGGAATATTTGCAGAATCCATAGTTAGGGCGCAACCTGGATTCAGATCCTCTGCCATCAGCGAAGTCCCTGCAAAGTTTGCACGAGGATAAGGATATGTATATATATATATATATATATATATATATATAAGTAGTGCAAGACACTACAAAAGGATATATAAGTGTACCAATGCGCAAAGGAGCTTCTAGTATGGCTTGTTCAAGCCGACGCTCCTTCCTCAGAAGGTATGCTTGCCGAGATTCGAGGGTAGACTCGTAGCCACCGGTTCACAACGAAAGTGCATCTTCAGCGTCGCCTGAAACAGCCTGCTTAAGGGCTCTCTCGCCCCCTTCTTCCAAAGGACCTATGAATATCCGCCGTATAGATGGAGGATCTTCGTAAAAGATGACGGCAGGATAAGGCCTCTTCGGGATCCTTACATTCTCGGATTTATCCTGTGAGCGTCTTTTAGCCTCAGCCAATTGTGCGGCTTCCTCGGCAGATGAACCAGGAAAAAGAAGACTGTCTTCCGGCGGATTAGTAACGGTCTTCTTTCCCCGCTTTGGCCCAGAGCCAGTGACTGTAGAAGCTCGCTTCCTTCCCCTTGCCGCCCTCTTTCTGAGCTGCTTCTCGGTTTTGACAGAGAGCGAAGACTTCTTCAGGACCTCCACCAAGGGGATATTATCATCAGAGCCAGGTTTTACCTCCGGAACCGTTACGGTATCCATCATCGGTCGTTCAAGTGAAGCCTCTGTTGGCAATGAGGTGCGAAGACTTTCCTCCTCTCCGAAGGTTTTAAGCGAAGCAGCAATAGCTTCTTCTGTGGAGGCACCTGTTAAGACAGCAGGCGTCAATCAAAGCATGATAAAAGAATGAACAGCGGAGAGATAAGGGTAAAGTATACCTGACCGTGCAAGGGCAGCCAGTTCTTTTTCGAGGATGGCTGACTGTTTGGAAGCTTCGATGGTAGCCTCCAAATTGGTATCATCAAGCGTCCCGAATAAACCCTCATTGGTCCCATATTCGCTCAAGCCTTCGCTAGACGGAGCAGGGGGCGTCGAGCCTAATATGGTGTCCAAAGAAAGTACTTGTTTCTTTTTCTTCTGAGGACGGGCGCCGGTGGCCGATAACACGAGTTTGAGTTTGGTAGACGCCTTTGGACGACGAGTCCTAATTTCTTTTCCTACGTCCGACTCGGGGGCGCGGCAGCCACCTCTTTTTCAGGCGTGCTGGATGAGGGCAACCCATGCGTAGGGCTTAGCACGTGTGGAGGCTCAGCTGCAGTGACCTCTCTCAGGGGAGGATGAACAATGTTCCGTCGCTTCAGAGGAACATTTCGATCACCAGCCGGCACTGCGCCCTTGCGATCAAGCAGCAATCTCTTTTCCTCCTTAATGACGACACCCATCGAATGTTGGTACCACGCCACATACACATTTAGGGCTTGAGGAACACAACTCGGTTCACTGATAAAGAAGTTAGACCCTGTGTTCAAGCACATAAAATGATGTAGTGCGCTCCGAGTACCCTCCTCAGTGGCGGCCGGTTCTGTCAAGAAAGCCTCGAGTAGGACGCCCTGATTGTAATCTAACTGCTAGACGAAGCGATGCGGGTTATACCTCATAAATAAAGCTGAGTCATTCATCTTAAATACGAGAAAGCCCGGCCGGATAGAGTACAGATGAAGAATCTCCCAAGCTTTCAAGACGGAGGCCCCATCTTTAAATATATCCTGCAGTGGCAGCATCGTCTTCCCCGACTCCTGGCCGACGGTCAAAACTTTATCAGTAAAGGACATGCCAGCTCCAACCGTGCGTGGGTGAAGAAGCAAGCCTCTAACTTCTCGTTGCGTCGGAGTCACGATAGAAGCGCCGACCAGTCGCATGATCCGAGGGAACCTGCACGTGTCATAAAAACCCGGCCTCTTGTGGATGCCAAAGACGCCTAGCACGTGCAACTCGAGCCACGACGTGAAATAATGCATCAGGAAATTTATCGACTGCACCCCTGGCTCAGTGGTATCGGCTGCCAAGTTGAGGCCGTGATACATATGGGCTAACCCAGCAATCCCTACAACCACTTATATCCTAGCAACCATCCGATGCACAGGATAGAAGACGGACGGCCTCATATGGCGAGGGTGCATGGGAAGCGCGGACCAACTCAGCCATAACCCAAGGAACCCTAAAAAGAACGTTTTTCGTCAATCTCAGGAGCCGCCAGCTCTGCAAAAGAGATGACCGGGGTATCGGGTAGAAAGAAGCTCTTCTGATCCACCTCCGCCACCGGCAGGTTGCCCAAACCTAAACCAAAGGGGTCATTAAGACTGGCGAATTTCTCGACTTCTTCCTTCAATACTTCTGGGCGAAGAAAATCGACGATAAAAGCCGTAAAATTAACTCCATGGCCTTCGGATAATCCTTCAACGTCTTCAGAGAGGTGACGGGTCTCGACAACCATACATTTCATGGACTGTGGGGTCCTTAAACTCACGGACTATGATGTCCTTAACCTTGAATGTGAGGTCTTTAAACTCACGGACTATGATGTCCTTAACCTTGACTGTGAAGTCTTTAAACTCACGGACTATGATGTCCTTAACCTTGACTGTGAGGTCTTTAAACTCACGGACTATGATGTCCTTAACCTTGGACCGAGATGTCCTTAAACTAACATTGGACCGTAATGTCCTTAAACTAATTGACCGCAATGTCCCTTAACTAAACAATAGAGTCTAAATGCTCTTTTGTTGGATCTAAATGATCCCGTTAAGTTGATCTTAGTCTAAAATGAGACTAACGTATCCTTATCAAACGTTTAAGTTGATCTTAGTCTTAAATAAGGCTAACGTATCCTTAAACCCAACCCCCAAACCCAAATCTAAGAAGATACGGATTTGGACTAATCCACGCCCTACGGGCGACAACATAAATTAGTCTCCGTATACAATCCACGGGCAACCAAAAACAAAACAAACACCCACGACACGAAGTGACCATCCGGAGAAGGAGAAAGTGGTTACCGCGATGCGGTAGCGTAATTAATTGCAGGGGCTTGTGCCTGCAGGGAAGAGCGTCCCCACAATCAAAAACCCCTCATCAATGAGGGGGAATCTGACGAAGTCTGCTACATCGGCCGCATCCGTTTAAACCTTCGATACATGGCGCCATAAATCAACTTGGTATCTTCGGAGAGGTGGACGGATAGCACCAATTAGTATCTGCCCCGAAATTCAGGAAAGACGGACCCGCGCGGTCGCGTCTCCGTGTTTTCGGCGGGGAACACAATCTAACGAAGTCGTCGCAACACCCCTGGTGTCCTCTTCCTCGCTACAGGACGTCAAGGCTATGACAGTCCGGTTTCATCGGCGGAAGGTGGTTGAGACGACTCTGGCTAAGATGGTCCATTCTCATACACATTGTGTCACGCCCCGCTTCCCAAAATATGGAAAACGGGGGATGACTAGGCCAGCCATGCTCCTACGGTCAAGGAATAATCCTGCCGTAGTCACACTTCGGCTTTTAGCATTACATGGTAATCAGTAAACACAGCACAGAAGTAAAGGAAATACACTACTAGTTATTACATCAACTTTCATTGTTCACAATTTACAACAAAACAAGAAAAAGAACTACTAACCAAGTGCGAATACAAGGTTTCTTTAGGGAAAGCAATAAAGGTAATGGAGGTACTCCCGACTAAATCTCTGCAAGCTCGAAGGGCAAGTCCGACTCCTGTACCGGTTCTTCCTCAAGGTCTGAGCATGCATACTCAGGTCATCAGAGCGACATAATAGCAATATTATAATAGTAACAAGAAACAAGAAAATGAAGGTAATAACAGTGGAGATAAAATGCAGGTAGTCAATATGTCACTTGCTGATGCAGCGCATGATCTGTGTCCCTATAAGTCTCTAAGTCATCTTTGAAATCGAGTTGTAGAAAGGAGGATCATGTTTAACGAGGGTCTCGTACATACCCGAGACTACGGCCCGCTATCGTCCGGGATATAACCCTGTCAGCCGGACCGCTAGGCCCAACCTAATATATATAAGAGTCGCTGTTCGAATGATCATCCTCTAAATCACTGTCCTCGCTAAATACAATTCTCTTTCCACTTCGATTTCCCCCTTTTTACCCAGATTTCACTATTTATGAGTATAGGCTAGCTGTATACAAGTACGCATCAATAACACGATTTCTTTCACTGTTCACTGTATGGTTCATTGTTACAAGTCACTCACTATTTATTGACGTACTTGACACAACCGCACCAATACTTCACACGTTCGACAATGCAATATACACTGAGAATTAACATGAATGTTCGCTATCACTAAAGGTCTTGTACTCAGGTAGAACTATGAATCATGCCGCTAAACAGTTCATGTGCAGTATGAGTCGTTATGTATCTTATGAACATAGAAAATTCGTATTAAATCATGCATTCATAATTAAGCAAAAAGATATAAAAGAGGTAATAAGTAAACTTGGTCAGTAGTTCAAAAAATTAATTTTAGGACAATAGGATTTCGGGTTTGCAAGTTACAGCCGTTTCATTTTAAGTGTTCACTGCTGGAAATTCAGTTCCTGAACTGAATGTCCATTTCACAACACAATTTTCACTCTGTTGGGATCAAAATTAGGCGACGCTATAGTTGAACAAAATTTAGGATTTTCAATTAGGTTTCCAAAGCACCATATGGATTTTCAATCTCACCTCTATATCAGAAGTTATGTATTGTAAAACAATGGGGTATAAGTTCTGTCCCTATTTGGGACTGCTATACGTCCTGTTAATCTAAATTACAGTTTAAATAGTAAACGACAGTGGAAAGGGATGAAATCACTTTCATTAGTTATATAACTGTTTCATCTTCACTATGGTACAGGGTTCCGCATTATAACATGTTCATATAGCATAGTGTAAGCATTACAAAATGAGAATCAACAGTCAGTGCTGCTCTGGACTGTCCAGAGCCGCACTCCGAACCAGTTTCCGTAATCTTTTTAGCATAGGATCAGATTAACACTCTTATGGGGTTCTAGGTCGTCAAGTCGTATTCGATTTGAGCCCTCGAACGCAACATTCCAATTTATAATCAATTAACTCTGATTTTTACAAATTTCAGGTACGGGAAAAATTTCAGTTTTAACGGCTTAAATGGGAATGACCGATCACGTCAGCAATGACTGTATTTTTCAGCCAAATAACACGATGTTCATTACTATACGGGCCAAGCTATGTGATCAGTTTCTGTCAATTTAACGGGGGTTTTCCCCTTGGGTTTGGCATCGAACACTTACATATTATTGATTCACACGAAAGTATTCACTAGTAAAATAAGGGGTTGCCCCTACGGATAACAACATCCGTAGGGGCAGATAAAGTTTGGCCCTACGGATTAATCCGTAGGTCCAAACGGTTGCCCCTATGGTCCTTCCATATTTATTTAAAAATTATTAAATCTTAAAGTGTTGTTTGCCCCTACGGAGCCGCAAACCAAGCACCTACGGGTATATCCGTAGGGGCATATAAATAGGGATTTAAGTGATCGATCCCTACACTGATTATTTCTTATTCCCTTTATCGTTGCGCGCGAACCTAAATCCCCAAACCCTCGACGTTCCCGCCGATCGCCGTTCTCATCGTCGCCAGCGCCGACCGAATCGTCGTTGCCACCGCCTGTAGTGATCTCGTCGTCGCCATCGCCCTCCGTTCTCGTTGTCGCCACCGCCCTCGTCGTCGCCGATTGCGTCTCCATCGTCTCCTCCACCGCCTAGCCTACAGGTTAGTTAAACATTATTTTAATGATGTTAGGGTAGCGATGAGGGTTAGGGTTAGGTATCGGTTGGGGTTAGGGTTAGGATTAGGGTTAGGGTACGGGTTCGATCAGTTGGGGTTCGACTGGTGTTGGGGTTAGGGTTAGGGTTAGGGTTAGGTTGGGGTTTGGTGTTCAGCTGGGGCTGGGTTGGGGTTAGGGTTAGGCCGGGTTAGGGTTTGGTGTTGGGTTGGGGTTCGGCTGAGGCTGGGTTGGGGTTAGGGTTAGGCCGGGTTAGGGTTTGGTGTTGGGTTAGGGTTCGGCTGGGGCTGTGTTAGGGTTAAAAATGTGAAATTTTAGGGGATTGATCTGGAAAATAGTGAAAGTCGATACTGTTTATTTGTGAATAACACAGTCCATGGTTTTTATATGAGAAAAAGGTCCATGAAAGTCTATGGGATTTATCTTAAAAATGCTGAAAGTTCATGTATTTATTTGTAAACAACAAAGTTCATGGTATTTATCTGGAAAACGTTGAAAGTCAATGGTATGTATTTGTAAACAATAAAGTCTATGGAAATTATTTGAACGTTAAAACTTCATGGTATTTATTTGTAACAAACAAAGTCTATGGTATTTGTTTGAAAAATATTGAAAGACCATGACATTTATATGTAATGGGTCAAAGTCATTTGGGTTATGTCAATCTTATTGGCGATGCTTTCTTTTTGTGCATATCCAAAAACTTTGAAAGTTCTTGGTACCTATTAGAAAATATAAAGGGTTTTGTAGTGAAAGGAAAGAATTGGATTTAGAAAAACCGTGTGTAACTTTTAGAAATTCTATACACCCAAGTATATAGAAAAGGGTTAATTGTGGATACAACCTATGTACTATGGGGGTCAAGCACTTATAACCTCTGAAGTATAATAATAAGCACTTTTGTTTGTTTTTCATTAGTGATTAATTTTTAGTTTGCTAATTATTCTTTTTCAGTATGGATACTTGATAGAATTACAATTGCTTTACTATTGTTTGCCTTTTTCCTTTTGTGTAGAAAATATATCCATTGTGTCATATGGACACTATTAATTTCACATCGATTCAAGGGAAAAATTGAGGAAGATTGTGTTTGTTATATCAAAAACCTTTTTGTTGAACCCAACAGGTGAAACTTTAGAGTTGTTATAGATAGCTCTTACATGTTTAATGCATGTACCATTGTTAAGAGAGTGCAAGGTGGAGAACAATAATTTGTTTCAACGGCACTTTTTTCAAGTTATAACCAATATATGATATTCGATGATATATGAAACTTTCATATTCTCATCGATACTCATATATGAAATTCAAAGCGCCACTTAGTCCCCGTCTATCGGTTAACATACGTTCGATATTCGTCGTGACATAGAACTATACGAAGGTTGTTAAATATCGGACGGTATAGCTCGATACTAACAACCGTCGTATAGTCTACGCGACGAGAAAATTCAATCGTATGGTAACCCATAGATTTGTCTCGTGTGGACAAGTTAAGAATGTATAAAGCAAACGCCTTCATTCACTTGTGTTTTCATCCGTTTCGAGATATTTCGTCGGTACCTTTCCGCTGGTTCTCCGTGTACAAAGATAGATTAGATGTTTATTTCAACGTTGTTTCACGGCTTTGAAATGATTATCTATTCTATTACAGTGTACTCGGAGAACAGCGGGGAGGTGCTGCCGAAATTTACTCGAAACGGTTGAAAGCACAAGTGATGGGCGTTCGCTCTATACATTCTTAATGGGATAGAAGCCTACCCCTGACAGCCGGAACACACACATACAACAAGAATACACAACAAACGCATAATTAGAGAGCGATTCGAGATGTTCGGGTTAAAACCAATATATGATATTCGATGATAATATGAAACCTTCATATTCTCATCGATACTCATATATGAAACTAAAAGCGCCACTTAGTCCCCGTCTATCGGTTAACATACGTGCGATGCTCGTCGTGACCTAGAACTATACGAAGGTTGTTAAATATCGGACAATATAGCTCGATACTAACAACCGTCGTATAGTCTACGCGACGAGAAAATTCAATCGTATGGTAACCCATAGATTTGTCCCGTGTGGACAAGTTAAGAATGTATAAAGCAAATGCCTTCATTCACTTGTGTTTTCATCCGTTTCGAGATATTTCGTCGGTACCTTTCCGCTGGTTCTCCATCTACAAAGATAGATTAGATGTTCATTTCAACGTTGTTTCACGGCTTTGAAATGATTATCTATTCTATTACAGTGTACTCGGAGAACAGCGGGGAGGTGCTGCCGAAATTTACTCGAAACGGTTGAAAGCACAAGTGATGGGCGTTCGCTCTATACATTCTTAATGGGATAGAAGCCTACCCCCGACAGCCGGAACACACACATACAACAAGAATACACAACAAACGCATAATTAGAGAGCGATTCGAGATGGTCAGGTTAAAACCAATATATGATATTCGATGATAATATGAAACCTTCATATTCTCATCGATACTCATATATGAAACTAAAAGCGCCACTTAGTCCTCGTCTATCGGTTAACATACGTGCGATGCTCGTCGTGACCTAGAACTATACGAAGGTTGTTAAATATCGGACAGTATAGCTCGATACTAACAACCGTCGTATAGTCTACGCGACGAGAAAATTCAATCGTATGGTAACCCATAGATTTGTCCCGTGTGGACAAGTTAAGAATGTATAAAGCAAACGCCTTCATTCACTTGTGTTTTCATCCGTTTCGAGATATTTCGTCGGTACTGTTCCACTCCGAAGGATGGCCGAGACGTGGGCTGTCTCTTGCCTGAAATTCGGGGCAGATGCTAATTGGTGCTATCCGTCCACTTCTCCGAAGATGCCAAGTTGATTTATGGCACCATGTATCGAAGGTTTAAACGGATGCGGCCGATGTAGCAGACTTCGTCAGATTCCCCCTCGTTTGAGGGGTTTTTGATTGTGGGGACGCTTTTCCCTGCAGGCGCAAGCCCCTGCAGTTAATTACGCTACCGCATCGCGGTAACAACTTTCTCCTTCTCCAGATGGTCACTTCATGTCGTGTGTGTTTATTTTATGTTTTGTTGCCCGTGGATTGTTTACGGAGACCGAGTTATGTCGTCGCCCGTAGGGCGTGGACTAGTCCAAATCCGTGTTATCTTAGATTTGGGTTTGGGGGTTTGGTTTGAGGATACGTTAGCCATACTTGAGGCTAAGATCAACTCAAACGTTTGTTAAGGATACGTTAGTCTAGTTTGAGACTAAGATCAACTTAACGGGATCGTTTAGATCCGACGAAGGAACGTTTGGGCTCCATTGTTCCAGTTTAGGGACATAGTGGTCCATCGTATGTATGGCCATCGGGACCCGTCACCTCTCTGACGACGTTGAAGGATTACAACGACGGATGTCAGAGGAGTTCAGAGATGTACCCTCGAGCCAGAGTTAATTTGGGGGATTCATAGTCCAGTCTGTTTGAAGGTTTAAGGATACGTTAGCCATCTTTGAAGCTAAGATCAGCTTAAATGGGACCGTTTAGATCCGACAAAAGAGCATGCGGGGGCTCTATTGTTCTAGTTTAAGGACATTGCGGTCCATCGTTAGTTTTAAGACATCTCGGTCAAGGTTAAGGACGTCGTAGTCCGTGGGATTAAGGACCCCACAGTCCATTGTTAGTTTTAAGACATCTCGGTCAAGGTTAAGGACGTCGTAGTCCATGGGTTTAAGGACCCCACAGTCCATTGTTAGTTTTAAGACATCTCGGTCAAGGTTAAGGACCTCATAGTCCATGGGTTTAAGGACCCCACAGTCCATTGTTAGTTTTAAGACATCTCGGTCAAGGTTAAGGACCTCATAGTCCATGGGTTTAAGGACCCCACAGTCCATATCAATGTGTGGTCATCGGGACCCGTCACCTCTTTGAAGACATTGAGGGATTACAATGCCAAGTATCAAAGGAGTGAAGAGATGTACCCTAGAACCGGAGTGGATTAAATAGTCCTTGGCCCAATTTGGGATCAAGACCAATTAATTATGTTATAAGCCCATTAGCCCAGTTGATTACGAATTGAGGACTTATGGCCAGCTTGGGCTAAGTCCAATCAGGAGAGGCTTTGCTTCTATCCATTTAGCCAATTGGACCAATGTCTAGTGTTAAACACTAAAGACCAACCAGTGTTGAACACTGGGAATGAGATTGACAAGTTAGTGTTTAACACTAAAAGATAATTGGTGTTAAACACCAGCAACAGGGCTTTCAAATTAGTGTTAAACACTAAAACAGATCAGTATCAAACACTGGCAACAGAGATCTCAAATTAGTGTTAAACACCAAGGTAGTCAGTGTTGAACACTGCAAATAAAGTTTTTTGATTAGTGTTGAATACTAAGGCCCAACAGTGTTTTAACACTGGGTTCGGGAGTTTCAATTTAGTGTTAAACACTAAGGCAAGAGGGGTCACGTGGCGACACGTGAGAGCGCCCTCCCTTCATTTATTCTGATGAGATTATCGCATCTTTCAGAGCATCACGTGCCATCACGTGACGGGCATTCAAATGCTTGTGTGTTAAAGCTTCTGTCAAGGGTCATGTGGGTCACATGGGGCACTGCCTCAAAGGGGCTTTCTGTAGGTCTTTTGGGGGGGGGGTCACGTGGTGGCACGTGACCCTGCCTCTATGTATCTTGTTTAGAGGATCTGTTAATCTTTTTCAGGAATTAAATTCCTCGTAGGGTTGAACCCTGACAATAATTTCAGAGGAATTAAATTCCTACTTCCTTTCGAAGATTTATATTCTGGAATAGAGTTGGACTCTGAATTTTCTGTAGGAATTAAATTCTTCATATATGTGAAGAACTGAATAGGGTTAAACCCTAATAAAAGCTTTTAAGGAATTAAACTCCCATTCTCTGTTAAATTATGATTAAGGGAATTAAATTCCCGCTGTTTCAACATAACTAGGTTCTTAATTAGGGTTAAACCCTGTTTCTCTTTGTTCTGAAGGAATTAAATTCCCATGACACAGGGTCAAACCCTAATTTTATTTTAAAGGAATTAAATTCCTATAGTTCTGTGAGAATTAAATTCTCGTGCTTCCGTTCCCTCTCTATGTTTTGGATCTGCATGGCAGGATCTCGACCCATTGAGAATTAAATTCTCAACTTCAAGGGGAGATGTGCACTTTGCTGATCCTCTATCAAAGAGAGAAGAAATATGTTCTTCTGTTTTATATATCAGAGTTAAACTCTGTTGAGAATTAAATTCTCTTTCTTTCAAAAAGCCTTCCCTTTCTTACCTAGGGTTTTCTTTTGCAGAAGATCCAAATTCCTCAAAATATCAAGGCTCTCTCCCTTTTCTTCCCTCTGCGTATCTATCTCTATCTCTCCACCCCTGTGTCTCTTGGCTCCTATTTATAGGAGAAGCAGCCGAATCAATTAGTTTTTGACGAATCTTCATTGAGAGATTTGATTTGCATCCATCATTCGTTTTTGACCTTTGGATTATTAGGTGAATTTTATTCACCATTGGATTTCAAATCCAGGGATTCTCTTTTGTTATTTAGGTTAGATTTAAAGGGGAAATCTTTCCAATCCCGAGATTTTCCCATGGATAGATGATATTTAATCACCTCTGAATCTTCAATTCGATTGGTTCCAGATAATCGCTTTCCTTTGGAAAGATTTGAATCTCTTTCAGAATTTAATTCTGTTAACAAAATGGGCTTTGAAAGCCGGTCACGTGTGACCACGTGACCCTTGGTCACGTGTGGGCACGTGACCCATGGTCACGTGTGGGCACGTGACCCTCTTTGGAATGAGCCCTCTTCTTTCCTTTTGCGCTCTGTCTTCTGGTTGCTGCTTAACCATCACGTGCCACCACGTGACCCCTGGTCACGTGTGAGCACGTGACCCTTGTCTGGACTCTTTTTCTTGATTTAACTTGAGAACAATTCTGATGTTTTGAGCGTCACGTGCCAACACGTGACCCCTGGTCACGTGGGAGCACGTGACCTCTTTTGAAGCTTTTTCCTTGATTTGATCAGGGAACCAATGTGCCTTTGAATCCGCTTTAAAATGTTACGTGCCAACACGTGACCCTGGTCACGTGGGAGCACGTGACCCTTTCTGAAGCCCTTTTCTTTGATGTAGTCAGGAAGCTGAATCTGCCTTGATGATGCTTTTAGATGTCACGTGCCAACACGTGACTGCTGGTCACGTGTAAGCAGGTGACCCTCTTCTGAAGCTTTTTCCATAAGCTTTTTTGATTTTAAATCAGGAAACAGGTACCTCTCTGCTGGTTCTCCATGTACAAAGATAGATTAGATGTTCATTTCAACGTTGTTTCACGGCTTTGAAATGATTATCTATTCTATTACAGTGTACTCGGAGAACAGCGGGGAGGTGCTGCAGAAATTTATTCGAAACGGTTGAAAGCACAAGTGATGGGCGTTCGCTCTATACATTCTTAATGGGATAGAAGCCTACCCACGATAGCCGGAACACACACATACAACAAGAATACACAACAAACGCATAATTAGAGAGCGATTCGAGATGTTCGGGTTAAAACCAATATATGATAATATGAAACCTTCATATTCCCATCGATACTCATATATGAAACTAAAAGCGCCATTTAGTCCCCGTCTATCGGTTAACATACGTGCGATAATTTATTCTTTTCAACGACAAACGCACACACAAAGCATATACACGGATTTTCTCCTTTGTCAGTAACTATCCCGTTCTTATATTTCTCAATATAGTCAGCATAACCTACAATTTATATATTATACAGTCTAACATGGCCTATGAGTACGTCAGAGTTAAGGACTGGATGTATGTGGATTGGAAACAACGTATGCAACCTAAGTTTGTCGCAGGAGTTGCTGCTTTCCTTGAATTTGCACGCGCACATAATAACATAATAGAGAAGATTCTATGTCCGTGCGATAGATATGGCAATAAGTACTGGCAGAAGGTAGAATTGGCAGAGCTTCATATTGTAAAACATGGGTTTACTAGACTTTATACAACTTGGAAATATCACGGGGAAGGAGAAGAATGCAGTACTGCGGCAGAAGAAGAAGGAGAACACGATAATGCGGTAGGAGAAGAAGAAGAATTCGGTAATGCGGCAGGAGACGGAAATTTATTTCCATCAGAAGAAATGGAGGATATGGGAGAGGCTACCCTAGGTGAATCTATTCGTACCAAAGATGACATTCCTTCCGGTCAAGGACCGCGTGCGGATAAATATGAAAATTTCATGAATGATGCTAGGAAACCAATTTATGAGAATGCGAAGTATTCCACCCTCTCATGGTTCGTCCAACTTTTCCAGATTAAGTGCCTAAATGGATGGAGTAACAAGTCATTCACAATGCTTCTTTCGTTCTTGAAAGATTCTATGCCTCCGGGAAATAATGTGCCCGAAAGCTGGTACGAAGCCCAGAAGATGATGTCTGATTTGGGTCTAAAGTGCGAGAAGATTCAAGCATGTCCTAAAAATTACGTGTTGTACCGGAAAGAGAATTCAGATTTGAAAGAGTGTCCAACATGCGGAGAGGCCAGGTTTAAGCCGAAAGATTCTGATAAGAAGCCTGATATACCTGTGAAGATAGCACGATACTTTCCCATAACACAGAGGCTACATAGGCTATTCAGGTGCAAGAAAACAGCCGAGGCAATGATTTGGCATCACCGTGCTCCTCCAAGCGAAAATGGAAAAATGAGCCATCCAAGAGATTCACCGGCATGGAAGGATTTCGATAGGAGGCACGCAATATTCAGTAGCGATCCTCGCAATGTCCGGCTCGGACTGGCTACTGATGGCTTCTACCCATTCAACTATATGGCTGGAAGTCACAGCACATGGCCCGTTGTAATGATAATTTATAATCTGTCGTCTTGGTTGGCTATGGACCAATCATACTTTATGATGCCTCTTCTTATCGACAGACCAAACTCACCGGGGAACAATATCGACGTCTATCTCCGACCTCTGATCGAGGAGTTGAAATCTTTGTTCATTGATGGTGTAGAGACATATGATTCAAACACAAATACAACCTTCATACTGCATGCGGCTTTAATGTGGACAATTAATGACTTTCCTGCGTATGGAATGCTATCAGGTTGGTCCGTACACGGTCACAAAGCATGTCCTCATTGCCATGAACACACAACATCAAAATTTTTGAATTTTAGCAGGAAGGTTTGTTATTGCGGCCATCGACGTTTTCTGCCTCCAGACCACCCCTATAGGTTAGATACGGTTCACTTTGATGGTCATCAGGAGCTTCTTGGACCTCCATCCCCATTGTCCGGAGAGGACGTGATTGCTAAATGGGATGGTTACAATAACGTGACCTTCGGGATGGATCCGACGAAACAGGTCAAACCACAATATTGGAACAAGTTAAGCATTTTCTTCGAGCTTCCGTACTGGTCTACAAATTCAGTGCGTCATTGTCTGGACGTCATGCATATAGAGAAGGGAGTATCAGAGCACATAATTAACTTGCTTCTTTGTAAAGACGGGAAATCGAAAGACAACATGAATGCTCGGATGGATCTACAAGAGTGGGGAATAAGAAGTGAATTGCACCCTAGACCGGTAGCGGGTAAACCGGGCAAGTTTTTACTTCCCAATGCCGCTTATCATATGTCACAACCGGAGAAGAAAAGATTCCTGCAGGTGTTGCATGATTTGAAAGTCCCCACAGGTTTCTCAGGATCATTCAGCAAGAAAATAAAAATTGTAAAGGGCAAGATCGATGGGCTAAAAAGTCATGATCACCATGTTATCGTGGAGCACCTTCTTCCATTAGCCCTCAGGACTTCTCTCCCCGACTCGGTTGGTCTAGTAATCAACGACCTATGTTGTTTTTTCAGGGAGTTGTGTGCTAAAACACTGGAGGTTGCGACGCTGGATAAACTAGAAAATTCTGTTGCGTTGATACTTTGCAAGTTTGAGCGTATTTTCCCACCGTCATTCTTCGATATCATAATACACTTGACGGTTCATCTTGCAACTGAGGCGAAGTTAGCCGGACCGGTACAATATCGATGGATGTATCCTGTCGAGAGGTACGTGTAATTTTTCGTTTCGCGCAATTTATAAATTTATTGTTGTCCTGTATGCCCGTATTTATTTATTCAACATATTCTCATTAGGTACCTCTACACTCTTAAGAAGTATATACGCAATAAAAATCGACCAGAGGGTTCTATCATGCAAGGTTATCTTCTTGATGAAGCAACCACATTTTGTTCCCGCTATCTGGACGAGAACATTGAGACAAGGCTTAACCGACCACGAAGAATTCAAGACGGGCCATATGGTAAAGCCGAGTATAAGAGGGTAGACACTATGTTTATCAACAAGAAATACCGGTTTATCTTGCTTAATTGCGCATGTCTTGAACAAATTAGAGAGTAAGTTCTTTTGGATTAATTGTTATATCTGTGTTTGTGTGTGTATGAAATGATATAATATTAATGTCACAATTATTTGTCGAAAACAGAATTCATTTTAACGAGGTACGTGAGGAGCATCCTGATTGGAACGAAGAACGTTTGGAAAAATACCATCAGGATAATTTTTGTGATTGGGTCACAGATCATGTAAGTTATTCGAATAACATTTTATTGCTATCAGTTTTAATCTAAACTTGTATCGTTATGTATTTGTCGTAAAATTTGTTTTGTTAGATCTACGATCCGAACTTGCCTGCATCATTTGAGAGTGATTCAAGATGTTTAGCTCAATATCCTAGTATGGAGGTTGCATATTACAAAGGATTTGGTGTCCTTGGATACAAATTCGAAGTTAAGGACATAGAAACATCTAGAACCACTCAGAATAGTGGGATTGCGACGGTTGGATCGGACGGTGTGATTTACTATGGGTACTTAAATTGTATACTCGGCATCCACTATTCCGGATGATCAGAACCCTTTTATATATTCCAGTGTACTTGGTACGATCCGCGAACCGATACGGATAGGTGGAGAAGCAGTCTTGGGACTTGGAAAGATGAATATGGATTGACCAGTGTGAACACACTTCGATTTTACGGTCAGGACGATCCGTTTATCTTTCCGAACCAAGCGTTCTAAGTATACTACTCATAGTGTTTGAAGCATCCGGGGTGGAGTGTTGTATGCCGATGGAAACCCAGAGATGTGTACGATGTCCCAAAATACGAGGACAGCGATGAAGACGAAGAAGAGAGAAGGCTTAAAGTGCTCCGACCGTCTGTTGCGAAGGACGGGTTGTCTTCGACCGATCATGAAGTTACGTGGGTTAGAAATGACATCGATGATGAAATCCAAGTAGATATGTATAATGCGCCCACGAAACGAAAAAGGTTATCAGTAATGTTATATTATTACTTCACATTTTACGCTATATACATATATAGTCAATACTTTTAATGATTGTCTAATGCGTCCACGAACCGTTTATCTAGATTTGATGACGATGTCGGGAGCAGCGAGGGGCGGCAGGAGCTCCAGCCGCGGCAGAGGCAGAGGCAGAGCGGTTCTGCCGCCCGGAGAGCTCCGTAGGGAGCTTCAGAGGGCCGGTCTTGCACCCAGATCGGAGACCCCTTCAGATGCCTCCTTCCGTGTGGATTTTGCCACATCTCCAGGTATACTGCACGCATATCCATTTTGAATGTAAAATTACAGATATTCATGCCTATTTATGTCAAAATTACTTATATTGTCAATGTTTGATTGTCTAGTTGTTGGTGATGCGTCCACATCTGGGACAGAGGCCACCCCCGCTCCTCCAGGTATGTTTATATATCATATAGTGTATGTATATTGATTTAGAATGCTATATCATAAATACACACATTCCTTTTTCTCTTACTTAGCAATTTTTATTATTGTCTAGCTGTAGGTGGTGACACCACCGCACCTGCGGGTATGTTTATATATCCTATAGTGCATGCATATTGATTTAGAACGTTATATTATTGATCTACACATTCTTTTTGCAATTACTTATATAATCTATTTTTAATTGTCTAATTATAGGTGGTGCGTCCACATCTTCCACAGGGGCCACTCCTGCCGCTTCCATACCCTCCGCATCGTCTGCAGGTTAGTATGAATAAATTTAAAATATTTATTCATTTTACATATGCTCTATAGAATAAATATGAACTTCATGGAAATTTAGCGTCGATGTTTATTTTCTAGTTGGAGGGGATGCGTCCGCATCCGGGACCCCGGTTGTTCCTCACCGGAGGAACTATCGTCCCGCTCGTGCTGCTGCCCGGGCCCAGGCTCGTGCGATAGTCACTGGAGGTACATATCACACTTGAATTTTCGTTTAACCTTGATTTCTTAATACAACTATGTCTTATTATTGATTGTCTTGATATTTCGTGTAGACGCAGGGCCTCCCCATCCCCAGAGGGGGACTCGAGGCCCGAATCAGTCCCATAGGCTGAGGCCTGACAGAGCTAGGGGGGAGACAACATTTGATGTCGAAAATAATGTATTTTTAACACGACAATTTCCCTATCATTTGCACTCATCTAGAAGTGTTCGACATTCATATAGCACATATTAGCAAATCAGTCGTAAAATATCAGATTGCATGTGTTAGACTCTAAAAACCGACATTTCTGAGGAAATTGTGTGTTTATCATGGCATCGCATCATCCCTGTATTTGCGCAACATTTGTGTCGAGATTTGTGCAGGAAATTGCAGGAGCAAAGTCAAAAGAGCTGATCAAAAATACGCCAACTCAATGATTTCAGATCTGGTAGCAATTCAAAAGGAAATATAAAAATCAACATATCAAATAAAGGCCCAATTGTCATACCAAGACCACTGCAGAGAGCCCAAGCCCTGAAGCCTCCAAAGCGCCGCGGAACCGCGGCGGGAGCCGGCTTGCGCCGCGGTTCCGCGGCGGTATTGACACGTCAGCACGCCATTTTCTGTGCAAAATTCTCATCTCTGGGCCCACATTCCTTTTATATACTTCAATCTCCAGAAAACCCTCGAAGCTTCTGCCAGATCAGCAAAGATCATTAAGCAAGGCTAATCTTAATTAAGCTCCTAACAAACTATTTCTAGAAGCTCCCTCCTAACTAATCACATCTAGAAGCTTCTCCTCAACAAACTTTTGGAGGGAAATTCAAATCTCTTTAACAAACTTTTGGAGGGAAATTTAAATCTTGTGCTAACTAACTTGTGGAGGGAAAATTTAAATTTCAATCCTAGATCTAGGTTTTGATGGTCTATAAAAGAGAGCCTAGATCTAGGGTTCATTCTTCTTCATCCCCCCATCTACAAGTTGAGTGACACATCTTGTAGCCCCAAATTCTAAATCCAATTCCAAATTCAAGATCCCGAGTACCAAATCAAGCAAGAAGTCTTCAACCTTTTAGGAGCCGAGCCGATCTTCAATCGAGCAAGTGATCCAAGCCGATCCGCGACTCAAGGAGACGAGCGAAGCCAAATCGACGATCGAGTTCCTCCTTTTGTAGTTCTTGAGTGATTGTAACGGAATTGTTGATATAAATAAAAGGTGAAATTCTTTAATCTTGCTTTCTTTTAATTCTTGCATCATGATTAGATCTCAATTTGTGATTGTGGTTCTTGTTGTGATGTTTGAATAAAACTCCGCTCGTAAAGGAGTCGAGACGATCAATAGAATGATGATGATTTAGATCTTTTTACAATTCTTAAATCCTATAACGATTGTAAATTCTAGTGAATCAAATGATTAATGACCTAGTTTCGAGATGATCCTTTCTTGATTGTGTTCACTTGAAACTAGGGAACAACAATTGATCATTTGATTAACTAGAAGCTAGAAATTGAATGAGATTTATCGAAAGGATAAAGGATAATACGAGGAAACCCTAGCTTCTTTGCAAGATCCTTAACCTCGATGAATCATCATCGATCTAGTATCAATTTGTTAAAGGATAAGAATATGAAATCATTAGATCTCATCACATCTATAGATCCGATCGATTCCTACGAGCCTCATTTCGATTCTTGATATTTGGATTGGAAATCATCCCAAATTACCACTTCTTGATTTTAATGCTTTCTTAGATCTAGTTTTTTCTCTTTCTTGAAATGCAATTTTAAATCATGAACTGTTTTCTTTTCTTTTTCTTAAAGTTTCAATTCATCTAATTCGAAACACGAACAATTACACTTTCCCTGTGGACGATCCGCACTTACTAACGCGCTACATCCGACACCGTTATTGATTGTGGTCAAAATAATTTTTGGTTGTGATTTCTATACTATTTTCTACATACACAACGGAAAATCATTCAATCAAAATGGCGCCGTTGCCGGGGATAGTGCGCTAATTGTTCGTATTTTGAAATTTGAGTTGAAAAGTTTATTCCATCCATATTTTTTAGATCAAAACTTGCGCAAACACTAATACGTGTTGTTGTGATTTGTGCGAGGAAATCTGGAGCTTGCTGTGAAATTGGAAAATTCTTTGGAGAATTCCAGAGGACAGGGGAAGTGAACAGGAACATTACCTGAAAATTTTGTGCAGTGTTCTTTTCATTCGACCGCGGAAGGGCGGCAATAGCCAAGATTTGCGGCGGAACCGCGGCCTCATTGAGGTATCTCTGCACCAAAATTCCTCAGGTACTTTCTTACCTTCTTCTCTCTCCTCTTTTTAGTTCCAACTAACAAATTTCTGCAGGATTCTTTGCAAATAATCGCAGCGCGCAAAAAGCAAAATAAATTGTGCTTGTTTTTGATTTTGTGGTTATTTGCATAATTAATACGGACATTAAGGGGCACGGCCAAACCCAGATTAGGCAGCATTCCCCCTTTTTTTTACCCTTGACTATCGCTATACCGGTCCTCATGTCGAGAGGTTCGGCTGGTATTTGGGGGACGAGAGCCGGCTCGTGAAGAACTATTCATTTCACGTTGAGTGGGGCGAGCAGCACCAGTGCTCATTCGCCCTCTTCTTTGATCAGGCTCGGGTATGTATTAATATATATTTTCATTTGATCTATCCAATATATTTATTATTAACACTTGCAATCTAATAACAATGTTTTTTTTGTATTTTCAGTTGGATTACGATTTTCAGCCTGTAGCCGACCCTGATCGCCCGGGGAGGGTGCTCGACCTTCATGCTCTGTACAATGGCCTGATGAAGAACATGCAGGCCAAGGTCCGATACAACAGGAATGAGCTGAAGGCCGACTGCTACTCCCTGTGGATGGCGACTCCCGAGGCAGAGAGAGCGGCCCTCCTATCCACTCCGGCGTTTGCGAGAGTCGACGTAGAGACATGTCCTCTATTGTGCGCTTATTTCGACTCCCAACGCAAACATGTATGTATTTTAAATGTAATTCATTATTTATGATATAATTTATTTCTTTGTGTTTCTTAATTAGAAAACTAAATGTTAATGCGTTGTGCAGAAACAGGCCGCTCAGAATACAGAGAACAGGAAGTCGGCGAAGAGGGGTCGCCCCACTTACACAGGTGGCTCGAGGAACATTACTCGAGCCATGGAGTTATCGGTAAATTACAATAGACCGACCTTTGTGATAGTCTGCAATATTAAGAGTTATTTTCTAATATTTCTAATATTAAGAGTTACTTTCTAATATTGCAGACATCTCGGACCGTGGCGTCAGGTGGTACACCGAGCGTGCTGTCCGCATATCTTGCCGTCCACGGCACCTCGACAGATCCCGCCACGGGCGAGCTTCGATATCCCGACGTCGCTACCCAGGAGTACTGCGTAAGTGTTAATATTTTTTCTACCCAAATTTGAAATTTTAGTTTTGGAAGGTTCAAGTTTAAATTTTATACTTATACTTTACTGCTTAATGTGGGTGTAGGAGCGGGTGGTTGAGCAGGCCCAGGCCTCGGGGATTGATTTTACCGGACAGAGTGATCCGAGACTGCTGACCCCAGTTCTGGACGCCGCACACGGAGGGCACCACGGAGGTTGGGAGAGAGGCCGGGGACTGGGCCCTAGCAGGGCCCATATGAGGTTGGACTCCACCCCGGCGGTTACTTCCTCCGTCTCCAGTGACCGACGTGTCCATCAGGAACTGGAGAGCTTGAGGGCTACCGTTCATGAGTTGAAGGAGATGCTGGTATGTATACTTCTTTATAGTAAAATATCATGTCATATTATATAGATATCAACATATCCATAATTAGTACGTAGCTTGAGCTTATTTGGTTTTAGACTTAAGTTTGATTAATCATACATACAGATGTAATTAAAATAAACAACAAACTAGATATCCAAACGGGGTTTCGAAATAACTTAATAATGATACGAATTCGAATAATACACAGTTCTTACACGCTTATTACACACGTTAGGTCCAGACGCGACAGGGTACATCGGCCGAGCCTCCACATGCATCTCTTTCGGCTGCGACTCTGCAAGCCACTACATCGGCTGCGGTTCTGCATACAGCTCCTGTAGCTCCACCGCCCACTCAGACTTCCGCAGCCGCGGCTCCGCAAGCGACTACCTCGACGGCGGCTGCGCAGACCACATCGCCAGCTCCACATGCCGCTCAGACTCCCGCTCGCGCCGAATTTCAGAGTTTATTGACCGAGGAGCAGGCGCGCGTTATTCTATCGTTATTCAGAGGTGGAGCTGGACCGAACTAGGGTAGCTTTTTGGTTCTTATTTTTTGAAACATGTATTTATTTACATCATACACATTGTACTACATTTTGAAACGATATTGATATTGGTTTATATTTATATCATATTCAGTTTTTGGGTTTCTTTTGTATATTATATATATGCGTGAGATGTGATTATGAATACTGCGATATATGTTGTGTGATGATTAATTTTATATTTGATTGATGTATATATTATTGTGCACAGGGCGGGAAAAAATCAAGCAGCCTATTTTTAAAAAAAAAATACAGACAATATGTACCTACGGATTAATCCGTAGGTACATATTGTCTGTATTTTTTTTTTAAAAAATGGGATGCTTCGTAGTTACACATGTGCCCCTACGGATATATCCGTAGGGGCACAATATCAGCAGTAACTGATATTTCCCCCTTGATTTCAGTACCAGGGGGTTGGGAGTGCCCCTACAGACATATCCGTAGGGGCCACGGCCTCTCCCCTACAGCGTTATCCGTAGGGGCAACATATCAGGATTCCTGATATTTTGCCCCTACGGATAGGTACCTACGTATATATCCGTAGGGGGTAGTACATGGACCTACGGTTATGTCCGTAGGTACATGTAATATATTAAAAAAAACCGTAAATAATATAAATTTTTTTACCCTACGGACTACTCCGTAGGGGCAACATGACCTACACAGAAATCCGTAGGGGCAAGAATTTGCCCGTAGGGGCAAGTTCAGGTCTTCAACTTGCACCTGCGGCCTTTGCACCTACGGGGTATTTTTTCGCCCCTACGCATATATCCGTAGGGGCAGTAGGTTGCCCCTACGGATAAATCCGTAGAGGCAACCCTTATTTGTAGTAGTGATTTACGGAATTCATTGGTATTAATAATTTTAATAGGTAAACTTTAGCATGAAGCAAGTAGTACACTTTCCTGATGACGCGTTGATGACGCACGGCAGCGGCAACGGCAAGATCGCGTCATGAACGGCGCGGCTAGGGTTCGCGGCCTCGGCTCGAGCTTGGAGATGGCTGCTGCGGCTACGAGCTTGGTTCGAGGGAAAGGTAGCTTGGCTCGGCTTGGGGTGAGGAGTATCGTGGAGGAAGTCAATAGAGATGGCTCAGGCTGCAGAGCATAGTCATAAATTCGTCGTTCGGGTATAATTCGGTGAGGTCGAAAATTCGGATTCGCAGAACTATTCGGAAAAAATCGGCAGGTATTCGGGAAAGATTCGATAAGTGTTCGGGAAATGTTCGGGAAGGATTTCGAGCAAGAAATTAATATATGAGACACTAGGTTTTGATTTTGTGAATTATTTACTATTTTTTGAATTATTCACTGTTTTTTCACATAATTCGGGAATAATTCGTGAATTATTCGCGAATTATTCGGCCCGTTCGGCAACGCTGATTAATTCGGAGATTAAATCGGCTGATAAAAAATTCACGAATTATTCGCGAATTCGGCGAATAATTCATGAATTATGTGACTATGCCGGTGAGGGTTGCAAGGTGGGGGTGATGTCGAGGAGGGTTGAGGAGCTCGGTGGTAGAGGTGGTGAAAGGTTGGGTCGTAGTGGCCAGAGACGGTCGAGGTGGTCGCGGTGGCGAGGTGATGAAGGCGAGGTCGGTGGTGCAGGAAAGAGGTGAGGGCGGTGTTGGATATCGTCATCGGAGTTGCTCAGGGGGAAGGGCTCTGTTGGCGTCGAGGAGGGTTGAGGAGCTAGAGTGGCTGCAACGTCGAAGCTCAGGTGATGCAGAGGGAGATGCCAGCGGGCATGGGCGAGCGCGGCGTCGGCGTGGGTTCGAGAGAGGGGGAGCGGGAGAAAATGGGGAAAGAGAGAGAGGGGGAGAACGAGAGTGAGGGGGAGGAGAGAGTTGGAGAGATGAGGTCGAGATGGGTGAGCGGTGCACGCGTGATCGTGGGTAGAGGCGTGGGGTCGTGGGGCGACGAAGAACGGGGCGTGGGGCATGGGCGATGTGGGAGGAAGAAGGATAAAAGAAGCGGGAGAAATTCTGAGGGAGTGGGGAAGAGGAAGAGGCGGGTCGGGTAATGGGCACGGGGCCGGGTCGGATATGCAATGAACTGGGCCGGGATTTAGGCTAGGAAATAAAAGTTAAATTTTCAAAATTAAAATAACACAAGCATTCTAAATTCCTCCAAAAATAACGGGAAAAATAGAAAATATTCATGGGACTTGGAAAAATTATGGAAAAATTATAGAAAATTTTATTGACGGAACCGGGAATTTACATCATACCCTCCATATAAAAATTTCGTCCTCAAAATTTAAAAAGGGGCAACGAGACAACAACACTAAACAAATAGATATGGAAAACGTGCACAGATATCTTCCTCACGCTCCCAGGTAGATTCTCCTGGGGAACGACCGCCCCATGACACTCGGACTAACGGAATGACCTTATTCTTCAGCACTTTCTCTCTGCGGTCGAGGATCTTGGTGGGCTGCTCCTCGTAGAACAGGTCAGTGCCCAGAGCTAACTCCGAATGGTCTAGAACATGGCTCTCATCCTGAACATAACGCCGCAACTGAGATACGTGGAAAGTATTATGCACACCGGCTAGCGACGGAGGCAAGGCAAGTCGATAGGCCACTTCTCCTACTCGCTCAAGCACCTCAAAAGGTCCGATGAAACGGGGACTGAGTTTCCCACGA
Source organism: Agapanthus africanus (assembly GCA_030015575.1). Classification (NCBI taxonomy): domain Eukaryota; kingdom Viridiplantae; phylum Streptophyta; class Magnoliopsida; order Asparagales; family Amaryllidaceae; genus Agapanthus; species Agapanthus africanus. The sequence goes on along the minus strand of CM057339.1, from coordinate 78,089,819 downwards.
CCTCCGAGCCTGATAACTCCGCGGGTAAGGGAAATCTTCAGGAATACGTGATCTCCGACTTCAAATTCTAGTGCTCTACTGCTAGCATTCGCCCAACTCTTCTGTCGATCCTGAGCCGTCTTAATGCGCTGTATGATCATTTGGACTTTGTCTACCGTCTACACAATGAGTTCGGGGCCCAGTAATTTTCGTTCGCCCACATCATCCCAACAAATAGGGGATATACGCACGTAAAGTGCTTCGAAAGGAGCCATATGGATGCTAGCCTGGTAACTGTTGTTATAAGAAAACTCAACTAGATGCAGATGATCTTCCCAGGAACCTTGGAAGTCCAGCATGCAAGCTCTCAACATATTCTCGAGTGTCTGAATCGTGTGCTCGGATTGTCCGTCCGTCTGTGGATGATACGCTGTGCTGAACTTGAGGCGGGTACCCAGACTCTCCTGTAAACTCTTCCAAAAGTGCAAAACAAATCTGGTGTCTCGATCTGACACAACGCTGATCGGAACTCTGTGAAGTCGCACTATCTCCTGCATGTATCGCTCCGCAAGTGACTCTGTCGACTGTCCCACCCAGAAGGGTATAAAGTGCGCAGCTTTCGTGAGGCGGTCGACGATAACCCAAACGGCGTTGTTGCCCCTAGGGCTCTGTGGTAAGGCCGTCACGAAATCCATAGTAATGTGCTCCCACTTCCATTCTGGTATCGGAAGCGGTTGTAATAGTCCCGCTGTCCTCTGATGTTCTGCCTTCACTTGCTGGCATACTAAGCACCTGGATACAAACCGCGCAATTTCTCGCTTCATCCCGTTCCACCAAAAGTGCTGCTTTAGATCTCGATACATCTTCGTGCCTCCTGGATGCACAGAATAAGCTGAACTATGTGCCTCAGCTAGCACCTCTTCTCGAACATTCCCCTTGGGTACGCAGAGTCTGCTACCGAATCTCAGAGAACCGTCTTCATGTATGAGTAATTCCGTTCTCAGCCCGGCTTTTACCTGCGCTCTGAACTTTTGCAATCGAGGATCATCCGCTTGCGCAGCCTTGATGCGATCCACAAGAGAAGACTGCACCTGTAGTTGCCAAAATTGCCTGATTGCGCTCGGTGTAACGACCTCAAGCTCGTGTCTCTAAAAATCCTCAATGATGCTTCTCTGACTGGTCAACATCATGACCGCTGGCTTGCGACTGAGAGCATCTGGTACAGCATTTACTTTTCCCGGATGATACTGAAGGTCCAAGTCATAATCCGCCATTAGTTCTAGCCATCGGCGCTGCCTCATATTCAGTTCTTTCTGAGTGAAGACGTACTTCAGACTCTTGTGATCCATGTACACCTCCACCTTCTCGCCCAACAGGTAATGCCTCCAGATCTTCAATGCAAAAACCACTGCGGCTAACTCCAAGTCATGTGTAGGATAGTTCCTCTCGTGATTCCTCAGCTGTCGTGAGGCGTAAGCAACCACCCGACCGTGCTGCATCAGAACACAGCCTAAGCCCTTCCCTGAAGCATCACTATGTATCACTAAACCACCGGAATCATCTGGCACTGTAAGAATGGGCGCTGTGGTTAACTTCTGCTTCAGTGCCTCAAATGCCCGAGTACACTCCTCTGTCCACACAAACGGTATATCCTTCCGTGTCAGCCTCGTCAAAGGTTCAGCGGTTCTTGAAAAGTCTTGGACGAACCGCCGATAATATCCTGCCAGTCCCAGAAAGCTTCTAATCTCGGCAACTGACTTCGGTGTTAGCCAATCTCTGACAGATTCTATCTTCGCCGGGTCCACCGAGATGCCTTCGCCCGAAACAATATGTCCCAAGAACTGAACCTCGTCGAGGCAGAACTCACACTTGCTCAATTTTGCATACAGCTTCTCTTTCCGAAGAATTTGTAGTACCGTCCGCAAGTGTTCGGCATGCTCCTCCCGGGTCTTCGAGTAGACTAGTATGTCGTCGATAAATACAACGACAAACGTGTCCAAGTACTTCGCAAACACCCTGTTCATCAAATCGATAAATATCGCTGGAGCATTGGTAACACCGAACGACATCACAAGAAACTCATAATGTCTGTATCGAGTCTTGAAAGCCGTCTTGCATATATCCTCGGCTGCTACTCTGATCTGATGATAGCCCGAACGGAGATCCAACTTCGAAAATACCTTGGCCTCACTTAACTGATCAAATAAGTCATCGATGCGCGGAATGGGGTATTTGTTCTTTATCGTGACTTTGTTCAGCTCCCGATAGTCTATGCACATCCGTAGCGATCCATCCTTTTTCTTTACCAACAAGACTGGCGCACCCCACGGTGAAGCGCTTGGTTGGATAAATCCTTTCTCCAGGAGTTCTTCAATTTGTTTCTTCAATTCCGCCAACTCAACCGGTGCCATTCTGTACGGGGCCTTGGAAACTGGTGCTGTACCTGAAATCAAATCAATTGAGAATTCCAAGACGCGTGGAGGTGGTAGACCTAGTAAATCTTCAGGAAACACGTCCAGAAAATCCCGAACAATCTCTGGGGCTGGGCTCTCATCAATTTCCATAGCTGTCAACTCTTTTGGCTTGGCTCTATACTTGGCTGGCTCCAAAGATTCGTTCCCACCTTCGAAAATAAACCCTGGATGATTGGGAATGCGGAAGGTCACATTCCTTACTCGGTAATCAATAACTGCATGGAATGTACTCATCCAATCCATCCCGAGAATTGCGTCATAGCTGCCTGTTCCGATCAGAAGGAAATTCGCATAGAATTCCCTGCTACACACTACAACTGGACAGGATCTACATTCTCGACTAGATACTATAACACCATTACCCGTATGTATTTCCCAACCCTTGGTTAATGGTTCTTGTGGTATGGAGTGTGTATCAATGAAATGCGTAGATATGAAACAGTGTGATGCTCCAGAATCAAACAGTACTCTAGCTGGCATGGAATGTACGAGTAGAATACCTGTGACAACTTCGCCTGAAGCCTCTGCCTGCTCGGCGGTCAAGGTGAAAGCCCGTCCCTGACCGCGGCCCGTGTAGGGTTGCCTCTGCTCCTATGACCTCTGTTGCTGCGGTCCAGACCCTCCCTGTAGCTCTGTCGTTCGGGGCAACCACTAACTCGGTGCTGGCTGGATCCGCAAATCAAACACTGTCCCTTGACGCGGCAACAATCCTTCTGGGTGTGCCCATCCCTGTTGCAGTAGCCGCAAACTAAGTTTTTACCCTGGGGGTGATGCTGGGGCACGAATGGACGCTTCATCTGCGTCGTCCCAGGCCTATGAACTGGTATGGCCCCTGGAGACGGTGTGTGAGTACGTACTGGAACAACAGGGGGCTTCCTAAATTTATTGATCAGCTTCTCCTGAATGCATGCCGCGTTGAGTACCTGCGCCAAAGTCTGCAACTCGAGTGACGCGATCAACTGCTGTAGCTCAAAATCAAGTCCTTGCAAGAAGCGCTTGGCCCTGGTGGCCTCTAAAGCGACCATATACGGAGCAAAGCGGCTCAGACGGTTGAATTCTGCCGCATATATGTCCACGGGACGGCCATTCTGCTTCAGTAAGATGAATCTCTCTTCCATCTCAGCCTTGGCGGTAGAAGGAAAGTAGTGGTCCAAGAAGCACTCCTTGAATTTGCTCCATTCGATTGGCCATTCTAGTCTGCTTTCTTCAACTGATCACCAAGTACGGGCTTCGTCCTCCAATTGGATCTTTATCACATTCACTTTCTCTCCATCGGGTACCCTTGCAGCCGTCAGTAGGTTCCCCATATTGACCAGCCATTGCTCGGCCTCGAATGGTTCGGCTAGTCCCGTAAATGCAGCTGGATGTAACCTCCAAAAATCTGACACGGTGCTAACCCTGGCAGAAAAAGCTGGTGAAGCAGTGCCCTCGGGGGCGGTAATGAGAGCGGAAGGTCCCCCTACTGCGGTAATCGCCCTGAGTCCCTCGGTGAGTAGGTCCGTCTTTCTTTCTTGAGCTTCTGCGAGGGTCATCAGTGCACTCAAGATCCTCTCCGTGCGATCCTGAGAACTTGAGTCCGAGGAGTGGTCGTTCGGGGACGTCATGTCGCTGGAAGACATTTAAACGGATATGATTAGATACAAGGATGAAAGTCAGGGATAGTGAAGCGAAAATAATGTAATAAAATGTAGTTAATGTTATCCCTTACTACTAAACGCGGCTCTGATACCAACAAAACCATGTCACGCCCCGCTTCCCAAAATACGGAAAACGGGGGATGACTAGGCCGGCCATGCTCCTACGGTCAAGGAATAATCCTGCCGTAGTCACACTTCGGTTTCTAGCATTACATGGTAATAAGTAAACACAACACAGAAGTAAAGGAAATACACCACTAGTTATTACATCAACTTTCATTGTTCACAATTTACAACAAAATAAGGAAAAGAACTACTAACCAAGTGCGAATACAAGGTTTCTTTAGGGAAAGCAATAAAGGTAATGGAGGTACTCCCGACTAAATCTCTGCAAGCTCGAAGGGCAAGTTCGACTCCTGTACTGGTTCTTCCTCAAGGTCTAAGCATGCATACTCAGGTCGTCAGAGCGACATAATAGCAATATTATAATAGTAACAAGAAACAAGAAAATGAAGGTAATAACAGTGGAGATAAAATGCAGGTAGTCAATATGTCACTAGCTGATGCTGCGTATGATCTGTGTCCCTATCAGTCTCTAAGTCATCTTTGAAATCGAGTTGTGGAATGGAGGATCATGTTTAACGAGGGTCTCGTACATACCCGAGACTACGGCCCGCTATCGCCCGGGATATAACCCTGTCAGCCGGACCGCTAGGCCCAACCTAATATATATAAGAGTCGCTGTTCGAATGATCATCCTCTAAATCACTGTTCTCGCTAAATACGATTCTTTTCCCACTTCGATTTCCCCCTTTTTACCCAGGTTTCACTATTCATGAGTATAGGCTAGTTGTGTACAAGTACGCATCAATAACACGATTTCTTTCACTGTTCACTATATGGTTCATTGTTACAAGTCACTCACTATTTATTGACGTACTTGACACAACCGCACCAATACTTCACACGTTCGACAATACAATATACACTGAGAATTAACACAAATGTTCGCTATCACTAAAGGTCTTGTAGTCAGGTAGAACTATGAATCATGCCGCTAAACAGTTCATGTGCAGTATGAGTCGTTATGTATCTTATGAACATAGAAAATTCGTATTAAATCATGCATTCATAATTAAGCAAAAAGATATAAAAGAGGTAATAAGTAAACTCGATCGTAGTTCAAAAAATTAATTTCAGAATAATCGGATTTCGGGTTTGCAAGTTACAGCCGTTTCATTTTAAGTGTTCGCTGCTGGAAATTCAGTTCCTGAACTGAATGTCCATTTCGCAACACAATTTTCACCTTGTTGCGATCAAAATTAGGTGACGTTATAGTTGAACAAAATTTATGATTTTCAATTAGGTTTCCAACGCACTAGATGGATTTTCAATCGCACCTCTACCTCAGAAGTTATGTATTGTAAAACAATGGGGTATAAGTTCTGTCCCTGTTTGGGACTGCTATACGTCCTGTTAATCTAAATTACAGTTTAAATAGTAAATGACAGTGGAAAGGGATGAAATCACTTTCATTAGTTAGCTAACTATTTCATATTCTCTATGGTACAGGGTTCTGCATTATAACATGTTCATATAGCATAGTGAAAGCATTACAAAATGAGAATCAACAGCCAGTGCTGCTCTGGACTGCAGTCCAGAGCCGCACTCCGAACTAGTTTCCGTCATCTTTTTAGCATAGGATCAGATTAACACTCTTATAGGGTTCTAGGTCGTTGAGTCGGCTTCGATTTTAGCCCTCGAACGAAACATTCCAATTTATAATCAATTAACTGTGATTTTTATAAATTTCAGGTACGGGAAAAATTTCAGTTTTAACGGCTTAAATGGGAATGACCGATCACGTCAGCAATGACTGTATTTTTCATCCAAATAACACGATATTCATTACTATATGGGCCAACCTATGTGATCAGTTTCCGTCAATTTAACGGGGTTTTTACCCTCGGGTTTGGCATCGAACACTTACATATTATTGATTCACACGAAAGTATTTATGGAATTCATTGGTATTAAGAATTTTAATAGGTAAACTTTAGCATGAAGCAAGTAGTACACTTGCCTGATGACATATTGACGACGCACGGCAGCGGCAGCGGCAAGATCGCGCCACGAACTGTGTGGCTAGGGTTCGCGGCCTCGGCTCGAGTTTGGAGATAGCTGCTGCGGCTACGAGCTTGGTTCGAGGGAAAGGTAGCTTGGCTCGGCTTGGGGTGAGGGGTGTCATGGGGGAGGTCAACGGCGGTGGCTCAGGCTGCAGCTCAGGCGATAGCAGCAAGGTGCCGGTGAGGGTTGCAAGGTGGGGGTGATGTCGAGGAGGGTTGAGGAGCTCGGTGGTGGAGGTGGTGAAAGGTTGGGTCGTAGTGGCCGGAGACGGTTGAGGTGGTCGCGGTGGCAAGGTGATGAAGGCGAGGTCGGCGGTGTAGGAAAGAGGTGAGGGCGGTGTTGGGTATCGTCGTCGGAGTTGCTCAGGGGGAGGGGCTCTGTTGGCGTCGAGGAGGGTTGAGGAGCTCGAGTGGCTGCAACGTTGAAGCTCAGGTGATGCAGAGGGAGATGCCGGCGGGCATGGGCAAGCGCGGCGTGGGCGTGGGTTCGAGAGAGGGGGAGCGGAGAAAATGGGGAAAGAGAGAGAGAGGGAGAATGAGAGTGAGGGGGAGGAGAGTGTTAGAGAGACGAGGTCGAGATGGGTAAGCAGCACGCGCGTGATCGTGGGTAGAGGCGTGGGGTCGTGGGGCGACGAGGAACGGGGCATGGGGCGTGGGGAGACGTGGGAGGAAGAAGGAGAAAAGAAGCGGGAGAAATTCTGAGGGAGTGGGGAAGAGGAAGAGGCGGGTCAGGTAATGGGCACAGGGCCGGGTCGGATATGCAATGAACTGGGCTGGGATTTGGGCTAGGAAATAAAAGTTAAATTTTAAAATTAAAATAACACAAGCATTCTAAATTCTTCCAAAAATAACGGGAAAAATAGAAAATATTCATGGGACTTGGAAAAATTTTGGAAAAATTATAGAAAATTTTATTGACGGAACCGGGAATTTACACATCGGGATGCTGAGATGGATCTGGTTGTGCCCGTCTAAGTCTTGTTCATGCATATGTTGTAGGGTTCCTAGGCACACTATAGAGGTCTCACAAGGCATCGAACATGCCAATTTAAAATTTTATGGGTGCCGAGAAACCCTAATACGGATCGTCGGCTAGATTTCTAGGCGAAACTATAAACTAGTTAACACTTTAACTAAAAGTTAGATGCTACAACCTTTGTAGATCCGGTTACCCTCTTCCTTGGCTCCACGAAGGCATCCTCTCGCCATCTCGAATCTCGGACTCTCGCGACGGCTTCATCGGAGAAGTGAGCGGAATAGGTCGTCGGCTTCGTGCCGAAGATGATCTACGTCGAGGCATCACAAGTTCAAGCTCCGACTTCACGAAGTTGTGAAACTTGTGAAGAAAACACCCAAAACAACTTGGCAAGAGGTAGAGGGTGAAGAAATAGGAGGTGGGTTCACTTTAGAATTGGATTTCACTCACTTTTGCTCAAGTTGCCATTGATGGCATCAAGCTTTTCTTGAAGAAGAAGATGATGAAGAAGAAAGAATATGATAAGTTTCTTATTTGAAAAAGAAACTAATATGAATACTTATCATATCTTGACCATGGTCAAGTGTAGAGATTAAACTAAGGTTAATAGGAATGGTTAGGGTTAAGGATGAGATAAGGATGGTGGACTTTGTCAAAGCTTCAAGAAACTTCAACAAGAGACAAAGAAAGCCACCATTCTCATCTAAACCTTTTCTAAATAAATAAACAAACAAATAAATAAAAAGGCAAAACCCTAATCATCTCTTAACCATGGTTTAATACTTCACACTTAACCTAATGAGCAAGCATCATCAAACATGATACAAAGATGTGCACAAAAGTATATCACATATACAACATGTACATCAAGTGAGAAAATCCATTTAAAGTGAACCAATACTAGTTAATGCAATGCAATATATCAAATATATAATTATGCATTAAACCATTAAATCAACATTTGATTCAATGATCCGGTCATGTTGCACATAACCGACTAGAATCCAATGTATCGATTTATCGAATCAATGATTCGATAACTAGGTCATATCGAATATAACCAATCGAAACATATATCGCGAGAATGAAATGTGGTATCACATACACATATTATTCTCGGTCCTGCACATATCTCATATGCGCTCCTATTTCGTTTCGCTTGAACCAGGAAACCTCTGTGTAGGACTCTAAAGACTCGTCAATACGCCGGTAGCAGATGATGATCATATCAAGCACCCACAAGCCGCAAGCGGTCTGCTAAACGTAACGATCATCCGGGTATTGAGCGATCAGAAGATCGACGAGCTAGTCCGCTCACACTCCTGTGAATCCAACCAGTAACACTTACCGTACAGTCCGGTCTGTTCGTCTGATACGTCGCATATCAAATCTAGGGGTGGTAAACGTCAGACCCCAATAACCGATAAGTCGTGCCGATGTGAGGCTCATAACGGGTCGAGAAACTACTGGTAACACTTACCAGCAAATCTCTGATCAGCCCTGGCCAGGGACTTCCCTGTTACGGCCAATCGAGCATAGCGCAACATCAACTCCCAATACCGGGAGAGACGAAACCCCTCCTATCGCTCATTGCCTCCATGTGACTCGGGACTGTACCCAAAGACCACCGTTTTGCATGCCCTCATGGACGTGGTAAGGTGGAGATCAAAGCACAGTGGGAATCACACAAGACTCTATGACGATCTCGGGTCTACAGACTAACCTGTACAAGTGTCACCTGAGAACTGCCATCTGACGTGAGGTATAATACCATCTGGGAGTTCTCGGCGAGTCCGTCCAGTATACCCAGTCTCCACTGAGCACCTGTACACCATCTCTGATGTCAAACACCAATGGATATGGGATCATCCATCGCCCATCTCATGGGTCGAGAAGCGTATACGCTAGTCTACACTGGTATATCGATGCCCCGTCTCGATACACCCACGACTAGGGACCATGAAGGATGTACTTATGGACTACCATGTCCCCACTAGTATGATCTGCATCATAGTCCAGGTAGTCAAGTACACATCCTAAGGGCTTTACCAACATGTAACTATAAGACAGTTTAAAGAGACTAGTGTACATGTTAAGATAAAGAGTAACCAGATAGCATACTATCATATCGAGCAAGAAAGTCATCTCTATATATGTCCAAGCATCCAATATAATATACATCATCTGTACAATACTGGCCTCTAGGGCATACATACAACTAACAATCTCCCACTTGCACTAGGGCCAGCTGCTGTAGTATCGCATACCGAGCATCCCGAAGAGTCTCTCAAACTGTATCTGGGGAATGGCCTTCGTGAGTGGATCCGCAGTGTTGTTCTTCATGTCAACCCTCCTGACCTCGATCTCCCGGCGATCAACTATCTCCCGGATCAGGTGATACCGCCTCAGAATATGCCTGGACCGCTGATGGGACCTGGGTTCCTTGGCCAAAGCCACCGCTCCATTGTTATCGCAATACAAAGGTATTGGATGTTCAATGGATGGAACCACTCCTAGTTCAGTAATGAACTTCTTGATCCAGACAGCCTCTTTGGCAGCATCGTTGGCAGCAATGTATTCAGCCTCCATCGTCGAGTCTGCCACGGTTTCCTGCTTGGAACTCTTCCAGCTAACCGCCCCTCCGTAAAGGGTAAAGACAAAACCCGACTGCGACTTAGAGTCGTCCTTATCACTCTGGAAGCTCGAATCGGTAAAGGACTCCACTTGGAGTTCTCCGTTACCATACACCAAGAACATATCTCTAGTCCTTCGCAAGTACTTGAGAATGCTCTTCACAGCTGTCCAGTGACTCTCTCCAGGATCAGCTTGATACCTGCTCACTACACTTAGTGAGTATGCTACATCGGGTCTGGTACATAGCATCGCATACTGATTGGTGTGTCAAAAACTGTATTTACCGCAATCAGAAACGGCGTCGCTTCGCAGCTAGCCGGTGAGTGCGGGTCGATCCACAGAGACGGGTAAATTCCTTTTATGTGTTTTAACGAGTTGATTCTATTTGTCGTTTTGATTGGTTTATAAAAATCTATAAAACTGGATCTAATTAATCTAATTAAAAGTCTTGCTAGGGTTAGGCTTAGGGGAAGTTTTGGAGATTAACGTTTCTCATCACCGCTTTCAATGCCTACTTTTTAGATCTATTAGATGTTAAGTTAATTATCAATAAAGAGGATACGAATCTTTTGGGAAGATGTTTCTTCCTCTAGATTCGTATTCTTCCTTTGTTGATAATTACCTAACCCCCACGGAAAACGCGCGCAACCGGCCCTTTATACTACGGTTCATCGTTACCTCGATGGGTAGGATGCCGCAGGGAGCGGTTGTGCTCGTATGCGTGGAGTTCTAATTCGTTAGGTTAAAGTGGCATTGAAAGGGGTGAGAGATCTCATCTCTCAACCCTTTCCCTAAGGCTAACCCTAACAAGCGAGGAGACTACTCGCTCATTAGGGGATTAGAAAACATTATAATTAAAAGAATAAAATACTTACTAGTTGATGGCTCCCTCCAAACAAGAAGAACAGATCTGAATTTTTATCTCAGAAATTCTGAATTTTATTGATTGAAAAGAGGCATAGGGTTTTACAGATCTAAAATTACAATTTATAGGAAAATAGGAAACCTAGGGCTACAGACTCTCGCACATGCAAAATTACAGATTTGCCCACGTAAAATCCTAACATCTGCACCGACGCGCCGCCTCAGAAAATATGCACCGACACGGGCCTTGTATGGCCGCGGATCCGCGGCGCCAGGCTGGGTTTGGCCGCGGATCCGCGGCCAAACTAGGGAATTGGGCTCTGTACGTTTTGGGATTGGTTCAGTGGCTCTTTGGGCTTCTGTTTCTTCACTTATTTTCTCTTTTGGGCTTCTGGTTCTTCTCCAGATGTTTCAGTGAACACTTGTAGCGATCTTTTAACCGTTCACTTGACTTTTTGGACCTTGCACTGTTCTTCGACTAGGCTTGACTAGGATCCGTCTACTTGTTGGTCAAAAGTCCCTTTTTCTGTTGTGTTGTGTCTTTTTCACTGTATTTGCTCCAGAAACCTGTATCCTGTAATATGCAACAAACGTGCGTCAAGAGTACCTGTTTATTTATAAAAAGGATAAGAATAGGGGAATGATAAATGCAATATTATGGTCTGAACAAATACCCCCAAACTTACCTTTTGCTCGTCCTCGAGCAAACTTATTATTTTATTCTCTAAAATCCTAACCGCACTTTCGCAGGGAAACGCGATTGCACTGAGCACGTGCAACAAGCCGTTAAACCTCTAGGTGTCTCTAGTAGGAGGAGTGTTGTCTCCTGAGGGTTTTCAGCGGATTACACCCACAAAATCCTATCAACTTGGCCCATTGACTTTTGTTCTTCATTTAGGTCTTCTAACAAGGAATTCTATTATCTTCTACTTGTAAATTATCCACCCATATTCTTCACGCTTCCTCATTATTTAACTTAAGATTATATATGTTATGTAGACCTACTTAGCTTTCGGCATCTCTTAAGTCTTCCTTCTAGGGTTTCATCTCTACTTAGGAATTTTCTATCAACTCCATTAAAGATACAAATTTTATCTTTCATTCCTCTCTCCTATCTAAATTCCAATCACATACCCCTACGTGTGTGTATAGATCACCCCTATACTTGGAAATTCAATTCAAGCAATCATGCCCTTGTCCATTGTCCAAAGTACTTATTAATTGGTGAATTTAAATGAAATTTGCTTACACATCCTTCATACGACCGTTAATACTTCTTGAGGTACCAACGACCGATTACAAAATGCGTTTGCACTTTAAAGCGTACTTCCTAGTCTTTGCAACACCCAAGGCTTTAGCAGTGACTCCCAAACCAGTTGGTCTAAGGCACTAGGTGATGAAGCACCCTCGCTAAATATTTTTCTATTTTTACAGCCTTAAGTAACCACAAAAACCAGTGTCCATTTTTTTTCTTTATTCACTTTTTTTTTCCTTTATTTTCATTGTACTAAGGACTTTAGACAAGAGCATTTCAAGGTCTCTTCTACTATTCCAAGTTTCAAGGTGCGTGATTATGCAAATTGTAGGGTATACGTTTTCAGAATCTAGACTTAAGCTAGGAACTATCTTTCAAACTTATACTTTAATTAGAACATCAATACTCTTCCCTTGTTTCGACTTAGCCCAAGAAGTGAACCCAAAATTTGCCTATTTCTAAATAAACTACAAGGCATATACTTTCTACCGTTAAACTTTAAGAAATGTTATTTTTAGGGTTTTTAATTCACTAAGTCTAAGATCTAGTTGTTCCTAGCCAGTTAACCTAATTGTCAAACTCAAGTCAATTAGCCAATATTGAATACAATAATTTTTATAATTTTTGAAATTTTTCAAATTTTTATGGGTTTTCAAATAAGTATGCAAATGCAAAAATATGTACAAATGAATGCGAAGGAAGAAGACGTACCGAGCATACCCCCAAACTTGAACTTGACAGTGTCCTCACTGTCATGCTAAACCAAGAGGGTCAAAATACCGATACTCCCCTGTTTATTTATTTATAATTTTTTTTTAATTGTTAAGAAAAACAAAAATATATACAAAAAGACCCTCCCCCAAACTTCATTTAAACTATGTTAGACATTACTGCCAAACTTTGCATCGGCCAAAAGTTAACACCAACCAGTTGAAAAATTTATCAGTAAAGAATATTGGTTGGTGGAAAAATAAGTTGTGGTGGTCCGCAAAGAATTGGGGAAGATAGAAGTAGTGGTATGGGAGGTGTGGAGGTAAATATACAGGTGATGGTGATGCATCGAAACGAGAATGTAAATGATCAGCAATCAGTGGAATGTTGGCATTCTCGTACCTTATTAAAAGAAATGGGGGTATTTCAACTTCTAAGGGAGGAGGTTGACTCACCACAATACCCCCAAGATATTCCTGTGGGTCCTCTATTGACATGGCATCATCCATCAATTGTGTATGATATTCACTTATGAGGGAACTTATCTCCTCGATGTCCGCCATAGTCCAACTGGAAACTTGCCGCCTATCTTGTAAGACTTTTAAAATAGCGTTCTCTTGCTCGAAGGCTAGAGAGGCTGATATGATAATGGGAAAAGTCTCATTCTCACCTATGTAAGCATATTTAAGGTGAGGCGGTAAGGACATTAGTTCGAGTTTCGGAGTCGAAAGAATCATTGCGGAATCTTCCTCGAACTTAAAGGACTCCAACACAGGTTCGAAATCACTGCAAACAACCGATTCGGATGGTTCGATTAACTCATCCAAAAATTCAAAAGACTCATATTCGGGCTGTGAGTCGTCGTCATCCGAAAAAGTGAAACATTCATAATCAACTTCGGTTGTGTCAACGGTAGTAGGCTCAAGGAGGGACGCACTAGTGGCGTCAAAACTGTTTTCATCAAATAGAAATCTTTCAAGCTCGCAATCCTCCTGCGTGATTTCGTGAACAGAGCAAACTTCTCGTGTACTAGTTTTTGGCACGGGGGGCAGACTTCCCATCTTATAAATATTGAACTCACTAGACCTCTTCCCGAAGGATAGAGTCATGGAGCCATTGCGACAATTTATCACGGCATTGGAAGTGGCCAAAAATGGTCGACCAAGAATCACCGGAATTTGGTTTCTTGGGTTAGCAACAGGTTGTGTATCCATAACGATAAAATCAACGGGGAATATGAATTCTCCGACTTTGATCAACACATCTTCTAGTTGACCCCTTGGATAGGTGATTGATCGATCAGCCATTTGGAGAGTGCAACGAGTGGGTTTCAACTCTCCAACCCCTAATTGTTCGTATACGGAGTAAGGAATCAGGTTAACACTAGACCCAAGATCTAAAAGTGCTCGATTAATTTTCTTATCCCCAATTGTGATGGAAATCGTAGGACAGCCGGGGTCCTTTCGTTTTTGGGGTAAGGTTTGATGGTGGTTAATAGCATTGCTCACTGCATTAGCCACTAGCACTTTCTTGGGTACTTGAGATGCCTTTCTCTTTGAGGTGCATAAGCCCTTTAAAATTTTCGCGTATGAAGGGACTTGTTGGATGGCATCCAAGAGAGGTATATTTATGCCAACCTGCTTAAATATCTCCACAATCTTCTCCACTTGTGTATTTGGTTTATTAGGACTCAACCTGTTTGGAAATGGTGCATTTTGAAAATTAGTTGAGTCAAATGTTTGTGGAGCAGACTGTGGATTAGGAACGGATCCCGGTGTAGATGTGTTCGTGTTGTGAGAAATGGGTCCGTTCGAGTCAGAAGAAGTAGAGCCGTGTGAAGGGTGGAGAATAGGCTCTAAAGAAAAAGGTGAAGAAGGAAGTGAAGAAAATGAAGAAGGGGAAGAAGAACCACCGGCGGGGATGTCATCACTAGTTCCCACATTATTTTGCAACTCTCTTCCGGATCTCAACGTGGTCACCGCATTCACATTGTGATTGTGATATGCGTTTTGGGTGTGACCGGGATTGGGCAATGGTTGAGATGGAAGCTTTCCCTTTTCTCTCTCGCTCAACGCAGCAGTTAATTGTGCAATTTGTGCCTCAATAGATTTGATACTTTGATCGTGTGAGGCATTGTTATTCATTAAAGATTGCACATAACTTTCAAATCTTGCTGCGGATTCTGTAGTTTGCTTAAGAAACGCTTCTAGACTTTTCTCGAGCGAGCTAACCTTATCATCATTTGGTTGAACTAAATTGTTCGTTTGATTTGTATAAGGTTGTTGTTGGAAAGGTTGCTGGTTTTGAGTTTGTAAGGGTGCTTGTTGTTGTTGTGGAGGAGGTCTTTGAAAATTATTGTTCCCTTGGACTTGTTGATTTTGGTTCCAAGCGAAATTCGGGTGACTCCTCCACCCCTGATTGTATGTTGAAGAGTACGGATCATTTCTTTGTCGTTGCTGAAATGCAGCATTGACTTGATCCTGTCCTTGAATGGGTGCATTATAAGGACACTCTTCGGTTAGGTGCGACGGGTTCGAACAACAAGCACAAACAGTTCGTGTGGGTAGAGTAGGGGCAGGAGAATACGATGAGATTTTTGTCTCAATGGCTTCTAGCTTTTTCATAAGTGAGGCCATCTCGGCCTTCATAGCAATCGACATATCTATTTGATGTATGCCTGCCCTAGATTGACCAACAGAAGAAGATGATGTGGTCTTGGTACTCTCCCACTGAATTGTTTGCTCACTTAGGTCCTCAAGAAACTGCCAAGCTTCGTCGCTAGACTTGGAGAGAAAATGACCTTGACATATTGTTTCTAGCAACTGCTTCGTTGCTGCGTTCAATCCCTCGTATAATGTTTGGCAAAGTTGCCAATTTTCTATCCCATGATGAGGGCATTGAACAAGTAGGTCTTTAAATCTCTCGAAGCACTTCCAAAATGGTTCGGAAGGAAGCTGTGAAAATTGTATAATCTCGTTTCGGATTCTAGCAGTTTTGTGATGAGGATAGAACTTTTTCAGAAAAGCTCTCACAAACTCGTCCCAATTTCTAATGGAATGTGATGCGGTGCTGTATAGCCACTTCTCGGCTGGGTCACATAAGGTAAAAGGAATGACCCTTAGCCTTATTGCGTCATCACTTAATTGGGTTGTCTTCATCATGGCACAAACGTTTTGGAATTTATTAATGAAAATATATGCATCTTCGGATTCCAAACCATGAAACTTAGGCAGCATATTGATGAAGTGTGGTTTTATTTCAAAGTTGTCCCCATTTGCCGGTGGGGGTGAAAGACATGTAGGTAGAGAAGTGCGGACGGGGTAGAAGAGATCCTGGAGCGCGACTCGTGCGGGCGCTACAACAGGCGGAAGATTCGGGTTATTCGCACCTGGCGGAGGTGGAATCATTCCCGTCGGTAAGGTATCGTTGGGGTTGAATCCCGACATACCTTCGAAAGAAGAATTTGAAGGTGGAGGTAAGGAAATGGACGGAATGTCGACGAAGGGTTCGTCGAAGGGTTCGTTGGTCGGTACCAACGAAACACGGACTAATCGGGCGTTAGTATCCCTAGTCCAAAATGACATACACTAAAGGGTAGTGCAGTCAGAAAAAAGAGAAAAACAGAATGTGGGGGTAAGATAACGTCAGTGAGAAGAAGTGGTGGAAGTGAGTTTTCAAGTTTTCTTTAGCGGCAAGTTGCAAGTTTTTAAAAGATTTTTTCTTTTTCTTTTTCTTTTATTTATGTGAAGGTTTTGCAAAGTGGTTTTAGGAAAGGGACTCGTGACACCAATGTGTCAGCCACACATGCACAATCAGGCCTAGATCTAGGGTCGCCTAGGTCTGCTAGACAGCTCCTAACTAGGGCTAGAAATAGACCTCAAACCGCCTCTTCACGGACAAGTACGGCCAGGTAAGTGGGAAGGAACCACCACTACAGTAGGCCTAATTAAAAACCACTAGCCTAGACACCGCAATGTCGGTTAGGATAAACGGCTGATGCCTACCCTAGTCCTTTTCCTATTGAGCTCGCTGTCCTTAGGTCTGAGTCTAATATTTTTTTAATTAGTTGTGGTCGATGCAAAATGCTTTAGGTGTTTTCTGGGGTCCTGGGAAGGGTGATGAAATCCCCACCCAATCTGAGTTTGGTCAATTAGCCCCTTAGAGTCCGGTTAAATTATGCAAAACAAATAAAATTTCACTTGCATTCAATTTTTTAGCGCGGCGCAAAGAAACCTGCAGAAAATCTGTTATCGAGAAGGGGGAGAAAGACTCTTTACGCAAAGAAATCCTGCAGAAAGTTTGTACAGAGAAATATATGGGAGGTTGCAGAGGAGAGAGAGAGAAATCAAACCAGAAAAATTTGGTGCGCTGACGTGGCACAGAGAGCGCGGAACCGCGGCGGGAGGTCCAAAATGCGGCGGAAACGCGGTCTTCTGGTGGGATCGTGCTCTGGAAAAATTTCTGTGGTTCTGTACTTTCAATTACTCTCTGTTCTTATGTACCAAATTTTGATTTGCCCTCTGTAAAATTCCAAATCCTTGATTCTTCGCTGTTCCTGCAAGATCCAAAAGATACACCCTTCAAACAGATCAAATTTGATTATTTTTTTATTTTTTTTATATTTTCAGATTTTTATAATTTTTTTTATTTTAAAATTTATATCAACCCGAGAATTCACAAAAAGAAAGATTACGCCGTCCCCGGCAACGGCGCCATTTGATTGGTGTGTCAAAAACTGTATTTACAGCAATCAGAAACGGCGTCGCTTCGCAGCTAGCCGGTGAGTGCGGGTCGATCCACAGAGATGGGTAAATTCCTTTTATGTGTTTTAACGAGTTGATTCTATTTGTCGTTTTGATTGGTTTATAAAAATCTATAAAACTAGATCTAATTAATCTAATTAAAAGTCTTGCTAGGGTTAGGCTTAGGGGAAGTTTTGGAGATTAACGTTTCTCATCACCGCTTTCAATGCCTACTTTTTAGATCTATTAGATGTTAAGTTAATTATCAATAAAGAGGATACGAATCTTTTGGGAAGATGTTTCTTCCTCTAGATTCGTATTCTTCCTTTGTTGATAATTACCTAACCCCCACGGAAAACGCGCGCAACCGGCCCTTTATACTACGGTTCATCGTTACCTCGATGGGTAGGATGCCGCAGGGAGCGGTTGTGCTCGTATGCGTGGAGTTCTAATTCGTTAGGTTAAAGTGGCATTGAAAGGGGTGAGAGATCTCATCTCTCAACCCTTTCCCTAAGGCTAACCCTAACAAGCGAGGAGACTACTCGCTCATTAGGGGATTAGAAAACATTATAATTAAAAGAATAAAATACTTACTAGTTGACGGCTCCCTCCAAACAAGAAGAACAGATCTGAATTTTTATCTCAGAAATTCTGAATTTTATTGATTGAAAAGAGGCATAGGGTTTTACAGATCTAAAATTACAATTTATAGGAAAATAGGAAACCTAGGGCTACAGACTCTCGCACATGCAAAATTACAGATTTGCCTACGTAAAATCCTAACATCTGCACCGACGCGCCGCCTCAGAAAATATGCACCGACACGGGCCTTGTATGGCCGCGGATCCGCGGCGCCAGGCTGGGTTTGGCCGCGGATCCGCGGCCAAACTAGGGAATTGGGCTCTGTACGTTTTGGGATTGGTTCAGTGGCTCTTTGGGCTTCTGTTTCTTCACTTATTTTCTCTTTTGGGCTTCTGGTTCTTCTCCAGATGTTTCAGTGAACACTTGTAGCGATCTTTTAACCGTTCACTTGACTTTTTGGACCTTGCACTGTTCTTCGACTAGGCTTGACTAGGATCCGTCTACTTGTTGGTCAAAAGTCCCTTTTTCTGTTGTGTTGTGTCTTTTTCACTGTATTTGCTCCAGAAACCTGTATCCTGTAATATGCAACAAACGTGCGTCAAGAGTACCTGTTTATTTATAAAAAGGATAAGAATAGGGGAATGATAAATGCAATATTATGGTCTGAACACATACATGATAGAGCCTACTGCCGAAGCATAGGGTATCCCTTGCATGCGAGCTCTCTCCAAATCAGTCTTAGGAGACATCTCTTTGGAGAGAGTGACTCCAGAGATCGTGGGTAAGTTCCCACGCTTGGACTCTTCCATACTAAACCTCTTTAGTATGGTGTCAATGTACCTGGATTGGGACAATCCCAAAATCCGTTTGGATCTATCTCTATAGATCCTAATTCCCAATATGCAGGAGGCATCACCAAGATCTTTCATTGAGAATCTTTGTGATAAGAAGAGCTTGACCGATTGCAGCATAGGAATATCATTTCCTATCAAGAGTATGTCGTCCACGTACAATACGAGGAAGACAACCTTACTCTCTGCGACCTTCCTGTAGATACAAGGTTCATCTGGGTTTTTGACGAAATCAAACTCTTTGATAACGACGTCAAAGCAGATGTTCCAACTTCGCGATGCTTGCTTTAATCCATAAATGGATTTAAGCAGCTTGCACACCTTCCCGCTGCTCCCACTATCTACGAAGCCCTCTGGCTGAGTCATGTACACGCACTCTTCTAAATCACCATTTAGAAAGGCGGTCTTAACATCCATTTGCCAGATTTCGTAATCATGATATGCAGCGATGGCAAGCATGATCCGGATGGATTTAAGCATAGCCACTGGAGAAAAGGTTTCGTCATAGTCCACACCTGGTCTTTGAAGAAAACCCTTTGCTACAAGTCTAGCTTTGAAAGTCTCCACTTTCCCATCTACACCAAGTTTTTTCTTGAAGATCCACTTGCTCCCAATGGGTTTTACCCCTTCAGGAGCAACTTCCAAAGTCCATACTTTGTTGGTGTACATGGAATCCATCTCAGACCGCATAGCATCCAGCCATTTCACTGAGTCCCCACTCGTGATGGCCTGCTCGAAGCTAGTTGGGTCATCATCCTCCATGATGCAATCCTCGCTCCCACCATCCATGAGAAAACCGTAGTATCTCTCAGGTGGGCGAGGAACCCTACTAGATCGGCGGAGAGGCTGAGGTTCATCGGGAGCTACTGAATCCTCTGGTTCAACCAAATCTTCTGTTGTAGTCTGTATTGCTGGAACCTCTTCCAGTTCTACCTCCTTGCCACTAATCTCTTTTTCAAGAAATTCCTTTTCTAAAAAGGTGGCATGTCGAGAAACAAACACTTTTTGTTCCTCGGTATGGTAAAAGATATACCCTCGCGAATGTTTGGGATATCCAATAAACTTACACAGAATAGACCTTGCCACGAGTTTGTCCGGATTTTGCGTTTTTACATAGGCCGGACAACCCCATATCTTAACATAATTAAGACATGGTCTCTTTCCTTTCCATATCTCATATGGAGTGGTCGGCACGGTTTTGGTGGGAACCATATTCAATAGGTCTGCAGCTGTTTCCAGTGCATATCCCCAGAAGGAAATAGGTAACTCAGCTGTGCTCATCATAGAGCGCACCATATCTAATAGGGTGCGGTTCCTCCGTTCTGATACACCGTTGTGCTGTGGTGTATATGGAGGAGTCAGTTGAGAGAGAATCCCATTCTCTTTTAGGAAGTCCAGGAATTCATTGCTCAAGTATTCACCTCCTCGATCAGATCGTAGGATTTTAATACTTTTTCCGGTTTGGTTCTCAACTTCTTGTTTATATTCCCTAAATTTCTCAAAAGCTTCTGATTTGTGTTTCATCAGGAACACATACCTGAACCTAGAGAGATCGTCAGTGAATGTAATGAAGTATGAAGAACCATCCCTGGCATGTGTAGACATAGGACCGCATACATCACTATGTATCAGTCCCAAGAGTTCGGTAACTCTTTCTCCGTGTCCCGTAAACGGAGTTTTGGTCATCTTGCCTTTGAGACATGACTGGCAAGTGTCATAGGATGAAAATTCAAACGGATTTAAATATCCATCTTTATGCAACTTAGCTAGTCGTGTCGCATTGATGTGACCCAGTCTACAATGCCACAAGAAGGATTAGTTCAGTTCAGAACTCTTCCTCTTGTGTGTGTTTGTTATGTTCAGAACTGTTGATTGATTTAGAACATAAATGCCATTGCACAACGTGCCTGATCCAACCAACTTTTGGTTATGGAAAATGTTCATAACATTATCCTGTAATACAAAATTATATCCCTCTTTACTTAATAAAGAAACCGATATAATGTTGCATATCAGGTTCGGCATGTAATAGCATTCGTTCAGAACCAATGTATTACCAGTTGGTAATACAAGGTGATATTCCCCGACAGTCTTAGCTGCAACAATTGCACCATTTCCAACTCTAATGTCTTTATCACCTTCTCCAAGTTCTCTATCTTTTCTAAGCCCATGTAACTGATTACATATATGGGATCCTGACCCGGTATCTAATACCCAGGACGTGGAGCAAATGGAGAAACGGTTCTCTGTAACGAACACACCCGAAGAAAATGCATCAACATGTACTTTCTTCATTCGGGTGGCATGGGAATCCTGGTATTCCCCTATATCCTGTTCAGTCCTATAACTCTTATAGGTAAGAACGGAACCAACGTTCCCCAGCACAGTATAACATGCGGGTTCGGTCAATACATCCATATTATTATCTTTATTAAGGCATGAAATGGTCGCTACCTGGAGAGAGAGAGAAGAAAACACTTTAGCGTAAGCTCGTGCAAGATCAGATTGGTTATTATCTTATCTAATCAGGATGGCTCCCACTGTTTTTATCAAATCTTCCTTCAAACCCTAAAAGGAAAGACTAGCCGGGATTAATTACACACTACAAGTTCGCCAATCTTTCAGCCAGGCCAGTGTCGGTACTTTGAGGGAGGTCCCCCGTGCTTTCGCACGAACCTAATTAATGTAAATCTCGTTTTCCCGGAGGCGTAACCTCGTTAACATCTTTCTAGACACCTACTTGATCAGCTAATTGCAATGTGTAAAACTCTCCCAGGAGTAACTCTTACTCGCAGTGGGTATCGGGATCCAACTATCTCATAGAAGGTATGCAATCTCATTGCAAAATTTCAACACTTGAAATTCCCGATAATATTTTGCCCCTAGCGTCCTATGACCTTGACGCAGGCCAACAAACCATAGTGCGCTAGTCAAGTTCAACCCGTCATTTCCTGATCGAATTAAACCCACCCGTACGACCCTTGACGCAGGCCAACAAAGTCGCACGACTACCCTAATCCAATCTGCATCATATGCATAAGCAGATAAATACTAGTTAGCTACCGCACACTACGCCTTGACGCAGGCCAACAAACGTAGCACGAATACTAACTACTACTCATCTGAAATGACGGAGGGCTACGCCAGGTTTTTCTGAAAACCATGAGCGTAATGAACTTGATATCGTTGTAGAATCAAATGAAGTTATGAAATGGAGTGATTTTGAGGCTTTTCTAGTTTTGCTAAAGGAGTCACTCCCGGTGAAGGGATCTCGGTCCTTTCCTCGTTGAATGAGGTGCGGGATATATCATATATATCGCTGTGCAAAGCAAAAACCCAAAAGTAGTCAAAAGCAAACCGAGTGTGTAGCATCTGCCAGTTATTGCTAAAGGAGTCACTCCCGGTGAAGGGATCTCGGTCCTTTCCTCGTCGAATGAGGTGCGGGATATATCATATATATCGCTGTGCAAAGAAAAAACTGTAGCTACCTGTTTTTATTTTGAAATTCGATTCCACAACATCTTAGGTTTCTTATCTTTCATTAATCACATTAATGAAGTCCCATCATTTAAATACCTAAACATCACAGATAGATATGACGTACACTTATGCCATCCGCATTCGCCTCGATGTCCCCTCGTGCACCGTTAGGTTAGGTAACTAACGACAGAGCAGGGCAGGGCTAGCGCGGGTGTAAAACATAAGTAACGTCTATATAATATATCATATATACTATATACTATATCCATCACAGAACATCACATGATCACATCACAGATATCGCAGCAGAAGAAACATATGAAACATTGGATATACTAGGACGTCCGTGTTTTCAATACGAGCCAGTATAAAACACGGATTCCACGGTCGTGATGAATAGCCAATCCCACACCCCTAGACCCCTACGAGAGCGGCAAGCAACCCTGCCAATTCTAGGGTTAGGAGACCCGGACTCGACTCCTCGAGTTGGTCTCCCACTGGACCCCAGAACCCTGTTACTTGTGCTCCCCTCCTTGGGTCTATCCTAATGCGGAAAAGTAAATAATATACAAAGGGTGACAACTTCCGCTACCTGGAAGTGCCCCAAATAAAAGAATATTACATACAAGTTTTTACATGAAAGAAAATGAAAAACACTCATCTCACATAAAAACCCCCGGCTATTCAAACACGACAATCCAATATAACATATCCAGCAACACATAACATCACATGTCATCAACGTAAGTAAATATGCGCATCCCAATTGTCGTTGACATATAGCAACGAAACCGGCGATATCACATATTACGCTTACGGTCACAGAAAAGAAAGTGTAAAACTACAACAATTGGAATCCGCAACCTTTTTAGACATCACATGCCTAACAGTTATAAACCCCGCATTTTAGTCCCATTATCGAAAACACTTTTCGATATCAAGTGAAACTAAACTGCTAGATTTATAACATTCATTCAGTTATCTCATAACTACTTGTGAATTCCAATTATTGTATCACATTCCAGATAAACAGAAAATGTTAAACTTTCCGATCGAACAGTCGAATACCCAAGTTTTCCCAATACAGCTCAACACATGAAATAAGTCTAGCAACATTCAGTTCGTGCCTCAGTACCAACGGTCCAGCCGTAGAAGGGTCAAGCCAATGCCTCACATGTGGCACGCCGTACTGCCCCAAACCCGAAGGTTCAAAGGGCAGTTCAAGACGGTCACATAATCGAGTTAAGGTTTGTTGTCTTCTAGAGGGTCCATCGCATTACTTGCACTACTTAGAACGTCGTTAAACTACGGAAAAATCCAACACTTGGAAATTTCCCGACAGGGGAAAAATTGGGTATTTATATCCGGTCGAACTTTTTAACATATTCTAAAATTTATCCGGAAAGCCACAAAGACGAAATTTGATACCCAGATCGAAACACCGAATCCCCAAAGCATCCCAGAAAATTCAACTCTTGAATAATTATTAAAAATACCCAGGAAAATCACCACTGGAAACTAAGAATTACTGTGTAAAATTCCTTATATATTGATGCCGTACGGCCGCGGAACCGCCGCATGAGCAAGGCTCATGCCGCGGATCCGCGGCAAGTTAGTGGAATTAGGCTGTCGAATTTCACACAAACTCTTATATTTTCCTGATGGTTTTTCTGCATATTTTTAATCTGGAAAAATCCCAGATTTTGGAAAAAGTCCAGAGAGCATCTTAAAGTTAGGTTTTCGGGTTTGATCGGGTTTCAAACATCGTCTAGACTTCTCCTAAGGCTCTAGCTTGGCTCTGATACCACTGTAGGGTTCCTAGGCACACTATAGAAGTCTCACAAGGCATCGAACATGCCAATTTAAAATTTTATGGATGCCGAGAAACCCTAATACGGATCGTCGGCTAGATTTCTAGGCGAAACTATAAACTAGTTAACACTTTAACTAAAAGTTAGATGCTACAACCTTTGTAGATCCGGTTACCCTCTTCCTTGGCTCCACGAAGGCATCCTCTCGCTGTCCATCTCGAATCTCGGACTCTCGCGACGGCTTCATCGGAGAAGTGAGCGGAATAGGTCGTCGGCTTCGTGCCGAAGATGATCTACGTCGAGGCATCACAAGTTCAAGCTCCGACTTCACGAAGTTGTGAAACTTGTGAAGAAAACACCCAAAACAACTTGGCAAGAGGTAGAGGGTGAAGAAATAGGAGGTGGGTTCACTTTAGAATTGGATTTCACTCACTTTTGCTCAAGTTGCCATTGATGGCATCAAGCTTTTCTTGAAGAAGAAGATGATGAAGAAGAAAGAATATGATAAGTTTCTTATTTGAAAAAGAAACTAATATGAATACTTATCATATCTTGACCATGGTCAAGTGTAGAGATTAAACTAAGGTTAATAGGAATGGTTAGGGTTAAGGATGAGATAAGGATGGTGGACTTTGTCAAAGCTTCAAGAAACTTCAACAAGAGACAAAGAAAGCCACCATTCTCATCTAAACCTTTTCTAAATAAATAAACAAATAAATAAATAAAAAGGCAAAACCCTAATCATCTCTTAACCATAGTTTAATACTTCACACTTAACCTAATGAGCAAGCATCATCAAACATGATACAAAGATGTGCACAAAAGTATATCACATATACAACATGTACATCAAGTGAGAAAATCCATTTAAAGTGAACCAATACTAGTTAATACAATGCAATATATCAAATATATAATTATGCATTAAAGCATTAAATCAACATTTGATTCAATGATCCGGTCATGTCGCACATAACCGACTAGAATCCAATGTATCGATTTATCGAATCAATGATTCGATAACTAGGTCATATCGAATATAACCAATCGAAACATATATCGCGAGAATGAAATGTGGTATCATATACACGCATTATTCTCGGTCCTGCACATATCTCATATGCGCTCCTATTTCGTTTTGCTTGAACCAGGAAACCTCTGTGTAGGACTCTAAAGACTCGTCAATACGCCGGTAGCAGATGATGATCATATCAAGCACCCACAAGCCGCAAGCGGTCTGCTAAACGTAACGGCCATCCGGGTATTGAGCGATCAGAAGATCGACGAGCTAGTCCACTCACACTCCTGTGAATCCAACCAGTAACACTTACCGTACAGTCCGGTCTGTTCGTCTGATACGTCACATATCAAGTCTAGGGGTGGTAAACGTCAGACCCCAATAACCGATAAGTCGTGCCGATGTGAGGCTCATAACGGGTCGAGAAACTACTGGTAACACTTACCAGCAAATCTCTGATCAGCCCTGGCCAGGGACTTCCCTGTTACGGCCAATCGAGCATAGCGCAACATCAACTCCCAATACCGGGAGAGACGAAACCCCTCCTATCGCTCATTGCCTCCATGTGACTCGGGACTGTACCCAAAGACCACCGTTTTGCACACCCTCATGGACATGGTAAGGTGGAGATTAAAGCACAGTGGGAATCACACAAGACTCTATGACGATCTCGGGTCTACAGACTAACCTGTACAAGTGTCACCTGAGAACTGCCATCTGACGTGAGGTATAATACCATCTGGGAGTTCTCGGCGAGTCCGTCCAGTGTACCCAGTCTCCACTGAGCACCCGTACACCATCTCTGATGTCAAACACCAATGGATATGGGATCATCCATCGCCCATCTCATGGGTCGAGAAGCGTATACGCTAGTCTACACTGGTATATCGATGCCCCGTCTCGATACACCCACGACTAGGGACCATGAAGGATGTACTTATGGACTACCATGTCCCCACTAGTATGATCTGCATCATAGTCCAGGTAGTCAAGTACACATCCTAAGGGCTTTACCAACATGTAACTATAAGACAGTTTAAAGAGACTAGTGTACATGTTAAGATAAAGAGTAACCAGATAGCATACTATCATATCGAGCAAGAAAGTCATCTCTATATATGTCCAAGCATCCAATATAATATACATCATCTGTACAATACTGGCCTCTAGGGCATACATACAACTAACATATGTGATAGAAATGGCTGGTGCGGACATGGATGGTGGAGGCACGAGTGGTGCAGGAATGGCTGATGCAGGCACGGGTGGTGCAGGCATGGCTGGAGGACATGTGAATCTGTGTCTCGTCATCACACTCCTGATGAAGGACTTGATGTTCATAAAGCAGCTTGCTGAGTCCCTAGTGCTACTAATTCTCTCATCAGCTATATCCTCTAACGCGTAAATGGTTTGAACCTATATTAACGGTAAATAAGATAATGAATTTCATAAAAATAAGATTATAGTTTTGTAAGATTTGATATAAAATTATCAAATCTCTTTTTATCGGTCCTCGAGGCGTATATGAGGTGGGCAGAGGGACGGCTGTGATGATGAATCTGCGGGTAATCATCCAATACCAGGTAAGGTACTGGTCTATCAGTATACCTAGCTGGATCTCATCGATTATATGGCTTATCTGATCGTATTATCGACCCACCCAAATATGATCCTCCATGAGCCAAGCATCTCCAGTTAACGTTCCACTTGATGTAGTGTCCGCTCCACCGTGCCTGGTATGTGCTACCTCAAGCCGAACTAGCGAAGGACACGATCTGGCATGTATATCTGAATAACATCGTTGCAGATGATCGGCGTCCGCACATACCAAAAGCCGGCGCCTGCCAAGCATAATGGATATAGAGTGCCAAACAAGTCAGGTGTGTACGGTGTCCACGTAATAGATGACTCCTCCATGACGTCGGACTCGTTGCAGTAGAAACGGAGGCTGCGATCCGGTGTCATGTCTCATGACTTGGCCACATTCCACCAGCATAGAGATTGCACACAAGTTAATATTCCAAAAAAACTTGAAATTTGAAATATGCGCATAGGTTCAATTACTTACTGGCAACCATATGGCCTTTGACCATCTAAAGCGAATTGGATCGTAATGATCGGGCGACCAATAGAGAGATATGTCCATGACCATATTTGAAATAAAATATGATTTGCATTGAATATCAATTTAATTACGCAAAATTAGTAGAATACGGTTTTAAGTATTTTATACCTGAAGAAGCGTTATACAGCCCTCAAAACTCTTCTGCTCCATCAATGCGGCTGTTCTCGCATAAAATTCTGCGCAAAAGAGCCCAAAGCATCAAATGGCAGTAATACGCTTAAGAAAATTCAAACCAGTATTTTCTTGGCCGTATTTTGCCAAACTCTTGACTGAGAATTAGACAAATGCTGATGGCATCGAAAGCGTCTTTTCGAGAGAAATTTTAAGCAAATTCATCAGCATTTGTCTGATTTTGCAAAATATAGAGACACTTTTGCTCATAATTTTGTATTCCATCAGCATTTGTCAAACTGTCTCTATATTGACTACTGTATACTATCCATGGGCAATTCATATATGATTTGATGATCAATTTAGTCCATATGCTTACTGTTCCAAAGTCGATCTTAGTCCGATATACGACTAATGATCTTTAGATCAAACCCATATATCCTATGAACCGATGAACCTCATTTATATGAGACTCGCGTCCTAATTTCAAAACCCTAAAATAAACAATATAATATGACACGAAGTGATGCGTATGGAGAATGTGAAAGTTGTTATCGCGCTGCGATAATGTAATTAACTGCAGGGGCTTGCGCATACAGGGAAAAGCGTCTCCACAATCAAAAACTCCTCATACGAGGGGGAATCTGATGAGTCGCGTTACATCGGTCGCATCCATCCAAACCTCTGATATACAGTGACATAAATCAACTTGGTATTTTCGGAGAGGTGAACGAATATGTTCCAAATAGCATCTGCCCCCAAATTCAGGCAAGATGACCTATCCCAATTCGTCTCTTTTTTCGGCGGTAAACAGCAGCTATCCTCAGCTCGTTGTAGAGAAATGATAGAACTGCATTCCCCTACGATAAAATGGCACACCGTTCAAGATCGGCTAAAAGCGCCAGCCAGGCAAGACTAACTCTGCTCTTACTCCTATCAGGGAATAAGTGAAGCCCTATATGATGTAAAATATAGGTGCATGCGTGCTGCTCGATCGCCGCAGGCGTAGCATCCATGGTAGGCTCAGCACTAAACGCCTTCCGCAACCAACTCAAATTAATGCTACCGCCTCTCCTCTGCCTTTCCAACAAGCTAGGACACAAATCTGACCAATCGTGGCTGTACTCCATAGCAACCACCTGTCCGTCTATAGACAGACTAAGCAGCACAGCGACGTTCTGCAGGGTGATAGTTATCTCATCAACTCTAAAATGAAATGTGGAAGTTTCCGGTCTCCATCTATCTACCAAATCTGTAACCAAGTCTCTATCCAGACTTATATACTCTAATCTGGATAGAAAATTGAAGTCTGCCCGTTGCAGGGCAGCATACACACGGGTATCTCTGGATGGGATTCTGCTGCTCTGGATTGAGTGGTCAACGTATGTAATCACCTGATCACTTTGCTAATTACAATAAGAGGACTTGTATCAGTAACATATAAATAATATATGTAATTAAAGAAAATAAAATTACAAAGTTTTAGCTGTACTAATGTGGCGTTGGCTGACCCGTGGTCAGCCTGCAAATACAAAACAGTCGTATCTATAGGTCCAGACTTCATAAGTATATCTACACAATGAAAAAGTCGAGTTATATTATATTTTTAAAAATGAGCATGTATGACGAAGAACATATGTGTGCGTGTATGTGTGTGTATATGTATATTTGTTTTTTTGTGTTTGCACGTGTGTGTGTATATGCATGTATGTATATTTCAAAGTATAGGCGGTGATTACCAATGGCGACGTGTTGTTGGAGGATTTTTGCATCGTACCTTGTTATGACCATACTCATTGTAGATGCTGCATCTATTTTGCCTGCGTCCTTCTTGTAAGTCGATGTCGCGCACCCCACGGGTCCGCGGGGAGGCAGAATGTTCAAAAACGTTTTTTTTTCAAAGCTCGCAACACCGACTTGAACTCCAGGATCGATGCTAAACCTTAACTAGCTAAACTTGCTAAGAGGTTAACTACTCGGAAAGAAGTTTATAACTCACGTTACAAGTCCTTCGGGTCTTCATCGCTGTCCTCCTCCTCGTCGCAAGCTCCGAGTGTAACGCCTCACGTCTCAGTACAGATGGTATTGTCCGCTCTGGCTGAAACCGCGCGGTTTTTCCCTTTAGAGCGAACCGGACCCGACCAGGGGCTACTTCCCAGCAGGTCACCCATCCCAAGACTTCACTGGCCCGAGCACGCTTAACTAGCGAGTTCTCAAGCTCCTGTAGTTCCGGTTCACTTAAAAGGCGCCTCTGTAATTGAGGGTGGTATCATTATATTTATAATGCAGTTCGGTCCTTTTTCGAAATGTGTTGTAAGGACCCGATCTTATTGTTCTGAAATGGCTCCCTTACTCAGATCACCAAGATGTCTGCAACAGACCGCACTGAGTGTGGACAGAGGAGATCACCATGATGTCTTAAAACCGTACTGCTCTGGGGTATTACATTCTCCTTATCTAAGAACAATGGTTCGTCCTCGAACCACAGACCTACTATTGAGGGACCTGCATGGGCCACCATAAATGTAACGCCCCACGTCTCAGTACAGATGGTATTGTCCGCTCTGGCTGAAACCGCGCGGTTTTTCCCTTTAGAGCGAACCGGACCCGACCAGGGGCCACTTCCCAGCAGGTCACCCATCCCAAGACTTCACTGGCCCGAGCACGCTTAACTAGCGAGTTCTCAAGCTCCTGTAGTTCCGGTTCACTTAAAAGGCGCCTCTGTAATTGAGGGTGGTATCATTATATTTATAATGCAGTTCGGTCCTTTTTCGGAATGTGTTGTAAGGACCCGATCTTATTGTTCTGAAATGGCTCCCTTACTCAGATCACCAAGATGTCTGCAACAGACCGCACTGAGTGTGGACAGAGGAGATCACCATGATGTCTTAAAACCGTACTGCTCTGGGGTATTACATTCTCCTTGTCTAAGAACAATGGTTCGTCCTCGAACCACAGACCTACTATTGAGGGACCTGCATGGGCCACCATAAATGTAACGCCCCACGTCTCAGTACAGATGGTATTGTCCGCTCTAGCTGAAACCGCGCGGTTTTTCCCTTTAGAGCGAACCGGACCCCACCAAGGGCCACTTCCCAGGAGGTCACCCATCCCAAGACTGCCCTGGCCCAAGCACGCTTAACTACGGAGTTCTCAAGCTCCTGTAGTTCCGGTTCACTTAAAAGGCGCCTCTGTAATTGAGGTGGTATCATTATATTTATAATGCAGTTCGGTCCTCTTTCGGAATGTGCTTTAAGGACCCGATTCTATTGTTCTGAAATGGCTCCCTCACTCAGATCACCAAGATGTCTGCAGCAGACCGCACTGAGTGTGGACAGAGCAGATCACCATTGTTAGTGTATATTGCCTAGGGGCCATTATTGTATCATATTAGCTTGTATATTACTTAATGGAAGCTTGGGATATTCACAGTTGTAGTAACAGTCTTGCTCAATAAAGTAGTATGCTACTTGGTTTATATCTATCTTAATATGTGTATATGTTTCTTTTAGCATATCGCGAATACATATTGATAGAGCCCTTAGGATCTTGCTTGACTACCAGCGTTGTGATGGCAGTCACACTAGTGGGAGCTGGGTAGTCTACAAGCACATCTTTTTTCAGGTCCCTAGTCGTAGGATTATCGAGACAGGGCATCGATACTCCAGAGTAGACTAGTGTATACGCTTCTCATCCTAGCAGGGGGCTTCTCATCCTAGCAGGGGAGATGGTCTGTTCCACAGCCATTAGTACGTTGTACTGGAGATAGTATACAGGTGCTCGTTGGGTTATGGGTACACCGGACAGGACTCGCAGGGAACTGTTGGTTGGTATTATACCCGTCGTCAGTTAACAGTTCCCAGGTGACATGAGTACAGCATAGTCCGTAGACTTGACACTGCTGCTTCGCCTCGAGTGTGTTCCCACTGTTCTTAGATTGCTACCCTACCACGGCTCAAAGGAGTCGTGCAAACAGGTAGCAGTTGGGTGCAGTCCCGAAGCACTTGGAGGCAGTGGTAATTAGAAAGGATTCATCTTTCCCGGTATTGGGAGTTGATATCGCGCTGTGTTTGAAGAGCCATTACGCAAAGTCCCTGTCCAGGGCAAACGAGATTTACTGGTAGGTTTTCCAGTAGCTTCTCAAGGTGTGATGGGCTTCACTCCGACACGACTTATACAGCTTTTAGGGGACTGACGCTTGCCGCCCCTAGGCCTGATATGAGATAGTCTTAGACGAACAGACCGGACTGTACGGAGATTGTCACATCAGGCTCAGTAGGAGTTCGGATGGGTTTCCTCATCGGCCTTCTTATTGACATTTACCTGGGGACCGTTATGTACAACTAGTACCGCTTGCGGCCTGTGGTTAAACCCACTGCCAGCGTAGTGTCGAGTGTTTAGAGTCCCACACAGAGAGTTTCTCTACTTTAGGCGAAATGATATAGAGGTCGTTGTTCATATCAGATTTTTGCATTTTTATACCGCCCAATTTTTATCACATTGCTTATCGGTAGGTACTCTTGAGCCGTGTTTGCTAGTCAGTTGCAGGATACAGGTTCTCAGCTCTAAACAGTGAAATTCATGGAAAAGCACGACAAATTCCGGATTACTGCCAACCACAGATAAAACACGGGTCTCCGCTCTCTATCCGCATGTTGCCGCATACCAGTTTAAGGGACAAAATGGCAAATCAATGTCATTTTCATGCACAAAGCTCAATGTCAACACAAGATCCAACATATCTACGCGGAGCTCAAGAAAATCATAGCAAAAGATCCACATCAAATCACTTTTTGATCTGCTGAAATTCTGGAAAAATTGTGAAGAGTTTCTGAGAAAAAACATATACCACACAGCAGACAACATCAAACCAGGGAACCCCACAAAAACCGAGGAGCCAACTCCTCTATATGGCTGCGGAACTGCGGCATAAGCATGCTTAGGCCGCGGAACCGCGGCCGTACGGCCTCGGAACCGCGGCCGTACGACCTCGTCTGCTGAAGACATTTTGGGGGCATTTAGGTCATTCCATCTTGGTTCTGAATGTTGCCCTAGAGTTTCAGTTTCCTACCTATAAATAGTCCAGAACTTGCCAAAACCAATGGTGCTTATTCTTGTATTTAGATTTTAGAATACATGTTGTTGTTCTTCTTCCTCTTCTCATCTCTTCTCCATTAAAACCTTGTAGTGAGCTTTTGTGAGTGAAGTGATGAATAAAGAGTTCTTTTTGTTACCATGCTTGTCTTATTGTTAATTATAATTGCTTGTAATTTTTATTTTGCTAATCTAGTTGTTGTTATTTGTTGTTTGTTTGTTTCTTCTTCTAGTTTTTTTTTATCCTTAACAACAATGATGCTTAAGCTTAATCCTTGCCAATGTGAGGTCTCAAATAGCTAGTTGTAATCTTCTAACCTCTTTCTTTCTATCTTCCTCCTTTTGTTTTATTTTCTTTTTCTTATAATGGGTGAATAGTTTTCATACTTGTTAGGGTAGGATAAGGAAAGTTTGAGAGAAGGAAATCTCTCTCACTCTTTTCTTGCCCAACATCTTAATTCGGACTCCCGTTAATTGAACCACAATCTGCTCCCTACGGTACCCTATCCTACATGATAGCGGTGATTCCTCAGTGAGACCGGTTGTGGTTGAATTAACCGGAGGTTAAGGCTAAGAGCCAAGAACGGACGGACAAGCACCAAAAGGAAGAACTTATGCGTTGGAAAGCCTAGCTTATACTCGCAAGTTCCTTCCTAGTCGTGCTAATCCCCGTTGTTGTCGATTACCGTAACACCAATATTAAGAGTGGCAACGAAAGAAGTGAGCGACTCCTAACTCAAACTAACCTAATCCTAACCCTAACAAGCTCTCTTTACATATCATTTTAGCACATAGTTAATCTCAAAACAAACCTGGACATTTGGACTTAACTCGTTAAAGCACATAGAAAAAGATTCCCATCTCCCTGCGGACGACCCGTACTCAACCGGCTAGCTACAAGCGAAACCGTCTTGATTGCGGTAATTAACTAAGACGCAAAAACTCTACCAATCAAATGGCGCCGTTGCCGGGGAGACGGTAGTTTATTTCTTTGTATAATTTCGGGTTAATTTGTGAATATAAATATAACCGAAAAACAAACAAAAAAATATACATTGTAAAAAAAAACCATCTTGTTATTTTTGATTAGTGTTTGTGTAAGTGTGCAGGATAAAAAGACGGTCGAGTTCAGTGCCAAAGACGTGGGAAGTTAGACTCATATCTCGCGGCTACACTGCGACGGATCAAGACGGAGCCAACGGTCTACTGTAAAAATCTGGAGTAGATACAGTGAGAAAATCAAGATTCAGGAAATCCAGAAAAGAAGAGGACAGCCAAGGAAGGACCTGCAAAATTTTTGAAGCCCCACATCACCCTTACTACCGCGGAACCGCGGCCACTTGGTGCCTTCTGCATCTCAAAACTTCTGTGAGTATCTCTCTCCTCTTCCCCACTCCTTTGAACTCCAATGAACTGTGTTTTCTGCAGCATTCTTTGCGCAAACTCTCTTCCCTCCTCCAATAAATTGTTTTTGTGCAGGATTCTTTGCGCCGCGCTAAAAAATAAAAATTGATTGCAGTTGATTGTTACTGCTTTGCATATATTAATATGAACTTTAAGGGGCTTGAAACCAATCCAGATTGGGTGGGGATTTCATCACCCTTCCCAGGACCCCAGAAATCACAAAAAGCATATTCATTGACCATTGTTTAATTAAAAAATACCAGACTCAGCCCTAAGGACTTCGCGCTCAATAGGACAGAGGACTAGTTACAGGCATCGACCGTTTATCCTATCCTGACTTTGCGGTGTCTAGGCAAGTGGTTACTTAATTAGGACCACTACTTACGTAGTGGGGAGCCTCCCACTTACCTGGCACTTACCTGGCCGCAATTGGCGGAGAAGAGGCGGTTTGAGGTCTTATTTCTAGCCCTTTGGAACAGTTAGGAGCTGTCTAGCTGACCTAGGTGACCCTAGATCTAGGTGTGATTGTGCATATCTTGTTTGTGATTGTTTGAAGTCGTAAGTCCGTACATATTTCTGTAAAGTTCTTTCTAAAAAGAAAAAAAAAACACAAAAACCAAAATTTTTTATAAAAGCTTGCCCTTTGTCGCCAAAATCCCATTTTTCACCCACCACCCATCGTATTTCTCCATTGACGTTTTCTTACCCTCACCTTCACCGCTTTGACTATACTAAACTCGTTTAGTGTATGTCCGTTTGGACTCGGGACACTAGCGCCCGCTTAGTCCGCGTTACGTTAGTCGCTACCGACTACGCGATCGACTCAGCCGTCGAGACTCCGTCCACGCCTCTTTCACCCTTACCTTTTCCGGCCAACTCAGACGTTGACCAGAATTCTGTTCATACATCCTCACCTTCACCATCACCAATCTCTTCTTCTGCGATGTCAGGATTTAATCCAAACATCTCTTTGACTCCCCCGGGATTGATTTCACCTCCTATGGATGCGAATAACACACCACCACCGCCTGTTGTAGCGCCGCAGCGAATCGCGCTCCAGGATCATTTCTATCCCACCCGTTCTGTACTTCCCACCTGTCTTTCCCTTCCACCGGCCAATGGGGATAATTTTGAAATCAAGCCCCACTTCATTAACATGCTTCCGAAATTTCATGGGCTTGAATCTGAAGATGCCTATATCTTCATCAACAAGTTCCAAAATGTTTGTGCCATGATGAAAACTACCCAGCTGTCGGACGATGCTATACGGCTACGGGTCATTCCGTTCACTTTGTGCGATCTTGCTGAAAAATGGCTGTATAGCACCGCTTCCCACTCCATAACCAGTTGGGACGAGTTTGTGAAAGCGTTTCTCAAGAAATTCTATCCGAATCATAAAACCGCAAGGATCCGTAATGAAATCAACCAATTCTCTCAGCTTCCTACTGAACCCTTCTGGAAGTGCTTTGACCGGTATAAAGACCTTCTTGTTCAGTGCCCTCACCATGGTATCGAGAAATGGCAACTTTGCCAAACCTTATACGAGGGCCTGAACCCAGCAACCAAGCAGTTATTGGAAACCATTTGTCAGGGCCACTTCCTATCGAAATCTGACAAGGAAGCGTGGCAATTCTTCGACGACCTTGCGGAACAAACGCTTCAATGGGAGAGCACCAGACCAACTTCTTCTTCTTCCTCCACTTCTACTGGTCAGTCTAGGGTAGGAATTCACCAACTTGATGTCTCTATTGCGATGAAAGCTGAAATGGCTGCAATAACGAGAAAACTTGAAGCGATAGAGAGCAAATTTTCATCTCCTGCTCCCGCCCCTGTTCTTCCCCTTCGTACCATTTGTGCTTGTTGTTCCGATCCTTCTCACTTAACTGAAGAGTGTTCTTACAATCCACCATCTCAAGGACATGATCAGGTTAATGCTGCATTTCAGCAAAGACCGAGAAATGATCCATACTCTTCCACCTATAATCCCGGTTGGAAGAACCACCCCAATTTCGCCTGGAATCAGAATCAGCATCAATTCCAAGGCAACAATTTCCAGAGGCCCCCTCCTCCGCAACAACAAGCGCAACAACAAACTCAACATCAGTTTCAGCAGCCCTTCCAACCCTAACCTTTTCAAAATCAGACGAACAACTTTGCACCCAATAATTCTTTTCCGCAAAACAACTTTGTTCTGTTAAACAACGATAAGGTTTCCTCGTTAGAACGAAGTCTGGAGGCGTTCGTTAAACAATCGACACAATTCACCGCCAACATCCAGTCGTCTATTCAGTTTTTAGTACAACACACTGCTGCACACGGGCAAAGCATCAAGACCATCGAAGCCCAGATTGCACAGCTGAATGCGGCGTTAAGCGAGCGAGAAAAGTGGAAGCTTCCATCTCAACCACTCCCAAATCCCGGTCACCCATATAATGTACATGTTGCTCTTGAACAACAGAACCATAATGTGAGTACCGTGACTACATTGAGATCAGGAAGGATGCTGCACAACAACATCGGAACAACAATTGAGGATAATGATACCCCGGCCGCTTCTTCTTCTTCTTCTTCTTCTTCTTCATCTTCTGAGCCTATTCTTCATTCTTCAAAAGGCTCTTCTTCTTCTGCTCTGAACGGACCCACTTCTCACCCCACGAAAACACCAGCTCTGGGATCCGTTCCAATTCCACAATCTCCTCCACATGCATTGGATTCAACCAATTTTAAAAACATTCCATTTCCAAACCGGTTGAAGTCCAATAAACAAAATCCACAAATGGAGAAGATTCTGGAGTTGTTTAAGCAGGTTAACATCAACATTCCCCTTTTAGATGCTGTCCAACAAGTCCCGTCCTACGCGAAAATCTTAAAGGACTTGTGCACGAAAAAGAGGAAATCTCAGGTACCCAAGAAAGTTTTCTTGGCTAGTGCTGTGAGTGATGCTCTTACCCAATCTTTACCTCAAAAACGGAAGGACCCTGGCTGTCCTACGATTTCTATTACCATTGGGGATAAGAACATCAACCGCGCACTATTAGATCTTGGTGCCAGTGTTAACCTGCTTCCGTACTCAGTATATGAGCAACTAGGTGTAGGAGAGCTGAAACCCACACACTGCACTCTCCAAATGGCCGACCGATCGATCACCCATCCTAGGGGTGAGCTAGAGGATGTGTTAATCAAGGTTGGGGACTTCATATTCCCTGTTGACTTCATTGTTTTAGACACACAGCCTGTAGCTAACCCCCGGAATCAAATTCCGGTGATACTCGGTCGCCCATTCCTTGCAACCTCAAATGCTGTGATCAATTGTCGAAATGGTTCGATGAACCTATCTTTTGGAAACATGACAATTGAACTCAACATTTTTAGGTTAGGGAATCAGCCCACCGAATCTAATGCTCATATACTAGACATTTGCTCAATCCAGGAGATCACCCCAGAAGAGTGTGAATTCGAGGAGTTTTTGTTCGATCACGATAACCTTAACGCTACTAGTGCATTCCTCTTCGAACCTGCTGCTGTTTCTGCGCCCGACAATGACTACGAGTGTTTTACTTTCTTGAACGATCTTAGCCACTCACCACCCGAGTTTGAATCCTTCGAATTTCCGGATGAGTTACCTGAACCATCCAACTCGGTCGCTTACACTCGTTTTGAACCTTTGCTGGAATCCTTTAAGTTCGAGACCGTTTCACCAATCTTGCCTTCAATCGTTTCACCTCCAACGCTCGAACTCAAGCCTTTGCCGTCTTACCTTAAGTACGCTTACTTGGGTGAGAACGAGACCCTCCCTGTTATCATCTCGGCTTCTCTAGCTCCAGAGCAAGAGAAAGCCCTTCTTGCGGTCTTGCACAGCAATAGGCAAGCTTTTGGCTGGTCCATGGCGGACATCAAGAGGATTAGTCCCCTGATCGTTGAACATCACATTCATCTAATGGATGATGCTAAACCAGCCAGGGATCCACAAAGGCGACTCAATCCAGTCATGAAGGAGGCTGTGAAAAAGGAAATCGTAAAGTGTCTGGATAGTGGTATCATTTACCCTATCTCTGATAGCCAGTAGGTTAGCCCCATTCACGTTGTCCCCAAGAAATCAGGCATAACGGTCATCACTAACGAGGTGAATGAGTTAATCCCTACCCGCACCCAAACTGGGTGGCGAGTATGCATCGATTACAGAAAACTCAACGCCGCAATCGGAAGGACCACTTTCCGCTACCTTTCATTGACCAAATGCTTGAAAGATTGGCCGGACACGAGCACTACTGCTTTTAGGAAGTAGAGTACTTAGTATTCGTGCTGTGTTTGTTGACCTTAGTTAAGGCACAGTGTACGGTAGCTAAGTGATGTCTTCCTACACCGCATATGATGCGATTAGTTAGGATAGTCGCGTGACTTTGTTGACCTTAGTTAAGGGTCATGTGGGTAGGTCTAATTAATCACGAAATGACGGGTAGAACTTGACTAGTGCTTATGATTTGTTGACCATAGTTAAGGTCATAAGTGCTAGGGGTAAAAATCTTTATCGGGAGTTTCAAGTGTTGAAATTTGCAATGAGATTGCATACCTTCTATGTGATAGTTGGATCCCGATACCCACTGCGAGTAATTGTTACTCCTGGGAGAGTTTTGCACTTTGCAATTAGCCGATCAAGTAGGTGTCTAGAAAGGTGTCAACGGGGTTACGCCTCTGGGAAAACGAGGTTTACTGTAATTAGGTCCGTGCGAAAGCACGGGGAACCTCCCTCAAAGTACCGACACTGGCCTGGCTGAAAGATTGGCGAACTTATAGAGTGTAATTAATCCCGGCTAGTCTTTCCTTTTAAGGTTTGAAGGAAGATTTGATAAAAACAGTGGGAGCCATCCTGATTAGATAAAATATATAACCAATCTAATCTTGCAAGAGCGCACGCAGAGTGTTTTCTTCTCTCTCTCTCCTGGTAGCGACCATATCACGCCTTAATCAAGATAATAATACGGATATTGACCGAACCCGCTTGTTATACTGAGCTGGGGAACGTTGGTCCCGCTCCAACCTATAATTGTTATAAGACAGAGCAGGAAATAGGGGAATATCAGAATTCCTATGCCGCCCAAACGAAAAAAGTGCATATGATGCATCTCCTTCGGGTGTGTTCATTACAAAGAATTGTTTCTCAGTATCCTCTGGATCCTGGGTATTTGATACTGGATCAGGATCCCAGATATGTAATCATGTTATATAGGGCTACAATAGGGTAGAAAAACTGAGAACGGGTGATAAGTTTCATGAGACAGAAAACGGGGCAAGTGTTGCAACCAAGTCTGTTGGTCACTGTCACCCTGTATTAACAATACATTGATTCTGAACAAATGCTATTAGATACCGAACCTGATATACAAAATCATATCTATCTCTTTATTAGTAAAGAAATGATAAAATTTTGTATTGATGGATAATGTTTTGAACATTTTCTATATCAAAAGTTGATCGGTTCAGGCACGTTATCTAAAAGCATTGATGTTCTAAATCAAACTACAGTTCTTAGTATACGGAACACACATAAGAGGAAGAGTTTAGAAATGAACGAATTCTTCTTGAGGTATTGTAGACTAGGTCATATCAATGCGACCCGACTGGCTGAAGTTACATTTTAGATGCATATTTAAATCAGTTTGAATTTACATCTTGTGAAACTTGCCAGTCATATCACAAAGATAAGATGACCATAGCTCTGTTTATTAGAAACAGAGAAAGAGTTAGTGAACTCTTGGGACTGATACATGATGATGTATGTAAGGTCTCCTGTCTACACATGCCAGGACCGGTTCTTTTTACTTCATTACGTTCTCTGATGATCTCTCAAAATTCAGACATATGTTCCTGTTGAAACACAAGTCCGAACCTTTTGAGATATTCACAGAATATAAGTTAGAAGTAGAGAACCAAAGTAAAGGTATAAGTATTATATCCTATGATGAGATCATGGAGGAGAATACTTGTGCATGGAATTCCTGGACTATTCTAAAGGAGAATGAGATTCTCTCTCAGCATTATTCCTCCGTATACACCATAGCACGGTGGTATATCGGGGTGGAGCAATCACACCCTATATGATATGGTGTGCTCTATAATGAGTACTACTGAGTTTCCTATTTCCTTTTAGGGAGTTATGCACTTATGAAGTTGCATACCTATTGAATAGGGTTCGATTCAAATCAGTGCCTACCACTCCATATGAGATATGGTATGGGAAGAGCCTATCTCTTAAGTAAGTTAAGATTTGGGATTGTCCGGCCTATGTCAAAAGCAAAATCCGGACAAGATCGAGGCAAGATCAGTTCTGTAGAACTGGAAAGGTTCCAGCTATACAAAACTGCCGCTAATTTGACTGGACCAAAGGATTCTATAGTCCCCAACGAACCTCAAGCCTCTCCGCCGATCTAGCAGGGTTCCTCACCTGCCTGAGAGATACTTCGGTTTCTCGATGACAGTGGGAGCGAGGATTGCAACATGAGATGATGACCCAACTAGATTCAACTAGGTCATCAAGAGTAGGGACTCTGTAAGAATGGCTGGATGCTTAGCGATCTGAGATGGAATCCATGTACACCACCAAAGTATGGACTTTGGCTGCTATATCTGAAGGGTTAAATCCCCATCAGGAGCAAGTATATCTTAAGAAGATTACTTGGCGTAGATGGAAAAGTTGAAACTTTCAAAGATAGACTTGTTAAAGGCTTTCGTCATCAACCAGGCGTGGATAATGATGAAACCTTTTCCAGGGACTATGCTTAAGTCCATCCAGATCCTACTTACCATTGCTGCATACCATGACTACGATATCTGGTGGTAGGGTGCCATGACTACTTTTCTAAATAGTGATTTAGAAGATAACGTCTATAAGAACACAGCCAGAGGGCTTCGTAAACACTGGGAGCAGCGGAAACGTGTGCAAGTTGCTTTATAGAATAAAGCAGGCATCGCGGAGTTGGAACGTCTGTTTTGATGTGGTAGTCAAAGTATTTGACTTCATCAAAATGGTAGACGAACCTTGTATATACAAAAAGGTAGTGGAGAGTAAGGTAGTCATCCTCGTATTGTACGTGGACAACATACTCTTGATAGGAAAAGAGTTTCCTATACTACGCTCGGTCAATCTTCGCTTATCACAAGGATTCTCCAATAGGATCAAAGTGATACCTCCTAAAATCCTGAGTTTTCATCTATGAGATAGATGTAATTGGATGCTAGGATTCTCACTAGATGTAGTGAGATGGTATCAATCGTTCCTGGGGAGAATCACTGGAAGTGTTCCAGGGTGATAAAGACGACTGAATGTCAGTCACAGGCATTGTCTTTACCCTCAGTAAAGGGACGGTATGTTGGAAGAGTTCCAAACTAGATACCGTGGTAAACTAGACGATAAAGGCTGGTAACATCGCTATTTAAGATACTACCAAAGAGGCAGTTTGGGTGTATATTGGTTCATAAGATGAACCAGGTTCCTACCATTGTGTGACAATGGAAGTGTGGCTTTGGCCCTGGAACCCTGGTCCCATCAGTGACCCAGACATATCTGAGGCAGCATCACCTGATCATGGAGATAGTTGGTCTCCAGGGTGATCAAGGTTAGGAGAGTAGACTCAGATGACAACACGGCGGATCCACTCACGAAGGCTTTTTCCCAAAGAGAGACTTTTAGGGGATGGTTGAGTATTAGATACTACAACTACTGCTACAGATGGCCCTAGTGCAAGTGGGAGATTGTTAGTTATATGTATGCCCTAGAGGCCATTACTGTACATTGGATGTATATTGTAGTGGATGCTGGGACATATATAGGTAGGACTTTCTTGCTCGACATGATAGTACGCTATCTGGTTACTCTTTATCTTAACATGTATACTTTCTGTCTCTCTGTTACATGTTGATAAAGCCCTTAGGATGTGTACTCGACTTCCAGGACTTGATGCAGATCATACTAGTGGGGTCTGGGTAGTCAATGAGTACATCCTTCAATGTTCCTAGTCGTGGGAATATCGAGACGGGGCATCGATATTCCAGAATAGACTAGCGTATATCTTCTCGACCCATGTGATGGGCGATGGATCCATTGGTGTTTGACATCAGAGATGGTATGCGGGTGCTCAGTGGAGACTGGGTACACTGAACGGACTCGCCGAGAACTCCCAGATGGTTTTATACCTCACGTCAGATGGCAGTTCTCTGGTGACACTGGTACAGCTTAGTCTGTTGACCCGAGATCGTCATAGAGTCTTGTGTGTCTCCCACTGTGCTTTGATTTCCACCCTACCACGGCTCTACTGAGGCGTGCAAACAGGTGGTTTTTGGGTACAGTCCCGATTCACATGGAGGCAATGAGTGATAGGAGGGGATTCGTCTCTCCCGGTATTGGGGGTTGATGTTGCCCTATGCTCGACTGGCCATAACAGGAAATCCCTGGCCAGGGTTGCAGTGATATACTGGTAAGAGTTATCAGTAGTTTCACAATTGTTATGGACCTCACGTCGGCATGACTTATTGAGCTACTGGGGTCTGACGTTTACCACCCCTAGGCGAGATATGCGACATATCAGACGAACAGACCGGACTGTACGGTAAGTGTTACTGGTTGGATTCACAGGAGTGTGAGCGGGCTTGCTCGTCGATCTTCTGATCGCTCAATACCCGGGTGGCCGTTACGTTTGGCAGACCGCTTGCGGCTTGTGGGTGTTTGATATGATCATCACCTGCTGCCGGCGTATTGACGAGTCTTTAGAGTCCTACACAGAGGTTTCCTGGCTCAAGCGAAACGAAATAGGAGCGCATATGAGATATGTGCGGGATCGAGAATAATTCATGTATGTGATACCGTGTTCCATTCTCGCGATGAATGTATCGATTGGTTATATGCGATATAACCTAGTTATCGAATCAAGGATTGATTCGATAAGCCGATACGTAGGATACTAGTCGGTTATATACGATATGACCGGATCGTTAAATCAAGTATTGATTCAATGATTCAATGCATAATTATATATTTGATATATTACTTTACATTAACTAGTATTGGTTCACTTTAAATGGATTTTCTCACTTGAATTTCACAAATTGTATATGTGATATACTTTTGTACACTTGATTGTATCATGTTTGATGATACATGTTTACTTGGTTAAGTGTAAAGAATTAAACCATGGTTAAGTTAATGATTAGGGTTTTGTTTTATTTGATTTACTTATTTGTTAATTTCTTTTCATTTAAGCAAAGAGAAATGGTTGTTTTCTTTTGATATTATGCTAGAAAGTTCATGAAACTTTTATAGCATCTTTGAAAAGTCCACCATTTTTGTTTTGCTCTTAACCCTAACCATTCAACAAAACCTTAGTTAGTTCTCTACACTAAACCATAGTTAAAGATATGATAAGTATCATTTTATTTTATATTTTAAATATACTTATCATATTATCATCTTCATCTTCTTCTTCTTCTTCAAGAATAAAACTATGCCACCATCAATGGCAACTTGAGAATAAGTGTGAGAAATCCAATTCTAAAGTGAACCCACTTCCTATTTCTTCATCCTCTACCTCTTGCCAAGTAGTATAGGGTGTTTTCTTCACAAGTTTCATGACTTGGTGAAGTGGGAGTTTGATCTTGTGATGCCTCGACGTAGATCATCTTCGGCATCGAAGCCGACAACCAAGCCCGCCCATTTCTCCGATGAAGACGATGCTAGAGTCCGGGATCCGATTTGGACAGCGGAGGGACATCATCGCGGAGCTTAGGAAGTGGTGGATCGGATCTACAAAGGTTGTAGCCCCTTTCCTTTTAAGTTAAAGTCGTTAACTTGCATCGCATAGCCTACACATCTAGTTAACGATCCGTATTAGGATTTCTCGGCACTTGTAAAATTTGAATTAGCCATGTTTGATGCCTTGTGAGACTTCATTAGTATGCCTAGGAACCCTACACTTGCGAACCCTGGTTCGCAGATATTGTGAACTATTTGGCCACATGATTACTACCGACTGAATGGTCAAGTCAGGACAGACTTCGATTCTTATCCCAAGTAAAACACTTTTACTGTGACGAACCCTATCTGTTCAAGTACTGTCCTGACCAGATTATTCGTCGGTGTGTCCCTAACGATGAATTCAAGAGTGTGCTGTCGTTTTGCCACGATCAAGCATGTGGCGGGCATTTTGGCCCCAGAAAGATAGCTGAGAAGATATTGCAGTGTGGTTTCTACTGGTCACAACTCTTCAAAGACGCTCATGACTACTGCAAGACTTGCTCCCGGTGCCAACACTTGGGCCGGATATCCAGGAGGAACGAGATGCCGCTCCAACCAATCTTGGTTGTGGAGATTTTCGACGTTTGGGGGATAGATTTCATGGGGCCGTTTCCCAGCTCTTTTGGGAACTTGTACATCCTTATCACTGTTGATTACGTCTCTAAGTGGGTCGAGGCTGTGCCCAGCCGGACTAACGACAACAAGGTTGTCGTTAGGTTTCTTAAAGACAACATTTTCTCCCAGTTTGGGCACCCACGAGCGATCATTAGCGACAATGGAACTCATTTCTGCAATAAGACTTTCGAGGCCTTGATGCGGAAATATTCTATTAATCATAAGCTATCTACGCCCTACCACCCCCAAACATGTGGGTAGGCCGAAGTTTCAAATCGGCAAATCAAGCAGATACTGGAGAAGACGGTTTCCAAGAACCGTAAGGATTGGTCATTGAAACTCACTGATACCTTTTGGGCATTTCGAATTGCTTATAAGACCGATCTTGGCATGTCTCCATATCGGCTTGTGTACGGGAAGGCTTGCCACCTCCCT
This sequence comes from Agapanthus africanus, assembly GCA_030015575.1. Lineage (NCBI taxonomy): Eukaryota > Viridiplantae > Streptophyta > Magnoliopsida > Asparagales > Amaryllidaceae > Agapanthus > Agapanthus africanus. The sequence continues at coordinate 78,045,111 of CM057339.1, read as the reverse complement.
ATGAAAATAGAGCATTGCGCATTTTGGGCGATAAAAGAGCTGAATCCGTCTCTCAAAGATGCGGGCAGCCATCGGAAGCTGCAGTTGAACGAATTGAGTGAGCTTAGGGATGAGGCTTATGAAAACGCGGTTGTCGTTAAGAACCGAACGAAGGTGTTTCACGATAAACACCTTTTACGCAAAACATTCGTACCTGGTCAACAGGTACTGCTTTACGACACCCGGCTACATTTCCATCTAGAAAGCTCAGATCTTGCTAGAAAGGGCCGTATTTTGTGCGGAATGTGTATCCGCATGGCGCTGTGGATTTGGAGAATCCAAAGGATGGTTCATTTTTCAAAGTAAACGGACACCGACTAAAACCGTACCTTAGCGCCGAACCAACAGAGGAGCTCCTGGTCTTACAGGAGCCGGTTTACCCTGCATAATCTTCCTCTGCCTACCACCAAACTTCGGTTATCCAGCCAAGAACAGTGGACACTGTTCCAAATAAGTTTGGGGGTATGTATATACCATTTTGTATATATTTGTGGATATTCTTTTCCATTTTTGCTATTTTTCTTTTCTTTAAAAACAAAAACAAAAAAAATTGTGTATATCTAACCGACAATTTTGACCCTTCAAATGATCTCTTCATGCAATGACAGTGAGGACACTGTCCAGTTTAAGTTTGGGGGTACGCTCGGTACACATTTCTAACCTTCGCATTCATATGTATATTTTGCATCTGCATACTATAATCCGTAAAATCCATAAAAATCAGAAAATTTTCTAAAAACATAAAAACTTTTTTGTCAAGTTAGCTAGTAGGAGAACTCAGATTCAACATTTTGACGGTTTTGTTTGATAAGATAAGAATAACTAAATCTTATTTTTAGATTTTGAAAACCTGAAAGATAACTCTCCTTTGAAGTTAACTATAGCTGATATACGTCTTTACATCACACCATACGTGTCGTGAGTTTTTGAAAATTAAATGACAAGTCTATTATGTCTAAAAACTTTTAAATGGATAAATGATTTTCTGAGGATCAAATAGGTTTGTTCTGAAATAAGTAATATCAAGAATAGTTTATGAAGTGAAGCGAATATGAAGGAATGTTATTGATGCCTTAATTGGAACTAATTCTGAAAAATAACCCATCTGAAACTTGATTGGAATGATTACACACCTAACCCACTAAACACTTCTTTTATCCAAAAAATAACTGAACTGCCGGTTATACCTCCGTTCGCATTGAATCATCATGATTTTCACGCTAAATTGTCTTTTGTTTTTCGGGCCTAGGTAACTTGAGTAATTAAGTCCGCTGGGGTGTCTCTACACCTAATGCCCTAAAGCTAACTGGTTTGGGTGCATTGGCCCAAAGCTCGTTAAGAAGCCTAGAAAGTCCAGATTAAAACAAAGTCAAGCAAGTGTTCTCCCCGAGTTAAAATTCCTAACGGTTCTTTGTGTGAGAATAATCTTGACAAAAGACAGGTTTTTATAAAAAAGTATTTCTAGCGGAGATATGAAGGTTTTATTCTATGATAAAGACTATTGCACGTTCACAGAGGTGTGTATGAAATGAAAACAAGAAAAAGGTGGAGTGAAAAATAAGACCTAGTTTCCTGTTAAGGAAGATAGAAATTCTGAAATTGAAACCTTGCTGGAAAACGAAACTTGAAAAATACTTAACTCCTTATAAAACTTATGTGATCCTTTTAAACTTTTTATCTGGGCTTTATTTTGTGACATGATGACTTTAATCGATCCTTCTGGAACTTAACGACACTATTTACACTGCACGTAAAGACATATAAAATCTTAAGTTAAATAAGAAGCGAGGTGTGAAAAATAAAGGTTCGATAGTCTAGACTTAGGATAATAGAATTGTTATTTTCTGAAACAAAACTTTAGGGTTTGAATCATAGTTATTTTGCAAAACTAGCTTGACCGGATTTTGTGGGTAGTATCCGCTGAAAACCCTCAGGAGACAACACTCCTCCTCCTAAGGACACCTAGAGGTTTAACGGCTTGTTGCACATGCTCAGTGCAATCGCATTCCCTGCGAAAGTGAGGTTAGGATTTTTTGTGAATAAATTGGCTTTGCTCGGGACGAGCAAATGATAAGTTTGGGATTATTTGTTCATATCAGATTTTTGCATTTTTATACCGCCCAATTTTTATCACATTGCTTATCGATAGGTACTCTTGAGCCGTGTTTGCTAGTTAATTGCAGGATACAGGTTCTCAGCTCTAAACAGTGAAATTCATGGAAAAGCACGACAAATTCCGGATTACTGCCAACCACAGATAAAACACGGGTCTCCGCTCTCTATCCGCATGTTGCCGCACACCAGTTTAAGGGACAAAATGGCAAATCAATGTCATTTCATGCACAAAGCTCAATGTCAACACAAGATCCAACATATCTACGCGGAGCTCAAGAAAAATCATGGCAAAAGATCCACATCAAATCACCTTTTGATCTGCTGAAATTCTGGAAAAATTGTGAAGAGTTTCTGAGAAAAAATATATACCACACAGCAGACAACATCAAACCAGGGAACCCCACAAAAACCGAGGAGCCAACTCCTCTATATGGCCGTGGAACCGCAGCATAAGCATGCTTAGGCCGCGGAGCCGCGGCCTTACGGCCTCGTCTGCTGAAGACATTTTGGGGGCATTTAGGTCATTCCATCTTGGTTCTGAATGTTCCTCTAGAGTTTCAGTTTCCTGCCTATAAATAGTCCAGAACTTGCCAAAACCAATGGTGCTTATTCTTGTATTTAGATTTTAGAATACATGTTGTTGTTCTTCTTCCTCTTCTCATCTCTTCTCCATTAAAACCTTGTAGTGAGCTTTTGTGAGTGAAGTGATGAATAAAGAGTTCTTTTTGTTACCATGCTTGTCTTATTGTTAATTATAATTGCTTGTAATTTTCATTTTGCTAATCTAGTTGTTGTTATTTGTTGTTTGTTTGTTTCTTCTTCTAGTTTTTCTTTATCCTTAACAACAATGATGCTTAAACTTGATCCTTGCCAAGGTGAGGTCTCAAATAGCTAGTTGTAATCTTCTAACCTCTTTCTTTCTATCTTCCTCCTTTTGTTTTATTTTCTTTTTCTTATAATGGGTGAGTAGTTTTCATACTTGTTAGGGTAGGATAAGGAAAGTTTGAGAGAAGGAAATCTCTCTCACTCTTTTCTTGCCCAACATCTTAATTCGGACTCCCGTTAATTGAACTACAATCCGCTCCCTACGGCACCCTATCCTACATGATAGCGGTGATTCCTCAGTGAGACCGGTTGTGGTTGAATTAACCGGAGGTTAAGGCTAAGAGCCAAGAATGGACGGACAAGCACCAAAAGGAAGAACTTATGCGTTGGAAAGCCTAGCTTATACTCGCAAGTTCCTTCCTAGTCGTGCTAATCCCCGTTGTTGCCGATTACCGTAACACCGATATTAAGAGTGGCAACGAAAGAAGTGAGCGACTCCTAACTCAAACTAACCTAATCCTAACCCTAACAAGCTCTCTTTACATATCATTTTAGCACATAGTTAATCTCAAAACAAACCTGGACATTTGGACTTAACTCGTTAAAGCACATAGAAAAAGATTCCCATCTCCCTGCGGACGACCCGTACTCAACCGGCTAGCTACAAGCGAAACCGTCTTGATTGCAGTAATTAACTAAGCACGCAAAAACTCTACCAATCAGTCGTATGGTTTTACGACAGGGTTCGGACACATACGTGTATTTATGCACGTACGATATTCGGACAGTTTTTACTAGCGGGCTTTAGTTTAAGCCAGATTCTAGTATTGGATTATTGGATTTACGCAGTCTCAGATTTTCCGTGTTTTATGGATGGGAGGGGCATTCTCGTAATTACTCGAGAAGTTTCTAGAAGAAAGGTGACTCATTATGTTTTAATTCATTTATGAATTAAGCTTAATGAGGTGGAGGAGATGATGTGAAATTTGCATTAATTACATCATGGGTCATGAGGTGATTCACCTCAAAGTAATTAATGAAGCATGGTTGATAATTTTATATATTATTACTTAGATATTTTCATACTTCATTATTTATCCAAATGACTCAAGATTTATATTCATTCTCACAAACACATTCTCTCTCCTCAAGCTCTCTCTCTTCAAACACCTAACCGTAATCTTCTCATGTGTTGAGATCCTAAGGGTTAGCAAGACTAATAGATCCCTAATCTATCTCTATATCCTTTAGGTTACTTTGATTAGCAATCATAGCCACCTAGTTACCTCAAGTGAGAGGTTAAAGCTTAGAGAAGGAGCTCTCGGGTGGATCTTCTATCACATCGAGGAGGCCGACGAGGAGGTGAACAACAAGAACAAGAAGGACTAGAATCTTGAGGTATAATCATCTATCATAGTAGTTAATCACTTCTAGATAGTTGTTAGTTAGGGTTTAGCAAAGATCCGTAAAGTTAGTCGATGTTAACTTAAACAAAATGATTGTTTTACCTATTCCGTCTCCCCGCATCATGTGGGGTGTCTAACGTCGACTTACAGTAGTATCAGAGCCTAGCTAAACCATAACTAATTTGTTAGCAAATTCTTTAGAAATTCGATCGCAAAACAAACTCGAAAATACGACGTTTTCACATAGTTTCTGCCGTTTTTAAAACGGGGTCTAAAATTTTTTCAGGGACCCTTAAAAATACAAGCAGGGTTTTTTAAGAATTGTGAAGAAATTTAGGACCGTGAATCGGCCATACCACCGCGGAACCACCGTCGATCCAAGCAATCCGCCGTGGATCCGCGGCCGAGTTGACTCTGAGTCAACCCAAATTTGCTCAGTTATTCTTCTGTGTTGATGTTGTGTTTTCTGGGATGTTTTGTTTCTGCTGAGATTTTATGTGCACAGAGAATTGTTTGGAGTATATTCATTAGTGTTGCTTGATCGAAATTCTAAGATATTTGGCTAACTTGATTATATCTATGTTGTGTTTAATGTGTTCGTAAACCTCCCTTAACTGCTAGTATGTCGGTTAGCAGGGGGTTGCATATTTCTGTAATGGTTTTTACTGGTTTGTGATTGTGAACTTGTTGGATTGTCGTGAATGGATAGCCGGGGATATGAGACGAGTGTTTCTTTCATTCAAATGTAAATTGTAATTTGTTGTAATATTCTTTTGCGGGGCACATCCGGGTTGAGGTTGTAGCCACCGTTGTATTATTTCATTTACTGTTTTCTTCTCCTAAGATAGACCCAAGGTGGGGTGCACAAACTACCGGGTACTTTGAAGTGTTTAGTGGCCTACTCACGTTGTTGAGGGAGACTGCTTCACTTCGGGTACTTGGCGGATAGTTTGCCGTACCCGTAGGGGTCTAGGGTGGGGTTTTGGCTATTCATCGCGACTGTGTAATCCGTCTTTCTTTGCAGGCTCAAAAGGAATGCGGATTCGTAGAAAATCCAATATGTTCATCTGTGATCTGGAATGCTTATTATTGCGTCTGACGAATGTACAATATCTATATATGATATCTAGTTGGCATCACTTATGTTTTGCACCCGCGCTAGCCCAGCCCCCGCTCTGTTGTTAGTTAAGTAACCTAACGGGTGAATGACGGGGCCCAGCGGCGAATGCGGATGGCATAAGAGAACGTTGTATTTTCGTTGTTTTCTGCAATGATAGGTTAATTGATGGGACGCATTATATTAATGCAAAGAAAATAAACAAAAGTTGAATCGTTGGAACAGTTTAAAGGAAACTACTCGGTTATTTTAAAACAGAAGATATTTTTTTAATTGCGGAACTTAAACCACTCCTTTTAAAAGCTATTAGGTTCCTTCGATCATATCAAGTTCACTACGTTCACGGTTTCGCCAAAACCATTCGTAGCCCTCCGTCATTTCATTTGGGTATTCAGTAGTATTCAAGCTAGGTATTTTGACCAACGCCAAGGCATAGTGTTTGGTAGCTGCTGGGTATTCATTTATTGCATAGATAGATGAGTTAGTTTGGGACAGTCGTACTATCATTTGGCCAACATCAGGGGTATGTACGGATGGGTTCAAATTAACAAGATAATGATGGGTAGAACTTGACATGTGACTTATGACATTTTGACCAACGCCAAGGTCATAAGAGCATGGGGCAAAAATCCACATCGGGAATTTCTAAAGAAACTGAAATTTGCTAAGAGTTGCATACCATTTGGAGTGTGATAATTTTGGTAGGATCCCTTCAGCTTTATCACACGATGATATTTGGATCCCGATCCTACTGTGAGTATCCGCTACTCATCAGGAGATTCGTCACTTAACGATCAATGCTATAAACCAAGTAGGTGTCGAGAAAGGTGTCAGCGGGGCTACGCCCCCAGAGAAAAGAGGTTATTTAATTAAGGAACTTCGCGAAAGCGTCGTAAAACCTCCCTCGAAGTACCGACACCGGCCTGGCTGAATGGTTAAGCAAGTATTGTACGGTGAGAATAGTCCTGACTAGTTCTTCCTTTATGGTTTGAGGAGGGATTCGAGAAACAGTGGGAGCCATCCTGTTTAGATAAACTAAAAACCACTCTAAACTTGCAAGAGCATCATGCTAAAGTGTTCCCTCTCTCTCTCATTGCAGCGACCCAGAACATGACAGGCCTTAAGTTACTATTAGATAAAAATATTTTGACAGGGCCAAACTATAAAGATTAGTTCCGGAATGTTAAGATGGTTATTACCTATGACAAATTGGGGTATGTCCTTACTACAAAGGCCCCTGCCGTCCCAGGTCCTGAATCCAGTGTCGCGGATAAGGAAATCCGCAAGACCTGGAAGTTAGACTGCGCGAAGGCCAAGTGTATCGTGCTTGCCTCTATGAATAATGAACATCAGAGGAGGCACAAGAATATGGATCTAGAATCCATATTTCTCCACACCAAGGAACTGTATGGAGAGCAATATCGTATAGTTAGATACGAGATCTCGAAGAACTTGTTTCAGTCGAGGATGGCCGTCGGATCATCTACAGGGGAACATGTCCTTAAGATGATTGGCTATATTGAAGAGCTCGCAGACCTCGGGACAATATTAGAGAACGAGCTGTATACAGACTTGATTCTCCAGTCCCTTCCTTTCACCTACGCCCAGTTTATCTTGAATTCAACATTCAAGGTAAAGAAGTTGAACTTCCAGAACTCCTTAACATGTTGAGGAGTGCAGAGGGCACCTTGCAGAAAGCAAGGAAAACACCCACTATCTTTGTTCGTGGTGCTTCCTCTTCCAGGTCCAAGGCAAGGGCTAAAGGAAGGAAGAAGAAGGCCGCTACCAAACCAAGAGGTGGTGTTGGTAAGGTGGGAGTCAAGGGAAAGGCAAAGGTTGTGGTGCCAGTAGTGGTAAAGGACGAGTGCTTCCACTATCGTAGGAAAGGCCATTGGAAGAAAGATTGCAAACCTTGGATTGCCAAGAACCAGGACCCGAGGCAAGTTGTGGCTTCGGCTTCAGGTGTGTTTGTAATTGAAAATTGTCTGTCAATCAACTCTACTTCCTGGGTATTGGATACCGGATCAGGATCTCATATATGCAATCCATTGCAGGCACTGAGAAACCGTAGAGTGCTGAAGGTTGGTGATATGACCCTTCAGGTTGCTAACGGAGCTAGCGTGGGTGCTGTGTCCGTAGGGGATTATCACCTTGGATTGAGAGTGGACATATTTTGGTTTTGCGCAACTGTTTTTGTGTACCCAGTTTAACGTGTAATATCATATCAGTATCGTTGTTATCAAAAGAAGGTTATGATTTCACGTTTGTAAGCGATATTGTTAACATCCACCTTAATCATGGTTTGATTGGGTCCGGTACACTAGATAACGGTATATACGTGTTAAACCAATTACAGATTTTCAATGTCCAGAACACACTAAAAAGAAAGTCTCCAGATATAAATCAGGGTTTCTTATGGCATTGTAGACTAGGTCACATCAATGAGACAAGGTTAACCAAATTACATAGAGAAGGATATTTGGATCCGTTCGAATATCAATCTTATGCCACTTGTCAATCATGTCTCAAAGGAAAGATGACAAAGACTCCATTCACTGGACATGGAGTAAGAGCGAGCGAGCTCTTAGGACTCATACACATCGATGTATGTGGTCCAATGTCTACACATGCAAGAGGCGTTTTTTCATATTTCATTACTTTTACGGATGATTACTCTAGGTATGGATTCATTTTCTTAATGAAACATAAATCCGAGACCTTTGAGAAATTCCAAGAATATAAGAATGAAGTAGAAAACCAAACCGGCAAAAGTATCAAGACACTGAGATCTGATCGAGGTGGTGAATACTTAAGTGCCGAGTTCCTGGGTTACCTAAAAGAGAATGGAATTCTCTCTCAGCTTACTCCTCCATACACTCCACAGCATAACGGTGTATCGGAAAGACGGAACCGAACCTTATTAGATATGGTACGTTCCATAATGAGTAATGCTGAGTTACCACAATCTTTCTGGGGTTATGCGCTAGAATCAGCTGCATATCTTTTGAACAGGGTTCCTACCAAGACTGTGCCTACCACACCATATCAGATGTGGAGTGGGAAGAAACCCTATCTTCAGTATATGAAAATATGGGGATGTCCAGCTTTTGTTAAAAAGCAGCATGCGGATAAACTCGAGGCACGCTCAGTACATTGTAAGTTTGTGGGATATCTAAAGAACTCCAAGGGGTATTTTTTCTATTACGCAGAAGAACAAAAGGTTTTGTTTCTCGTAATGCCCATTTTCTAGAACATCAGTTTTTAGAAAAAGGAAACAAATGGGAGCGAAATAGAACTGGAAGAAATTCCAGAACCATAAACTACTACTGAAAGTTTGGTAGAACCAGAAATTTAAGAAGAACAGGACATTCCCGCATCCCTCCGCAGGAGTAGTAGGCCGTCTTATCCGCCTGAGAGATACTACGGTTTTCTCATAGACGGGGATAGAGAGGATTGCGTCATTGATAATGATGAACCTACTAGCTTCTAGCAGGACATCCAGAGCGGCGACTCAGTAAGATGGCTGGATGCAATGCGGACCGAGATGGAGTCCATGTACACCAACAAAGTATGGATTTTGGACTTTGCTCCAGATGGGGTAAAACCCATATGATGCAAGTGGATCTTCAAGAAAAAGATTGGTGTAGATGGACAGGTGGAAACCTATAAGGCTAGACTTGTTGCCAAGGGTTTTCGTCAAAGACCTGGTTTAGACTATGACGAAACTTTTCTCTAGTGGCTATGCTCAAATCCATTCGGATCCTTCTTGCCATTGCCGCCTTCCATGATTATGAGATCTGGCAGATGGACGTAAAGACGGCTTTTCTAATTGGTAATTTAGAAGAATGCGTCTATATGGATCAGCCAGAAGGTTTCAATCAGAGTGGGAGCAGCGGGAAAGTGTGCAAGTTGCTTAAGTCCATTTATGGACTAAAGCAGGCATCGCGGAGTTGGAACATCTGTTTTGATGAAACGGTCAAAGAATATGACTTTATCCAAAATCCAGATGAACCATGTATATATAGTAAAATTGTAGTACGAACTGTCGTATTCCTCGTCTTGTACGTGGATGACATTCTATTGATAGGAAATGATATTCCTATGCTACAATTTGTCAAAGGATTCTTGTCACACAGGTTCTCCATGAAAGACCTGGGTGATGCCTCTTGCATTCTGGGGATCCAGATCTATCGTGATAGATCTAAGAGGATGTTGGGACTTTCACAGTTCAGGTATATTAACACTATACTGAAAAGATTCAATATGGAAGATTCTAAGCACGGTAATTTACCGGCTTGTCACAGAATCACCCTTTCCAAAGAGATGTCTCCCAAGACTGATTTGGAAAGGATCACATGTCAGTTATACCCTACGCTTCTGTAGTAGACTCTATAATGTATGCGATGTTGTGCACCAGACCAGATGTAGCTTACGCACTGAGTGTGGTAAGCCGGTATTAGTCAGACCCAGGGAAGAAGCACTGGATAGCAGTAAAGAACATTCTCAAGTACCTGAGAAGGACTAAGGATATGTTCTTGGTTTATGGCGGAAAAGACCTCCAGATCGAGGCTTTTGCTGACTCCAGCTTCCAGAGTGACAAGGATGACTCCAAGTCCATGTCATGTTATGTCTTTATCCGCAATGAAGGGGCGGTGTGCTGGAAGAGTTCCAAGCAGGACACCGTTGCTGACTCGACGATGGAAGCAGAGTATATCGCTGCTTGCGATGCCGCAAAAGAAGCAGTCTGGATGAAGAAGTTCCTAACAGAACTTCAGGTGGTTCCTACCATTGCTGATCCAATACCGCTGTATTGTGACAACAACGGCGCTATAGCTTTAGCGAAGGAACCCAGGTTCCATCAGAAGTCCAGACACATCTTAAGGCGGTATCACCTGATCAGAGAGATCATAGATCGCCGGGAGATCGAGGTCCGGAGAGTTGCTACAGAGAAGAATACTATAGATCCATTCACAAAGGCCTTACCTCAGACACAGTTCGAGAGACTATTCGAGATGATAGGTCTTCGATATGCCAGTATATGGCCCTAGTGCAAGTGGGAGATTGTTAGTATATATGCCCTAGGGGCCATTATTGTATCATACTAGCTTGTATATTACTTAATGGAAGTTTGGGATATTCACAGTTGTAGTAACAGTCTTGCTCAACATAGTAGTATGCTACTTGGTTTATATCTATCTTAATATGTGTATATGTTTCTTTTAGCATATCGCGCATACATATTGATAGAGCCATTAGGATCTTGCTTGACTACCAGCGTTGTGATGGCAGTCACACTAGTGGGAGCTGGGTAGTCTACAAGCACATCCTTTTTCAGGTCCCTAGTCGTAAGATTATCGAGACAGGGCATCGATACTCCAGAGTAGACTAGTGTATACGTTTCTCATCCCAGCAGGGGAGATGGTCTGTTCCACAGCCATTAGTACGTTGTACTGGAGATAGTATACAGGTGCTCGTTGAGTTACGGGTACACCGGACAGGACTCGCAGGGAACTGTTGGTTGGTATTATACCCGTCGTCAGTTAACAGTTTCCAGGTGACATGAGTACAACATAGTCCGTAGACTTGACACTGCTGCTTCGCCTCGAGTGTGTTCCCACTATTCTTAGATTGCTACCCTACCACGGCTCAAAGGAGTCGTGCAAACAGGTAGCAGTTGGGTGCAGTCCCGAAGCACTTGGAGGCAGTGGCAGTTAGAAAGGATTCGTCTCTCCCGGTATTGGGAGTTGATATCGCGCTGTGTTTGGAGAGTCATTATGCAAAGTCCCTGACCAGGGCAAACGAGATTTACTAGTAGGTTTTCCAGTAGCTTCTCAAGGTGTGATGGACTTCACTTCAACACGACTTATACAGCTTTTAGGGGACTGACGCTTGCCACCCCTAGGCCCGATATGCGATAGTCTTAGACGAACAGACCAGACTGTACGGAGATTGTCACATCAGGCTCAGTAGGAGTTCGGATGGGTTTCCTCATCTGCCTTCTTATCGACATCTACCTGGGGACCATTACGTACAGCTAGTACCGCTTGCGGCCTGTGGTTAAACCCACTGCCAGCTTAGTGTCGAGTCTTTAGAGTCCCACACAGAGAGTTTCCCTGTTTCAGGCGAAACGATATAGAGATCGTATGGTTTTATGATAGGGTTCGGACACATACGTGTATTTATGCACGTACGATGTTCGGATAGCTTTTACTAGCGGGCTTTAGTTTAAGCCAGATTCTAGTATTGGATTATTGAATTTATACAGTCTCAGATTTTCCGTGTTTTACGGATGGGAGGGGCATTCTCGTAATTACTCGAGAAGCTTCTAGAAGAAAGGTGACTCATTATGTTTTAATTCAATTATGAATTAAGCTTAATGAGGTGGAGGAGATGATGTGAAATTTGCATTAATTACATCATGGGTCATGAGGTGATTCACCTCAAAGTAATTAATTAAGCATGGTTGATAATTTTATATATTATTACTTAGATATTTTCATGCTTCATTATTTATCCAAATGACTCAAGATTTATATTCATTCTCACAAACACATTCTCTCTCCTCAAGCTCTCTCTCTTCAAAGCCCTAACCCTAATCCTCTCATGTGTTGAGATCCCAAGGGTTAGCAAGACTAATAGGTCCCTAATCCATCTCTATATTCTCTAGGTTACTTTGATTAGCAATCATAGCCACCTAGTTAGCTCAAGTGAGAGGTTAAAACTTGGAGAAGGAGCTCTCGGGTGGATCTTCTATCACATTGAGGAGGCCGACGAGGAGGTGAACAATAAGAACAAGAAGGACTAGAATTTTGAGGTATAATCATCTATCATAGTAGTTAATCACTTCTAGATAGTTGTTAGTTAGGGTTTAGCAAAGATCCGTAAAGTTAGTCGATGTTAACTTAAACAAAATGATTGTTTTACCTATTCCGCCTCCCCGCATCATGTGGGGTGTCTAACGTCGACTTACAACCATGATGTCTTAAGACCTCACTGCTCTGAGGTATTACACCGAGGATCCAAACGGATAGGGCAATCTCAACAGCCTCCTCGAGTCAAAGACGATCCACCCGAGAGTCTATAGTCCGAGCTCTTACCTCAAATCCGAGGTAACTACGGCATCTAGTTCGCTAAACTAGATGTCCTAGATGATGTAGAGTGTGGAGATGGATTAATTTGTCTCTTGGAACCCTAGGATTCTCAACACATGAGAGCTTTTAGGGTTAAGAGGAAGAAGAAGATGACTTGAAGAATGGCTGGTGAAGAAGAGAGAGCATGTGAAGTGAGAATGGCTTAAGTCTTCATTTGTGATGAATAATGCCTCCATATAAAATATCTATCACCCTTGATAAAAATATCTAGAATCTGTTCTCCGCCGAAAACAGAGACGAGACCGCGTAGGTTCGTCTTGCCTGAATTTCGAGGGCAAATGCTATTAGGTGCTATCCGTCCACCTCTCCGAAGATGCCAAGTTGATTTATGGCACCGTGTATTGAAGGCTTAGACGGATGCGGACAATATAGCAGACTTCGTCAGATTCTCCCTCGTTTGAGGGATTTTTGATTGTGGGGACGCTCTTCCCTGCAAGCGCAAGCCCCTACAGTTAATTACGCTACCGCATCACGGTAACCACTTTCTCCTTCTCTAGATGGTCACTTCGTCTCGTGGGTGCTTGTTTTGTTTTTGGTTGCCCGTGGATTGTATACGGAGACTAATTTATGTTGTCGCCCGCAGGGCGTGGATTAGTCCAAATCTGTATTTTCTTAGATTTGGGTTTGGGGTTGGGTTTAAGGATACGTTGGTCTTATTTGAGACTAAGATCAAGTTAAACGTTGGTTAAGGATACGTTAGTCTAATTTTAGACTAAGATCAACTTAACAGGATCATTTAGATCCAACAAAAGAGCATTTGGGCTCTATTGTTTTAGTTTAGGGACTTTGCAGTCCATAATTAGTTTAAGGACATTACGGTCCAAGGTTAAGGATATCATAGTCCATGGGCTTAAGGACCCCACAATCCAAGGTTAAGGACATCATAGTCTATGGGCTTAAGGACCCCACAGTCCAAGTAAAAGACATCATAGTCCATGGGCTTAAGGACCCCACAGTCCAAGGTTAAGGACATCATAGTCCATGGGCTTAAGGACCCCACAGTCCATGATTAAGGACATCATAGTCCATGGGTTTAAGGACCCCACAGTCCATAGTTTAAAGACGTCATAGTCTATAAGGTTTAAGGACATCATAGTCCATGAGTTTAAGGACCCCACAGTCTATGGGATGATTGGTTATCGGGACCCGTCATCTCTCTGAAGACGTTGAAGGATTACAACGACAAATATCAAAGGATTGAAGAGATGTACCCTTGAACCAAAGTTGATTGGGAAATCTGTAGTCCAATTTGGGACTAAGATTAATTAATCTGAATTATGAGCACATGGGTTCAGTTAAATCTGAATTGAGGATTTATGTCCAACTTGGGCTAAGTCCAATTAGGTTTAAAATGTTGGACCTTTGTTTGGACTGTTGAACATTTGTCTGGGCTCAGCCCCCCATTATTTAGCAGTGCTAAACATGGGTCTGGGTTTTGACCATATTTTTGTCTTTTATTGAGTGCTGAGCACTTATATACCATATGAGATGATCAATCTTGGAAGACAAGGATGTACTTGAGGCATCAGTCAAAAAGGGGAGTCTTGCCTCTGGAAGATTTAGCCAATTTAGGCTACTGGTTTGAAAATAGTGTTAAACACTAGCACATATCTGGCGGTCACGTGTTCCCACGTGATGCATTTAAAATAGTGTTAAACACTAGGGATGAAATGCTCAAAATAATGTTAAACACTATAAAAATGAGGCGCTCACATGAGGACACGTGAGGCGCCTTAGGATTGGGCCAAGATTCCTTTATTTTATTCTTAGAATATTCAAATAAGTGTTAAACACTTTTAGTCTTCATGGCCATCACATGTAGGCACGTGTTGGGCACCCATGCACTGGATATTAATAAGATTTGCTAGGGGTTACGTGGGGACACGTGAGGGCGCCCATGCATTGGATTTTAATCCTTCAGTTCTTTCCATCTTCTCTCTTTTAAAAAGGTATTTGTCAGGGGTCACGTGGGGACACGTGAGGGCGCCCAAAGTCTATTCTGCCTTTATTTTTTTCTCTCTTTTTTGAGGAATTTATCCAAGTGTCACGTGGGAGCATGCGACCCAATTTCATTCTTTTTCTTTTGATTACTGAGGAGGGGAGTCACGTGGACACACATGATCAGTTTGGATGTTGATGCTTTTACGTGCATGAAAAGTTTAAGTCTTTTGTTTAAGAATTAAATTCTTTTGTAGGGTTGAACCCTAATTTATTTAGAGGAATTAAATTCCTATATATTTGGAAGAATTAAATTCTTTAAACCCAATTCTCTCTCTAAGTTTTGGATCTGTATGGCAGAATCTCCCCGATGAGAATTAAATTCTCAACTTATGGGAAGATCTGCTTCTGCAGATCTTCAACCATGAAGAAGAACTAAGTTCTTATATTAAGGGTTAAACCCTATTTTTGTTGGAGGAATTAAATTCCTATGTGCTTTTTGGGAGAATAAAATTCTCTGAACTTAGGTCCTCCTTTAGTTTTTAGATCTGCATGACAGAATTTTCCCGATGAGAATTAAATTCTCAATTTATGGGGAGATCTGCTTCTGCAGATCTTCAACCAGAGGAAGAACTAAGTTCTTATTCAGAAGAGTTAAACTCTTAGTTTGAGAATTAAATTCTCTTTTTTTTTGTTTTTTGGAGCTTATGATCTCTTTCCCTTTCTCACCTAGGGTTTCTTTCTCTTCTGAGGAAATCTTCTTTTCTCTCTGGAGAATTCAATTCTCTTTTTTTTTGTTCTTGTATCTTCCCTTTTTTTTTTCTTCTTAGCTCCTATTTATAGGAGAAAGAAAAGAATCGGTTTGTTTAGTCAATCTTTTATTTAAAGATTTTGATTGATTTTGTAACCAACACGATCTTTTAGATCACTCAGTGAATTTTATTCACCATTGGATTTTTAATCCAAAAGATATTTTGTCTGTTATTCCTGGCAAATTTCAGGGAAATATCTCCTTATATAGAATCTTTCTATAAATTGGTGATTTTTAATCACCATTGGATTTTTTAATCCAACGGTGCTCTGCTTTACAGAGCGCAATCTTTTTGTTTAGAAAGATCTAGGAAAATATTTTTCCAACTAGGGCTTTTGATTTCCCTTAATTAGAATTTAATTCTATTAGTTCAGAAGGTTTAAGAGCCTATCATGTGTTAGCACGTGACCCCACTGATTGACCATTTAATTAGAATTTAATTCTATTAGTTCAGAGATATTTAGGAACCTATCACGTGTTGGCATATGACCCCCTGTCACGTGTGGGCATGTGATACCCCATTTAGGGTTTTCTTTCCTTTATCTCAGAGAGCTTTTTTAAGGCTTCATCACGTGGTGGCACGTGACTCACTGATTAAGTTTTTAACCAGAATTTAATTCTGTTGTTTTAAAGAGCTTAGGAATCATCACGTGTCAGCACGACCCTTGGTCACGTGTGGGCACGTGATACCCCATTGGGGTTTTTCCTTGTTATTTTATGATGCCTTTAATTCTTTTCAGTAGGTTTAAAGGCCCATCACGTGTGGGCACGTGACCCCATTTGATTAGGATTCAATTCTTATCATTTCAGAGCCTTCAGGAAGCCATCACGTGTCAGCATGTGACCCCCGATCACGTGTGCGCACGTGATGCCCCATTGGGGGTTTTCCTTGTATTTTATGAGGGAACAAATGCCCCCACAGCGTTGTTCTCACGTGTTTGCACGTGAGTGCAACGCTGTAACTTTTGTGGACGTTGGATCTGCTTAGGGAATGGGGTAGATGAACCGTTTCCCATCACATCCTATAAATGCAGGGGTCTCTTCAGAAGCGCCTCCACTCTTTCATCTTTTTCCTTCCTTGTTCTTACCTTGAGAATTTAATTCTCGTTCTCAGAGCTCAGTTCTCTGTTCCAAAAATTTTTAGAGTTTGACTCTGTCAATAAAAGATTTTAAATCCACACCAAGGATTTTTCCCTTTAATAAAAACCCATGCTTTCTGAACTTTAAGAGCGCACAATCTTTAGGTAGTAAGCCCCCGGTGTTGGGAATTTTCTCTGATCCAAGGGGGTTGATGATGGTACCCATTTTCTTTTAGAATTTAATTCCATTCCAAAGAGTTTAGCTCTGAATTTTTTTCTGGGAATTCAATTCCTTTGTTCAAAAGGAATTTAATTCCTCTAAAGAACTTAGTTCTTAAAAGATGACTTCTTGGGATTTTTCATCCTGAGTTGTTCTTGTAGAGATCCTTCTCGATTTGCACAGAATTCCTGTAATGGGTTTTCTCCTTGGGGGAATGTGCAGAGTCATTTGAATTTATTGAGAATCTTCCTTTTGTCCTCATGATGATTGCTCAACCTCATTATTAGTGAGCCGCCATATTGATTTTGTGGGGCCCATGTATTTTGTAACCAATGGTCCCATAAAATAAGTTGTTTGTCGTTTTCTTCCACTGTCCTTTTATATATATATTTATTACACGTGTGGGCTTCACTAACAGTTTTCTTTCTTTTATTTCAGGCACAATGGCTTCTCTTCCATATTTTCTCTTTACTCGCTCGGAGGCGGCTTTTCCTCAATCACCGTCGGATGAAAAAGTGATGGCGATGATCACGGTTCATATCCCGGATTGCACCAATTTACTTTTATGGGGGACCTGGTACGATCATATCATCCGCGGTCGTTGAAGCTTTCTTTGCGAGGTACCAACAGAGCCTATCCGCCCATTCTTGCCGATGGACCGTCCGCGGATTGCTTTTGCTGTAGAGGTGGCAAATTGGACCCCTACCGGCCGGCTCGAACCGTCGACAACTGGGATACCAAATCATCCTGTGCCGGTCATAGACATCTTGGGGCGTCGTATCTGCCAAGGTGAAGCCCAGCCTTGGGGACAAGTTTACAAGATAGGGCTTCCCCCTTGCCACCCTACGGGCTACCTTCTCTGGGCTCGTTATATCTTGTCCGCTCATCGTGCGCGACTGCAGAAGGTCGGGCTTTACCAGGCGTTGTACGCGTCTCTCTTCCATTATCAGTCTCCTCATGTATGGTGGGTTAAACCTTTCCTTAATCAGTGGAATCTTCCCACCAACACTTTCTTATTAGGGGACCACGAAGTTTCGATCTCTTTGGAAGAGTTTCGCGAGATCTCGGGTTTACCGATCAGGGGAGCGCCTTATGAAGAATTGTTGCCCTCTGACGAGTATGTCTTCGAGACTGTGCCCGCTATGCTTGACGGCTTGTTGACTGAAAATGCCGTCCGCCACAAGTACCCAAGTCTAATCAAGACTCTGGGGATTTTTGAGAAGCTGTTCATGGAGTCAGAAGAGCAGGGTGTCACTTTTAAAATCTTTATCGCCTGCTTCCTTCGTGAAGATGTTCTATCAAAGGCGACTCCAAAGTTCGCGAATATCAATGACCTTTTCGGGTTTGGTTTAAATAGGCTACCGGCTAAAGAAGAGGATTTGCCCCAGTTCTACATTCCAGTCTTGTCAGCTGTACCTTTCGAGTCGATCGCAGCTCCTGGCATGGATGAAGAAAGTTTCTTCATCGGCTTTATCAGCGTTTGGCTCAGCTGGTTTGTCGTTCCAATGCACTGTCGATTCATGAGAGCCTCGGTCATTTACCCTGCTCATCGCATCGCCGAAGGGACGCGACTAGCTGTGGGCATTGCAGGGCTATCACATTTGTACCTGGGCTAAGCACTGCAGCCAATACCTCAACCCCAGGCGTGAACGTAGTGAGTTTCTCTATTCATTACTTTACGTCATGGATTGAGATGCACGTGCTAGGGGTATTTGCGGCGCACCAGAGACCCAGCTTTTATGATGCCTATACCTTTCCGCGGCTCATGAAGTTGGTGGACACTTCTGCTCCTGACCCGACTCAATTAGGGGCTCTTCGAGTGCTGCTCAATCCATATGCCAACGAAGGTGGAATGGTATTTAATGATCGAATCCTCTCTGCTCCCTCGGGACCTGTTCAATAGCTTTTTGACTTGTCGAAAGTGGGACCACCCTCCTTGAGGCCCAAGGAAGCCATGCACTTGTATTCAATCAGACCCAGTTATCTGGTGTTCAGTCGAAACAATGCGGCTCTTTTCATGCGGTACAATTCACACCGCTTTGCCTGGAAATTGGATTATGACCAGGGTGTTCCTTTTGAAGCATTCACAGTAGAACCCAGCCTTTCTTTGGAAACTGTTCGTGACGCCACCCACCATTTCATGAGGCTGGACACTAGTTCTCATTTCATGATCCCCGAGGCCGACTACATTCCGAGGTGCGTGGGGGCTTTCACAGGTTGGTATCGCCACCGGGTTAGTCCAATCATTGCTGAGGAGAGGAGGATACTTTTTGGGCTTAGAGCTCCCGCCCCGCTCCAGGCTACGGGAGTCCCGCCGTGACCGCGGACAATGGTTCGCCCACCCTTGAGGGATACTGGTACCATACTTATTCCTGAGGCGGCGGATGTGGACTTGACCCCGACAGTTGGTATGCCGATACGCACTAGAGCTCAGGCAAGGGCTTCTGATAAGGCGCCAATAGCAGTTTCATCAGCTGCGGCGTCAGCAATGGCGGTGTCGTCATCGGTAGCACCGCCGAGAGAGGATACTGAAGGCGAAGTAGGTCAACGTCGCAGAAAAGCACCGAGGGGAAAGAAGCGATCGTCTTCTGGTGTTAGTTCTGGGCCAAAGAAGCGAAAGAAGACGGTCACCAATCTGCTCGACTTTTTAGTGGAATCCGAGCCTATCTTTCAAGATGAACTAATAGCTATGCAAGAGCCAGATAGTGGTCTTCTTTTTCCAGGTTCATCTGCCGAGGAAGCCGCACAATTGGCTGAGTCTATAAGACGCTCCCAGGATAAGACTGAAAATGTAAGGGTCCCGAAGAGGCCTTATCCTGCTGTCATCTTTTACGAAGATCCTCCATCGATATGGTGGATATTTATAGGTCCTTTGGAAGAGGGAGGCGAGATAGCCCTTAAGCAGCCTATCTCGGCTGATCCCGAAGATGCACTGTCGTTGTGGACTGGTAGCCACGAGTCTACCCTCGAACCCCGTCGAGCACGAATTCTTGAGAAGGAACGCCGGCTTGAAAAAGCCATACTAGAAGCTCCTTTGCGCATTGGTATACTTATATATCTTTTTGTAGTATTTTGCACTGCTCATATACATATATATATCCTTATTTTCGTGAAAACTTTGTAGGGACTTCGGCAATGGCAGAGGATCTAAGTTCGAGTCGCGCCTTAACTATAGACTCTGTAAATATCCCCGATGAGACACTAGTAAGTGTGGAGGGGGTCGATACAGTTGTTCTTCCTGCCACGGAGCTTCCATTGGTGATTTCCGTTCCCCTGGTGCTTACTCTCCCGGAAGAGGCATCTTCATTGGCCGCGGATTCAATGGATCTTTCTGGGAACGGCCCGGAGACTATGGGACAGGTAGTCGAGGCCACCATCCTTTCATTGGAGACTGCAGCGATGGCCACTGCTCCTCAATTGAAAGTTGTTATACCGGCCCATGTCCCCGATGATGTGCCTGGGGGCATGGAGGAGGCCGCCGAAGATGCTATCCTTCCAGTCCAGAGCGGGAGGAGCATTGAAGGTATTCTTCTATCTTTTTTTTATGATCTTTTTATTATCTGAACCTTTCTGTCTTTTTAGAGCTACGAGGATTGGCGGCGTCCATCGTGGACTTGTCCCCCAGGAAGTCTTTTCAGCGTCTGCTAGAGATGGCCGCTCCGCGGGCAATATCCCTTCAACGCATCGTCCTATCTTCCGGGCAAGGTTAGTGTTATTTGCCTTCTTCTCACGGCATTATTATTATTTTGTATAACGATATTGATGCCTTCTGTAGTTCTGGAAGCCGACGACGAAGTTGAGATTCTTGACGGGCCTGGGGATATTTTGGACCCATCTTGCATGACTGTGGGTAAGTAAAGTTTCGACGTTGTTCCATCTGCTTTTTGCTTGCAAGTTTCGCCGATTGTTTATAAATCTTAACAGCTTTTCCAGTTCTTATCACGCTGGAATCTCGCATCGTCATGCCACCCGGCCCATATGCTCTACATGCCTCGGAATGGATGGCAAAGCTAAGCCTTCACTCTTTGTCAGCTCTTATCGAAGACCTTCGTGCTGGCAGTTTGATCACGGCCGAAGAATTTGCTACCGAAGCCAACAGTTCTCCCCCCTTTCTTGTTGCTTACCACAGCGAAACATTGGTGCAAGTCTGGGTTGAGTTTTGTCATCGGGTGGAGACTTGCTTGCATAGTCTTGAATGCATGCGCCTTCCTTCAGAGGTTGTGGCTGCAAAGGTGAGCATGCGGGGGTTGATCGAACGGCGCGCTGCAAATATGCTGTCATGCGAGAAGAGGCTCAGCCGAAAATTTTCAGAGAGTAAGCTGGCTTCAACTGCGCTGGGGGAACTTCAAGCTAATCTTACGGCCAAGACCACTCGGGCGTATGAACTTTGGCGGGTGCTTCAAGAAGCTATTAGGGAGGTGGTAGCCATTGATAAAGCCGTCATTTTTACTCGCGAAATGGTCGAAGCTCATAAAGTTACCGAAAAGGAGCTTGAAAGTCGGCTTGCCTCGTACCAGGCCCAACAGTCTCAAGCGGAGGCCCGTCTCTTAGCGATAATGAATCATGAAGCCGAGGCCCAGCGGAAAAAGGATGAACTGGCAAATCTATTAAATCGTCCGCCGGCTTGAAGAATTGTATATTTTTATTTTTATTCTTCTTTTGCACATACTCCTGAATGAGGGTATTTTTTGATTCTTTCATAAATTGTACTTTGTATTCATTTTGATTCATGAATAAAAGACATATTTTGCTTCATGGTGGTGTGTCCCTTTTAGTAAATGTATTTTGTGGATAATCTATTTTGATCTCCTTATAGGACAGCGATGGCTTAGGAGTTAGGTTCATATCTGCCTCCTAAGGCTTTCCAACTTTATGAGCCGTGAGGGTCTCATAAAGATATTTCTCCTTACGAGTCGTGAGGATCTCGTAAGTGTAGTTTCTCCTTAGGAATCGTAAGGATTCCTAAGTGTGTTTTCTCTTGAGAGTTGTAAGAATCTCACAAGAGAGTTTTTCTTGCTTACGAGTCGAGAGGACTCGTAAGTGATTGTTTCCTTTCTTGTCGGAGAGTGTGGCCCGTAGAAAATCTATCTTGACCTCTCTGCGAGGCAACGATGGCTTGGGAGATGATTGTAGAGATTTTGCGTGTGTGCGTTTTGAAATCAAAGAATTAACCGCAATCAAGAACGGTGTCGCTTGGTAGCTAGCCGGTTAAATACGGGTCGGTCCAAAGGGAAAACGTGTATTTTCTAGTTGTTCTAACGAGTCAATTCCTATTTGTGGTAGGTTTTGATTTTCAATAAAAACTAAAGTTGAAATTGATTTGGATTAAAACCTTGCTAGGGTTAGGATTAGGTTAGTTTGGAAAGTCAATTATTCTCACCGCTTCCTTTGCCCTAATTAAGAACTTTTAGGTGTTAAGGTAATAGTTAACAAAGGGGATTAGTACGATCGGAAAGAAACTAGGTTTCTTCCCTTTGGTCCTTGTCCGTCCTTTCTTAACTCTTAGCCCTAACCTCTATGGAAATCAAACACAACCGGTCTTTAACTATGGAATCACCGCTACCTCGTGGGATAGGGTGCCGTAGTGAGCGGTGTGTGTATGTTTGCATAGAGTCCTACTTTAAATTTTGAATAGGCAAGAAAAGGGTGAGAGATTTTCATCTCTCAAACCTTCCCCAAACCTAACCCAAACAAGTGAGGAACTACTCACTTATTAGGGAATTAATAAAAGCATTCATTTTTATGGTTTTTATTTAATATCCTAATTAACTTGCGGAAAATAACTACGGTAGAGAAATAAAATTGCTAGATAAAAAATTCAAGATAAAAAAAACTTACATTTTTATTGATGCACTCTTTGACAATTACAAGGAATGAAAATTTTAAACTAGAGAAATAAAAAGAGGCATGCTCCAAAAAGAGCTGTAGGATTCCTATTTATAGATAATAGAAACTCTAGGGTTTACATCTGATCCATATCTAGAATTACAAAAATACCCTAAAAACACCGGGTCAATGCACCGACTCCACCGACACGCGCCGACACGTGCGACGCACGGCTGCGGATCCGCGGCCATAAGCCTGGTTTGGCCGCGGATCCACGGCCAAATAGTGGAGTCTCTGTCTCAAAATTTTAGGGCCGTTTCATGTTGCATTTGGCTTCTGGTTTCTTCACTTGGTTCTTCAGAATCTTTTCTATCTTCTTCCAGATTTCCATAGTGCAGAATGTTGTGGACTTTTACCGTTCACTTCGTATTGAAGTCTTGAATCTTGTGCCGCCTTTGTTCTTTGTGCAATCGAACTGTTTTCTGATCTTCATTTGTTCCTCGAACTGGTAGGCAGCATTTTGCAGATTCATCTATTTGTTGGTCGTAGTCTTATATTTGTAGCGTCTTTTCACCATTTTCACTGTATTGTTCCGAGAACCTGTAACCTACAACTATTTAGCAGATATGGATCAAAAGCACCTATTTATTTGTAAAATGATTGAGAATGGGGAATATAATAATGTAAAATTATGATATGAACAGGAGACAGGGTTAGGATCTGCCACCTAAGACTTTTCAACTTTATGAGTCGTGAGGGTCTCATAAAGAATTTTGTCCCTACAGGTCGAGAGGATCCTGTAGGTGTATTTTCTCCTTAGGAATCATGAAGATTCCTAAGTGCGTTTTCTCTTGAGAGTCGTAAGGATCTCACAAGAGAATTTTCTTCCTTACAGGTCGAGAGGACCCGTAAGTGATTGATAAGTTGACCTGCTCCCGAGTCAAAGCATTGCTTTCGGCGGGGAGGTCGAGGGTTTGCTCTGGCTGTTTCTCACGGGGTCAGGGTTAACCTTAGCCGTGTTCTACGGGGCCAGGAGGGGTTGACTGTATCCGCATTTCACGGAGTCAGGAGGTGCTCTGGGCGTTTTCCACGGGGTCAGGATTGACATTAGCCGTGTTCTACGGGACCAGGATTTGCTCTGGGCATTTCCCACGGGGTCAGGATTGACATTAGCCGTGTTCTACGGGACCAGGATTTTCTCTGGGCGTTTCCCACGGGGTAATGATTGACATTAGCCGTGTTCCACGGGACCAGAATTTGCTGTAGGCGTTTCCCACGGGGTCAGGATTGATATTAGCTGCATTCCACGGGACCAGGATTTGCGCTGGGCGTTTCCCACGGGGTCAGAATTGACATTAGCCGTGTTCTACGGGACCAGGATTTGCTCTCTCGGCTGTCTGTGCACTGTCGAGGTTTGGAACAGGGATTTTTCCATGGCTCCAAAGTTGATTGTCGCGTCTGAATCCTGCTGGAATGAGGAGGAACACAGTTGTGGGTCTCCAGGCTGTAGACTTGGCCGTTGAGACTTGGAACTAGGGACTCTTCTATGGCTTCGTTTTGCTGACGTCGTATATTCCTGCAGAGACATTGATTTCTCTTCGGGTCGGCGCGAATCGAGATGTTCTTGTCAAGGACGCTGATTTCCCTGAATCGAGGTATTTGCTAAGGACGCTGATCTCCTTGGGGGTTGAGACGAATCGAGATATTCCGGCAAAAACGCTGATTTCTCTGTGGGTCGACGCGAATCGAGATGCTCTCGTCAAGGACGCTGATTTCCCTGAATTGAGATGTTGAGCCAAGGACACTGATTTCCCAGGAGTTGAGACGAATCGAGGTATTTCTGCAAAGACGCTGATTTCTCTGCGGGTTGACGCGAATCGAGATGCTCTCGTCAAGGACACTGATTTCCCTGAATCGAGGTATTGCCAAGGACAGTGATTTCCTCGGAGTTGAGACGAATCGAGGTATTCCTGCAAAGACGCTGATTTCTCTGCGGGTCGACGTGAATCGAGATGCTCTCGTCAAGGACACTGATTTCCCTGAATCGAGGTATTGCCAAGGACACTGATTTCCTCGGAGTTGAGACGAATCGAGGTATTCCTGCAAAGACGCTGATTTCTCTGCGGGTCGACACGAATCGAGATGCTCTCGTCAAGGACGCTGATTTCCCTGAATCGAGATGTTGAGCATATTTCCTCAATCAGAGCAAAGCTCTATTCAAATTCCGAGATTTGAAACGAAGCAACGCTTCGTGAAAAGCGCTAGCATTAAATGCGCCAACATTAAGAGTCAAAGACTCTGAAACAGCGCTTACGTGCAAAACACGAGAGCGCTAAACGCCAAGGGAGCTAAGCGCTAGAAGCGCTTCACTCTCGCAAGGATTACTTGCGCCTGTTTATGACAGTGTAAATTCTATAGTGCATATGCACCTAACAGAAGAAGAACAAAAGAATTAAAATAAGAGAAACACTTGACAGATAATGACAAAAAGGAAGAAAACACTTAATTAAACATTTTATTGCAATGGAAATAGATCTCCAAACATGGGATCAAAAGTACAGGGGTTTACAAACATATAGATAAAATTATCTAGTTCCCTCTCTGTCTTTTCCACCATGTCAAAACGACGATCTTCGCGAGGAGTAGCTTCCCATCGGTTAGCACCGCATTCACCAGCGAAAGCAGAAATAACGGCCCAATGAGCCCGTATTTGGCTCAGCAACTGAACAGAGCAATCCCTCAGGGCTTTGGTGATCAAGTGCACCTCGAAGAAGCACTCGGTCTTGTCTTCAGCGGCATCGAGCATCACTGGGGTCATCTCCGCCGGAGGATGGGGAATGTCAGCGAGCACGGACATGAGGATCATCCAAAGCCAAATAGAGTTGGGAGGGAGAGGAGATCCTACACGAGTCAAGAGCTCGTGCAGCGCTGCGTCGCATTGGTCATCCGTAAGAGCAGGGTTCACCAAGCATGCAGCGAAGCGAGGAATAATGTACTGAATGGGCACTTCCCATGGTTGTCGACGAGCATGTGGGCGGTTACAAGCCATAGCTAAGATGGTTCTCCGGAAATAAGAATAGAAAGAAGCATTGCTTCAGATTATAAAGACTGGGCATAGAAAATTTTGTGCATAATGGAGCTATTTCCAAGATCTGGGAAATGTAAGTTCTAGGGAATATAAGTTTGACTTAAAAGGAAGGTGAAAAGACACCTCCAACAATTGAAGCAATGCTTCATAGCAGCGCCAAGTGTGCTGTGCCCTAAGTAGCGCATCATGTGCAAATCACGTGTGCGCTAGCGCTCTAAGCAGCGCACCACATGTAAAACACGGATGCACTAGCGCTGAGTGCGCTACGCCCTAAAGAGCGCACCACGTGCAAAGTATGTGTGCGCTAGCGCTAGGTGCACTGCGCTTTAAGCAGCGCACCTCGTGCAAAGCACGGATGCGCTAGCGCTAAGTGCGCTGCATTCTAAGTAGCGCACCACGTGAAAAGCACGGGTGCGTTAGCGCTGGAACTAAAAACTCCCCACCGTCAGATCAAAGATCTAATAATAATAATGATAAATCATTAATTAATTAGAATTAAATTCTGTTAAGGAAAGATTTCTCAAAATCTTTCCAAATAACAAAATTGTGCTCTGTAAATCAAAGCACCGTTGGATCAATGATCCAATAGTGATTAAAAATCACCAAAATACAGAATAAATTCTGTATGGAAAGATTTCCCAATTTTGTTAAAAACAAGAAGATTGCCTTCTATAAATCAGAAGCCCTTGGATCAAAGATCCAACGATGGGAAATTCCCCAAATCAATTGGAGAAACGACCTCCTTAACTGATTGAACTGATCAACTTGCCCTATAAAATGGCCCCTAGACTTCAAGTCTCAGATATACAGAAGTATAGAGAGGAACCCCCCATAAGTTTTGAGAGATCTCAAAAAGAAGAGCCAAGCTCTCAGAAAAAGAAGATTTTTCTTCAAGGTGAAAAAGAATGATGATGAATAGACAGATGAAATCATCTCGTAATTAATTTACAAAGAAGGATTCACTTCTTTAAAAGATCTTAGATCTACAAGACAAAAGTCTTTCACAAAGAGATCAAAAGATCTCATCATAAAAGAAGAAGAACATAATTCTTTTCACAGATTATAGATCTATAAGACTAAGGTCTTTTACAAAATGAGAGCAATACATCTCAACATAAAAGGAGGGGGGAGAATTATTCAATTCTCTTAGGATCACAGATCCATAAAGGCAAAGCCTTTCAATAAAATAAGAACTGTTGTTCTTAGATCTTGAGACAAAGTCTCTTTTAAAATAACATAAATTTATTTCTCAGATCATAAAATTGATCAGATGCGTTTTGCACTTTTGAACTACGCTTCTATGCTCTTGGGCTGGCGCTTAGCGCCAGGCGCACCACGTGTCACTCACGTGTGCGCCACCGAACTAATAGCGCAATGCGCTCATAAGATAGCGCTCTGCGCTCATAAAACTGTCGCAATGCGCCCATCATCTGGCGCTCAGCGCTAAGCGTGAGACGTGTCCTTCACGTATGCGCCACTGAACTAATAGCGCAATACGCTCATAAGATAGCGCTCTGCGCTCATAAAGTGGCGCAATGCGCCCATTATCTGGCGCTTAGTGCCAAGCGTGACACGTGTCCTTGACGTGTGCGCTACTCGGCAGAAGCACATTGCTCTCTTTGACTGGCGCAAAGCGCCAAGCGCATCACGTGTCACTCACGTGTGCGCTCATAGAACATAAATTGTTCTTTAATAAGCCCAGAGCTCTGATGAATGCTCAGCATTCAATAAAAGACAAAATATTATCAGAATTCAAGTCAATGCTCAGCATTGTTAAAAGGGCCAAGCCCAAATAAATGTTCAACAGCCTAAAAATAAATGTTAAACATTATAACTTGACTGGACTTATCCCAAGATTGGCCATAAGTCCTCAATTTAGATTAACTGAGCCAATATGCTCATAAATCTCAGATTTTAATCCCAATTGGACTACAGATCTCCCAACCAAAATTAGTTCAAGGGTATGTTCCCTCATAAAAATATCAGGAATACCCCAATAGGGCATCACGTGTCCACACGTGACCAGAGGTCACGTGCAGACACGTGATGGGTTCCTGTGATCTCTAATTTATAAAGTTAAACTCTAGTCAAACAATCAATCAGTGGAATCACGTGTCCACACGTGATGGGCCCTTCAACCCACTAAAAAGGAATTAAATGCCATGATAAAATGGCAAGGAAAGATCCCAATGAGGCATCACGTGTCTACACGTGACCGAGGGTCACGTGATGACACGTGATGATTCCTTAGCTTTTTAAAACAGCAGAATTAAATTCTGGTTAAAATGTTAATCAAGGGGGTCACATGTCAATACGTGATGGGTTCCTAAGCTCCTTGGTTAATAGAATTAAATTCTACAGAAATGATCAAACAGTGGGATCACGTGCCAACACGTGATAGGCTCTTAAGCCTTCTGAACTAATAGAATTAAATTCTAATTAAGGGAAATCAAAAACCCTAACTGGAAAAATATTTCTTTAAATCTTTCCAAACAAAAAGGATGGTGCTCTGTAAAAGGAGCACCGTTGGATTAAAAATCTAATGGTGATTAAAAATCACCAATTTATGGAAAGATTTTATATAAGGAAACATTTCCCTGAAATTCACCAAGAATAACAAACATAATATCTTCTGGATTAAAAATCCAATGGTGAATAAAATTCACTGAGTGATCTAAAAGATCATGTTGGTTACAGAAACAACCAAAATCTTTCAATGAAAGATTGACTAAACAAACTGATTCTTTTCTTTCTCCTATAAATAGGAGAGAAGAAGAGAAGAGAAGGATCTTGGATTTTTTTTGAGAAAAATAACAACAGAGAGAAAAAAGAGAGGAGAATTTAATTCTCAAGAGAGAAAAGAAGATCTTTTCAGAGAAAAGAAACCCTAGGTGAGAAAGGGGAAAGAGATCTAAGCTCCATAAAATAAAAAGAGAATTTAATTCTCAAATAAGAGTTTAACTCTTCTGAAAAGAACTTAGTTCTTCCTTTGGTTGAAGATCTGTCCTTTGGTTGAAGATCTGCAGAAGCAGATCTCCCCACAAGTTGAGAATTTAATTCTCATCGGGGAGATTCTGCCATGCAGATCCAAAACTTAGAGGGAGAATTGAGTTTAGGGAATTTAATTCCCCCCAAATTCATAGGAATTTAATTCCTCCAAAAGAAACTAGGGTTTAACCCTACATGAGAATTTAATTTTCCCAAATTCATAGGAATTTAATTCCTCCAAATGAAACTAGGGTTAACCCTACATAACAATTTAATTCTTCCAAATACATAGGAATTTAATTTCTCTAAACAGAACTAGGGTTTAACCCTATAAGAGAATTTAATTCTTAAAACAAGAGACTTAAAGCTCTTCATGCACGTAAAGATCAAGTATCCAACAGGATCACGTGGTAACACGTGATCCTTCATCCCAACGAACAAAAAGGAATGAATAAAGCATGCTCACGTGCCCCTATGTGACTCTTTAATGAATTCCTCAAAATAAGAAGGAATTAGCCCAGAGGCAATGCCTCACGTGCTCCCACGTGACCCTCAAAATAAAGGTAACAAAGCCAAAGGCAGTACTGATTTTGGGCGCCCTCACGTGTCCTCATGTGACCCCTAATAAACACTATAATAATCAATGTATGGATACCCATCACGTGCCCACACGTGATGGCCGTTAAGATAAAGTATTTAACACTTATTTAAATATTCTGAGAATAAAATAAAGAAAGCTTAGCCCAATCCTAAAGCGCCTCACGTGTCCTCATGTGAGCGCTTCATCTTTTCAGTGTTTAATACTATTTTGAGTGTTCGGTCCCTAGTGTTTAACACTATTTAAGTGCATCATGTGGGAATACGTGATCGTCAAATATGTGTTAGTGTTTAACACTATTTTCAAACCAGTCTTAGCCCAAATTGGCTAAGTCTTTCTGAGTCAAGACTCCCCTTTGATTAAACCCCAACTACATTCTTTCAAACTTGATCATTTCATATGACATTCAAAGAAAACTCCAGAGCCATGATGAATGGTCAATGCTCAATAAAAGACAAAATGTTGTCAGATCCTCAAACCCTTATTTAGCATTGCTAAATGATGGGAGGCTGAACCCAGACAAATGTTCAACAGCCCAAACCAAGGTCTAACATTTTAAACCTTAGCCCAAGTTGGCCATAAGTCCTCAATTCAGATTTAACTGAGCCAGTGTGCTTATAATCTAATTAATTGATCTTAGTTCCAAATTGGACTACAGATATTCCCAATCAACTTTGGTTCAAGGGTACATCTCTTCACTCCTTTGATATTTGTCATTGTAATCCTTCAACATCTTCAGAGAGGTGACGGGTCCCGATAACCAATTATTCCACGGACTGTAGGGTCCTTAAGCCCATGGACTATGACGTCCTTAACCTCGGACTGTGGGGTCTTTAAACCCATGGACTATGATGTCCTTAACCTTGGACCGTAATGTCCTTAAAATAATGTTAGACCACCATATCCTTAAACTGGTAATCGACCGCAATGTCCCTAATCTAAACAATAGAGTCCAAATGCTCTTTTGTTGGATCTAAATGATCCCATTAAGTTGATCTTAGTCTAAAATTAGACTAACGTTTCTTAACAAACGTTTAAGTTGATCTTAGTCTCAAATGAGACTAACGTATCCTTAAACCCAACCCAAACCCAAATCTAAGAAAATACAGATTTGGACTAATCCACGCCCTACGGGCGACGACATAAATTAGTCTCCGTATACAATCCACGGGCAACCAAAAACGTAATAAACACACACAACACGAAGTGACCATCTGGAGAAGGAGAAAGTGGTTACCGCGACGCGGTAGCGTAATTAACTGCAGGGGCTTGCGCCTGCAGGGAAGAGCGTCCCCACAATAAAAAAACCCCTCAAGTGAGGGGGAATCTGACGAAATCTGCTACATCGGCCGCATCCGTTTAAACCTTCGATACACGGTGTCATAAATCAACTTGGCATCTTCGAAGAGGTGGACGGATAGCACCAATTAGCTTCTGCCCCGAATTCAGGCAAGACGGACCTATGCGGTCCCGTCTCGCATCTTTCGGCGGAGAACAGATTCTGGCACGCCCGGTGGGACCTCTTCCTCTTTCCACTCCACACTTCGTGTGTCGTGTTCGCGAACGAATCGTGGTTTGATATGGTTGCCCTTGGGTTCGAGGTAGTAAGATTTGGTTTGGCTCTTGTGCAGAAAAAGAGATGGCCTCCAATTGCTCCAACTGCGACTGCAACTCCCGTTCCGCCTCATCTGGAGGTGTAGCCTACGGGCCCCAAGCGGCCTCGCTGTTCAAGATACCGGTGGAGCAAATAACTCAGGCTACCACTGGACTATTCTTCGGGACCATGCTCCCACCCATGAACTTCAATGCCCTGCTGCCGTTGCAGGAGGCCCTAAAGAAGTCAGTCTTTGATCGACTTACCACTACTGTGGCCCCTCTCAATGGGTCGTCCAGCTCCAACGCCTCAGTCTTTGACAGACTGGACCAAAACTCATTTGGGCCTATGAAGGAGCCCACGATACCGGAAAGAGTTATCCCTAAGCGGATAGCCATTCCTGCTTATGAAGTCATCATGGCGGCTTCTCCTGCCAAAGGGTCGGTCTTCACAAGACTGACTGTTCCTGCTCCCGCTCCATGCGAAGTCCTCAAAGCCGCTTCCCCTTCCTAGAGGTCTGTCTTCGACAGATTGGACATCGCTTCTTAACGGGCATCGGTCTTTAAGAGGCTGACGCTGGTGACAACCCTTCGCCAACATAGGGGGCATGAAGAAGTCACCCCTACAGCTGAGACAATCCCAACGGCTCGACACGCTCGACGTCGCCACTGGCGCCGAGTAAGGAAGGATGGGGGCAGCTCCCCGTTTGGACTAACTCCACCAGATCCCATGGTGGAAATCAATGCCGCTCTTCCAACTAGGAACAACTTTGAACTGCTTAGGAGGGTTCTCAAGAACTCTCCGACTGCTGTGCTGAGATGATCTCCTCCACCTATGGAGATTGCTACAGAAAAGAAGCCGGAGCAGCCCCCTCAGCGGTTGTCCTCCAAAATTTACAAAGTCTGAAGACAGGTCCAGGAATCAGTGATTGACCAGGATTACTCTTGCCGATCAAAGAAGATTAAAGCTCGGCAAGAAAAAAGCCATCCTGTGGTACCACAGAAGATGTCATCCGTCTGGGTGCCCACTGCAACGGCTCCCTCAACATCAACCGCTCACAAGAGAAGGAGGCCAGAGAAAGCTCCTGTGACTGCGGAAAACCGCAAAGACGCTGAATCTAAACGCCCTAAGTCTGGGGGCATGGTAACACATACCGTTTATATGGCTTCCAGAAAAGAGGAAAGCCGTGCTTCTATGGGTCATCGACCGCTTACCCGATCGATAACGAAGGCTCAGGAACAATAGCAGCAGAAACTCCAGGAGATATTGACTGCAATGGCCGCACTCACTAGTCCGAAAGAAAATCCAGAGACCTGAGAGCAGCGTCGGGAACAAGAAACTGATACTGAATTCCTCCGAAGAATGCTCGAGAGGAAAGAAAAAGAGGCCGCGGAACAAGCAGCCAACATCAAACGAATGGCTCTTTTATTCCAAGACATGGCCGGGATGATGTTACAGCCGGAACTTCCAGCTGAAGACCCCCCGATTATCGTTGAAGACGACAGAGGGAAGACATCGAACCCTCCACCGGCTCTTTCTGCAGCCAAGGAGGAAACCATCTCCAAGGCCGCTCTGGATGATTACATTGCTCAGCAAATGCGAGTTCACCAGGCAAATGATACGGCCGGGCAGATCATTAAGACCGGACGACCCTATCCAGGCTGATGACCAAATAAGTTACCTACCAGGATATACGATCCCTAAATTCTACGTATATAAGGGGACGGGAAATCCGCATCAGCGCTTAATTTAGAGCCTTGTGCGGTAACACTGGAGGTGATGATAAACTTCTGCTCCGCCAGTTTGTTGGTAGCTTATCGGAAACGGCGTTTGAGTGGTATTCGGAGCTTCCCAACGACTCCGTCAAAACTTTTGCAGAGATGGAGCTGCTATTCACCCAACGTTTCGCGAGTGCTAGTGAACGCACCCCAATAACGGCATTGATCAATGCCAGGGTGAAACCTGGAGAAACAAGGGTTCAATACGCAATACGATGGCGGAATTTATGGTCGAAATGTGAGCAGTGCATCGAAGAAGCTCCGGCAGTGGGCATGTTCGTAGGCACTCTTGACCCTCAAGCGGCCATCTCCCAATTTATGATGTTCTTCAAGCCGACCACGTTCCAGGCCTTGATTGACAAACTGGTCCAAATGGACCAGATGGGTCATAGACCGTCTCCTTCAAAGCCGGAGCCACGGAATGAAAAGGGCAAAGGGAAAGCGACCTTCATCGCAAATGCTCAACAGCAGTCCTGTGGCCCAAAACTAACTGATCGCCTGGACGAGAGACGGCAATTCTATAATGAGAAAATAAAGCGCCCTTATTCGTTTCCCGGGGACAAAACGAGGAGATTGTTCGAACTATCGGTGCGCAACAGGCTCATCAACCTGCCGAATCCAAAATCCCCATTGCAACCCGGTGAGGGTAATAATCCTAATTATTGCCCCTATCACCAAGCGATAGGCCATCCAATTGAAAATTACTTCGTCTTCAAGGGCTGGATTGAGGACCAGTATCAACAGGGCAAATTCGCACTGTCCGAGAAGTGGAAAGTAAGCCCGCCTCAACCGCATGCTCTTAAAAGGGGGGACACACCGGGGGCATCATACTCTTTAGTGGAAGAAGCTCCATTGGAGGTCGTTCTTTCAGCCAAGACTAAAAGAATGCTGAAGGATCTCCAAACATACCCGGCGATCAAGTGGAAAAATCTACTGGAACCCGAGATCATCGAGAGAATGCTGAAACCGCGCCCAACTTCAAAAATTGGAGGTGATAGTCAAAGTGCTCACACCCAGCCGTCAAAATCTTCGAAGAAAAAGAAGACCAAAAAGCCCGTGAAGCCTGATAACAAGCGCACGGAATTACAAAAACATATCGACGCGCTGGAAGAATATAACCAGAAGGCGCGGACCCCAGTCACACTCCAAGAATTTCTTAGCCACGTCCTTAAGGACAGAGATGATGACAATGGAGAAGACTCGTCGGATGAATCTGAGGATTATGTGGCAAGCTGCCATATGATCTCTCACTCGTTGGTAAACGATGGAGAAGCTCTGGATGCAGAGAAACCGGGGGCAGATCCTGAGCCGGAACTTCTGGGACCATCAGACGAAATGATCGATGTGTAGGGGTGCTAGGCACACACACAAGGGTCTACGAGGCATCAACCATGCCCGATTTAAAATTTAGCCGTGCCGAACAACCCTAAACGAGATCTTTAAACTAGAGATTAGGCAAAAACAAACATGTTAAACACTTTAACACTAAGTGAGAGGGATTACAACCTTTGTAGATCCGGTCCTTCACTTCTTAAGCTCCGTGTTGAGGTCCCTTCGCTGCGATCATCATGTATCCGGACTCTCGAGAGGTTCTACGAAGAGAAAGGTGCAAGCTTGCTTTCGATCTTCGATAACAAAGATGATCTACCTTGAAGTTTCATTAACACAAGCTCTCACTCACTAAATGATGTGAATACCCTCATCTAAATGGTAAGGATAGATGAGGATGATGAAGTAGGATTTTTGCTCTCATTTGTTTTCAATTACAAACTCATTTTCATCACTTAGGAAAAATCTAGAAAGCTTTTCCATGAAGAAAGAAGGAAGAAGAAGATGAATAATGATTAATCCTTTTGTGATGAATAATAAAGTTATGATAAGATTAGAAATGCATCCATGGTTTAAGTAACCTTTGTAGAGATTTTACTAGGGTTAATGGTTTGGGTTGGGTTAAAGAAATATCTTGCAAAATATCTTTTCCAAGACAAAAAATGAAAGCTTCTAGAAACTTCTAGAAAAGCTTAATCCAAATCAAACCCTAACCACGTTTAATCTCCACTAAACATATTGCATTAATAACCACATCATGTTACAATATTATATATCACATATATAATATTTATTGTAACAAAATAAAATAATACAATTAACATATATCGCATATATATCAATGTATTACCCGAGTGAGAAAAAGAATGTTTTAGTGAGCTAATGTTAGTTAATGTAATTTAATATATCATATATATTATTATACATTAAATTATCGAATCAACACTTGATCCGACAATTCGGCTATATCGCATACAACCGACTAATATCTCATTTTACCGATTCATCGAATCAACACTTGATCCGATGACACGGCTGATATCAAATATCGCGGGAATAGAATACGGTATCTCATATCGTATTATCCTCGGTCCTGCACATATCACATATGTGCCCCTACTCCGTTTTGCCTGAGTCAAGAAACCTCTGTGTAGGACTTTAAAGAATCGTCAATACGCCGGCAGTAGGTGATGATCATATCAAACACCCACAAGCAGCAAGCGGTCAGCTAAACGTAACAGCCACTCAGGTATTGAGCGATCAGAAGATCAATAAGCAAGCCTGTACATTCTCCTGCGAATCCAATCAGTAACACTCCCGTACAGTCCGGTCTCGTCGTCTGATATGTTGCATATCTCGTCTAGGGGTGGTAAACGTCAGACCCCAGTAGCTTGATAAGTCGTATCGATTTGAGGTCTATAACAGTTCGAGAAATTATTGATAACACTTACCAGTAAATTTCAGCAACCCTGGCCAGGGATTTCCAGTTATAGCCAATCGAACACAGCGCAACATCAACTCCCTATACCGGGAGAGACGAATCCCCTCCTATCGCTCATTGCCTCCATGTGATTCGGGACTGTACCCAAAAGCCACCTTTTTGCATGCCCTCTTGGACGTGGTATGATGGAAATCGAAGCACAGTGGGAATCACACAAGACTCTATGACGATCTCGGGTCAACAGACTACTCTGTACCAGTGTCACCGGAGAACTGCCATCTGACGTGAGGTATAATACCATCTGGGAGTTCTCGGCGAGTCCGTCCAGTGTACCCAGTCTCCACTGAGCACCCGTACACCATTCTTGATGTCAAACACCGATGGATATGGGATCATCCATCGCCCATCATATGGGTCAAGATGCGTATATGCTAGTCTACTCTGGTGTATCGATGCCCTGTCTCGATATACCCTCGACTAGGAACAGTTATAGGATGTACTCGTCGACTACCGTGGCCCCACTAGTATGATCTCATCATAGTCCCAGTAGTCGAGTACATATCCTAAGGGTTTTATCAACATGTAACATAGAGACAATCAGAGTACATGTTAAGATAAAGTACAACCAGATAGCATACTATCATGTCGAGCAAGAAAGTCCTCCCTATATATGTACAAGCATCCATTACAATTTACATCGTATGTACAGTAATGGCCTCTAGGGCATACATATAACTAACAATCTCCCACTTGCACTAGGGCCATCTGTTGTGGTATCGCATACCCAACAATTAGCTGCGGTTGAAGTATCTCATACTCAACCATCCCATAAAAGTCTTTAATGGGAAAAAGGCCTTTGTGAGTGGATCCGCGCTGTTGTCCTCTGTGTCTACTCTCCTAACCTCGATCACCCTGGAGATCAACCATCTCCATGATCAGGTGATACTGCCTAAGAATTATATCTGGATTTCTGATGGGACGGTAGTTGCTTGGCTAAAGCCACAACTCCATTGTCACACAATGGTAGGAACGAAGTTCATCTCATGAACTTATATATATATCCAGACTGCCTCTTTGGTAGCATCCTTGGTAACGATGTATCTTGCCATTAATCGTCTAGTAAGTCACGGTATCTAGCTTGGAACTCTTCCAACATACCGTCCCTCCACTGAGGGTAAAGACAATGCCTGCGACTGACATTCAGTTGTCTTTATCACCTTGGAACCTTTCCAGTGATTCTCCTCAGGATCGATTGATACCATCTCACTACAACTAGTGAGTATCCTAACATCCAATTAGATCTATCTCATAGATCCAAAATCCAGGATTTAGGAGATATCACTTTGATCCTATATGGAGAATCCTTGTGATAAGCGGAGATTGACTGAGAGTAGCATAGGAAACTCCTTCCCTAACAAGAGTATGCCATCCACGTACTCTATGAGGATCATCACCATACTCCCTACTCCCTTTTTGTATATATTAGGTTTATCTACCATTTTGATGAAGTCAAACTCTTTGACTACCACATCAAAACAGACGTTCTAACTCCGCGATGCCTGCTTTATCACATAAAACATCTTGCATACGTTTCCGCTGCTCCCACTGTCTACGAAGCCCTCTGGCTGTGTACTTATAGACGCTTTCTTCTAAAACATCATTTAGAAAAGCAGTCATGACACCCTACCACCAGATATCGTAGTCATGGTATGTAGCCGTGGCAAGTAGGATCTGGATGGACTTAAGCATAGCTTTGAAAGTCTCAACTTTTCCATGTACACCAAGTAATCTTCTCAAGATATACTTGCTCCTGATGGGGATTTAACCCTTCAGATAAAGCAACTAAAGTCCATACTTTGTTGGTGTATAAGGATTCCATCTCAGATCGCTAAGCATCCAGCCATTCTTACAGAGTCGCACTCCTGATGGCCAGCTCGAAACTAGTTAGGTCATCATCTCATGATGCAATCCTCGCTCCCACTGTCATAGAGAAACCGAAGTATCTCTCAGGTGGGTGAGGAACCCTACTAGATCGGCGAAGAGGCTGAGCTTCGTTGGAAACTATTGAATCATTTGGTTCTATCAAATCATCTGCTGTAGTTTGTATAGCTGGAACTCCTTCTAGTTCTACCTCATGACCACTAATTTTTCCATAAGAAATCCCCTTTCACAAAGGTGGCATGTTGAGAAACAAAATATCTTTTGTTCCTCGGTTAGGTAGAAGATATTCCCTTGCGTATGCTTGGGATATCCAACAAACTTCCACAGATCTGACTTTGCCTCGAGCTTGTCCGGATTTTGCTTTTTAGACATAGGCCGGACAACCCCAAATCTTAACAAACTTAAGATATGGGCTCTTCCTTTTCCATATCATATATGAAGTGGTAGGCAACTGATTTGATTTGAACTCTATTCAATAGGTATGCAACTTCTCAAGTGCATAACTCCCAAAAGGAAATAGGAAACTCAGTAGTACTCATCATAGAGCACACCATATCACATAGGGTGCTATTGCTCCGCCCCGATACACCGAGGTGCTCTGGTGTATTCGGAGGAGTAATGCTGAGAGAGAATCTCATTCTCTTTTAGAATAGTCCAGGAATTCCGTGCTCAAGTATTCTCCTCCCTGATCTTATCAAAGGACATTATACTTGTACCCGTTTATGGTTCTCTACTTTTAACTTATATTCTGTGAATATCTCAAAAGCTTCGGACTTGTGTTTCAACAGGAACATATGTCTGAATCTTGAGAGATCATCAGAGAATGTAATGAAGTACAAAGAACCGATCTTGGCATGTGTAGACAGGGGACCTTCATACATCAGCATGTATCAATCCCAAGAGTTCACTAACTCTTTCTCTGTTTCCAATAAACAGAGCTATGGTCATCTTATCTTTGTGACATGACCAGCAAGTTTCATAAGATGTAAATTCAAACTAATTTAAATATGCATCTAAATGTAACTTGGCTAGTCGGGTCGCATTGATATGACCTAGTCTACAATACCTTAAGAAGGATTCGTTCATTTCTGAACTATTCCTCTTGTGTGTGTTCTGTATACTAAGAACTGTAGTTTGATTTAGAACGTCAATGCTTTTAGATAACGTGCCTGAACCGATCAACTCTTGATATAGGAAATGTTCAAAACATTATCCAACAATACAAAATTATATCCTTTCTTTACTAATAAAGAGACTGATATGATATTGTATATCAGGTTCGGTATCTAATAACATTCGTTCAGAATCAATGTATTCATGAAACTTATCACCCGTTCTCAGTTCTCTACCAATCTGTAGCCCATGTAACAGATTACATTTGCGGGATCCTGATCCGGTATCACATACCCAGGACGTAAAGGATATTGAGAAACAGTTCTATGTAATGAACACACCCGAAGAAGATGGATCAGCATGCACTTTCTTCGTTTGGGCGGCACGGGAATTCTGGTAATCCCCTATTCCCTGCTCTGTCTTATAACAATTATAAATTGGAGTGGGACCAACGTTCCCCAGCTCAGTATAACAAGCGGGATCGGTCAATATATCCGTATTATTATCTTGATTAAGGCGTGATATAGTCGTAACCAGGAGAGAGAGAGAAGAAAACACTCAGCGTGCGCTTTTACAAGATTAGATTGGTTATCAATTTATCTAATCAGGATGTCCCCCACTGTTTTAGTCAAATCTTCCTTCAAACCCTAAAAGGAAAGACTAGCCGGGATTAATTACACCCTACAAGTTCGTCAATCTTTCAGCCAGGCCAGTGCCGGTACTTTGAGGGAGGTTTCCCGTGCTTTCGCACGGACCTAATTAAAGTAAACCTCGTTTTCTCAGGGGCGTAACCCCGTTGACATCTTTCTAGACACCTACTTGATCGGCTAATTGTAATGTGTAAAACTCTCCCAGGAGTAACTCTTACTCGCAGCGGGTATCGGGATCCAACTATCTCATAGAAGGTATGCAATCCCATTGCAAATTTCAACACTTGAAATTCCCAATAATATTTTATCCCTAGTGACTTATGACCTTAACTATGGTCAACAAATCATAAGCACTAGTCAAGTTCTACCCGTCATTTCTTGATTAAATAGACCCACCCACATGACCCTTAACTAAAGTCAACAAATTCATATGACTGTCCTAGCTAATCGCATCATATGCTGTATAGGAAGACATCACTTAGCTACCGTACACTGTTCCTTCACTAAGGTCAACAAATACAACACGAATACTAAGTACTCTACTTCCTAAAATGACGGAGGGTTACGACAGGTTTTTAAGAAAACCTTTTGCGTAATGAACTTGATATCGTTGTAGAATCGAGTGATTTTAAATGGAGTGTTTTTGAGGCTTTTCTAGTTTTGCTAAAGAGGTCACTCCCGGTGAAGGGATCGTCGGCTCTTTCCTCATCGAATAAGGTGCAGGATATTTCACAAATACCGCTGTGCAAAGCAAGAACTATAGAAGCAATCAAAAGACAAACCGAGTTTGCAGCATCTGCTAGTTTCGCTAAAGAGGTCACTCCCGGTGAAGGGATCTCGGCTCTTTCCTTATCGAATAAGGTGCTGGATGTTCTACAAGGAACACCGCTATGCAAAGCAAGAACTAGAGCTACCAGTTTTTAAACAAGTTTCTACAACATCTTAGGTTTCTTTTATTTCATTAATCTCATTAATGAAGTCCCATTTTAATCATGCTACATAAGCATCAGATATGAAACGAAATCAACAATATATATAATATATATCTCATATATATAATATAAACATTCGTCTCAGGCAATAATATGATCTCATCACAGAACATTGCAGCAGAAGAACATATATGAAATATTGGATATACTAAGACGTCCGTGTTTTCAATATGAGCCTGTATAAAACACGGATTCCACGGTGGCGATGAATAGCCAAACCCACATCCCTAGACCCCTACGAGAGCAGCAAGCAACACTGCCAATTCTAGGGTTAGGAGACCCGGTCTCGGCTCCTCGAGATGGTCTCCCACTGGAACCTAGAACCCGGTTACTTGTGCTCCCCGCCTTGGGTCTACCTATTGCAGAAAAGTAAATAATATACAACGGTGACATCATCCTCAGCCCGGAAGTGCCCCAATAAAAGAATATTACATACAAATGAATTTTACATGAATGAAAAAGAAAAACTCTCTTCTCACATAAAACCTTCGGCTATTCAAAAACGCGACGATCCAATATAACATATCACAACAACACATAATATCTCATATCATCAACGTAAGCAAGTATGCGTATCTCGATTGTCGTTGATGTATAGCAACGAAGCCGGCGATACACCACATACTACGCTTACGGTCACAGAAAAGAAAGTGTAAAACTTCAACAGTTGGAATCCGCAACCTCCTTAGACATCTCATGCCTAACCAAATGAATTCCTTAGACATCGCATCCCTAACAATTATAAACCCCGCATTTTAGTCTCATTATCGAAAACTCTTTTCAATATCAAGTCGGGCAATTCAACAAGATTCCCAACATCCTGATCGAATACTCGTCGCAAACTTTAGTAGACGGCCGCACCCCCGGATGCCGTCGACGAAGTGCACTAAGGCGGAACACCGCTGCCGCGAGCATCCGAACGGATGCTTTTGGCGACGGGGTTCTCCTATAGTCACTTGGTTGGGGCTATGAGGCGTGGCTGTCCATTAAGTTTACCCGGTGAGTATCCGCGTACGCTACGTGATTGCGACGGACTTTTGATCATATCAAAATTCCGTGGCAACCGATCAATTGAGACCGAACTGCTAGATTTATAACATTCAAATTAGTTATCTCATAACTACATGTGGATTCCAAATATTGTATCACATTCCAGATAAATAGACAGTGTTAAACTTTCCGATCGAATAATCAAACACCCAAGATTTCCCAAACAGTTCTCAACACTTGAAATTAGTTTAAAAATATCCATCACATGCCACAATACTAATGGTCCAGCCGTAGAAGGGTCAAACCAACGCCTCACATGTGGCACGCCGTACTGCCCCAAACCCTAAGGTTCAAAGGCAGTTCAGACGGTCACATAATCGAGTTAAGGTTTGTTGTCTTC
Source organism: Agapanthus africanus (assembly GCA_030015575.1). NCBI lineage: Eukaryota > Viridiplantae > Streptophyta > Magnoliopsida > Asparagales > Amaryllidaceae > Agapanthus > Agapanthus africanus. The sequence continues at coordinate 78,003,682 of CM057339.1, read as the reverse complement.
TAGAGGGTCCACCGCGTTACTTGCACGACTTAGAACGTTCTTAAACTATGGAAAAATCAAACTTTTGAAAAATTTTCCGACAGGGGAAAAAGTGAGTTATTGATATCCATTCGAACTTTTTAACAATTTCTAAAATTACCCGGAAAAACTTAAACGAAGTTAAATTATCCGATCAAATCAACGAGTCCCCAATACAACCCAGAAAACTCAACACTTTAGTATAATTAAAAATACCCAGAAGTATCAGGAAACACATACGGACGTTACTGTAGAAAATTGAAACTCTAACTCTCAATTCTTGCCGCGAAACCGCCGCCAATTCCCCAGTTTGGCCGCGGTTCCGCGGCGCTATAGTGGAGTTAGGATGTAGTTTTTCACATGTCTCCATAGAATTCCCTGCTGATTTTTTAAAGTATTTTTAATTCACAAAAAATCACATTTTGAAAAAATTTCCAGAAACTAGGGTATATCGGGTTTCCGGAGTTCGATCGGACTTTAAACTTCGCCCAGACTTCGCCTTAAGCTCTAGCTTGGCTCTGATAACACTGTAGGGATGTTAGGCACACGCACAAGGGTCTATGAGGTATCAACCATGCCCGATTTAAAATTTAGCCGTGCCGAACAACCCTGAACGAGATCTTTAAACTAGAGATTAGGCGAAAACAAACATGTTAAACACTTTAACACTAAGTGAGAGGGATTATAACCTTTGTAGATCTGGTCCTTCACTTCTTAAGCTCCGTATTGAGGTCCCTTCGCTGCGATCATCGTGTATCCGGACTCTCGAGAGGTTCCACGAAGAGAAAGGTGTAAGCTTGCTTCCGATCTTCGATAACAAAGATGATCTACCTTGAAGTTTCATTAATACAAGCTCTCACTCACTAAATGATGTGAACACCCTCATCTAAATGGCAAGGATAGATGAGGATGATGAAGTAGGATTTTTGCTCTCATTTGTTTTCAATTACTCACTCATTTTCATCACTTAGGAAAAACCTAGAAAGCTTTTCCATGAAGAAAGAAGGAAGAAGAAGATGAATAATGATTAATCCTTTTGTGATGAATAATGAAAGTTATGATAAGGTTAGAAATGCAACCATGGTTCAAGTAACCTTTGTAGAGATTTTACTAGGGTTAAGGGTTTGGGTTGGGTTAAAGAAATATCTTGTAAAATATCTTTTCCAAAACAAAAAATGAAAGCTTCTAGAAACTTCTAGAAAAGCTTAACCCAAATCAAACCCTAACCATGTTTAATCTCCACTAAACATGTTGCATTAATAACCATATCATGTTACAATATTATATATCACATATATAATATTTATTGTAACAAAATAAAATAATACAATTAACAAATATCGCATATATATCAATGTATTACCCGAGTGAGAAAAAGAATGTTTTAGTGAGCTAATATTAGTTAATGTAATTTAATATATCATATATATTATTATACATTAAATTATCGAATCAACACTTGATCCGACAATCCGGCTATATCGCATACAACCGACTAATATCTCATTTTACCGATTCATCGAATCAACACTTGATCCGATGACCCGGCTGATATCAAATATCACGCGAATAGAATACGGTATCTCATATCGCATTATCCTCGGTCCTGCACATATCACATATGTGCCCCTACTCCGTTTTGCTTGAGTCAAGAAATCTCTGTGTAGGACTCTAAAGAATCGTCAATACGCCGGCAGTAGGTGATGATCATATCAAACACCCACAAGCTGCAAGCGGTCAGCTAAATGTAACAGCCACCCAGGTATTGAGTGATCAGAAGATCAAAAAGCAAGCCTGTACATTCTCCTGCGAATCCAATCAGTAACACTCCCGTACAGTCCGGTTTCGTCGTCTGATATGTTGCATATCTCGCCTAGGGGTGGTAAACGTCAGACCCCAGTAGCTTGATAAGTCGTGTCGATTTAAGGTCTATAACAGTTCGAGAAACTACTGATAACACTTACCAGTAAATCTCAGCAACCCTGGCCAGGAATTTCCAGTTATAGCTAATCAAACACAGCGCAACATCAACTCCCTATACCGGGAGAGACGAATCCCCTTTTATCGCTCATTGCCTCCATGTGATTCGGGACTGTACCCAAAAGCCACCTTTTTGCACGCCCTCTTGGACGTGGTATGATGGAAATCAAAGCACAGTGGGAATCACACAAGACTCTATGACGATCTCGGGTCAACAGACTACTCTGTACCAGTGTCACTGGAGAACTGCCATCTGACGTGAGGTACAATACCATCTGGGAGTTCTCGGCGAGTCCGTCTAGTGTACTCAGTCTCCACTGAGCACCCGTACACCATCCTTGATGTCAAACACCGATGGATATGGGATCATCCATCGCCCATCATATGGGTCAAGATGCGTATACGCTAGTCTACTCTGATGTATCGATGCCCTGTCTCGATACACCCTCGACTAAGAATAGTTATAGGATGTACTCGTCGACTACCGTGGCCCCACTAGTATGATCTCATCATAGTCCCAGTAGTCGAGTACATATCCTAAGGGCTTTATCAACATGTAACATAGAGACAATCAGAGTACATGTTAAGATAAAGTACAACCAGATAACATACTATCATGTCGAGCAAGAAAGTCCTCCCTATATACGTCCAAGCATCCATTACAATATACATCGTATGTACAGTAATGGCCTCTAGGGCATACATATAACTAACACGATGCATTCCTAAACGAAGCTCTTTTGAAAAGTAAAGCTAACTGGGAGCGCGAAATGGCCATATTTGAAAAGGCCAAATGCCGGTGATTGGACGAAAAGGCCGAAACACTCCCAGCAGATCAAAGTACATCCGTCCCAAATAAAAGCAAATTCAAGACGAGGAAAAGGTTCACCAAAGCCATATCGATGGGAATAAAGCTGCCACCCTCCGAAGAAAACACTCCTGATGAAGCGGATATACATCCTAACTACTGCTTATATCATTGAAAGATTACGCACCCCACCGAAGAGTGCAATACTTTTAAAAACTGGTGGTAGGGATATGTTGCTCACTGACAATATTTCAAGCGGATAAAATGCAAAACTCGTCGGGAGAAAAGAAATACGACCGAGGAGCGCAAAAGAACCGCAGGCAACTGTTACATAGTTGACTATGGGGGATCGCAAGTTCTCACCTTCGGGAGCGACTCTGACGAAGAAATGACTCTTGGCCCTCTCTTTAAAGAATCCACCTCAAGAAAAGAGGAAGGACCGAAGAGCTGTAGGAACATTCAGCTGCGTAATCGTACGCTGTCCGAAAAGAATCTCGGGCCCTCGAACAGTGGGTCGAATAGAAAAGATAAGGGGAAAGAAAAAGTCCCTGAGAATATCGCCCTAGATGACCAAGTCGTTAGAGAGCTGACAGCCAAGGACCCGCCAAAGAAAAGAAAGGTGGATTACAACGTTCTGGCTCACTTGAGGAAGCTACCTTCACAGCTAAGCATTCTCGACGCCCTCTTGTTATCATAAGAAGCAAGAGATTCTTTGATCAAGGCACTGCAAGAGCCCGAGCAATTCCAAGCTTTTCTCGCCGAAGAAAAGATGAAGGACGAGCTGGAAGAAGTGCACACAATCGATATCACCTTTGGCGATGAAGATCTCCTCCCCGGGACGTGCAAGCATAACCGTCCCCTCTATGCCTCCAAATACTGTCATGATATCAAGATAGGCAAAATCCTGATTGACAATGGGTCCTCCGTCAATCTCCTCAATGTGAGAGTGTTGAAAGAAATCTGCATGAGCGTTCAGCATCTCGCTCGTGATAAAATCACATCTCTGGGTTTGACTCCCAGTCATCACGGACGCTCGGGTCTGTAATATTGACACTACGCTTTGGGCTGCTTGTCACGGACATCAAGTTTCATGTCATTGACGCCAAGACTTGCTACAATGCTTTGCTCGGCAGGCCTTGGTTACACGAGTACAACATCATCCCTTCTACACAACATCAGTGTATGAAGTATTTCAAGGATGGTCTCGAGTACACTGTGACGGGTGAGTTGAACCCATTCTCCGTGAATGAAGTCCGAAAGTACGAAGATGCAAAATACTTCTTACCAGATTTTGAGGACACGGAAAGATGTCACAAACCCAAGAACAAAGCTATCACTACTATTCCGATCTTCGGGAGTGATACCGAGGAGGAAATTCAGGGCCGCCCCAATGCAACAAGCCGGGACCGTCCATCCGTATGTTGATCTTCGGCAGCGACTCGGAAGATGAGGTCAACGCTGTATTTTCCGCTCGGCCATCAATGCAAGCCCTCGCTAGCGGTGATCGAAGATTGCAAATTGCCATGGTTCTGCAAGAGCATTATAAAGAGCTCGACGCACTTGATACCTATAATATGCAGGAACTGCAGACGTTCTACGTCCCTCCCAGGCGAGGAGATGAAAAGGCGATCCTCTTTTATCAATCCATGGAAACCAAAATGGAGAAAGAAATTTGGCATGGTGCCGATTCTACACTTGACAGGCTCCACCCCATCCGTCTGCCTAGATATTACACAGAAGGCTTAAAAAGGCTATTAAAGCACCAAGGTGTACCTTTCAAACAGACTGCTCGACAAGCTCGGTTCTACAACAGGATCTGGGACGTCCCCGGAACTCAGCGAAAGTTGCCCAACGGGAGAATGGAAACGATCAGGCTTGGATATGTTCAATCTAAGAAACGGGAGCGAGTCCATGGCAGCTACGTCATACATGACTTCGATGAAAAAGGAGACGTTCTGTTAAAAGACGCTAACTCTGAACCAAAACAAGGTCCTGCCATCAAAATGCCGAGTCCGTCGTTTGAAGAACGGATGGACAAGCTAATAAAGGAAGCGGGTCAAAAGGTCCGGGATGACCATAACAGCGAAATGGCCATTTATGAGAAAGCCAGGACGCAACGCCTCCTTCAACAGGCCGCTGAGAATGACAATGCTCCTCGTCACCAACCCGTCATGCAAAAGACCCGGCGCAGAGGCAAAAATAAACCCAAGAACGAAAAAACGTTCGACAGCAGTATAGCAGGTCTGAGAAACCACGTGATCAAGAATTGAGCAGCCGGGATACGTCTCTTATAAAGAAGATGGGTCGAGAATATTCTTTTCCTCAAGACAAGACAAATAAGATATTCGATCTTGTCATGAAACATCGGATAATGACACTCCTGGAGTCCAAGCATCCTGAGCAAGCAGACGAGGTCTCTCACCCAGACTATTGCTCTTATCACCAAGCAATAGGGCATCCTCTCGAAGACTGCTTCACCTTCAAGAACTGGGTTGAAGACCAGTATCAACTCGGCAGGTTCGCTCTATCCAGCAGTTGGAGGGTAATCCCGCCGCAGAAGCATGAACCAAAAGCCACGTATGCAGCGAGAATAGAACCAGATCAACATCGGTCTTGGAAACGATCTTGTACCTGTCACGTGATAACGCTGTCAGAAGAGGAAACTGAGAATATGGATGACCTCCCCTGGTGCTTCGAAAACAATGATGATGAGGTGATCTCAGAGTTTCCACCGGCGCCAAAAAAGATGGAAGATGGAATACATACTACTGCAGATAACCTCAAGAAAATTGACTTAGGGACGGCAAGTGACCCACGGCCGACATTCATTAGTGAGCTGTTGTCTGAAGAAAAAGTGGCTACACTCAAAGATGTACTTATGCAGTATAAAGACTGTTTTGCATGGAACTATTCCAAGATGCCGGGACTAGGTCCAGAGATTGCTGTGCACAAATTGGCGATATCTCCGGACGTTAAGCCGATCAAATAAGCACCGAGAAGAATGCGGCTCGAGCTTGAGATGAGCATCAATGCCGAAGTCAAGAAGCTAATCGACTCCGGCTTCATCCAAGAGGTTCAATATCCTGATTGGATCGCCAACATCATCCCGGTGATGAAGAAAAATGGGACGGTGCGCATATGTGTGGACTTTCGGGATCTCAACAAAGCTTGCCCGAAGGACGACTTTCCAGTACCGGTCATCAAGCTGATGATAGATAATACGTCCACTCATGAAGTTTTCTCCTTCATGGACGGCTCATCAGGATACAATCAGATAAAGATGCATCCCGAGGACCAGAAGCATACCGCTTTCCGGACCCCTTTGGGTATATTCTGCTACAAGGTGATGCCCTTCGGTCTAAAGAACGCCGGTGCCACCTATCAGAGAGCCATGATGAAGATTTTCGATGATCTCATACATGAAGTCGTCGAATACTATATCGACGACCTCGTAGTTAAAAACAAATCATACGAGGAACATTTAGAGCATCTGAAGATCGTGTTTCAGCGCCTTCGGAAATACAACTTAAAGATGAACCCTCTTAAATACGCGTTCGGAGTTTCCTCGGGCAAGTTCCTAGGATTCGTCGTCCGACATCGAGGCATCAAGATAGACCCGTCGAAGATCAAGGCGATCATGGAAATACCTCCGCCAAGGACTCTCAAACAACTACGGCCTCTCCAAGGAAAGCTCGCATACATCCGGCGATTTATAGCTAACCTCTCTGGCAAGTGCCGCCCTTACAGTCACCTGATGAAGAAGGGAACCCCGTTCATCTGGGATCGCAAGTGCCAAAGCGCACTGGACGAAATCAAGCAATACTTGCATAATCCGTCGGTGCTGATTGCTCCGGTCAAGGGAAAGCCTCTCATTCTGTATACAACCGCCCTCGAAGGTTCGTTAGGTGTGTTGTAGGCATAAGAGAACGACTAAGGGAAGGAAAGAGCCCTCTACTATTTGAGGCGAGTTCTACTGGGGGCAGAAAGCAACTACTCTCCCATCGAAAAACACTGCCTGGCATTGGTCTTCGCGATAACGAAGCTCAGATACTACGCGTTGGCACATGAAGTCCATCTCATATCAAAGGTGGATCCTCTCAAATATTTGATGTCAAAAGCTATATTAATGGGACGGCTTGCCAAATGGGCCCTGCTCTTGATGGAGTTCTCGAAAACTTATCGTCCCCTCATGGCAGTGAAAGGCCAGACCATCGCTGACTTCCTCGCTGAGCATCCGATACCTGCCGATTCTCCTTTGAATTGCGAATTGCCAGACGAGCACGCGTTTGACACTATCGACGAGGAGAGAAGAGAGAATGATACCCAGTGGGAACTCTATTTTGATGGGGCATCTTTCATGAAGAAGCGCAAACAAAGCACCCCTATAATCAAATCTGGGGTAGGCCTTATCTTCGTGACTCCACAAGGAGGGATAATGCGCTTTGCCTTCTCCTTAATAGAGCCGAGGACGAACAATGAAGCCGAGTACAAAGCTTTGATAGCAGGTCTTGAGATCGCCATCGACATGGGAATTGAGAATCTCCTCATATACGGAGACTCACAGCTGATCATTAGCCAAGTAAACGGCGACTATCAAACGTGCAAACCAGAGTTGGTAAAGTACGGTGAGAGAGTGCAACAACTGCTGACTTGAATCCCTTCCTACACACTGGAAAGCATACCGCGAGCGGAAAATAGCAAAGCGGATGCATTAGCCAAGCTCGCTAAAGAATTGGCCGACGAGAACCTCGATGACGTAAGAATCGTGGTACAAAACCGTCGGGTTCTTGCACCGGCAGAAATATCTCCAGAGTCGTTCGAGGAGAAGGGAGCGACCGGGCAAACGACTCTACAAATAAAAGACCAGGAAAAGTCTATGGATTGGAGAGAAGTTTTTATAGACTACTTCAAATCCCGTCGAACACCTGAAGAGGCATCCTCAAGGCATCAGCTCATGAAACGAGCTCTATCCTTCGCCTTTGTTAATGATACTCTGTATAAGAGATCATTTGATTCTCTATAGCTAAGATGCCTGGGACCTGAAGAGGAAAAAAGATTCGTCCAAGAAACTCACGATGGACTCTGTGGTTCTCACCAAGCCGTCCCGAAGATGAATCTGAAGATCAAAAGGATGGGCTACTATTGGCCCACGATGATCCAGGACTGCCTCGAATACGCGAAGCAGTGCCACTCGTGCCAGGTTCACGGGGACTTTATCCATCAGCATCCAAATCCACTACACCCAACAGTGGCTAGCTGGCCATTCGAAATGTGGGGAACCGACATAATCGGGCCCATCGAACCGACATCATCCCGAGGACATCGATTCATTTTGGCAACAACTGATTATTTCTCCAAATAGGCAGAAGTAGTACCGCTAAGGGAAGTGAAGACGGAGAATATCCTCCATTTCTTCAAGACACACGTCATTTATCGGTTTGGCACTCCGCGACGGATTATCTCCGATAACGGGCCAGCCTATAGAAGCCACAAGATCAACCGCTTCGCACAACAGCATAACATAGACCGGAGATATTCATCAGTCTATAATCCCTGAGCTAACGGTCTAGCTGAGGCTTTTAACAAGACCTTGACGAAGATCGTGAAAAAGACGGTGTCTCGAAATAAGGACTGGCACGGGAGACTGCATGAAGCTCTCTGGGCGTATCGAACTACGTTCAAAACTGCCACAAACACAACGCCGTATGTATTGGTATTCGGCACAGAAGTGGTACTCCCCCTCGAGATAGAGTTACCCTTTCTACGAGTGGCGGTTCACTACGAGCTAACAGACGAAGAAAATGCTCACCTTCGGCTTGAGGAGCTTGATGCCCTTGATGAAACTAGGCTCATGGCGCAACAAAATCTGGAGGCTTATAAAGCAAAGATGACGCGCTCATATGAGGGATTGACTAGGCCGAGAACATTCCGCCAAGGCGAACTCGTGCTAGTGGTCAAAAGACCTATGGTCCCCAATTGTGCCAAGCGGAGGAAATTCGAGCCGAACTATGAAGGCCCGTATATCATAGACAAAGTCTACCAGGGTGGAGCATATCTACTCATGGACATGCATGGTGAAAGACCTTTCAGGCCAATAAACGGTTGCTTCCTAAAAAAATACTACGTCTGACGAGTCACGACCTAGGTCAAAGATAGATGACGATGCCTATGTCCGCTCGCTATCTTCCTGAGCCCAAACTCTATAAGTAGTAGCTGGCCGTCGGACCGAAATGTCTTTAAACTATCAATGGACCACCATGTCCTAAAACTGGCGTCGGACCGAAACGTCCTTATACTAACGATGGACCGCTACGTCCTAAAACTTGTTGTTGACCGAAACTTCGATAAACTATTATGGGCCACAGCACCACAAGGCTGACACAAAAAAAAAAAAAGAAAACGGTATGTCCATAAGCAAAATGGGTACAGATGAAAACCTGAAAGGGCTCCGTGAGTAAAAATAGCAGGGCTACCGGTGAGTTTTGTGTAAACCCGTAAGGGCGCAATCTCGTTAAAAGACACTTGCAAGGTCCTCTAGACCTTGTGAGGATAAACCACCTGTGTGAGATCCTTATGACTCACAAAGGAGCAACACACTTAGGGATCCCCATGATTCCTAAGGAGAAACACACTTACGAGATCCTCACGACTCGTAAGGAGAATTCCCCCTTTGAGACCCTCACGGCTCATAAGATTCAAAAGTCTTAAACTACAGGAATCTGAACCTGTTCTTAAGCCATCACGCACTCTAATTCTGCCCTACAAGCGGTTCAATGCTGACCCTTGTATACAATCCACGGGTGCGAATAAACATTTCCCCAGCAAAGTCCCACCAGAGACTGGAGATATTCTCGCGCAGCAAACAACACTTGTAAGTCTTCTCGAATTATAAGAAGAAAATGCTCTTGTAAGATCCTTACAACTTATAAGAGAACATACACTTAAGACTCCTCACGATTCTTAAGGAGAAAACGCACTTGCGAGATCCTCACAACTCGTAGGGAGAAATACCTTTATGAGACCCTTACGGCTCGTAAAGTCAAAAAGCCTTAGCCGACAGGATCCTAACCCTGTTCACTAAGCCACCTTTGTTCGACATCAACAGAGGCAAATGATGATTCGCTCCTGGCAATATCCCAGTTGTAGTGATACTGATGCCTGAATCGGTATCAAATCCCAAACTCACAGTGAAAAGTCAATGAGCCACAAATGCATATGAAATAGCCGAAATGATGGGGCAGCTTGCAAATCAGCAAGAAAAAATGTATGCATGCGAAATAGCCGAAATGATTGGGCAACTCGCAATAAAAAGCGACGAATAAATAAAACAAATAGCCAAAATGATTGGGCACCGCGAAAAAATAGCCGAAATGATTGGGCAATCGTGACTTTTGCGATATAAAAGCTGAAATGATAGAGCATCGTGGAAAGAAAAATATATAAAATGAAATTTTTGCCTTACAGGTGAGATCACATCGATCCCTGTATACAATCCAGGAGCACAAACAAAGAGGGAACCACACCTTCCTACCAGGCTCTATCCGAAAGAGAGCCAAGTCTCAACGGTTCAGAAAGTAGCCTGGAGATCATCTCAACATTCGTCTCATTTCAACAGACACAACATCAACAAATCGGAGCTGCGAAGAAGTTCCCAGTTCCATGACTCGACGATGCACAGACAACCGAGAGTCAACCCCCGACTCCGTGAAATGCGGATAAAGTCAACCCTTCCTGGTCCACGTGGAACACGGCCTATGTCAATCCTGACCCCGTGGGAAACGTCCAGAGCGGAACCTGGTCCTTGCGGAACACGGCTATGTCAATCCTGACCCCGTGGGAAGCATCCAGAGCAAATCCTGGTCACGTGGAACACGGCCTATGTCAATCCTGACCCGTGGGAAACGTCCAGAGCGGAACCTGGTCCTTGCGAAACATGGCTATGTCAATCCTGACCCCGTAGGAAGCATCCAGAGCAAATCCTGGTCACGTGGAATACGGCCTATGTCAATTCTGACCCCATGGGAAACGTCCAGAGCGGAACCTGGTCCTTGCGGAACACGGCTTATGTCAATTCTGACCTCGTGGGAAGCATCCAGAGCAAATCCTAGTTATGTGGAACACGGCCTATGTCAATCCTGACCCTGTAGGAAACGTCCAGAGCGGAATCTATTCCTTGCGGAACACGGCTATGTCAATCCTGACCCCGTGGGAAGCATCCAGAGCAAATCCTGGTCATGTGGAACCCGGCCTATGTCAATCCTGACCCCATGGGAAACATCCAGAGCGGAACCTGGTCCTTGCGGAACACGGCTATGTCAATCCTGACCCCGTGGGAAGCATCCGGAGCAAATCCTGGTCACGTGGAACACAGCCTATGTCAATCCTGACCCCGTGGGAAATGTCCAGAGTGGAACTTGGTCCTTGCGGAACACGACTTATGTCAATTCTGACCCCGTGGGAAGCATCAGAGCAAATCCTAGTTATGTGGAACACGGCCTATATCAATCCTGACCCCATGGGAAACTTCCAGAGCGGAACTTGGTCCTTGCGGAACATGGCTTATGTTAATTCAGACCCCGTGGGAAGCATCCAAAGCAAATCCTGGTCTAGTGGAACATGGCCTATGTCAATCCTGACCCCGTAGGAAGCGTCCTGAGCGGATCCTGGTCCTTGCGGAACACGGCTTATGTCAATCCTGACCCCGTGGGAAGCATCCAGAGCAAGTCCTGGTCCCATAGAACACGGCTAAAGTCAATCTTGACCCCGTGGAAAATGGCCAGAGCAACCCCTGACCCCGTGAAATGCGGATAATGTCAACCTCATCCATCACTTACGGGTCCTCTCGACTCGTAAGGGAGAAAACTCTTTTGTGAGATCCTTACGACTCTCAAAAGAAAACGCACTTAGGAATCCTCATGATTCCTAAGGAGAAAGTACACCTACAGGATCCTCTCGACCTATAGGGAGAAAATTCTTTATGAGACCCTCACGGCTTATAAAGTTGAAAAGTCTTAGGAGACAGATCCTAACCTTGTCTCCCAAGCCATCGTTGCTTCGTAGAGAGGCCAAGGTAGATTTTCTACAGGCCACCCTCTCCGACAAGAAAAGAAATAATCACTTACAGGTGCTCTCGACTTGTAAGCAAGAAAAACTCTTTTGTGAGATCGTTACGACTCTCAAGAGAAAACGCATTTAGGAATCCTCACGATTCTTAAGGAGAAATTACACCTACGGGATCCTTTCGACCTGTAGAGAGAAAATTCTTTATGAGACCCTCACGGCTCATAAAGTTGAAAAGTCTTAGGAGGCAGATCTGAACCTGACTCCTAAGCCATCGCTGTCCTACAAGGAAATCAAAATAGATTATCCACAAAATGCATTTACTAAAAGGGACACACCACCATGAAGCAAAATATGTCTTTTATTCATGAATCAAAATGAATACAAAGTACAAGTTATGAAAGAATCAAAAAATACTCTCATTCAAGAGTATGTACAAAAGAAGAATAAAAAATATATATACAATTCTTCAAGCCGGTAGACGATTCAATAGGTTTGCCAGCTTATCCTTTTTCCGCTGGGTCTCGGCTTCATGATTCATTATCGTCAAAAGACGGGCCTCCGCTTGAGCCTGTTGGGCCTGGTATGAGGCAAGCCGACTTTCGAGCTCTTTTTCGGTAACCTTATGAGTTTCGACCATTTCGCGAGTGAAAATGACGGCCTTATCAATGGCTACCACCTCCTTGATAGCCTCTTGAAGCCCTCGCCAAAGATCATATGCCCGAGTGGTCTTGACTGTAAGATTAGCTTGAAGTTCCCTCGGCGCTTTGGAAGCCAGCTCCCTCTCCAAAAACTTTCGGCTGAGCCTCTTCTCGCATGACAACATTGTTGGGGTAAAAATTTACACCCCGGTTGACCAAGTCAAAATCAAAGTCAACCCCAAGCCAAGTGGGCCCAAGCCCAGATCCAGTGGGCCCACGCCCGGGTCGAGCCCGAACATGAAGCGGCCGGCCTCCCACCACGCCAAGATAAAAATTTTGTAATAAACAATTTTGTTGCATTTCTTTTATTTTATTTTTATGGATAAATGTAAGAAAAATAGACATAAAGCCAAATTTTTGTAAAGCCCATGGCTTATGTGCAAAAAGAAATGGCACATGAGCCATGGGATAGGCAAAATGCCATTTTGTGAAGCCCAAGGGGCTATGTGTAAAGTGTATAGCCTATAAAGGCAAAGATAATGAAATATCTTAACAACTTTTTTCTTTCTCCAAAAAAGTTTCAGATCTGAGATCTTTCTTCCTTCTTCAAGGTTCCAAAACCTTCTTCTTTCTTTTGAATTAAATCAAGAGTTCTACTCTCCTTTTTATAAAATAAATTAGTTTTTCACTACAAAACCCATCAAGGGGAACTCAGATCTTCCATTAGATCTCAAAAAGGAGTGATTTTTAAAATCCCATATCTCTTGATCTTCAAGATCCAGCTAACAGAGGAGGAAGAAGAAGAACCCCTTTCACTAAACCCTAAAAAAGGAAAAAAAAACACTCAGGAGTCCAACTCCTCTTTGATTTCTCTTCAGAGAAATCTTTTTAGGCTAAAAGCCTCTTTTTCTCGCCGGCGCTCAAGCGCAGAGCGCCCACGTGCCGACACGTGGCGCGCTTGCGCTCCAGCGCAAGTGCTCGAGCGCAAGTCGCCCTCGTGCCGACACGTGGCGCTCTTGCGCTCACGCGCAAGCGCCCGAGCGCAAGTCGCCCTGGTGTCGACACGTGGCGCGCTTGCGCTCCAGCGCAAGTCGCCCTCGTGCCGACACGTGGCGCTCTTGCGCTCAAGCGCAAGCGCTCGAGCGCAAGTCGCCCTCGTGCCGACACGTGGCGCTCTTGCTCTCAAGCGCAAGCGCTCGAGCGCAAGTCGTCTACGTGCCGACACGTGGCGCGTTGCGCTCCAGCACTCTGCGCTCGAGCGCAAAGCGCCCACGTGTCGACACGTGGCGCGCTCGCGCTCAAGCGCCTAGGCGCTGGCCCCACGCATCCTTTGGATGTCTTTTTCCCCTTTACTTATATATACATGTATATATATACATATGTATACAAATGTACACATACACATACTCCGCGACACTGTCCCTGTTAGAACTCTGCGTGGCTCCCGATATATTCAAACCCCCTCCAAAACAACACACACGCACACTGCACATTGAGTTCGCATGACCAGTTTAACCCGTTAATCGGAGGTTCCCTCGCCCCAAAGGCGAGGGGTAATTAACGGCAGCTTAGTCCGCGGCTGCCGGAGATTCGGATCCCCACAATCATTAAACTCCAGCCTACCCTAGACAGGGGGAATCTGTAGTACGCCTGACAAGCGTGCGCGTATTCCCATCTCAATGGGGTGATGAAAAACACCCTACAGATTCTGGCACGCCCGGTGGGACGTTGTCTCTCCTCCCATATTTCGGGTTAAACGTTCATGCGAACTCAATCAATATACATATCGATTGCCTATACTGAAATGATGTTCTTTTTTCCATGCAGCAATCAACCTTCGACGACAATGTCTCCCCAGACGAATTCAGCTTCCAACGTGACCCTGATTCCGTACGTAGTCAAGATCAACGCTCGTGTGGTTCTCCCCGCAAGCCTCAGTCAACAGTGGGAGGAACCGCCTCGCCAGTTTGGCTCCGTCATCATCTACCCTGCCGGTAGCGCTCATCTGGCGGAGATCCCGGCGGAACAGGTGGCCAAGCCGGTCTCAAGGGGTAAGAGGCCGAATGTCGTGATCGCCAAGGCACTACAACCGAAACTTAAGACGGTATCTGAACGATTCTCTGGTGCTCCAGCGGGGGGCAAGGACTTCGGTACAAAGGGCAACATCAAATGTTGCGGACGAGCTCAGACGAGGACTCCAACAAATGCACAATCGAGTGTATCTCCAAAATCCTCTATCGCCCGGTCTACGGCATCTTCCCAAAGAGCCGAAGTCTGCCAGGTGCTTAGAACAGAGAAGTTAAGGCAGAAGCGGCTCAGGTATCGAGCCAACAAGAGGGCCAGGGCTTCGGCCAAATGGAATCGTGTGAAGTTCCAAGTGCAGGGTTTCCCCACGACGACGGCTGTGTCGGACGTAAGAATCAGCAATTCCTTCGAGCCTCTGAAGTGGGTTCAGAAAAATGCCATGACCGCCAGGATCAAGAAGACAGCAGTCCGAACAGCGCTACAAAGAGACTTGTCCTGGCCCCAACATAAAAAGTATGACACTATCTCTTCAAGGGTCTATCAGGCGCTCTGTGCCGCACGAAAGCAGCGGGGAAAATCCAAAAAAGAAGCGCCATCACCACTCAAGAAACTGGTTAGGCCAGCCGCCTTCAATCGACTACCAGCAACCGAAACAAGGGGGTCAAGACAGCAATCCGTGAAATCAGCTGCCAATGATAGAAAGACGGCCGGATATATCATCCATATGGTCTATATGGCGGGCGGTCGCCCCAGCGACAACCTTCGCAGCAAAAGTAAGGATGGGGCCACCACATCTCAAGCCCAATCTAGCCTGAATGTGGTTGCCGCCGCCCAAGAACAACCGCCCCCGCTGGATGAAGAGAACCCTCTCGATGAGGATGATAGGCAGAAAGACCCCTCGGTCCATGCAGAGTCAAGCTCGGACAGCGAGGAAGAGCCAACTTTCCGCCCCAGGACTGCGGAGCAAGAGCTGCTTCAAGAGCTTCGAAAACAGCTCAGGAGCAAAGATAAAGAGATGGCCAAGCTCTATTCGAAGATTGACGACTTAACGAACGTGGTGATGCAGCTTACGGCTCAAATTGCTCGAGCACCTCCCAATCAAGCACAAGCCGCTACTAATCAGCCGGGTGATGACAATCCGAGGCAGCCAATGCCTGTTCCTTTAGGACCAAGACTGGTCGAGCCGCATAAAAGCCGGCCGCACTCCGCTTCTGGGGACGCCTTGGCCCCTGATAGCACTATCCCGCTAACACAGGATCGGATAATGGATTTGGTCACCAGCAAAGTTAAAACATTGGTGGCCGAAGCTGAAGCTCAGAAAGAAATCGGCAGTAGTGGGCGGCCATATCTCGCGCAATACGATCTGATTGAGTTCCCAAGCGGCTACGTCATTCCTAAGTTCGGAAGATTTGATGGAACGGGGAATGCAAATCATCACGTTGCCCACTTCAAAGCATCGTGCGGAAATACAGGGGGTAATGACGCGCTCCTTCTTCGTCAGTTTGTCAACAGCCTGACCGGCGTCGCCTTCGACTGGTATGCGAGTATACCGGACGGATCCGTCATTACCTTTGCCCAAATGGAGTCCCTGTTTCGGCAAAGGTTCATGAGCGTCAGTGATAAAATCTCCATTGCCGACCTTGTGAGGACCAAGCCGGGGAAGAATGAAAGCAATACCGACTTTATCGCCTGATGGCGCAATCTCACAGTCAAGTGCGAACCGCCGCTGGAGCAGGACCAGTCCGTCAGCCTTCTCATTGAGAACCTCAGCAATTGGATGGTCCCATTCTTGTGCACAGCGGGCTTTAAGACATTTCAGGAGCTAACCAAGAAAGTCCAAATGCTGGAACGCTCGAAGCAGGAGTCCCCGTCGGATTCTCAGAGAGACAAAACTTGGAAAAGCAAGCGGGACGACAACCGTAGAAGCGGGAGCTCCAGTAGTACCAATGTCTTCAATGCGTCCGACAGTGAAGAAAAGCGAAGGGCGGCCGAATCCAAAACTAACCGGTCTCGAAAGCCATTGCTGGGAGGAGATGGGCCCACCCTAGAGGAGAAAAAGAACAAGGTTTACTCTTTCAGAAGGGACAAGGTTCGCAAGATATTTAAAGATGCCTTAAACAACGGCCTACAATTGCCGGAGTCGAAAAGACCCCAAGAAGCAAAAATGACCGACAATCCTCTGTATTGCCCGTACCACCGAGTAGTGAGCCATGCGATCGAGGATTGCTATATCTTCAAAGACTGGGTCGAGAAGCAGTACAAGGCTGGAGAGATCGAGCTGTCTAAAAGCGTGTTGGTGAACAATCAAGTTGCAACCGCCAACTTTATATAAACAAAAGTTGAAGCCTTCTGGGAGCAGACAGCTGAACCTGCTGCCCTGACAAACGAAACTGACTCATCGCGGCCTCCGTGGAGTACACACATATCTAATAAGACGAAGAAGATGATAAAGCTACTTTGGAAAGAACCCAGGATGGAATGGGAAGGGCAGAAGAAGCCTACCAGTCCAGCTGCCAAGGCGGCTCCATCAGGCTCAAAATCCAAGAAGCTCAAGAAGAAGAAAAGTGCAGCTCGGCGCGAAAGAGAGTCTGCAGGGAGATCGACCATTCAAAAATATATCGATTCCCTCGAAGAATATGAACAAAAGGAAAGAACATTGATTCAATTGAAGGAGTTCTTCCCTGTACAAGCGGCTGAAATTCTGGAGGAGTTAGAAGAAGACTCCAATGAAGAAATCCCAGTAGTGACCTGCTACGCCATCCATCTTGGCAGTGACTCCGAGGATGAGCTCTGTTTTCCTGAAGAGGACGAGGAGTTTGCCACAAAGGCCAATCAAATCCAGCTCAGAAGCGGCAGGGCTCTACCGCCAAATCAGGGCAACGCCCCAAAAGGGAAGGAAAAACAAGTCGCTAATGAAGAAGATGGCAGAGAACCGACTGATGAAAACATAAGTCCTTCCTCGGTGGACTATAATGTCTTGGCACATCTCCGGAAGCTTCCGTCTCTCCTGAGCATCTACGACGCCTTGGTCCTATCTAAGGAGCTTAGAGATGTTCTCATTCACGCTCTACAAAACCCCGAGCGGTATCAGGCTCACTTTGCGGAAATTAATATGAAAGAAGCCCATCACGCTCTGCATGCCGCCGCAGTCACATTTAAGGATGAAGACTTGCTACTGGGAACGGCTGAGCATAATCGGCCACTTTACGTGACCGAGTACAGCGACGGAGATCGAATTAATCGCATATTGATTGATCCGGGGTCCTCAGTGAACATCATGAACTTGCGAACTCTGAAGAGTTTGTCAATGGGCGTCCGACACCTGTCAAGGGAAAGGATTGTCATTCAAGGCTTCAACCAAAATTGCCAGCAAGTTCTGGGGTCTATAGCTTTGCCAATCAAATTCGGGGATCTGCAAACTGAAGCTAAGATATACATGATCGACGCCGACACGTCTTATAAGATTCTCTTGGGGCGGCCGTGGCTCCACGATTACGGCATCATTCCGTCAACTCTCCATCAATGCATGAAGTATACTAAAAATGGCGAAGAAAGACGCATTGACGGAGACATCCAGCCGTTTGGTGTGCATGAAGTCCGATATGAAGATTCTCGGTACTTTATGAACCACCAAAATGCTAAGCCACAACTAACCGAGGATAGACCGGCCCCAAGACTTAAAAGCAAATCTGCGCCGGCTGTCACTTTCAAAAGCAAAAATACCCAAGTGTGCCCGCATTTCAGCAGCGACACTGATGAGTCCGACGCTGGAAGCCCGTCCTTCCGTAAAACTCGCCCTCATTTCGGCAGCGATACGGACGAATCTGTTACCGAAGGCCCATCTAGAAGCAAATTCCGCCCTCATCTTGGCAGTGACACTGAAGAGTCAGAAGAAGAGGACCTGCCGTGCAACAGCTGTGCAGATTGGCCCCCCATGCAGCAAGCGAAACTACGAGAGACCTTCAAAGTTGCAGAAGGGTCCCTGGCCATCACAAGGGTGCCGGAACGGATGTGCAAAGAGCTCGACGCATTGTCAGTCTCTACCGTGGACCAGCTGAAAACTTTCTACGTGCCCGGGAGGAAAAATGGACAGAAGGGCATCCTGTTTTACAGGTCAAACCCCGTTGCGCACGCGGACGATCTTTCTGTCGCGTGCCTTCCCTATGAGAGAGGCATAAGAGCCGTCCTCAATCCCCGATACTATGCGCCCGAGATGCGGGAATACTTTAAGAAGTGCGGATGCCGGTTATATCAAACGGAGTCCGAAGCAAAGTTTTACGAAGGGCTATGGTATCCGTCCCAGGTCCGAGCACTCATCGATGGACGAATTCCAGATAGACGGGGCATAGGCTACATTCAACCTGATTCCAAAGCGTGCAACATGATCCATGTTGGTGAGGCCAGCGAAAGATCAAATGATGATGACGAGATAGCCGAGCCAGAAGAAGCTCCTCAAGAGCTCGAAGATGGCGGACAAGCAACCTTTAATGAGCTAACCGAGATTGACTTAGGAACGTCCGATAATCCAAGGCCGACCTACATCAGCTCACTCTTGTCGGAGGAAATGAAAGAGTAGATAATTGCCCTGCTGCGTGAGTTCGTCGACTGCTTCGCGTGGACGTACAAAGAAATGCCTGGCCTTTCCCCTGGGGTAGCCGTGGATAAGCTGGCTATATCTCCTGATGCTAAGCCAGTCAAACAAGCTCCTCGAAGAATGAGAAGGGAACTAGAAGAAAAGGTCATCGAGGAAACTAAGAAGCTCATCGATGCCGGCTTCATCAGAGAAGAGAAATATGCGGACTGGATCGCATGCGTGGTCCCAGTGAAGAAGAAAAATGGGCAGATCCGAGTTTGTGTCGATTTCAGGGACCGCAACAAGGCATGTCCTAAAGACGACTTCCCGCTACCGGTCATGGAAATGATGGTCGATGACACCTCAAATTACGAACTGTTCACCTTTATGGATGGCTCGTCCGGATACAATCAGATCAAGATGTCGCCTGAGGATGAGAAGCACACAGCATTTCGAACCCCGATCGGAATATATTGCTACAAGGTGATGCCGTTTGGACTGAAGAACGCAGGTGCTACATATCAAAGGGCAATGACTAATATCTTTGATGATCTAATCCATAAAGTCGTCGAATGCTATGTTGATGATCTGGTCGTCAAGACTAAAGCCAAGGCCAATCATATCCAAGATCTCAAGACCGTTCTCACCAGACTGAGGGAATACGATCTGAAGATGAATCCTCTGAAGTGCGCTTTTGGCGTGTCATCGGGAAAATTCCTGGGCTTTATAGTCCGACATCGAGGGATCGAAGTTGACCCATTAAAGATAAAGGCCATCATGGAGATGCCCCCTCCGAAGAGTCTGACGCAGCTGAGATCTTTTCAAGGCAAGCTTGCTTATATACGGAGGTTTATCTCAAATTTATCGGGGAGATGCAGGCCCTTCTCAAAGCTCATGAAGAAAGGAGCTCCTTTTATCTGGGATGCCGAATGTCAAGCAGCGTTCGAAAGAATCAAACAGTACTTGTTGCACCCTCCAGTGCTGGCCGCTCCCATTCCAAATAAACCGCTGATTCTCTACACTGCCGCGCTGGACGAGTCACTCGGTGCGCTCCTTGTCCAGAATAACGAGGAGGGAAAAGAAAATGCCCTCTACTACCTCAGTCGAACTCTAGTCGGGACGGAACACAACTACTCCCCAATCGAAAAGCAATGCCTGGCTCTGATATTTGCTGTGAAGAAGTTGAGGCACTATTTGCTCGCTCATCGGGTTATGCTGATCTCTAAGGTCGACCCGCTCAAACACTTGATGACCAAAGCAAGCCTAGCCGGCAGAATGGCAAGATGGGCTGTCATCTACTTGAGTTTGACATAGTTTATACCCCTCAGAAAGCAGTAAAAGGGCAAGCTCTTATAGACTTTCTCGCTGCTCATCCCATACCAGAAGGGTCGCCGCTAAATTGTGAGTTACCCGATGAACAAATGCTGCACCTCGAGGAAGATGAGCCATGTTGGGAGCTCTACTTCGATGGGGCCTCATCGATAAGGACCTCCAGTAAATCAAGTGTCCCGGAGATAAAAGCAGGGATAGGATTGGTATTCATCACGCCATCAATGGGAACCCTACGACGTTCTTTTTCTCTCACCGAGCCTCGCACAAACAATGAGGCTGAGTATGAAGCTCTGATAGCTGGTTTGGAGCTCGCCATAGAAATGGAAATCCTTCGGCTACAGGTTTACGGTGACTCCCAGCTTGTCGTCAACCAAGTAAGCGGCGATTATAAAATATACAAACCCGAGTTAGCTCGGTACAGAGGCCGAGTGGTGGAACTCATGAAACGGTTCACTTACATTGAACTAATGAGAGTCCCTAGAGCGTTGAATGGAAAGGCTGACGTACTCGCTCGCTTAGCCAAAGAGCTGGCCGATCCTGACATGGACGAAATTCTGATCACAGTCAGGAGCCGACAAATTCTACCCCCAGTCTCTCTACGAGAAGAGGAAAGCGCGGAACAGAAGAGCAGTCCTGCCGAAGAAGCTTCGATCATCCAAGACGAGCCCGATTGGAGAGAACCCTTCATAGAGTACCTCCGATACGACAGGCTGCCCGAAGAAAAATCTGTGAGGATTCAGCTGAAGAAGAGAGCTCTCCGATACGTGTTTGTAAATGACACGCTATACCGCAGGTCATATGACCAACTCTGGCTCAGGTGCCTGTCATCGGCCGAAGCCCAAAAAGTCATGAAAGAAGTTCACTCAGGCGTTTGCGGTGCTCACCAATCTGGCCCCAAGATGCGACTGCGAATTAAACGGCTTGGGTATTACTGGCCCACCATGATACGGGATTGCGGAGAGCATGCAAAGAAATGTTATTACTGCCAAATTCGCGGTGATTTTATTCACAAGCATCCCAATCATTGCATCCTACAGTGGCGTCGTGGCCCTTCGAAGTCTGGGGCACCGACATTGTTGGTCCAATTGATCCTCCGTCATCCAAAGGCCACCGGTTCATACTGGCTGCGACAGACTACTTCTCCAGATGGGCTGAAGCTGTCCCGCTAAAAGAAGTCAAGACAAAAGATATTCTGGCATTCTTCCAGCATAATATTCTATACCGCTTCGGTACACCAAGAAGAATCATTTCTGACAACGGGCCTTCTTTCAAGAGCTTCAATGTCTCAAGGTTCGCTACCCAGCATAAGATAGACTGGAGATATTCCTCCATCTATAATCCAAGGGCCAATGGGCTAGCCGAAACCTTCAATAAGACTCTATGCAAGCTCCTCAGGAAAAATGCTTCAGCCAACAAGAGAGACTGGAATCTCAAGCTTCACGAGGCGTTGTGGGCATATCGTACCACGCACCGTACTCCAACTCAGTCCACTCGATACTCATTGCTCTTCGGAGTGGAGGCGGTCCTCCCCCTCGAAATTGAAGTTCCAAGCTTAAGAATGGCCGTCCAACATGAGTTGACGGAGGAAGAAAACGTGCTCCTTCGACTTGAAGAACTCGATGCCCTCGAAGAAAAGAGGCTCACGGTGCAGCAAAATCTGGAGCTATACCGAGCCCAAATGTCACGGGCCTATGACAAGATAACCCGTCTCCGCGCTTTCAAGAAAGGTGAATTGGTGTTGGTCCTCAAAAGACCGATCATCCCCAATCGACATGCCAAGGGAAAATTCGAGCCGAACTGGGAAGGACCATACGTCATCGAGAAAGTGTTCGACGGAGGATCCTACCAACTAATAAGTGCCGAGGGAGAAAGGCCCATGCCACCCATCAATGGCCGATATCTCAAGAAATACTACACATGAATGCTCCAAGTCGCAGGCGAATTGAGCACATCAGCCCTACGGTCTGGATCAGACATCCTGCAAAACCGTAAACAATCCACGGGCGTAAATGACCCCTATTTCTCCCAAATCCTGCCGGTGAGACTACTTTTAAAGTCCCACCAGTGGCAAAAAAAAAAAAAGAAGAAGAAATAAACGGTATGTCCACAAGCAAAACGGGCACGGATGAAAACCCGAAAGGGCTCCGTGAGTAAAAACAGCAGGACTACCGGCGAGTCTGTGAAAACCCGAAAGGGCGCAAACTCGTGAAAAGAGATGAAATACACTCGCGAAGTCCTCTCGACCTTGTGAGGAGAAAACCCCTGCGTGAGATCCTTACGACTCACAATGGAGCAACACACTTAGGAATCCTCACGATTCCTAAGGAGAAAATACACCTGCGGGATCCTTACGACTCGTAGGGAGAAAATGCTTTATGGAACCCTCACGGCCCATAAAATTGAAAAGCCTTAGGTGATAGGGACCCAAACCGGTCTCCTAAGCCATCGTTCCCCAACGGGCAACGGCAAATGATGAGTCGCTCCTGGCATTTCGCTTCAGTGTTAGCGGTGCTGATGCCGACCAAAAACCCAAATCCCAAGTCCTCCCAAGGCAAATGATGAGTTGCTCCTGGTATTATTCCAGTGCAGCAATGCTGATGCCAAACAAGATCCAAATTCTAAGTCCCCAACCCCAAAGTGGCGAATGATGAGTCGCTCCTGGCATTATTCCAGTGTAGCGATGCAGACGCCAACCAAATTCCAAATCCCATACCCCAACGGCGAATGATGAGTCGCCCCTGGTACCACATTCCAGTCCAGCGATGCAGGCGCCAACAAAGCCTTGAAATTTTTCCGGCCCTACGGTCTGGATCATACATCCTGCAAAACCGTATACAATCCACGGGCGTAAAACAATCCCAACCTCTCCCAAGTCCTACCGGTGAGACTACATTCAAAGTCCTAAAAAAAAAAATTCCCAAATCCTCTCGGGGCAAATGATGAGTTGCTCCTGGCATTATACCAGTGCAGCAATGCAGATGCCAAACAAAAACCAAAATCCCAAAATCCTCTAAATGACAGATGATGATTCGCTCCTGGTACCATATTCCAGTATAGCGATGCTGATGTCAACCTAAATCAAAATCAAAAAGTCAACTTTCACTCCGACACTGCAAAAAGCGGAGCAAGTCAGAATCCAATCTCGACACCGCAAGAAGCGGAGCAAGTCAAGTCTACCCCTGACACTGCAAGAAGCAGAGCAAGTCAAATCAAGCACCGACCGTCCAAGTCGCTAAAAGGGCAGCATCGACCGTCCAAGTCGCAAAAAGGGCAGCATCGACCGTCCACATCGCAAAAAGGGAAGAACCGACCGTCCAAGTCGCTAAAAGGGCAGCATCGACCGTCCAAGTCGCAAAAAGGGCAGCATCGACCGTCCACGTCGCAAAAAGGGCAGAACCGACCGTCCACGTCGCTAAAAGGGCAGCACCGACCGTCCAAGTCGCAAAAAGGGCAGCATCGACCGTCCACGTCGCAAAAAGGGCAGAACCGACCGTCCACGTCGCTAAAAGGGCAGAACCGACCGTCCACGTCGCTAAAAGGGCAGCACCGACCGTCCACGTCGCTAAAAGGGCAGCACCGACCGTCCAAGTCGCAAAAAGGGCAGCATCGACCGTCCACGTCGCAAAAAGGGTAGAATCGACCGTCCACGTCGCTAAAAGGGCAGCACCGACCGTCCACGTCGCTAAAAGGGCAGCACCGACCGTCCAAGTCGCAAAAAGGGCAGCATCGACCGTCCAAGTCGCAAAAAGGGCAGAACCGACCGCCCACGTCGCTAAAAGGGCAGCATCGACCGTCCAAGTCGCAAAAAGGGCAGCATCGACCGTCCACGTCGCAAAAAGGGCAGAACCGACCGTCCAAGTCGCAAAAATGGCAGAACCGACCATCCAAGTCGCAAAAAGGGCCGCATCGACCGTCCATGTCGTAAAAAGGGCAGTGCTAGTTTCCCAAAAGGTGGGAACCGAATCAAGTCGCCTCCACGTGAAAGAAGATCCATCAATTTCATGCACACGACCCACATATGTGGTGTGCATTTATTGATGGGGGGCAATTTGTTGGGGTAAAAATTTACACCCCGGTTGACCAAGTCAAAATCAAAGTCAACCCCAAGCCAAGTGGGCCCAAGCCCAGATCCAGTGGGCCCACGCCCGGGTCGAGCCTGAACATGAAGCGGCCGGCCTCCCACCACGCCAAGATAAAAATTTTGTAATAAACAATTTTGTTGCATTTCTTTTATTTTATTTTTATGGATAAATGTAAGAAAAATAGGCATAAAGCCAAATTTTTGTAAAGCCCATGGCTTATGTGCAAAAAGAAATGGCACATGAGCCATGGGATAGGCAAAATGCCATTTTGTAGCCCAAGGGGCTATGTGTAAAGTGTATAGCCTATAAAGGCAAAGATAATGAAATATCTCAACAACTTTTTCTCTCTCCAAAAAAGTTTCAGATCTGAGATCTTTCTTCCTTCTTCAAGGTTCCAAAACCTTCTTCTTTCTTTTGAATTAAATCAAGAGTTCTACTCTCCTTTTTATAAAACAAATTAGTTTTTCACCACAAAACCCATCAAGGGGAACTCGGATCTTCCATTAGATCTCAAAAAGGAGTGATTTTTAAAATCCCATATCTCTTGATCTTCAAGATCCAGCTAACAGAGGAGGAAGAAGAAGAACCCCTTTCACTAAACCCTAAAAAAGGAAAAAAAAAACACTCAGGAGTCCAACTCCTCTTTGATTTCTCTTCAGAGAAATCTTTTTAGGCTAAAAGCCTCTTTTTCTCGCCGGCGCTCAAGCGCAGAGCGCCCACGTGCCGACACGTGGCGCGCTTGCCCTCCAGCGCAAGTGCTCGAGCGCAAGTCGCCCTCGTGCCGACACGTGGCGCTCTTGCGCTCAAGCGCAAGCGCCCGAGCGCAAGTCGCCCTGGTGTCGACACGTGGCGCGCTCGCGCTCCAGCGCAAGCGCTCGAGCGCAAGTAGCCCTCGTGCCGACACGTGGCGCTCTCGCGCTCCAGCGCAAGCGCTCGAGTGCAAGTCGCCCTCGTGCCGACACGTGGCGCTCTTGCGCTCAAGCGCAAGCGCTCGAGCGCAAGTCGCCCTCGTGCCGACACGTGGCGCTCTTGCGCTCAAGCGCAAGCGCTCGAGCGCAAGTCATCTACGTGCCGACACGTGGCGCGTTGCGCTCCAGCACTCTGCGCTCGAGCGCAAAGCGCCCACGTGCCGACACGTGGCGCGCTCGCGCTCAAGCGCCTAGGCGCTGGCCCCACGCATCCTTTGGATGTCTTTTTCCCCTTTACTTATATATACATGTATATATATACATATGTATACAAATGTACACATACACATACTCCGCGACACTGTCCCTGTTAGAAAAAAATTTCTAACGGGGCGCTGCCCCGCACCCCGCAGGGGGCTGCTAGCCCCCTTGACCCCCAGCCCGCTATCCGGGTAGCGGGACCCCCGTAAAAACTCTGCGTGGCTCCCGATATATTCAAACCCCCCTCCAAAACAACACACACGCACACTGCACATTGAGTTCGCATGACCAGTTTAACCCGTTAATCGGAGGTTCCCTCGCCCCAAAGGCGAGGGGTAATTAACGGCAGCTTAGTCCGCGGCTGCCGGAGATTCGGATCCCCATAATCATTAAACTCCAACCTACCCTAGGCAGGGGGAATCTGTAGTACGCCTGACAAGCGTGCGCGTATTCCCATCTCAATGGGGTGATGAAAAACACCCTACAAACATATTTGAGGCGCATCGTTCGATCAGCCCCCGCAAGCTCGCCTTTACAGCTACAACCTCTGGGAGAAGGCGTGTAGATTCAAGAATATGCAAGCAAGCCTCCACCTAACGATAGAACTCAACCCAGACTTGCACCAAGGTCTCAATATGGTAAGTAGCAAGAAAGGGAAGAGAACCGTTGGCTTCAGCGGCAAATGCTTCGGCCATGATCAGACTGCCAGCACGAAGGTCTTCAATCAGAACTGATAAGGGGTGAAGGCTTACCTTTACCATCCGTTCCGAGGCACGTAGAGCATAGAGGCCGGGCGGCATCACGATGCGAGATTCCAACGTAGTAAGAACTGGCAAAACTGTTAAGATTCATAGAAAACAATTAGCGAGATTCACAAGTAAAGAGCGAATGGAACAACATTAAAACTTTACTTACCCATGGTCATGCAAAAAGGGTCTGAAGGCTCCCCAGGCCCGTCAAGAATCTCAACTTCGTCATCGGCCTCCAGAACTGGAGAAGACATCAGTATCGTTATATG
The DNA here is from genome assembly GCA_030015575.1 of Agapanthus africanus. Lineage (NCBI taxonomy): Eukaryota > Viridiplantae > Streptophyta > Magnoliopsida > Asparagales > Amaryllidaceae > Agapanthus > Agapanthus africanus. The sequence goes on along the minus strand of CM057339.1, from coordinate 77,976,976 downwards.
GAATAATGATAATGCCGTGAAGAAGGCGATCAACACTAACCTTGTCCGGAAGATAGGACGATGCGTTGAGGGGATATTGCCTGCGGAGCGGCCATCTCTAACGTTGAAAAGATTTCTTGGGAGATAGAAGCAATAGACGCCGCCAACCCGCACAATTCTGAAAAGACAGAAAGGTTCAGATAATAGAGAGACTATGAAAATAAAATATAGAAGGATACTTTCGATGCTTCTTCCGCTTTGGACTGGAGGGATAACTGCTTCGGCGACCTCCTCCATGCCCCCAGGCACATCATCGGGGACGTGGGCCGGTATAATAACTTCCGATCGAGGAGCAGTGGCCGCCACTGCAGGCTCCAACGGAAGGACGGTAGCCTCGACTACCTGTTCCCTAGTCTCCGGGCCGTCTCCAGAAAGATCCATTGAATCCGCGGCCAACGAAGATGCCTCTTCCGGGGGAGCAAGCACCGGGGGAACGGAAATCACCGATGGGAGCTCCATGGAAGGAATAACAGTTGTATTGACCCCCTCCACACTTATTAGTGTCTCATCGGGGATATTGGTAGAGTCCATGGTCAAGGCGCGACTCGAACTCAGATCTTCCGCCATTGCCGAAGTCCCTGCAAAGTTCTCACGAAGATAATGATATATATATATATATATATGTATGTATATGAGCAGTACAAAATATTACAAAGAGATATATGAGTATACCAATGTGCAAAGGAGCCTCTAGTATGGCTTTTTCAAGCCGGCGTTCCTTCCGGAGGAGGTATGCTCGCCGGCGTTCGAGGGTAGACTCATGGCTACCGGTCCACAACGAAAGCGCATCTTCGGCGTCGGCTGAGATAGGCTGCTTAAAGGCTCTCTCGCCTCCTTCTAAAGGACCTATGAATATCCGCCGTATCGATGGAGGATCTTTATAAAATATGACGGCAGGATAAGACCTCTTCGGGATCCTTACATTCTCAGATTCATCCTTTGAGCGTCTTATAGCCTCAGCCAGTTGTGCGGCTTCCTCGACAGATGAAGCCGGGAAAAGTATACCACCATCCGATTCTTGCATGGCTAGTGGTTCATCTTGAAGAATGGGCTCTGATTCCACTAAAGAGTCGAGCAGATTGGTGACTGTCTTCTTTCGCCTCTTGGACCCAGAACTAACTGCAGAAGACGATCGCTTCCTTCCCCTTGGTGGTTTGGTGCGGCGTTGACCCACTTCGCCTTCAATATCCTCACTCGGCGGTGCTACCGACGACGACACTGCCATTGCCGACGCCGCAGCTGATGATACGGCTACCGGTGCCTTATTGGCCCTGGATTGAGCTCTAGTGCGCAGCGGCATACCAGGTGTGGGAGTTAGATCCACTTCCGCTGCCTCGGGAATAAGCACGACACCGGTATCTCTCAAGGGAGGGCGAACCACTACTCGAGGTCGCGGCGAGACTCCCATAGCCTGGATTGGAGTGGGAACCCTATATCCGAGGAGCATCCTCCTCTCCTCAGCAATAATGGGACTGACTCGGTGGAGGTACCGGCCCGTGAAAGACCCCACACATAGAGAAATATAGTCCGCTTCAGGAATCACGAAGCGAGAGCCGGTGTTCAGTCGCATAAAGTGATGAGCGGCATCACGGAAAACTTCCGACAATGGGCTGGGCTCCATTGTAAATGCCTCAAAGGGGACACCCTGGTCATATCCAAGTTGTCGAGCAAAACGGTGTGGGTTGTACCACATAAAAAGGGCCGCACCGTTCTAACGAAATACCAGATAACCCGGTCTAATCGAATATAGTGCATGGCTTCCTTGGGCTTCAGGGAAGGTACTCCCTCTTTTGACGAGTCACAAAGCTGTTGAATCAGTCCTGAAGGTGCAGAGAGGACTCGATCGTTGAATACCATCCCGCCCGTATTGGTATAGGGATTAATCAGCACACGAATAGCTCCAGACTGAGTCGGATCAGGAGCAGAAGCATCCACCAACCTCATAAGCTGCGGAAAGTGTAGGCATCATAAGAGCTGGGTCTCTGATGCACGGCAAATTCCCCTAGCACATGTATCTCAATCCATGATGTAAAGTAATGAAGAAAGAAGCTTACTACGTCCACGCCTGGTGTTGAGGTATTGGCTGCAGCGCTTAACCCATGATACAGATGCGCTAGCCCCATAATGCCCATGGCTAGTCGCGTCCCTCCAGCAATGCGATGAGCAGGGTAAATGACTGAAGCTCGCATGAATCGACGGTGCATTGGAATGACGAACCAGCTGAGCCAGACGCTGATAAAACCCACGAAGAAAGTCTCTTCATCTATGCCAGGAGCTGCGATTGACTCAAAAGGTACAGCCGACAGGATTGGAATGTAGAACTGCGGCAAATCCTCTTCTTTAGCCGGTACCTTATTTAAACCGAACCCAAAGGGGTCGTTGATACTCGCAAACTTTGGATCCGTCTTTGATAGAACGTCTTCGCGAAGGAAGCAGGCGATAAAGCTTTTGAAAGTGACACCCTGCTCCTCTGACTCTGTGAATAGCTTCTCAAAAATGCTCAGAGTCTTGATTAAACTTGGGTGCTTGTGGCGGACGGCATTTTCAGTCGACAGCCCGTCAAGTATAGAAGGCTCAGTTTCAAAAACATACTCATCAGGAGGCAGTAGTTCTTCATAAAGCGTCCCCCTGACCGACAACCTCGAGATCTCGCGAAACTCTTCCAGAGAAATTGAAACTTTGCGGTCCCCTAGAAAGAAGGTGTTGGTGGGAAGATTCCATTGATTTAGGAAAGCTTTAACCCACCAGACATGGGGGGACTGATAGTGGAAGAGAGACGCATACACCGCCTGATAGAGATCGACCCTCTGCAGCCGTCCACGATGGGCAGACAGGATATAACGAGTCCAGAGGAGGTAACCCGTGGGTTGTCGAGGAGTAAGTCCTATTTTGTAAACCCGTCGCCAGGGCTGGGCTTCATCTTGGCAGATACGACGCCCTAAGAATCTATAGCCGGCACAGGTTGATTTGGAATCCCGGTTGTCGACGGCTCGAGCTGTCCCTTAGGGGTCCAGTTCAACATCTCCACAGCAAAGGCGGTTCGTGGACGTTCCATCGGCAAAAATGGGTAGGTAGGCTCTATTGGTATCTCGCAGAGAAAGCTGCGGCGACCGCGGATGATGTGCCCGTACCAGGTCCCCCATAAAAGCAAGTGGGTGCAATTAGGGTCATGAGCTTTGATCATCGTCATCACCTCTCCATCAGACGGTGACTGAGGAAAGGCAGCCTCCGAGCGGGTGAAAGGGAAGTACAGAAGAGAATCCATTGTTCTTGAAACAGATGAAAGGAAACTGTTAATGAAGCCCACACGTGTATATATATTTATATATATAAAAGACAGTGGAAGAAAGCGACAAAGAACTTATTTTATGGGACTGTTGGTTACAAAACACAGGGGCCCCACAAAATCAGGATGACGGCTCATTAATAATGTGGCTGAGCAATTATCATGAGAATAAAAGGAAGATTCTCAATAAATTCAAATGACTCTACACATTCCCCGAAAGGGAAACCCATCTTGGACTCTGCGAAAATCAAGTAGAATCTCTACTGCAATTTTTCTATAAGAACAACTCAGGAGGAAAAATCCCAAGAAGTCTTCTTTTAAAGAACTAAGTTCTTTAGAGGAATTAAATTCCTTTTGAACAGGAGAATTAAATTCCCAGAAAACATTTTCAGAGTTAAAAGACTCTTTGGAATGGAATTAAATTCCATAAAAGAGACAAGTATCACTATCGATCCCTGAGATCAGAGAAGCCCTAGCAAGGGGAGTTTGTTATTTAAGGATTGGAATTTTTTAAAGAACTTGGAAAGATGGGTTCTTGTTAAAGGGAAAAACCCTTGGTATGGATTTAAAATACAAGAGAAAACTTCTGCAAAAAGTTCGTCAGCCGTTTAAGATCCTTACCTAAAAAAGGAAATCTTTTGTTAACAGAGTTAAACTCTGGAAATTTTTGAAACAGAGAACTAAGCTCTAAGAGAGAGAATTAAATTCTCAAGGCAAGAACAAGTAAGGAAGAAGATGAAAAGTGGAGGCGTATCTGAAGGGACTCTTGCATTTATAGGATGTGATGGGAAACGGTTCATCTACCGCCTTTCCTAGGTAGCTCCAACGGCCACAAAAGGTGACAGCATTGCACTTACGTGCAAACACGTGAGAACAACGCTGTGGGGGCATTTGTTCCCTCATAAAAATATCAGGAATACCCCAATAGGGCATCACATGTCTACACGTGACCAGAGGTCACGTGCAGACACGTGATGGGTTCCTGTGATATCTAATTTATAGAGTTAAACTCTAGTCAAACAATCAATCAGTGGAATCACGTGTCCACACGTGATGGGCCCTTCAACCCACTAAAAAGGAATTAAAAGGAATGATAAAATGGCAAGGAAAGATCCCAATGAGGCATCACGTGTCTATACATGACCGAGGGTCACGTGATGACACGTAATGATTCCTTAGCTTTTTAAAACAGCAGAATTAAATTCTGGTTAAAATGTTAATCAAGGGGGTCACGTGTCAACACGTGATGGGTTCCTAAGCTCCTTAGTTAATAGAATTAAATTCTACAGAAATGATCAAACAGTGGGATCACGTGCCAACACGTGATAGGTTCTTAAGCCTTCTGAACTAATAGAATTAAATTCTAATTAAGGGAAATCAAAGACCCTGACAGGAAAAATATTTCTTTAAATCTTTCCAAACAAAAAGGATGGTGCTCTGTAAAAGGAGCACCGTTGGATTAAAAATCCAATGGTGGTTAAAAATCACCAATTTATGAAAAGATTTTATACAAGGAAAGATTTCCCTGAAATTCACCAAGAATAACAAACAGAGTATCTTCTGGATTAAAAATCCAATGGTGAATAAAATTCACTGAGTGATCTAAAAGATCATGTTGGTTACAGAAACAACCAAAATCTTTCAATGAAAGATTGACTAAACGAACTGATTCTTTTCTTTCTCCTATAAATAAGAGCCAAGAAGAGAAGAGAAGGATCTTGGATTTTTTTGAGAAAAACAACAACAGAGAGAAAAAAGAGACGAGAATTTAATTCTTAAGAGAGAAAAGAAGATCTTTTCAGAGAATAGAAACCCTAGGTGAGAAAGGGAAAAGAGATCTAAACTCCATAAAATAAAAAGAGAATTTAATTCTCAAATTAAGAGTTTAACTCTTCTGAAAAGAACTTAGTTCTTCCTTTGGTTGAAGATCTGCAGAAGCAGATCTCCCCACAAGTTGAGAATTTAATTCTCATCGGGAATATTCTGCCATGCAGATCCAAAACTTAGAGGGAGAATTGAGTTTAGGGAATTTAATTCCCCCCCAATTCATAGGAATTTAATTCCTCTAAAAGAAACTAGGGTTTAACCCTATATGAGAATTTAATTCTCCCAAATTCATAGGAATTTAATTCCTCCAAATGAAACTAGGGTTAAACCCTACATAAGAATTTAATTCTTCCAAATACATAGGAATTTAATTCCTCTAAACAGAACTAGGGTTTAACCCTATAAAAGAATTTAATTCTTAAAACAAAAGACTTAAAGATCTCCATGCACATACAGATCAAGTATCCAACAGGATCACATGGTAACACGTGACCCTTCATTCCAATGAACAAAAAGGAATGAATAAAGCATGCTCACATGCCCCCACGTGACTCTTTAATGGATTCCTCAAAATAAGAAGGAATTAGCCCAGAGGCAATGCCTCATGTGCTCCCACGTGACCCTCAAAATAAAGGGAACAAAGTCAAAGGCAGTACTGATTTTGGGCGCTCTCACGTCTCCTCACGTGATCCCTAATAAACATTCTAATAATCAATGTATGGATACCCATCATGTGCCCACACGTGATGGCCGTTAAGATAAAGTGTTTAACACTTATTTGAATATTCTGAGAATAAAATAAAGGAAGCTTAGCCCAATCCTAGGGCGCCTCATGTGTCCTCACGTGAGCGCTTTATCTTTTCAGTGTTTAATACTATTTTGAGTGTTCGGTCCTTAGTGTTTAACACTATTTAAGTGCATCATGTGGGAACACGTGATCGTCAAATATGTGTTAGTGTTTAACATTATTTTCAAACCAGTCTTAGCCCAAATTGGCTAAGTCTTTCTGAGTCAAGACTCCCCTTTGATTAAACCCCAACTACATGCTTTCAAACTTAATCATTTTATATGACATTCAAAGAAAACTCCAGAGCCATGATGAATGGTCAATGCTCAATAAAAGACAAAATGTTGTCAGATCCTCAAACCCTTGTTTAGCATTGCTAAATAATGAGAGGCTGAACCCAGACAAATGTTCAACAGCCCAAACCAAGGTCTAACATTTTAAACCTTAGCCCAAGTTGGCTATAAGTTCTCAATTCAGATTTAACTAAGCCAACGTGCTCATAATCTAATTAATTGATCTTAGTTCCAAATTGGACTACAGATCTCCCCAATCAACTTTGGTTCAAGGGTACATCTTTTCACTCCTTTGATATTTGTCGTTGTAATCCTTCAACGTCTTCAAAGAGGTGACGGGTCCCGATAACCAATCATTCCACGGACTGTGGGGTCCTTAAGCCCATGGACTATGACGTCCTTAACCTCGGACTGTGGGGTCCTTAAACCCATGGACTATGATGTCCTTAACCTTGGACCGTAATGTCCTTAAACTAATGTTAGACCACCATGTCCTTAAACTGGTAATCGACCGCAATTTCCCTAAACTAAATAATAGATTCCAAATGCTCTTTTGTTGGATCTAAACGATCCCCTTAAGTTGATCTTAGTCTAATATTAGACTAACGTATTCTTAACAAACGTTTAAGTTGATCTTAGTCTCAAATGAGACTAACATATCCTTAAACTCAACCCAAACCCAAATCTAAGAAAATACGGATTTTGACTAATCCACGCCCTACGGGCGATGACATAAATTAGTCTCCGTATACAATCCTGTTCCCGCCAAAAATTTCTGCGCAAAAGAGCCCAAGGTATCAAATGGCAGCGATACGCTTAAGAAAATGCGAACCAGTATTTTCCGAGCTGTATTTTGACAAACTCCCAAATGAGAACAACTAAATTCTGATGGTATCGAAAGTGTCTCGAAAATTCCATCGATTTGATATATTATAAGCCTCATAATTTATCCGGGATCAAAAGTTAAGAGACATTACGTGCCCATATGTGACCGGGTATCACGTGCCCACAAGTGACCATTTACAGGAAAATCCTGTAGGCACTGAATAAAATAAATAATTGGAAATAATTAATCAGTGGGGTCACGTGCCAACACGTGATGGGCCTTTAAACCCCCTGAAAAGAATTAAAAGTATAATAAAACAGCAAGGATAAACCCCAATGGGGCATCACGTGCCCACACATGACCAAGGGTCACGTGCTGACACGTGATGATTCCTGAGTTCTTTAAAACAACAGAATTAAATTCTGGTTAAAAAGCTTAAACAGGGGGGTCACGTGCCCACACATGATAGGCATTTAAACCTTCTGAACTAATAGAATTAAATTCTAAATTAAAGGAAATCAAAAACCCTAATATTTCCCTAGATCTTTCCAAACAAAAAGATTGTGCTCTGTAAAGTGGAGCACCGTTGGATTAAAAATCCAATGGTGATTAAAAATCACCAATTTATAGAAAGATTCTATACAAGGAAAGATTTCCCTGAAATTTGCCAGGAATAACAGATAAAAGATCCTTTGGATTAAAAATCCAATGGTGAATAAAATTCACTGAGTAATCTAAAAGATCATGTTGGTTACAAAATCAATAAAAATCTTTCAATGAAAGATTGACTAAACAAACTGATTCTTTTCTTTCTCCTATAAATAGGAGCCAAGAAGAGAAGAGAGGGGATCTTGGATTTTTGGAGAAAAACAACAACAGAGAGTAAAAAGAGAGGAGAATTTAATTCTCAAGAGAGAAAAGAAGATATTTTCAGAGAAAAGAAATCCTAGGTGAGAAAGGGGAAAGAGATCTAAGCTCCATAAAATAAAAGAGAATTTAATTCTCAAATTTAAGACTTTAACTCTTCTGAATAAGAACTTAGTTCTTCTTTTGGTTAAAGATCTGCAGAAGCAGATCTCCCCATAAGTTGAGAATTTAATTCTCATCGGGGAGATTCTGCCATGCAGATCCAAAACTTAGAGGGAGAATTGAGTTTAAGGAATTTAATTTCCCCAAATTCATAGTAATTTAATTCCTCAAAATGAAATTAGGGTTTAACCCTACATAAGAATTTAATTCTTCCAATTCACAGGAATTTAATTCCTCCAAATGAAATTAGGGTTTAACCCTACATAAGAATTTAATTCTTCCAAACACATAGGAATTTAATTCCTCTAAACAGAATTAGGGTTTAACCCTACAAAAGAACCTAATTCTTAAAACAAGAGACTTAAAGCTCTCCATGCACGTAAAGAACTTGGTTACGTGGTAACACGTGACCCTCATCTTCAATGAGTAGAAAAGAAAGAACAAGACTAGGTCACGTGCCCCCACGTGACCCTTAAACAGACTCCTCAAAATGAAAAAATAACACCAAGCTTGGAGGCAATGCCTCACGTGCTCACATGTGACCCTAAAAAATGAAGGGAATAAAACCAAAGCCAATACAGATTTTGGGCGCCCTCACGTGTCCCCACGTGACCCCTAATAAACACTTTGATAAATCAATGCATGGGTACCCATCACGTGCCCACACGTGATGGCCGTGAAGACTAAAAGTGTTTAACACTTATCTGAATATTCTGAGAACAAAAGAAAGGAAGTCTGGCCTCATCTTCAGATGCCTCACGTGACCCCACGTGACCAATTCAATTTTAGTGTTTAACACTACTTTAAGCGCCTCGTCCTTAGTGCTTAACATTATTTTCAGCACATCACGTGGGAGCACGTGATCGCCAAATATCCTCTAGTGTTTAACACTATGTTAAAAACCAAGTTTAGCCTAAATTGGCTAAGTTTTCCAGAGGCAAATCTCCCCTTCAACTAGATCTCAAAATTGGTCAGTTCATATGATATGCAAAGTAAAGTCCAGAGCTATAATGAATGGCTAGTGCTCAGCCAAAGACAAAATGTTGTTAGAACCCATATCCCTGTTTAAGCATTGCTAAATAATGGGGGGCTGAACCCAGACAAATGTTCAACAGTCCAACAAAGGGCCAACATTTCAAATCTAATTGGATTTAGCCCAAATTGGCTATAAGTCCTCAATTTAGATTTAACTGAGCCAATGTGCTCATAATCTAATTAATTGGTCTTAGTTCCAAATTGGACTACAGATTTCCCAATCAACTTTGGTTCAAGGGTACATCTTTTCACCCCTTTGATATTTGTCGTTGTAATCCTTCAACGTCTTTAGAGAGGTGACGGGTCCCGATAACCAATCATTCCATAGACTGTGGGGTCCTTTTAAACCCATGGACTATGATGTCCTTAAGCTCGGACTGTAGGGTCCCTTTAAACCCATGGACTATAATGTTCTTAACCTTGGACCACCATGTTCTTAAACTGGTAATCGACTGCAATGTCCTTAAACTAAACAATAGAGCCCGAATGCTCTTTTGTTGGATTTAAACGATCCCATTAAGTTGATCTTAGTCTGAAATTAGACTAACGTATCCTTAACATACGTTTAAGTTGATCTTAGTCTCAAATGAGACTAACGTATCCTTAAACCCAACCCCAAACCCAAATCTAATAAGATACGGATTTGGACTAATCCACGCCCTACGGGCGACAACATAAATTAGTCTCTGTATACAATTTACGGGCAACCAAAAACAAAACAAACACCCACGACATGAAGTGACCATCTAGAGAAGGAGAAAGTTGCTACCGCGACGCGGTAGCGTAATTAACTGCAGGGGCTTGCGCCTGCAGGGAAGAGCATCCCCATAATAAAAAAAACCCTCTCAAATGAGGGGGAATCTGACGAAGTCTGTTACATCGACCGCATCCGTTTAAACCTTCGACACACGGTGTCATAAATCATCTTGGTATCTTCGGAATGGTGGACGGATAGAACCAATTAGCATCTGCCCCCAAATTCAGGCAAGAAGGACCTACGCGGTCACGTCTCTGTGTTTCGGAGGAGAACAGATTCTGGCACGTCCGGTAGGACCTTTTTCTCTTTCCACTCCACACTTAGTGTGTCGTGTTCACGAACGAATCGCGGTTTGCTATGGTTGCCCCTGGACTCGAGGTACTAAGATTTGGTGTCTTGCTTCGTGTAGAAAACAGAAGATCAATGGCTTCCAACTGCACCAACTGCAACAACGGCAATAACTGTCACTCCGTTCCTGTTAGAGGAGTAACCTATGGGCCCCAAGCGGCCTCCATCTTCGCCATGCCAGTGGAACAGGTGACTCAAGCCACCACTGGGCTATTCTTCGGGACCATGCTCCCACCAATGAGCTTCAACGCCCCACTGCCGTTGCAAGAAGCTCCGAAGAAGTCGGTCTTTGATCGGTTTAAAACTACCACGGCCCCTCTCGACGGGTCGCCCAAATCCAGTGCCTCAGTTTTCAACAGACTGGGATAAAGCTCAAGTAGGCCCGTGAAGAAGCCCGCAATATCTGAAGCGGCCATCCCGAAGTGGATAGCCATTGCTGCTCCTGAAGTCGTCAAGACAGCTTCTCCTGCTAAAGGGTCGGTCTTCACAAGACTGGCCGTTTCAGCTACTATTCCACGCGGAGTCACGAAGGCTGCTTCCCCTGTTCGAAAGTCGGCCTTTGCAAGACTGACTATCTCCTCTCAACGGACGGCAGTTTTCGACCGGCTAGCGCCAATAACAGCCTCTCCTCAAAGCAGGGGGCATGAGGAAGCTCATCCAAAACCGAAGGTAATCCCAGCCACACGACATGCTCGACGTCGCCACTGGCGCCGAGTGAGGAAAGATGGGGGCATCGTGCTCATTCATAGAAGAAGCTCTATAGGAAGTTGTTCTTTTGGCAAAAACTAAAAAATGCTGAAAGATCTTCAAACATGTCCGGCGATCAGGTGGAAAAGTCCGCAAGAACCGGAGATTATCGAGGGGATGCTGAAACCACGCCCAACATTGGGAGTTAATAGTGATGGTGGACAAAACATTCAGGCCCAGCCGTCAAAGTCTTCGAAGAAAAAGAAGAAGACCAAAAAGCCCGCGCAGTTTGATGACAAGCGCACGGATCTGCAAAAGCATATTGACGCGCTGGAGAAATATAACCAGAAGGCGCGAACCCCGGTAACACCCCAAAAATTTCTCAACAATATCCTTGAGAGCGAAGATAACGACAATAATGACGGGGATGACTCGTCAGAAGAATCTGAGGACTATGTGGCAAGTTGCCACATGGTCTTTCATTCGGCGTTAACTAACGAAGAAGCTCACTCGGCGATAGAAGACAGCATTAAAGAGCTGGGGGTAGGATCGAAGCCAAAACCCTTGGAACCGTCTGACGAGATGATCGACTTGCTACTGAACGAAACCCGTCAGAAAAGCAAAGCCGATCGAGAGCGCGAACTGGCTATATTCGAAAAAGCCAAATGCCGACGACTGAATGAAAAGGTCAAGGCATCCCAACCGGATCGAAGCATCCCTATCGTCAGCTAAAGCAAGCTTAAAGTAAGGAAATGATTCGCTAGAGCCCTGTCAATAGGAATGAAGTTGCCCTCTTTCAGAAGAAATTCTCCTGGCAGTATACATCTTGATGAAGCGGATATACATCCTAACTTCTGCTTATACCATCAGAGGATTGCACACCCTACCGAGGAGTGCATAGCCTTTAAAAACTGGTGGCAGGGATATGTTGTCCACCGACAACGCGTTCAACGAGTGAAGCGCGAGGCTCGTCGGGAACAGAAAAGCATGACAGATGAGCGCAAAAGAGCTGCTGGCAACTGTCATATAGTCGACACCAAGGAATCGTGAGTTATCACCTTTGGAAGCGACTCTAACAAAGAAATCGCCCTCAGCCCTCTCTTCAAGGAATCCACCTCCAACACAAAAGATGTGAAGATTTGCGAGAAAATCTAGCCGCGTAATCGTACGTTGCCCGAAAAATCTCGAACCTATGAACAAATGACCGAAACATCTTTAAACTACTACCAACCCGCGACATCCTCAGGCTAACGTGGTAAAAAAACGGTACGTTCATAAGCAAGATGGGCATGGATGAAAACCCGAAAAGGCTCCGTGAGTAAAAACAGCAGGGCTACCGGCGAGTTTGTGAAAACCCGAAAGGGCGCAATCTCGTTAAAAGACACTTGCAAGGTCCTCTCGACCTTGTAAGGAGAAAACTACCAGCGTAAGATCCTTACAACTTACGAAGGGAAGCAACACTCTTAGGGATCCTCACGATTCCTAAGGAGAAAATACACTTACGAGATCCTCACGACTCGTAATTCCCCCTATGAGACCCTCATGGCTCACAGGATTCAAAAGCCTTAAGCTACAGGGATCTGAACCTGTTCTTAAGCCATCACAATCTCCAATGCTGCCCTACAAGTGGTTCAATACTGACCCTTGTATACAATCTACGGGCACGAATAAACATTTCCCTAACAGAGTGCCACCAGGGGCTAGGGATATGCTCACACGGTGAACAAACACTTGTAGGTCCTCTCGACTTGCAAGGAGAAAACACTCTTATAAGATCCTTACGACTTATAAGAGAACACACACTTAGGAATCCTCACGATTCCTAAGGAGAAAAAGTACCTACGAGATCCTCACGACTCGTAGGGAGAAACACCTTTATGAGACCCTTACGTCTCATGAAGTCAAAAGCCTTAGTCGACGGGATCCTAACCCTGTTTGCTAAGCTACCTTTGTTCGACATTGACAGAGGAAAATGATGATTCGCTCCTGGCAATATCCCAGTTGTAGCGATGCTGATGCTTAAATCAGTATCAAATTCCAAGACCATTCATGGAAAATGATGATTCGCTCCTGGCAATATTCCAGTCGCAGCGATGCTGGTGCTGAGATTGACACCAGATTCCAAGTTCCATACTCGCGATAAAAAATCAGCGAGCCAAAAATTCATATGAAATAGCCGAAATGATGGGGCAACTTGCAACGAAATCAGCAAGTAAAAATATATGCATACAAAAACAGCCGAAATGATTGGGTAACTCGCAATAAAAAGCAGCGAGTAAAAAGAAAAATAACCGAAATGATTGGGCACCGCGAAAAATAGCCGAAATGATTGGGCAATCGTGATTTTCGCGATATAAAAAGCTAAAATGATAGAGCATCGCGGAAAGAATTAAAAAAAATGAAAGAATAAAACTTTTGCCCAGTAGGTGAGGTCACATTGACTCCTGTATACAATCCATGAGCACAAACAAGAAGGGAACCATATCGTCCCACCAGGCTTTGTCGAAGCGAAGCTGTAACCTTTCGAAAATCGTTTAGGCAGTTTTTCGGTAATCGGCTAATTTTTCGGCTTTTTCCGTAAAAAGTCAAAATAGATATTTTTCATTATAGACTTAATTTTACAAAATTTAGATAAGATATTACTATAATTTTGTCACTAAAATGTCACTTATAATTTTCTAGTTAAATAAATTTTTTTTCGTAATTAATTATTTTTTTATTATTTTAAGCTTTTAAAAATACATTAAATTAGTGATAAATACAAATTTAATTAGGTAAATTTCATAATTAGGAATCTTTATAAGCTAAAATATGGTGTTAATAAAATTATATCATGACTTGCAAACTTTTGGTTTTAGGGTTGGAAATTTAATGAAAAAAAGATGTAAAATAAGGTTTTTTTTGTAAAATGTTGATATGAAAGTATTAAATGAGAACATGGGGTGTTTTTGGACCTAGAAACTTCTTCAAAAATCCCACAACACCTCTCTCTACCTGCTGGCCGAACCTCCCTGCAGAAATTCCCTCATCTTCTCACTTCATTTTGCTTCATTTTTCATGTTAGAATTCATAGAAAATTCACAAATTTCCGTCTCAATTCAAAGCAAAACTCTAATCCACTCTCTCCTCAAGCCATATTAGTTCAAAACTTGAAGAAAGGAGACTTCTTTGGTGGTTTGTGCAAGCTAGGGTTCAATCTTGTGAGGTGAAGATTCTAATCTTTTTGTTAACTTGTAGTTTAAATATGCTAGAATTGAAATTTGAAGTATTAGTTTAGTAGTAAATGTTTGTTTAGGAAAATCAAGAGAAGGATTTGATTTTAAATTAGGGTTTGTAGCATGGTGGTTGGATTTAAGTTGGGGTTTGGTTATCTAATTGATTGGAGTGGTTAATTGTGTAGTGTTATGCTCGCTAAATCGACAAAATTGCGATGTTTGTATCGAATCGGTAAGCAAATTGCTTACTAGATTTTTATAAAAATTAGAATGCGATCAAATTGCGTTATGTTAGCGATATAATTAGCTTCGTATAGGACTATTATAGTGCGCGAACGCGGGGTTTTGTCTAGCCGGGTTTTAGTTTTGTCGATTTCCCCGAAATGACGATTCTAGTTAAAGATTAGCGATTTTCGTGCGTTTTCCCACGCACCGAGTGCATGCTATGTTTAATTCGAGAGAGTCGATAATTGTATATTGTGACTTGCATCGTTTTAGGTTTTGTAATCTTATGCTTGGTGTTGTGCAAATATAGGATCGGTCGGGGAAATATCGGACACGGCGCGTAAAGGCAAGGCGGTGGCCGGATCGGATTAGCGGGGATTTCAGGTGAGTAGATGTGTTCATCTATGGGGGAATCGTCTGGATGGCGCGATGCGCCCCCCAGTTAGGATTACCCTACTTTTTGCAAGATTCATATTGTTAGCTAGCTTATCCATTCATGTACACTACATACCCTTATAGCGAACAGTATATTAGATTGCATGGACATTCATCTATACTTATGCGATATCACTTCGTAGGACACGAACACCATTACCATTGGCATCTGTTGCACGCGCACTATTTATGTGACACACACGCCTTTGGTAATTGCCATGCCACGTGCACTATAGAACCTGTTTATCATAATATCGCCACTTGCATTCATACTTGATATATGAAATTGCATAGCATACGTATACCTCGCATCATCATCATATTTATATAGATTTCTAGCAAAATTCACATCGTATGCATTGATATCATAGACATTTATCATATATAACAGGTGGACATTATGATTTTCTTGAGGATTTCAGTATTGCTGCGATTTCTGGATTTTTGGGGAAAACCGCAAGAATTTAACAAAACCTTATATTTATCATTTTCAAAACAAAGTTGCGGTTTTCTCGTGATGTATGTGTCGTCCACCATGAGTTTTCATATTTTCTGTTGGATTTCGAGACCCGATTCGAGGAGTGGATGAACCGTCTCGGGTACATGGTGGGCCCGGTATGGTACCCCGGGGCAAGAAGATCGAGTTGTAGACGATGAGCCTGGCAGGGGAAGACTACCTACCGGTGATGTCTGGCGCGGCGGATATCAGGAGGATACCGACCGTTGTCGTGAGATTTATGATATGGGCCGATCCGGATTGACGGAGCCCGATATTGAGACAGATATGATTCCTATTTGGTGTCGATGCTTGACACGGGTGTTCAGATGATTTCTTGATGGTACTTAGCTATTATACAGATATTCATTTTCTAAAGTTAAGAACGCAGTACCCTTAGCATTTAAAACACTTAAAGAGTTAGAAATGACATTGCATACATGTGCATGCATACTAGAGCTATTATATCACATATGGACATGCATGTTGTGGTGCATTGCGTGCTTTCTTACGATTGCCTTATTAGATGTTATATTTACTCACGAGCTGGCAACTCACCCCCGTTGTGCCACAGTGTCTTGCAGGTCGGACTCATCAGTCTTGTAGCAGCGGCTATCTTATCATCAGCTCCTTTTGCTCAGACTTGCGACATCGCCCGTAGGTGGGTTGCGGGCACACTTTATTTCTTTTGCTTTATCATTGTATCTAGTATTCTCCATCTACCACTTTATATTGTATATGCGACCTAGTGATGAGACTGAGAGATTGTATATATATATGGTTTCTTTTGGGTCGAGCTCACTTGAGCCGGCGTTGTGTTTTCTGATATTTTGCGTTTCTTTATGCTCTTTTCTTGATATTATTATTATATTGCATGTGGTTGTGATCCGCCTTGGGCGAAGAGCTAGCTCCCGCTTGGGGATGCCATTTTTATGATTACAGGTTTATTATCTTGTTGTACCCATTTTGGGGGATAGAAAATACAGGGGATACTCTGCCGAAATTTTCAGAAATTTATGACGTTTTTAAAAAGGGATTCTTTGTAACTTAATTGATTTGAAAATCGTTTTCATTAAAGGTTTTCCTTCACTCTCTTTTGATTTTGGTTTAGATTTTTCTGGGCTTTGGCTGACCTAGGTTACGGTACGCCTTTAGACGTCTCGTAATCTAAGTGCCGGTCACGTTCCGTACTTTCGGGTCGTGACAAAGTTGGTATCAGAGCGTAGGTTTTACCTTTCTGAGTGTAGGACGACCTTGGTAGATGGAGTAGGTGACTTAAGCAGAGTGGCGTACCGTGGGTATGATCCGCGGCATACTTACGATACGGTACTCCGTCTAAGTAACCTTAGGACATAATTGCTTGTATTTCCTTTCTTGATTCCTTGCATTCCTTGATTCAATTGCAATGTCCTTATCAGTCCTGTTTCTTATTCCAGCTTCGATGCCGCCAAAGACTACGAGAGCTCAGCGGGCTGCCGCTAGGGATGAGATTCGGGCGGGCCCGTCTGAGGCGAGGATCGAGCGGGATGATACGCCTGTCCCTCAGGGTCATACCGATCCGCCTTATCCAGACCGTATTGCCAGATTAGAGGCCGGCATGCAAGAGTTGCGGCAGATGATGGGATCTTTAGTTGAGTCCAGCCGGGCACAGAGATCCGAGGACGTTCCTTCCACCGCACAGACCACGATCGTACCTGCTGCACAGATGGTCACTCCTGCTGCTACTACGGAGACTATCCCTGTTTCACTACAGGAGTTCATGAGATTGAGACCTCCAGCTTTTACCGGTACGGATGCGACAAAGGACCCACAGGCATTTCTTGATAGGATGGCTCGGATTTGCCGTTCGTTGAGGTGTTCTAATGATAGATTGGTAGAGTTTGCGAGTTTTCGTCTGGAGGGTCTTGCCCAGACATGGTACGATTCAGTAGAGAGAGGCCGAGCTGCAGGTCTACCTTCTATGACCTGGGATGAGTTTACAGCTGCATTTCTTGCCCGTTTTCTTCCGGAGAGTGTCCGAGATGCTCGAGCCCGTAGTTTTGAGTCTTTGCGCAAGACTCCTGGGATAACGGTGTCGGAGTATGATATACAGTTTACCCAGTTGTCTCGATATGCTCCGTACCTAGTAGACACAGAAGAGAAGAGAATAAAGAGGTTTGTGCGAGGGCTTGATACACAGCTATTCCTTGCCATCGGCACCCAGCACTTTGATACATACGCAGCCGCGATGGATGCAGCCTTACTTTTGGAGGAGAGTATTTCTGAGACTCCGGTCGTTTCTGGGCCGAAGAGGATCCGTACTGATACGCCAGCTCAGCGGCAGATGGGCAGACATCGTGATAGATTATTTCCGGGAGATGGTGGAGGTAGAGGATTGAGACGAGGTCAGTTATTTGGTTCATATCCACAGACCCAGCAGTAGTCTTCAGGATGTTTTCGGTGTGGGAGTCAGTACCACCGTGTCAGAGACTGTACCATGGGACGCCAGGGCGTGGCGACAGTCCCGCATATGACTTTACCACCCTCACCACCTTCTCAGAGAGCTTTACTTCCTACTCCTGATGATGCTTCACGCCAGCCAGATGCTTCTAGAGGCCGTGGGCGTGGCGGTCCAGTTCAGAGAGGACGAGGCGACAGAGGCAGAGGCAGAGGCAGAGGCCGAGGCAGAGGACAGCCAGCTATTAGTGGTGGACAGGTCCGAGTGTTCGCGTTGACTCCTCAGGATGCACAGGCATCCAATGCCGTCGTGACAGGTACTCTGCCAGTATGTTCTTTTGATGCACGGGTATTATTTGATCCAGGCTCCACACATTCCTATGTATCCACGTATTTTGCACCGAGGTTGGGCCGAGAGTCTTCTCCGTTAGATCAGCCGCTTGTCATTATTACCCCGGTAGGCGAGTCTTTTGTTGCCCGTTTTGTGTACCGATCGTGTTCCGTTCGTATCGGGGAGAGAGATTCTTCAGTTGATTTGATTCTCCTCGATATGCTAGACTTTGACGTTCTTCTTGGTATGGACTGGCTAGCCACCTGTTATGTATCCGTGGACTGCCGTGAGAAAGCAGTCAGATTCAGTTTTCCTGGTGAGCCGGTTCTTATTATTCAGGGAGATCGTAGTGCTACCCTTCCCAGCTTGATTTCTTCTCTTCGCGCTGGTCAGCTCTTAAGGAAAGGGTGTCAGGGATTCTTAGCCTATATTTATGATACTCGCTCCACAGAGGTTCCGTTGGACCAGGTCCCTGTTGTGAGAGAGTTTCCTGATGTATTTCCTGACGAGCTGCCTGGTCTGCCACCGGAGCACGAGATTGAGTTCTGTATTGACTTGATCCCCGGCACGGGGCCTATTTCTATACCTCCTTATCGGATGGCCCCGGCAGAACTGAGAGAGCTAAAGGATCAGTTACAGGACTTGCTGGACAAAGGGCTTATCCGACCGAGTGTGTCACCTTGGGGTGCTCCCGTCCTGTTTGTTAAGAAGAAGGACGGAAGTATGCGTTTATGCATTGATTATCGTCAGCTGAACCGGGTTACTGTGCGGAACAGATATCCCCTACCCCGCATTGATGACTTATTTGATCAGCTCCAGGGTGCAGGGTTCTTCTCGAAGGTTGATTTACGGTCAGGTTATCACCAGTTGCGGGTTCGGAAGGAGGATATTCCGAAGACCGCCTTCCATACTCGATATGGTCATTATGAGTTCCTGGTGATGTCGTTCGGGCT
Organism: Agapanthus africanus; assembly: GCA_030015575.1. Taxonomy (NCBI): domain Eukaryota; kingdom Viridiplantae; phylum Streptophyta; class Magnoliopsida; order Asparagales; family Amaryllidaceae; genus Agapanthus; species Agapanthus africanus. The sequence goes on along the minus strand of CM057339.1, from coordinate 77,957,971 downwards.
CACCAATACCCCGGCAGCATTTATGGATTTGATGAACCGTGTATTCAGGCCGTATCTCGATCAGTTCATTATTGTGTTCATTGACGACATCTTGGTTTATTCTCGGAGCCGGGAGGAGCATGAGCAGCACTTACGTATCACATTACAGACTTTGAGGGAGCATCAGCTGTTCGCCAAATTCTCCAAGTGCGCATTCTGGCTAGACAGTGTCGAATTCTTGGGTCATGTGATGACGAGAGATGGTATTTGTGTGGACCCGAAGAAGATCGAGGCAGTTCAGCGTTGGCCTAGACCAGTATCAGTTACAGAGGTTCGCAGCTTTCTAGGTCTGGCCGGCTATTATCGACGTTTTGTCCAGGATTTCTCCTGCATTGCTGCACCGTTGACCGGGTTGACCCGGAAGGGGGTTCCTTTTGATTGGACCTAGGCATGTGAGGATAGTTTCCAGCAGCTGAAGACTCGTCTGACTACTGCACCAGTGTTAGCATTGCCTTCAGGATCAGGCGGGTTCGAGGTATATTGTGATGCTTCTCGAGTGGGGCTGTGCTGTGTATTGATGCAGCACAATAGAGTTATTGCGTATGCTTCTCGGCAGCTGAGGAAACACGAGCAGAACTATCCCACACATGATTTAGAGACGGCTGCAGTGGTATTTGCACTTAAGATCTGGAGACATTACCTATACGGTGAGTCGTGCCAGATATTCACTGACCACAAGAGTTTGAAGTATATCTTCCAGCAGCGAGACCTGAACCTGAGACAGCGCCGATGGATGGAGTTGGTGAAGGATTATGACTGCGAGATTCTATACCATCCGGGCAAGGCGAATGTGGTGGCAGATGCTTTGAGTAGGAGGCCCGGAGGTAGCTTATCTTGTTTGAGCGCAGTGCAGATGCAGTCGACGGCGGATTGGCAGGTGTTATGTGATAGCAGAGTGCAGTTCGAGTTTACTCCTACGGGGGGACAGCTGGCCCATTTCAGAGCACGCCCACAGTTACTTGACCGTATCCGCGAGGCTCAGTCCGGCGATGCCCGTATATTAGAGATTATTGAGCAGATTCGGCAGGGCAGAGTTTCCGAGATCGTGATGGATGATCAGGGGATACTTCAATTTGGGACTCGACTGTGCATGCCAGATTCAGAGGGACTGAGGCGTGATATTCTCGAGGAGGCACATAGATCAGTATACAGTGTGCATCCAGGTTCCACCAAGATGTACCGTGATTTGAGAGAGGTTTACTGGTGGGACGGGATGAAGAAGAATATTACAGACTTTGTGTCGAGATGCCTGACTTGTCAGCAAGTCAAGGCCGAGCACAAGAGGCCAGCCGGGGAGTTATAGCCTTTGCCCATCCCTGAGTGGAAGTGGGAGCAGGTCTCCATGGACTTCATTGTGGGTCTACCCAGGACCAGTCGAGGGTATGACTCTATTTGGGTGATTGTGGATCGACTGACGAAAGCGGCTCACTTTCTGCCAGTGAAGACCACTTTTGGATTTTCTCAGTACGCCCAGGTTTATATTGATGAGATAGTGCGACTGCATGGTGTTCCGACTTGCATCGTGTCCGACCGGGGCACCCAGTTTACCAGCCGATTGTGGCAGAAACTCCAGGAAGCTTTGGGCACCCGATTGAGTTTTAGCACAGCCTTTCATCCGCAAACTGACGGTCAGTCGGAGCGTACTATTCAGACTCTTGAGGACATGCTCAGAGCTTGTGTTTTAGATTTCGGTGGTAGCTGGGATCGTCATTTTCCTTTGATCGAGTTTTCCTACAATAATAGCTTCGAGGAGACGATTCAGATGGCACCTTTCGAGGCTTTATATGGGAGGAGATGTCGATCGCCTGTATGTTGGACAGAGCTCAGGGAGAGCAGTATTTTAGGGCCGCAGATCGTACAGGAGACGACCGAGAAGATACAGCTGATTCGGGACAGGATGAGAGCGGCTTAGAGCAGGCAAAAATCATATGCTGACAAGCGTCGTCGCCGACTCGAGTTCGCTGTTGGCGATCATGTTTTCCTGAAGGTCTCTCCGATGAAAGGTGTGATGAGATTTGGGCAGAAAGGGAAACTGAGTCCTAGATATGTTGGTCCTTTCGAGATCCTAGAGCGTGTTGGTCCAGTCGCTTATCGGTTAGCTCTTCCGCCCAGCTTCCCCGATGTTCACCCCGTATTCCATGTCTCGATGCTCCGCAAGTACCTTCATGATCCTTCCCAGGCGATTCAGCACCAGACGATCCAGCTAGAGCGTGATCTTTCTTTCACCGAGCAGCCGGTGGTCATCTTGGATCGGCAGGTGAACAAATTGAGGTCGAAGGTCATACCGTCCGTCAAGGTCCTTTGGCGTGGCCCGAACAGCGAGGAGGTCACCTGGGAGACCGAGGTCGAGATGAGGAAGAGATATCCCCATCTTTTTGAAGGTACGCATAGTTAAATTCTAAATTCGGGGACCGAATTTCTTTAAGGGGGGAAGATTGTAACCCTTCGAAAATCGTTTAGGCAGTTTTTCGGTAATCGGCTAATTTTTCGGCTTTTTCCGTAAAAAGTCAAAATAGATATTTTTCATTATAGACTTAATTATACAAAATTTAGATAAGATATTACTATAATTTTGTCACTAAAATGTCACTTATAATTTTCTAGTTAAATAAAAAAAAATTCGTAATTAATTATTTTTTTTATTATTTTAAGCTTTTAAAAATACATTAAATTAGTGATAAATACAAATTTAATTAGGTAAATTTCATAATTAGGAATCTTTATAAGATAAAATATGGTGTTAATAAAATTATATCATGACTTGCAAACTTTTGGCTTTAGGGTTGGAAATTTAATGAAAAAAAGATGTAAAATAAGGTTTTTTTGTAAAATGTTGATATGAAAGCATTAAATGAGAACATGGGGTGTTTTTGGACCTAGAAACTTCTTCAAAAATCCCACAACACCTCTCTCTACCTGCTGGCCAAACCTCCCTGCAGAAATTCCCTCATCTTCTCACTTCATTTTGCTTCATTTTTCATGTTAGAATTCATAGAAAATTCACAAATTTCCATCTCAATTCAAAGCAAAACCCTAATCCACTCTCTCCTCAAGCCATATTAGTTCAAAACTTGAAGAAAGGAGACTTCTTTGGTGGTTTGTGCAAGCTAGGGTTCAATCTTGTGAGGTGAAGATTCTAATCTTTTTGTTAACTTGTAGTTTAAATATGCTAGAATTGAAATTTGAAGTATTAGTTTAGTAGTAAATGTTTGTTTAGGAAAATCAAGAGAAGGATTTGATTTTAAATTAGGGTTTGTAGCATGGTGGTTGGATTTAAGTTGGGGTTTGGTTATCTAATTGATTGGAGTGGTTAATTGTGTAGTGTTATGCTCGCTAAATCGACAAAATTGCGATGTTTGTATCGAATCGGTAAGCAAATTGCTTACTAGATTTTTATAAAAATTAGAATGCGATCAAATTGCGTTATGTTAGCGATATAATTAGCTTCGTATAGGACTATTAGAGTGCGCGAACGCGGGGTTTTGTCTAGCCGGGTTTTAGTTTTGTCGATTTCCCCGAAATGACGATTCTAGTTAAAGATTAGCGATTTTCGTGCGTTTTCCCGCGCACCGAGTGCATGCTATGTTTAATTCGAGAGCGTCGATAATTGTATATTGTGATTTGCATCATTTTAGGTTTTGTAATCTTATGCTTGGTGTTGTGCAAATATAGGATCGGTCGGGGAAACATCGGACACGGCGCGTAAAGGCAAGGCGGTGGCCGGATCGGATTAGCGGGGATTTCAGGTGAGTAAATGTATTCATCTATGGGGGAATCGTCTGGATGGCGCGATGCGCCCCCCAGTTAGGATTACCCTACTTTTTGCAAGATTCATATTGTTAGCTAGCTTATCCATTCATGTACACTGCATACCCTTATAGCGAACAGTATATTAGATTGCATGGACATTCATCTATACTTATGCGATATCACTTCGTAGGACACGAACACCATTACCATTGGCATCTGTTGCACGCGCACTATTCATGTGACACACACGCCTTTGGTAATTGCCATGCCACGTGCACTATAGAACCTGTTTATCATAATATCGCCACTTGCATTCATACTTGATATATGAAATTGCATAGCATACGTATACCTCGCATCATCATCATATTTATATAGATTTCTAGCAAAATTCACATCGTATGCATTGATATCATAGACATTTATCATATATAACATGTGGACATTATGATTTTCTTGAGGATTTCAGTATTGCTGCGATTTCTGGATTTTTGGGGAAAACCGCAAGAATTTAACAAAACCTTATATTTATCATTTTCAAAACAAAGTTGCGGTTTTCTCGTGATGTATGTGTCGTCCACCATGAGTTTTCATATTTTCTGTTGGATTTCGAGACCCGATTCGAGGAGTGGATGAACCGTCTCGGGTACATGGTGGGCCCGGTATGGTATCCCGGGGCAAGAAGATCGAGTTGTAGACGATGAGCCTGGCAGGGGAAGACTACCTACCGGTGATGTATGGCGCGGCGGATATCCGGAGGATACCGACCGTTGTCGTGAGATTTATGAAATGGGCCGATCCGGATTGACGGAGCCCGATATTGAGACAGATATGATTCCTATTTGGTGTCGATGCTTGACACGGGTGTTCAGATGATTTCTTGATGGTACTTAGCTATTATACAGATATTCATTTTCTAAAGTTAAGAACGCAGTACCCTTAGCATTTAAAACACTTAAAGAGTTAGAAATGACATTGCATACATGTGCATGCATACTAGAGCTATTATATCATATATGGACAAGCATGTTGTGGTGCATTGCGTGCTTTCTTACGATTGCCTTATTAGATGTTATATTTACTCACGAGCTGGCAACTCACCCCCGTTGTGCCACAGTGTCTTGCAGGTCGGACTCATCAGTCTTGTAGCAGCGGCTATCTTATCATCAGCTCCTTTTGCTCAGACTCGCGACATCGCCCGTAGGTGGGTTGCGGGCACACTTTATTTCTTTTGCTTTATCATTGTATCTAGTATTCTCCATCTACCACTTTATATTATATATGCGACCTAGTGATGAGACTGAGAGATTGTATATATATGTGGTTTCTTTTGGATCGAGCTCACTTGAGCCGGCGTTGTGTTTTCTGATATTTTGCGTTTCTTTATGCTCTTTTCTTGATATTACTATTATATTGCATGTGGTTGTGATCCGCCTTGGGCGAAGAGCTAGCTCCCGCTTGGGGATGCCATTTTTATGATTACAGGTTTATTATCTTGTTGTACCCATTTTGGGGTATAGAAAATACAGGGGAGACTCTGCCGAAATTTTCAGAAATTTATGACGTTTTTAAAAAGGGATTCTTTGCAACTTAATTGATTTGAAAATCATTTTCACTAAAGGTTTTCCTTCACTCTCTTTTGATTTTGGTTTAGATTTTTCTGGGCTTTGGCTGACCTAGGTTACGGTACGCCTTTAGATGTCTCGTAATCTAAGTGCCGGTCACGTTCCGTACTTTCGGGTCGTGACAGAAGCCAAATCTCGACGGTTCACAGACAGCCTAGAGACTACCCCGGAACCATGGCAAAGTCCCCTAGTTCGTAATCTCGATTGTTCACAAACAGCCTAGAGATCACCAACGGCGTTTTTTCTTACTCCAGCAGGATGCAGATGCGATGTCAACAAACGATCCCAGGGTCAAAACAACGGAACCATGGCAAAGTCCCCTAGTTCCAAATCTCGATAGTTCACAGACAACCTAGAGATCACCAATGGTGTTTCTCCTCACTTCAACCAGATGCAGACGTGACGTCAACAACCGACCTCAGAGTCGCAACGAAACGGAGCCATGGCAAAGTCCCTAGTTCCAAATCTCAATGGCCACATCTACGGCCCAAAGACCAACAACGGTGTGCCTCCTCATTCCAGCAGGACACAGATGCTACACCATCAATCGGAGCCACGGCAAAGTCTCCAGTTCCAAGACTCTACGGTTCAAAGACAATCTGGAGTCAACCAATGACCTCCCTGTCGGATCAACACTCCATCTCGCAAACAAGTCAACCAACTCTGAGGAAATCAGTGTCCTTGGCAAAAACCTCGATTCAGGGAAATCAGCGTCCTTGACGAGAGCACCTCGATTCGCGTCGACCCGCAGAGATATCAGTGTCTTTGCAGGAATACCTCGATTCGTTTCAACTCCGAGGAAATCGGTGTCCTTGGCAATACCTCGACTCAGGGAAATCAGTGTCCTTAATGAGAGCATCTCGATTCACGTCGACCTGCAGAGAAATCAGCGTCTTTGCAGGAATACCTCGATTCGTCTCAACTCCGAGGAAATTAATGTCCTTAGCAAAAACCTCGATTCAGGGAAATCAGCGTCCTTGACGAGAGCACCTCGATTCGTGTCGACCCGCAGAGAAATCAGTGTCTTTGCAGAAATAACTCGATTCGTCTCAACCCCAGGGAAATCAGTGTCTTTGGTAAAACCTCGATTCAGGAAAATCAGCGTCCTTGACGAGAGCATCTCGATTCGCGTCGACCCGCAGAGAAATCAGTGTATTTGCAGGAATACCTTGATTCGTATCAACCCCAGGGAAATCAGTGTCCTTGGCAAAAATCTTGATTCAGGGAAATCAGCATCCTTGACGAGAGCATCTTGATTCGCATCGACCTGCAGAGAAATCAGCGTCTTTGCAGGAATACCTCGATTCGTTTCAACTCCGAGAAAATCAGTGTCCTTGGCAAAAACCTCGATTCAGGGAAATCAGCGTCCTTGACGAGAGCACTTCGATTCGCGTCGACCCGTAGAGAAATCAGTGTCTTTGCAGGAATACCTCGATTCTTCTTAACCCCAGGGAAATCAGTGTCCTTGGCAACTTCCTCAATTCAGGGAAATCAGCGTCCTTGACGAGAGCATCTCGATTCGCATCAATCCGCAGAGAAATCAACGTCTTTGCAGGAATACCTCGATTCGTTTCAACTCCGAGGAAATCAGTATCTTTGGCAAAAACCTCGATTTAGGGAAACCAGCATCCTTGGCGAGAGCATCTCGATTCGCATTGACCCGCAGAGAAATCGGCATCTTTGCAGGAATACCTCGATTCGTTTCAACCCAAGGGAAATCAGTGTCCTTGGCAACCTCCTCGATTCAGGGAAATCAGCGTCCTTGACGAGAGCATCTATATTCGCGTCGACTCGCAGAGAAATCAGCGTATTTGCAAGAATACCTAGATTTGTCTCAACCCCAGGGAAATCAGTGTCCTTGGCAACCTTCTCGATTCAGGGAAATCAGCGTCCTTGACGAGAGCATCTCGATTCACATCGACCCGCAGAGAAATCAGCGTCTTTGCTGGAATACCTCGATTCGTCTCAACCCCAGGGAAATCAGTGTCCTTGGCAACCACCTCGATTCAGGGAAATCAGCGTCCTTGACGAGAGTATCTCGATTCACGTCGACCCGCAGAGAAATCAACATCTTTGCAGGAATACCTCGATTCGTCTCAACCCCAGGGAAATCAATGTCCTTGGCAACCTCCTCGATTCAGGGAAATCAGCGTCCTTGACGAGAGCATCTCGATTCGCATCGACTCGCAGAGAAATCAGCATCTTTGCAGGAATATCTCGATTCGTCTCGACCCCCAGGGAAATCAGTGTCCTTGGCAACCTCCTCGATTCAGGGACATTAGCATCCTTGACGAGAGCATCTCGATTTGCGTCGACCCGCAGAGAAATCAGCGTCTTTGCAGGAATACCTCGATTATTCTCTACCCCAGGGAAATCAGTGTCCTTGGCAACCTCTTCGATTCAGGAAAATCAGCGTCCTTGACGAGAGCATCTCGATTCGCGTCGACCCGCAGAGAAATCGGCGTCTTTGCAGGAATATCTCGATTCGTCTTAACCCCATGGAAATCAGTGTCCTTGGCAACCTCCGCGATTCAGGGAAATTAGCGTCCTTGACGAGAGCATCTCGATTCGCGTCGACCCAAAGAGAAATCAGCGTCTTTGCAGGAATACCTCGATTCGTCTCAACCCCAGGGAAATCAGTGTCCTTGGCAACCTCATCGATTCAGAGAAATTAGCGTCCTTGACGAGAGCATCTCGATTCACGTCGACCCGCAGAGAAATCAGCGTCTTTGCAGGAATACCTCGATTCGTCTCAACTCTGAGGAAATCAGTGTCCTTGGCAAAAACCTCGATTCAGAGAAATCAGCGTCCTTGGCGAGAGCATCTCGATTCGCGTCGACCCACAAGGAAATCAGTGTCATTGCAGGAATACCTCGATTCGTCTTAACTCCGAGGAAATTAGTGTCCTTGGCAAATACCTCGATTCAGGAAAATCAGCGTCCTTGATGAGAACATCTCGATTCGCGCCGACCCGCAGAGAAATCAGTGTCTCTGCAGGATATACAACGTCAACAAAGCGGAGCCGCGACAAAGTTCCCAATTCCATGACTCGGCGGTGCACAGACAACCCAAAGTCAACCCTCGACCTCCCTGTTGAAGCAATGCTTTGACTCGGGAGTAGGTCAACTCATCAATCACTTACGAGTCCTCTCGACTTGTAAAGAAGAAAGTTCTCTTGTGAGATCCTTACGACTCTCAAGAGAAAACACACTTAGGAATCTACACGATTCCTAAGGAGAAAATACACCTACGAGATCCTCTCGACTCGCAGGGAGAAAAAAATCTTTATGAGACCCTCACGGCTCATAAAGTTGAAAAGTCTTAGGCAGCAGATCTGAACCTGTTTCCTAAGCCATCGCTTCTTATCTCGATTCAGGGAAATCAACGTCCTTGGCAAGAATCTCTCAATTCGTTTCGACCCGCAAGGAAATCAGTGTCTTTGCAAGAATCTCTCGATTCGTCTCAACTTGGGGGGAAATTAGTGTCCCTACGCATAAAGAAAATTCTCTTGCGGGATCCTTATGATTCTCAGGAGAAAACGCACTTAGGAGTCCTTACGACTCCTAAGAAGAAAAAAAACCTATGAGATCCTCACGACTCGTAGGGAGAGAAGTCTTTGTGAGACCCTCACGACTCATAAAGTTGGAAAGTCTTAGGAAACAGATCCTAACCCTGTTTTCTAAGTCATCGCTACCTTATAAAGAGTTCAAGATGAACTGTTATTTACCATCTATGGGCCACACTTGCCAAAGCTACATGCCACTGAAATGGAGAAGTTACTCATGAGCATATAAACTACTTCACGCCAGAGTAAAACATAAAGAAATAGAAGGGTGCGGCTCATGGAGTTGAGGGTTTGCAACTATATCCCTTAAGAGTCGAGATTTGAGTCAATGATAAATAACGACGCTTGTGTCCGCTCGTTATCTTCTCAGATCAAGATCCTGAAAATTATATACCAACCCGAAACTGGTCATACGCTATGATTACTCTACACTACTTCACCCACGTATATACTTACGTGGGCAAATTAGTGGGGGGCATTTGTTCCCGCCAAAAATTTCTGCGCAAAAGAGCCCAAGGTATCAAATGGCAGCGATACGCTTAAGAAAATGCGAACCAGTATTTTCCGAGCTGTATTTTGACAAACTCCCGAATGAGAACAACTAAATTCTGATGGTATCGAAAGTGTCTCGAAAAATCCTTCGATTTGATATATTATGGGCCTCATAATTCATCCGGGATAAAAAATTATGAGACATCACGTGCCCACACGTGACCGGGCATCACGTGCCCACATGTGACCGGGCATCACGTGCAGACACGTGACCATTTACAGGCAAAGCCTGTAGGCACTGAATAAAATAAATAATTGAAAATAATTAATCGGTGGGGTCACATGCCAACACATGATGGGCCTTTAAACCCCCTGAAAAGAATTAAAAGTATAATAAAACAGCAAGGATAAACCCCAATGGGGCATCACGTGCCCACACGTGACCAAGGGTCACGTGCTGACACATGATGATTCCTGAGTTCTTTAAAATGACAGAATTAAATTCTGGTTAAAAAGCTTAAACAGTGGGGTCGCGTGCCCACACATGATAGGCATTTAAACCTTCTGAACTAATAGAATTAAATTCTAAATTAAAGGAAATCAAAAACCCTAATATTTCCCTAGATCTTTCCAAACAAAAAGATTGTGCTCTATAAAGTGGAGTACCGTTGGATTAAAAATCCAATGGTGATTAAAAATCACCAATTTATAGAAAGATTCTATATAAGGAAAGATTTCCCTGAAATTTGTCAGGAATAACAGATAAAAGATCCTTTGGATTAAAAATCCAATGGAGAATAAAATTCACCGAGTAATCTAAAAGATCATGTTGGTTATAAAACCAATTAAAATCTTTCAATGAAAGATTGACTAAACAAACTGATTATTTTCTTTCTCCTATAAATAGGAGCCAAAAAAAGAAGAGAGGGGATCTTGGATTTTTGGAGAAAAGCAACAACAGAGAGAAAAAAGAGAAGAGAATTTAATTCTTAAGAGAGAAAATAAGATCTTTTCAGAGAAAAGAAATCCTAGGTGAGAAAGGGGAAAGAGATCTAAGCTCCATAAAATAAAATAGAATTTAATTCTCAAATTTAAGAGTTTAACTCTTCTGAATAAGAACTTAGTTCTTCTTTTGGTTGAAGATTTGCAGAAGCAGATCTCCCCATAAGTTGAGAATTTAATTCTCATCGGGGAGATTCTGCCATGCAGATCCAAAACTTAGAGGGAGAATTGAGTTTAAGGAATTTAATTCCCCCAAATTCATGGGAATTTAATTCCTCAAAATGAAATTAGGGTTTAACCCTACATAAGAATTTAATTCATCCAAATTCACAGGAATTTAATTCCTCCAAATGAAATTAGGGTTTAACCCTACATAAGAATTTAATTCTTCCAAACACACAGGAATTTAATTCATCTAAACAGAATTAGGTTTTAACCCTATAAAAGAACCTAATTCTTAAAGCAAGAGACTTAAAGCTCTCCATGCACGTAGAGAACTTGGTCACGTGGTAACACGTGACCCTCATTTTCAATGAGTAGAAAAGAAAGAACAAGACTAGGTCACGTGCCCCCACGTGACCCTTAAACAGACTCCTCAAAATGAATAAAAAAACACAAAGCTTGGAGGCAATGCCTCACGTGCTCATACGTGACCCTCAAAAATGAAGGGAATAAAGCCAAAGCCAATACCGATTTTGGGCGCCCTCACGTGTCCCCACGTGACCCCTAATAAACACTTTGATAAATCAATGCATAGGTACCCATCACGTGCCCACACGTGATGGCCGTGAAGACTAAAAATGTTTAACACTTATCTGAATATTCTGAGAAAAAAATAAAGGAAGTCTGGCCCCATTTTCAGATGCCTCACGTGACCCCACGTGACCAATTCAATTTTAGTGTTTAACACTACTTTAAGCGCCTCGTCCTTAGTGCTTAACATTATTTTCAGCACATCACGTGGGAGCACGTGATCGCCAAATATCCTCTAGTGTTTAACACTATGTTAAAAACCAAGCTTGGCCTAAATTAGCTAAGTTTTCCAGAAGCAAATCTCCCCTTCAACTAGACCTCAAAATTGGTCAGTTCATATGATATGCAAAGTAAAGTCCAGAGCTATAATGAATGGCTAGTGCTCAGCCAAAGACAAAATGTTGTTAGAGCCTAGACCCCTGTTTAAGCATTGCTAAACAATGGGGGGCTGAACCCAGACAAATGTTCAACAGTCCAACAAAGGGCCAACATTTCAAATCTAATTGGACTTAGCATAAATTGGCCATAAGTCCTCAATTCAGATTTAACTGAGCCAATGTGCTCATAATCTAATTAATTGATCTTAGTTGCAAATTGGACTACAGATTTCCCAATCAACTTTGGTTCAAGGGTACATCTCTTCACTCCTTTGATATTTGTCGTTGTAATCTTTCAACGTCTTCAGAGAGGTGACGGGTCCCGATAACTAATCATTCCATGGACTGTGGGGTCCTTTTAAACCCATGGACTATGATGTCCTTAACCTCGGATTGTGGGGTCCCTTTAAACCCATGGACTATGATGTCCTTAACCTTGGACCACCATGTCCTTAAACTTGTAATCAACCGCAATGTCCCTAAACTAAACAATAGAGCCCGAATGCTCTTTTGTTGGATCTAAACGATCCCGTTAAGTTGATCTTAGTTTGAAATTAGACTAACGTATCCTTAATATACGTTTAAGTTGATCTTAGTCTCAAATGAGACTAACGTATTCTTAAACCCAACCCCAAACCCAAATCTAATAAGATACGGATTTGGACAAATCCACGCCCTACGGGCGACAGCATAAATTAGTCTCCGTATACAATCCACGGGTAACCAAAAACAAAACAAACACCCAAGACACGAAGTGACCATCTAGAGAAGGAGAAAGTTGCTACTGCGACGCGGTAGCGTAATTAACTGCAGGGGCTTGCGCCTGCAGGGAAGAGCATCCCCATAATCAAAAACCCCTCAAATGAGGGGGAATCTGATGAAGTCTGCTACATCGGCCGCATCCATTAAAACCTTTGATACACGGTATCATAAATCAATTTGGCATCTTCGGAGAGGTGGACGGATTGGACCAATTAGCACCTGCCCCCAAATTCAGGCAATACGGACCTACACGGTCGCGTCTCTATGTTTCGGAGGAGAACAAATCCATGGGCAACCAAAAACAAAACAAACACACACGACACGAAGTGACCATCTGGAGAAGGAGAAAGTGGTTACTGCGACGCGGTAGCGTAATTAACTGCAGGGGCTTGCGCCTGCAGGGAAGAGCATCCCCACAATCAAAAAACCCCTTAAGTGAGGGGGAATCTGATGAAGTCTGCTATATCGGCCGCATCCGTTTAAACCTTCGATACACGGTGTCATAAATCAACTTGGCATATTCGAAGAGGTGGATGGATAGCACCAATTAGCATTTGCCCTGAATTCAGGCAAGACGGACCTACGCGGTCCCGTCTCGCGTCTTTCAGTGGAGAACAGGGTACATTTCTTCATTCCTCTGATATTTGTCGTTGTAATCCTTCAACGTCTTCAGAGAGGTGACGTGTCCCGATAACCATACATTCTATGAACTATGATGTCCTTAACCTTGGACTGTGGGGTCCTTAAGCCCATGGACTATGATGTCCTTAACCTGAACTGTAGGGTCCCTTTAAACCCACGGACTATGATGTCCTTAACCTTGGACTGTGGGGTCCTTAAGCTCATAGACTATGATGTCCTTAACCTGGATTGTGGGCTCCCTTTAAGCCCACAGACTATGATGTTCTTAACATTGGACTGTGGGGTCCTTAAGCCCATGGACTATGATGTCCTTAAGTTCAGACTGTGGGGTCCTTAAGCCCATGGACCGAGATGTCCTTAAACTAACAATGGACCGAGATGTACTTAAACTAATACTGGACCGAGATGTCCTTAAACTAATATTGGACCGTAATGTCCTTAAACTAACAATGGACCGCAAAGTCCCTAAACTAAAGCAATAGAGTCAAATGCTCTTTTGTTGGATCTAAATGATCCCGTTAAGTTGATCTTAGTCTAAAATTAGACTAACGTGTCCTTAACAAACGTTAAATCGATCTTAGTCTAAAATTAGACTAACGTATCCTTAACAAACGTTTAAGTTGATCTTAGTCTCAAATGAGACTAACGTATCCTTAAACCCAACCCAAAACCCAAATCTAAGAAAATACGGATTTGGACTAATCCACGCCCTATGGGCGACAACATAAATTAGTCTCCGTATACAATTCACGGGCAACCAAAAACAAAAAAAACACCCACGACACGAAATGACCATCTGGAGAAGGAGAAAGTGGTTACCGCGATGCGGTAGCGTAATTAACTGCAGGGGCTTGCGCCTGCAGGGAAGAGCGTCCCCACAATCAAAACCCCTCAAATGAGGGGGAATCTGACGAAGTCTGCTACATCGGCCGCATCCGTTTAAACCTTCGATATACGGTGTCATAAATCAACTTGGCATCTTCGGAGAGATGGATGGATAGCACCAATTTGCATCTTCCCCGAATTCAGGCAAGACGGATCTACGCGGTCTCATCTCCGTTTTCAGCGGGGAACAAATTCTGGCACGCCCAGTGAGACCTTTTCCTCTTACCACTCCACACTTCGTGTGTCGCGTTCGCGAACGAATCGCGATTTGATATGGTTGCTCTTGGGTTCGAGGTACTAAGATTTGGTTTTTCTCCCGTGCAGAAAAAAGAACGTCAATGGCCTCTAACTGCTCCAACTGCAACTGCAACTCTCATTCCGCCTCATCTGGAGGTGTAACCTACGGGCCCCAAGCGGCCTCACTGTTTAAGATGCCTGTGGAACAAGTAACTCAGGCCACCACTGGGCCGTTCTTTGGGACCATGATCCCACCGATGAGCTTCAATGCCCCGCTGCTATCGCAAGAAGCCCCAAAGAAGTCGGTCTTTGATCGACTTACCACTGCCACAACCCCTCTTAACGGGTCGCCCAAATCCAATGTCTCAGTGTTCAACAGACTAGGCCAGAACGCCAACGAGCCCGCGATACCTGAAGCAGCCATCCCAAAGCGGATAGCCATCCCGGCTCAAGTGGACAAAATCGTCAAAGCAGCTTCTTTTGCCAAGAAGTCGGTCTTCATAAGACTAACTGTTCCGGCTCCCTCTCCAGGCGAAGTCCTCAAAGCCGCTTCCCCTGCCTAGAAGTCTGTCTTTGACAGATTGGACATTGCTTCTTAACAGACATCGGTCTTTAAGAGGCTGACGCCGGCGACAACCCTTCACCAAAACAGGGGGCACGATGAAGTCACCCCTACAGCTGAGATAATCCCAACGGCTCGACATGTTCGCCATCGTCACTGGCGCCGAGTAAGGAAGGCTGGGAGCAGCTCCCCTTCTGGACTGACTCCGCCAGCTCCCATGGTGGAAATCGATGCTGCTGTTTCAACTGGGAACAGCTTTGAACCGCTAAGGAGGGTGCGTAAAAACTCTCCGACTGCCATGCTGAAAAGATCTCCCCCACCCGTAGAGAATGCTACAGAAAAGAAGCCGGAGCAGCCACCTCAGCGGTTGTCCTCTAAAATTTACAAAGTCTGGCGACAGGTCCAGGAATCGGTGATTGACCAGGATTACTCTCGCCAATCAAAGAAAATTAAAGCTCGGCGAGAAAAGAGCCATCCCGTGGTACCACAGAAGATGTCATCCGTCTGGGTGCCCGCTGCAACGGCTCCCTCAACGTCAACCGCTCACAAGAGAAGGAGGCCGGAGAAAGCCCCTGTGACCGCGGTGAACTGCAAAGACGCTGAGTCTAAACGCCCCAAGTCTGGGGGTATGGTAACACATACCATTTATATGGCTTCCGGAAAAGAGGAAAGCCGTGCTTCTACGGGTCATCGACCGCTTACCCGATTGATAACAAAGGCTCAGGAGCAACAGCAGCAAAAGCTCTAAGAGATGTTGACTGTAATGGCCGCACTCACTGGGCCGAAAGAAAGTCCGGAGACCTCAGAACAGCGTCAGGAACAAGAAACTGATGCTGAATTCCTCTGAAGAATGCTCGAGAGAAAAGAAAAAGAGGCCGTGAACGTCCAACATAAAATGAATGGCTCTTTTGTTTCAAGACATGGCCGGGATGATGTTACAGCCGGAACCTCCAGCTGAAGACCCCCCGATGATCATTAAAGACGACAGAGGGGAGACATCGAACCCTCCTCCGGCTCTTTCAGCAGCCAAGGAGGAGACCATCTCCAAGGCCGCTCTGGATGATTACATCGCTCAGCAGATACGAGTTCACCAGGCGAACGAAGCAGCTGGGCAAATTGTTAAGACTGGACGGCTCTATCCAGGCTGGTATGACCAAATAAGGTACTCGCCGGGATATACGATCCCTAAATTCCATGTATATAAAGGTACGGGGAATCCGCATCAGCACGTCGCTCAATTCAGAGCCTTGTGCGGCAACACCAGAGGTGATGATAAACTTCTGCTCCGTCAGTTTGTTGGTAGCTTGTCAGAAACGGCATTTGAGTGGTATTCAGAGCTTTTCAACGACTCCGTTAAAACTTTTGCAGAAATGGAGCTGCTATTCACCCAGCGCTTCGCAAGTGCTAGTGAACGCACCCCAATAACGACATTGATCAATGCCAGGGTGAAGCCAGGTGAAACGTGGGTGCAATACGCAATACGATGGCGGAATTTATTGTCAAAGTGCGAGCAGCGCATCGAGAAAGCGCCTGCAGTGGGCATGTTCATGGGAATTCTTGACCCTCAAGCAACTATCTCCCAATTCATAATGTTTTTCAAGCCGACCACATTCCGGGACTTGATTGATAAGCTGGCCCAAGTGGACCAGATGAGCCACAGGCCTTCCTCTTCGAAGTCGGAGCCGCGGAATGAAAAAGGGAAAGGGAAAGCGACCTTCATTGCCAATGCTCAACAGCAGCCCGGTGGTCCAAAATTAACGGATCGCTTAGAAGAGAGACGGCGATACTATAATGAGAAAATAAAGCGCCCTTATTCGTTTCCCCGGGACAAAACGAGGAGATTGTTCGAGCTAGTGGTGCGCAACAGGCTCATTAATTTGCCGAATCCAAAATGCCCATTGCAACCCGGTGAGGCTAATAGTCCCAATTATTGCCCCTACCATCAAGCGGTAAGCCATCCAATTGAAAATTGCTTCGTCTCTAAAGGCTGGATCGAAGACCAATACCAACAGGGCAAGTTCGCACTGTCCGAGAGTTGGAAAGTAAGCCCGCCGCAGCCGCATGCTCTCAAAAAGACGGACACACCGGGGGCATCATGCTCTTTTGTAGAAGAAGCCCCATGGGAGGTCGTTCTTTCAGCCAAGACGAAAAGAAAGCTGAAGGATCTCCAAACATGCCCGACGATCAGGTGGAAAAATCCACTGGAACCCGAGATCATCGAGGGAATAGTGAAACCGCGCCCAACTCTAAAGATTGGTGGTGATAGTCAAAGCGCTCACACCCAGCCGTCAAAGTCTTCAAAGAAGAAGAAGAAGACCAAAAAGCCCGTGAAGCTTAGTGACAAGCGCACGGACCTGCAAAAATATATCGATGCGCTGGAAGAATATAACCAGAAGGCACGGACCCCAGTCACACTCCAAGAATTTCTTAGCCATGTCCTTGAGGACGGAGATGATGACAATGGAGAAGACTCGTCGGATGAGCCTAAAGATTATGTGGCAAGCTGCCATGTGATCTCTCACTCATCGATAGACGATGAAGAAGCTCCTCACGCAGAGAAACTGGGGGCAGATCCTGAGCCGGAACTTCTAGGACCATCAGACGAAATGATTAATGCATTCCTAAACGAAGCTCTTATTAAAAGCAAAGCTGATCGAGAGCGCGAGATGGCCATATTTGAAAAAGCCAAACGCCGGCGACTGGACGAAAGGTTCGAAACACTACCACCAGATCAAAGTACATCCGCCACAAATAAAAGCAGGTTCAGACGAGGAAAAGGTTCGCCAAAGCCATATCAATGGGAATGAAGCTGCCACCCTCCGAGGGAAACACTCCTAATGAAGCGAATATACATCCTAGCTACTGCTTATATCATCGAAGGATTGCGCACCCCACCGAAGAGTGCAACGCTTTTAAAAGCTGGTGGCAGGGATATGTTGCCCACAGAAAACATTTCAAGCGGACGAAACACAAAACTCATCGGGAGCAAAGAAAGACGACCGAGGAGTATAAAAGAACTGCTGGCAACTTCACATGGTCAATGCTGGAGGATTGCAAGTTCTCACCTTTGGGAGCGATTTTGAGGAAGAAATAGCTCTTGGCCCTCTCTTCAAAAAATCCACCTCAGGAAAAGAGGAAGAACCGAAGAGTTGCGAGAACATTCAGCTGCGCAATCGCACATTACCTGAAAAGAATCTCGGACGCGCGAACAAGGGATCGAATAAAAAGGATAAGGGGAAAGAAAACGTCCCTGAAGATATCGCCCTCGATGATCAAGTCGTCAAAGAGCTGACAGCTAAGGACTCGCCGAAAAAAAATAAGGTGGATTACAACGTTTTGGCACATTTGAGGAAGTTACCTTCGCAGCTAAGCATTCTCGATGCCCTCTTGACCCCGTGGGAAGCATCCAGAGCAAATCCTGATTTCGTGGAACACGGCCTATGTCAATCCTGACCCCGTGGAAAACGTCCAGAGCGGATCCTGGCCCTTGCGGAACACGGCCTATGTTAATCCTGACCCCGTGGGAAGCATCCAGAGCAAATCCTGGTTTTGTGGAACACGGCCTATGTCAATCCTGACCCCGTGGGAAGCATTCAGAGCGGATCCTGGTCCTTGCGGAACACGGCTTATGTCAATCCTGACCCCGTGGGAAGCATCCAGAGCAAATCCTGGTTTCGTGGAACACGGCCTATGTCAATCCTGACCTCGTGGGAAGCATCCAGAGCTAATCCTGGTTTCGTGAAACACGGCTTATGTCAATCCTGACCCCGTGGAAAATGTCCAGAGCGGATCCTGGTCCTTGCGGAACATGGCCTATGTCAATCCTGACCCCGTGGGAAGCATCCAGAGCAAATCCTGGTTTCGTGGAACACGGCCTATGTCAATCCTGACCCCATGAAAAATGTCCAGAGCGGATCCTGGTCCTTGCAGAATACAGCCTATGTCAATCCTGACCCCATGGGAAGCGTTCAGAGAGGAACCCGGTCCTAGCGGAACATGGCTATGTCAATCCTGATCCCGTGGAAAGCATCCAGAGCAAATCCTGGTTTCGTGGAATATGGCCTATGTCAATCCTGACCCCGTGGAAAACGTCTAGAGCGGAACCTGGTCCTTGCGGAACACGGCTATGTCAATCCTGACCCCGTGGGAAGCATCCAGAGCAAATCTTGGTTTCGTGGAACACGGCCTATATCAATCCTGACCCCATGGAATATGTCCAGAGCGGATCCTGGTCCTTGTGGAACACGGCCTATGTCAATCCTGACCCCGTAGGAAGCGTCCAGAGCAGAACCTAGTCCTTGCGGAACACGGCTATGTCAATCCTGACCCCGTGGGAAGCATCCAGAGCAAACCTGGTTTTGTAGAACACGGCCTATGTCAATCCTGACCTTGTGGGAAGCGTCCAGAGCGGAACCTGGTCCTTGTCAATACTGACCCCGTGGGAAGCACCCAGAGCAAATCCTGGTCTCATAGAACATAGTTAAAGTCAATCTTGACCCCATGGGAAATGGCCAGAGCAACCTCATCCATCACTTACGGGTCCTCACGACTCGTAAGGAAGAAAACTCTTTTATGAGATCCTTATGACTCCCAAGAGAGAACGCACTTAGGAATCCTCACGATTCCTAAGAAGATAATACACCTACGAGATCCTCTCGACTCGTAGGGAGAAAAGTCTTTATGAGACCCTCACGGCCCATAAAGTTGAAAAGCCTTAGGCAGCAGATCTGAACCTGCTTTCTAAGCCATCACTACCTTTCGAAGAATCCAAGACGGA
This sequence comes from Agapanthus africanus, assembly GCA_030015575.1. Lineage (NCBI taxonomy): Eukaryota > Viridiplantae > Streptophyta > Magnoliopsida > Asparagales > Amaryllidaceae > Agapanthus > Agapanthus africanus. The sequence goes on along the minus strand of CM057339.1, from coordinate 77,938,503 downwards.
ATGTTCTCTATCATCTACAGGCTACACTTACTAAGGTAACATGCTGGAAACAAAGAAAAAAAGAAGAAAGCATAAGATAAATACATGGAATTGGAAAATCTTGGCATTCATACTTCAGAAAATTCTTACATGGGTGAAAGCGGTAAACAAAACTCCATTAAAATGTTTACAAAGGCAGGACATCAAATCCAGGACATGGATTGAGAAATTCAAAAGTAAGGCCATCCAAAGTTTTTCAGGCCCCTAGGACCATCTTCGTGTGCATCCTCTCACGATCACAAGCGTCAGGATCCCCATCGATGTCTTCCACCCTTCGATAGGAAGCGAGTATCGCCGCTTGTTAAAAAGCTCAATGCAGGATATCAACGAGGTGGTCTCGCCTTTTCTTTGAGATTAAGCCCATCAGATACACCGAATGCACCTTATCTTCAGCATCGTCCAATGCTTTAAGCGGAATGCCAGCATAGAATAGAGGAAGTGCTCCCCAGATCGCTCCCATAATAAGTTCAAGTGAGAGGAATGACGAGGAAGCAATCAACTATTATATGCATCAAAGCGACCCATAATTTCAGCGCACTGGGCGTTTGTGAATTCTTGGTCTTGGGAACGGCCGAGTGAGCGGATGTCTCCATAAGAGATAATCTCATCGAGATCGTATAAATGAACAGCCATAGTACCTGAAAAGAAACATCATTGAAAGATTGGCAATGAAGAAAATCAGACATTGGGATTTAAACAAGTTCTCGGGAAGACAAGTTCTGTCTGGCGACAAACAAATTCAAATTTGTGCGATTAAGAAAGAAAACCCTTGAAAGAATTCCATTTAAGCCTCTCAAGCCAAGGAATAAATCTCCCTTGAGAGCAATGCTCTTCAGAAAAAATAACAACTGCCATAATTAATAGGGAAATAAAATTCCCCAAAAATGCTAAAGAGCAATGCTCTGTAGAGAAGATGAAACGATCCATCAAGAAACCCTAAAAAGGTTTTCTTTTTCGGATCCATGATCCAAATAGAGCAAAGCTCTGATAACGAATTCGAATCTTACCAGGAAGAAAAAGATCTGACAGAGTTGTTGAAGTCGAAAATTGCACCCCAGTTGACCAAGTCAAAGTCAAAGTCAACCCTAAGCCAGGTGGGCCCAAGCCCGAATCAAGTAGGCTCATGCCTGAGTCGAGCCCGAACATGAAGCGGCCGGCCCTCCCCATGCCAAAATAAAAAATCATGTAACAAATAATTTTCATGTAATTTTTTGTGCACGAATGTATGCAAAATGGGCATAAAGCCAATATTTTGTAAGCCCATTGCTTATGGGCAAAAAAGAAATGGCACATGAGCTATGGGATGGGCAAAATGCCATTTTGTAGAGCTCAAGGGGCTATATGTAAATATGTAAGCCTATAAAAGGCAACATGATGATGAATAAAAAAAAAGACATTCATTCCCCAAAAATTAGGGCATGTGCCTCTTTCTCATTCCTCAAGGTTCTAAAACCTTCTTTTTTCTTTCGAATTAAATCAAGAGTTTTACTCTTTCTTTTTCAAAACTAAATAGTTTTTCACCACAAAACCCACAAAGGGGAACTTGGATCTACCATTAGATCTCAAAAAGAAAAGATTTTTAAAATCTCACATCTCTTGATCTTCAAGATCCTGCCAACAGAGGAGGAAGAAGGAGACCCATCTCCAGAGACCCCACTTTTGGGAAGAACTAGGGCTCAAGGGGAGAAGTCCTTCATCAGCTTCAAATTATCCTTGGAGTTTAACTCCTCATATATACTAAGTCCCTCTTGCCGTCCAAGCGCCCATGTGCTGACACATGGGGCGCTAGCGCTCTAGCGCCCCAAGCGCTAGCGCCCGAGCGCCCACGTGCTGATACGTGGGGCGCTAGCGCCCTTGAGCTCAGAGCGCTAGTGCCCAAAGCGCTAGCGCCCGAGTGCCCACGTGCTGACACGTGGGGCGCTAGCGCTCAAAGCGCTAGCGCTCTTTTGCTCAGAGCGCTAGCGCCAAAAGCGCTAGCGCCCGAGCGTCCACATGCCTGGCACGTGGGGTGCTAACGCTCAAAGCGCTAGCACTTTTGCGCTCTTACGCTCAAAGCACTAGCACCCAAAGCACTGGCGTTTTTACCATGCATCCAAAGGACATCCAAAGGATGCGTGGGAAAAAGCGCCAGTGCTTTGGGTGCTAGCGCTTTGAGCACAAGAGCGCTAGCGCTTTGAGCGCTAGCACCCCACGTGCCAGGCACGTGGGCGCTCGGACGCTAGCGCTTTGGGCGCTAGCGCTTTGAGCGCAAGAGCGCTAGCGCCCCACGTGTCAGCACGTGGGCGCTCGGACGCTAGCGCTCTGAGCGCAAGAGCGCTAGCGCCCCACGTGTCAGCATGTGGGCGCTCGGGCGCTAGCGCTTTGGGTGCTAGCGCTTTGAGCGCAAGAGCACTAGCGCTTTGAGCGATAACGCCCCACGTGTCAGTACGTGGACGCTCGGGCGGCAAGAGGGACTTGGTCCCTGCAATGGGAGTTGTACTCCCAGAAAGGAAAACTTATTATTTTGTGTGTGTGTGTGTGTGTGTGTGTGTGTGTGTATGAGGAGTTAAACTTCTAGGATAATTTGAAGCTGATGAAGGGCTTCTCCCCTTGAGCCCTAGTTCTTTCCCAAAGTGGGGTTTCTGGAGATGGGTCTCCTTCTTCCTCCTCTGTTGGCAGGATCTTGAAGATCAAGAGATGCGAGATTTTAAAAATCTCTTCTTTTAAAGATCTAATGGTAGATCCAAGTTCCCCTTTGTGGGTTTTGTGGTGAAAAACTATTTAGTTTTGAAAAAAGAAGAGTAAAACTCTTGATTTAATTCGAAAGAAAGAAGAAGGTTTTAGAACCTTGAGGAAGGAGAAAGAGGCACAGGCCCTAATTTTTGGGGAATGAAAAGTCTTTTTTTTATTCATCATCATGTTGCCTTTTATAGGCTTACATATTTACATATAGCCCCTTGGGCTCTACAAAATGGCATTTTGCCTATCCCATGGCGCATGTGCCATTTCTTTTTTGCACATAAGCCATGGGCTTACAAAATATTGGTTTTATGCCCATTTTGCATACATTCGTGCACAAAAAATTACATGAAAATTATTTGTTACATGATTTTTTATTTTGGCATGGGGAGGGCCGGCCGCTTCATGTTCGGGCTCGACTCGGGCATGGGCCTACTTGATCTGGGCTTGGGCCCACCTGGTTTGGGGTTGACTTTGACTTTGACTAGGTCAACCGAGGTGCAATTTTCGACTTCAACAAAGTTCCCCCCCATCAATAAATGCACACCACATATATGAGTCATGTGCATGAAATTGATGGATCTTCTTTTGCGTGGAGACGACTTGCTTTGGTTCCCACTTTTTGGGATGCACTGCCCTTTTTACGACATGGACGGTCGACGCTTGATGCGTCTCCGAGACGGAGTGTCCATGGTAGACGTTTTCCTGGCCCGGAGTGATTTGGTTCCTGCTTTGTAGGAAGCCTGCACTGCCCTTTTTGCGACATGGACGGTCGACGCTCCGATCCAGAGCGATTTGGTTCCCGATTTGTGGGAAGCCTGCACTGCCTTTTTTGCGACATGGACGGTCGACGCTTGACGCGTCTCCAAGGCGGAGTGTCCATGGTAGACGTTTCCCTGACCCGGAGTGATCTGGTTCCTGCTTTGTAGGAAGCCTGCACTGCCCTTTTTGCGACATGGACGGTTGACGCTCTGATCCGGAGCGATTTGGTTCCCGATTTGTGGGAAGCATGCACTGCCCTTTTTGGGACATGGACGGTTGACGCTTGACGCGTCTCCGAGGCGGAGTGTCCGTGGTAGACGTTTCCCGGGCCCGGAGTGATCTGGTTCCTGCTTTGTAGGAAGCCTGCACTGCCCTTTTTTGCGACATGGACGGTTGATGCTCTGATCCGGAGCGATTTGGTTCCCGATTTGTGGGAAGCCTGCACTGCCCTTTTTACGATATGGACGGTCGACGCTTGATACGTCTCCGAGGCGGAGTGTCCGTGGTAGACGTTTCCTTGGCCCGGAGTGATCTGGTTCCTACTTTGTAAGAAGCCTGCACTTCCCTTTTTGCGACATGGACGGTCGACGCTCTGATCCGGAGCGATTTGGTTCCTGCTTTATAAGAAGCCTGCACTGCCCTTTTTGCGACATGGACGGTCGACGCTCTGATCTGGAGCGATTTGGTTCCCGATTTGTGGGAAGCCTGCACTGCCCTTTTTGCGACATGGACGGTCGACGCTTGACGTGTCTCCGAGGCGGAGTGTCCATGGTAGACGTTTACCTGGCCCGGAGTGATCTGGTTCCTGCTTTGTAGGAAGCCTGCACTGCCCTTTTTGCGACATGAACGGTCGACGCTCTGATCCGGAGAGATTTGGTTCCCGGTTTGTGGGAAGCCTGCACTGCCCTTTTTGCGACATGGACGGTCGACGCTCTGATCCGGAGCGATTTGGTTCCTGCTTTGTAGGAAGCCTGCACTGCCCTTTTTGCGACATGGACGGTCGACGCTCTGATCCGGAGCGATTTGGTTCCCGATTTGTGGGAAGCCTGCACTGCCCTTTTTGCGACATGGACGGTCGACGCTTGACGCGTCTCTGAGGCGGAGTGTCCGTGGTAGACGTTTCCCTGGCCTGAATTGATCTGGTTCCTGCTTTGTAGGAAGCCTGCACTGCCCTTTTTGCGACATGGACGGTCGACGCTTTGATCCGGAGCGATTTGGTTCCCGCTTTGTAGGAAGCCTGCACTTCCCTTTTTGCGACATGGACGGTCGACGCTCTGATCCGGAGTGATTTGGTTCCCAATTTGTGGGAATCCTGCACTGCCCTTTTTGCGACATGGACGGTCGACGCTTGACGCGTCTCCGAGGCAGAGTGTTCGTGGTAGACGTTTCCCTGGCCCGGAGTGATCTGGTTCCTGCTTTGTAGGAAGCCTGCACTTCCCTTTTTGCAACATAGACGGTCGACGCTCTGATCCGGAGCGATTTGGTTCCCTCTTTGTAGGAAGCCTGCACTGCCCTTTTTGCGACATGGACGGTCGACACTCTAATACGGAGCGATTTGGTTCCCGATTTGTGGGAAGCCTGCACTGCACTTTTTGCGACATGGACATTCGACGCTTGACGCGTTTCAGAGGCGGAGTGTCCGTGGTAGAAGTTTCCCTGGCCCGGAGTGATCTGGTTCCTGCTTTGTAGGAAGCCTGCACTGTCCTTTTTGCGACATGGACGGTCGACGCTATGATCCAGAGCGATTTGGTTCCCGATTTGTGGGAAGCCTGCTCTGCCTTTTTTACGACATGGACGGTCGACGCTCGACGCGTCTCCGAGACGGAGTGTCTGTGGTAGACTTTTCCCTGTCCCGGAGTGATCTGATTCCTACTTTGTAGGAATCCTGCACTGCCCTTTTTACGACATGGACGGTCGACGCTCTATTTGACTTGCTCTGCTTTCTGCAGTGTCAAGGGTGAACTTGACTTGCTCCGCTTCTTGTGGTGTCGAGATTGGATTCTGACTTGCTCCGCTTTCTGCGGTATCAGAGTTGAAGTTGACTTGTTGATTATGATTTGGGTTGACATCAGTATCGCTATACTGGAATATGGTACCAGGAGCGAATCATCATCTGTCATTGAGAGGATTTTGGGATTTTGGTTTTTGTTTGGCATCTGCATTGCTGCACTGGAATAATGCCAGGAGCAACTCATCATTTGCCCCGGGAGGATTTGGGAATTGGTTTTTTTTTTGGTATCAGTATCGCTACACTGGAATATGGTACCAGGAGCGAATCATCATTTGCGCTTGCTTTTTAGGAAGCGATGGCTTAGGAGACAGGTTTTAGGTCTCTATCACGTAAGACTTTTCAGTTTTGTGAGCCGTAAGGGTCTCACAAAGCATTTTCTCCCTACGGATCGTAAGGATCCCGTAGGTGTATTTTCTCCTTAGGAGTCGTGGGGACTCCTAAGTATGTTGCTCCTTTGTGAGTCATAAGGATCTCACGCGGGGATTTTCTCCTCACAAAGTCGAGAAGACTTTGTGAGTGCATTTCATCTCTTTTTTAAGAGTTTGCGCCCTTTCGGATTTTCACAAACTCGCCGACAGTCCTGCTGTTTTTACTCACGGAGCCCTTTTGGGTTTTCATCCGTGCCCATTTTGCTTGTGGACATACCTTTTTTTTTGAATCTTCACCGCCGGTGGGACTTTGAATATGGTCTCACCGGTAGGACTTGGGAGGGATTGGGATTGTTTTACGCCCGTGGATTGTATACGGTTTTGCAGGATGTATGATCCAGACCGTAGGGCCGGAAAAATTTCGGGACTTCATCGGCGTTTGCATCGCTGCACTGGAATATGGTACCAGGAGTGACTCATCATTCGCCGTTGGGGTATGGGAATTGGAATTTGGTTGGCGTCTGCATCGCTGCACTGGAATATGGTACCAGGAGTGATTCATCATTCGCCATCTAGGGATTGGGATTTAGAATTTGGTTGGCGTCTGCATCACTACACCGGAATATGGTACCAGGAGCGACTCATTATTCGCCACTTGGGGATTGGGGAGCGATGGCTTAGGAGACGGGTTTAGATCCCTATCGCCTAAGGCTTTTCAATTTTATGGGTCGTGAAGATCCCATAAAAGCATTTTCTCCCTACGAGTCGTAAGGATCCCGCAGGTGTATTTTCTCTTTAGGAGTCGTGAGGATATCTAAGTGTGTTTTTCCTTTATGAGTCGTAACGATCCCACAAAGGTTTGTTCTCCTCATGTATCGTGAGGACACATGAGTGGGTCTTCTCAATGGAGCATAATTCCAAAGGTGGAGACCAGCTGCGTAACTGGTGATTACGATGGGGCATGGGTATGATGAGAATTATTTGAGCCCGTGGATTGTATACGATGGTCAACTTGGGGACCAACCGTAGGGCTGGAAGAATTTTGGGAAACTGGATTTTGGTGGCGTCTGCATCGCTGCACTGGAATATGGTACCAGGAGCGACTCATCATTCGCCTTTTTTTTGTTTTTGTTTTTGTTGTTTTCTTTTTTTTGTTTTACCGCGATTGCTCTATCATTTCAGCTTTTCTTATCGCGAAGATCGTGATTGCCCTATCATTTCGGCTTTTATTCGCGGTCGCCCCATCATTTGGCTTTATTTTCATCTTTATTTTACTCGCTGATTTTTATTGCGAGTTGCCCCATCATTTCGGCTTTTCTTTATTTTTCTTTTATTTACACATTTTTTTGGTTATTTACATATATATTTTTTTACATTCCCAGTTTAACGACTTAGAGGTCGATTATTCCCAGTTTAATGACATGGTGGTCAACTGTTCCCAGTTTAATAACGTGGTGGTCGATTGTTTTCAGAGAAAGGCAGATGACTGAGAGAATCAGTTTCACAAAGAACTTCGGTCTCCGTTTGTATGAAATTGGCGGTCCCAGCTGGACTGTTTGTTAACACGCCTTTAAACAGTTCTATCTCTCCTGCCTTGTATTGCTTTTCGACCCAATCTTTGAAGACGAAGCAGTCCTCAATGGCATGACCTATCACTCTGTGATAGGGGCAGTATTTGGGGCCGTCGGTCATATTCGCTTCCTGCGGTCTTTTTGACTCTGGCAGTTGTAGACCGTTCCTCAGGGCGACTTTGAATATTTTACGGATTTTGTCCCTTTTGAAGGAATAGACCTTATCCAGCTTCTCTTTCAGTGGAAATTCTCCTCCCTCTCCGAACACTGGCTTCTGAGGATGGTTAGCACTAGGTCCGCTCATCCCTTGCTTATTTCGGTTTGCCGAAGTATTGAAAGATTCAGTATCGTCAGAATTTCCGCCTTTGCGATTTTCGTCCTTTCGGTTTCTCCAGGACCTGTTGTTATTTTGGGAGTCAGAGGAGGACTCCTGCTTTGAACGTTCCAACATCTGTACTTTCCTGGTCAGCTCTTGGAATGTTTTGAGACCCGCGGTGCATAGAAACGGGGCCATCCAATTATTGAGATTTCCGACGAGGAGACTGACAGATTGGTCATGCTCTATCGGCGGTTCACATTTGACGGAGAGATTGCGCCATCGGGTTATAAAATCCGTGCTGCTTTCGTTGTTCTTTGTCTTGGTCCTTACGAGCTCGACAATGGTGATCTTATCACTGACGCTCATGAACCTCTGTCGAAACAGAGACTCCATTTAGACGAAAGTTATGACGGAGCCATCCGGTATGCTCGCGTACCAATCGAAAGCAACGTCGACCAAGCTATTAACGAACTGGCGGAGGAGAAGCGCATCATTGCCCCAAGTATTCCCTCATGATGCTTTAAAGTGGGAGATGTGCTGATTCGCATTTCCCGTCCCATCAAATCTTCCGAATTTAGGGATGACATAGCCGCTGGGAAATTCTACCAGATCATACTGAGCAGGATATGGTCTCCCGCAACTACTAATATCTTTTTGCGTTTCGGCTTCAGCTACCAATGTTTTGACTTTGCTAGCAACCAAATCCATGATTTGATTTTGAGTTAGCGGGCTACTGTCATCGGTAGCCAAGACATTTCCCGAGATAGGATGCGACTGATTTTCATACGGTTCGCCCACTTTTGGATTTGAGGGAATGGGCGTCGGCTGTTTCGGGACACCGTTTCCCGGTTCATGAGCCCAGCGCCTGATTGGGCGGCTGAGAAGCAAGTTGGGCCGTGAGCTGTAAGACGACGTTTGTCAAGTCGTCAATTTTTTAGTAGAGCTTGGCCATCTCCTTGTCTTTGCTTCTGAGCTGTTTTCGGAGCTCTTGGAGAAGTTGCTGCTCTGCGTTCTTGAGACGGAAGATTGGCTCATCTTCGTTTTCTGAGCCCGACTCCTCGTGGACCGAAGGGTCTTTCTGCATATCATCCTCATCGAGAGGGTTTTCATCATCCAGCAGAAGCGGCTGTTCTTGGGAAGCGGCAACTATATTCAAGCCAGATTGGATTCGAGATGTGGTGGCCCCATCCTTGCTCTTGCTGCGCGTGCCCACCATGTAGACAGTGTGGACCACATATCCAGCCATTTCCTTGTCTTTGGTGGGGTATCCCTGTTCCTCGAACCTCATGCGGTTCAGCCTAGCAGGAGCCCTAGCCCTTTTGTTGGCTCTATACCTGATTCTTTTCTGCCTTAGCTTCTCAATTTTAAAGGCTTGGTGGGCACCTGTTTCCTGGGAAGCCACCGTGAGTCGATTAGCGGGGAGCTTAGAGAAGACACCCGATCGAGCAGTTGTCAGGGGTACCGCCGGAGCATGCTTGAGATGCCTTGTTGCTTTGTTGGTGTTGATGGCCTTGCCCCCAGCTGGGGCCAAGGAGAGCCGCTCAAACACCGACTTACGTTTGAGTTGGGGCACCTTCGAGACCACCACATTTGGCCTGTTGCCTTTCGAGACCGGTTTGTCTGTCGACGGGGATTGAGGAGCTGGGATGGCGTTAGCTGACACGAACAGAATAGAGACAAATGGTAGCGGCGGCTCCTCCCATTGTCGCCCGAGACTGGCCGGAAGGACCGTCCTGGAGTCCATCTTCATCGTGTAGATGATGGGAGCTGTGTTCATCTTTGGAGATATTGTTGAAAGGTGATTGCTTGAAAACCTGCATGAAAGAGCATTATTTTAGTATAAATATAGATATGTATATTGATTGAGTTCGCATGAACGTTTAACCCGAAATATGAGAGGAGAGAAACGTCCCACCGGGCGTGCCAGAATCTGTAGGGTGTTTTCCGTCACCCCATTGAGATGGGAATACGCATGCGCTTGTCAGGCGCATTACAGATTCCCCCTGCCTAGGGTAGACCGGGGTTTAATAATTGTGGGGATCCGAATCTCCGGCAGCCGCGGACTAAGCTTCCTTTAATTACCCTTCGCCTTTGGTGCGAGGGAACCTTCGATTGACAGGTTAAACTGGTCATGCGAACTCAATGTGCAGTGTACGTGTATTTTGTTTGGGAGGGGGCTTGGATATATCGGGAGCCATGCAGAGTTTTTACGGGGGTATACATACATACATACATACATACATACATACATACATATATATACATATACATATACATATACATACATACATACATATACATATACATACATATATATATATATATATGTACATATACATACATATATATATATATGTATATATATATATGTACATATACATATATATATACATATACATATACATATATATATATATATAAGGGGAAAGTGCCCAAAGGACGCGTGGGGACAGCACCTCACGTGCCTAGCACGCGAGCGCTGTGCGCTTAGGCGCTAGCGCCCCACGTGTCCGACACATGGGCCCTGGGCGCTCGAGCGCAAGCGCACCACGTGCCCGGCATGTGGGCGCTGGGCGCTTGAGCGCTGGGCGCTCGAGCGCGAGCGCATGACGTGTCCAGCACGTGGGCGCTGGAGCGCAAGACGCTCGAGCGCTACCGCACTATGTTCCCGGCACGTGGGCACTGGGCGCTAGGCGCTCAGGGCGCTAGGCGCTCAGGCGCTTGGGCGTCGGCGAGGAAAAGGGGATTCTAGCCCCAGAAATAGGATTTAAAATCCCAAAAGAGGATTTAGAGTGGAGTTAAACTCCTAAGATATTTTGGAGTTGATGAAAGGGGTTTTTCTTTGGAGCCCTGGGTCTTCCCAAAAATGGGGTTTTCGGAGATGGGCCTCTTTCTTCCTTCTCTGTTGGCAGGATCTTGAAGATCAAGGAATATGAGATTTTAAAAATCTCCCCTTTTTGAGATCTAATGGCAGATCCAAGTTCCCCTTTGTGGGTTTTGTGGTGAAAAACTATTTAGTTTTGTAAAAGAAAGAGTAAAACTCTTGATTTAATTCAAAAGAAAGAATAAGGTTTTAGACCCTTAAGGAAGGAGAAAGAGGCACAGGCCCTAATTTTTGGGGAATAAAAAGTCTATGCTTTATTCATCATCATGTTGCCTTATATAGGCTTACACATTTACATATAGCCCCTTGGGCTTTACAAAAATGACATTTTGCCCATCCCATGGCTCATGTGCCATTTCTTTTTCCACATAAGTCATGGGCTTACAAAAAAAATTGGCTTTATGCCCATTTTGCATACATTCATGCACAAAAAATTACATCAAAATTATTTGTTACATGATTTTTATTTTGGTATGGCGGAAGGCCGGACGCTTCGTGTTCGGGCTCGACCCGGGTATTGGCCCACTTGCTTGGGCTTGGGCCCGCTTGACTTGGGTTGACCTTGACTTTGACTTGGTCAACCGGGGTGCAAATTTTGACCCCAACAAGAATTTTGATTTTTAAGAGATTTCTTAAAGAAGAGTGTAATGCTCCAAAGGAGAAATAATTCTCAGAAAAGAAGATGAACAATGGTCATCTCAGAGGGCCAAAGGCCCTATTTATAGACGTTGAGAGTCGTTTCAACTCCCAAAAAGTTGATCCAACGGTGGAGATGCTGCCACCGCTGCACTCACGTGTGGGCCACGTAAGCGCAGGTAGGGGGCATTTGTTTCCCCAATCGGAGCAAAGCTCTGTTCAAATTCCGAGATTTGAAACAAAAGCGCTAGCATTAAATGCGCTAGCATTAAGAGTCAAAGACTCTGAAATGGCGCTTACGTGCAAAACACGAGAGCGCTAGAAGCGCTTCACTCTCGCAAGGATTACTTGCGCCTGTTTATGACAGTGTAAGTTATATAGCGCATATGCACCTGACAGAAGAAGAACAAAAGAATTAAAATAAGAGGAACACTTGACAGATAATGACAAAAAGGAAGAAAACACTTAATTAAACATTTTATTGCAATGGAAATAGATCTCCAAACATGGGATCAAAAGTACAGGGATTTACAAACATATAGATAAAATTATCTAGTTCCCTCTCTGTCTTTTCCACCATGTCAAAATGACGATCTTCTCAAGGAGTAGCTTCCCATCAGTTAGCACCGCATTCACCATCGAAAGCAGAAATAACGGTCCGATGAGCCCGTATTTGGCTCAGCAACTCCCTCAGGGCTTTGGTGATCAAGTGCGCCTCGAAGAAGCACTCGATCTTGTCTTCAGCGGCATCGAGCATCACTGGGGTCATCTCCGTCGGAGGAGGGGGAATGTCAGCGAGCACAGACATGAGGATCATCCGAAGACAAATAGAGTTGGGAGGGAAAGGTGATCCTATACGAGTCAAGAGCTCGTGCAGTGCTGCATCGCATTGGTCATCCGTAAGAGCAGGGTTCACCAAGCGCGCAGCGAAGCAAGGAACAATGTCCTGAATGGGCACTTCCCATGGTTGTCGACGAGCATGTGGGCGGTTACAAGCTATAGCTAAGATGGTTCTCTGGAAATAAGAAAAGAAAGAAGCATTGCTTCAGATTATAAAGACTGGGCACAGAAAATTTTGTGCATAATGGAGCTATTTCCAAGATCTGGGAAATGTAAGTTCTGGGGAATATAAGTTTGACTTAAAAGGAAGGTGAAAAGACACCTCCAACAATTGAAGCAACGCTTCATAGCAGCACCAAGTGCGCTGCGCCCTAAGTAGCGCACCATGTTCAAAGCACGTGTGCGCTAGCGCTAGGTGCGCTGCACTCTAAGCAGCGCACCACGTGTAAAACACGGATACGCTAGCGCTGAGTGCGCTGCGCCCTAAATAGCGCACCATGTGCAAAGCACGTGTGCGCTAGCGCTAGGTGCGCTGCGCTCACCATGTGCAAAGCACTTGTGCGCTAGCGCCAGGTGCGCTGCGCTCTAAGCAGCGCACCTCGTGCAAAGCACGGATGCGCTAGCGCTAAGTGCGTTGCACTCTAAGCAGCGCACCACGTGCAAAGCACGGGTGCGCTAACGCTGGAACTAAAAGCTCCCCACTGTCAGATCAAAGATTTAATAATAATAATGATAAATCATTAATTAATTAGAATTAAATTCTGTTAAGAAAAAATTTCTCAAAATCTTCCAAACAAGAAAATTGTGCTCTGTAAATCAAAGCACCGTTGGATCAATGATCCAATAGTGATTAAAAATCACCAAAATACAGAATAAATTCTGTATGGAAAATTTCCCAATCTTGTTAAAAACAAGAAAATTGCTTTCTATAAATCAGAAGCCCTTGGATCAAAGATCCAACAATGGGAAATTCCCCAAATCAATTGGAGAAAAGATCTCCTTAACTGATTGAACTGATCAGCTTGCCCTATAAAAATGCCCTTAGACTTCAAGTCTCAGATATACAGAAGCACAGAGAGGAACCCTCCATAAGCTTTGAGAGATCTCAAAAAGAAAAACCAAGCTCTCAGAGAAAGAAGATTTTTCTTCAAGGTAAAAAAAATGATGATGAACAGAGAGATGAAACCATCTCGTAATTAATTTAAAAAGAAGGATTCACTTCTTTAAAAGATCCTAGATCTACAAGACAAAAGTCTTTCACAAAGAAATCAAAAGATCTCATCATAAAAGAAGAAGAACATAATTCTTCCCACAGATCATAGATCTATAAGACTAAGGTCTTTTACAAAATGAGAGCAATACATCTCAACATAAAAGGAGGGGGGAGAATTATTCAATTCTCTTAGGATCACAGATCCATAAAGGCAAAGCCTTTCAATAAAATAAGAACTGTTGTTCTTAGATCATGAAACAAAGTCTCTTTTAAAAGAACATAAATTTATTTCTCAGATCATAAAATTGATCAGATGTGCTTTGCACTTTTGAACTGCGCTTCTGCACTCTTGGGCTGGCGCTCAGCGCCAGGCGCACCTCGTGTCACTCACGTGTGTGCCACCGAACTAATAGCGCAATGCACTCTTAAGATAGCGCTCTGCACTCATAAAACTGGCGCAATGCGCCCATCATATGGCGCTCAGCGCCAAGCGTGACACGTGTCCTTCGCGTGTGCGCCACTGAACTAATAGCGCAATGCGCTCATAAGATAGCGCTCTACGCTCATAAACTGGCGCAATGCGCCCATCATCTGGCGCTTAGCGTCAAGTGCGACACGTGCCCTTCACGTATGCGCTACTCGGCAGGAGCACATTGCGCTCTTTGACAGGCGCAAAGCGCCAAGCGCATCACGTGTCACTCACGTGTGCGCTCATAGAACATAAATTGTTCTTTAATAAGCCCAGAGCTCTGATGAATGCTCAGCATTCAATAAAAGACAAAATATTGTCAGAATTCAAGTCAATGCTCAGCATTGTTAAAAGGGCCAAGCCTAAATAAATGTTCAACAACCCAAAAATAAATGTTAAACATTTTAACTTGACTGGACTTATCCCAAGATTGGCCATAAGTCCTCAATTTAGATTAACTGAGCCCATATGCTCATAAATCTCAGATCTTAATCCCAATTGGACTACAGATCTCCCAACCAAAATTGGTTCAAGGGTACATCTCTTCACTCCTCTGATATTTGTCATTGTAATCCTTCAACGTCTTCAGAGAGGTGACGGGTCCCGACAACCATACATTCCATGGACTATGTTGTCCTTAACCTTGAACTGTGGGGTCCTCAAACCTATGGACTATGACGTCTTTAACCTGGACTGTGGGGTCCTTTTAAACCCACGGACTATGATGTCCTTAACCTTGGACTGTGGGGTCCTTAAGCCCATAGACTATGATGTCCTTAACCTGGACTGTGGGGTCCCTTTAAACCCACGGACTATGATGTCCTTAACCTGGACTGTGGGGTCCCTTAAAACCCACAGACTATGATGTCCTTAATCTCGGACTGTGGGGTCCTTAAGCCCATGGACCGAGATGTCCTTAAACTAACACTGGACCGAGATGTCCTTAAACTAACATTGGACCGTAATATTCTTAAACTAACAATGGACCGCAAAGTTCATAAACTAAAGCAATAGAGTCCAAATGCTCTTTTGTTAGATCTAAATGATCCCGTTAAGTTGATCTTAGTCTAAAATTAGACTAACGTGTCCTTAACAAACGTTAAGTCGATCTTAGTCTAAAATTAGACTAACGTATCCTTAACAAACGTTTAAGTTGATCTTAGTCTCAAATGAGGCTAACGTATCCTTAAACCCAACCCAAAACCTAAATCTAAGAAAATACGGATTTGGACTAATCCATGCCCTACGGGCGACAACATAAATTAGTCCGTATACAATCCACGGGCAACTAAAAACAAAACAAACACCAACGACACGAAGTGACCATCTGGAGAAGGAGAAAGTGGTTACCGCGATGCGGTAGCGTAATTAACTGCAGGGGCTTGCGCCTGCAGGGAAGAGCGTCCCCACAATCAAAAACCCCTCAAAGGAGGGGGAATCTGACGAAATCTGCTATATCGGCCGCATCCGTTTAAACCTTCGATATACGGTGTCATAAATCCACTTGGCATGTTCGGAGAGATGGACGGATAGCACCAATTAGTATCTTCCCCGAATTCAGGCAAGACGGACCTACACGGTCTCGTCTCTATTTTCGGCGGGGAACAGAGCCAAGGACACTGATTTCCCTGGAGTTGAGACGAATCGAAGTATTCCTCCAAAGACGCTGATATCTCTGCGGGTCGACGCGAATCGAGATGCTCTTGTCAAGGACACTTATTTCCCTGAATCGAGATGTTGAGCCAAGGGCACCGATTTCCCAGAAGTTGAGACGAATCGAAGTATTCCTGCAAAGACGCTGATTTCTCTGCGGATCGACGCGAATCGAGATGCTCTCGTCAAGGACACTGATTTCCCTGAATCGAGGTATTGCCAAGGACACTGATTTCCTCGGAGTTGAGATGAATCGAGGTATTCCTGCAAAGACGCTAATTTCTCTGCGAGTCGACGCGAATCGAGATGCTCTCATCAAGGACACTGATTTCCCTAAATCGAGGTATTGCCAAGGACACTGATTTCCTCGGAGTTGAGACGAATCGAGGTATTCCTGCAGAGACACTGATTTCTCTGCGGGTCGACGCAAATCGAGATGCTCTCGTCAAGGACGCTGATTTCCCTGAATCGAGGTTTTTGCTAAGGACATTGATTTCCCTGGAGTTGAGACGAATCGAGGTATTCTTGCAAAGACACTTATTTCTCTGCGGGTCGACGCGAATCGAGATGTTCTCGTCAAGGATGCTGATTTCCCTGAATCGAGGTATTCGCCAAGGACACTGATTTCCTCGGAGTTGGTTGAATTGTTTCCAAGACGGAGCATTGATCCGGCGGAGAGGTCATTGGTTGACTCTAGGTTGTCTGTAGACGGTAGAGTCTTGGAACTAGGGACTTTGCTATGGCTCCGCTTGTTGATGTTGCGTCTGCATCCGACTGGAGGGAGGAAGAACGCCGGTGTTGATCTCTAAGTTGTCAATGTTGACGTCGAGACCCTGAAGCTAGGGATCTTCCTTCGCTTCGTTTATTGACATTGTGTCTACAATATTGCGACAAATGTCGAGATCGTCTCTAAGTTGTCTATGAACCGTCGAGACCTAGCTTCGCTTCGACGAAGCCTGGTGGGACGATATGGTTCCCTTCTTTGTTTGTGCCCCTGGATTGTATATAGGGATCGATGTGATCTCACCTGTAGGGCAAAAGTTTCATTCTTTCATTTTTTTATTTCTGCGATGCTCTATCATTTCAGCTTTTATATCGTGAAAATCGCAATTGCCCAATCATTTCGGCTATTTTTCGCGGTGCCCAATCATTTCGGCTATTTTTCGCGGTGCCCAATCATTTCGGATATTTTTTTCATTTTACTCGCTGTTTTTTATTGCGAGTTGCCCAACCATTTCGGCTATTTCATATGCATATATTTTACTTGCTGATTTTGTTGCAAGTTGCCCCATCATTTCGGCTATTTCATATGCATTTGTGGCTCGCTGGTTTTTCGCTACGAGTTTGGGATTTGATACCGATTTAGGCATCAGTATCGCTACAACTGGGATATTGCCAGAAGCGAATCATCATTTGTTTTTGTCAATTCGAACAAAGGTAGCTTTGCAAACAGGGTTAGGATCCTGTCGACTAAAGCTTTTTGATTTTACAAGCCGTAAGGGTCTCATAAAGGTATTTCTCCCTACGAGTCATGAGGATCTCGTAAGTGCGTTTTCTCCTTAAGAATCATGAGGAGTCTTAAGTGTATGGTCTCCTGTAAGTCGTAAGGGTCTTACAAGAGTGTTTTCTCCTTATAAGTCGAGAGGACTTACAAGGGTCGTTCATCGTATGAGCATATCCTCAGTCACTGGTAGGACTTTGTTAGGGAAATGTTTATTCGTATCCCTGGATTGTATACAATGGTCAGCATTGAACCGCTTGTAGGGCAGCATTGGAGATTGTGATGGCTTAAGAACAGGTTCAGATCCCTATAGCTTAAGGCTTTTGAATCCTATGAGCCGTGAGGGTCTCAAAGGGGAATTCTCCTTACGAGTCGTGAGGATCTCGTAAGTGTAATTTCTCCTTAGGAATCGTGGGGATCCCTAAGTGTGTTGCTCCTTTGTGAGTCGTAAGGATTTCACGCAGGCATTTTCTCCTCATAAGGTCGAGAGGACCTTGCAAGTGTCTTTTAACGAGATTGCGCCCTTTCTGGTTTTCACAAAACTCGCTGGTAGCCCTGTTGTTTTTACTCACGGAGCACTTTCGGGTTTTCATCCCTGTCCATTTCTCTTGTGGACATGCTGTTTTTCTAACACCACGTCAGCCTGGGGACGGCGCGGGTTGGTAGTGGTTTAACGACATTTCGGTCAAGCGTTCCTAGGTCCGAGATTTTTCGGGCAACGTACGACTACGCAGCTAGATTTTCTCGGAAATCTTCGCCTTTTTTGTGTCGGAAGTGGATTCCTTGAAGAGTGGGCTGAGGGCGATTTCTTCGTCAGAGTTGCTTCCGAAGGTGATAACTTGCGATCTCTTGGTGTTGGCTATGTGACAGTTGCCAGCAGCTCTTTTGCGCTCATCTGTCGTGCTTTTTTGTTCCCGACGAGCCTTGCGCTTCTTAAAAATCATATTAAAATTCTTTCGAGATCGTATGCTCCGTGGGGAGGTCTGCATATTGCTCTACTACGCCCGATAATGTGCGATAATCTGCACCATCTAATAGCAGGTTCCCCAAAATGGGTTGTAGAGATATAATCGCAAAGAATTTGATAACATCATTTAAAGATAACCGAGTTTTTATAGTTCAAGGTATTTTGATGAAAAGTCGTATTTTGCCACAAAAGTTATGTCTCGAGAGAATCATGCTATGTCAATATGTATGTATGTGAGAGGTAAGTCATTACCTCGTGAAGTTTTCTAAAGGTATGCTAAGCAAAAGTTTAAAAGATAACGAATATAAACTTCATGGTATTTAAACGTAAAAGCTAGGTTAAAGTTATTTTACATGGAGTTTTAGAGTGAAAGTTGTTTCTAAATAATGTTACAAATATTTTGTAAAAGTTTGTTGAACAAAATGTAAAAGATAAGTGAGATTATAGAGTTTAGAAGATTTACATTGGTAATAACTCCACTTACCGATACTTTGTTTTGAAAATAGAATTTACAGAAGAGAGGGAGAAAATAGAAAGAACATACAAGTAACTTGGATTAAGAATAGAGAGAGGAAGAGCTTGAGCTTGTCGTGGGGTTGCGGGGTCGCCGGAATTGTCTTGAATTCTCGCTGTAACAACCCTGAATTATCTGTACAGAATTTTTTCAAAATACAGAAAAGAGCACATAAGCCTGAGCACAAGTTATAAATTTAAATTTGCTTTTGAACAGAAAGAAATCACCTGTAGCTCATTAGTAAAGCCTTGCACTGCCGTGACGTAGCCCCTATGTTCAAATCCCCCCTGCTACATATTATTTTTAATTGATTTTTCTTTAAATCTTTTAGAAACTCAAAAGTTTACACGTGCAATACACGTAAAACTGAAAAGTCACTTAAAACAAACATGTGGAATATGTTATTTATACAGACCATGACACGTGGCACAAATTTAGCCCCAAACCACCTCCACATGGCCGGCGAGATACGCCATGGGGCCGACGCCCCCCTTCCAAATGCCATCAAATTTTAACCCTACAACCCTTGGACTCCCCCCACTAATCCTAGTCTGTTTGTTTTCCCTACATATTTCCAGAGAATTAAAATGATGCATTAATCCAAATTTTAATGCATGTTTTTAATTCATTCTTCATTACCCTAAACCCTAATTTTTCCTATAAATACCACACTACACCATAGCTTCCTCATTCAAAATTCCATTACCAAAACTCTCTAAAATTCCTAAGTTCAAGAAGTTGTACAAGTGGGGTTAGTTCAAGGCAAAGTTCCGGCGACGTTTCGGGACAAATCCGGTGATGAAACGGCTCCACGAGACCCTCAACTTATTCATA
The DNA here is from genome assembly GCA_030015575.1 of Agapanthus africanus. Lineage (NCBI taxonomy): Eukaryota > Viridiplantae > Streptophyta > Magnoliopsida > Asparagales > Amaryllidaceae > Agapanthus > Agapanthus africanus. The sequence continues at coordinate 77,919,204 of CM057339.1, read as the reverse complement.
GACCTCTCCCCTTTCTTTGCATCCAGTAAGTCCCATCTTCCCTCTCCTCTCTCTATCAAAAAGAATCATATTTTCAAAACTCATCGGAAGCGGAGTTAATCCGACTTCCGATTCTCTTTTCTTTAAAAGTTCAATTTTTCCTTAAACAACAATTAACCACCATTTCATATATTGCTTAGTAACCATTAAACAACAATTAGACAAAGTTTCAATTCAAAATATTATGTTAAACAAATTCTATTTCACTTTTACAGTAAAATACCCTTAAATTTGCATACGACATTATCTCATCTTTTTGCTCATATTACCTTTAAAAAACTCACGAGGTAATGACCTACCTTATCACAACACTCATTCTTGACACAACATGATAACTTTTGGAACATTAGTTTATGGGATAAAATACGAAATTACATTTAAATACCATAAACTTTCAAAACCCGTTTTCTTTAAATGTGTATTATTTAATTCCTTGCAAATGCGCCTCTACCCATTTTGGGGACCCCGATCGGGATGGTACGTATTATCGCACATCCTCGGGCCTAATAGAGCGAGATGCAGACCTCCTCATGGAGCATCCGATCTCGATGGAATTGTTAATGCAATTTTTAAGAAAAATGTGATTTCTATTTAATAAATAAATTCTATTTTTTATAATTATATATATATATATATATAAATATTATCAAAATACCTATTTTTAATATAATATATATTCCATATTTTCTAATCAAAAGAAAAGAATCACAAAAGATCATGAAAATACCATCACATTTCAATACAAGTCAAATTACAAGAAAATACCATATACTATTCAAGTTCGGTTTATATCTACTAGAATATTTCATTTTATAAAAATTACAACTATTAAAATCCTAAAGACAATAAACAAATACTTGAGGTTGAAAATATATCAAAACTATTTTTTATAAAACCCTTTCAAGTTATACTAATTTACAATAAGGGCCCTAGTAAATATAGGTTTAAGCGGGACCAGTACTCTTGAGCCTTAGGGAGCCAGAGAATATGGGTGCTTGCCTATCTAAAATAGACAACCTAAAAAAACGGTGTTATCAATACGGTAATTGTCTTGGAAAAAGACACAAATCCTGCCGTCCATGTGCAGCAATTACCGATAACATCAGAACTAATTCAGGACGTCAATTCGTTTTAAAGTGTCTGACTCAGACAGAGTCTCAGTCTAACCTGAAATCAATCGATCGATTTATCCTTGAATATGATTCAAGTATAACTCTAAATCAACATGAATCCATTTATACTAAAATTCAATCTATATCAATATAACTTGACTGAACCGAACCATGTATATACTCTGATTACATGACTATCCATTTATATCCATTCCGTTTACATGATATCATTGTGTCGGCAAGTCGTACATCTATTAAACAAAACAATACAAATCAATACAAAATACATTATAGGGTTTTAAAGTGGTAGAATGGTATAGAATGTGTTAGAAGTGGCAAGAGACGGTCACTTTAATACACCTAACCTGAATATCCATTGCTTTTGTTCCGTGGCTTAACGGTTCCTTGTGCTCCGTATACCTTAGTCCACGGAATAGTTGGACTTCTCTCGTATACACTGGAATATTCTGTACCAAGCTACAAACAACTGCATTAACATAACAATCAAATAGTATACGGTTATATTCTTTCTGTCTATTCTATTTCTACCTTTCTTTAGGACTTACGAGCGATTGTTCGCTGACGACATTCCTTCTCTCTTCTTTCTTTGGAATGTTGTCAGGTGGATCCTACTCACTGGAGATAGAGCCCAGTTCAGAGGACTTGGATTAGTTCAGTGAGGACCCCGAGCTTTAGACTCTTGTATATACTTTACTTTCATGTTCATGCGTTTAAGCATTACTTTCATCGTTGTATTTACTTTTCAGTTGTATTGTAAAGAAATATTTAATAAATAAAAGTTGATGTTCATTTACATCTCTTATCATTTTTTTTCTTGTGCACTTTATTGTATTGCTTAGTTACGTTTAGCGTGTTTGCTTCTGAGTAAATACGTAGCTGGCCCAGTCGCTTCTCCTTACCCGTACACTGAGAAGCGGGGCATGACACATCGCCGGAAGCTGACCTTGGGCTAACTCCACTTTAACTCCACTTGTACTTAGAAAATTTTGATATTTTTTACTAGGATTTTTAGAATAAGAAGGGGCTAGGGTATGGGGTTGTATTTATAGGGTGGAATTAGGGTTTTGGAATTGAAAGATTGAATTAAAAAGCATTAAAAATTGGATTAAAGATGAATTTTAATTCTCTGTTAAATTGCAGAGAAAACAAACAAAACAGGGGTAGTGGGGTAGGCCAAAAGGTGTTGTGTGCAAAGTACGGGCCTCATCCCCTACGGATGGCTCACCGTGGCCAGCCCCAGAGCCGATCTCGCCGGTCCAAAAGAGGAGTTGGGGGTTGGGATTTGTGCCACGTGTTCTCAGCTGTGTACACAACATTTTACACATGTATATTTTTCTGTCTTTTCATTTTTACGTGTATTGTACGTGTAAACTTTTAGGCTTCCAAAAAGTTTAAAAGAAAAATTCAGAAAAAATATATGTGGCTGATGGGATTCGAACACAGGTGCTACGTCACTGCGATGCAAGGTTTTAGTTGGGTATAGTCTCGAGCCACATGGAGGCAGTGAGCAGATCGGCAGTGGTTTCGTCTCTTCCGGTATTGGGTGTAAGATCACGCTGTGTTTAGGAGAGCCATTACACGAAGTCCTTGGCCAAGGCAGGAGATTTACTTGTAGGTATTCCAGTAGTATCTCAGGGTGTTCTGGGCTACACTCCGACACGACTTGTACCGCTTTTGGGGGTCTGACTTTTACCAACCATCTAGGCCCGACATGCGATGCTCATAGACGAACGGACCGGACTGTACGGATATTGTCACTGACAGGCTCAGTAGGGTGTCAGGATGAGTTCGCTCATCGACCTCCCTTTTGGTCAATACCTGGTAGCCCGTTACGTACGGCTAGTACCACTGACGTGCTAGTGGTTAAATCCACAGCCAAAATATTGACGAGTCTTTAGAGTCTCCCACAGACAGTTTCTTAAGTTTCGGGCGAAACGTTGTAGAGGCCGTATGATATATGGCAGGGTTCGATCATATACGTGCAGTAGTACACGCATCATGATAGGGCGGATCATACTAGTGGGCTTTGGTTTAAGCCGGATCCTAGTATTAGATTTGTTGGATTACTTTAGTCTCATCGCATTCGCATTCAGTCGGAATGCGGATGCAGGTATGTATATACAGATGAGGGGTATCCTTGTGATCCGTCACGAGTTTACTTTAAATGTTGCCATATCTTTTTATTGTTGTAAACATCTGGGTTAATATTTATAAATGGAAATAATGAGCTAAAAATCATGATTAGGAGCATTAATTGTGATACATGCACAAGTGGTGACTCATGGTCTCTTTGTTTGTGCATGTGTCACATTATTTGATTGATTTTTGGTTGATATGATAAGAAGAGAGAGAGGGGGAAGCCAAGAGGGGAGAGTTTGCTCTTGTATTATTTTCATCTCACTCTCTCATTTTATCATACAATACAAGAAAAATAAAGGCTCCTCTTCTTCTTCTTCCTCTAGCTCACCATTTCCATTAATGGCTTCATCTTCAACCTCCATCCATACACTCTCATGCGTTGAGAATCAATGGATGCAAGAGAAAAAGTGATCACACACATTCTCTACATCACCTTGGACACGTCGGCTAGCAAACTTCGTGTCCGAGTTGCTTCGGACGAAGCGGGAGCCCGTAAAAAGACTCGAAGATGTGGTGCCCTTTCCGAAGAGGAGACCGGAGATCGGAGATACCGCGAAGAGCTTGGGTTGGTGGCCAAAGACCGAAGGACATGGATCGATCGGTATAGCTTTTCTAACCTTTCTCTAGTTAGCTAGTTATAGGTTAATGGTTCGATCTAGGATTAAAGTCTGCGATAGCGTCGGTTTCTAGTTTAGAAAAAGTTTTCGTTTCCGCATTTTGGCCTCGGACAGACGGCCGGGGCGCTACCGTAGATTTACATGGTATCAGAGCCACACCATTAACCTTTACTAGCTTGCTCTAACATGTTTAAAAGTTCGATCGAACGAAATTTCCAAAACCGCGATTCCAATTTATGCAGTTTCTGTCGAATTTTTTTTGTCGTCAAAAAATTATTTTGAGTATGTCAGAAAATCAGGCAGGCTTTTTTAAGACCACTGCAGAAATTTTGTGGAGTGATCTCACTGTAGCACCGCGGAACCGCAGCCGTACCCACGTTTTGGCCGTGGTTCCGCCGCAGTACTGTAGCTTCACTGCACCAAATTTTCTACAGTGGTCTCTGACTTGGAATTGGGGTTTCTGGTATTTTTAGTTTTGGCCCAGATTATTTTAAGTGCTGGATTTGTGCTTGGGGCCTACTTCGGGAATTTTTGTCGATCGAAAAAATTTAAATATGTTAGTTTACAGTACTTACATTATACCTGCGACCGTAAATGTTATTTGATCGGTAAATCTTGTCTAATTGCTATAGCCCTTTTAGACGGATTTGCGAACGTGACATTCACGTTGATAATCTGTGTTGTGCTGTAATGTTGCGGATTTGTCGTGGTGGATAGCCTGGTTGCAATGGTAGTACAGTTTAGTTATATTTGTACATTTGATATTTGCGGGGCGAGTGTCCGACATGTGGACTGTCGTCACTGCCTGTTTGTATATTATTCTTTTGGGGCACGACCGGGCTGAGGTCGATGTACCCGTTGTATATATATTACTTTCTGTACTAGGATTACCCCGCGGTGGGGTGCACGGATAGCCGGGTTCTAGAGGGCAAGGGGCCCGCATCTTATGGCTTTGAGACGGAGGGGGCTTCACTCTAGAATTGGCGGGCTATTCGCCGCACTCGTAGGGGGTATAGGTTGACCCAAGGAGGGGTGCTCAAGTTACCGGATTTCGTGAAGTGCTGGGTGGTCCATTCACTTTGTTGAAGGGGGCTGCCTCGCTTCAGGTTTTAGCGGGTAACTTGCCGCGCCCGTAGGGGTCTAGGATTTCATTGCACAGGCTATCCACACGATTAGGGGAACGTCGGGTTTCAGTAGCGGCTCTATAAAACCCGGGGATCCCAGATTATCTGTATTGTTCTGTGATGCTTATTACTCTCTGTGATGTTGCATTTATCACGCCTGGAGCGATTATTATATATTGATTTATATACTAGTAGATGTTGTATATGTTTTACACCCGCGCTAGTCCAGTCCCCGCTCTGTCGTTAGTTAAGTAACCTAACGGGTGATGACGGGACCCAGTGGCGAATGCAGATGGCATATACGTACATCATATTTTCGTTCTTTTGTGGTGTGATTAATTGATGAGACTGCATTGATTCGGATCAATGCAAGCTAAACAAACCTGTTTGATGTTGTTGGAACACTTTTCAAAAAGCTGTTATTGCAAGGACGTTCTCTTTTGTTTTGCGCAGTGGTATTCGGCTATGAATATCCAGCACCTCAGTCGACGAGGCAAGGGCCGGGATCCCTTCACCGGGTGTGACCCCTTGGACAAAAGTTTGCGTCAGGGTAATAACTTCACTATAGCCGATTGCCTTTTTGCTTTGCATCGCGGTATTCAGTTGGAATATCCTGCACCTCATTCTACGGGGAAAGAGCCGAGATCCCTTCATCGGGAGTGACCTCTTTAGCAAAGGTTTTCGCCACTATATTTTTATAAAAAGCTATCCGGTTCCTTCAACGTTATCAAGTTCATTACGTTAAAGGTTTTTCGCCAAAAACCATTCGTAGCCCTCCGTCATTTCAGACGGGTAGCACTTAGTATTCATGCTATGTTTGTTGGCCTTCGTCATGGCATAGTGTATGGTAGCTATTTGTTACTTTTCTGCTGCATAGATAGATGCGTTGGTTTGGGACAGTCGTACAACCTTGTTGGCCCTAGTCATGGGCTTGTACGGGTGGGTTCAAATTAATCTGGACAATGACGGGTAGAACTTGACATGTGACTTAGGATTTGTTGGCCTTCGTCAAGGTCATAAGAGCATGGGGTAAAAATCACATCGGGAGTTTCTAAAGAAACTGAAACATGTCAGATATGCGCATACCTTCTAGAGTGTGATAACGTGAGTAGATTCCATCACGTTATCATGCGATGATAGTTGGGTTTAACCCTACATAAAGAACTTAGTTCTTATAAAAAGAAAAGAAGAACTTAGTCCTCCTATAAAAAAAACGATCCAAGGTCTTCAAAATAGAGATCTTGATGATCAATAATGGCCAAAATGATATTAACAGAGATTTAATCTCTAAAAAAAAGAGATTAGCACCTCACGTGTTCCCCACGTGGGCACCCTCCCAATAGCGCCCAGCATCTCACGTGAAAAACACACAGGCACCCAGAGCAAAGGGCCAGCGCCTCATGTGAAATACACGTGGGCGCTGAATCTAAGTGCTTAGAACTTCATATACAGCCAAAACGACTGAGTGCTTAGCACTGATTGGACAGCACCCTGTGCCTCACGTGGACGCCACATAAAAAAGCGTTTAGCACTTTATATACAGCTAAAACAGCCGAGTACTTAGCACTGATTGGGCAGTGCCCACCGCCTCATGTGCTCTTCATGTGGGCGCCATACAAAAAGTTCTTAGCACTTCATACATAGCCAAAACGGTTAAGTGCTTAGCACTAATTGGGCAGTGCCCATCGCCACATGTTCTCTTCACGTGGACGCCATATAAAAAAAGTGTTTAACACTATATATATAACTGAGTGATTAGCACTGCTTGGGCAGCACCCATAACTGAAGACTTCACGTGATACCCATATGAGTGCCAGAGTGTCAAACAAGTGCTCAGCACTTTTGCATAAAAAGAGGGGCTGAACAAACAGAGCCTAAATAAGTGCTTAGCACTTTTGAACAAAAAAAACTGAGCAAACTAAACCCAAATTGATTTAGTCTCTCTAAAAAGGTTTTCTTGCAACTGAGCTTAAATGCTCTGTGTCACGTCCTGCTTCCCAGTGTACGGAAACGGTGACGTGGCGGGCCGCAACGTATTTACTAAGAAATAAATACGTTAAGCGTAATTAAGCAATATCTATATAAAATGCACAAGAATGACATGTGATATAAAATAAACAGCAATTTTTATTAACATTCATCTTTACAATACAACAGCTTTGAAAAGGAAAGGTACAATGATATAAAGCAATGTCTAAACAGTGGCATACAAACTGAAAGTAAGTATAAGAGAGCTAAAAGTCCGGCTGGGCAGTGAACTAGTCCAAGTCCTCCTGGATAGGCTCGATCTCCTGAGAGTCCGGTCCTCCTGACGAACATTCCAAAGAAATAAATAGACAGAAATGTCATCAGCGAACTAGCGCTCAGTAAGTCTCAAAAGAAAGAATGGAATAGAACAAGTAAGGTGAAATGGAACTGGTAAGTTGTACAGGTATACGCTTGTTATTCTAACGTAATTGTTTGTAGCTTGGTACAGAAGTTATTTGTGTATACGAGGGGAGTCCATCTTACCCCGTGGACTATGGTAACATATAGTACAAGTCCCCATTAAAACCCACGAGACAACGGCATGAGAGTTCATGTAAGTGTCTTTCAAGTGAGCATCTCGTGCCACTTTAATACATTCTGTACCAATCTACCCCGTTATCCCCGCGTAATGTATTGTATAAGTTATATTTACAAGTCTTGCCGAAATCATGGATACAAGTTGTTCAAGTAGTCAGGTTCATGATATAATCATGTATTCAAGAAGTCCTATCAAGTTATAACCATGGTTCGGTCAAATCAAGTCAAGTATTCATATTTGGTATTAAAGTTTGAATTCAGGTATTCAGGTTCATGCTCAAGTATACATGTTATACTTTGGATTCATGTTTGAATTGGATTCTGATTTGAGTTCGGATTCAAGTTTGAGTTAGACTCAGACCAAGTCAGACATTTGTAACTGATTTAGATCCTGAATTAGGTTCGAGAGTTATCGGTAACTACTACACATGGACGGCAGGATTTGTGTCTTTTTTCAAGACAATTACCATTGAATAGGCAAGCACTTACTTTCTCCGGCTCCCTGGGGCTCAAGAGAATTGATCCCGCTTAAACCTATATTTACTAAAATCCTTAAATATTATTTTATATAACTCAAGGGGGTTTATGAAAAATATTTTTTTTAAATAAAATTAAAATAAACCTAAAGAAGTTATTTATATTATTTAGGGTTTTCATGGATGTGAATTTTAAGGATTTGAGGTATTTTAGTGATAATTACATAGCTTGGAAAGTTCATGGTATTTTATTGTAAAACTTGTCTTTTGTTGGTATCTTGATGGTATTTTGGTGAAACTTGTAATTCTTTCATTTAAAAAAAATGTAAGTTTATTATATTTTGAAAATATATGGATTTATAATTTTTATATAATTATTAAAAATTAAATTTTTATTTAAGTAGAAAAAATGCATTTTTCTTAAAAACCGTATTTAAAAGCTTTCGAGACCGAATGCTCCGTGAGGAGGTCTGTATCTCGCTCTACTAGTCCAAGAATGTGCGATAATCTGCATCATCCACTAACAGGTCCCCTAAAGAGGGTTGTAGAGGCATATTCGCAAAGGACTTAAGAATACTGTTTTAAAAGAAAACCGTTTTTAAAGTGAGTGGTATTTTAATGTAATATTTTATTCGTAACAAAAATTCACACAAAGACAGTATCGTGTTATGGAACCATGTGTGTATGTGAGGGGTAGGACATTACCCCGTGAAGTTTTCCTAAAGGTATATTAAAGCAAAACAATAAAAGTTGATATATAAAGTTCATGGTATTTAAACGTAAAACTTAAATTAAAGTTATTTTACTTGATATTCTTGATTAAAATTTTATTCTAAATATTATGATTTAAAGTTACAAGTGATGGGTAAAAGTTAGATTGAAAAAGTATTAAAGAGAAAGAGTTTTCTAGGATTTTGAAAAAGATATCGGTATTAACTCCACTTACCGATATATAATTTGAAATGGAATTTTAAAGAAGAGGAAAGAAGATTGGAAGGGACTTACTAGTTGATTAGATTAAAGAAAGGTAGAAGAGGGAGGGTTGAACTTCGTGGCGTCACGGGATCGCCGGAATAGCTTCGATTCTCCGCCGGAAGTTGACTGCTTGCTAACTCCACTTGTACTTAAGAAATTTTGAGAGTTTTGGTTAGATTTTTCAGAATGATGTTGATCCAAAGTGTGAGGTGGTATTTATAGTGTAGAATTAGGGTATTGGAATTAAAATGGTGAATTAAAATGCATTAAAAAGGTGATAAATTGTGAATTGAAGGGGCTCTGTTTGATTACAGGGCAATCAAACAGTGCAGAGGAGTTAGGGGTAGGGGAAACGTCGAGTGTGCAAAGCCCGGGGCTTATTGGCCACGGTTGGACCATCCCCGCCGGCTATAAAGGAATATCCTCTCGTCGTTTATGGGCTTTGGGGCTCAGGATTTGTGCCACTGTTTCCCCCAATCAGAGCAAAGCTCTGTTCAAAATTTGAAATGAAGCAGCGCTTCATAAAAGCGCTCGCGCCAAGAGCGCCAGCGCTAAGAGTCAAAGACTCTGAGGCAGCACCTCACGTGCAAAGCACGAGAGTGCCAGCAGCGCCAGTGCTAAGAGTCAAAGACTCTGAGGCAGCGCCTCACGTGCAAAGCACGAGGGCGCCAGCAGCGCCAGCACTAAGAGTCAAAGACTCTGAGGCAGCGCCTCACGTGCAAAGCACGAAGGCGCTAGCAGCACCAGCGCTAAGAGTCAAAGACTCTGAGGTAGCGCTCCATGTGCAAAGCACGAGAGAGCCAAGCGCTAGAACTAAATATTCTCCACCATTGGATCAGAGATCCAACGAACATGATGAATCATAGAATTACCAGAATTTAATTCTGTTGAGGAAATACTCCTCAAATCTTTCCAAATAAGAAAGATTGTGTTCTGTAAATCGGAGCACCGTTGGATCAAAGATCCAATGGTGATTAAAAATCACCAAGATACAGAGTAATCTCTGTATGAGGAAAATAATTTCCCAGTCTTGTTAATAACAAGAAAGATATCTTCTGTAAAACAGAAGCCCTAGGATCAAAGATCCAATGGTAGGAAAATATCCCCAAATCAATCAGAAAAAGATTACCTTAATTGATCAGCCTCCACTATATAAAGAATCGAAGACTTCAAGTCTTGCAGAGAAGAACCCCCTATAAACTTCGAGTTCTCAAAAAAAGAAAAAGAAAATAGCAAGCTCTAAGAAGAAGAATTTCTTCAAGGTAAATAAAACAGAAAGATCAAAGCATCTCATCAAAAGAAAGAACTTAGTTCTTTTTCTAGATCATAGATCTACAAAGACAGAAGTCTTTCATAAAAATAAAAGAGATTGAAGCATCTCATCATAAAAAGAGAGGGAGAAGAACTTAGTTCTCTTTACATCACAGATCTATAAGACAAAGACAAAGTCTTTCACAAAAACAGTAGAGATTGTAACATTTCCTATTAAAATAAGAACTTAGTTCTTAGATCTATGAGACAAAGTCTCTTATGAACAAGAATTTAACTCTCAGAGCACAAAGTTAATCAGAGCTAACGCTCAGCGTCCAGCGCTCCAAGCGCTATTTTAAAGAAGCACCCCAGCGCTCTAAATCTGGCGCTCAGCGCCAAGCGCACCACATGCTCCTCACATGTGCACTATTTCATAAAGAAGCGCTTCAGCGCTCCAAGTCTAGCGCTCAGCACCAGGCGCCCCTTGTGCTCTTCACATGTGCGCTATTTCACAAAGAAGCGCTTCAGCGCTCCAAATCTGGCGCTCAGCGCCAAGCGCACCATGTGCTCTTCACGCGTGCGCTATTTCGAAAGAAACGCCCTAGCGCTTTAAGTCTGGCGCTCAGCGCCAAGCGCTCCACGTGCTTCTCAAGTGTATGCTGAGGGAATACAAAGTGTTCTTCAAACAAAGCCCAGCACTGCAAAGAGTGTTCAACACTCAATAAAAGACAAAAAGAAAAAGGGGGTGTCAGAACCCAAATTAATGCTCAGTATTATTGAACAAGAAGGGACTGAGCCCGAACGAATGTTCAACCCCCAAACAAATGTTCAAATTTTAATCAAAACTGAGTAGGCTGAGCCTAAGTTGGCCATAAGTCCCTAACTCAGATCAACTGAGCCCATGTGCTCACGATTGGCCTTAGTCCCAAACTTGACTACAGATCTCCCAACCAACATTGGTTCAAGGCTACATCTCTTCACACTTCTGATATGTGTCGTTTTAATTCTTCAATGTCTTTAGAAAGGTGGCGGGTCCCGACAACCAGACACTCTACGGACCGCAACGTCCTAAAACTAACTATGGACCGTGATTTCTTTAAACTAATTATGGACCGTAACGTCCCTAAACTAAACTCTATAGACTATGACGTCTTTAAACTATGGACTATGATGTCCTTAAACTCCATGGACTATGATGTCTTTAACCTTATGGACCGCAACGTCCCTAAACTAAAACGATAGAGTCCAAATACTCTTTCGTTGGATCTAAATGATCCCAAAATCATGTTGAGTAGATCTTAGTCTGAAATTAAAATAATGTATTCTCAACAAACGTTTGAGTCGACCTTAGTCCAAAACAAGTCTAACGGTCCTTAAACCAACCCAAACCCAAAATCTAAGAAAATACGGATTTGGACTAATCCACGCCCTATGGGCGACAACATAAATTAGTCTCCGTATATAATCCATGGGCAACCAAAAATAAAACAAACACACACGACACGAAGTGACCATCTGGAGAAAGAGAAAGTGGTTACCGCGATGCGGTAGCGTAATTAACTGCAGAGGCTTGCACCTGCATGGAAGAGTGTCCCCATAATCAAAAACGCTTCACAATGAGGGGGAATCTAATGAAGTCTGCTACAACGGCCGCATCCGTCTAATCCTGCGATGCATGGTGCCATAAATCAACTTGGCATCTTCGGAGAGGTGGACGGATAACACCAAATAGCATCTGCCCCCAAATTCAGGCAAGATGTCTGTCTTCCCGGTTTTTGGCGGCGAACAGATTCTGGCACGCCCGATGGGACCTTTTCTTCTTTCCACTCTACACTTCGTGTGTCGTATTTCATGAACGAATCGCGGTTTAATATGGTTTCCCCTGGATTCAAGGTACCAAGATTTGGTGTCTTGCTCCCGTGCAGAGAAAATGGCTTCCAACTGCACCAGCTGCAAAAACAACTCCCACTCCGTCCTCGCCGGAGGAGTGACCTATGGGCCTCAAGCGGCCTCCATTCTTGCGATGCCAGTGGAACAGGTGACGCAAGCCACCACTGGGCTATTCTTTGGGACCATGATCCCACCGGCAAGCTTCAGCGTCCCAATACCATCACAGGAAGCCCCGAAGAAGTCGGTCTTTGATCGGCTTGCAACTACCGCGGTCCCCCTCAACGGGTCGCCCAAATCCAATGCCTCAGTCTTTAACAGACTAGGCCAGAGCTCAAGCGGGCCCATAAAGAAGCCTGTAATACCCGAAGGAGTTATCCCAAAGCGGATAGCTATTCCAACCTCGACGGATAAAGTCGTCGAAGGGGCTCCTCCTACAAAGGGATCAGTCTTCGCTAGACTGTCCGCTCCAACTCCCGCTTCAGGCGAAGTCACCAACGCTGACTCCCCTGCCCAAAGGTCAGTCTTTGACAGATTGGACGTTTCTTTTCAGCGGACGTCGGTCTTCAATAGGCTAGCACCAACAACAACCCTTCACGAGAAAAGGAGCATGATGAAGCTACCCGACAACGGAGGTGATCCCGGTCACACGACATGCTCGACGTCGCCACTGGCGCCGAGTGAGGAAAGCTGGGGGCAATTCCCCTTCTGGGCTGACTCCGCCAGCTCCAACGGTGGAAGTTAATGTTGTTGTTCCAACTGGGAACAGCTTTGAACCGCTCAGGAGGGTGCGCAAGAACTCTCCAATTGTTGTGCTAAAAAGATCTTCGCCACCCGTGGAGAACGTTACAAAGGTGAAGTTAGAACAACCCCTTCAGCGGCTGTCCTCCAAAATTCATAGGGTCTGGCGAAAGGTCTAAGACTCAATGGTTAACCAAGAATACTCCCGCCGACCGAAGAAGATGAAAGTTCGGCAAGAGAAGGACTACCCTGCCATACCACAGAATGTGTCGTCTACTTGGGTGCCCGCTGCAACGGCCCCCTCAACTTCGACCACCCACAAAAGAAGAAGGCCGGAGAAAATCCCCGTGTCTGCGATGAATTTTAAGGGCACTGAACCTAAACGCCCCAGGTCTGGGGGCATGGTAGTGCACACCATCTACATGGCATCCGGAAAAGAGGACAGCCGCATTTCCACGGGTCATCAACAACTTACACGGTATGTGACAAAGGCTCAGGAGCAACAATAGCAAAAGCTCCAGGAGATGCTGACAACCATGGCCGCACTGACTGGGCCAAACGTAAGCCCGGAGACATCGTCGGAGCAGCGCCAAGAATAGGAAACTGATGCCGAATTCCTCCGAAGAATACTCGAGAGGAAAGAAAAAGAGGCCGCGGAACAAGCGGCCAACATAAAATAAATGGCGCTATTGTTCCAAGATATGGTGGGCATGATGATCCGGCCGGACCCTCCAGCCGAAGACCCTCCAATAATAATTGAAGACGATATAGGAGAGTCATCGAACCCTCTTCCGGCTCTATCAGCAGCCAAGGAAGAAACGATTTCCAAAGCTGCGCTTGACGACTATATAGCTCAACAGATACGAGCTCACCAGGCAAATGAAGCAACTGGCTAAGTCATCGGAACTGGGCGACCATATCAGGATGGTACGATCAGATTAAGTACCCACCAGGATACACGATTCCTAAGTTCCATGTATACAAGGGGACAAGCAATCCCCATCAACATGTCGCTCAGTTCAGGGCTCTATGCGGCAATACTGGAGGTGACGATAAGCTACTGCTTCACTAATTCGTCGGCAGCTTGGCGGAGACGGCATTCGAATGGTATTCAGAGATTCCCAACGATTCCGTCAAAACTTTTATGGAGATGGAATTGCTATTCACCCAGCGTTTCGCAAGCGCTAGCGAACGCACCCCAATCACGGCACTGATCAATGCCAGGGTGAAGCCGGGAGAAACATGGGTTCAGTATGCAATCCGGTGGTGGAACTTATGGTCGAAATGCGAACAACGTATCGAAGAAGCTCCTACAGTAGGCATGTTCGTGGGAACCCTCGATCCTCAGGCGACCATATCCCAGTTCATGATGTTCTTCAAGCCGACCACCTTCCAGGCCTTGATTGACAAGCAGGCTCAGATGGATCAGATGGGCCATAGACCGTCTTCCTCGAAAATGGAGCCTCGAAACGAAAAGGGGAAAGGGAAAGCGACCCTCGTCGCCAATGCTCAGCAGCAGCCCAGTGGTCCACAGCCAACTGATCGTCAAAACGATAGACAACGATTTTTCAACGAGAAGCTAAAACGCCCTTATTCGTTTTCCCGGGATAAAACGAGGAGACTATTTGAACTGGCGGTGCGTAACAGGCTCATCAATCTGCCAGATCCAAGACGTCCACTGCAGCCGGGCGATGCCAATAATCCTAATTACTGCCCCTACCATCGAGCAGTAGACCATCCAATCGAAAATTGCTTCGTCTTCAAAGGCTGGATTGAGGACCAATACCAACAGGGCAAATTCGTGCCGTCTGAGAATTGGAAGGTAAGCCCGCCCCAGCCGCACGCTCCTAAAAAGATGGACACGTTGAGGGCATCGTGCTCTTTTATAGAATAAACTCCATGGGAGGTCGCTCTTTCAGCCAAAACAAAACGAATGCTGAAAGATCTCCAAACATGTCCGATGATTAGGTGGAAGAGCCCGCTGGAGCCCGAGGTTATTGAGGGGATGCTGAAGCCGCGCCCAACGCTGAAAGTTGGTGAAGGTGAACAAAACATTCAGGCCAAGCCTCCAAAATCTTTAAAGAAAAAGAAAAAGGCCAAGAAGCCCGTCCAACCCGAAGACAGCCGTACAGGTCTGCAGAAATACATCGATGCACTGGAAGAATATAACCAGAAGGCACGGACCCCAATCACGTTGGATGAATTCTTTAAGCAGGTTCTTGAAAATGAAGCCGATGACGCTGATGAAGGAAGCAATTCTTCAGAAGAGTCCGAGGATTATGTGGCAAACTATTACATGATCTCTCACTCATCAATAAATGGCAAAGAAGCTCCCAATGCAAAGAAACTGGGGGCAGATCCAGAACCGTAATCAAAATCCCTAGAGCCATCGGACGAATTGATTGACATACTGCTGAGCGAAGCTCTTCAGAAAAGCAAATCTGACCGAGAGTGTGAAACAGCCATATATGGAAGGGCCAAGCGTCGGCGTCACGTTGAAGAAGCTCCGGTATTGAGAAGCTATAGAGTACCCCAACCGGATAGAAGCACTTCTGCTGCCAGCAAAAGCAGGTTTAAGACAAGAAAGCAGTTCGCTAAAACCCTGTCGATGGGAATGAAGTTGCCACCTTTCAAAGAAGACACTTAAGAAAATACGTTCCCCGACGAACTAGATGCACATCCAAACTACTACTTATACCATCGGAGGATCACCCACCCTACCGAGGAATGCATGGCCTTTAAAAATTGGTGGCAGGGATACGTTGCTCGTCGACAGCATTTCAAGCGGATGAAGCGCAAAACTCGTCGAGAGCAGAGGAGCACGACAGATGAACGCAAAAGAACTGCCGTCGACTGTCACATGGTTGATTCCAGGGGATCGCAAGTTCTCACCTTCGGGGGAGATTCTGATGAAGAAATAGCCATCGGCCCTCTCTTCAAGGAATCCATCTCCGAAACAGAAGAGATGAAGACCTGCGAGAACATTCAGCTGCGTAATCACACGTTACCCGAAAAGAATCTCGGACCCACAAACAAGGGATCGAGCAAAAAAGATAAGGGGAAAGAAAAAGTCCCTAAAGATATCACCCTCGATGATCGAGTGGTCGAAGAGCTGTCAGCCAAGGACCTGCCAAATAAAAACAAGGTGGATTACAACGTTCTGGCACACCTGAGAAAGATACCCTCGCAGCTGAGCATTCTCGATGCCCTTCTGCTATTTAAAGAAGCGAGAGATTCTTTGATCAAGGCACCACGAGAGCCCAAGCTGTTCCAAGCTTTCCTTGTCGAAGAAAAGTTTAAGGACGAGCTGGAAGAAGTGCACACAGCTGATATCACTTTCGGTGATGAAGATCTCCTCCTCGGGACGTGCGAGCACAACCGTCCTCTCTATGTCTCCGGGTATTTCCATGACATCAAGATAGGGAAGATCCTAATCGACAATTGATCCTCTGTCAACCTTCTCAACGTGAGGGTGCTAAAGGAAATTTGCATGAGCGTGTAGCACCTAGCTCGAGATTGTAAGTCCATGCTACCTCTCCCGGTACTTACGGGCTTGCGGAAATGATGAAAAACAATTTTTCTAGAGGTGGTAACATGGACTCAAACCGGATCTTTGTTAAACTATCTATCTAACAACCTAACTAGGAGTTGTTAACTACTCGGTTAGGGGGTTATACCTTTCTTGAACTCCTTCGTCTTCAACTTTTGATGGTGTACGGATCGGCTTCACCCCGTCATCTCCTTGCGCCGAAGATCGATCCACCCGAAAGCTTCTACCTTTGGCTTCTTCTTCGAACTTTGAAGAAACTAGTTCACTCGGTTTGCTAAACCTTGTGAACTAGAGTGAGTAGAGGATTGTGTTGGGATTTATCTCTATGGTTCTTGCTTCTCAACACATGAGACAAGTGAACCATAGACTAGAGAGAGAGCAAGAGGAAGAGGGAGAGAGCTCAAAAGAATGAGAGAGCTCAAGCAAGAGAAAGAAAACAAATGAAAGAATGAGCAACGCTTTTCTCATCCACCCTCTCATAATCCAAAGCCATCATAACCAATAATAGTAATCAAGTACTGTGTGATGGTTTAAGTCAAAATGGCTATATCATTTCATGCACTCATTTTGCATAAATAAACAAGCAAGCAAAAGTCTTTGCCATGGAATGATAGCCATTGTCATGATGATGGTCAACTAGTCCAACCTAGTCAACCGGTCAACAAAGTCAACAAGTCAACAAAGTCAACCCCTCAACAACCATATCACTACAATACTTAATTAATATTATTGTTAATCATATATCTTATTCTCATTAGGGTTTAGTCAAAAGTCAATAGTCAACAGTCAACAACCCTGATGAAAATCCTCTGCCTCTGTTTCTCTGCCAACTGTGCATACACACCCGCATCCGCATTCCGAGGAACACGAATACAAACGAGATAAAACCAATCCCAAAACGTACACTAGGATCTGGCTTAAACCAAAGCCCACTAGTGTTAACTGTCCGGACACCAAACGTGCACAAGTGCACGGATGTGACCGAACCCTGTCGCAAAACCATGCGACCTCTACTCTTTTTCCTAAAGGCGAATAGCTTTCTGTGTGGGACTCTAAAGACTCGACACTACGCTGGCAGTGGGTTTAACCACAGACCGCAAGCGGCACTAGCTGTGCGTAACGGTCCCCAGGTAGATGCCGACAAGAAGACTGACGAGGTGAAACCCATCTGAACTCCTACTGAGCCTGAATGTGACAATCTCCATACAGTCCGGTCTGTTCGTCTGATATATCGCATGGTGGGCCTAGGGGGCGGTGAACGTCAGTCCCCTAATAGCGGTACAAGTCGTGTCGGAGTGAAGCCCGGAACACCCTGAGATAACACTGGAAACCCACCAATATATCTCGCTTGCCCTGGCCAGGGACTACTCGTGTAATGGCTCTCCTAGACACAGCGCGATGTCAATCCCCAATACCAGGAGAGACGAATCCTGTCTAACCGTCACTGCCTCCAAGTGCTTCGGGACTGCACCCAAAAACTACCTGTTTGCACGACTCCTTTGAGCCGTGGTAGGGTAGTAATCAAAGTACAGTGGGAACACACTCGAGGCGAAGTGACAGTGTCAAGTCAGCGGACTAAGCTGTACTCATGTCACCTGGGAACTGATAACTGACGATAGGTATAGTAGCAACCAACAGTTCCCGACGAGTCATGTCCAGTGTACTCGTAACCTAACGAGCACCCGCATACTATCTCAAGTACGACGTACTGACGGCTGTGGGACAGACCGTCTCCCATACTGGGATGAGAAGCGCATACGCTAGTCTACTCCGGAGTATCGATACCCTGTCTCGATAGTCCTGTGACTAGAGACCTGCATAAGGATGTGCTTATAGATTACCCAGCCCCCACGAGTGTGACTGCCATCACAACGCCGGTAATCAAGCAAAGATCCTAAGGGCTCCACTAATGTGTAAAGGTGATATGCTAAAATAAACACATGTACACATTAAAGCAGAAACAAACCAAGTAGCATACTACTATATTGAGCAAGATTGTCAATACAAGGTGAATATCCCAAGCTTCCATCAAGTAATATACATACTAGTATGATACAGTAATGGCCTCTAGGGCATATACACTAACAATCTCCTACTTGCACTAAGGCCATGTACTGGCGTATCGAAGACCTATCATCTCGATCAGCCGCTCGAACTGAGTCTGGGGTAAGGCCTTTGTGAGTGGATCAGCAGTGTTATCTTCTGTAGAAACTCTCCGAACCTCGATCTCCTGGCGACCCACGATCTCCCTGATCAGGTGATACCGCCTCAAGATGTGTCTGGACTTCTGATGGGACCTGGGTTCCTTTGCTAAAGTTATAGCCCCGTTGTTGTCGCAATACAGAGGTATTAGATCAACAATGGACGGAACCACCTGAAGTTCAGTTAAGAACTTCCTTATCCAGACGGCTTCTTTTGTGGCATCTGCAGCAGCGATATATTCCGCTTCCATCGTCGAGTCAGCAACGGTTTCCTGTTTGGAACTCTTCCAACACACCGCCCCTCCATTGAGGGTAAAGACATAACCCGACATGGACTTGGAATCATCCTTGTCACTCTGGAAGCTGGAGTCAGCAAAGGCCTCGATCTGGAAGTCTTTTCCGCCATACACCAAGAACATCTCCTTAGTCCTTCTCAGGTACTTGAGAATGTTCTTTACCGCTATCCAGTGTTTCTCCCCAGGGTTTGACTGATACCGGCTTACCACACTCAGTGCATAAGCTACATCTGTTCTGGTACACAACATCGCATACATTATAGAGCCTACCGCAGAAGCGTAGGGTATAATAGACATGCGGTCCCTTTCCAAATCAGTCTTGGGAGACATCTCTTTGGAGAGGGTGATCCCGTGACAAGCCGGTAGATTACCGCGCTTGGAATCTTCCATACTGAATCTTTTCAGTATGGTGTCGATGTATCTGGACTGTGAGAGTCCCAGTATCCTCTTGGATCTGTCACGATAGATCCGGATCCCCAAAATGTATGAGGCATCACCCAGGTCTTTCATGGAGAACCTGTGTGACAAGAACCCTTTGACAGATTGTAGCATAGGAATGTCATTTCCTATTAAGAGAATGTCATCCACGTATAAAACGAGGAATACTACAGTTCTCGCTACAAATCTACTATAGATGCATGGTTCATCTGGATTTTTGATAAAGCCAAATTCCTTGACCGTCTCATCAAAACAGATGTTCCAACTCCGCGATGCCTGCTTTAGTCCGTAGATGGACTTAAGCAACTTGCACACCTTTCCGCTGCTCCCACTCTGAATGAAACCCTCTGGCTGGTCCATATAAACACACTACTCTAAATTTCCATTTAGAAAAGCGGTCTTTACGTCCATCTGCCAAATCTCATAATCGTGAAAGGCAGCAATGGCAAGAAAGATCCGAATGGATTTCAGCATAGCTACTGGAGAAAAGGTCTCGTCATAGTCTAAACCAGGTCTTTGACGAAAACCCTTTGCAACCAGTCTAGCTTTATAGGTCTCAACCTGTCCATCTACACCAATCTTCCTTTTGAAGATCCACTTGCATCCTACGGGTTTTACCCCATCTGGAGCAACGTCCAACGTCCATACTTTGTTGGTGTACATGAACTCCATTTCGGTCCGCATTGCATCCAGCCATTTTACCGAGTCAACGCTCTGAATGGCTTGCTGGAAGCTAGTCGGCTCATCATAATCTATGATGCAATCCTCTCTATCCCCGTCTATGAGAAAACCGTAGTATCTCTCGGGCGGATGAGACTGCCTACTACTCCTGCGGAGCGGCGTAGGAATGTCATGATCTTTCGAACCCTCTGGTTCTACTAAGCTTTCAGTAATAGCTCGTGGTTCTGGAATTTCTTCCAGTTCTATTGCGCTCCCACTTATCTGATTTTCCAAAAACTCAGTTTCCAAGAAGTGGGCATGACGAGAAACATAAATCTTTTGTTCCTCTTCGCAATAGAAGAAATATCCCTTGGAGTTCTTTGGATATCCCACAAACTTGCACTGTACTGAGCGTGCCTCGAGCTTGTCCGCATGCTGCTTTTTGACAAAAGCTGGACATCCCCATGTCTTAATGTGATTAAGATAGGGTCTCTTCCCACACCACATCTGATATGGTGTAGTAGGCACAGTCTTAGTAGGAACTCGGTTCAAAAGGTATGCAGCTGATTCTAGTGCATATCCCCAGAAGGATCGTGTTAACTCAGCGTTAATCATCATGGATCGTACCATATCCAATAGGGTTCGGTTCCGTCTCTCCGATACACCGTTATGTTGCGGAGTGTATGGAGGAGTAAGCTGAGAGACAATTCTATTCTCTTTTAAGTAGTCCAGGAACTCGGCACTCAAGTATTCACCACCTCGATCCGATCTTAGTGTCTTGATACTTTTGCCGGTTTATTTTTCTACTTCATTCTTATATTCCTGGAATTTTCCAAAGGCTTCGGATTTATGTTTTATTAAGAAGACATAACCGTACCTTGAAAAGTCATCCGTAAAAGTAATGAAGTAAGAATAACCGCTTCGCGCATGTGTAGACATTGGACCGCACACGTCGCTGTGTACGAGTCCCAAGAGCTCGCTCGCTCTTACTCCGTGTCCAGTGAACGGAGTCTTTGTCATCTTTCCTTTGAGACGGGATTGACAAGTAGCATACGATTGATATTCGAACGGATCTAAATATCCTTCTGTATGTAACTTCGTTAACCTTCTCTCATTGATGTGACCCAGTCTACAATGCCATAAGAAAGTCTGATTTATTTCCGGAGACTTTCTTTTGTGTGTATTCTGGACATTGAAAATCTGTGGTTGGTTTAGTACGTATATACCATTGCTTAATGTACCTGACCCAATCATAACTTGATTAAGGTGAATGTTTACAACATTACTTACAAACGCAAATTCATAACCTTCTTTAGAAACCAAAGATACAGAAATGATATTACAAGTTGCGTTGGGTACAAAAAAGCAATTAGGTAAAACCAAAACATGTCCATCTGACATTCCCAGGTGATAGTCCCCTACGGCCTTAGCATCCATGCTAGCTCCGTTTGCAACTTTGAGGGTCATGTCACCTGCCTTCAAAACCCTACGGTTTCTCAACGCCTGCAAAGAATTACAGATATAAGATCCTGATCCGGTATCCAATACCCAGGAAGTAGAGTTTATTGATAGACAGTTTTCAATAACATACACACCTGAAGCTGAAGCCGCAACTTGCTTCAGATCCTGTGTTCTGGCTTTCCAAGCCTTGCAATCTTTCTTCCAGTGCCCACTCTTATGACAGAAAAAGCACTCTTCCTTTCCTATAAGCTTCCCCGCTTTCTTTGTTGCTTTTGCCTTTCCCTTCGTATCCACTTTACCAACACCGCCCCTTGGTTTGGCGGGGGTTTTCTTCTTCTTTCCCTTGGCTTTCGCCTTGGACTTAGAAGAGGAAGATCCTCCTACAAAGAAAGTGGATGTTTCCCTACCTTTCTGTAGGGTGCCCTCTGCACTCCTCAGCATGTTGAGGAGTTCTGAAAGTTCAACTTCCTTTTCTTGCAAGTTGAAATTCAGGATGAACTGGACGTAAGTGGAAGGAAGGGACTGAAGAATCAAGTCCGTATAGAGCTTATTCTCCAACGTGGTCCCAAGGTCCGCGAGCTCCTCTATGAAGCCAATCATCTTAAGCACGTGTTCCGCTACCGATGATCCGACGGCCAACTTTGCCGAAAATAACTTCTTCGACACTTCATATCTTGCGATACGAGATTGCTCTCCATACAGTTCTTTTGTATGAAGAAATATGGATTCGAGTTCCATATTCTCGTGCCTCCTCTGATGTTCGTTGTCCATAGAGGCAAGCACGAGGCACTTGGCCTTCGCGCAATCGATTTCCCAGGTCTTACAGATTTCCCTATCCGCGACGCTGGTTTTGGGACCTGGGACAGAGGGAGCTTTGGTGGTAAGGAGATACCCCAACTTGTCATAAGTGATTGCCACTTTGACATTCCTGAGCCAATCTTTGTAGTTTGGCCCTGTTAGTATGTTTTTATCTAGTAATAACTTAAGTCCGGTCATGATGTTTGGTCGCTGCAATTAGGAGAGAGAGAAGAAACACTTTAGCATGATGCTCTTGCAAGTTTAGAGTGGTTTTTAATTTGTCTAAACAGGATGGCTCCCGCTGTCTCTCGAATCCCTCCTCAAACCAAAAAGGAAGAATTAGTCAGGATCAATCTCACCGTACAATACTTGCTTAACCGTTCTGCCAGGCTGGTGTCGGTATTTCGAGGGAGATTTTCCAACGCTTTCGCGAAGTTCCTTAATTAAATAACCTCTTTTCCCTGTGGGCGTAGCCCCGCTAACACCTTTCTAGACACCTACTTGGCTTATAGCATTGATCGTTAAGTGAGAAATTTCCCGAAGAGTAGCATATACTCACAGTAGGATCGGGATCCAAGTATCATTGCGTGACAAAACTGAAGGAATCCTACCAGAATCATCACACTCCAAATGGTATGCAGCGCTAGCAAGTTTCAGTTCTTTTGAAACTCCCGATGTGGATTTTTGCCCCATGCTCTTATGACCTTGACTTTGGCCAACAAATCATAAGTCGCATGTCAAGTTCTACCCGTCATTCTCCAGGTACCCCAAACCAACACATCTATCTATGCTGCACATGAATACCCAATAGCTACCAATCACTATGCCTTGACTTTGGCCAACAAACATAGCTTGAATACTATTGACCATCCATGTGAAACGACGGAAGGCTACGAATGGTTTTGGCAAAACCGTGAACGTAGTGAACTTGATTAATCGATAGAATGAGATAGCTTTTAAAAGGAGTGGCTCAAACTCTGCATTTAAAAGTTGGTTTTTGAAAAGAACCGAGTGGTTTTTTAAAGTGTTCCAACGACTTTTACTTGGTTTATTTTCTTGCATTAGTTCTTTTAATGCGTCCCATCATTTAATCCTACCATTGCAGAAAACAACAAAAATATGACGTACGCTTATGCCATTCGCATTCACCACGGGGCCCCGTCATTACCCGTTAGGTTACTTAACTAACGACAGAGCGGGGGCTGGGCTAGCGCGGCTGTAAAACATAAGCAACGCCTAAATAATATCATATATAGATATATTGTAATGATAGCCATTTCAGATCACAGATGAACACATTGGATATACTAGGAATCCGCAATTCGTACGAGCCTGTAACGAAAAGCAGATTACACGGTCGCGGTGAATAGCCAATACCCTACCCAAGACCCCTACGGGTGCGGCAAACTACCCGCCAAATATCCGAAGCGGAGCAACCTCCCTCAACGACGTGAGTAGGCCACTCGGCACTTCGAGATATCCGGTAGTTTGTGCACCCCACCATGGGTCTATCCTAGGAGCAAAAACAGTAAAAAGAAATTATACAATGACGGCTACAACCCCGACCCGGTTGTGCGGCCATACAAATAATATTACATCAATTTACATATTTACATGAATTGAAAGAAAAGAAAACTCTCATCTCATAACCCCCGGCTATTCACCCGCGACAATCCAATGAATTCATATACACATACCATCAATATTACAAATCACAGATTTGTATAACCCCCACTAATCGACATATAGAGATTAGCAGACATTCAATACAAATATCACATCACAGATATAAACCCGTTAGCCTTAGTCTTTAGAAGTTCGATCAAAATACGGATTTTTAGGCCCCAAACACAAATTTTTCTTTCTGGAAAATCTGGGCAGAAAAAACATATTTTAAACATCCCAAAACTACCCCAGAAACAAACTACAAGAAACAGTTTCCTCGACCGAGTCAACTCGGCCGCGGAACCGCGGCGGGAGCACACTCCCGCCGCGTTTCCGCGGCTCTTTGATCAGATCAGTGAACCAATTTTTTGCAGTTTCTTCTAAAAACCCTGAGCCGAATTTTAAAGCATGATTTATCATTTTTTGGACAGAAAAAAAATTCGGCAGAAACTTGATTTTCCGGGTTCGTTTTCGCGACTTTTTCTTTGATCGAACTTCTAGTTACATTGCTAACATGTTAGATAGTGTTTAACTAGGCTCTGATACCACTGTAAGTCCATGCTACCTCTCCCGGTACTTACGGGCTTGCGGAAATGATGAAAAACAATTTTTCTAGAGGTGGTAACATGGACTCAAACCGGATCTTTGTTAAACTATGTATCTAACAACCTAACTAGGAGTTGTTAACTACTCGGTTAGGGGGTTATACCTTTCTTGAACTTCTTCGTCTTCAACTCTTGATGGTGTACGGATCGGCTTCACCCCGTCGTCTCCGTGCGCCGAAGATCGATCCACCCGAAAGCTTCTACCTTTGGCTTCTTCTTCGAACTTTGAAGAAACTAGTTCACTCGGTTTGCTAAACCTTGTGAACTAGAGTGAGTAGAGGATTGTGTTGGGATTTATCTCTATGGTTCTTGCTTCTCAACACATGAGACAAGTGAACCATAGACTAGAGAGAGAGCAAGAGGAAGATGGAGAGAACTTAAGAGAATGAGAGAGCTCAAGCAAGAGAGAGAAAACAAATGAAAGAATGAGCAACTCTTTTCTCATCCGCCCTCTCATAATCCAAAGCCATCATAACCAATAATAGTAATCAAGTATTGTGTGATGGTTTAAGTCAAAATGGCTATATCATTTCATGCACTCATTTTGCATAAATAAACAAGCAAGCAAAAGTCTTTGCCATGGAATGATAGCCATTGTCATGATGATGGTCAACTAGTCCAGCCTAGTCAACCGGTCAACAAAGTCAACAAGTCAACAAAGTCAACCCCTCAACAACCATGTCACTACAATACTTAATTAATATTATTTTTAATCATATATCTTATTCTCATTAGGGTTTAGTCAAAAGTCAATAGTCAACAGTCAACAACCCCAATGAGAATCCTCTGCCTCTGTCTCTCTGCCAACTGTGCATACACACCCGCATCCGCGTTCCGAGGAACACGAATACAAACGAGATAAAACCAATCCCAAAACGTACACTAGGATCTGGCTTAAACCAAAGCCCGCTAGTGTTAACTGTCCGGACACCAAACGTGCATAAGTGCACGGATGTGACCGAACCCTGTCGCAAAACCATGCGACCTATCGCAAAACCATGCGACCTCTACTCTTTTGCCTAAAGACGAATAGCTTTCTGTGTGGGACTCTAAAGACTCGACACTACGCTGGCAGTGGGTTTAACCACAGACCGCAAGCGGCACTAGCTGTGCGTAACGGTCCCCAGGTAGATACCGACAAGAAGACTGACAAGGTGAAACCCATCTGAACTTCTACTGAGCCTGAATGTGACAATCTCCATACAGTCCGGTCTGTTCGTCTGATACATCGCATGGCGGGCCTAGGGGGCGGTGAACGTCAGTCCCCTAATAGCGGTACAAGTCGTGTCGGAGTGAAGCACGGAACACCCTGAGATAACACTGGAAACCCACCAGTATATCTCGCTTGCCCTGGCCAGGGACTACTCGTGTAATGGCTCTCCTAGACACAGCGCGATATTAACCCCCAATACCAGGAGAGATGAATCCTGTCTAACCGTCACTGCCTCCAAGTGCTTCAGGACTGCACCCAAAAACTACCTGTTTGCACGACTCCTTTGAGCCGTGGTAGGGTAGTAATCAAAGTACAGTGGGAACACACTCGAGGCGAAGTGACAGTGTCAAGTCAGCGGACTAAGCTGTACTCATGTCACCTGAGAACTGATAACTGACGATAGGTATAGTACCAACCAACAGTTCCCGACGAGTCCTGTCCAGTGTACTCGTAACCTAACGAGCACCCGCATACTATATCAAGTACGACGTACTGACGACTGTGGGACAGACCGTCTCCCACACTGGGATGAGAAGCGCATACGCTAGTCTACTCCGGAGTATCAATGCCCTGTCTCGATAGTCCTGCGACTAGGGACCTGCATAAGGATGTGCTTATAGATTACCCAGCCCCCACGAGTGTGACTGCCATCACAACGCTGGTATTCAAGTAAAGATCCTAAGGGCTCCACTAATGTGTATAGGTGATATGCTAAAATAAACACATGTACACATTAAAGTAGAAACAAACCAAATAGCATACTACTATATTGAGCAAGATTGTCAATACAAGATGAATATCCCAAGCTTCCATCAAGTAATATACATACTAGTATGATACAGTAATGGCCTCTAGGGCATATACACTAACAGAGATAAGATCACCATCTCCGGTTTCGACTCCCAGTCATCACGGACGCTCAGGTCTGTGATACTGACGTTACGCTTTGGGCTGCTCGTCACTGACATCAAATTTCATGTCATTGATGCCAAGACTTGCTACAACACTTTGTTCGGCAGGCCTTGATTACACGAGTAAAACATCATCCCTTCTACACAACATCAGTGTATGAAGTATTTCAAAGATGGTCTCGAGTATACCGTGACGGGGGAACTGAACCCATTATCCGTAAATTAAGTCCGCAAATATGAAGATGCCAAGTACGTCTTACGAGACTTCGAAGACATGGAAAGATGCCATAAACCGGAGAACAAGCAAAAAGCTATCACTACTATTCCAGTCTTCAGGAGCAATACCGAGGAGGAGGAGGAGATAGTCTATTCAGGGCCGCTCCAATACAACAAGCCCGGACCGTCTACCCCTATGTTGATTTTCGGCAGCGACTCTGAAGATGAGGTCAATGCAGTATTTTCTGTTCGGCCATCAATACGAGCCTTCACTGGCGATGAACGGAGTTTGAAAATCGCCATGGTTCCGCAAAAGCATTACTAAGAGCTCGACGCACTTGATACCTATAGTGTACAAGAACTGCAGACGTTCTACGTCCCTCCCAGGCGAAAAGATGAAAAGGCAATCTTCTTTTATCGATCTGCGGAAACCAAAGTGGAGAAAGAAATCTGGTTTTGGATATAGTGCCCTCAAAGTCAATTATTGGATCACAGGCACGTGATTGCAATGATTGAGGGAGGACCTATACCGGCAGGACAGTCTTACTCAAGATGATAGTATGCTATATGGTTTATCTTTATCATCGTGTACTGCTTTAGGTGACATTATATATATCACTATTGCACGTTGATAGAGCCTATAGGATTCTTGTTTTACTACCAATAGTATGATGGCGATCATATACGTGAGAGTAGGGTAGTCTATAAGCACATCCTTAAAATTGGTCCCTAGTCGCGGGAGTTTCGAGATAGGGCATCGATACTCCGGAGTAGACTAGTGTATACAGTCGAGACCCCGACGAGGGGCGGTGGCCGGTCTCACAAGCCATTGGGTTATGAGTGCACTGGACAGGACTCGCCGGGAACATGCTAGCTGGTTTTTAAAACCTGTCGTCAGATAGCAATTCCCAAGTGACATGTGTACAGGTTAGTCTATCGACCTGAGATCGTCATTTGTCTCGTGTGAGTTCCTACTGTACTTTGATCATTACCCTACCACGGCTTAAAGGAGTTGTGCAAACAGGTTTTAGTTGGGTACAGTCTCGAGCCACATGGAGGCAGTGAGCGGATCGGCAGGGGATTCGTCTCTCCCAACGTTGGGAGTGAGATCGTGCTGTGTCCGGAGAGCCATTACACAAAATCCATGGCCATGGTAAGCGAGATTTACTGGTAGGTATTCCAGTAGTATCTCAGGGTGCTCTGGGCTACACTCCGACACGACTTATACCGCTTTTGAAGGTCTGACGTTTACCAGCTCCTTAGGCCCGATATGCGATACTCATAAACGAACGGACCGGACTGTATGGATATTGTCACACATATGCTCGGTAGGGTTCCAGGATGAGTTCGCTCATCGGACTCCCTTTCACTCAGTACATGGGCAGCCGTTACGTACAGCTAGTACCACTGACGGCTTATGGTTAAACCCACTGCCAGAGTATTGACGAGTCTTTAGAGTCCCCCACTAAAAGTTTCCCAGTTCCGGCGAAACATTGTAGAGACCGTATGGTTTTATGGCAGGGTTTGAACATACGCGTGCACTTGTGCACGTGTCATGGTTCGGATGGATAATACTAGCGGGTTTTGGTTTAAGCCGGATCTTAGTATTATACTATGTAGATTTTGTGTCATTACATTTGTATTCGGTCAGAATACAAATACGGATATGTATATACAGTTGCAGGGTTATCCTGTAATTTATTACGGGATCGCCTTTGAAGTTGCCAGTTTTTCTCCGCCCGATTAAATATTGTTTTTTAATGTTTAATTGATGGCTGAAATTGGCTGCATTATTTTTGGCCAAATCACCATTCTTTTATTCATGGCTGAAATTGGTGGAGGGGGTTTTCTGTCAATTTCGTAATTGATAATGGAAGGGGGTTTTTTGTGGTGAGAGTTGATGGTTGATGGTGAGTGTTGATAGTGATGTTTTTGTGAGGATTTTTGTTGTAGATATTTTTCCTTATGGTCACCACCTCTCACTTGTGCTCACCCCTCCTCTTTGTGGCCGAGAGCATAAGAGGAAGCCCTATTTTTTTGTGAGTGTGAGATGGTGATTCATTTTTCATTGCAAACATAAAAATCCTAAGCTCATTCTTCTTGCACATTTCATCTTCACTCCAAAAGGCAATTTCGATTAACCCTTGAGACAAAGCATTCTACACTTACTCTACTACAACCTTGGACACATCGGCTAGCAAACTTCATGTCCGAGTTATCTCGGTTCAGAGGCGGGAGCCCGTATAAAGATTCGATGATGTGGCACAACTTTCGGCGAGGAGGAGACCGTTGATCGATCAAGATCGAAGAGCGAACATTGTCGGCGCAGCCGCAACAAGCTAGAGGCAGAAGTTAAAGACCGAAGGACACGGATCGATCGGTATAATCTCAAAACCCCCTTTTACAGTATACTAGTTTACGGTTAATAGAATGATCCGGGTTTTAAGTTTGCGTTAGCGCCAGTTTTGTAAAAAGTTTTTGTTCCGCATTTGGCCTCGGAAAGACGGCCGGGACGCTACCGTAGACTTACATTGGTATCAAAGACAAACTATTAACCGTCTACTAGTTGGTTTAGACAATGTTAAAATATTGAATCCGAAACAACTCGGAACATTACCAATGTTGATATTCTTTGCTTGAAAAAAAGAAAAATAAAAGGGGCTTGCTGGAATTTTTTTTTGTGCTCGGCCATTATTGTGCTCTGTGGATTATGGCTCTGTGGAATATTTCTCTTTGTTTTTTTTTTGTGGTGTGGTGTAAATTTTTTGGTAAGATTCACATTTTTTACACACAAGACCAAATCACCAAAATAATCCCCAAAGAACATAATATGGCCGAGCCTATTTTTTTCCATGCCAACATTATTTTTCCTCCAAGCAAAATCTAGTGCTTACATTTTCTTCGCCCCAATAGCATTTAGTCTCTGGAATATTGGTTCAGTGGTATTGTTTGTTTAGCCCATTTTGGATATGGTTTTATTAGGTTGTTTGGGCTATTCAGGGGTTATTTCGGAGTCAATATTTTCTAATATTGTTTAAGTTTTACAGTGCATTACATTACTATCAGTGACCGTGAATGTCATTCGATCGGTAAATCTTGTCTAATTGCTATAGCTCTTTTAGACTGGTTTGCGAACGTGACATTCACGTTGATGTTCTGTGTTGTGCTGTGTTGTTGCGGATTTGTCGTGGTGGATAGCTTGTATGCAATGGTAGTGCAGTTTGGATATATTTGTACATTTGATATTGTGGGGTGAGCGTCCGACATGTGGACTGTCATCACTGCCTGTTTGTATATTATTCTTTTGGGGCATGACCGGGTTGAGGTCGATGTACCCGTTGTATATTTTTTCTTTTCTGTACTAGGATTATCCCGCAGTAGAGTGCATGGATAGCCGGGTTCTAGAGGGCAACGAGCCCGCATCTCATGGTTTTGAGATGGAGGGCGCTTCACTCTAGAATTGGCGGGCTATTCACCACACTCGTAGGGGATATAGGTTGACCCAAGGAGGGGTGCCCAAGTGATCAGTCGAAAATACTGCATTTTTAACACGGCAATTTCCCTATCATTTGCACTCATCTAGAAGTGTTCGGTATTCATATTGCACATATTAGCAAAACACGGAAATTTCCCTATCAAAAGATGATCCGCACTTACTAACGCGCTACATTCGACACCGTTATTGATTGCGGTCAAATAATTTTTGGTTGTGATTTATATACAATTTTCTCAAACATACACAACGGAAAATCGGTTCAATCAAATGGCGCCGTTGCCGGGGATTGTGCACTAATTGTTTGTATTTTGAAATTTGAGTTGAAAAGTTTATTCCATCTATATTTTTAGATCTAAATTCGCACAAACCCTAAACGTGTTGTTGTGATTTGTTGCGAGGAAATCTGGACTCTGTGGAGCTGTGGTAAATTTTTTCAAAGAAGTCCAGAGAGTTCTTGAGGTGAACAGGAACAGTACCAAAAATTTCAGTGCAGTGATCTTTTCAAAGCGCCGCGATTCCGTGGTATTAGCCAGCTCCCACCGCGATTCCGCCGCGTGGTGACGTCATGACTCCACCAAATTTGCTCTGTGAGTCTCTAACTTTCTTATCTCCTACCTCATCTGCTCCAATTAATAATTTGCTGCAGGTTTCTTTGCAAATAAATCGCAGCGCCACAAAAAGCAATAAAAATTGTGCGTGTTTTTTATTTCTTGGTTGTTTGCATAATAATACGGAATTTAAGGGGCACGGCCAAATTCAGATTAGGTGGGGAGTTCATTACCCTTCCTAAGCCCCAAAAATCACAAACTTGCATCCGCATTTACCCTCATTAACTAAAAAAGATCTAGAGATGACTCTAAGGACCGTCGCGCTCACTTAGGACAAGAGAAGGCCGTGGGTAATTCATTGCTTATCCGCGTTTCTTTTGTGGTGTCTAAGGCAAGTGTGTCTAAGGCTAGTGCTTATTAATTAGGCGCACTACTTACGTAGTGGAGTACCTTCCCACTTACCTGGCACTTACCTGGCCATAGGGGAGACAAAGAGGCAGTGGAGGATTTATCCTGCGACTTGTCTTTTGGCAGTTAGGAGCGGTCTAGAGCTTTGACCTAGGCGACCAATAGAATTAGGGTTTTGCTTGTTGCATTTGTTGTTATCGCATCATTTTTTCAAAAATTCGTCCATTTTTCAAAGCAAACACCGCATTCATCATTTCCCCTAATTATAAATCACGCTGCCACTTGTACTAACAGTTTTTAGTGCAAGATAGGCTAGACAACGGGATTCTAGTGCCCGTTTAGTCCGCCTCCCCCCGATCGACTCCGAAGTCGGTATTTCTACATTTACCCTTTTCTTTACCCACCACCACACCCACATCGATGGATCCGTCTCCATCGAACTTCTTTACCACTACTCTGCCGCCGTCCGTTGGTGCACAGAATCCACACCGCATCTCTCTCCAAGAGAGGTGCTATCCTACACGAGGTCCTCTTTCGACCTGTCTCTCCATTCCACCAGCCAACGGGGACAACTTTCAAATAAAACCCTAATACATCAACCTTCTACCCAAATTTCACGGTCTCGAGTCTGAAGACGCATATGTCTTTATTACCAAATTTGAAAATGTATGCGCAATGATGGGTACCTCATAGCTTTCTGTGGATGCTATGCGTCTTCGTCTTCTCCCATTTACCTTGTGCGATATAGCCGAGAAGTGGCTGTATAACACTACCGCACATTCCATTTCAAATTGGGAAGAATTCGTCAAAGCGTTCCTTAAGAAATTCTACCCACATCATAAAACAGCTCGAGTCCGTAGCGAAATCAATCAATTCACGCAGCTTCCAAATGAACCATTTTCAAAATGTCTTGAACGCTTCAAGGATCTGTTAGTCCAATGTCCACATCACGGCATCTCGAGATAGGAACTGTGCCGAATCATTTATGAAGGCATTAATCCTAACACAAGACAGACCCTTGAATCCATGTGTCAAGGCAACTTCATGACCAAAGATGATGGAGAAGCCTGGAAATTCCTAGAAGATTTCGCTGAAAAATCTTTACAGTGGGAGGGTGTGAGTCAATCGTCTAGGGATGGCAATGATATTTCCAAAGGAGTTAGAGCTGAAATTTCAGCTTTACACAAGAAATTTGACGCTATGGAAAACAAATTTTTAGCTGCCGCCTTAAATCAAATGTCACTCTCCAAAACTGTATGTGGCTGCTGTTCTGATCCTTCTCATTTGACGGAAGAATGTCCAATAAATTTCCCGTTTCAAGGTCATGAGCATATCAATTCTGCTTACCAACAAAGACCTAGAAACGACCCATTTTCTTCCACATATAATCAGGGTTGGAGGAATCACCCAAATTTTGCTTGGAACCAATCACAAAATTAAAATACGGTTCCAAACCAACACAATTTCCAAAGGGCCCCTCTACCACAACAGCAACCACTTTAATTGAGTCAGCACCCCTTCCAATCACAGAACTTTCAAAATCCGGTCAACACACCTGCATCGTCTAGTCCTTTACAGTTGACCGGTGCAGATGAATCCTCTTCATTCATGAATTTGCTTTGGACAATAAATTCTTCCGTCGATGATATAAAGAAAAACTCTGCGTCCCAAAGCGAGACAATAAAATCGATGGAAGAAGAAATTGCACGATTAAAAGCTGAAATGAGTGCAAGAGAGAAAGGGAAACTTCCAGCTCAACCTTTACCCAATCCTGGCTATTCACATCATGTGAATGCAATCACGTTGAGATCTGGAAGAGTGCTTGACAATCACGTTGGGAAAGAGATTGATGACACTGAAAAATTTATCAATGATACCCCGGCTGAGACCTTTCCTTCCACTTCTACTTCTATTTCTGACCCCAGTTCTTCTACCCCACCACCTTCTTCCGAGCCTATTCTCCGTTTTCCCCATGGCTCGCCACCTCAGCCCACCTCTTCTAGTACACAGAAAACGATCCCCACTCCTATTCTTAGATCGTTTCCACCCATACGATCTTCTCCAATGTTGGACCCTGATCTTATTGCTCAAGCTCCTTACCCAAATCGGTTAAGAGGAAACACACTGAGTCCACAAATGGAGAAGATCACTGAAATGTTTAAGCAGGTTAATATCAACATCCCTCTTCTAGATGCTATCCAACAAGTCCCAGCATATGCGAAAGTTCTTAAAGACTTGTGCACTAGAAAGAGGAAGAAACAAATGCCCAAGAAGATATTCATAGCAAAGACTGTAGACACGGCTTTCCCCCAACAATTACCGAGGAAACGTAAGGATCCTGGCTATCTTACTATTTCCATTTCTATTGGGGGAAAACACATTAACCGTGCTCTACTTGACCTTGGCGCAAGTGTTAACCTGCTTCCTTTCTCAGTCTATGAGCAGTTAGGGATCGGAGAGTTGAAACCAGCCCATTGCACTCTCCAGATGGCTGACCGATCAAGCACCAAACCTAGGGGTGAACTGGAGGATGTGTTAATAAAAATTGGGGAATTTATATTCCCTGTGGACTTTATTGTAATTGATACACAGCCTGTAACGAACCCACGGAATCAAATTCCGGAGATTTTAGGCCGCCCCTTTTTGGCCACTTCCAGCGCTATCATCAACTGTCGTAATAGCTCTATAACCCTATCTTTCGGGAATAGGTCAATTGAGCTGAACATTTACAAGTTGGGAAGTGTACCCTCCGAACCTACTGCTCAAGTTTGTTCTGTCGACTTAATGGATGTCGACAGCAGTGAATTTGATGATCCTCCTGATACCGATCCAGACTCTTTTCATACGTTGTTGTTTGACCCAACTATGTATCATACACATACGGACTCTTCCACCGAGATGTCCGGGTCAACAACTAACACTGATTATGAACTGCTTTTAGAGTCTGAAGATCACCCCGCACTTTGTGATGACATTATTCTTCGGGGTATTGATGGAACTTTTGAGGAAATCTTCGCTGATGAACTCGCATTTTTGAATGACACGGGTGTTGAGATGAATCATACAATCAATGAAATTGAACCTCCACCCCTTCTTCTGAACTGTAAAAAGAATGCGAGCAATCCATCACATTCACTGCATCGTCTCTCCAAAATGAGACGCACACACATTCTATTCCACCACTTACCCTTTACCCAATTCTTCTTCCACCAACCCGAGCACTGCATTGATAAAATTTTTGAATGGTTGGTGTTAACTTTCGGTCTTTGCAAAGCTTGGCATCGACCAATGATTTTTGACCCCCTCATGCGATTTTCAAAGATTAACATTGCTTAACTCAAGTTTGAGAGGGGTATAATCGGGCTCTTGAAAAGAAAATTTTTACAAAATGATGAGCCAAAAATAAGTTTGGGGGAGGTTCTTCACTTAAATATTTTGCCCCCACTAATAAATTCCTCCCAAACTTACAGGTTTTTGAGATTTAGCAGATGGCAACGGTGAGGACATTGTTGAAAACAAGTTTGGGGGAGGTTTGTGCTTATTTTCGCATCATTTGCATATCACTTTGCATAAGCACAAAACATTTTTGAAAACCTATAAATATTTAAAAATTTTCAAAAGAAAATTAAAAATTTGTACATAAATAAGATAATAAAAGATTAGATAGTGAAAAATTACATCCAAAAGATTGGAAAAATTTAAGAAAACCAAGAAAATTAGAAGTTTTCTTATACGAACTAGTAATAAGTAGTTATGAGCCATTGTCCCAAGGGTTAGTAAGATGAAGGAAGTCACTAATCTGAGGATAAAAATAAGTCTGAAAAATAGTTCCTATTCTGGAAGCCAAACATTTTGAACGTTGATATCCTGCTATTCGCACTTACATACGTCTTGAAACTCGGGATAGTAGAGGATACCTTGAAATGCTCTTGTCTTAAAGCCGATGTATGAAGGAAAATGAAAAATGAAGAAAATATAAAGTGGTGAGAAAAATGGACACTGGTTTTGTTATCGCCAAGGCAGCAATAAAAAAATATAGCGAGGATGCCTCTTCACCTAGTGCCCTAAGGCCAACTGGTCTGGGAGTCACTGCTAAGCCTTAGGTGGTGCAAGACAAGGAAAAACACCAAATAAGCAAGCACATGAGTAATCGGTCGGTTAGTACCTCAAGAAATATTAACGGTCGCATGAAAGTGTGTGAGCAATCTCATCTAAATATTCATTAATTAAAAAGTACTGAGACTGATGGGCAAGAGTATGATAACTTGAATTGAATTCTCCGGATGTAGGGATGTTTATTACACACACATAGGGTGATATGATCGATGTTTGGAAGAAAGATAGGAATGAAGAATAAGACGATGTTTTATTGAGGGGTTATATGATTTCTAACATTTTTTTCATGACTATTAAGATAGGGCTCATGACAACCGAAAAGCTAGCTTAGTTGGAAACCCTAATTTTCAAAGTTTTTCTTTTACAATTCTTGTCTTTAAATGTAATATTCATAATCTTCCTTTTATTATTGGATTTTGTGGGTGCAATCCGCTGAAAACCCTCAGGAGACAACACTCCTCCTACTAGGGACACCTAGAGGTTTAAAGGCTTGTTGCACGTGCTCAGTACAATCGTGTTGCTTACGAAAGTGTGCTAGTTAGTTTTTCTCTTTCTTTATTTTCTCCTTCTCTTTTTAATAAAACAATTCGATCGAGACGACCGAAAATAAGTTTGGGGGAATTTGATCAGTCGAAAATACTGCATTTTTAACACGGCAATTTCCCTATCATTTGCACTCATCTAGAAGTGTTCGGTATTCATATTGCACATATTAGCAAAACAGTCCTGAAATACCAGATTGCATGTGTTATACTCTAAAACCGGCATTTCGAGGGAAATTGTGTGTTTATCATGGCATCGCATCATTCTTGTATGACGCAACTCTTGTCTCGAGAAATTGTGCAGGAAATTGCAGGAACAAAGTCAAAATTGGGAAAAGAGCTGATCAAAAATACACCAACTCCAAGATTTGAGATCTGGTAGTGATACAGAAAGCCAGATAAAATTAAACATATCAGGAAATGGTCCAAGTCTCAGCCCAAACAAAGCCCAGAGAGACCAAGCCCTAAGGTTTCAACTTAGCCGCGGATCCGCGGCGGGAGCCTGCTTGCGCCGCGGATCCACGGCGGGGTGACGTCATCAGCTCCTCAGTTTTTCTCCACAAGTCTAAAATAACGGCCAAAGCTTCCAGAATACTGTAGAAACTCCACGTGGCTCATCTAAAAGGCTCGGCTTAACAAACTTCATCTAGAAGGCTCTCTTTAACAAACTTTTGGAGGGAAAATTCAAATTTGAAATCCTAGATCTAGGGTT
The DNA here is from genome assembly GCA_030015575.1 of Agapanthus africanus. Taxonomy (NCBI): domain Eukaryota; kingdom Viridiplantae; phylum Streptophyta; class Magnoliopsida; order Asparagales; family Amaryllidaceae; genus Agapanthus; species Agapanthus africanus. The sequence continues at coordinate 77,882,421 of CM057339.1, read as the reverse complement.
TTGATGGTCTATAAAAGAGAGCCTATTTCTAGGGTTGAGGTTGTTCAAGAAATCATCCATCATCTTCTACCCACAATTTGAGTGACAAAACTTGTGTCTCAAAAACCCTAACCCTAATTTCAATTCCAAAATCAAGATCAAGATCCCGAGTACCATTCAAGCAAGAAGCCGTCAACCTTTAGAAAGCGACGCCGAATTTCATCGGAGCAAGAGATCCAAGGAGATCCGCGACTCAAGGAGTCGAGCGAAGCCAAAATCGACGATCTAGTTCCTTCTTTTTGTAAATTCAAGAGAGTTGTAACGAAATTTGTCGATAAATAAAGGTGAAATTTCTATATCTTGCTTATCTTTTGATTCAAACATTATGATTCGATCTCAATTTGTGATTGCGTTTGTTATTATGATATTTGAGTAAAACTCCGCTCGTATAGGAGTTGTGACGATCAATAGAATGATGATGATTTAGATTCTTTTACAATTCTTAAATCCTATAACGATTGTAAATTCTTGTGAATCAAATGATCGATGACCTAGTTTCGGGATGATCCTTTCTTGATTGTGTTCACTCGAAACTAGAGAACAACGATTGATCATTTGATTAACTAGAAGCTAGAATTTGAATGAGATTCATCGAAAGGACAAAGGATGAGACAAGGAAACCGTAGCTTCTTTGCAAGATCCTTAACCTAGATGAATTATCATCGATCTAGTATCAATTCGTTAATGGATAAGAACATGAAATCATTAGGTCTCATCACATCTATAGATCCGATCTACTCCTACGAGCCATACTTCGAATCTTGATTGTCGGTTTGGAAATCATCACAAACATCTCAATTCTTGATTTTATCGTTTTCTTGTTATTAGATCTAGATTTTCTAATTCTTGAAATTCAATTACAAATCATGAATTGTTTTCTTTTCTTTTCCTTAAAATTTCAACTCATCTAATTCGAAACACGAACGATTACACTTTCCCTGTGGACGATCCGCACTTACTAACGCGCTACATTCGACACCGTTATTGATTGCGGTCAAATAATTTTTGGTTGTGATTTATATACAATTTTCTCAAACATACACAACGGAAAAATCGGTTCAATCACCAAGTTACCGGATTCCGTGAAGTGCTGGGTAGTCCATTCACGATGCTTAAAAGGGCTGCCTCGCTTCTGGTTTTGGCGGGTAACTTGCCGCACTCGTAGGGGTCTAGGTTTTCATTGCACAGGCAATCCACACGACCAAGGGAACGCCGGGTTTCATTTGCGGCTCTATGAAACCCGGGGCTCCCAGATAATCTGTATTGTTCTGTGATGCTTATTACTTTTTTATGATGTTGCATTTTATCATGCCTGGAGCGATTATTGTATATTGTTATATATATACTAGTAGATATTGTATATGTTTTACATATGTGCTAGTCCTGTCCCCGCTCTGTTGTTAGTTAAGTAACCTAACGGGTGATGACGGGACCCAGTGGCGAATGCGGATGGCATATACGTACATTATATTTTCGTTCTTTATTGGTGTGATTAATTGATGGGGCTGCGTTGATTCAGATCAATGCAAAGAAAACAGACCTATACAGATGTTGTTGGAACATTTTTCAAAAAGCTGTTATTACAAGGGCGTTCTCTTTTATTTTGCACAGAGGTATTCGGTTGTGAATATCCAGCACCTCATTCGACGAGGCAAGGGCCGAGATCTCTTCATCAGGAGTGACCCCTTGGGCAGAAGTTTGCGTCAGGGTAATAACTTCACTATAGTCGATTACTTTTTATTTTGTATCGTGATATTCAGTTTGGAATATCCTGCACCTCATTCTACGGGGAAAGAGCCGAGATCCCTTCACCGGGAGTGACCTCTTTAGCAAAGGTTTTCGCCACTATATTTTTGTAAAAGCTATCCGGTTCCTTCAACGATATCAAGTTCATTACGTTAAAGGTTTTTAGCCAAAAACCATTCGTAGCCCTCCGTCATTTCAGACGGATAGCACTTAGTATTCATGCTATGTATGTTGGCCTTCGTCAAGGCATGGTGTATGGTAGCTATTTGTTACTTTTCTGTTGCATAGATAGATGCGTTGGTTTGGGACAGTCATACTACCATTTTGGCCTTCGTCAAGGGTATGTACGGGTTGGTTCAAATTAACCTGGATAATGACGGGTAGAACTTGACATGTGACTTATGATATGTTGGCCTTCGTTAAGGTCATAAGAGCATGGGGTAAAAATCACATCGGGAGTTTCTAAAGATACTGAAATTTGCCAAGCATGCGCATACCTTCTGGAGTGTGATAACGTGAGTGGATTCCATCACGTTATCATGCGATGATAGTTGGATCCCGATTCCCACTGATGAGTTGGTTTACTCCTCGGGTGATCCCGACTAATTCTTCTTTCAGGTTTGGAGGAGAATTTAAGGAGACAGTGGGAGGTTTCCTGATCAGATAAAGTGACAACCATTCTAATCTAGGTTAGAGTGCATGCAGAGTGTTTCTTCTCTCTCTCTCTCTCTTTGGCAGCGACCATGACCCGACCCTAGACTATGACTCAGTAATCAAGTTAACCGAACTTTCTTAAAACACTGGCTTTTGGATTGCCTGAGTTTGCATACATCATTGCCATTCCTTCTTTTACCCTTTGCATTTCTCCAGAACACCTCGTATTACTACGAACGTCCACTTCCATAGGATAAATCCATCGTATGGTTATATACGAACTCGAAGGAACTTGTTCCAGATTCGAGGATGGATTCTGATTCTGGAGAGATTGAATAGGACTATTCAGTTGTCTTTTTCTTTTACCTTCTCTCAGGTTGTGAGGCCTCCTTGGATTAGGAGACAATACACCTATCACGCTTATTGGGTAGTCTTCTTCCAAACCATAGGCAGGTGCTGAAAGGTAGGGAATGAAGAAAACCAATTAGCCTAACGGTGGTGTACAGAAGGTAATGAGTAAAGACAAATAAAGGGATTAGAAAGAGGGCAAAGAAAATTGCAACTGCTATTCACGACCAAACCAAGTTTTTTATCGCCACTCCTATTTCACCTTTGTATTTCTCCAGAACACCCCGTATCACTACGAAGATCCACAATTACTTGGATAATCCATCGTATGGTTATATACGAACTCGATGGAACTTGTTCCATTTCAGGGATGGATTCTGGTTCAGGAGAAATAGAATAAGGTTTATTCAGTTGTTTTTTATCATCACCTTATCTCAGGTTGCGAGTACTCCTAGGATTAGGAGAGTACACCTATTATTCTTATTGGATAGTTTTCTTCCAAACCATAGGCTGGTGCTGAACGGTATGGAAGGAAGAAAACCATTAAGCCTAACGATGGTGTACAGAAGGTGACGACTAAAGACAAATAAAGGGATTTGGAGAGATGACAAAGGAAATATACGGTTACAGTCATGAATCTGGATAATGGAAGAGGCATTACTATGATACCCGGATACCCTTTCGAAACATATTCATGTTTCAGTTTCACTGTGTATTGTTAATATAAAACTGATTTCCCAATCAGTCCTTACTCCAGGGTATATATTTACCAGGTATGATTCTCACATCTGTATAGTTTTATAGATGATAAGTGGGAGTAAGTTATTGGAAATTAGGTGATCATCCTCATTATATCGGAATTCGTTGCAATTGGTGATATTTGAGGAAATCGCCTGGGTACAGTTTTCAACCTACGACGCACAGGGTTTGAGTTATTAAACTCAGGGAACTTATACAAAATATTGTATGTTGTCCAGTGTCCATTAGGACAAAGGGATAGGTCATCGTACTATATTCTGTTTACTTGTGACTTCTCTAGTTTTAGACATGTGTTTCGTAGAAATACAAGGTCTAAGTTTTGAGAAGTTATGGATATAAGAATAAAGTAGAGAACCAGGTGTAGCAAGTATCGGGATTCTTCAAGGTTTAGAGAACTTGTGTATGATATTAAGTTAATAGTAATGGTTTAGAGAACTTGCTTCTCCTTCAGGTTACTCATAATTGGATGCACTCCTAAGTTGAGTAATGTCGATCGGCCTCTCTCCATTTAGTTGACATGCACTGGAGACAGATGCATGATTTGAATCTGGTTCTAATTAAATCAGTGCCTCTGTTTATAGAATGTATCATATCTTAACGATGTTAAGGTATATGGAGTTGTCCGGCTTATGCTTAAAACCAGACTCCGGATAACTCAAGGCACGTTTCTGTAATGGCAGTTTGTGGGTTGACCCGGGTTTTGACGAGGGTTGACTTTCTACCATCTGGAAGATCAATAGTGATACTGTTCTTGACTCGCCACAGTTTTAGTAAAATGGATTTTTTCATAAAACAGTAGTGGGAGCATGGTAGAACTGGAAGAGATTCCAGAACCGTAAACGATTACGGAAAATTTAATAGGACCTAAACATTCAATCAGGTTTGACATTCCATTAGCCACTCCACAGATATGGAGGGTAACCTCGGACACCCGAGAGGTACTCCGGTAGCCTTAAGGACGGTGACAGGGAGGTTCTTGTTTACCCAGACTTGTTATTACTGCTGTTCTAGACTATAAGAGCCGACAGGAGGATAAGTATAGCGTCGTTCTAAACTAGTTTTAGAAGTGCACGTGTATATTATTCTGTCAGAGGGTTGTCGTAGTCAGTGGGATCAGCGGAAGCATAGTGGACAAGAAGCTTGTGTCTATTTATAGACTAAAGGAGATATAGCGGAGATAGATCATCTAATTTTGATGTGACAGTCATGGGCTTTGACTTCTTCAGAATAAGGGATGGATCTGTTAAGAAAGTAGTAGGGTGTGATGTCCTAGTATTTGGATGACATACACAGAGTAGGAAGCAAAATTCCTATACTACGATCGGTTATACTGTGGTTGTCACATAGTGGTTTCTCCACACAGGATATTGATATTATATCAGGCATTCTGGTTACTAGATCTATGGTATTAGATCTAGATTTGGGTAGTTTCCCAATCTGGGTACTTAGACAGCATTCTAAAGGTATTTAGAATGGACGACTCCTGGTATGGTGGTGTACCAGCAGGTGATGGGGTCACCCTCTCTAAAGGTTTCTTACAGACTAAAGGGGAGAGGGATGTGCATGATTGGCAGATCACTTGCTTAGGCAATTGAGTTGATCATGAGACGTCAAGTACCACACCAGGTGTTGTTTTTGCACTAGATGCAATAAGTTGATATTGATCCAATCCTAGAGAAACGTTCGGAGGCAGTTTTAGAACATAAGTGGATGTTCTAGGGATTTGATAACGGTAGCCTCCTTCGGGAGACAGTTATCATTCCAAGCTTCTAAAATGACCTGGGTGACAGAGTGACTGTCAGAGTTATAGTTTTCCCTCCGACGAGGGGCAGTAGTTTGGACAGCTGGTCCAAGCGGATACCGAGGGAGGCATGGCGCAGGAAACTGATTAAATTCAGTTGACGATACAGTCTAAGAAGGTTGGATTTGAAGTTCATTCATGAACTAGGTCCCATCAGATATCCAGACATATTCTAAGACAAGTATTACTCATTTCGGGAGATGGGTTTCTCTGCGAACTTGAGATATAGAGAGACATAGAAAGAAACATCAGAGCGGATCCACTCACTGAGGCTATTTCTCGAACACAATTGTTTTACAAACAAGCTTTGTAAGACTGATCAGTAGAGGAGTTGGGTGTTCGGTATCACACGGGCTATGAGTATGCGATATCGCAATAATTAGACTTAAGTGCAAGTGGGAGATTGTTGGATATAGTGCCCTCAAAGTCAATTATTGGATCGTAGGCACGTGATTGCAGTGATTGAGGGAGGACCTATACCGGTAGGACAGTCTTACTCAAGATGATAGTATGCTATCTGGTTTATCTTTATCATCGTGTACTGCTTTAGGTGACATTATATATATCACTATTGCCCGTTGATAGAGCACATAGGATTCTAGCTTTACTACCAACAGTATGATGGAGATCATATACGTGAGAGTAGGGTAGTCTATAAGCACATCCTTAAAATTGGTCCCTAGTCGCGGGAGTTTTGAGATAGGGCATCGATACTCCGGAGTAGACCAGTGTATACAGTCGAGACCCCGACGAGGGACGGTGGCCGGTCTCACAAGCCATTGGTGTTAGTTGGTTCACCTAAGATGTATACAGGTGCTCATTGGGTTATGAGTGCACTGGACAGGACTCGCCGGAAACATGCTAGCTGGTTATTAAAACCTGTCGTCAGATAGCAATTCCCAGGTGACATGTGTACAGGTTAGTCTATCGACCTGAGATCGTCATTTGTCTCGTGTGAGTTCCCACTGTACTTTGATCATTACCCTACCACGGCTTAAAGGAGTCGTGCAAACAGGTTTTAGTTGGGTACAGTCCCGAGCCACATGGAGGCAGTGAGCGGATCGGCAGGGGATTCGTCTCTCCCAACGTTGGGAGTGAGATCGTGCTATGTCTGGAGAGCCATTACACAAAATCCATGGCCATGGTAAGCGAGATTTACTGGTAGGTATTCCAGTAGTATCTCAGGGTGTTCTGGGCTACACTCCGACACGACTTATACCGCTTTTGGAGGTCTGACGTTTACCAGCTCCTTAGGCCCGATATGCGATACTCATAGACGAACGGACCGGACTGTACGGAAATTGTCACACATAGGCTCAGTAGGGTTCCAGGATGAGTTCGCTCGTCGGACTCCCTTTCACTCAGTACATGGGCAGCCGTTACGTACAGCTAGTACCACTGACGGCTTGTGGTTAAACCCACTGCCAGAGTATTGACGAGTCTTTAGAGTCCCCTACTGAAAGTTTCCCATTTCGGGCGAAACATTGTAGAGGCCGTATGGTTTTATGGCAGGGTTCAAACATACGCGTGCACTTGTGCACGTGTCATGGTTCGGACGGATAATACTAGCGGGCTTTGGTTTAAGCCGGATCCTAGTATTATACTGTGTAGATTTTGTCTCATTGCATTTGTATTCGGTCGGAATACAAATGCGGGTATGTATATACAGTTGCAGGGTTATCCTGTAATTTATTACGGGATCGCCTTTTGAAGTTGCCAGTTTTTCTCCGCACGATTAAATATTGTTTTTTAATGTTTAATTGATGGCTGAAATTTGCTGCATTATTTTTGGCCAAATCACCATTCTTTTATTCATGGCTGAAATTGGTGGAGGGGGTTTTCTGTAAATTTCGAAATTGATAATGGAAAGGTTTTTTTTTGTGGTGAGAGTTGATGGTTGATGGTGAGTGTTGATAGTGATGTTTTTGTGAGGATTTTTGTTGTAGATTTTTTCCTTATGGTCACCACCTCTCACTTGTGCTCACCCCCTCCTTTTTGTGGCCGAGAGCATAAGAGGCAGCCCCATTTTTTTGTGAGTGTGAGATGGTGATTCATTTTTCATTGCAAACACAAAAATCCTAAGCTCATTCTTCTTGCTCATTTCATCTTCACTCCAAAAGGCAACTTCGATTAACCCTCGAGACAAAGCATTCTACACTTACTCTACTACAACTTTGGACACGTCGGCTAGCAAACTTCGTCTCCGAATTGCCTCGGTTCAGAGGCGGGAGCCCGTATAAAGATTCGATGATGTGGCGCAACTTTCGGAGAGGAGGAGACCGTTGATCGATCGAGATCAGAGAGCGAACATCGTCGGCGCAGCCGCAACAAGCTAGGGGCAGAGGTTAAAGACCGAAGGACACGGATCGATCGGTATAATCTCAAAACCTTCTTTTACAGTATACTAGTTTACGGTTAATAGAACGATCCGGGATTTAAGTTTGCATTAGCGCCAGTTTCGTAAAAAGTTTTTGTTCCGCATTTGTCCTCGGAAAGACGGCCGGGGCGCTACCGTAGACTTACATCTGGCATGGTGCCAATTCTATGCTTGACAGGCTCCATTCCATCCATCTGCCCAGATACTACACAGAAGGATTAAAAAGGCCGTTGAGGTGCCAAGGCGTACCCCTTAAACAGACTGCTTGACAAGCTCAGTTCTACAACAGGATCTAGAACATCCCTGTGACTCAGCGAAAATTGCCCAACGGGAGAATGGAATTGATCGGGCTTGGATATGTTCAATCCAAGAAACGGGAGCGATTCCATAGCTGCTACGTTTTACATGATTTCAATTAAGAAGGAGATGCCGTGTTAGAAGACACTGCAATTGAACCAAAACGAGATCCTGCCGTAAAAATGCCAAGTCCGTCGTTTGAAGAACAGATGGACAAGCTAATAAGAGAAGCAGATCAAAAGGTCCGAGATGACTACAACCGCGAAATGACCATTTCGCAGAAAGCCAGGACGCAGCGCCTCCTTCACCAGGCTACGGAGAATGACGATGCCCTTCGTCGCCAGCCCGTCGTACAGAAGACTCGACGCAGAGACAAAAACAAACTAAAGAACGGAAAAAAACGTTCGACAGTGGCAAAGCGGGTCCAAGAAGCCACGCGATCGAGAATTGAGCAGCCGGGATCCGTCTCTTATAAAGAAGATGGGTCGAATATATTCTTTCCCTCAAGACAAGACAAGGAGAATCTTCGACCTCGTCCTAAAACATCAAATGATTACTCTCCCGGAGTCCAAGCGCCCTGAACAAGCAGACGACGTCTGTCAGCCGGATTATTGCTCCTATCACCGAGCAATAGGTCATCCTCTTAAAGACGGCTTTACTTTCAAGAACTGGGTTGAAAACCAATATCAACTCGACAGATTCACTCTATCCGACAATTGGAAGGTGGCCCCACAGCAAAATCATATGCCAAAGGCAATGTATGTGGCGAGGGTAAAACCAGACCAACATCGGTCTTGGAAACGATCTCGTACTTGTCACGTGATAACGCTGTGTTCCCCCAATCAGAGCAAAGCTCTGTTTTGAATTTCAAAATTCAAAAATTGAAGCAACGCTTCAGATCCCGGGCGCTGCGCGCTGCGCGTCAGTGTCAAAAGCAGACACGCCAGCGCCAGGAGCGCTGCGCCCTAGGCAGCGCATCCCCAATCAGAGCAAAGCTCTGTTTCAAAATTCAAATTTTAAAAGTTGAAGCAACGCTTCATATCCAGCGCTCTGCGCTGCGCGCCACGTGTCAAACAGAGGTGCGTTAGCGCAGTTGCGCTGCGTGCCACGTGTCAAACGTAGGTGCGCTAGCGCCAAGTGCGCCAGCGCTGGAATTAAAAGAATTCCCCACCGTTAGATCAAAATATCTAATAATAAAATAAATTATTAATTAATCAGAATTAAAATTCTGTTCTGGAAAGATCTTACCAATCCTGTTGAAAACAAGAAGATTGCCTTCTGTAAAACAGAATCCCTAAGATCAAAGATCCAACGGTGGGAAAATATCCCCAAATCAATTAGAGAAAGATCTTTTCAACTAATTTAATAAATCAATTGGCCCTATATAAAGGCCCCAAGACTTCAAGTCTCATACAGAAAAAAACCCTCTGCAAACTTTGAGAAGAACTCAGAAAGAAAGAAAGGCAAGCCTTTGAAGAAACAAAATCATTTCTTCAACTTTAAAGGTAAAAACAATTAATTCTTGAACAATAGAGATGAAAACATCTCATAAAAAGAAGAATCCTCTTCTAAAAAGATCTTAGATCTATAAAAAAAAGACCAAGATCTTTGATTAAACATGAAGGATTAAAAGATCCAATTCTTAAAATAAAGAAATACTTTACTTCATTCACAGATCTTTTGATCTATAAAGGCAGAGCCTTTTGATAAGAACAAGAACTTCGTTTCTTGGATCTTGAGGCAAGGCCTCCTTGGAAGAACCGAAAACTTGTTCTTTGATCTTAAATTTGATCTGATGTGCTTTGCGCTACTGGAAAGTGCTTTGCACTCTTGAACTGGGCTTTTGCGCTCCTTGGACCGGCGCTCAGCGCCAAAACACACCACGTGTCAACCACAGACATAGCTTGCGCTTTGCGCTTCTGAAAACAGCGCACTGCGCTCTTGGGTCGGCGCTCAGCGCCAAGCGCGCCACGTGTCACTCATTGGCACACCCATAAATTGGCACAGCGCACTCATAAAGCGCAATGTGCTAACAAACGGCGCTTAGCGCTGAGCGTGACACGTGTCACCTTTGCATGCGCTTGCACAATACGCTCTTTAATTGGCGCAAAGCGTCTGACGTGCCACGTGGCGCACTATATGAGCACCATTTTGCTCCTGATAAATATTATGCATTTAATTGCATCTAATGTCAGAGGCCCAATGCTTGGCAGGGCAGAGCCCAAACAAAGGCCTAACAGGCAGAACATAAATAAAAATGTTAAACATTTTTAACTGGACTTAGCCCAATTCTGGCCATAAGTCCTCAATTTAAATTGAACTGAGCACATCTGCTCTTCCAATCAATTTACACCCAGTTCGAGGGTACATCTCTTCACTCTCTTCACTCCTCTGATATCTGTCGTTTTAATCCTTCAACATCGTCAAAGAGGTGACGGGTCCCGACAACCACACATTGCTATAGACCGTGGGATCCTTAAACTCATAAACTATGATGTCCTTAATCTCGACCGGGATGTCTTAAAACTAATATCGGACTATGGAGTCCTTAAATCCACGGACTATGATGTCCTTAACCTCGACCGTGATGTATTAAAACTAACGTCGGACTGTGGAGTCCTTAAATCGATAGACTATGATGTCCTTAACCTTGACCGCAATGTATTAAAACTAACAATGGACCGTAATGTCCTTAAACTAATTATCGACCGCAATGTCATTAAACTAGACAATAGAGCCCAACTGCTCTCTTGTCAGATCTAAACGATCCCGTTAAGTTGATCTTAGTCTAAAATTAGACTAACGTGTCCTTAACAAACATTTAAGTTGATCTTAGCCTCAATAAGGCTAACGTATCCTTAAACACAAACCCCCCCAAACCCAAATCTAAGAGAGATACGGATTTGGATTAATCCACGTCCTACGGGCGACAGCATAACTTAGTCTCCGTATACAATCCATGGGTAACCAAACACAAAACAAACACCCACGACATGAAGTGACCATATGGAGAAGGAGAAAGTTGTTACCGCGATGCGGTAGAGTAATTAACTGCAGGGGCTTGCGCCTGCAGGGAAGAGCGTCCCCACAATCAAAAACCCCTCAAGCGAGAGGGAATCTGATAAAGTTTGCTATATCGGCCGCATCCGTTTAAACCTTCGATACACGGTACCATAAATCAACTTGGCATCTTCGGAGGGGTGGACGGATAGCACCAATTAGCATCTGCCCCCAGATTCAGGCAAGACGTCCAGTCTTCTCGGCTTCTGGCAGTGAACAGATTCTGGCACGCCCGGTGGGACCTTTTCCTCTTTCCACTCCACACTTCGTGTGTCATGTTCGCGAACCAATCGCGGTTTGCTAATGGTTGCCCTTGGATTTCGAGGTACTAAGATTTGGCGTTTTGCTTGGTGCAGAAAGCAAAGGATCAATGGCGTTCACCTGCTCAAAGTGTTCCACATGCAACTGCAACCCACGTTCTGCCTCAACTGCGGGCATAACCTACGGGCCCCAAGCGGCTTCCCTGTTCACGATGCCCGTGGAACAGGTTACTCAAGCCACCACAGGGTTGTTTTTCGGGACCATGCTCCCGCCAGCAAGCTTCACTGTTCCCGTGCCAGTACCAAAAGCTCCCAAGAAGTCGGTCTTTGATCGGCTTACAGCTGCTGCGGCCCCTCTCAACGGGTCGTCCAGCACCGGCGCCTCGGTCTTCTCCAGATTGGGCCAAAATTCTTATGGGCCCACAATGAAGCTTGCAATCCCAGAGAAGGTTATTCCGAAGAGAGTAACCAACCCTGCTCTCGAAGTCGTCAAGGCGGCTTCTCTGGCCAAGGGGTCGATCTTTACAAGACTGACCGTCCCAACTCCCACTCCCGCTCCTGCTACTCAAAGGACATCAGTCTTTAACAGGCTGACACCAACAGCAGCCCCTCACCTGAATAGGGGGCAAGACGAAGCCATCCCCGTCACCGATCCAACTCCATCGGCTCGACGCGCTCGACGTCGCTACTGGCGCCGGGTAAGGAAGGCCGGGGGCAACTCCTCTTCTGGGCTAACCCCACCAGCCCCAACGGCGGAAATTAATGTTGCTGTTCCAACCGAGAACAGTTTCGAGCTGCTGAATAAGGTGCGTAGGAATTCTCCTACCGCCGTACTGAAAAGATCTCCTCCTCCGGTGGAGAATATTGCGGAAACAAAGCCAGAACAGTCCCCTCAGCGGCTGTCCTCCAAGATCTACAAAGTCCGGCATCAAGTCCAAGACTCGGTGATTGATCCGAATTTCTCCCCCCAACAGAAAAGGGTAAAGGTTCAACAAGAAGGAAGCCATCCTGCCAAGCCACGAAAAGCTATCTGGGTGCCCACCGCGACGGCCCCCTCAACTTCAACCGCTCATAAGAAAATAAGGCCGGAGAAGATCCCCATGCCTGCGACAAAAGTCAAAGGCACTGAGCCTAAACGCCCTAAGTCTGGGGGCATGGTGGTCCATACTATTTACATGGCATCCGGAAAGGAAGATAGCCGTGCTTCTACGGGCCACTGACCACTCACCCGATCCATCACAAGAGCTCAGGAACAGCAACAGCAGAAGCTTCAGGAGATACTGACTGCCATGGCCGCACTCACCGGGCCAAAAGAAAGCCCGGAGGCGTCATCGGAACAACGTCGCGAACACGAGACTGATGCTGAATTCCTTCGGAGAATGCTCGAAAAGAAGGACAAGGAGGCTGCGGAACAAGCGGCCAATATAAAGCAAATGGCTCTTCTCTTCCAAGACATGGTGGGTATGATGATCCAGCAGGACCCTCCAGCCGAAGATCCTCCAATCATTATTGAAGATGACAGAGGGGAGACGCGAACCCTCCTCCGGCTCCTTCAGCATCCAAGGAGGAAACCATTTATAAAGCTGTCCTAGATGACTATATTGCTCAGCAAATAAGAGCTCACCAGGCAAATGAAGCAGCCGGCCAAGTTGTCAAAACAGGGCGACCGTATCCAGGCTGGTATGATCAGATAAAGTACCTGCCGGGCTACACAATCCCGAAATTCCATGTCTACAAGGGGACAGGCAATCCCCATCAACATGTCGCCCAGTTCAGGGCTCTTTGTAGCAACACCGGCGGTGATGATAAGCTCTTGCTTCGCCAATTCGTCGGCAGCTTATCGGAGACGGCGTTTGAGTGGTACTCCTAGCTTCCAAACGACTCCGTCAAAACTTTCGCAGAGATGGAGTTGTTGTTCACCCAGCGATTTGCGAGCACCAGCGAACGCAGCCCAATAACGGCATTGATCAATGCAATGGTGAAGTTGGGCGAAACTTGGGTTCAATATGCAATCCGATGGTGAAATCTGTGGTCGAAATGCGAACAGCGCAACGAAGAAGCACCAGCGGTGGGCATGTTCGTAGGCACCTTAGACCCTCATGCAACTATTTCACAGTTCATGATGTTCTTCAAACTGACCACATTCTAGGCTTTAATTAACAAGCTAGCCCAGATGGACCAGATGGGTCACAAACCGTCTCCTCCGAAGCCGGAACCGCGGAACGACAAGGGCAAAGGGAAGGCAACCTTCGTTGCGAACACCTAACAGCAGCCCAGTGACCCAAAGCTAGCAGATCAACTGGAGGAGAGACGGCGCTATTACAATGAGAAAATGAAGCGTCCTTACTTATTCCCATAGGACAGAACGAAGAGGTTGTTCAAGCTGACGGTGCGCAACAGGCTTAACAACTTGCCAAATCTAAGGCGACCACCGCAACCCAACGAAGTGAATAATCCCAATTATTGCCCTTACCACCAAACAGTAAGCCATCCGATCAAGGATTGCTTCGTCTTTAAGGGATGGATCGAGGATCAGTACCAACAGGGCAAGTTCGCGCTGTCCGAAAAATGGAAAGTGATCCCACCACAACCGCACACTCCTAAGGGGATGGACACAACGGGGGCAACGTGCTCTTTTGTTGAAGAAGCTCCGTGGGAGGTCGTGCTTTCAGCTAAAACCAAAAGGATGCTGAATGATCTTCAGATATGCCCGGCGATCAGGTGGAAGAACCCGTTAGAACCCCAGATCATCGAAGGGATGCTGAAGCCGCGCCTAACTCCAAAGATTGGTGGTGATAGCCAAAGCGCTCACACCCAGCCGTCAAAATCTTCAAAGAAGAAGAAGAAAAGATCCAAAAAGCCCGTGAAGCCTGGCGACAAGCGCACGGACCTACAAAAATAGATTAACGCGCTGGAAGAGTATAACTAGAAGGCGCGGATTCCAATCACGTTCCCAGAGTTCCTCAGCCACGTCCTTGAGGACGAAGATGATGGAGAAGGCTTGTCGGATGGATTTGAGGATTACATAGCAAGCTGCCATGTGATCTCCCATTCATCACTAGACAATGAAGAAGCTCCCTGCATAGAGAGACTGGGGGAAGGTCCCGAGCCGGAACTTATATGGCCGTCAGACGAGATGATCGACGCCTTCCTGAATGAGATTCGTCTGAAAAGTAAAGCCAATCGGAGCATGAGATGGCCATATTTGAAAGAGCCAAACGCTGACGACTAGATGAAAGAGTCGATACACTCCTGCCGAATCAAGGAACATCCGTCCCGGATAAAAACAAGTTCAAGACGAGGAAAAGGTTTGCTAAAGCCCTATCAATGGGAATGAAGGTACCACTCTCTGAAGGAAACACTCCTGGTGAAACAGAAACACATCCTAGCTACTGTTTATATCATCAAAAAATTTCGCACCCTACCGAAGAGTGCGACGCTTTTAAAAGATGGTGGCAGTGATATGTTGCTCACCGGCAACATTTTAAGCGGATGAAGCGCAAAACTCGTCGGGAGCAGAGAAGTACGACCGAGGAGCATAAAAGAACTACCGGTAACTGTCGCATGGTCAACACCGGGGGATCGCAGGTTCTCACTTTTGGAAGCGACTCTGACGAAGAGATGGCTCTTGGCCCTCTCTTTAAAGAATCCACTTTGGGGAAGGAGGAAGAACCGAAGGCCTGCGAAAACATTCAGCTGCGCAATCGCATGCTTCCAGCAAAGAATCTCGGACCCACGAGTAAAAAAGATAAGGGAATAGAAAAGGTCTCTGAGGATATCGCCCTGGATGACCAAGTCATGAAAGAGCTGACTGCCAAGGACCCGCCAAAGAAGAACAAGGTGGACTACAACGTTCTAGCACACTTGAGGAAGTTACTCTCGCAGCTCAGTATTCTCGACGCCCTTCTATTATCCAAAGAAGCGAGAGATTCACTGATCAAGGCGCTAAAAGAGCCAGAGCAATTCCAAGCTTTTCTCGCCAAAGAAAAGATGAAGGACGAGCTAGAGGAAGTACACACAGCCGATATCACCTTCGTGATGAAGGCCTCCTCCATGGGACGTGCGAGCACAACCATCCACTCTATGTCTCAGGATACTACCATGATATAAAGATAGGCAAAATCCTGGTCGACAATGGGTCTTCCATCAATCTCCTTAACGTGCGAGTCTTGAAGGAAATCTGCATGAGCGTCCAGCATCTTGCTCGTGATAAAATCACCATCTCTGGTTTTGACTCCCAGTCATCGCGGACTCTCGGGTCTGTGATATTGATATTACGATTCGGGTTACTTGTCACGGATATTAAATTTCATGTCATTGACGCCAAGACATGTTATAACGCTTTGTTCGGCCGACCTTGGTTACACGAGTACAACATCATCCCTTCTACACAACATCAGTGTATGAAGTACTTCAAGGATGGTCTCGAGTATACTGTGACAGGAAAGTTAAACCCATTCTCCGTAAACGAAGTCCGCAAGTACGAAGATGCAAAATACTTCTTGCCGGACTTTGAAGACACAGAGAGATGTCATAAACCGGAGAACAAAGCTATCACCACCATTCCGGTCTTCGGGAGTGACACCGAGGAAGAGGAAGAGATAGTTTATTCAGGGCCACCCTAGTACAACAACCCGGGACCATCCGCCCCTATGCTTATCTTCGGCAGTGACTTGGATGATGAGGTCCATGCTATATTCTTTGCCCGGCCATCAATATAAACCATCGCTGGTGAAGGTCAAAGTTTGCAAGCTGCCATGGTTCCGCAAAAGCATCATAAAGAACTAGATGCGCTTGATACCTACAGTATGGAAGAGCTGCAGACGTTCTATATCCTTCCCAGGCGAAAAGGCGATCCTATTCTACTGATCCGGGAAAACCAAAGTAGAGAAAGAAATATGGCATGGCGCAGACTCCACACTCGACAGGCTCCAGCCCATCTGTTTGCCCAGATATTACACAGATGGACTAAGGAGATTCTTGAAGCGCCAAGGGATACCCTTCAAACAGACCGCTCGAAAAGCTAAGTTCTATGACAGGATCTGGAACGTTCCCGGAACTCAGCGCAAGTTGCCCAACGGGAGAATGGAAGCGATCGGGCTTGGATATGTTCGGTCCAAGAAACGGGAATTACTCCGCGACTGCTATGTCGTACATGACTTTGATGAAGAAGGAGATGCTCAATGGGAGAATGCGAACACTGAACCAGAAAGAGCCCCCAACGTGAAAATGCCCGGTCCGTCGTTCGAAGAACAAATGGACAAGCTTATAAGGGAAGCTGGTCAAAAAGTTCAAAACGACCATAATCGCAAAATGGCCATCTATGAGAAAGCCAGGACGCAGCGCCTTCTTCAACAGGCTGCGAAAGATGAAAATGCCCTTCCCTGTCAACCTGTTGTAAAAAAGGCCCGACGCAGAGGCAGAAATAGGTTAAAGAGCGGAAAAAACATTCGTCAACGACAAAGCAGGACCAAGAAGTCACGCAGTCGGGAATCGAGCGGTCCGGATTTATCCCTTATGAAGAAGATGAGTCGAGCATACTCTTTTCCTCAAGACAAGACAAAGAAGATATTTGACCTCGCTATAAAACATCAAATGATCACACTTTCGGAGTCTAAACACCCTGAGCAAGCTAACGAGGTCTCTCACCCAGACTATTGCTCTTATCACCGAGCAATAGGACACCCTCTCGAAGACTGCTTCACCTTCAAGAACTGGGTCGAAGAGCAATATCAGCTCGTCAAGTTCGCTCTGTCCGACAGTTGGAGGATAACTCCACCGCAGAAGCATGAACCCAAAGCCGCGAGAGTAGAACCAAAACAACATCAGTCTTGGAAGCGAGCTCGAACTTGTCATATGATAACACTATCAAAAGAAGAGCCTGAGGATAGGGATGACCTCCCCTGGTGCTTCGAAAATAATAATGACGAGGTGATCTCAGAATTTCCGCCGGCGCCAAAAGAGCTGGAAGATGGAATACATACCACTGCAGATAACCTCAAGAGAATTGATTTGGGGACGACAAGTGACCCGCGACCGACATTCGTCAGTGAGCTACTATCTGAAGAAAGGGTGGCCACGCTAAAAGACGTGCTTATGCAGCATAAAGATTGCTTCGCATGGAACTATTCCAAAATGCCAGGATTAGATCCAGAGATTGCTGTCCACAAATTGGTCATATCCCCAGACGTCAGGCCAATCAAACAAGCACTGAGAAGAATGCGGCTCGAGCTTGAGATGAGCATTAACGCCGAGGTCAAGAAGCTAATCGACTCCGGCTTCATCTAAGAAGTTCAGTATCCTGATTGGATCTCCAACATCGTCCCGGTGATGAAGAAAAATGGGACAGTGCGCATATGTGTGGACTTTCAGGATCTCAATAAAGCCTGCCCGAAGGATGACTTCCCGGTACTGGTCACTGAGCTGATGATAGATAACACGTCCACTCATGAAGTTTTCTCCTTCATAGACGGATCGTCAGGATATAATCAGATAAAGATGCATCCCGAAGACCAGAAGCACACCGCTTTCCAGACCCCTTTGGGTATATTTTGCTACAAGGTGATGCCTTTCGGTCTAAAGAACGCCGGTGCCACCTATCAGAGGGCCATGACGAGGATCTTCGATGACCTTATACTCGTCGAATGTTATATCGACGACCTCATGGTGAAAAGCAAATCATACGAGGAACATCTTGAGCATCTGAAGATCGTATTTCAACGCCTTCGGCAATACAACTTGAAGATGAACCCTCTCAAATGCGCGTTCGGGGTCTCCTCGGGAAAATTCCTAGGATTCATTGTCCGACACCGAGGTATCGAGATAGATCCGTCGAAGATTAAAGCAATTATGGAGATGCCCTCACCAAGGACTCTCAAGCAATTGCGGTCTCTCCAAGGGAAACTCGCGTATATCCGGCAATTTATAGCCAATCTCTCTGGCAAGTGCCGTCCTTATAGCCACTTAATGAAGAAGGGAACCCCTTTCGTCTGGGATCATAAATGCCAAGGCGCACTGGACGAAATCAAGCAGTATCTGCAGAACCCGCCAGTGCTGGCTGCTCCGGTCAAGGGAAAGCCCCTTATTCTTTATACAACAGCCCTTGAAGGTTCCTTAGGCGCATTATGGGCACAAGAGAACGACCAAGGGAAAGAAAGAGCTTTCTATTATTTGAGTCGAGTTCTACTGGGGGCAGAAAGCAATTACTCTCCCAATGAAAAACACTGCCTGGCGTTGATCTTCGCGATAACGAAACTCCGACACTATGCATTGGCGCATGAAGTCCGTCTCATATCGAAGGTGGATCCTCTCAAGTATTTGATATCAAAGGCTATATTGATGGGGCGACTCGCTAAATGGGCCCTGCTCTTGATGGAGTTCTCGATAACTTATCGACCTCTTAAGGCAGTGAAAGGCCAGGCCATCGCCTACTTCCTCGCTGAGCATCCGATACCGGCCGATTCCCCTTTGAATTGCGAACTGCCAGACGAACATGCGTTTGATGCGATCGACGGTGATGATACCCGATGGGAACTTTATTTTGATGGAGCTTCTTCCATGAAGAAGCGCAAACAGAATATGCCCATAATCAAATCGGGGGTAGGCCTTATCCTCGTAACTCCACAAGGAGGGATAATGCGATTCTCCTTCTCCTTAACAGAACCGAGGACGAACAATGAAGTCGAATACGAAGCTTTGATAGCAGGCCTCGAGATCGCCATCGACATGAGAATTGAAAACCTCCTCATATACGGAGACTCCCAACTGGTCGTTAGTCAAGTAAACGGCGACTACCAGACGTGCAAGCCAGAGCTGGTAAAGTATGGCGAGAGAGTACAGCAACTGCTGACTCAAATTCCCTCCTACATGCTGGAAAGCATACCGCGTGCAGAAAATAGCAAAGCGGATGCACTAGCTAATCTCGCTAAAGAACTGGCCAACGAGAACCTCGATAACGTGAGGATCGTTGTGCAAAGCCGTCGGATCCTCGCACCGGCGGAAATATCTCCGGAATCATCCGAGGAAAAGGAAGCGACTGAGCAGACGTCCCTGCAAATAAAAGACTAGGAAAAGGCTGAGGATTAGAGAGAAGACTTTATAGACTACTTCAAATCCCGTCGAACGCCTGAAGATGCGTCCTCAAGACATCGGCTTATGAAACGAGCTCTGTCTTTCGCTTTCGTCAATGATACTCTGTACAAGAGGTCATTTGATTCTTTATGGCTGAGATGCCTGGGACCTGAAGAGGCAAAAAGAGTCGTCCAAGAAGTTCACGACGGACTCTGCGGTTCTCACCAAGCAGGCCCAAAGATGAAGTTGAAGATTAAACGGATGGGTTATTATTGGCCCACGATGATCCAGGACTGCCTCGAGTATGCGAAGCAATGCCACTCGTGCCAGATTCATAGGGACTTTATCCATCAACATCCAAATCCACTACATCCAACGGTGGCTAGCTGGCCATTTGAAATGTGGGGAACTGACATAATCGGCCCCATCGAACCAGCATCGTCCAGGGGACATCGATTCATTTTGGCGACGACTGATTACTTCTCCAAATGGGCAGAAGCAGTACCGCTGAGGGAAGTGAAGACGGAGAATATCCTCCACTTCTTTAAGACGCACGTTATTTATCGGTTTGAAACTCCGCGGCGGATCATCTCCGATAACGGGCCAGCCTACAGAAACCACAAGATTAGCCGCTTCGCTCAATAGCACAACATAGACTGGAGATACTCCTCAGTTTATAATCCCCGAGCCAACGGTATAGCTGAAGCTTTTAACAAGACCCTGATAAAGATCGTGAAGAAGACGGTGTCCCGAAATAAAAAAGACTGGCACGAGAGACTGCAAGAAGCTCTCTGGGCGTATCGAACTACGTTCAAGGCGGCCACGAACACAACGACGTACGCATTGGTATTCGGTACAGAAGCGGTACTCCCCGTCGAGATAGAGTTACCCTCTCTACAAGTGGTAGTTCATTACGAGCTAACAGACGAAGAGAATGCTCACCTTCGCCTCGAGGAGCTCGATGCCCTTGATGAAACCCGGCTCCTAGCGCAGCAAAATCTGGAAGCTTATAAAGCAAAGATGACGCGCTCATATGAAAGATTGACCAGGCCGAGGACATTCCGCCAAGGCGAACTCGTGCTAGTGGTCAAATGACCTATGATCCCCAATCGCGCCAAGCGGGGAAAATTCGAGCCGAACTATGAAGGCCCGTACATCATAGACAAGGTCAACCAGGGTGGAGCCTATCTACTCATGGACATGCATGGTGAAAGACCTTTCAGGCCAATAAACGGTCGCTTCCTGAAGAAGTACTACGCTTGACGAGTCACGGCCTAGGTCAATAATAGATGACGACGACTATGCCCGCTCGCTATCTTCCTAAGCCCAAACTCTACAAGTATTAACCAGCTTACTTCACAACGGACCGAAACGTCCTTAAACTAACAGCGGACCGAAACGTCCTTAAACTAACAACGGACCACTATGTCCTAAAACTAGCTGCTGACCGAGATGTCGAGAAACTACGGTGGATTGCAGCATCCCAAAGCTGATAAAAAAAAGAATAAAAAAAAGAAAACGGTATGTCCATAAGCAAAATGGGCACGGATGAAAATCCGAAAGGGCTCCGTGAGTAAAAACAGCAGGGCTACCGTCGAGTTTTGTGAAAACCCGAAAGGGCGCAACCTCGTTAAAAGACACTTGCAAGGTCCTCTTGACCTGGTAAGGAGAAATCACCCGCGTGAGATCCTTACGACTCACAAGGGAGCAACACACTTAGGGATCCCCACGATTCCTAAGGAGAAACTACACTTGCGAGATCCTCATGACTCGTAAGGAGAACTCTCTTATAGGACCCTCACGGCTCATAAGATTCAAAAGTCTTAAGTTACAGAGACCTGAACCTGTTCTTAAGCAGCCCCCACAACCTCCGATACTGCCCTATAAGCGGTGCAACACTGACCCTTGTACACAATCCACGGGCGCGAATAAACATTTCCCTAACCAAGTCCCATCCGTGACTAGGGATATGTTCGCACGGTGAACAACCCTTGTGAGTCCTCTCGACTTATAAAGGGGAAAACTCTCTTGTAAGATCCTTACGACCTACAAGAAGCCATACACTTAGGAATCCTCACGATTCTTAAGGAGAAAACACACCTACGAGATCCTCACGACTTGTAGGGAGAAACACCTTTGTGAGACCCTTACGGCTCATAAAGTCAAAAGCCTTAGTCGACAGGATCCTAACCCTGTTCGCTAAGCCACCTTTGTTCGATGTCGACGGAGGCAAATGATGATTCACTCCTGGTAATATCCCAGTTGTAGCGGTGCTGATGCCGAAATCGGTGTCTAATCTCAAGCTTGCAGCGAAAAGCTAGCAGGCCACACATGCATATGAAATAGCCGAAATGATGGGGCGACTTGCAACAAAATCAGCAAGTAAAAATGTATGCATGCAAAATAGCTGAAAAGATTGGGCACTGCGAAAAATACCCGAAATGACTGGGCAATCGCGACCTTCGCGATATAAAAGCTGAAATGATATAGCATCGCGGAAAGAAATAAAATAAAAATAAAAATGAAATTCATGCCCTACAAGTGATATTACATCAATCCCTGTATACAATCCAGGGGCGCAAACAAAGAAGGAATCACACTCCTCCTCCCCAGGTTTCATCAGAAGAAGAAGCCAAATCTCGATGGGTCACAGATAGCCTGGAGATCATCTCAACATTCGTCTCAGCAAACACAACATCAAGCAAAGCGGAACAACGGCAACTCCCAGTTCCATGAATCGGTGGTGTACAGATGACAGAGAGTCGAATCCCAACTCCGTGAAATGCGGATATAATCAAAAAAATTCCTGGTTATGTGGAACGCGGATTATGTCACTTCTGACCCCGTGGAAAACGTCCAGAGCGGATCCTGGTCCTCGCAGAGCAAGGCAATGAACCCGCATGAAGCATCCAAAGCGGAGCCTAGTCCTCGCCTAACACGGCAGTGAACTAATGGGAAGCATCTAGAGCAAAATTCCTGGCTACGTGGAACACGGATTATGTCACTTCTGACCCCGTAGAAAATGTCCAGAGCGGATCCTGGTCCTCGCAGAGTACGGCAGTGAACCCGTGTGAAGCATCCAGAGCGGAGCCTAGTCCTCGCCGAACACGGCAGTGAACCCGTAGGAAGTATCTAGAGCAAAATTCCTGGCTACGTGGAACACGGATAACGTCACTTCTGA
The DNA here is from genome assembly GCA_030015575.1 of Agapanthus africanus. Taxonomy (NCBI): domain Eukaryota; kingdom Viridiplantae; phylum Streptophyta; class Magnoliopsida; order Asparagales; family Amaryllidaceae; genus Agapanthus; species Agapanthus africanus. Next base: position 77,859,829 of record CM057339.1, on the reverse strand, counting down.
CGACGTGGAAAACGTCCAGAGCGGATCCTGGTCCTCGCAGAGCACGGCAGTGAACCCGTGTGAAGCATCCAGAGCGGAGCCTAGTCCTCGACGAACACGACAGTGAACCCATGAGAAGCATCTAGAGCAAAATTCCTGGTCATGTGGAACGCGGATAACGTCACTTCTGACCCCATGAAAAACGTCCAGAGCGGATCCTGGTCCTCACAGAGCACGGCAGTGAACCCGTGTGAAGCATCCAGAGCGGAGCCTAGTCCTCACCGAACACGGCAGTGAACCCGTGGGAAGAATCTAGAGTAAAATTTCTGGTCACGTGGAACGCGGATAACGTCACTTCTGACCCCGTGGAAAACGTCCAGAGCGGATCCTGGTCCTCGCAGAGTACGGCAGTGAACCAGTGTGAAGTATCCAGAGTAGAGCCTAGTCCTCGCCGAACACGGCAGTGAACCCGTGGGAAGCATCCAGAGCAAAATTCCTGGTCACGTGGAACGCGGCTTATGTCAATCCTGACCCCGTGGGAAACGTCCAGAGCGGATCCTGGTCCTCACAGAGCACGGCAGTGAACCCGTGTGAAGCATCCAGAGCGGAGCCTAGTCCTCGCCGAACACGGCAGTGAACCCGTGGGAAGCATCTAGAGCAAAATTCCTGGTCACGTGGAATGCGGATAACGTCACTTCTGACCCCGTGGAAAACGTCCAGAGCGGATCCTGGTCCTCGCAGAGCACGACAGTGAACCCATGTGAAGCATCCAGAGCGGAGCCTAGTCCTCACCGAACATGGCAGTGAACCCGTGGGAAGCATCTAGAGCAAAATTCCTGGTCACGTGGAACGCGTATAACGTCACTTCTGACCCCGTGGAAAACGTCCAGAGTGGATCCTGGTCCTCGCAGAGCACGGCAGTGAACCCGTGTGAAGCATCCAGAGCGGAGCCTGGTCCTCGCCAAACACGGCAGTGAACCCGTGGGAAGCATCCAGAGCAAATATCGTACTGTGAGGTCCTTAAACTCACGGACTATGATGTCCTTAAACTCGACCGTGATGTCTTAAAACTAACAATCAACCATAATGATTTCAAACTAATTTTACCTTGGTTCAAGGGTACATATCGTCACTCCTTTGATATTTGTCGTTGTAATTCCTCAACGTCTTCAAAGAGGCGACGGGTCCCGGTAACCATGCATAACATTGGACTGTGGAGTCCTTAAATCTACGGACTATGATGTCCTTAACCTCGACCATGATATCTTAAAACTAACATTGGATTGTGGAGTCCTTAAATCCACGGACTATTATGTCCTTAACCTCGACCGTGATGTCTTAAAACTAACATTGGATTGTGGAGTCCTTAAATCCACGGACTATGATGTCCTTAACCTCGACCGTGATGTCTTAAAACTAACATTGGATGGTGGAGTCCTTAAATCTACGGACTATGATGTCCTTAACCTCGACCGCGATGTCTTAAAACTAACATCGGACTGTGGAGTTCTTAAATCCACGGACTATGATGTCCTTAATCTCGACCGTGATTTCTTAAAACTAACATTGGACTGTGAGGTCTTTAAACTCATGGACTATGATTTCCTTAACCTCGACCATTATGTCTTAAAACTAACATTGGACAGTGAGGCCCTTAACCTCATGGACTATGATGTCCTTAATCTCGACCGCGATGTCTTTAAACTACGGTATCCTGGAAAACGTCCAGAGCCGAGCCTGGTCCTGCCAAACACGGCAGTGAACCCGTGGGAAGCACCCAGAGCAACTCCTGACTCCGTGAAATGTGGATAAGGACAACTTCACCCATCACTTGCGGGTCCTCACGACTCGTAAGAAAGAAAATTCTCTTGTGAGATCCTTACAACTTTCAAGAGAAAACACACTTAGGAATCCTCACATTCTTAAGGAGAAAATTACACCTACGGGATCCTCTTGACCGGTAGGGAGAAAATTCTTTATGAGACCCTCATGACTCATAAAGTTGAAAAGTCTTAGGTGACAGATCCTAACCCTGTTTTCTAAGCCATCGCTATTCTACAAAGAGCCTAAGACTGACAACTATACGCTATCTACAGACCACACTTGCTAAAGTCACATGGCAAACAACACAGCAAGAAAGAAGAAAGCAAAGAAATGACACGAGACATTACGAAGAACGTGTATCTTTTATTCATGAATTCGATTAGGTACAAAATACGTCGTATGAAAGAATAAAAGAACAAATACATTTTATTCAAAATTACAAATGGTACAAAAAATTTATTAAGAGGAAAGCGCTTTCAATAATCCAATCAGCCGCTCGCGCACTTCCCTCAGCCCCTCTTCCTGATCGGCTGCCGCGGCCAACTCTGCTTCGACCTGGGCTCACTGCTGTAAGTAAGATGAGAGTTGTTCCTCGACGGCTCTTTGAGCTGCTTCACGATCTTGTACATCACGCTCAACGACATCAAGTTTCTGCTTCAATATTAACCTATCAGAGATACATTGCAGAAGGCCTTCGAAGATAACTTTCACCTGGGCAGCGTTCACGTCGACCTCAGCATGCAGTCGAGCAGACTCGCTTGAAGTTTCCTTACATTCCCTTCGCTTTAAAGCCACTTCTTGTTCAAGATGGCGGAAGTAAGAAGCGCTCTGCTCGATCCATGCCGCCCGCTGAGTGCTCATAGCCAAAATCTCAGGTGCCGGACGCTTAAGCTCAAGCTCATGCAAGCAAGCATCGATCTCCCGGCAGCGATTAACCCAAGACTCAAGGACGCCCTCACCATGAAAGTTCATGAGCATCGCCAGCATAGGGTTAACCTCTGCGGCAAAATCCGTAGTAGATGTGGGAGTCTCTGCGTCAAACTCCTCGATATACTCGCTCAGCATGCGTAGACTGGTCACAGCACCTTTAGATGATGGACGCCTGGAAAAGGGCCCGGCTGGCATTATAATACGAGACTCGAATGGGGTTGGAGTCGATGTGATTGCTGCAAAATAGATCATAATCAGATATCGGCTCAGGAAATAAAGAAAACACGCAAAAAGTAGAGTCTACTATACCGGCTGCAGCAAGGGGCAGAGCTGGGAGTACTGGGGGCGCAACGACAGCTTCATCCCCTCCTTCGATTCGTAAGGCTACAAACAATATAAAAAAGATTTAGCAATAATGCGACTGCCCGTCAAAGAAGAGGACGTCGTTTAAAGAAAGTACTCACCAACACCAGCAGGTAGCCTAATCTTTGACAAGAAGGAGAAGTGTGGGTGCAACACCTGGTACAGGTGGTCAAAAAGGACTCCTACAAAGACACAATAATGCAACGTCAGTACATAAATTATACAGCTTAGAGATAAGACCGGTGGGTCACAAATACATACCTTCCAGCATCTGAGATGGTGCGAGAGAAGGAAGAGAAGTGGTCACCGTCAGAGCGGTAACTGACGGTGCTCCCTCGGGTATGCGTTAGAAATAAGATAAACCCTGTCAGGAAGGATTGCAGAATAAAGAAAGAAAGGCGGTGACCCAAAATTTACCTGATGAGTCGCCAGCCGGAGCCATGACGAGGGCGTCACTTGATGCAACAGTGGCGTCCCCCTCCTCCATTAGGGTGGTCTCACCTCCCGTTGCCTCATTCCCTGACTCCACAGGAGCCGTCGTCACGCTAGCGACGCCAGGAGACGACAAGGAATCGTAGGCAGGGAGAGCGATAATCGGAGCGGTGCCCGACTCTTGAGAAAGAGCGGCCATCTCGTGCCCAGCGATCGTACTCGTTTCGCCCGCTACCACCTCGGGCTCAGTGGTCGCAGCCGTTTCATCCACTGCTGCCTCAGGCTCGGCCGTAGCAGCCGTCTCATCCGCCGCCACCTCGGGCTCGGCATTGGTAGCCATCTCGGGCATAGCGGTCGTGACTGTCTCGTCAGCCACTATCTCGGGCCCGGCAACTATGGTTACATCGCCTATCGTCACCTCAGGTTCAGCGGCTACCTCCTCCACCGCCCCCTCAGACTCAACAGTCGTCGCCACTCCCTCAGTAAGGCTCAGCCCTGCAGGAAAAGATATATAAGAACTGATAATTTAAAGCTTTGACAACAAAGCCTCAAAAACACATTGCATGAGGTGGATTTACCGTTGGCTTCCCTAGCTGCACGTGCCGCCCGTCTATGGGCAGTAGACAAGGCAACCGGGAGCTCCTCTGAAGGAGTAGCAGCGAGAGTAACGGTGCTTGAACCTGCTCCCACAGCCAAAGCAGCGCTACGCTCCCTTGCTGCATGCCTCAGGCGCTTCCTTTCCTCCCGGGCCGTCACGACAGACCTTTTGGAAGCCTCCTTCAGCAAGGCATCGTCGTCCGCATTCAGGGTCACCTCCAGAGCCGTCAAGGCTTCCATCATCGGTTTTTTAAGAAGGGCCTCTTGCGGCAATGCCGAAGAGGCCGGGACTTCGGTAGCTGGCCCGGGGAGAATTTCCACGTCAGCTTGCGGGATAGGCCTCGTGGTACCTGCGATAAGACAAAGAGAGGGTCAGATTACTCATAAGAAATGGAAGCAGAAACATAGCGAACCAAAATGTACCAAGGCCTAAGGATGCTGTGAGTCGTTCCTCCTCCTCGAAAGTCTTGAGAGAAGCAGCGAGAGCTTCTTCGGTAGAAATGCCTATTAAAGAAGGAAAAGCGTTAGTCAAAAACAATGATAGAGGTATCATGCAATGACGAAAAATACAACTAGTGATTACCTGATTGCGCGAGTTTAGCCAACCACTTGTCGCGCCTCGCCAATCGCTCGGAAGCTACAATGGCGGCCGCCAGATCAGTGTCATCCGGCGGCATAAATAGACCGTCGTTGGTCCCGTACTCACTCAAGCCCTCGCTGTAAGGAGCATGAGGTTCCTGACCAAATACAACGTCAGCAGAGAGGATCGACTTCTTCCTCTTCTGCGCACGAACTCCGGTCGCACCCAAAATCAGCTTACGCTTCGTGGGCACCTTGGGACGGCGGGTCCCGATATCCGAGCCCACGCCGGATTCAGGTGAAACCACGTTTATCATCTCCATGGGAGCACGGGGCACTGATGGCACGTCCACAAGATCGCGGGGCAATCCACGCGTGGGGCTTAGCACACGTGGAGGCTCAACTCCAGCATCTCCTCTTAGTAGAGGAGGGATAGGGGTCCTTCGCTTTAAGGGAACGTTGCGATCGCTGGCGGGGGGCGCACTCTTGCGATCAAGCAGCAGCCGCTTCTCTTCCCTGATGACAGTGCCCATCGCGTGCTGATACCAAGCCCCGTATACGTTGAGGGCCCTTGGAATGCAACCCGGCTCGCTAATGAAGAAGTGGGAGCCCGTGTTTAACCGCATAAAGTGATGCAGTGCGCTCCGTATTCCCTCTCTGGTGGCCGCAGGCTCTTCCAAAAACGCCTCCAGTGGGACCTCCTGGTTATAACTTAGCTGCTGAGCAAAACGATAGGGGTTGTATCTCATAAAAAGCACCGCCTCATTTTTCCTGAATACGAGGAAGCCCGGCCTGATGGAGTATAGATGTAGAATCTCCCGGGCTTTCAACACGGAGGCCCCGTCCTTGAAATTGTCGCGCAACGCCAGCACTGCCTTGGAGGTTTCCGGGCCGATTGTCAGGACCTTGTCCATAAAAGACATACCCGCTCCGACCGTGCACGGACGAAGAAGCAACCCCCTAGCCTCCCGCGAAGGCGGATTCACGATAGAAGCATCGATCAGCCGCATAATTCTCGGGAATCTGTATTTCTCGTAAAACGAGGGTCTTTTATGAATACCAAATACCCCGAGCACGTGCATTTCCATCCACGAAGTAAAGTAGTACATCAGGAAATTGGCGGCTTGCACCCCCGGTTCAGTTGTGTCCGCCGCCACGCTAAGACCATGGCACAGGTAGGCCAACCCGGCAATCCCGATGGCCAATTGTATGCCAGCCACCATTCGATGTGCTGGGTAGAAGATGGACGGCCTCATATAGCGAGGGTGCATGGGGAGCGCGAACCAGCACAACTATAGCCCCAGAAACCCGAGAAAGAAAGTCTCCTCGTCGATGCCCGGAGCAGCGATTTCCGACAAAGGGATGATTGCGACATCGGGGAGATAAAAGCCCTTTTGATCGTCTTCCAGTATTGGTCGACGATCTAAGCCAAAGCCGAAGGGGTCGTCGAGCTTGGCAAATTTTTTGCCCCGTTGCGATAGAATCTCCGGTCGAAGAAAGCGGGCAATAAAGTCTGCGAAACTAACTCCCCGGCCTCCCGATTCCAAGAAAAGACTCTCATACATATTCAGCACCTTTATCAGACTCGGAAACTGGTGCTGAATAGCGTTCTCTGGCGTTAAGTCCATCACCAACGGCTTGGTGGCAAAAATGTATTCGTCCGGAGGAAGTAGCTCCTCATAGTGCTCCCCCCTCACCGGCAGACCGGAAATCTCAGCAAATTCTTCTAGAGAGATGGAAACTTCCCTGTCCATTAAAAGAAAGGTATGGGTGGGGATGTTCCATTGCTCCATGAACGCCTTAATCCACCATGTCGGAGGAGCAGAATACTCAAACAGTGAGGCGTAAACCGCGGGGTATAGATCGATCTTCAGCAAATGCGCCTTCTTCGCCGACAAAATGTACCTGGCCCACTGCAAATACCCGGCCAAATGTCGAGGAGTCAACCCAATGTTGTAGGGTTGTCCCCAAGGGCACGACTCGCCCTGGCATATGCGTCTCCCCAAAATATCCAAGGCTGCCGGCAGCTGCATGGGTATGGCAGCAATCGAAGGTTGAAGAAGACCCTCCGAAGTCCAGTTAACGACCTCCACGGCATAGTTCACCGGAGGTATATCTGCATACGAGATCGATGAGATCGGATCCGATGGCGTCGCACAAGAGAAGCTTCGGCGACCTTTGATTATTTGTTCATACCACCTACCCTACAGGTGAAGGTTTTTGTACTCCGGGTCATAGTCCTTAATAAGAGCAAGAACCTCTCGGTCTACCGGTGCTTCAGGGAATCCCCCCTATGAGCAGAAAAACGGGAACGAGAGATCAGAAGACATGTCGCCTGCAAGAAAGAACGAAATTCAATTATCAGTGTCATAATTTAATTCTAAAAATAATCCCGACGCCCGGTACTTTAAAATCTGTATCACACTGCAATGCAGTGAAGAGGGGACCAAAGGGGGACCCACAAAATCCAGATGACAATGCATCAATTAATAAGACAGCCTCATCATTAGATGAGACTGTCAACTAATGAGGAAATCCCCAAAGAATATTCTCATTGAATGAGAAATCCCTTGAGACAAGGAGAAAATCTCCCTTTCAGAGCAAAGCTCTATAACAGAGTGACACTTGTCAAACTCTGGTTACGAGGGAATAAAACTCCTTAAAGAGCTTAGCTCTGTAATGATGATGGAAAATACATCAAAGATTAATGAAAATTAATTCCTAAGAATTAAAATTCTGGGATCTTAAAGATCCATGAAAAAACTCTTAAGAGTTCTTCATCAAAAGATCAAAAAGATCTATATTGTCAAAAGAGCAGAGCTCTGACTCATGGGCTAAGAAACCCTAAGAAAAGATCTATTTAGATCTATGGGTTCATGAGAGCAAGGCTCTGTTTATGAAACCTTAAAGGGGTTTTCTTTAGATCAAAAGATCTATGAGAGCAAGGCTCTGTTGGTGGGTAAGAACCCCAGTTTATTAGAATTAATTTAATTTAATTTTTACCTAAATTTAGTAGAGTTCTAACTCTGAAAAGTTCTTGAACAAGAGAGCAAGGCTCTGAATAAAATTCTTGAGAAGAAGATGAAGATAATTTGAGGACCAAGGGTCCTATTTATAGGCGGTGAACCGCCTCCTCAACTTCTGAGTTGATCCAAGAGCTCAGATGTTGCCACCGCTGCACTCACGTGTGCGCCACGTGAGCGCAACGGTGGGGGGGCATTTGTTTCCCCCAATCAGAGCAAAGCTCTGTTTTGAATTTCAAAATTCAAAAATTAAAGCAACACTTCAAATCCCGGACGCTGCGCGCTGCGCGCCACGTGTCAAAAGCAGACACGCCAGCGCCAGGAGCGCTGCGCCCTAGGAAGCGCACCCCCAATCAGAGCAAAGCTCTGTTTCAAAATTCAAATTTTAAAAGTTGAAGCAACGCTTTAGATCTAGCACTCTGCGCTGCGCGCCACGTGTCAAACGCAGGCGCGCTAGCGCCAAGTGCACCAGTGCCGGAATTAAAAGAATTCCCCACCGTTAGATCAAAACATCTAATAATAATAATAAATTATTAATTAATCAGAATTAAAATTCTGTTCTGAAAAGATCTTTCCAATTTGTTGAAAACAAGAAGATTGCCTTCTGTAAAACAGAAGCCCTAAGATTAAAGATCCAACGGTGGGGAAATATCCCCAAATCAATCAGAAAAAGATATATTCAACTAATTTAACAAATCAATTGGCCCTATATAAAGGCCCCAAGACTTCAAGTCTCATACAGAAAAAACCCTCTGCAAACTTTGAGAAGAACTAAGAAAGAAAGAAAGGCAAGCCTTTGAAGAAAGAAGATCATTTTTTCATCTTTAAAGATAAAAACAATTAATTCTTGAACAATAGAGATGAAAACATCTCATAAAAAGAAGAATCATCTTCTAAAAAGATCTTAGATCTATAAAAAAAAAAAAGACCAAGATCTTTGATTAAACATGAAGGATTAAAAGATCCAATCCTTAAAATAAAGAAGTACTTTACTTTATTCACAGATCTTTTGATCTATAAAGGCAGAGCCTTTTGATAAGAACAAGAACTTCGGTTCTTGGATCTTGAGGCAAGGCCTCCTTGGAAGAACAAAAAACTTGTTCCTTGATCTTAAATTTGATTTGATGCGCTTTGCGCTACTGGAAAGTGCTTTGCACTCTTGAACTACGCTTTTGCGCTCCTTGGACCGGCGCTCAGCGCCAAAACACGCCACGTGTCAACCACAGACACAGCTTGCGCTTTGCGCTTCTGAAAACAGCGCACTGCGCTCTTGGGTCGGCGCTCAGCGCCAAGCGCGCCACGTGTCACTCACTGGCGCACCCATAAATTGGCGCAGCGCACTCATAAAGCGCAGTGCGCTAACAAATCGGCGCTTAGCGCTGAGCGTGACACGTGTCACCTTCGCATGCGCTAGCACAATGCGCTCTTTAATTGGCGCAAAGCGTCTGACGCGCCACGTGGCGCACTATATGAGCACCATTTTGCTCCTGATAAATGCTATGTATTTAATTGCATCTAATGTCAGAGCCCAATGCTTGGCAGGGCAGAACCCAAACAAAGGCCTAACAGGAAGAACATAAATAAAAATGTTAAACATTTTTAAATGGACTTAGCCCAATTCTGGCCATAAGTCCTCAATTTAAATTGAACTGAGCACATCTGCTCTTCCAATCAATTTACACCCGGTTCTAGGGTACATCTCTTTACTCCTCTGATATCTGTTGTTGTAATCCTTCAACGTCGTCAGAGAGGTGACGGGTCCCGACAACCACACATTGCTACGGACTCTGGGGTCCTTAAACTCATGGACTATGATGTCCTTAACCTCGACCGTGATGTCTTAAAACTAATATCGGACTGTGGAGTCCTTAAATCCATGGACTATGATGTCCTTAACCTCGACCGTGATGTCTTAAAACTAACGTCGGACTGTGGAGTCCTAAAATCCACGGACTATGATGTCATTAACCTTGACCGCAATGTCTTAAAACTAACAATGGATTGTAATGTACTTAAACTAATTATCGACCGCAATATTATTAAACTAGATGCTCTCTTGTCAGATCTAAACGATCCCGTTAAGTTGATCTTAGTCTAAAATTAGACTAACGTGTCCTTAACAAACGTTTAAGTTGATCTTAGCCTCAAATAAGGCTAACGTATCCTTAAACACAAACCCCCCCAAACCCAAATCTAAGAGAGATACGGATTTGGACTAATCCACGTCCTACGAGCGACAGCATAACTTAGTCTCCGTATACAATCCACGGGCAACCAAACACAAAACAAACACCCACGACACGAAGTGACCATATGGAGAAGGAGAAAATTGTTACCGCGATGCGGTAGCATAATTAACTGCAGGGGCTTGCGCCTGCAGGGAAGAGCGTCCCCACAATCAAAAACCCCTCAAGCGAGGGGGAATCTGACGAAGTCTGCTACATCGGCCGCATCCATTTAAACCTTCGATACACGGTGCCATAAATCAACTTGGTATCTTCGGAGGGGTGGACGGATAGCACCAATTAGCATCTGCCCCCAGATTCAGGCAAGACGTCCAGTCTTCTCGGCTTCCGGCGATGAACACGCTGTCAGAAGAATGAGTGCCTGAGGACATGGATGACCTCTCCTGGTGCTTCGAAAATAAGGATGAATATGAATGGATCTCAGAATTTCCACCGGCGCTAAAAGAGATAAAAGATGGGATACATACTACTGCAGATAACCTCAGAAAAATCGACTTGGGGACGATAAACGACCCACGGCCGACGTTCGTCAGTGAGCTGCTGTCCTAAGAACAGGTAGCTACGCTAAAAGACGTGCTCATGTAGTATAAAGACCGCTTCACAAGGAACTATTCCGAGATGCCGGGACTAGATCCAGAAATAGCCGTCCATAAATTGGCGATATCTCCGGATATCAAGCCAGTCAAGCAAGCGCCGAGAAGAATGCGGCTCGAACTTGAAATGAGTATCAACGCTGAGGTCAAGAAGCTAATTGACTCCGGCTTCATCCAAGAGGTTCAGTACCCTGATTGGATCGCCAACATCGTCCCAGTGATGAAGAAAAATGGGACAGTGCGCATCTGTGTAGACTTTCGGGACCTCAACAAAGCTTTCCCGAAGGATGACTTTCCCGTACCGGTTACTGAGCTGATGATAGACAACACGTCCACTCACGAAGTCTTCTCCTTCATGGACGGATCATCAGGGTACAATCAAATAAAGATGCATCCCAAGGACCAGAAGCATACCGCTTTCCGGACTCCTCTGGGCATATTCTGCTACAAAGTGATGCCTTTCGGTATGAAGAACGCCGGCGCCACCTATCAGAGGGCCATGACGAAGATTTTCGATGACCTCATACCTGAAATTGTCGAATGCTATATCAACGACCTCGTGGTTAAAAGCAAATCGTACGAGGAACATTGGGAGCATCTGAAAATCGTGTTTCAGCGTCTACGAAAATACAACTTGAAGATGAACCCTCTTAAATGCGCGTTCAGAGTCTCCTCAGGTAAATTCCTAGTAATGCCTGGTATTCATAGTAATGCCTCTTCCATAATCCAATTCATGACTTTAACCGTATATTTCTTTGCCATCTCTCCAAATCCCTTTATTTGTCTTTAGTCGTTACCTTCTGTACACCATCGTTAGGCTAAATGGTTTTCTTCCTTCCCTACCGTTCGGCACCAGCCTATGGTTTGGAAGAAGACTATCCAGTAAGCATAATAGGTGTACCCTCCTAAACCAAGGAGTACTCGCAACTGAGAGAAGGTGATGATAAAAGAAAACTGAATAATACCTTATTCTTTTAAAGGTGAAATAGGAGTGGCGATGAAGTACGCGGTTTGGTCGTGAATGATAACAGTCGCAACTTACTTTGCCCTCTTTCTAATCCCTTTATTTTGTCTTTACATATTACCTTCTGTACACCCTACTTAGGCTAATTGGTTTTCTTCATTCCCTACCTTTCGGCACCTGCCTATGGTTTGGAAGAAGACTATCCAATAAGCGTAATAGGTGTACTCTCCTAAACCAAGGAGCCCTCGCAACCTGAGAGAAGGTGATAATAAAAGACAACTGAATAAACCAATTCCATTTCTCCTTAACCTGGATCCATCCTCGAAGAAGTCCCTTCGAGTTCGTATATAACCATACGATGGATCTATCCAATGGAAGTGGATGTCCGTAGTAATACGGGTGTTCTGAGAAATGCAAAGGGTAGAAGAAGGAGTGACAATGACTTATGCAACTCAGACAATCCAAAAGCCAGTATTTTAAGAAGGTTCGGTCAACTTGGTTACTGAGTCATAGTCTAGGGTCGGTCAAAGGTCGCTGCCAAAGAGAGAGAGAAAAGAAACACTCTGCGTGCACTCTAACCTAGATCAGAATGGTTATCACTTTATCTAATCCGGAAACCTCCCACTGTACTGTCAAATTCTCCACCGAACCTGAAAGAAGAATCAATCGGGATCACCCGAAGAGTAAACCAACTCATCAGTGGGAATCGGGATCCAACTCTCATCACATGATAACGTGACGGAATCCACTCGCGTTATCACACTCCAGAAGGTATGCGCATGCCTGGCAAGTTTCAGTTTCTTTAGAAACTCCCGATGTGATTTTTACCCCATGTTCTTATGACATTGACGAAAGCCAACAAATCATAAGTCACATGTCAAGTTCTGCCCGTCATTATCTTGTTAATTCGAACCCACCCGTACATACCCTTGACGAAATCCAACAAGGTAATACGACTGTCCCAAACCAACTCATCTATCTATGCAACAAATGAATACCCCAGCAACTACCAAACACTATGCCTTGACGAAAGCCAACAAACATAGCTTGAATATTACTGACCATCCATAAGAAATGACGGAGGGCTACGGCTGGTTTTTGGCGAAAAACCTTTAACGTAATGAACTTGATCTCGTTGAAGGAACCTGATAGCTTTTTATAAAAATATAATGGCGAAAACCTTTGCTAAAGAGGTCACTCCCGGTGAAGGGATCTCGGCTCTTTCCTCGTGGAATGAGGTGCAGGATATTCCACTGAATACCGCGATGCAAAGCAACATGTAATAGTGAAGTTATTACCCTGACGCAAACTTCTGCCCAAGAGGTCAGTCCCGGTGAAGGGATATCGGCCCTTGCCCCGTCGAATGAGGTGCAGGATATTCCAACCGAATACCACTGTGCAAAACAAAAGGAAACATCTTTGTAATAACACTTTTTAAATTGTTCCAACAATATCCAAACAAGTTTGTTTTACTTTGCATTGATCAGAATCAACGCAGTCCCATCAATAATCACACCAGAAAAGAACGAAAATAAAATGTACGTATATGCCATCCGCATTCGTCACTGGGTCCCATCATCACCCGTTAGGTTAACTAACGACAGAGCGGGGACTGAACTAGCGCGGGTGTAAAACATATACAACATCTAATAGTATATATACCAATATACAATAATCGCTCCAGGCGTGATAATATGCAACATTACAGAAAAGTAATAAGTATCACAGAACAATACAGATAATCTGGGATCCCCGAGTTTCACAGAGCCGCTACTGAAACCCGACATTCCCCTGTCGTGTGGATAGCCTGTGCAATGAAATCTAGACCCCTACGAGTGCGGCAAGTTACCCGCCAAAACCTGAAGCGAGGCAGCCCCTTACAGCATAGTGAATGGACCACCCAGCACTTCACGGAATCCGGTAATCTTGGGCACCCCTCCTTGGGTCAACCTGTACCCCCTACGAGTGCGGCGAATAGTCTGCCAATTCTAGAATGGGGCCCCTCTGCCTCTCAAAGCCATGAGATGCGGACCCGTTGCCCTCCAGAACCCGGCTATCCGTGCACTCCGTCGTGGGGTAAAACCTAGTACAGAAATGAAAAATATGTACAACGGGTACATCGACCTCGACCCGGTCGTGCCCCAAAAGAATATTATACAACAGGCAGTGACGGCAGTCCACATGTTGGACGCTCGCCCCGCAATATCAAATGTATAAATAAATCCAAACTGCACTACCATTGCACTCTGCTATCCACCACGACAAATCCGCAACCTCACAGCACAACACAGAACATCAACGCGAATGTCACGTTCGCAAACCCGTCTAAAAGAACAATAGCAATCAGACGCCGTTTACCGATCAAATGACATTCACGGTCGGAGATATAATGTAAGCACTGTAAACTAACGCATTTAAATTTCGATCGACAAAATTTCCCGAAGTGGGCCCCACGCAAATCTGCTGTACAGTAAAAAACACTGGGCCCAAATGAACAGTTCCAGAAACCACAATTTCCAACATAGAATCCACTGTAGAAAACTGACCAATTGATCTCACTTTCCTGCGGCGGATCCGCGGCCAAACCTGGACGAGGAGATCGGAGATCGACGAGATCGGAGCAGCCGCAACGGAGCTTGGGATGATGGTTAAAGAACGAAGGACTCGGATCGTTCGGTATAACCTTTCTTCCCTCTTTGTAGATTGTTAGTTTAGCGTTAATCTCTGATACCATGTAAGTCTACGGTAGAGCCCCGGCTGTCTTTCAGACGCCAAAATGCGGAACAAAAACTTTTATAACTGGCGCTATCGCATACTATAACCCGGATCTGCCATTAACGCTAAACTAACAATCTACAAAGAGGTAAGAAAGGTTATACCGAACGATCCGAGTCCTTCGTTCTTTAACCATCATCCCACGCTCCGTTGCGGCTGCTCCGATCTCGTCGACCTCCGATCTCCTCGTCCAGGTGGCACCACGTCATCGGATCTTTAAACGGGCTCCCGCCTCTGACTCGAGGAAACTCAGTCATCAAATTTGCTAGAAGAGATGACCAAGATTGATGTAGAAAATGAGTAGAAGACTTTGTCTCGCTTCGTCCAAAGCCATGGACGAACGGTTAATGAAGCTGCCATGGGAATCGGGTGATGGAATGAAATGAGCTGTGAAAATCCATACACCGAAAACTATCATAATCTTTTAACCAACAACCATTTCTTTTTATACCAAGTGAGTGAATGAGAGAGGAGGGGCCGGCCACATATATGGAGGTGGGGGTGAGTGTAGGAGAGAGGGAGGTGACAATAAGAAAAATATCCAGTGTGAACACGAAGTGTGAACACAATTAATGAAAATGATGAATCACTAACCAAGTCATCATGCATTAATGGAATCATTAAATGCAACCATGACTCACTAAACACCTCACCACTTCTAGAACCTTCTAGAAGCTTCCACACTCATCTCAAGAAAAGATAAATCCGTATTTAACCGAATGTTAAATACGGCTGATAGAAAACTGGAAACTGGCAACTTCCAAAAGTGATCCCGAAACGAATTTCAGGATAACCCCGTAACTGTATAAACATACCCGCATTTGTATTACGATCAAATACAAATGCAACTGAGACAAAGATATTATATCTACTCTGTATAATACATGGATCCGGTTTAAACCAAAGCCCACCAGTATTATCTGCCCGAAATATGACACGTGCGTAAACGCAGGTGCATTTTCCGAACCCTGCCATAAACCATACGGCCTCTACAACGTTTCGCCCGAACTTGGGAAACTATCTGTGGGGGAATCTAATGACTCGTCAGTACCCTGGCAGTAGGTTTAACCACAAGCCGTCAGCGGCACTAGCTGTGCGTAACGGCTGCCCATGGACTGACCTCAAGGGAGGCCGATGAGCGAACTCATCCGGAAACCCTACTGAGCCTAACAGTGACAATGTATATACAGTCCGGTCCGTTCGTCTATGAGTATCGCATATCCGGCCTAGGGGGCTAGTAACGTCAGACCCCCAATAGCTGTATAAGTCGTGTCGGAAACAAGCCCTGAACACCCTGAGATACTACGGGAGTACCTACCAGTAAATCTCACCTTCCTTGGCCAAGGACTTGGTGTAATGGCTTTTCTAGACACAGCGCGACCTCCACCCCCAATACCGGGAGAGACGAATCCCCTGCCGATCCGCTCACGTGCCTCCATGTGGCTCGGGACTGTACCCAAAAACTACCTGTTTGCACGACTCCTTTGAGCCGTGGTAGGGTAGAAATCAAAGCACAGTGGGAACTCACACGAGACAAATGACGACCTCAGGTCGATGAACTAACCTGTACACATGTCACCAGGGAACTGCTATCTGACGATATATATAATACCAACTAGCAGGTTCCCGGCGAGTCCTGTCCGGTGTACTCATAACCCAATGAGCACCTGTATACATCTTAGGTGATCCAACTGACACCAGTGGCTTATGAGACCGGCCACCGCCCCTCGTCAGGGTCTCGACTGTATACACTAGTCTACTCCGGAGTATCGATGCCCTGTCTCGAAACTCCCACGACTAGGGACCACTATTAAGGATATGCTTATAGACCACCCAACTCTCACTTATATGATCGCCCTCATACTGTTGGTAGTCAAGCAAGATCCTAAGGGCTCTATCAAAGTGTAATCGTGATCAGTCACCTGAACCTATACACGACTGATAAAGGCAAACCAGATAGCATACTATCATCTCGAGTAAGACTGTCCTACCGGCATAGATCCTCCTCAATCATTGCAATCACGTACCTGCGATCCAATAATTGACTTTGAGGGCACTATATCCAACAAGAATATCTCCGGAGTCGTCTGAAGAAAAGGAAGCGACCAAGGAGACAGCCCTACAAATGGAGGATCAGGAAAAGGTTAAGGATTGGAGAGAAGTCTTTATAGACTACTTCAAATCTCGTTGAACACCTGAAGATGCATCCTCAAGACATCAGCTCATGAAACGAGCTCTGTCCTTTGCCTTCGTCAATGATACTCTATATAAGAGATCATTCGACTCTCTGTGGCTAAGATGCCTAGACCGGAAGAAGCAAGGAAAGTCGCCAAGAAACTCACGACGGACTCTGCGGTTCTCATCAAGCTGGGCCAAAGATGAAGCTGAATATCAAAAGGATGGGCTACTATTGGCCTACGATGATTCAGGACTGCCTCAAATACGCGAAGCAGTGCCACTCGTGCCAAATTCACGGGGACTTCATCCACCAACATCCAAATCCGCTACACCTAACGGTGGCTAGCTGGCCGTTCGAAATGTGGGGAACTGACATAATCGGGCCCATCGAACCGGCATCATCCAGAGGACATCGGTTCATATTGGCGACAACCGATTACATCTCTAAGTGGGCAGAAGCAGTACCGCTGAGAGAAGTGAAGACGGAGAATATTCTCCATTTCTTCAAGACACACATCATCTATCGGTTTGGCACTCCATGACGGATTGTTTCTGATAACGGGCCAGCCTACAGAAGTCACAGAATCAGCCGCTTTGCGCAGCATCATAATATAGACTGGAGATACTCTTCGGTCTATAATCTCCGAGCTAACGGTCTGGCTGAGGCTTTTAACAAAACCTTGACGAAGATCATGAAGAAGACGGTATCCAAAAATAAGAAGGACCAGCACAAGAAACTGCATGAAGCTCTCTGAGCGTATCGGACCACGTTCAAAACGGCCACAAGCACAACGCCGTATGCATTGGTATTCGGCACAGAAGCAGTACTCCCTGTTCCCTGATTAAAAATCAGGAAAAGCTTCAGAAGATGCATCACATGCTCACAGGTGACCAGTAGTCACGTGTTGGCACGTGATGGTTAACCAGCGGCCAGAAAACAGAGCGCAGAAGAAGAGAAGTCCACTCAAGGGGTCACGTGCTTACACGTGACCAGGGGTCACGTGCTCACACGTGACCAACGGTCACGTGGCCACACGTGACCGGCTTTAAGAGCCTCATTCTTTAACAGAATTAAATTCTGAGGATAGATCCTTCAAATCTTTCCAAAATGGAGAAGCGTTATTTGAAACCGTTGGATTAAAAATCCGAGGGTGATTAAATATCACCAATGTATGGAAAAATCTTGGACATGGAAAGATTTCCCCCTAAATCTAACCGAAATAACAAAGAGATATCTTTGGATTTAAAATCCAATGGTGAATAAAATTCACCCAATAATCTAAAGGCCCAGATTAAAAATGAAGATAAATCAAATCTCTCAATAAACAAATGAAATCTTTCAATGAAAGATCCACTAAAACAGATTGATTCTTTTCCTTCTCCTATAAATAGGAGCTAAGAAAAGAAGAGAGGGGACTTTTAGACTTTTTTCTGGACTTTGGACCTTTTCTTTTGATACACAGAGAGAGAGAGAGAGAGATATAGAGCCTTTGATTCTCTGCAAAAGGAAAAGCTTAGGTAAGAAAAGAAAATGGAAGCTTCAAAAGAGAATTTAATTCTCAAAAGAGTTTAACTCTTATATAAAAAAAAGAATTTAGTTCTTTCTCTGAGGGAGGATCTGCAAAGTGCACATCTCCCCATGAATTGTGAATTTAATTCTCATTGGGTTGAGATCTTGCCATGCAGATCTAAAACACAGAAGAGGAACTGAGTTTTGAGAATTTAACTCTCACAGAATTATACGAATTTAATTCCTTTGAGATAAAATTAGGGTTTAACCCTATGTTATAGGAATTTAATTCCTTCAAAATGAACAGAACTAGGGTTTGACCCTAATTGAGAACATAATTCTCTCAAACTCACAGGAATTTAATTCCCTTAAAAGAAACGAAATTAGGGTTTAACCCTATTTAAGAATATAATTCTTCAGAAGAAAACAGGAATTTAATTCCTCTAAAGTTTGTTGTTAGGGTTTAACCCTATGAAGAATTTAATTCTTAAAAGATGAAGAGATCTTTAAAACATGCAAAGAACCAGAGTCACGTGCTACCACGTGACCCCTGCAAAGATCCACAGAAAAGAACTTTGAAGCAACACCTCATGTGTTACCACGTGACTCCCGCAAAGATCCATAAAAAAGAACTTTGAGGCAATGCCTCACGTGCCCCACGTGATCTCTAAAGCACACAGAGAAAAAGGCAAAAGAAACAGAAAAGAGCTCTCGGGTGCCCTTACGTGTCAACACGTGACCCCTAATGAACATTCTAACAGATCAAAGCGTGAGCCCCCATCACGTGCCCACACGTGATGGCTTTCAGAATTAAAAGTGTTAAACACTTATCTGTAGAACAAAATAAAGGGAAGCAGGGCGCTCTCACGTGCTACCACGTGACCCCTTGGCTGAAGCTCTAACAGATAAACGCCCAAATTCTCAGCACGTGATACTTCAAAGTATTCAATACTTTTGACTGAATAAAATAAGGGGAATCAGGGCGCTCTCACGTGTCCACACGTGACCCTTCTCTCCTTAGTGTTTAACACTAGTTTGGAGATTTTGTCCCCAGTGTTTAACACTGATTTTCTTAGTGTTTAACACTGATTGGAAAACTCTATTTGCAGTGTTTAACACTGATTTACTTAGCGTTTAACAATAATTTGAAAACTCTGTTCCCAGTGTTCAACACCGTTGGTCTCTAGTGCTTAACACTAGCTTTAGCCCAATTGGATAAGTTTCCAGAGGCAAAACCTCTCCTTCAATGAACCAACAGAGGGCCAATATCCCAAACATGATTGGACTTAGCCCAAGATGGTCATAAGTCCTCAATTCAAACTTAACTGGGCCGATGGGCTCATAATATAATAATTGATCTTAGCTTCTAAATTGGACTACAAATCACTTAATCTACCTTGGTTTAAGGGTACATCTCTTCACTCCTTTGATACTTGGTGTTGTAATTCCTCAACGTCTTCAAAGAGGTGACGAGTCCCGATGACCACACATTGATACGGACTGTGGGGTCCTTAAACTCATGAACTATGAGGTCCTTAACCTTGACCGTAATGTCTTAAAACTAACGCCGGACTGTAGGGTCCTTAAACCCTCGGACTATGACGTCCTTAACCTTGACCGTGACGTCTTAAAACTAACAACGGACTATGACGTCCTTAACCTTGACCGCGATGTCTTAAAACTAACATCGGACTGTGGAGTCCTTAAATCCACAGACTACGACGTCCTTAACCTTGACCGCAATGTCTTAAAACTAACATTGGACCGCAATGTCCTTAAATTACCTATTGACCGCAATGTCACTAAACTAAACAATAGGACTCCCTTAATTGCTCTCTTGTCAGATTTAAACGATCCCGTTAAGTTGATTTTAGTCTAAAACTAGACTAACGTATCCTTAACAAACGTTTAAGTTGATCTTAGTCTCAAATGAGACTAACGTATCCTTAAACCTAAACCCCCAAACCTAAATCTAAGATAATACGGATTTGGACTAGTCCGCGCCCTACGGGCGACGACATAACTCAGTCTCCGTATGCAATCCACGGGCAACCAAACACAAAATAAACACACACGACACGAAATGATCATCTGGAGAAGGAGAAAGTTGTTATCGCAACGCGGTAGCGTAATTAACTGCAAGGGCTTGCGCCTGCAGGGAAGAGCGTCCCCACAATCAAAAACCCCTCAAGCGAGGGGGAATCTGACGAAGTCTGCTACATCGGACGCATCCGTTTAAACCTGCGATACATGGTGCCATAAATCAACTTGGCATCTTCGAAGAGGTGGACGGATAGCACCAATTAGCATCTGCCCCGAATCTCAGGCAAGACGTCAGTCTTGGCCGTCTTTCGGAGGGGAACAGATTCTGGCACGCCCGGTGGGACCTTTTCCTCTTTCCACTCCACACTTCGTGTGTCGTGATTCACGAACCAATCGCTGTTCGCTAATGGTTGCCTTTGGGTTCGAGGTACTAAGATTTGGCGTTTCGTTTGCTGCAGAAATCAAGCGTCAATGGCCTCCAACTGCTCGAGCTGCTTAAAATGCAAGTGCAACCAACGCTCCGCCTCACCGGGAGGTGTAGCCTATGGGCCTCAAGCGGCCTCCATCCTTGCCATGCCGGTGGAACAGGTGACTCAGGCCACCACAGGTCTATTTTTCGGGACCATGCTCCCACCTGTAAGCTTCACCATACCAATGCCCGCACCGGAAGCAAACAAGAAGTCGGTCTTCGATCGGCTCACTGCTACAACGGCCCCTTTCAACGGGTCGTCCAACATAAAACCGGCAGCCTCTGTCTTTGCCAGGCTGAGCCAGAACCCTGATGGGCCCACCAAGAAGCCCATGAACCCTGAAATAGCCGTCCCGAGGAAGACAGCCACCCCTGCTCCAAAAGTCGTCAAGGCGGCTTCTCCTGTTAAAGAGTCAGTCTTTTCAAGGCTGACTATTCCGGCTCCTGCTCCTGCTCGAGGATCTGTCTTGGTCAGATTGAACATCGCTACTCAAAGGACAACATCAGTCTTTAAGAGGCTGACACCAGCGGCACCTCATTCGGACAGGGGGCAAGAAGAAGCTGTCTCTATCGCCGTGCCAGTCCCGACGGCTCGTCATGCTCGACGTCGCCACTGGCGCCGAGTAAGAAAGGCCGGGGGCAACTCCCCCTCGGGGCTAACTCCACCCGCTCCAATGGTGGAAGTTAATGCTGCTGTTCCAACTGGGAACAGCTTTGAACCGCTAAGGAGGGTACGCAAGAACTCTCCAACTGCTACGCTAAAAAGATCTCCTCCACCTGTGGAGAGTATTACAGATGCAAAGCCGGAGCAGTCCCCTCAACGGCTATCCTCCAAGATTTATAAGGTCTGGCGACGGGTCCAAGACTCAGTAATCGACCAAGATCACTCTCACCGGCAGAAGAGGGTGAAGGTTCAGGAAGGAAAGAGCCGTCCTGTCAAACAACAAATGACGACAACCGCTTGGGTGCCTGCTGCAACGGCTCCCTCCACGCTGACTACTCAAAAGAGAGGAAGGCCGGAGAAGGCCCCCACACCTACAGCTAATGTCAAAGATAGTAAGCCTAAACGCCCAAAGTCTAGGGGCATGATGGTACACACTGTCTACATGGCATCTGGTAAAGAGGACAGCCGTACATCTACGGGTCATAGACCGCTTACACGGTCAGTGACCAAAGTTCAGGAGCAGTAGCAAAAGCTCCAAGAAATGATGACCGCGATGGCCGCACTCACTGGGCCAAAAGAAAGTCCCGAAGCATCCTCGATTCAACGTCAGGAGCAAGAAACCGACGCCGAATTTCTTCGAAGAATACTGGAAAAGAAGGATAAAGAGGCTGCAGAACAAGCAGCCAATATACAACGAATGGCCCTTCTGTTCCAGGATATGGTGGGTATGATGATACAGCCGGATCCTCCTACTGAAGATCCTCCAATCGTCCTTAAAGATGACAGGGGAGAAATATCAAATCCTCCACCGGCTCTGTCAACAGCCAAGGAGGAGACAATCTCCAAAGCTGACTTGGACGAATACATAGCTTAGCAGATATGGGTGCATCAGGCAACTGAGGCAGCCGGTCAGGTCGTAAAAATGGGGCGACCATATCTGAGCTGGTATGATCAGACTAAATACCCGCCGGGCTACACAATACCGAAATTTCATGTCTACAAGGGGACAGGCAATCCCCATCAACATGTTGCCCAGTTCAGGGCACTTTGCGGCAACACCGGCAGTGATGATAAATTGCTGCTTCGCCAGTTCGTCGGTAGCTTGTCAGAAATGGCGTTCGAATAGTACTCTGAGCTCCCGAACGACTCCGTCAAAACATCTGCGGAGATGAAGCTGCTATTTACGCAGCGATTCGCGAGCGCCAGCGAACGCACTCCGATAACGGCATTGATTAATGCCAGGGTGAAACCAAGTGAGACGTAGGTCCAGTACGCTATACGCTGGTGAAACTTATGGTCAAAATGCGAACAACGCATCGAGGAAGCGCCCGCGGTGGGCATGTTCGTGGGTACCCTAGATCCTCATGCAACTATCTCACAGTTCATGATGTTCTTTAAGCCAACCACGTTCCAGGCTTTGATCGACAAGCTGGCCCAGATGGACCAGATGGGTCACAGACCGTCTCCCCGGAAGCCAGAACCGCGAAATGACAAGGGTAAAGAGAAGGCAACCTTCGTTGCGAACGCTCGGCGGCAACCCAGTGCCCCAAAGCTGGCGGATCAACTGGAAGAAAGACGGCGGTATTATAAAATGAAGCGCCCCTACTCATTCCCGCGGGATAAGACGAAGAGGCTATTCGAGCTGGCAATACGCAACAGGCTTATCAACTTGCCAAGTCCAAGGCGACCGCCGCAACCCAGTGAGATGAATAACCCCAACTACTGCCTTTACCATCAAACGGTAAGCCATCCGATTGAGGATTGCTTCGTCTTCAAAGCATGGATTGAAGATCAATACCTACAGGGCAAATTTGCGCTGTCCGAGAAGTGGAAGGTGAACCGGCCACAACCTCACACTCCTAAGAAGACGGACACACCGGGGGCAACTTGTTCCTTCATTGAAGAAGCTCCATGGGAAATCGTGCTTTCAGCAAAAACCAAAAGGATGCTGAGTGATCTTCATACATGCCCGGCAGTCGAATGGAAGAACCCGCTGGAACCCCAGATCATCGAAGGGATGATGAAGCCGCGCCCAACTCCAAAGATCGGTGGTGACGACCCGAGCACTCACGACCAGCCGTCGAAATCTTCAAAGAAAAAGAAGAAGAAATCTAAGAAGCCCGTGAAACCTGGAAGCAAACGTACGGACTTGCAGAAACAGATTGACGCGCTAAAGGAGTACAATCAGAAGGCGCGAACTCCCATCACACTCCAAGAGTACCTCAACCACTTCTTTCAGGAGGAAAATAACGGGGAGAGCTCGTCGGATGAATCCGAGGGATACGTGGCGAGTTGTAATGTGATCTCCCACTCGTTTATGGACGGTGAAAGAACTCCTGGCACTAAGAAACTGGGGGCAGAGCCTGAACCGGAGCTTGTGTGGCCGACAGACGAAATGATCGATACCTTTCTAGACGAGATTCGTTTGAAAAGTAAAGCCGATCGGGAGCGTGAGATGGCTGCATCAGAAGGAGCCAAACGTAGGCGACTAAACGAAAGAGTCGAAACACTCCCGTCAGATCGAAGGACACCCGACGTGGATAAAAACATATTCAAGACGAGGAAAAGGTTTGCCAAAGCCATGTCAATGGGAATGAAGCTACCGCCCTCGGAGGAAAACACGCTCAATGGGGCGGAGAAGCACCCTAATTACTGCTCATATCATCGGAAGATTTCACACCCCAGTGAGGAGTGCGACGCTTTTAAGACATGGTGGCAGGGATATGTTGCTCACCGGCAACATTTTAAGCACATGAAACGCAGAGCTCGTCGGGAACAGGGAAGTACAACCGACATGCATAAAAGAACTACCGGCAACTGTTACACGGTCAACGTCGGGGGATCGCAAGTGCTCACATTCGGGAGCGATTCTGACGAGGAAATCGCTCTGGGCCCTCTCTTTAAAGAATCCGTCTTAGGGAAAAAGGAAGAACCGGAAGCCTGCGAAAACATTCAGCTGCGCAATTGCACGCTTCCCGAAAAGAATCTCGGACCCGCAACTAGAAAAGATAAGGGAAGGGAAAAGGTCGCTGAGGATATCGCCTTAGATGACCAAGTTACGAAAGTGCTGACTGCCAAGAACCCGCCTAAGAAAAGTAAGGTAGACTACAACGTCCTAGCACACCTGAGAAAGCTACCCTCGCAGCTCAGCATTCTTGACGCCCTCTTATTATCACAAGAAGCGAGAGATTCATTAATCAAGGCTCTACAAGAGCCCGAACAATTTCAAGCCTTCCTCACCGAAGAAAGGATGAAGGATGAACTGGAAGAAGTGCACACGGCCGATATCACTTTCGGTGACGAAGACCTGCTCTTTGGGACGTGCGACCACAACCGTCCCCTATACGTCTCTGGATATTGCCACGATATAAAGATAGGCAAAATCTTGGTTGACAATGGGTCTTCCATTAATCTCCTCAACGTGCAGGTGTTAAAGGAAATCTGCATGAGCGTTCAGCACCTCGCTCGGGACAAAATTACCATCTCCGGTTTCGACTCTCAATCATCACGAACTCTTGGGTCTGTGATACTGACATTACGCTTCGGGCTGCTCGTCACAGATGTTAAATTCCACGTCATAGACGCCAAGACATGCTACAATGCTATGCTCGGCCGACCATGGTTACACGAGTACAACATCATCCCTTCTACACAGCATCAGTGTATGAAGTATTTCAAGGATGGTCTCGAGTATATCGTAACGGGAGAACTGAACCCGTTCTCCGTGAACGAAGTCCGCAAATATGAAGACGCCAAATACTTCTTACCGGATTTCGAAGACATGGAGAGGTGTCGCAAACCGGAGAACAAAGCCGCCGCCGCCATTCCTGTTTTCGGGAGTGATACCGAAGAAGAAGAAGAGATAGTTTACGCTGGGCCGTCTCGACGCAACAACCCGGGACCGTCCACCCCCATATTAATCTTCAGAAGTGACTCGGAAGATGAGGTTAATGCTGTATTCTCCAATCGGCCGTCAATACGAGAATTCCCTGGTGATGATCAGAGTTTGCAAATCACCATGATTCCGCGGGAGCACTACAAAGACCTTGATGCACTTGAAGCTTACAATATGCAGGACCTGCAGACGTTTTACGTCCCTCCCAAGCGAAAGGGTGAAAAGGCAATCCTGTTCTACAGGTCCACGGAAATGAGAGGAGAGAAAGAAATCTGGCACGGCGCGGATTCTACACTTGACAGGCTCCACCCATCCGTTTGCCCAGATATTACACAAACGGACTAAAAAAGCTATTGAAGCACCAAGGGGTACCTTTAAAACAGACTATTCGACAAGCTCGGTTCAATAACAGGATTTGGGATGTCCCTGGGACTCAGCGCAAGTTGCCCAACGGGAAAATGGAGACGCTTGGGCTTGGATATGTGAGATCTGGGAAACGGGATCAAGTACACGGTAGCTACGCTATATATAACTTCGATAAAGAAGTGGACGCCCTGTCAGGAAATGCCAACCCCTCATCAAAACTAGATCCCGCGATCGAAGTGCCGAGTCCGTCGTTTGAAGAACGAATAGACAAGCTTATCAGGAAAGCGGGTCAAAAAGCTCGGGACGACCATAATCGCGAGATGGCCATCTACAAGAAAGCCAAGAAGCAACGTCTTTTTCAACAGGCTGCAAAAGACAAAAATACTCCTCCCTATCAACCTGTTGTGCAAAAGGCCCGACGCAGAGGCAGAAATAAGTCAAAAAGCGGAAAACGGATTCGACAATGACAACGCATGATCAAAGAGTCATGTGATCGGGTATTGCGCGGTCCGGATTTGTCCCTTATCAAGAAGATGAGTCGAGCGTATTCTTTCCCTCAAGACAAGACGAAGAAGATACTCGATCTCGCTTTAAAACATCGAATGATCACACTTCCGGAGTCTAAACACCCTGAGCAAGCTAACGAGGTCTCTCATCCGGGCTATTGTTCTTATCACCGAGCCATAGGACACCCTATCGAAGACTGCTTCACCTTCAAGAACTGGGTCGAAGATCAGTATCAGCTCGGCAAGTTTGCTCTGTCTGACAGCTGGAGGGTAACGCCGCCACAGAAGCATGAGCCCAAAGCCACGAGAGCAGAACCAGATCCACATCGATCTTGGAAGCGAGCACGTACTTGTCATATGACAACAATATCAAAAGGAGAGCCTGAGAATATAGATGACCTTCCTTGGTGTTTCGAAAACAATGATGACGAGGTAATCTCAGAATTTCCACCAGCGCCGAAAGAGCTGAAAGATGGCATACATACTACTGCAGATAACCTCAAGAAAATTGAGTTGGGAACGGCGAACGACCCGCGACCGACATTCGTCAGCGAGCTGCTATCTGAAGAAAGGGTGGCTGCGTTAAAAGACGTGCTTATGCAGTATAGAGATTGCTTCGCATGGAACTATTTTGAAATGCCAGGACTAGATCCAGAAATTGTTGTACATAAATTGGCGATATCCCCAAACGTCAAGCCAGTCAAACAGGCGCCGAGATGAATGCGGCTCGAGCTTGAGATGAGCATTAACGCCGAAGTCAAGAAGCTGATCGATTCTGGGTTTATCCAAGAAGTTCAATACCCTGACTGGATCGCCAACATCGTTCCAGTAATGAAGAAGAATGGGACAGTGCGCATATGCGTGGACTTCCGGGATCTCAATAAATCTTGCCCGAAGGACGATTTCCCAGTACCGGTCACCGAGCTGATGATAGATAACACGTCCACTCACGAGGTTTTCTCTTTCATGGACGGCTCATCAGGATACAATCAGATAAAGATGCACCCCGAAGACCAGAAGCACACCGCTTTCCGGACTCCTCTGGGTATATTTTGCTACAAAGTTAAGCCCTTCGGTTTAAAGAATGCCGGTGCCACCTATCAGAGGGCCATGACGAAGATCTTCGATGACCTCATACATGAAATCGTCGAATGCTATATCGACGACCTCGTGGTTAAGAGCATGTCATACGAAGAGCATTTAGAGCATCTGAAGACCGTATTTCAACGCCTTCGACAATACAACTTGAAGATGAACCTTCTCAAATGCGCGTTCGGGGTGTCCTCAGGCAAATTCCTAGGATTCATTGTTCGGCACCGGGGTATCGAGATAGATCTGTCGAAGATCAAGGCAATCGTGGAAATGCCACCGCCAAGGACCCTCAAACAGTTGCGGTCTCTCCAAGGGAAGCTCGCGTGCATCCAGCGATTTATAGACAATCTCTCCGGCAAGTGCCGCCCTCACAGTCACCTGATGAAGAAGGGAACCCCGTTCGTCTGGGATCATCAATGCCAAGGCGCACTGGACGAGATCAAGAAATACCTGCAGAACCCGCCGGTGTTAGCTGCTCCGGTCAAGGGAAAGCCTCTTATTCTTTATACAACAGCCCTCGAAGGTTCCTTAGGCGCATTATGGGCACAAGAGAACGATCAAGGGAAGGAGAGAGCTCTCTACTATTTGAGTCGAGTTCTTCTGGGGGCAAAAAGCAATTATTCTCCCATCGAAAAACACTGCCTGGCGTTGATCTTCGCAATAACAAAGCTCAGGCACTATGCGTTGGCGCATGAAGTCCGTCTCATATCGAAGGTGGGTCCTCTCAAATATTTGATGTCAAAAGTCATATTGACAGGAAGACTCGCTAAATAGGCCCTGCTCTTGATGGAGTTTTCAACGACCTATCAGCCACTTAAGGCAGTGAAAGGCCAAGCCATAGCCGACTTTCTCGCTGAGCATCCAATACCTGCCGACTCTCCTTTGAAATGCGAGCTGCCAGACGAACATGCGTTTGACGCGATCGACGGTGGTGATACCCGATGGGAGCTTTATTTCGATGGAGCGTCTTCCATGAAGAAGCGCAAACAAAACACACCTATAATCAAATCGGGGGTAGGTCTCATCTTCGTAACTCCATAAGGGGGGATAATGCGCTTTGCGTTCTCCTTGACAGAGCCGAGGACGAAAAACGAAGCCGAATATGAAGCTTTGATAGCAGGTCTCGAGATCGCCATCAACATGGGAATTGAGAACCTCCTCATATACGGAGATTCCCAGCTGGTCGTCAGTCAAGTAAATGGCGACTACCAAACATGCAAACCGGAGTTGGTGAAGTATGGCGAGAGAGTACAGCAACTACTAACTCAAATCCCCTCCTACACCTTGGAAAGCATACCGCGTGCCGAAAATAGCAAGGCGGATGCTTTAGCCAAGCTCGCTAAAGAACTGGCTGATGAGAACCTCGATGACGTCAGAATCGTGGTGCAAAGCCGTCGGGTACTCGCACCGGCAGAAATATCTCCAGAATCATCCGAGGAAAAGGAAGCAACTGAGCAAACGGCCCTGCAAATAAATGGCCAAGAGAAGGTTGAAGATTGGAGAGAAGTCTTCATAGACTACTTCAAATCCCGTCGAACGCCTGAAGATGCGTCCTCAAGACATCAGCTTATGAAACGAGCTCTGTCCTTCGCCTTCGTTAATAATACTCTGTACAAGAGGTCATTTGACTCTCTGTGGTTGAGATGCCTGGGACCTGACGAAGCGAAAAGAGTCGTTCATGAAGTTCACGACGGACTCTGCGGTTCTCACCAAGCAGGCCCGAAAATGAAGCTGAAGACCAAACGAATGGGTTATTATTGGCCCACAATGATCCAAGACTGCCTCGAGTATGCGAAGCAATGCCACTCGTGCCAGATCCATGTGGACTTTATCCACCAGCACCCAAATCCTCTACATCCAACCGTGGCTAGCTGGCCGTTCGAAATGTGGGGGACTGACATAATCGGCCCCATCGAACCAGCATCGTCCAGAGGACATCGTTTCATCCTAGCGACCACTGATTACTTCTCCAAATGGGCAGAAGCAGTACCGTTGAGGGATGTGAAGACGGAGAATATCCTCCATTTCTTCAAGACACACGTCATTTATCGGTTTGGAACGCCGAGACGGATCATCTCCGAAAACGGGCCAGCCTACAGAAGCCACAAGATTAGTCGCTTCGCGCAGCAACAAAACATAGACTGGAGATATTCCTCAGTTTATAATCCCCGAGCTAACGGTCTAGCTGAGGCTTTCAACAAAACCTTGACAAAGATCGTGAAGAAGACGGTGTCCCATAACAAGAAAGACTGGCACGAGAGACTGCAAGAAGCTCTTTGGGCGTATCGAACTACGTTCAAAACGGCCACAAACACAACGCCGTACGCATTGGTATTCGGTACAGAAGCAGTACTCTCCCTCGAGATAGAGTTACCCTCTCTACGAGTGGCGGTCCACTATGAGCTGACGGACGAAGAAAATGCCCACCTTCGGCTTGAGGAGCTCAATACCCTTGATGAAACCCGGCTCATAGCGCAACAAAATCCAGAGGCTTATAAAGCAAAGATGACGCGCTCATATGAAAGATTGACAAGGCCGAGAACATTCCGCCAAGGCGAACTCATGCTAGTGGTCAAAAGGCCTATGATCCCCAATCGCGCCAAGCGGGGAAAATTCAAGCTGAACTATGAAGGCCCGTACATCATAGACAAGGTCTACCAGGGTGGAGCCTATTTACTCATAGATATGCATGGTGAAAGGCCTTTCAGGCCAATAAATGGTCGCTTCCTGAAGAAATACTACGCCTGACGGGTTAAGGCTTAGGTAAATGATAGATGACGACGACTATGTCCGCTCGCTATCTTCCTAAGCTCGAACTCTATAAGTAGTAACCGGCCTTCTTAGCCACGGACCGAAACGTCCTTAAACTAATAACGGACCGAAACGTCCTTAAACTAACAATGGACCACTATGTCCTAAAACTGGCTGTTGACCGAGATGTCGATAAACTACGGTGGATTGCAGTATCTCGAAGCCGGTATAAAAAAAAGAAAAAATAAAGACGGTATGTCCATAAGCAAAGTGGGCACGGATGAAAACCCGAAAGGGCTCCGTGAGTAAAAACAGCAGGGCTACCGGCGAGTGTTTGTGAAAATCCGAAAGGGCGCAACCTCGTTAAAGGACACTTGCAGGGTCCTCACGACCTTGTAAGGAGAAACCACTCGCGTGAGATCCTTACGACTCACAAGGGAGCAACACACTTAGGAATCCTCACGATTCCTAAGGAGAAATTACACTTACGAGATCCTCACGACTCGTAAGGAGAACTCTCTTATGGGACCCTCACGGCTCATAAGATTTGAAAGTCTTAAGTTACAGAGACATGAACCTGTCCTTAAGCAACCTCCCCCCCCCCCACAACCTTCGATGTTGCCCAACAAGCGGCTCAATTCTGACCCTTGTATACAATCCACGGGCGCGAATAAACATTTTCCTAACAAATTCCCACCAGCGACTAGGGATATGCTCACACAGTAAACAACCCTTGTGAGTCCTTTCGACTTATAAGGAGAAAACCCTTTTGTAAGATCCTTACGACTTACGGGGGAACATTCACTTAGGAATCCCCACGATTCCCAAGGAGAAAACACACCTACAAGATCCTCATGACTTGTAGGGAGAAATACCTTTGTGAGACCCTTACGGCTCATGAAGTCAAAAGCCTTAGTCGACAAGACCCTTAACCCTGTTTACTAAGCCACCTTTGTTCAACATCGACAGAGGAAAATGATGATTCGCTCCTGGCAATATCCCAGTTGTAGGCAATATCCCAGTTGTAGTGGTGCTGATGCCGAAATCGGTGTCTAAATCCAAGCTCGCAGCGAAAAACCAGCAAGCCACACATGCATACGAAATAGCCGAAATGATGGGGCAACTTGCGACAAAATCAGCAAGTAAAAATGTATGCATGAGAAATAGCTGAAATGATGGGGCAACTCGCAATAAAAAAAACAGCGAGTAAAAAAAAATATAAATAAATAAATAGCCAAAATGATTGGGCACCGTGAAAAAATAGCCGAAATGATAGGGCAATCGCGACTTTCGTGATATGAAAGCTGAAATGATAGAGCATCGCGGAAAAAGAAATAAAATAAAAATGAAATTTTTGCCCTACAGGAGATGTTATATCAATCCCTGTATACAATTCAGGGGCGCAAACAAAGAAGGGGTCATACTTCTCCTCCAGGTTTCATCATAAGAAGAGGCCAAATCTCGACGAGCCACAAAGATCGTCTCAACATTCGTCTCATTGCGGCAAATACGACCTCGAGCAAAGCGGAACAGCGGAAGCTCCCAATTCTATGACTCGGCGCTGTACAGACCACCGAAAGTCAAATCCCAACCCTGTGAAATGCGGATATAATAAACAAAATTCCTGGTCACGTGGAACGCGGATAACGTCACTCTTTGACCTCGTGGAAAACGTCCAGAGCGGAGCCTGGTCCTCGCAGAGCACGGCAGTGAACCCGTGTGAAGCATCCAGAGCAAAATTCTTGGTCATGTGGAACGCGAATAACGTCACTCTTTGACCCCACGGAAAACGTCCAGAGCGGATCCTGGTCCTCGCAGAGCACGGCAGTGAACCCGTGTGAAGCATCCAGAGCGGAGCCTAGTCCTCGCCGAACACGGCAGTGAACCCGTGTGAAGCATCTAGCACAAAATTCTTGGTCACGTGGAACGCGAATAACGTCACTCTTTGACCCCATGAAAAATGTCCAGAGCGGAGCCTGGTCCTCGCTGAACACGGCAGTGAACCCGTAGGAAGCATCCAGAGCAAAATTCCTGGTCACGTAGAACGCGGATAACGTCACTCTTTGACCCCGTGGAAAACGTCCAGAGCGGATCCTGGTCCTCACAGAGCACGGCAGTGAACCCGTGTGAAGCATCCAGAGCGGACCCTAGTCCTCGCCGAACACGGCAGTGAACCCGTGTGAAGCATCTAGAGCAAAATTCCTGGTCATGTGGAACGCGGATAACGTCACTCTTTGACCCCATGGAAAACGTCCAGAGCGGATCCTGGTCCTCGCAGAGCACGGCAGTGAACCCGTGTGAAGCATCCAGAGCAGAGCCTAGTCCTCGCCGAACACGGCAGTGAACCCGTGTGCAGCATCTAGCGCAAAATTCCTGGTCACGTGGAATGCGGATAACGTCACTCTTTGACCCCGTGGAAAACATCCAGAGCGGATCCTAGTCATCGCAGAGCACGGCAGTGAACCCGTGTGAAGCATCCAGAGCGGAGCCTAGTCCTCGCCGAACACGGCAGTGAACCCGTGTGAAGCATCTAGCGCAAAATTCCTAGTCACGTGGAACGCGGATAACGTCACTCTTTGACCCCATGGAAAACGTCCAGAGCGGATCCTGGTCCTCGCAGAGCACGGCAGTGAACCCGTGTGAAGCATCCAGAGCGGAGCCAAGTCCTCGCCGAACACGGCAGTGAACCCGTGTGAAGCATCTAGCGCAAAATTCCTGGTCACGTGGAACGCGGATAACGTCACTCTTTGACCCCGTGGAAAACGTCCAGAGTGAATCCTGGTCCTCGCAGAGCACGGCAGTGAACCCGTGTGAAGCATCCAAAGCGGAGCCTGGTCCTCGCAGAGTACGGCAGTGAACCCGTGTGAAGCATCCAGAGCAAAATTCCTGGTCATGTGGAACGCGGATAACGTCACTCTTTGAACCCGTGGAAAACGTCCAGAGCGGAGCCTGGTCCTCGCCAAACACGGCAGCAAACCCGTGTGAAGCATCTAGAGCGAACATCGGACTGTGGAGTCCTTAAAATCCACGGACTATGATGTCCTTAACCTCGACCGTAATGTGTTAAAACTAACAATCAACCATGATGATTCTAGACTGATTTTACCTTGGTTCAAGGGTACATCTCGTCATTCCTTTGATATTTGGCGTTGTAATTCCTCAACGTCTTTAAAGAGGTGACGGGTCCCAGTAACCACACATTTCGTGGACGGTGGAGTCCTTAAATCCACGGACTATGATGTCCTTAACCTTGACCGTGATGTCTTAAAACTAACATCGGACTGTGGAGTCCTTAAATCCACGGACTATGAGGTCCTTAAACTTGACCGTGATGTCTTAAAACTAACATCGGACTGTGGAGTCCTTAAATCCACGAACTATGAGGTCCTTAACCTTGACCGTGATGTCTTAAAACTAACATCGGACTGTGAAGTCCTTAAATCCATAGACTATGAGGTCCTTAACCTTGACCGTGATGTCTTAAAACTAACATCGCACTGTGGAGTCCTTAAATCCACAGACTATGATGTCCTTAACCTTGACCGTGATGTCTTAAAACTAACATTGGACTGTGGAGTCCTTAAACCCATGGACTATAAGGTCCTTAACCTTGACCGCAATGTCTTTAAACTACGATATCCTAGAAACCATCCCAAACCAACCCCTGACCTCGTGAAATACGGATAAGGGCGACCGCACCCAGCACTTGCGGGTCCTCACGACCTGTAAGGAAGAAAACTCTCTTGTGAGATCCTTACGACTCTCAAGGGAAACCCCACTTAAGAATCCTCACGATTCTTAAGGAGAACTTACACCTACGGGATCCTCTCGACCTGTAGGGAGAAAAACTCTTTATGAGACCCTCACGGCTCATAAAGCTCAAAATTCTTAGGAGGCAGATCTTAACCCTGAATCCTAAGCCATCGCTACCCTGCAAGGAGACCAAGATGAGTCGCCCACAGAACACATTCAATAAAAAGCGACACACCATTGAGAAGAAAAAATATGTATTTTATTCATAAGCCAAAATGGATACAAAGTACAATTCATGAAAAGGCAAAAAGAATATACTCTCATCCAGGAGTATGTACAAAAAAGAAAGGAAAAGATACAAGTCTTCAAGCCGGCGGGCGATTTAGCAATTTTACTAGCTCAACCTTTTTTTGCTGAGTCACGGCTTCATGATTCAGGATCGCCAGAAGACGGGCCTCCGCCTGAGCCTGCTGGGCCTGATACAAAGCAAGCCGGCCTTCGAGCTCTTTCTCAGTAGCCTTGTGAGCCTCGACCCGTTCACGAGTGAACTCGGCAGCTTTATCAAGAGCCACCACCTCTCTGATAGACTCTTGAAGTACCCGCCAGAGTTCATACGCTTTATTGGCTTTGGCTGTGAGGCTGGTTTGAAGCTCGCTCAGTGCTTTAGAGGCCAGTTCCCTTTCTGAGAATTTGCGGCCGAGCCTCTTCTCGCATGACACCATATTTGCCGCGCACCGCGCTATCAGCCCTCGCAAGTCCGCCTTTGCAGCCATGGCCTCCGAGGAAAGGCGGGAACACTCAAGTGCGTGCAAACAAGCCTCCACCTGCCAACAGAACTCCACCCAGACTCGCACCACCTCCTCGCTATGGTAAGTGGCAAGAAAAAGAAGAGAACCGTTAGCCTCGGCAGCAAATGCTTCAGCTGTGGTTGCGCTACCGAAACGAAGCTCCTCGATCAAAGACGACAGGGAGACAATGCTTAACTGGGCCAGGCACTCTGAGGCTCGCAAAGCATAGGGGCCGGGCGGCATGGCGATACGCGATTCCAACACTACGGGGGCTGGCAAGGCTGTTCAGATTTGAAAAAACGTCAGTAAAACTCTTGAGCAAAGGAACAAGCGGGACTATATTGAAATGTCACTTACCTACGGTCATGCAAGTAAGAGTTGAAGGTTCCCCTGGCCCTTCTAGGACCTCAACCCCGTCATCGGCCTCCAAAACTGTAGAGGACATCAATGTCAATACGTAAAATAACAACGATGCTATAAGAAATGGCAAACGACACTAACCTTGTCTAGAGGAGAGGACGATGCGTTGAGGGGTTATCGCCTGCGGAGCTGCCATCTCCAGCAGGCGCTGAAACGATTGCTGGGGAGACAGATCAGCAATAGAGGCCGCCAGCCCACGCAATTCTGAGAAAACAAAAGAATTTAGACAACGGAAAGATTGCTAATTTAAAATGTAGAAAGTTACCTTCAATACTCCTCCTATTCTGAGCCGGGGGGATGGCAGCTTCAACGGCCTCCGCCGCGATCTCCGGCTCCAGCAAAGGGAGGGTAGTCGCGACTACCTCCTTCCCGGCCTCTGGGCCACCCTCAGGAAGAATCATCGGGGCGGCAACCCCTAAGGGAGCCTCTACCAAAGGAGCAAGTGCTCCGTGATCAAGAACCGCCACTGGAGGCTCTATGGCAAGAGGAACAGCCTCGTTAGCCCCCTCCACATCAAGCAAGGCTTCATCGGGAATGTCAACAGGCTTTAGCTTCAACAAGCCCATAAGGACCTCCCCCACCGCCGAATACTCTGCACAATTCACACAAGGATAAGAATACGTATATACAGGCGTAAACAATCCGAAAAACTACAAAGAAGTATAAAGACATACCAATGCGCAGGGAAGCCTTCAATATGGCTTCTTCAAGCCGATGCTCCTTTTCAAGGAGACGTGCCCGCCGGGTTCGAGGGTGGACTCGTGGCCTCCGGTCCACAAGGAAAGCGCGTCCGCCGCATCCTCCGAAGCAGCCTGCTTCAGGGCCCTTTCTCCCCATTCCTCCAAAGGGCCGATAAACCGCCGCCGGATCCATGAGGGGTCTTCATAAAAGATTACGACAGGATAGGGCTTCTTCGGAACCCTGACGTTCTGAGACGCATCTTTGGAATGTCTTATAGCCTCAGCCAACTGTGCGGCTTCCTCGTCGGCCGAACCCGGGAAGAGAAGACCAGCGTCCGACTCTTGCATAACCAACGGTTCATCTGGAAGTATGGGCTCGGACTCCGTTAGAGAATCAAGCAAGTTGGTGGCCACCCTCCTCCGCCTCTTAGATCCAGAACCGGCCGCCGAAGACGACAGTTTCTTTCCCCGTGCCGCCTTAGCGCGACGCTGGCCCACCTGGCCTTCAACGCCCTCACCCCTGTCGCCCTCACCCGGTACCACAACCGAGGATGACACCGCCATTGTAGATGCCACGGGAGGCGGTGCTACCATGGGTGGTGCTGCTGCTACCGGATCCCGTTTACCCCGTGATCGGGTGCCCAATGGCATACCGGCTGTTGGGGTAAGATCCACCCCCGACTCTCCCGGAATGAGCGCAGCACCGGTATCCCTCAAAGGAAAATGGACCGGCGCGCGCTGTCGCAGTGTAACTCCTATGACCGGAGCCTGAGTAGGAGCACCATGGCCCAGGAGTACCCTTCTTTCCTCAAGAATAATCGGGTTGACCCGATGGAGATACCATCCCGTAAACTCCCCCATGCATCGGGGCATGTAATCAGCATCGGAGATCATGAACTGGGAGCCGGTGTTCAACCTCACAAAATGATGGGCGGCATCCCAAACGGCTTCGGGCGAAGGGACCGGCATGACTATGAAAGCCTCAAAAGGGACACCCTGATCATAACCAAACTGCCGGGCAAAGCGGTGCGGATTGTACCGCATGAAAAGGGCCGCGCTATCCTGACGAAATACAAGGTAACCCGGTCTGATTGCATATAAGCGTGCGGCCTCCCAGGGCTTCAAACAGGGCGCGCTATCTTTTGACCGGTCCCAAAGCGGCTGGGCTGAACCCGCGAAAAAGGATAAGACCCGATCATTAAAAACCAACCCGCCAGCAGTAGCATAAGGAGAAATTAACGCCCGAATAGCCCCGAATTGAGTCGGGTCAGCAGCAGAAGCATCCACCAATCGCATAAGCCTCGGGAAGGTATAAGCGTCGTAGAATGTGGGCCTTTGATGCATAGCAAAAGCACCCAAGATGTGCATTTCGATCCAAGACGTAAAGTAGTGAAGCGAGAAATTTACCACATCTACGCCTGGGGTGGAAGTATTAGCTGCAGCGCCCAACCCGTGATAGAGATGCGCCAACGCCGGGAGGCCAATGGCCAGCCGCGTTCCCTCAGCTATACGGTGAGCCGGATAGATGACCGAAGCTCTCATAAAGCGGCGATGCATAGGGATGACAAACCAGCTGAGCCAGACACTGATAAACCCAACGAAGAACGTCTCCTCATCCATGCCGGGAGCTGCGATGGATTCGAAAGACATTGGCGACATTATGGGGATGTAGTACTGCGGTAGATCCGATTCATTGGTCGGCAGCTTCTTCGGACCAAACCCAAAGGGGTCTTTGATATTTGCAAACTTCGGAGCTGTTTTCGACAAGACGCCCTCGCGAAGGAAACAGGCAATGAAGCTCTTAAAAGTAACGCCATGCTCCTCAGATTCGGTGAACAATCGATCAAAGATACCCAGCACCTTGATCAAGCTGGGACGCTTATGGCGGACGGCATTTTCGGCAGACAAGCCGTCAAGCGGTGCGGGCTCGGGTTCAAAGACGTATTCATCAGAGGGCAGCAACTCTTTATAAAGTGTCCCTCGAATTGGCAGCCCCGAGATCTCATAAAATTCCCCCAAAGAGATCGAAACCTCTCTGTCCCCCAGAAGAAAGGTGTTGGTGGGGAGATTCCATTGATTCAAGAACACCTTAACCCACCAGACATGCGGGGATTGATAATGGAAGAGCGACGCATATATTGCCTGGTAAAGCCCAACCTTCTGCAGCCGCGCACGATGGGTAGCAAGGATGTAGTGAGCCCAGAGGAGATAGCCCGTGGGGTGTCGAGAAGTGAGCCCTATCTTATAAATCTGTCCCCACAGGTGGGCCTCACCCTGACAAATGCGTCGTCCCAGGATATCTATAGCAGGGACCGGATGGTTCGGGATACCGGTTGTTGAAGGCTTGAGCCGTCCCGTTGGAGTCCAATTTGGCATCTCCACAGCGAAAACCATCCTCGGAGGGTCCATCGGCAAGAACGGGAAAGTGGGCTCTGTCAGCACCTCACAGAGAAAGCTCCGGCGACCTCGGATGATATGACTGTACCAAGTTCCCCATAGAAGTAAGCTGGTGCAGTTCGGGTCATGAGCCCGGATCATCGCCATCGCTTCCTCGTCGGATGGTGATTGAGGAAAAGCGGCCTCCAAACGAGTGAAGGGAAAGCACGGAACAGAAGCCATCGCACCTGAAATCAAATAAAGGAAACTGTCAAAAGCAAAGCCAGCAATATATATATATATATGAGCATAACTATATATATGAAGACAGTTGAAGAAAGCGACATCAGACTCTTTTTATGGGGCCATTGGCTACAAAACCCATGGGCCCCACAGAATCAGGTTGACGGCTCGTTAATAATGAGGCCAAGCAATTATAATGAGACAAAGGGAATATTCTCATTAAATAAACAGGGGACTTCAAGTAACCCTACACACTCCCCTAAAAGAAATCCACCTTGGACTCTACAACAAATCAAACAGGATCAAGGGAATTAAATTCCCACAAAAGATATCATTGCAAGCTTCTTCTTCATTGATTACAGAAGGACAACCCAGGGCAAGAAAACCCTAAGAAGCCTCCGTGGGAAGAACTTAGTTCTTCGTAGGAATTAAATTCCTTTTGAAAAGGGGAATTAAATCCCCAGAAAATTTTGTTCCAGAGCCAGAGCTCCTTAGGATGGAATTAAATTCCATGGAAAACAACCGATATTATCGTCTCCCTTAAAGATTAGAAAAGCCCTAAGAGATCTACAGTTTGAGAATTAGATAGTTTTCTGTTCTTGTGGAAGAACTTGAAAAAAAATGGGTTCATGTTAAAAGGGTGAAACCCTTGATGTGGATTTAAAATCCAGAGAATGTTATGTATGAAAGTTCTTCGTTCGCTCAAGATGATTACCTGAGGAAAAGAAATCGGTCAACAGAGTTAAACTCTGGAAAATTTTTGGAACAGAGAACTAAGCTGTGGAAAGGAGAATTAAATTCTCAGAATGAAAAGTATGCAAGGAGGAAGATGAGTAAAGTGGAGGCACTTCTGAAAAGACATGGGCATTTATAGGATGGGATGGAAAACGCTTCATCTACCCTACTCTCAAAACAGATCCGACGTCACAAACGTGACAGCGTTGCACTCACGTGCAGACACATGAGAACAACGCTGTGGGGGCATTTGTTCCCTGATTAAAAATCAGGAAGAGCTTCAGAAAATGCATCACATGCTCACACGTGACCAGTAGTCACGTGTTGGCACGTGATGGTTAACCAGCGGCCAGAAAATAGAGCGCAGAAGAAGAGAAGTCCACTCAAGGGGTCACGTGCTCACACATGACCAGGGGTCACGTGGCCACACGTGACCAGGGGTCACGTGGCCACACGTGACCAGGGGTCACGTGGCCACACGTGACCAGGGGTCACGTGGCCACACGTGACCGGCTTTAAGAGCCTCATTCTTTAACAGAATTAAATTCTGAGGATAGATCCTTCAAATCTTTCCAAAATGGAGAAGAGTTATTTGAAACCGATGGATTAAAAATCCGAGGGTGATTAAATATCACCAATGTATGGAAAAATCTTGGACATGAAAAGATTTCCCCCTAAATCTAACCGAAATAACAAAGATATCTTTGGATTTAAAATCCAATGGTGAATAAAATTCACCCAATAATCTAAAGGCCCAGATTAATGATGAAGATAAATCAAATCTCTCAATAAACAAATGAAATCTTTCAATGAAAGATCCACTAAAACAGATTGATTCTTTTCCTTCTCCTATAAATAGGAGCTAAGAAAAGAAGAGAGGGGACTTTTAGACTTTTTTCTGGACTTTGGACCTTTTCTTTTGATACACAGAGAGAGAGAGATATAGAGCCTTTGATTCTCTGCAAAAGGAAAACCTTAGGTAAGAAAAGAAAATGGAAGCTTCAAAAGAGAATTTAATTCTCAAAAGAGTTTAACTCTTATATTAAAAAAAAAGAATTTAGTTCTTTCTCTGAGGGAGGATCTGCAAAGTGCACATCTCCCCATGAATTGAGAATTTAATTCTCATTGGGTTGAGATCCTGCCATGCAGATCTAAAACACAGAAGAAGAACTGAGTTTTGAGAATTTAATTCTCACAGAATTATAGGAATTTAATTCCTTTGAGATAAATTAGGGTTTAACCCTATGTTATAGGAATTTAATTCCTTCAAAATGAACAGAACTAGGGTTTGACCCTAATTGAGAACATAATTCTCTCAAACTCACAGGAATTTAATTCCCTTAAAAGAAACGAAATTAGGGTTTAACCCTATTTAAGAATATAATTCTTCAGAAGAAAACAGGAATTTAATTCCTCTAAAGTTTGTTGTTAGGGTTTAACCCTATGAAGAATTTAATTCTTAAAAGATGAAGAGATCTTTAAAACATGCAAAAAACCAGAGTCACATGCTACCACGTGACCCCTGCAAAGATCCACAGAAAAGAACTTTGAAGCAACACCTCACGTGTTACCACGTGACTCCCGCAAAGATCCATAAAAAAGAACTTTGAGGCAATGCCTCACGTGCCCCACGTGATCTCTAAAGCACACAGAGAAAAAGGCAAAAGAAACAGAAAAAAGCTCTCGGGTGCCCTCACGTGTCAACACGTGACCCCTAATGAACATTCTAACAGATCTAAGCGTGAGCCCCCATCACGTGCCCACACGTGATGGCTTTCAGAATTAAAAGTGTTAAACACTTATCTGTAGAACAAAATAAAGGGAAGCAGGGCGCTCTCACGTGCTACCACGTGACCCCTTGGCTGAAGCTCTAACAGATAAACGCCAAAATTCTCAGTACGTGATACTTCAAAGTATTCAATACTTTTGACTAAATAAAATAAGGGGAATCAGGGCGCTCTCACGTGTCCACACGTGACCCTTCTCTCCTTAGTGTTTAACACTAGTCTGGAGATTTTGTCCCCAGTGTTTAACACTGATTTTCTTAGTGTTTAACACTAATTGGAAAACTCTATTTGCAGTGTTTAACACTAATTTGCTTAGTGTTTAACACTAATTTGAAAACTCTGTTCCCAGTGTTCAACACTGTTGGTCTCTAGTGCTTAACACTAGCTTTAGCCCAATTGGCTAAGTTTCCAGAGGCAAAGCCTCTCCTTCAATGAACCAACGGAGGGCCAATATCCCAAACATGATTGGACTTAGCCCAAGCTGGCAATAAGTCATCAATTCAAACTTAACTGGGCCGATGGGCTCATAATATAATAATTGATCTTAGTTTCCAAATTGGACTACAGATCACTTAATCTACCTTGGTTTAAGAGTACATCTCTTCACTCCTTTGATACTTGGCGTTGTAATTCCTCAATGTCTTCAAAGAGTTGACGGGTCCCGATGACCACACATTGATACGAACTGTGGGGTCCTTAAACTCATGGACTATGAGGTCCTTAACCTTGACCGTAATGTCTTAAAACTAACGCCGGACTGTGGGGTCCTTAAACCCTCGGACTATGACGTCCTTAACCTTGACCGTGACGTCTTAAAACTAACAACGGACTATGACGTCCTTAACCTTGACCGCGATGTCTTAAAACTAATATCGGACTGTGGAGTCCTTAAATCCACGGACTACGACGTCCTTAACCTTGACCGCAATGTCTTAAAACTAACATTGGACCGCAATGTCCTTAAACTACCTATTGACCGCAATGTCACTAAACTAAACAATAGGGCTCCCTTAATTGCTCTCTTGTCGGATTTAAACGATCCCGTTAAGTTGATCTTAGTCTAAAATAAGACTAACGTATCCTTGACAAACGTTTAAGTTGATCTTAGTCTCAAATGAGACTAACGTATCTTTAAACCTAAACCCCCAAACCCAAATCTAAGATAATACGGATTTGGACTAGTCCGCGCCCTACGGGCGACGACATAACTCAGTCTCCGTATACAATCCACGGGCAACCAAACACAAAATAAACACACACGATACGAAGTGATCATCTGGAGAAGGAGAAAGTTGTTATCGCAACGCGGTAGCGTAATTAACTGCAGGGGCTTGCGCCTGCAGGGAAGAGCGTCCCCACAATCAAAAACTCCTCAAGCGAGGGGGAATCTGACGAAGTCTGCTACATCGGACGCATCCGTTTAAACCTTCGATACATGGTGCCATAAATCAACTTGGCATCTTCGAAGAGGTGGACGGATAGCACCAATTAGCATCTGCCCCGAATCTCAGGCAAGACGTCAGTCTTGGCCGTCTTTCGGAGGGGAACACTCCCCTTGGAAATAGAACTACCCTCTCTACGAGTGGCGGTTCATTATGAGTTAACAGACGAAGAGAATTCTCATCTTCGGCTTAAGCAGCTCGATGTCCTTGACGAAACCCGGCTCATGGCGCAGCAAAACCTGGAGGCTTACAAAGTAAGGATGACGCGCTCATACGAGAGATTGACTAGGCCGAGAACATTCCGCCAAGACGAACTCGTGCTAGTGGTCAAGAGACCTATGATCCCCAATCGTACAAAACGGGGGAAATTCGAGCCGAACTACGAAGGCCCATACATCATAGACAAGGTCTATCAAGGTGGGGCTTACTTGCTCATGGATATGCATGGTGAAAGACCCTTTCGGCCAATAAATGGCTGGTTCCTAAAAAAGTACTACGCCTAAAGAGTCACGAACCAGGTTAATGATAGATGACGACGCCTATGTCCGCTCGCTATCTTCTTGAGTCCAAACTCTATAAGTAGTGCCCAGCGAAACCTCACCTCCAAGGCTATGGACCGAAACGTCCCTAAACTAATAACGGATAGAGATGTCCTAAAACTAGCAACGGACCGAAATGTCCTAAAACTAACTATGGACCGAAACGTCCCTAAATTAATAACGGACCGAGATGTCCTAAAACTAACAACTGACCAAAACGTCTTTAAACTACTATGAACCGCAGCATCCAAGGGC
This sequence comes from Agapanthus africanus, assembly GCA_030015575.1. Lineage (NCBI taxonomy): Eukaryota > Viridiplantae > Streptophyta > Magnoliopsida > Asparagales > Amaryllidaceae > Agapanthus > Agapanthus africanus. The sequence continues at coordinate 77,817,032 of CM057339.1, read as the reverse complement.
TGACACAAAAAAAAGGGTACGTCCATAAGCGGAATGGGCACGGATGAAAACCCAAAAGGAATCTGTGAGTAAAAATAGCAGGGCTGCCGGCGAGTTTGTGAAAACCCGAAAGGGCCCAATCTCGTTAAAAGACACTTGCAATGTCCTCTCGATCTTGTAAGGAGAAAATACATGCGTGAGATCCTTACGACTCACAAGGGAGCAACACACTTAGGGATTCTCATGATTCCTAAGGAGAAAACACACTTATGAGATCCTCACGACTCATTAGGAGAATTCCCCTATGAGACCCTCACGGTTCATAGGATTCAAAAGCCTTAAGCTACAGGGATCTGAACCTGTTCTTAAGCCATCATACACCCCGACATTGCCCTACAGGTGGTCCAATACTGGCCCTTGTATACAATCCACGGGAACAAACAAACATCTCCTCAACAGAGTCCCACCAGCAAAGAGGGATATCCTCATATGGTGAACAACGCTTGTAAGCCCTCTCGACTTATAAGGAGAAAACACTCTTGGGAGATCCTTACGACTCTCAAGAGAAAACGCACTTAGGAGTCCTCACGACCCCTAAGGAGAAAACGCACCTACGAGATCCTCACGACTCGTAAGGAGAAATACCTTTATGAGACCCCTACGGCTCATGAAGTCAAAAGCCTTAGTCGACAGAACCTTAACCCTGTTTGCTAAGCCACCTTTGTTCGAATCGACAAAGGAAAATGATGATTCGCTCCTGGTAATAGCCCAGTTGTAGCGATGCAGATGCCTAAATCGGTATCAGCACCCAAGTTCCATACTCGCAGCAAAAAGTCAGCGAGTTATAAATGCATATGAAATAGCCGAAATGATAGGGCAACTTCAAACAAAATCAGCAAGTAAAATATATGCATACAAAAATAGCCGAAATGATTGGGCAACTCGCAATAAGAATCAGCGAGTAAAAAGAAAAATAGCCAAAATGATTGGACACCGCGAAAAATAGCCGAAATGATTGGGCAATCATGAACTTCACGATTTAAAAGCTGAAATGATAGAGTATCGTGGAAAGAAATAAAAAAAATGAATGAAATGAAAGAATGAAACTTTTTGCCCTACAGGTAAGTCCACATTGACCCATGTATACATTCCATGGGCATAAACAAAAAAGGGAACTATGTTTCCCCATCAGACTGTGTCAAAGGGAGGGTCAGATCTCGACGACAACATCTGCATCCCAGAAGAGCAACACGACATTCCTTCTCAACTCCAGCAAGATACAAATGTAACGTCAACAACCGACCTCAAGGTCGCAACGAAGAAGAGCCATGGAACAACCCCTAATTCCAAATCTCGACAGCAACATCTACAGCCTAGAGGCCAACAAAGACGTTCCTCATCATGCAGCAAGGCACGGACGCGACGCCACCAATCGGAGCCACGGCAAAGTCCCCAACTCCATGACTCTATGGTTCACAGATAACCTAGAGTCGACCCCTTGACCTCCTTGTCGTCAAACAACGCTTCGACTCGGATACATGTCAACCCCTGACCTCCTTGTAGTCAAGCAACGCTTCGACTCGGATACATATCAACCCCTGACCTCCCTGTCGTCAAACAACACTTCGACAGGGATACATGTCAACCCCTGACCTCCCTGTCGTCAAGCAACGCTTCGACACAGATACATGTCAACCCCTGACCTCCCTGTCGTCAAGAAACGCTTCGACACGGATACATGTCAACCCCTGACCTCCCTGTCGTAAAGAAACGCTTCGACACGGATACATGTCAACCCCTGACCTCCCTGTCGTAAAGCAACGCTTCGACAAGGATACATGTCAACCCCTGACCTCCCTGTCGTCAAGCAATGCTTCGACAAGGATACATGTCAACCCTTGACTTCCCTGTCGTCAAGCGACGCTTCGACTTGGATACATGTCAACTCCTGACCTCCTTTTCATAAAGCGACGCTTCGACTTGGATACATGTCAACTCCTGAACTCCTTGTCGTAAAGCAACGCTTCGACTCGGATACTGTAAGTTGATGTACAACACCCCACGAGTTTCGGGGAGGTGGAAATATGAAAAACAATCTTGTTCTTTGAGTTAACATCGACTAACCGAAGAATCTTTGCTAAACTATAACTAACACAAACATAGAAGTTGTTAACTACTATGAGAAGTGATTATACCTAATGAACCATGTCCTTCATCTTTTCGTTATCCACCTCCTCTTCGGCCTTCTCTATGTAGTAGATGATCCACCCGAGAGCTTTACTCCAAGCTTCACCTCTAAACTTGAGGTAACTAGATTTCTTTAGTTGCTAATCAAAGATACCTAGGTGATATAGAGAATGGTTATGGATTAATTAGTCTATCTAATCCTTGATCTCAACACATGAGAGGGGAGGATTAGGGTTTGAAGAGAGAGAGCTTGGGGAGAGAGAAGGTGAGCATGAGAATGAGAAGAAATAATGAACTCATTTGAATATATGAAGCATTATCTTTTATCAAATAAATAAAATAAATAATTTAACAATCATGCTTCATTTATTCATATGAGTGATTCATCTCATGAGTCATTAGATCAATTAATGAAGCATTAACTCCATGGATGTATCACACAAATAAGTCATTAAAACAATAAATGCAAATGCCACCTAAACCTCCAAGTCACCATCCTACTAGAAGCTTCTCGCGAAATTACGAGAACGCCCCTCCTATCCGTGAAAACACGGAAAAACTTTAGACTGTATAAATCCAATAATCCGATACTAGAATCTGGCTTAAACCAAAGCCGGCTAGTAAAAACTGTCCGAATGTCGTATGTGCGTAAACACACGTATGCGTCCGAACCCTTTTCGTAAAACCATACGACCTCTATATCGTTTCGCCTGGAGCAGGGAAACTCTCTGTGTGGGACTCTAAAGACTCGACTACTACGCTGGTAGTGGGTTTAACCACAGACCGCAAGCGGCACTAGCTGTACGTAACGGTCCCCAGGTAGATGTCGATAAGAAGGCCGATGAGGAAACCCATCCGAACTCCTACTGAGCCTGATGTGACAATCTCCGTATAGTCCGGTCTGTTCGTCTAAGACTATCGCATATCGGGCTTAGGGGGGTGGCAAGCGTCAGTCCCCTAATAGCGGTATAAGTCATGTCGGAGCGTAGCCCATTACACCTTGAGAAACTAGTGGAACCTACCAGTAAATCTCAGTTGCCCTGGCCAGGGGCTTTGTGTAATGGCTCTCTGACACAGCGCGATATCAACTCCCAATACCGGGAGAGACGAATCCTGTCTAACCGCCACTGCCTCCAAGTGCTCGGGACTGCACCCAACTGCTACCTGTTTGCACGACTCCTTTGAGCCGTGGTAGGGTAGCAATCTAAAAACAGTAGGACACACTCGAGGCGAAGTAGCAGTGTCAAGTCTGCGGACTATGCTGTACTCATGTCATCTGGGAACTGTTAACTGACGACGGGTATAATGCCAACCAACAGTTCCCTACGAGTCCTATCCGGTGTACCCGTAACCCAACGAGCACCTGTAACTATCTCCAGTACGACGTACTGACGGCTGTGGGACAGACCATCTCCCCAACTGGGATGAGAAGCGTACACACTAGTCTACTCCGGAGTATCGATGCCCTGTCTCGATAATCTTACGACTAGGGACCTGGAAAAGGATGTGCTTGTAGACTACCCAGCCTCCACTAGTGTGACTGCCATCACAACGCTGGTAGTCAAGCAAGATCCTAAGAGCTCTATCAATACGAACATACATATTAAGATAGATAAAACCAAGTAGCATACTACCATGTTTAGCAAGACTGTTATATAACTGTGAATATCCCAAGCTTCCATTAAGTAATATACAAGCTAGTATGATACAATAATGGCCCATAGGGCATATACACTAACAATCTCCTACTTGCACTAGGGCCATGTACTGGCATATCGAAGACCGATGATCTCGAGTAGCCTCTCGAACTGAATCTGAGGTAGGGATCAGCAATGTTCTCTTCAGTAGCAACTCTCCGGACCTCGATCTCCCGGCGATCTATGATCTCCCTGATCAGGTGATACCGCCTTAAGATGTGTCTGGACTTCTGATGGGACCTTGGTTCCTTCGCTAAAGCTATAGCTCCGTTGTTGTCACAATACAGAGGTATTGGATCAACAATGGTAGGAACCACCAGAAGTTCTGTTAGGAACTTCTTCATCCAGACTGCTTCTTTTGCGGCATCGCAAGCAGCAATATACTCCGCTTCCATCGTCGAGTCAGCAACGGTGTCCTGCTTGGAACTCTTCCAGCACACCGCCCCTCCATTGAGGGTAAAGACATAACCTGACATGGACTTGGAATCGTCCTTATCACTCTGGAAGCCGGAATCATCAAAGGCCTCCATCTTGAGGTCTTTTCCGCCGTAAACCAAGAACATCTCCTTAGTCTTTCTCAGGTACTTGAGAATGTTCTTCACTGCTATCCAGTGCTTCTCCCCTGGGTTTGACTGATACCGGCTTACCACGCTCAGTGCGTAAGCTACATCTGGTCTGGTGCACAATATCGCATACATTATAGAGCCTACCGCAGAAGCGTAGGGTATAATAGACATGCGTTCCCTTTCCAAATCAGTCTTGGGAGACATCTCTTTGGAGAGGGTGATTCCGTGACAAGCCGGTAGATTACCACGCTTAGAATCTTCCATACTGAATCTTTTCAGTATAGTGTTGATATACCTGGACTGCGAAAGTCCCAACATCCTTTTGGATCTATCACGATAGATCCGGATCCCCAGAATGTAAGAGGCATCACCCAGGTCTTTCATGGAGAACCTGTGTGACAAGAATCCTTTGACAGATTGTAGCATAGGAATGTCATTTCCTATCAATAAAATGTCATCCACGTACAAGACGAGGATTACGACAGTTCGTGCTACAACTTTACTATATATACATGGTTCATCTGGATTTTTGATAAAGTCATATTCTTTGACCATTTCATCAAAACAGATGTTCCAACTCCGCGATGCCTGCTTCAGTCCATAAATGGACTTAAGCAACTTGCATACTTTCCCGCTGCTCCCACTCTGATTGAAACCTTCTGGATGATCCATATAGACGCATTCTTCTAAATTACCATTTAGAAAAGCCGTCTTTACGTCCATCTGCCAGATTTCATAATCATGGAAGGAAGCAATAGCAAGAAGGACCCGAATGGATTTGAGCATAGCCACTGGAGAAAAAGTTTCGTCATAGTCCAAACCAGGTCTTTGACGAACACCCTTTGCAACAAGTCTAGCCTTATAGGTTTCCACCTGTCCATCTACACCAATCTTTTTCTTGAAGATCCATTTGCATCCTATGGGTTTTACCCCATCTGGTGCAAAGTCCAAAGTCCATACTTTGTTAGTATACATGGACTCCATTTCGGTCCGCATTGCATCTAGCCATCGTACCGAGTCGCCGCTCTGGATGGCCTGCTGGAAGCTAGTAGGTTCATCATCATCAATGATGCAATCCTCTCCATCCCCATCTATGAGAAAACCGTAGTATCTCTCAGGCGGATGAGACGGCCTACTACTCCTGCGGAGGGGTGCGGGAATGTCCTGTTCTTCTTGAACTACTGGTTCTACCAAACTTTCAGTAGTAGTTTGTGGTTCTGAAATTTCTTCCAGTTCTATTTCGCTCCCACTTATTACCTTTTCTAAAAACTGATGTTCTAGAAAATGGGCATTACGAGAAACAAAAACCTTTTGTTCCTCTACGTAATAGAAATAATATCCCTTGGAGTTCTTTGGTTATCCCACAAACTTACACTGTACTGATCGTGCCTCGAGCTTGTCCGCATGTTGCTTTTTAACAAAAGCTGGACATCCCCATATCTTCAGATGCTGAAGATGGGGTTTCTTCCCACTCCACATCTGATATGGCGTGGTAGGCACAGTCTTGGTAGGAGCCCTGTTCAGAAGATATGCCGCTGATTTTAGCGCATAACCCCAGAAAGATCGTGGTAACTCAGCATTACTCATCATGGAACGTACCATATCCAATAGGGTTCGATTTCGTCTCTCCAATACACCGTTATGCTGTGGAGTGTATGGAGGAGTAAGCTGAGAGAGAATTCCTTTCTCTTTTAGGTAATCTAGGAACTCGGCACTTAAGTATTCACCACCTCGATCAGATCTTAATGTCTTGATACTTTTGCCAGTTTGGTTTTCTACTTCATTCTTATACTCTTGGAATTTCTCAAAAGCCTCAGATTTATGTTTCATCAGATAAATGAATCCGTACCTAGAGTAATCATCCTTAAAAGTAATGAAATAGGAAAAACCACATCTTGCATGTGTAGACATTGGACCACATACATCGCTGTGTATGAGTCCTAAAAGCTCGCTCGCTCTTACTCCATGTCCAGTGAATGGAGTCTTTGTCATCTTTCCTTTGAGACATGATTCACAAGTGGCATAAGTTTGATATTCGAACGAGTCCAAATATCCTTCTCTATGTAACTTAGTTAACCTTGTCTCATTGATATGACCTAGTCTACAATGCCATAAGAAAGCTTTATTTAAATCTGGAGACTTTCTTTTTAGCGTGTTCTGGACATTGAAAATCTGTAATTGGTTTAAGACATATATACCGTTATCCAGTGTACCGGACCCAATCAAACTATGATTAAGATGGATGTTAACAACATCACTTACAAACGTGAAATCATAACCTTTATTTGATAACAAGGAAACTGATATGATATTACACGTTAAGCTAGGTACACAAAAACAGTTATGTAAAACCAAAATGTGTCCACTTGTCAATCCCAGGTGATAATCCCCGACGGACACAGCTCCCACGCTAGCTCCGTTAGCAACCTTTAGGGTCATATCACCTTCCTTCAGCACCCTACGGTTTCTCAGTGCCTGCAATGAATTGCATATATGAGATCCTGATCCGGTATACAATACCCAGGAAGTAGAGTTGATTGACAGACAATTCTCAATTACAAACACACCTGAACTCGAAGCCACAGCTTGTTTCGGTTCCTGGTTCTTGGCGTTCCACGCCTTGCAGTTTTTCTTCCAGTGCCCTTTCCTATGACAATGGAAGCACTCATCCTGGGCCACTACTGGCACTGCAATCTTTTTCTTTCCCTTCGCTCCCACCTTTCTAACACCTCCTATAGGTTTGGTGGCGGCCTTCTTCTTCTTTCCTTTGGCCCTAGCCTTGGACCCGGAAGAAGAAGCACCGCTAACAAACATAGTGGGTGTTTCCCTTGCCTTCTGCAAGGTGCCCTCTGCACTCCTCAACATGTTAAGGAGTTCTAAAAGTTCAAATTCTTTTCTTTGAATGTTGAAGTTCAGAATAAACTGGGCGTAGGTGGAAGGGGGGACTGGAGAATAAGGTCTGTATAGAGCTCATTATCCAAAGTCGTCCCAAGGTCTGCGAGCTCTTCAATATAGCCAATCATCTTTAGGACATGTTCTCCTACCGATGATCCGACGGCCAACCTCGCCTGAAACAGCTTCTTTGAGGTCTCGTATCTTGCTATACGAGATTGCTCTCCATACAGATCTTTTGTAGGGAGAAATATGGATTCAAGATCCATATCCTCGTGCCTCCTCTGATTTTCATTTTTCATCGAGACAAGCACGATGCACTTGGCCTTCGCACAATCTAACTCCCAGGTTTTGCAGATTTCCTTATCCGCATTACTGGATTTGGGACCTGGGACTGCAGGTGCCTTAGTGGTGAGGACATACCCCAACTTGTCATAGGTCAAAGCCATTTTGACATTTCGCAGCCAATCTTTATAGTTTGGCCCTGTCAGTATATTTTTTTCTAAAAGTAACTTAAGTCCAGTCATTTTCAGGGTCGCTGCAAGTAGGAAAGAGAGAAGAAACACTTTAGCATGATGCTCTTGCAAGTTTAGAGTGGTTTTTAATTTATCTAAACTGGATGGCTCCCATTGTTTTTCGAATCCCTCCTCAAACCAAAAAGGAAGAACTAGCCAGGACTATTCTCACCGTACAATACTTGCTTAACCGTTCAGCCAGGCCAGTGTCGATACTTCGAGAGAGGTTTTCCAACGCTTTCGCGAAGTTCCTTAATTAAATAACCTCTTTTCTCTGGGGGCGTAGCCCCGCTGACACCTTTCTCGGCACCTACTTGGTTTATAGCATTGATCGTTAAGTGACGAATCTCCTGATGAGTAGCATATACTCACAGTAGGATTGGGATCCAAATATCATCATATGATAATGCTGAAGGAATCCTACCAACATTCATCAAACTCCAAATGGTATGCATCTCTTTGCAAATTTCAGTTTCTTTAGAAATTCCTGATATAAGTTTGTGCCCCATGCTCTTATGACCTTGGCTTTGGTCAAAATGTCATAAGTTACATGTCAAGTTCTACCCATCATTATCTTGTTAATTTAAACCCATCCGTACATACCCCTGACTTTGGTCAAATGATAATACGACTGTCCCAAACTAACTCATCTATCTATGCAACAAATGAATACCCAGCAGCTACCAAACACTATACCTTGAGTTTGGCCAAAATACATAGCTTGAATACTACTGAATACCCAAATGAAATGACGGAGGGCTGCGAATGGTTTTGGCGAAACCGTGAACGTAGTGAACTTGATATGACCGAAGGAACCTGATAGCTTTTTAAAAGGAGTGGTTAAAGCTCCGCAATTTAAAAAATATGCTCTGTTTTAAAATAACCGAGTGGTTTCTTTTAAACTGTTCCAACGATTCAACTTTGGTTTATTTTCTTTGCATTATTATAATACGTCCCATCAATTAACCTATCATTGCAGAAAACAACGAAAATACAACGTCCTCTTATGCCACCCACATTCGCCACTGGGTCCCGTCATCACCCGTTAGGTTACTTAACTAACGACAGAGCGGGGGCTGGGCTAACGCGGGTGTAAAACATAAGTGACATCTAAATAGCTATCATATATAGATATTGTACATTCGTCAGATACAATAATAGGCATTCCAGATCACAGATGAACATTATTGGATATGCAAGCAATCCGCGTTTCTTTTGAGCCTGCAACGAAAGACAGATTACACAGTTGTGATGAATAGCCATTACCCCATCCTAGACCCCTATGGGTACGGAAAACTACCCGCCAAGTACCTGAAGTGAAGAGGTCTCCCTCAACAACGTGAGTAGGCCACTAAACACTTCAAAGTACCCGATAGTTTGTGCACCCCACCTTGGGTCTATCCTAGGAGCAAAAATAATAAAATGAAATAATACAACGGTGGCTACAACCGCAACTTGGATATGCCCCGCAAAATAATATTACAACATATTACAATTATATTGAATGAATGAATATAACAACCCATCACAAACCCCGGCTAATCATCACAACAATCCAATACAGTTCATAACCACAAACAGTAAAATCCATTACAGAAATGTGCAACCCCCTGCCAACCGACATACTAGCAGTTAGGGGAGGTTTACGAACACATTATACAGTTCACAGATATAATCTAATTAGCAAATATCGTATAATTTCGATCGATCAAACACTTTAGATTCTACTCCAAAACTTCTCTGTGCACCTGAGACTTGAGCAGAAAATAAACATTCCAGAAAAGACAAAAACATCACAGAAGAATTACTTGGCAAAATTAGGCTGAATCGGCTTCAACTCAGCGGGATCGGCCGCGGTACCGCGGCTGTTTGGCCGATTCATGCACCCAATTTTCTCCATAATCCTTATAATTCCCTGCTTGTTATTTTAGAGGTCCCTAAAAAAAATTTAGGTCTCGTTTTAAATTCGACAGAAACTTAGTGATATCGATATTTTTTCCGGTTCGTTTTGCGTTCGAAATTCATAGGACTTTGCTAATAAGTTAATTATTGTTTAGCGAGCCTCTGATACCACTGTAAGTCGATGTACAACACCCCACGAGTTGCGGGAAGGCGGAAATATGAAAAACAATCTTGTTCTTTGAGTTAACATCGACTAATCGAAGAATCTTTGCTAAACTATAACTAATATGAGAAGTGATTATACCTAATGAACCGTGTCCTTCGTCTTTTCGTTATCCACCTCCTCTTCGGCCTTCTCTATGTAGTAGATGATCCACCCGAGAGCTTTACTCCAAGCTTCACCTCTAAACTTGAGGTAACTAGGTTTCTTTAGTTGCTAATCAAAGATACCTAGGTGATATAGAGAATGGTTATGGATTAATTAGTCTATCTAATCCTTGATCTCAACACATGAGAGGGGAGGATTAGGGTTTGAAGAGAGAGAGCTTGAGGAGAGAGAAGGTGAGCATGAGAATGAGAAGAAATAATGAACTCATTTGAATATATGAAGCATTATCTTTTATCAAATAAATAAAATAAATAATTTAACAAACATGCTTCATTTATTCATATGAGTGATTCATCTCATGAGTCATTAGATCAATTAATGAAGCATTAACTCCATGGATGAATCAAACAAATGAGTCATTAAAACAATAAATGCAAATGCCACCTAAACCCCCAAGTCACCATCCTTCTAGAAGCTTCTCACGAAATTACGAGAACGCCCCTCCTATCCGTGAAAACACGGAAAAACTTTAGACTGTATAAATCCAATAATCCGATACTAGAATCTGGCTTAAATCAAAGCCGGCTAGGAAAAACTGTCCGAATGTTGTACGTGCGTAAACACACGTATGCGTCCGAACCCTTGTCGTAAAACCATACGACCTCTATATCGTTTCGCCTGGAGCAGGGAAACTCTCTGTATGGGACTCTAAAAACTCGACTACTACGCTGGCAGTGGGTTTAACCACAGACCGCAAGCGGCACTAGCTGTACGTAACGGTCCCCGGGTAGATGTCGATAAGAAGGCCGATGAGGAAACCCATCCGAACTCCTACTGAACCTGATGTGACAATCTCCGTACAGTCCGGTCTGTTCGTTTAAGACTATCGCATATCGGGCTTAGAGGGGCGGCAAGCGTCAGTCCCCTAATAGCGGTATAAGTCGTGTCGAAGCGTAGCCCATTACACCTTGAGAAACTACTGGAACCTACCAGTAAATCTCGGTTGCCCTGGCCAGGGACTTTGCGTAATGGCTCTCTGACACAGCGCGATATCAACTCCCAATACCGGGAGAGACGAATCCTGTCTAACCGCCACTGCCTCCAAGTGCTCGGGACTGCACCGAACTGCTACCTGTTTGCACGACTCCTTTGAGCCGTGGTAGGGTAGCAATCTAAAAACAGTGGGACACACTCGAGGCGAAGTAGCAGTGTCAAGTCTGCGGACTATGCTGTACTCATGTCACCTGGGAACTGTTAACTGACGACGGGTATAATACCAACCAACAGTTCCCTGCGAGTCCTGTCCGGTGTACCCATAACCCAACGAGCACCTGTATACTATCTCCAGTACGACGTACTGAAGGCTGTGGGACAGACCATCTCCCCAACTGGGATGAGAAGCGTACACACTAGTCTACTCCGGAGTATCGATGCCCTGTCTCGATAATCCTACGACTAGGGACCTGGAAAATGATGTGCTTGTAGACTACCCAGCCCCCACTAGTGTGACTGCCATCACAACGCTGGTAGTCAAGCAAGATCCTAAGGGCTCTATCAATACGAACATACATATTAAGATAGATAAAACCAAGTAGCATACTACCATGTTTAGCAAGACTGTTATATAACTGTGAATATCCCAAGCTTCCATTAAGTAATATACAAGCTAGTATGATACAATAATGGCCCCTAGGGCATATACACTAACAGATACATGTCAACTCCTGATCTCCTTGTCGTAAAGCAACGCTTCGACACGGATACATGTCAACCCCTGACCTCCCTGTCGTAAAGCAAAGCTTCGACACGGATACATGTCAACCCCTGACCTCCCTGTCGTAAAGCAACGTTTCGACACGGATACATGTCAACCCCTGACCTCCCTATCGTAAAGCAATGCTTCGACACGGATACATGTCAACCCCTGACCTCCCTGTCGTAAAGCAACGCTTCGACACGGATACATGTCAACCCCTGACCTCCCGGTCGTCAAGCAATACTTCGACTCGGATACATGTCAACCCCTGACCTTCCTGTCGTAAAGCAACGCTTTGATATGGATATATGTCAACCCCTGACCTCCTTGTCATCAAACAACGCTTCAACACGGATACATGTCAACCCTTTACATCCTTGTCATCAATGCAACGCTTCGACTCGGATACATGTCAACCCTTGACCTCCCTGTCGTTAAGCAACGCTTCGACTCAGATACAAATCAACCCTTGACCTTCCCGTCGGAGCAATGCTTCGATTTGGGAACAAGTCAACTCACCAATCACTTATGAGTCCTCTCGACTTGTAAGGAAGAAAACTCTCTTGTGAGATCCTTACGACTCTCAAGAGAAAACACACTTAGGAATCCTCACGACTCTTAAGGAGAAAATGCATCTGCGAGACCCTCACGACTCGTAGAAAGAAAATTCTTTATGAGACCCTCACGGCTCATAAAGTTGGAAAGTCTTAGGTGGCAGATCCTATCCCTGTTTCCTAAGCCATCACTACCCTACGACAAAGTCGAGATGGACTATCTACAGACCACACTTGCCAGAGTAACATACCAACAACACAGCAGAGAAAAGAAAGCGATGGTCGGAGATAAAAAAAATGTGTTCTTTGTTCATGAATTCAATTGAATACGAGATGCATCATATAAAATGAAAAAAATGAAATGAATACATGTTATTCATAAATTACAATTGATATAAAGACGACTATTGAGAAGGAGGCGATTTTAACAAATCAGCAAGCCGCTCGCGCACTCCTCTAAGCTCCTTTTCATGATCAGCCGCTGCGGCCAGCTCCATTTCGACTCGGGCCCGTTGCTGCAAACAGGATGAAAGTTTCTCATCAATTTCCCGCTGAGCTGCCTCACAACTCCGCGCCTCCCGCTCAGTGAGGTCGAGCTTCTGCATCAGCGTTAGCCCGTCAGAAATACATCGTAGAAGGCCCTCAAAGATAGCTTTCAGCTGTGCAGCATTCGCGCCAACCTGGGCACGCAGCTGGGCAGATTCGCCTGAAGCCTCCTCGTGTTCCTTCCACTTCAAGGTTGCCTCTTGTTTGAGATGGCAGAGGAAAGGAACGCTCTGTTCAACCCATGCAGCCCACTGGGAGTTCAAAGCCAACGCTTCCGGAGCAGGACGCCTGGGATCAATCTCATGCAGACAAGCCTCAATCTGTCTGCAATAATTAACCCAAGATTCGATGACGCCTTCGCTATGGAAGTGCACAAGCGTCGCCAACATCGGATTAACCTCAGCAGCAAAATCAGCAGCGAATGCAGGGGACTCCGTGTCAAGCTCCTCAATGGATTCACTCAACATGCGTAGGCTGGTCACAACGCCCTTGGAAGATGGACGTCTGGAAAAAGGCCCTACCGGCATTAGGATGCGAGACTTGAAGGGAGTTGGAGCCGGTGCGATTGCTGCAAAAAAAATTGCGGTTAAAAGCCGACTCGCGAAATAAAGAGAATATATGAGCGATGGAGTCTACTATACCGGCTGTGGTGGATGGCAAAATTGGGAGTACCGGAGCTACGACTACCCGCTCGTCTCCTCCTCCGATTCGTGACACTGCGATCAATATAAAGAAGACTCAACAACAATACAGTTATTCATAAAAGAAAGAAAGGAATAATTGCTGAAGGAATTACAAACCAATATCAGCAGGCAGAACGACTTCCGACCGGAAGGAGAAATATGGGTTCAGCACCTGGTACAATTGGTCAAAAAGGACTCCTGTAGAGTTGAGACAGTACACGGTCAGTACAAGAAAGCTGGTGTTCATAGTTCAGCTAAATAAGTCGTGAATCTATCCCTTCCAACATTTCGGGGGACGTAGGAGAAGGCGAGGGTATGACAACCGTCATGGCAGCGCCGGAGGTGCTTCAAATGGAACAATTTCTGCGTTCACTGCGCCTACAAACGAAACATCGTCAGGAAAAGATGGACGGAGTTATGAAATAAAAAGAACAATAACTCAAGACTAACCTGATGGGTCGTCAACCAAAACCGCGATGGAAATATCACTAGTCATTGCGGCTTCTTCGCTTTCCCGCAAAGGGATAGTCTCTGCACCCACGGCTTCGTCCCCTGATTCAACGAGAGCCGTTGTGACGCTTGCGACGCCCGCCGATACCAGGGATCCACAAGGAAAAAGAGCGGCAGTTTGGGCAGTCCCAGACTCCCGAGAGAGACCAGCCGCCTCAGGCTCTATGGTCGCCGTCTGCTCACCTGCCACCTCATCGCCAATACTTGAGCCTGCAAGATATGGTATATCAGAGTTTGCGGATCGAGTAAAAATGAAAAGACAGGGCATTATATTACCTTGCGATGGATTCTCTGTTGTCTTCTGAGCCGCGCGCGCAACTTGTCTATGGGTGGTAGACAGGGCAACTGGAGCATCCTCCGGAGGAATAGCGACAGATGGGGTGGTGCTTGAGCCTGCACCTACAGCCAAGGAAGCGTCACGTTCTTTTGCTGCACACCTCCTGCGCTTCCTTTCTGCTTGGACCATGAGAGCTGATCTCCTCAAGACCTCCGTCAAAGGGACGTCATCGTCCGAGCCAGGAGCTGCCTCTGGAGCCGTTACGGCTTCTGTCATCGGCTGCTTAAGCGATGCCTCTTGAGGCAATATTAGGGGAGCCAGGGCCTCAGTAGCCGGCTCTGGAAGCATCGTCGCATCATCATGCGGGATCGGAACCGCACTCGGGATGACCTGAGTCGAGGTAGTCCCTGCAATAAAATGAAAAGGAAGGGTCAAACCATGAATAAAGAAAAAGGGAATGAAGGCACGACAAGCCGAAGTATACCAAGGCCCAAGGAAGCGCGAAGCCTCTCTTCCGCTTCAAAAGTCTTGAGGGAAGCCGCAAGAGCCTCTTCAGCGGAGATACCTGTTGAAGAAGAAAGCGTCGGTCAAAGCATAGTAATAAAAATATATCCGCGGAAAGATATGACTGAAGTCTACTTGACTGTGTGTTCCCCGCCGAAACACGGAGGTGCAACCGCGTAGGTCCGTCTTGCCTAAATTTCGGGGCAGATGCTAATTGGTGCTATCCGTCCACCTCTCCGAAGATACCAAGTTGATTTATGACACCATGTATTGAAGGTTTAAACGGATGCGGCCGATGTAGCAGACTTCGTCAGATTCCCCCTTGTTGAGGGGTTTTTGATTGTGGGGACGCTCTTCCCTGCAGGCACAAGCCCCTGCAGTTAATTACGCTACAGCATCGCGGTAACCACTTTCTCCTTCTCCAGATGGTCACTTCATGTCGTGGGTGTTTGTTTTGTTTTTGGTTGCCCATGGATTGTATACGGAGACTAATTTATGTTGTCACCTGTAGGGCGTGGATTAGTCCAAATCCGTATCTTCGTAGATTTGGGTTAGGGGTTGGGTTTAAGGATGCGTTAGTCTCATTTGAGACTAAGATCAACTTAAACGTTTGTTAAGAATATGTTAATCTAGTTTTAGACTAAGATCAACTCAACGGGATCGTTTAGATCCAACAAGAGAGTATTTGGCCTCTGTTGTTTAGTTTAGGGATATTGCAGTCGGTAATTAGTTTAAGGACATTACGGTCCAAGGTTAAGGACGCCATAGTCCATGGGCTTAAGGACCCCACAGTCCGAGGTTAAGGACATCATAGTCCATGGGTTTAAATGGACCCCACAGTCCGAGGTTAAGGACATCATAGTCCGTGGGTTTAAAGGGACCCCACAGTCCGAGGTTAAGGACATCATAGTCCGTGGGTTTAAAGGGACCCTACAGTCCGAGGTTAAGGACATCATAGTCCGTGGGTTTAAAGGGACCCCACAGTCCGAGGAACGATTGGCTATCGGGACCCGTCACCTCTCTGAAGACGTTGAAGGATTACAACGACATATATCAGAGGGGTTCAGAGATGTACCCTTGAACCAATTTTGGTTGAAAGATCTGTAGTCCAATTTGGGGCTAAGATCTGTTAAAAGATTTATGAGCGTATGGGCTCGGTTAATCTAAATTGAGGACTTATGGCCAACCTTGGGCTAAGTCCAGTCAAGTTAAAATGTTTAACATTTATTTTGGGCTGTTGAGCATTCATTTGGGCTTGGCCCTTTTAACAATGCTGAGCATTGATATGAGTTCTGACAATATTTTGTCTTTTATTGAATGCTGAGCATTCATCATAGCTCTGGGCTTTATTAAAGAACAATTTATGTTCTATCAGCGCAGCACATGATGCGCTTGGCGCTTTGCGCCAATCAAAGAGCGCAGTGCGCTTCTGCCGAGTAGCGCACATGTGAGGGACACGTGGCGCGCTTGGCACTTTGCGCCAGTCCGTGAGCGCAGAGCGCTATCTTATGAGCGCAGAGCGCTATTTGTTCAGTGGCGCACACGTGAGGAGCACGTGGTGCGCATGGCGCTGAGCGCCATTCAATGAGCGCAAAGCGTTATTCAAGGAGCGCAAAGCGCTAACTGTTAAGTGGTGCCTACGTGAGGGACATGTGTCGCGCTTGGCGCTGAGCGCCAGTCAATGAGCGTAATGCGCTATGTTTGGAGCGCTGAGGCTCTTTAAAATTAAGAGCGCCAAGGCTCTGCAGCGCTTTGCGCTAGATGTGGAGCGCTGAAGTGCTTCTTTTATGCAGCGCTATGCACTGAGAATTAAATCCTCTTTTAAGAGACTTTGTCTCATAGATCTGAGAATAAAGTTCTTAGCTTGACAGGAGATGTTTTAACCTCTTATATTGATGAAAGGCTTTGCCTTTATGGATCTGTGATCCTTAAGAGAATTGAATTATTCTCCCCTTTTTTTATAACGAGATGTTCATGATCTCTTTGAGAAAGACTTTAGTCTTATAGATCTATGATCTGTGAGAAAAAAGTAAATTCTTCTTTTATTTTATGATGAGATCTTTTGATCTCTTTATAAAAGACCTTGGTCTTGCAGATCTATGATCTTGAAGAAAGAAGTGAATTCTTCTTTTTAATTATGAGATGATTTCATCTTTCTGTTCTTTTACCTTGAAGAAAAGAAGTTCTTCTATCAAGAGCTTGGCTCTTCTTTCTGAGATTTTCTCAAAACTTCTGGGGAGGTTCCTTTCTATTTTTTTCTGTCTCTTTTTCTGTATATTGAGACTTAAAGTCTGAGAGCCTTTTTATAGGGCAAGCTGATTTGTTCAATCAGTTAAGGAGATCTTTTCTCCAATTGATTTGGGAATTTCCCTACCGTTGGATCTTTGATCCAAGGGCTTCTGATTTACAGAAGGCAATCTTCTTGTTTTTAACAAAATTGGGAAATCTTTCCATACAGAATTTATTCTGTACTTTTGGTGATTTTTAATCACCATTGGATCATTGATTCAATGGTGCTCTAATTTACAGAGCACAATCTTGTTATTTGGAAAGATTTTGAGGAATCTTTTCTTAACAGAATTTAATTCTGATTAATTAATGGTTTATCATTATTATTGGATTTTTGATCTGACGGTGGGGAGCTTTTAGTTCTAGCGCTAGCGCACCCGTGCTTTGCACGTGGTGCGCTGCTTAGAGCGCAGTGCACCTAGCGCTAGCGCATCCGTATTTTGCACGTGGTGTGCTGCTTAGAGCGCAGCGCACCTAGCGCTAGCGCACACGTGCTTTACACGTGGTGTGCTGGTCAAAGTATTTGACTCCTCAGCGCTGGCGCTGCTTGGCGTTAGCGCTTTTATGAAGCGCAGCTTTTATTGTTGAAGGTGTCTTTTCACCTTCCTTTTAAGTCCAACTGATAGTCCCCGGAACTTACATTTCCCGGATCTTGGAAATAGCTCCATTACGCACAAAATTTTCTGTGCCTAGTCTTTATAATCTGAAGCAGTGCTTTTTTTCTTTTCTCATTTCCAGAGAACCATCTTAACTATGGCTTGTAACCGCCCATATGCTCGTCGAGAACCATGGGAAGTGCCCATTCAGGACATTATTCCTCGCTTCGCTACGCGCTTGGTGAATCCTGCTCTTACGGATGAACAATGCGACACAGCGTTGCACGAGCTCTTGACTCGTGTAGGATCTCCTCTCCCTCTCAACTCTATTTGGCTTCGGATGATCCTCATATCCGTGCTCGCTGATATTCCCCCTCCTCCGGCGGAGATGACCCCAGCGATGCTCGATGCCGCTGAAGACAAGATCGAGTGCTTCTTCGAGGCGTACTTGATCACCAAAGCCCTAAGGGATTTCTCTGTTCAGTTGCTAAGCTAAATACGGGCTCATCGGACCGTCATCTCTGCTTTTGCTGGTGAATGCGATGCTGACCGATGGGTAGCTACTCCTCGCGAAGGTCGTCGCTTTGACATGGCGGAAAAGACCGAGAAGGAACTAGATAATTTTATCTATATGTTTGTAAATCTCTGTACTTTTGATCCCATATTTGGCGATCTATTTCCATTGCAATAAAATGTTTAATTAAGCGTTTTCTTCTTTTTTGTCTTATCTATCAAGTGTTCCTCTTATTTTAATTCTTTTGTTCTTTCTCTGTCAGGCGCATATGCACTATAGAACTTACACTGTTATAAACAGGCACAAGTAATTCTTATGAGAGTGAAGCGCTCTTGGCACTTAGCGCTCTTGGTGCTTAGCGCTCTCGTCGTTTCAGAGTCTTTGACTCTTAGTGCTGGCGCATTTAATGCTAGCACTTTTCACGAAGCGTTGCTTCGTTTCAAACCCCGGAATTTGAACAGAGATTTGCTCTGATTGGGGAAACAAATGCCCCCTCACCGTTGCGCTTACGTGGCCCACACGTGAGTGCAGCGGTGGTAGCACCTCCGCCGTTGGATCAACTTTTGGAAGTTGAAACGGCTCTTAATGCCTATAAATAAGACCCTTGGCTCTTGAGATGATTTCTACTCATCTTCTTCCTTCTGAGAATTTTTATTCTCTTGTAGAGTATAGCTCTCCCCTTTTTTTAAGAACTTTCAAGAGTCAAAATTCTGCCAACAATTTTTTTGGTAAGATTTGAACTTTATTAATAGAGCTTTGCTCTTCTCAGATCATAGATCTTAATAAAACCTTTTTAGGGTTTCTCATCAGAGCTTTGCTCTTGTTATATCTTACATCTTAAGAAATCCTTTTCAGGGTTTCTTAACCCATTAACAGAGCTTTGCTCTTTCAAATCATGTAGATTTATTGATCTGTCATGAAGGATTCTTAAGGGTTTGTTCATGGGTCATTAAAGATCACGGAATTTCAAATTCATTAAAATCTTTGTTTTGATGGCTCTGTTGTCTTGGGGAGTGTTAGGGTTCCTGATGAGTTACTTCATCTTCCTTGCAGAGCATGGATCTTATAAGTCTCGAGGAATTTTTAATTCCGTTCATAATTGATTTTGACAGGTATCACTCCTGTCTGCAGAGTATTGCTGTTGAGGAGTTTAACTCCTTGACCCGAGGGACCTTTTTATTAAATACGAAATCCTTTTTAGGATTTCTTCCTTAATTTCCCAGAATTAAATTCATCGGGTGATTTAATTAGCACTTATCCCCACCTTGGGGATATCAAGAATTGTTTAAATCCCGTATCTGTTTCAATAAGCTTTTCTTAATCAGTCTGTCCACTAACTCTCAGTGATTTTCCTTTTCAGACGTTATGGACGCTCATATGTATGATCTCGACGAGATTATTTCTTACGGGGACATCCGCGCACTCGGCCGTTCCCAAAACCAAGAATTCACAAACGCCCAGTGTGCTAAAATTATGGGTCGTTTTGATGCATACAATGGTCGACTGCCTCCTCGTCGTTCCTCTCTCTTGAAGCTTATTGTGGGAGCGATCGGGGGAGCGCTTTCTCTATTCTATACCGGCATGCCTCTTAAAGCATTGGATGGCGCCGAAGATAAGGTGCACTCGGTGTATCTGATGGGCTTAATCTCAAAGAAAAGGCGAGACAACCTTGTTGATATCCTGCATCAAGCTTTTCAGCTGGCGGCGATACTTGCTGCCTATCGAAGGGTGGAGGACATCAGTGAAGATCCTGACGCTTGTGATCGTGAAAGGATGCACACGAAGATGGTCCAAGAGGCCCGAAAAGTTTTGGATAGCCTCACTTTTGAATTTCTCAATCCATGTCCTGGATCTGATGTCGTGCCTTTGTAAACATTCTAATTATGTTTTTGTTTACTATTTTCCTCAGTGTAGGCATTTTCTGAAGTATGAATAGCAAGTTTTTTCATTTCCATGTGTTTATTTTATACGTCAAACTTTTTCGCACCTGCATGGATGGGTATGCCTTGAACACTTAACTGAGTGTAAATCAAATGTGCTCTTCGCTGTCGCTTTCTTCTTTTGTCTTTGTTGCCGGCGTGTTACTTTAGTAAGCGTAGCCTGTAGATGATAGAGAGCATTCCATCTTGAATTCTTCGAAAGGTAGTGATGGCTTAGGAAGCAGGTTCAGATCTGCTGCCTAAGGCTTTTCAACTTTATGAGCCGTGAGGGTCTCATAAAGGCTTTTCTCCCTACGAGTCGAGAGGATCTCGTAGGTGTATTTTCTCCTTAGGAATCATGAGGATTCCTAAGTGTGTTTTTCTCTTAGGAGTCGTAAGGATCTCACAAGAGAGTTTTCTTCTTTACGAGTCGAGAGGACCCGTAAGTGTTTGATGAGATTGACATTATCCGCATTTCACGGAGTCAGGAGTTGCTCTGGGCGTTTCCCACAGGGTCAAGATTGACTTTTAGCCGTGGTCGACGGGACCAGGATTTGCTCTAGATGTTTCCCACGGGGTCAGGATTGACATTGGCCGTGTTCCACTAGACCAGGATTTGCTCTGGACGCTTCCCACGGGGTCAGGATTGATATTAACCGTGTTCTGCAAAGACCAGGATCTGCTCTGGATGCTTCCCACGGGTCAGGATGGACATTAACCGTGTTCCACTAGATCAGGATTTGCTCTGGACGCTTCCCACGGGGTCAGGATTGACATTAGCCGTGTTCCACTAGACCAGGATTTGCTCTGGATTCTTCCCATGGGTCAGGATTGATATTGGCCGTGTTCCATAAGGACCAGGTTTCGCTCTGGACGCTTCCCACGGGGTCAGGATTGACATTAGCCATGTTCCGCAAGGATCAGGATCCGCTCTGGATGCTTCCCACGGGGTCAGGATTGACATTAGCCGTGTTCCGCAAGGACCAGGATCCGCTCTGGACGCTTCCCACGGGTCAGGATTGACATTAGCCTGTTCTCCTCCGAAACACAGAGACGCGACCGCGTAGGTTCGTCTTGTCTGAATTTGGGGCTGATGCTAATTGGTGCTATCTATCCACCTCTCCAAAGATACCAAGTTGATTTATAACACCATGTATCGAAGGTTTAAACGGATGCGGCCGATATAGCAGACTTCGTCAGATTCCCCCTCATTGAGGGGTTTTTAATTGTGGGGACGCTCTTCCCTGCACGCGCAAGCCCCTGCAGTTAATTACGCTACCGCATCGCGGTAACTTTCTCCTTCTCCAGATGGTCACTTCGTGTCGTGGGTGTTTGTTTTGTTTTTTGGTTGCCCGTGGATTGTATACGGAGACTAATTTATGTTATCGCCCGTAGGGCGTGGAATAGTCCAAATCCATAGCTTCTTAAATTTGGGTTTAGGGGTTATGTTTAAGGATACGTTAGTCTCATTTGAGACTAAGATCAACTTAAACGTTCGTTGAGGATACGTTAGTCTATTTTTAGACTAAGATCAACTCAACAGGATCATTTAGATCCAACAAGAGAGCGTTTGGGCTCTATTGTTTAGTTTAGAGACGTCGCGGTCGATTACCAGTTTAAGGATATAGTGGTCCAATGTTAGTTTAAGGACATCTCGGTCCGAGGTTAAGGACATCATAGTCCATGGGCTTAAGGGCCCCACAGTCCGAGGTTAAGGACATCATAGTCCATGGGCTTAAGGACCCCACCGTCCAGTTTAAAGACGTCATAGTCTATGGAATGTATGGTTGTCGGGACCCGTCACCTCTCTGAAGACGTTGAAGGATTACAACGACAAATATCAGAGGAGTAAAGAGATGTACCCTTGAACCAATTTTGGTTGAGAGATCTATAGTCCAATTTAAGACTATATCAAAAGATTTGTGAGCATATGGGCTCAATTAATCTGAATTGAGGACTTATGGCTAATCTTGGGCTAAGTCCAGTCAAGTTATAATGTTTAATATTTATTTTGGGCTGTTGAGCATTCATTTAGGCTAGGCCTTTTTAACAATGCTAAGCATTAACTTGAATTCTAACAATATTTTGTCTTTTATTGAATGCTGAGCATTCATCATTGCTCTGGGGCTCATTAAAGAACAATTTATGTTCTATCAGCGCAGCACATAGTGCGCTTGGTGCTTTGCGCCAATCAAAGAGCGCAGTGCGCTTCTGCCAAGTAGCGCACATGTGAGGGACATGTGGCGCGCTTGGCACTTTGCGCCAGCCCATGAGCACGTTGTGCTGATTTGTGAGCGCGTTGTGCTATTAGTTCAGTGGCGCACACGTGAGTAACACGTGGTGCGCTTGGCGCTGAGCGCCAGTCCATGAGCGCAAAGCGCTATTTCAAGAGCGCAAAACACTAACTGTTAAGTGGCGCCTATACGAGGGACACGTGTCGCGCTTGGCGCTGAGCACCAGTCAATGAGCGTTGAGATGCTTCTTTTAAGTAGCGCACACGTGAGGAGCACGTGGCGCGCTTGGCACTGAGCGCCAGATAATGAGTGCGGTGCGCTTTGTTTGGAGTGCTAAGGCTCTGCAAAATTAAGAGCGCCAAGGCTCTGCAGCACTTTGCGCTAGATGTGGAGCGCTGAGGCTCTTCTTTTATGCAACTTAGATCGGTTTGCACCCTGAGAATTAAATTCTCTTTTTATAAGAGACTTTGTCTCAAGGTTTTAAGAACAATGTTCTTACTTTGTAGGAGATATTTCAATCTCTTATGTTGATAAAAGACTTTGCCTTTATGGATCTGTGATCCTTAAGAGAATTGAATTATTCTCCTCCCCCCCCTTTATAATGAGATGTTCATGATCTCTTTGAGAAAGACTTTAGTCTTATAGATCTATGATCTGTGAGAAGAATTATGTTCTTCTTTTTATTTTATAATGAGATCCTTTGATCTTTTTGTGAAAGACCTTGGTCTTTGTAGATCTATGATCTTTAAAGAAGTGAGTTCTTCTTTTCAATTATGAGATGATTTCATCTCTCTGTTCTTTTTTTTACCTTGAAGAAACTCTTCTTTTTTCTGAGAGCTTGGCTCTTCTTTCTGAGGTCTCTCAAAACTTATGGGGGGTTCCTCTCTATCCTTCTGTATCTATGAGACTTGAAGTCTGGGGGCCTTTTTATAGGACAAGCTGATCAGTTCAATCAGTTAAGGAAATCTTTTTTTCAATTGATTTGGGGATTTCCCCGTCGTTGGATCTTTGATCCAAGGGCTTCTGATTTACAGAAGGCAATCTTCTTGTTTGTAACAAGATTGAAAAATCTTTCCATACAAAATTTATTCTGTATTTTGGTGATTTTTAATCACCATTGGATCATTGATCCAACGGTGCTCTGATTTACAGAGCACAATTTTGTTGTTTGGAAAGATTTTGAGAAATCTTTCCTTAACAGAATTTAATTCTGATTAATTAATGATTTATCATTATTATTGGATCTCTGATCTTGGAAGTTTTATCGGAGCGCTATTCAGCCTGCCTTATTATATGGTACAGAATGCTGGGCTCTTAAGAAGCATCATACACAGAAGATGCACATAGCAGAGATGTGCATGCTTCGTTGGATGTGCGGTAACACTAGAAAAGATAAGGTGCGAAATGAGGATATTCGTGCAAAATTTGGTGTAGCACCTGTGGAGGAGAAGATGCAGGAAAACCGGATAAGATGGTTTGGTCATGTGCGACGCAGACCTATGGAAGCACTGGTTTGACGAATAGATACTCTCGATATGGGCAATGGCAAAAAGGCAAAAGGGAGACCGAAGAAAACATGGATGGAGGTGATAAACGATATGGTTGCCAAAGGACTCGATGAAAGTATATTGTTCGATAGGATGAGTGGAGGCGGAGGATTCATGTGCTGGACCCGGCATGATTCTCATGTTGGTTCATGTAGCCTACCCCATATGCTTGGGATAAAAGGCTCAGTCGTTGTTGTTGTTGTTGTATTGGATCTCTGATCTGACGGTGGGGAGCTTTTAGTTCCAGCGCTAGCGCACCCATGCTTTGCACGTGGTGCGCTACAGGGATTGTATACAGGGATCGATGTGATTTCACCTGTAGGGCAAAAAGTTTCATTTTATATATTTTTCTTTCTGCGATGCTCTATCATTTCAGCTTTTATATCGCGAAAGTCGCGATTGCCCAATCATTTCGGCTATTTATTTTATTTTTACTCGCTGCTTTTTATTGCGAGTTGCCCAATCATTTCAGCTATTTTTCATGCATATATTTGTACTTGCTAACTTTGTTGCAAGTTGCCCTATCATTTCAGCTATTTCATATGCATTTGCCTCGCTGTGAGTTTGGGATTTGATACCGATTTAGGCATCAGCATCACTGCAGCTGGGATATTACCAGGAGCAAATTATCATTTGCCTCCGTCGATGTCGAACAAAGGTGGCTTAGTAAACAGGGTTAGGATCCTGTCGACTAAGGCTTTTAACTTTACGAGCCGTAAGGGTCTCATAAAGGTATTTCTCCCTACAAGTCGTGAGGATCTCGTAGGCGCGTTTTCTCCTTAAGAATCGTGGGGATTCCTAAGTGTATGGTCTCTTGTAAGTCGTAAGGATCTTACAAAAGTGATTTCTCCTTATAAGTCGAGAGGACTTACAAGGGTTGTTCACCGTATAAACATATCCCTAGTCGCGGGTAGGACTTTGTTAGGGAAATGTTTATTCGCGCCCGTGGATTGTATACAAAGGGTCGATATCGAGACGCTTGTAGGGAAAAATCAGGATGTATGACTGCTTAAGAACAGGTTCAGATCCCTGTAGCTTAAGGCTTTTGAATCTTATGAGCCGTGAGGGTCTCAAAGGGGAATTCTCCTTACGAGTCGTGAAGATCTCATAAGTGTAATTTCTTCTTAGGAATCGTGGGGATTCCCAAGTGTGTTGCTCCTTTATGAGTTGTAAGGATCTCACGCAGGTGGTTTTTCCTTACAGGGTCGAGAGAACATTGCAAGTGTCTTTTAACGAGATTGCGCCCTTTCGGGTTTTCACAAAACTCGCCGGTAGCCCTGCTGTTTTTACTCACGGAGCCCTTTCGGGTTTTCATCCGTGCCCATTTTGCTTACGGACATATCGTTTTTTTTTCAGTCTTTGGATGCTGCGGTTCGTAGTAGTTTATCGACGTTTCGGTCAACAGCCAGTTTTAGGACATAGTGGTCCATCGTTAGTTTAAGGACGTTTCGGTCCGTTGTTAGTTTTAGGACATTTCGGTCCATTGTTAGTTTTAGGATATTTCAGTCCGTTGTTAGTTTAAGCACGTTTCGGTCCGTCGTTAGTTTTAGGACATTTCGGTCCGTTGTTAGTTTAAGGACGTTTCGGTCCGTCGTTAGTTTTAGAACATTTCGGTCCGTTGTTAGTTTAAGGACGTTTCGGTCCGTCGTTAGTTTTAGGACATTTCGGTCCGTCGTCCGGCTACTACTTATCGAGTTTGGGCTTAAGAAGATAGCGAGCGGACATAGGCGTCGTTATTTATCGTTGACTTAGGCCGTGGCTCGTCAGGCATAGTATTTTTTCAGGAATCGACCGTTTATTGGCTGGAAAGATCTTTCTCCAATGCATGTCCATAAGTAGATATGCTCCACCCTGGTAGACTTTATCTAGGATATACGGGCCTTCATAGTTCGGCTCGAATTTCCCCCGCTTGGCACAATTGGGGATCATAGGTCTTTTGACCACTAGCACGAGTTCGCCTTGGCGGAATGTTCTCAGCCTAGTCAATCTCTCATATGAGCATGCCGTCTTTGCTTTATAAGCCTCCAGATTTTGTTGCGCCATGAGCCGGGTTTCGTCGAGGGCATCAAGCTCCTCAAGCCAAAGGTGAGCATTTTCTTCGTCTGTTAGCTCGTAGTGAACCGCCACTCGTAGAGAGGGTAACTCTATCTCGAGGAGGAGTACCACTTCTGTGCCGAATACCAATACATACGGCGTTGTGTTTGTGGCCGTTTTGAACGTAGTTCGATACGCCCAGAGAGCTTCATGCAGTCTCTCGTGCCAGTCCTTCTTATTTCGAGACACCGACTTTTTCACGATCTTTGTCAAGGTCTTGTTGAAAGCCTCAGCTAGACCGTTAGATCGGGAATTATAGACTGAAGAGTATCTCCAGTCTATGTTATGCTGTTGTGCGAAGCGGCTGATCTTGTGGCTTCTGTAAACTGGCCCGTTATCGGAGATAATCCGTCGCAGAGTGCCGAACTGGTAAATGACGTGTGTCTTGAAGAAATGGAGAATATTCTCCGTCTTCACCTCCCTCAGCGGTACTGCTTCTGCCAATTTAGAGAAGTAATCAGTTGTCGCCAAAATGAATCGATGTCCTTTGGACGATGCTGGTTCGATGGGGCCGATTATGTCAGACCCCACATTTCAAACGGCCAGTTAGCCACCGTTGGATGTAATGGATTCGGATGCTGATGGATAAAATCCCCATGAATCTGGCATGAGTGGCATTGCTTCGCGTATTCGAGGCAGTCCTGGATCATCGTGGGCCAATAGTAACCCATCCTTTTGATCTTCAGCTTCATCTTCGGCCCGGCTTGGTGAGAGCCGCAGAGTCCATCGTGAGTTTCTTGGACGACTCTCCTTGCTTCTTCCGGTCCCAAGCATCTTAGCCACAGAGAATCAAATGATCTCTTATACAGAGTATTATTGACGAAGGCAAACGATAAGGCTCGTTTCATGAGCTGATGTCTTGAAGACGCATCTTCAAGTGTTCGGCGGTACTTGAAGTGGTCTATAAAGACTTCTCTCCGATCTATATTCTTTTCCTGGCCTTTTATTTGTATGGCCATTTGCTCGGTAGCTCCCTTTTCTTCAGACGACTCCGGAGATATTTCTGCCGGTGCAAGAACCCGACGACTTTGCACAACGATCCTCACGTCATCGAGGTTCTCGTCGGCCAATTCTTTAGCGAGCTTGGCTAACGCATCCGCCTTGCTATTTTCCGCACGCGGTATACTTTCCAGTATGCAGGAAGGAATTTGAGTCAACAGTTGCTGCACTCTCTCGCCGTACTTCACCAGCTCTGACATTTGATAGTCGTCGTTTACTTGGCTAACGATCAGCTGGGAGTCTCCGTATATGAGGAGATTCTCAATTCCCATGTCGACGGCGATCTCAAGACCTGCTATCAAAGCTTCGTATTCGGCTTCATTGTTCGTCCTCGGCTCTGTTAAAAAGAAGGCAAAGCGCATTATCCCTTCTTGTGGAGTCATGAAGATGAGGCCTACCCCAGATTTGATTATGGGGGTGCTTTGTTTGCGCTTCTTCATGGAAGATGCTCCATCGAAGTAGAGTTCCCACCGGGTATCATTCTCTCTTCTCTCCCCGTCGATCGTGTCAAACGCGTACTCATCGGGCAGTTCGCAGTTCAAAGGAGAATCGGCAGGTATCGGATGCTCAGCAAGGAAGTCGGCGATGGCCTGGCCCTTCACTGCCTTGAAGGGTCGATATATCACCGAGAATTCTATTAAGAGTAGGGCCCATTTAGCAAGCCATCCCGTTAATTTGGCTTTTGACATCAAGTATTTGAGAGGATACACCTTTGATATGAGGTGGACCTCGTATGCCAAAGCACAGTGTCTGAGTTTCGTTATCACGAAGATCAATGCCAGGCAATGCTTTTCGATGAGAGAATAATTGCTTTCTGCCCCCAGCAGAACTCGACTCAAATAGTAGAGAGCTCTCTCCTTCCCTTGGTCGTTCTCTTGTGCCCACAGCACGCCTAAGGAACCTTCGAGGGCTGTTGTATACAGGACGAGGGGTTTTTCTTTAACGGGGGCGGCCAGTACTGGCGGATTCTGCAAGTATTGCTTGATTTCGTCCATGTAAGTCCACGTTACCCGTCCCCGGTTCGTTGGGGTTGCGGAAATGGTGAAAAATGATTTTTCTTTGGTGGTAACATGAACTCAAAATACGGATCTTTGTTAAACAACTATCTAACAACCTAACTAGGAGTTTTACCTACTCGGTTAGGGGGTTATACCTTAACTTGAACTCCTTCTCTTCGACTCCTTGTGGTGGTCGGATGGTTCTCTCCTCGTCGTCTCCTTATGCCGAAGATGGATCCACCTGAAAGCTTCTACCTTTGGCTCCAACCTCAATCTTGAGAAAACTAGAACACTTGGTTTGCTAGACCTTGTATACTAGGATGAGTAGAGAAGTGTTTTGGGTTTTATCTCTATGGTTTTTGCTTCTCAACACATGAGACAATAGAACCATGAACTAGAGAGAGAGCAAGAGGAAGAGGGAGAGCTTGAGGATGAGAGAGAATGAGAATGATAGAATGAGCAAGACTTTTCTCACCCTTACTCTCATAATCCAAAATAATCATAACAAATAATAATAATTGAGTATTATTTGATGGTTGTTATCATATCAAATGGCAATATCATTTCATGCATTAAATGCAATTTGTGAACAAACAAGCAAGCAAAGGTCAATGCCAAGAAATGATAGCTATTGTCATGATGATGGTCAACAAGTCCAACCTAGTCAACCGGTCAACTAAGTCAACAAGTCAACAAAGTCAACCTTTCAACCCAACCATGGCACAATAATACTTAATTAATATTATCATTAATCATATTTCTTATTCTCATTAGGGTTTAGCAAAAGTCAACAGTCAACAACCCTAATGAGAATCCTCTGCCTCTGTCTCTCTGTCAACCGTGCATACACACCCGCATCCGCGTTCCGAGGAACATGAATACAAACGAGATAAAACCAATCCCAAAACGTACACTAGGATCTGGCTTAAACTAAAGCCCGGTAGTGATAACTGTCCGGACACTAAACGTGCACAAGTGCACGGATGTGACCGAACCCTGTCGCAAAACTATGCGACCTCTACTCTTTTGCCTAAAGGCGAATAGCTTTCTGTGTGGGACTCTAAAGACTTGACACTACGCTGGCAGTGGGTTTAACCACAGACCGCAAGCGGCACTAGCTGTGCGTAATGGCCCCCAGGTAGATGCCGATAAGAAGACGGACGAGGTGAAACCCATCTGAACTCCTACTGAGCCTGAATGTGACAGTCTCCGTACAGTCCGGTCTGTTCGTCTGAGAATATCGCATGGCGGGCCTAGGGGGCAGTAAATGTCAGTCCCCTAATAGCGGTACAAGTCGTGTCGGAGTGTAGCCCAGAACACCCTAAGATAACACTGGAAACCTACCAGTATATCTCGTTTGCCCTGGCCAGGGACTTTGTGTAATGGCTCTCCTAAACACAGCGCGATATCAACCCCCAATACCGGGAGAGACGAATCCTGTCTAACCGTCACTGCCTCCAAGTGCTTTGGGACTGCACCCAACTACTACCTGTTTGCACGACTCCTTTGAGCCGTAGTAGGGTAGTAATCAAAGTACAGTGGGAACACACTCAAGGCGAAGTGACAGTGTCAAGTCAGCGGACTAAGCTGTACTCATGTCACCTAGGAACTGATAACTGACGATAGGTATAGTACCAACCAACAGTTCCCGATGAGTCCTGTCCAGTGTACTCGTAACCTAACGAGCACCCACATACTATCTCAAGTACGACGTACTGACGGCTGTGGGACAGACCGTCTCCCATGGTGGGATGAGAAGCGCATACGCTAGTCTACTCCGGAGTATCGATGCCCTATCTCGATAGTCCTGTGACTAGGGACCTGCATAAGGATGTGCTTGTGGATTACCCAGCCCCCACGAGTGTGACTGCCATCACAACGCTGGTAATCAAGCAAAGATCCTAAGGGCTCCACTAATGTGTATAGGTGATATACTAAAAGAAACACATGTACACATTAAAGTAGAAACAAACCAAGTAGCATACTACTATTTTGAGCAAGATTGTCTATACAACTATGAATATCCCAAGCTTCCATTAAGTAATATACAAACTAGTATGATACAGTAATGGCCTCTAGGGCATATACACTAATAATCTCCCACTTGCACTAAGGCCATGTACTGGCGTATCGAAGACCTATCATCTCGATCAGCCGCTCGAACTGAGTCTGGGGTAAGGCCTTCATGAATGGATCAGCAGTGTTGTCTGCCGTAGCAACTCTCCGAACCTCGATCTCCTGGCGACCCACGATCTCCCTGATCAGGTGATACCGCCTCAAGATGTGTCTGGACTTCTGATGGTACCTGGGTTCCTTCGCTAAAGCTATAGCCCCGTTGTTGTCGCAATACAGAGGTATTGGATCAACAATGGACAGAACCACCTGAAGTTCTGTCAAGAACTTCCTTATCCAGACGGCTTCTTTTGCGGCATCTGCAGCAGCGATATATTCCGCTTCCATCGTCGAGTCAGCAACGATTTCCTGTTTGGAACTCTTCCAACACACCGCCCCTCCATTGAGGGTAAAGACATAACCCGACATGGACTTGGAATCATCCTTGTCACTCTGGAAGCTGGAGTCAGCAAAGGCCTCGATCTAGAGGTCTTTTCCGCCATACACCAAGAACATCTCCTTAGTCCTTCTCAGGTACTTGAGAATGTTCTTTACCGCTATCCAGTGCTTCTCCCCAGGGTTTGACTGATACCGGCTTAGCACACTCAGTGCATAAGCTACATCTGGTCTGGTACACAACATCGCATACATTATAGAGCCTACCGCAGAAGCGTAGGGTATAATAAACATGCGATCCCTTTCCAAATCAGTCTTGGGAGACATCTCTTTGGAGAGGGTGATCCCGTGACAAGCCGGTAGATTACCGGGCTTGGAATCTTCCATACTGAATCTTTTCAGTATGGTGTCGATGTACCTGGACTGTGAAAGTCCTAATATCCTCTTGGATCTGTCACGATAGATCCGGATCCCCAGAATGTAAGAGGCATCACCCAAGTCTTTCATGGAGAACCGGTGTGACAAGAACCCTTTGACAGATTGTAGCATAGGAATGTCATTTCCTATTAAGAGAATGTCATCCACGTATAAGACGAGGAATACGACAGTTCTTGCTACAAATCTACTATAGATGCATGGTTCATCTGGATTTTTGATAAAGCCAAATTCTTTGACCGTCTCATCAAAACAGATGTTCCAACTCCGCGATGCCTGCTTTAGTCCATAGATGGACTTAAGCAACTTTCGCACCTTTCTGCTGTTTCCACTCTGAATGAAACCTTCTGGCTGGTCCATATAGACACACTCCTCTAAATTTCCATTTAGAAAAGCGGTCTTTACGTCCATCTGCCAAATCTCATAATCGTAGAAGGCAGCAATGGCAAGAAGGATCCGAATGGATTTCAGCATAGCCACTGGAGAAAAGGTTTCATCATAGTCCAAACCAGGTCTTTGACGAAAACCCTTTGCAATAAATCTAGCCTTATATGTCTCAACCTGTCCATCTACACCAATCTTCCTTTTGAAGATCCACTTGCATCCTACGGGTTTTACCCCATTTGGAGCAACGTCCAACGTCCATACTTTGTTGGTGTACATGGACTCCATTTCGGTCCGCATTGCATCCAGCCATTTTACCGAGTCAACGCTCTGAATGGCCTGCTGGAAGCTAGTCGGCTCATCATAATCAATGATGCAATCTTCTCTATCCCCGTCTATGAGAAAACCGTAGTATCTCTCGGGCGGATGAGACTGCCTACTACTCCTGCGGAGCGGCATAGGAATGTCCTGTTCTTTTGAACCCTCTGGTTCTACTAAGCTTTCAGTAATAGTCTGTGGTTCTGGAATTTCTTCCAATTCTATTGCGCTCCCACTTATTTCCTTTTCTAAGAACTGGTGTTCCAGAAAGTGGGCATTACGAGAAACAAAGACCTTTTGTTTCTCTGTGAAATAGAAAAGATACCCCTTGGAGTTCTTTGGGTATCCCATAAACTTGCACAGTACTGAGCGTGCCTCGAGTTTGTCCGCATGCTGCTTTTTGACAAAAGCTAGACATCCCCAGATCTTCAGATATTGAAAATAGGGTTTCTTCCCACTCCATATCTCATATGGTGTGGTAGGCACAGTCTTAGTTGGAACTCGGTTCAAAAGGTATGCAGCTGATTCTAGCGCATATCCCCAGAATGATCGCGGCAACTCAGCGTTACTCATCATGGACCGTACAATATCCAATAGGGTTCGGTTCCGTCTCTCCGATACACCGTTATGTTGCGGAGTGTACGGAGGAGTAAGCTGAGAGAGAATTTCATTCTCTTTTAAGTAATCCAGGAACTCGGCACTTAAGTATTCACCACCTCGATCAGATCTCAGTGTCTTGATACTTTTGCCTGTTTGTTTTTCTACTTCATTCTTATATTCCTGGAATTTTCCAAAGGCTTCGGATTTATTTTTCATTAAGAAGACATATCCGTACCTTGAAAAGTCATCCGTAAAAGTAATGAAGTAAGAATAACCGCTTCGCGCATGCGTAGACATTGGACCGCACACGTCGCTGTGTACGAGTCCTAAGAGCTCACTCGCTCTTACTCCGTGTCCAGTGAACGGAGTCTTTGTCATCTTTCCTTTGAGACAGGATTGACAAGTTGCATATGATTGATATTCGAACGGATCCAAATATCCTTCTGTATGTAACTTCGTCAACCTTTTCTCATTGATGTGACCCAGTCTACAATGCCATAAGAAAGCCTGATTTGTTTCCGGAGACTTTCTTTTGTGTGTATTCTGGACATTGAAAATCTGTGGTTGGTTTAATACGTATATACCATTGCTTAATGTACCTGACCCAATCAAAACTTGATTAAGGTGAATGTTCACAACATTACTTACAAATGCAAATTCATAACCTTCTTTAGATAATAAAGATACAGATATGATATTACAGGTTGCATTGGGTACAAAATAACAATCACGCAAAACCAAAACATGTCCATCTGACATTCCCAGGTGATAGTCCCCCACGAACTCAGCATCCATGCCAGCTCCGTTGGCAACTCTGAGGGTCATATCACCTGCCTTCAAAACCCTACGCCTTCTCAGTGCCTGTAAAGAATTACAGATATGAGATCCTGATCCGGTATCCAATACCCAGGATGTAGAGTTTATTGATAGACAGTTTTCAATAACATATACACCTGAAGCTGAAGCCGCAACTTGCTTCAGATCCTGGTTTCTGACCTTCCAAGCCCTGCAATCCTTTTTCCAGTGTCCACTCTTGTGATAGTAAAAGAATTCTTCCTTTCCCACAAGCTTTCCCGCTACCTTTGTTGCCTTTGTCTTTCCCTTCGTATCCACTTTACTAACACCACCCCTTGGTTTGGCAGGGGCTTTCTTCTTCTTTCCCTTGGCTTTCGCCTTGGACCTAGAAGAGGAAGATCCTCCTACAAACAAAGTGGATGTTTCCCTACCTTTCTGTAGGGTGCCCTCTGCACTCCTCAGCATGTTGAGGAGTTCTGAAAGTTCAACTTCTTTTTCTTGCAAGTTGAAGTTCAGGATAAACTGGACGTAAGTGGAAGGAAGGGACTGGAGAATCAAGTCCGTGTAGAGCTCGTTCTCTAACGTGGTCCCAAGGTCCGCGAGCTCCTCAATGAAGCCAATCATCTTAAGCACGTGTTCCGCTACCGATGATCCGACGGCCAATCTCGCCGAAAACAGCTTTTTCGAGACTTCGTATCTGGCGATACGGGATTGCTCTCCATACAGTTCTTTTGTATGGAGAAATATGGATTCAAGGTCCATATTCTCGTGCCTCCTCTGATGTTCATTGTCCATAGAGGCAAGCACGAGGCACTTGGCCTTCGCGCAGTCGATTTCCCAGGTCTTACGGATTTCCTTATCCGCGACACTGGTTTTGGGACCTGGGACAGGGGGAGCTTTGGTAGTAAGGAGATACCCCAACTTGTCATAAGTGATTGCCATTTTGACATCCTGAGCCAATCTTTGTAGTTTGGCCCTGCCAGTATGTTTTTATCTAGTAGTAACTTAAGTCCAGTCATGATGTTTGGTCGCTGCAATTAGGAGAGAGAGAAGAAACACTTTAGCATGATGCTCTTGCAAGTTTAGAGTGGTTTTTAGTTTGTCTAAACAGGATGGCTCCCACTGTCTCTCGAATCCCTCCTCAAACCAAAAAGGAAGAATTAGTCGGGATCAATCTCACCGTACAATACTTACTTAACCGTTCAGCCAGGCCAGTGTTGGTATTTCGAGGGAGGTTTTCCAACGCTTTCGCGAAGTTCCTTAATTAAATAACCTCTTTTCCCTGTGGGCGTAGCCCCGCTAACACCTTTCTAGACACCTACTTGGTTTATAGCATTGATCGTTAAGTGAGAAAGTTCCGGAGGAGTAGCATATACTCACAGTAGGATCAGGATCCAAATATCATCGCGTGACAAAACTGAAGGAATCCTACCAGAATCATCACACTCCAAATGGTATGCAGCGCTAGCAAGTTTCAGTTTCTTTTGAAACTCCCGATGTAGATTTTTGCCCCATGCTCTTATGGCCTTGGCGTGAGGTCAAAATGTCATAAGTCGCATGTCAAGTTCTACCCATCATTATCCAGGTTAATTTGAACCTACCCGTACCTACTCTTGACGTAAGCCAAAATGGCAGTACGACTGTCTCAAACCAACGCATTCTATCTATGCAACAGATAAATATCCGGCAGCTACCAATCACTATGCCTTGGCGTGAGGTCAAACTACATAGCTTGAATACTACCGAATATTTAACTGAAATGATGGAGGGCTACGAATGGTTTTGGCAAAACCGTGAACGTAGTGAACTTGATATAATCGATGAAACGAGATAGCTTTTAAAAGGAGTGGCTTAAGCTCCGCGTTTAAAAGTTGTTTTTGAAAAGAAAGTGGTTTTGAAAGTATTCCAACGACTTTTACTTGGTTTATTTTCTTGCATTAATTTAATGCGTCCCATCATTTAATCCTACCATTGCAGAAAACAACAAAAATATGACGTACGCTTATGCCATCCGTATTCGCCACGGGGCCCCGTCATTACCCGTTAGGTTACTTAACTAACGACAGAGCGGGGGCTGGACTAGCGCGGATGCAAAACATAAGCAACGCCTAAATAGATATCATATATAGATATATACATACGTCACATGCAATGATAGCCATTCCAGATCACAGATGAACACATTAGATATACTAGGAATCCGCATTCCGTACGAGCCTGTAACGAAGAGCGGATTACACGGTCGCGATGAATAGCCAAGACCCCACCCTAGACCCCTACGGGTGCGGCAAACTACCCGCCAAGTACCCGAAGCGAAGCAACCTCCCTCAACACCGTGAGTAGGCCACTCGGCACTTCGAGGTACCCGGTAGTTTGTGCACCCCACCTTGGGTCTATCCTAGGAGCAAAAACAGTAAAAGAAATTATACAATGACGGCTACAACCCCATCCCGGTTGTGCGGCCATATAAATAATATTACATCAATTACAAATTACATGAATTGAAAGAAAAAGAAAACTCTCATCTCACAACCCCCCGGCTATTCATCCGCGACAATCCAATGAATTCATATACACATACCATCAACATTACAGATCACAGATATGTATAACCCCTACTAATCGACGTATAGCGATTAGCAGACGTTCAATACATATATCACATCACAGATATAAACCCGTTAGCTAAAGTCTTTAGATGTTCGATCAAAATACGGATTTTTAAACCCCAAAAACAAATTTTGCTTTCTGGAAAATCTGGGCAGAAAAATCATAATCCAAAAATCCCAAAATACCCCTATAAGAACACTGCAGGAAAAATTGCCCACGGCCGAGTCAACTCGGCCGCGGATCCGCGGCGGGAGCATGCTCCTGCCACGGTTCTGCGGCGCTTTGACCGAGTCGCTGGACCATTTTTCTTGGGTGTGCTTTAAAAACTCTGAGCCGATTTTTGGTGTATGATTTATTAATTTTTGAACAGAAAACAAAATCGGCAGAAAGTTGATATTTCGGGCGTATTTTGTGATTTTTTCTCCGATCGAACTTCTAGTTACTTTGCTAACATGTTAGATAGTGTTTAACTAGGCTCTGATACCACTGTAAGTCTACGTTACCCGTCCCCAGTTCTTTGGGGTTGCGGAAATGGTGAAAAACGATTTTTTTTTGTGGTAACATGGACTCAAAATACGGATCTTTGTTAAACAACTATCTAACAACCTAACTAGGAGTTTTACCTACTCGGTTAGGGGGTTATACCTTAACTTGAACTCCTTCTCTTCGACTCTTTATGGTGGTCGGATGGTTCTCTCCTCGTCGTCTCCTTGTGCCAAAGATGGATCCACCTGAAAGCTTCTACCTTTGGCTACAACCTCAATCTTGAGGAAACTAGAACACTTGGTTTGCTAGACCTTGTATACTAGGATGAGTAGAGAAGTGCTTTGGGTTTTATCTCTATGGTTCTTGCTTCTCAACACATGAGACAATAGAACCATGAACTAGAGAGAGAGCAAGAGGAAGAGGGAGAGCTTGAGGATGAGAGAGAATGAGAATGATAGAATGAGCAAGACTTTTCTCACCCTTGCTCTCATAATCCAAAATAATCATAACAAATAATAATAATTGAGTATTATTTGATGGTTGTTATCATATCAAATGGCAATATCATTTCATGCATTAAATGCAATTTGTGAACAAACAAGCAAGCAAAGGTCAATGCCAAGAAATGATAGCCATTGTCATGATGATGGTCAACAAGTCCAACCTAGTCAACCGGTCAACTAAGTCAACAAAGTCAACCTTTCAACCCAACCATGGCACAATAATTCTTAATTAATATTATCTTAATCATATTTCTTATTCTCATTAGGGTTTAGCAAAAGTCAACAGTCAACAACCCTAATGAGAATCCTATGCCTCTGTCTCTCTGTCAACCGTGCATACACACCCGCATCCGCGTTCCGAGGAACACGAATACAAATGAGATAAAACCAATCCCAAAACGTACACTAGGATCTGGTTTAAACCAAAGCCTGCTAGTGATAACTGCCCGGACACTAAACGTGCACAAGTGCACGGATGTGACCGAACCCTGTCGCAAAACTATGCGACCTCTACTCTTTTGCCTAAAGGCGAATAGCTTTCTGTGTGGGACTCTAAATACTCGACACTATGCTGGCAGTGGGTTTAACCACAGACCACAAGCGGCACTAGCTGTGCGTAACGGCCCCTAGGTAGATGCCGATAAGAAGACGGACGAGGTGAAACCCATCTGAACTCCTACTGAGCCTGAATGTGACAGTCTCCATACAATCCGGTCTGTTCGTCTGAGAATATCTCATGGCGGGCCTAAGGGGCGGTAAATGTCAGTCCCCTAATAGCGGTACAAGTCGTGTCGGAGTGTAGCCCAGAACACCCTGAGATAACACTGGAAACCTACCAGTATATCTCGTTTGCCCTGGCCAGGGACTTTGTGTAATGGCTCTCCTAGACACAGCGCGATATCAACCCCCAATACCGGGAGAGACGAATCATGTCTAACCGTCACTGCCTCCAAGTGCTTTGGGACTGCACCCAACTACTACCTATTTGCACGACTCCTTTGAGCCATGGTAGGGTAGTAATCAAAGTACAGTGGGAACACACTCGAGACGAAGTGACAGTGTCAAGTCAGCGGACTAAGCTGTACTCATGTCACCTGGGAACTGATAACTGACGATAGGTATAGTACCAACCAACAGTTCCTGACGAGTCCTGTCCAGTGTACTCATAACCTAACGAGCACACGCATACTATCTCAAGTACGACGTACTGACGGCTGTGGGACAGACCGTCTCCCATGCTGGGATGAGAAGCGCATAGGCTAGTCTACTCCGGAGTATCGATGCCCTGTCTCAATAGTCCTGCGACTAGGGACCTGCATAAGG
The DNA here is from genome assembly GCA_030015575.1 of Agapanthus africanus. Taxonomy (NCBI): domain Eukaryota; kingdom Viridiplantae; phylum Streptophyta; class Magnoliopsida; order Asparagales; family Amaryllidaceae; genus Agapanthus; species Agapanthus africanus. The sequence goes on along the minus strand of CM057339.1, from coordinate 77,778,984 downwards.
ATGTGCTTGTGGATTACCCAGCCCCCACGAGTGTGACTGCCATCACAACGCTGGTAATCAAGCACAGTTCCTAAGGGCTCCACTAATGTGTATAGGTGATATACTAAAAGAAACACATGTACACATTAAAGTAGAAACAAACCAAGTAGCATACTACTATTTTGAGCAAGATTGTCTATACAACTGTGAATATCCCAAGCTTCCATTAAGTAATATACAAACTAGTATGATACAGTAATGGCCTCTAGGGCATATACACTAACAGTCCGGTGTGTTTTGGCATTTGCGATCCCAGACGAACGGGGTTCCCTTTTTCATTAGGTGACTGTAAGGACGGCACTTGCCTGAGAGATTGGCTATGAATCGCCGGATATACGCGAGCTTTCCTTGGAGAGACTGTAATTGCTTGAGAGTCCTTGGCGGAGGCATTTCCATGATCGCCTTGATCTTCGACGGGTCTATCTCGATGCCTCGGTGTCGGACAACAAATCCTAGGAACTTGCCCGAGGAAACTCCGAACGCGCATTTGAGAGGGTTCATCTTCAAATTGTATTTCTGAAGGCACTGAAACACGATCTTCAGATGTTCTAAATGTTCCTTGTATGATTTGCTTTTAACTACAAGGTCGTTGATATAGCATTCGACGATTTCATGTATGAGGTAATCGAAGATTTTCATCATGGCCCTCTGATCGGTGGCACCGGCGTTCTTTAGACCGAAAGGCATCACCTTGTAGCAGAATATTCCCAGAGGGGTCCGGAAAGCGGTATGCTTCTGGTCTTCGGGATACATTTTTATCTGATTGTATCCTGATGAGCCATTCATGAAGGAGAAAATTTCGTGAGTGGACGTATTATCTATCATCAGCTCGGTGACAGGTACTGGAAAGTCGTCCTTCGGGCAAGCTTTGTTGAGATCCCGAAAGTCCACGCAGATGCGCACCGTCCCGTTTTTCTTCATTACTGGGACAATGTTGGCGATCCAATCAGGCTATTGAACCTCTTGGATGAAGCCGAAGTCGATTAGCTTCTTGACCTCGGCGTTGATGCTCATCTCAAGCTCGAGCTGCATTCTTCTCGGTGCTTGTTTGATCGGCTTGACGTCCGGAGATATTGCCAATTTGTGGACGGCTATTTCTGGATCCAATCCGGGCATCTCGAAATAGTTCCATGCGAAACAGTCTTTATACTGCATAAGCACGTCTTTTATCGTAGCCACCCTTTCTTCAGACAATAGCTCACTGACGAATGTCGGCCGCGGGTCACTTGCCGTCCCCAAGTCAATTTTCTTGAAATTATCTGCAGTAGTATGTATCCCGTTTTCCAGCTCTTTTGGCGTCGGTGGAAATTCTGAGATCAGCTCGTTATCATTGTTTTCGAAGCACCAGGGGAGGTCATCCATATTCTCGGGTTCTTCTTCTGACAGCGTTATCATATAACAGGTACGAGATCACTTCCAAGACCGATGTTGATCTGGTTCTACTTCTGCATGCGCGGATTTTGGTTCATGCCTCTGCGGCGGAGTTACCCTCCAGCTGCTGATACTAGTCTTCTACCCAGTCTTTGAATGTGAAGCAGTCTTCGAAAAGATGTCCTATTGCCCGATGATAGGAGCAATAGTCCGGGTGAGAGACTTCGCCCGCTTGCTCGGGGTGCTTGGACTCCGAGAGGGTAATCATTTGATATTTTATGGCAAGATCAAGTATCTTCCTTGTCTTGTCTTAGGAAAAAGAATACGCTCGACCCATCTTCTTTACAAGGGACGAATCTTGGCTGCTCGATTCTTGATCGTGTGGCTTCTTAGTCCCGCTTCATCGCTGTCGAACGCTTTTTCCGTTCTTGGGTTTATTTCTGCCCCTGCGTCGGGTCTTTTGTATGCAGGGCTGGCGACGAAGAGCATTGTCATTCTCTGCGGCTTGCTGAAGGATGTGTTGCGTCCAGGCTTTCTCATAAATAGACATTTCGCGATTATCGTCGTCTCGCGATTATGGTCGTCTCGAACCTTTTGACCCACTTCCCTTATAAGCTTGTCCATTTGTTCTTCGAACAACGGGCTTGGCATTTTCATGGCGGGAGCTCGTTCTGGTTCAGGGTTAGCATCTTCCCACAGAGCATCTCCTTCTTCATCGAAGTCATGTATGACGTAGCAGCCGCGGAATCGCTCCCGTTTCTTGGATTGAACATACCCAAGCCCGATCGTTTCCATTCTCCTGTTGGGCAACTTTCGTTGAGTTCCGGGGACGCTCTAGATCCTGTTATAGAACTGGGCTTGTCGAGCAGTCTGTTTGAAGGGTACGCCTTGGCGCCTCAACGGTCTTTTGAATCCGTCTGTGTAGTATCTGGGAAAACGGATGGGCTGAAGTCGGTCAAGTGTCAGGTCGGCACCATGCCAGACTTCTTTCTCCACTCTGGTTTCCGTTGATCGATAAAAGAGAATTGCCTTTTCATCATTTCACCTGGGAGGGACGTAGAATGTCCGCAGCTCCTGCACATTATAGGTATCAAGTGCGTCGAGCTCCTTGTAATGCTCTTGCAGCACCATGGCAATTTGCAAACTCATATCATCGCCAGCGAAGGCTTGTATCGATGGTCGTACAGAAAATACGGCATTGACTTCATCTTCCAAGTCGCTGCCGAAGATCAACGTAGGGGTGGATGGTCCCGGCTTGGTGTATTAGGGCAGCCCGGAATAGACTATCTCTTCGTCCTCCTCGGTATCGCTCCCGAAGACCGGAATTGTGGTGATAGTTTTGTTCTCGTTCTCCGGTTTGCGACATCTTTCCGTGTCTTCGAAATCTGACAGGAAGTACTTGGCATCCTCATATTTGCGGACTTCGTTCATGGAGAATGGGTTTAGTTCCCCTATCACAGTGAACTCGAGACCATCTTTGAAGTACTTCATACACTGATGTTGTGTAGAAAGGATAATGTTGTACTCGTGTAACCAAGGCCGACCGAGCAAAGCGTTGTAGCAGGTCTTGACGTCAATGACATGAAATTTAATATCCGTGACCAGCAGCCCAAAGAGCAACGTCAGTATCACAGACCCGAGCGTCCGTGATGACTGGGAGTCAAACCCTAAGATGGTGATTTTATCACGAGCGAGATGTTGAACGCTCATACAGATTTCTTTCAACACTCTTACATTGAGGAGGTTAACGGAGGATCCATTGTCAACCAGGATTTTGCCTATCTTGATATCATGACAGTGTCCGGAGACATAAAGGGGATGGTTATACTCGCATGTCCTGAGGAGGAGATCTTCATCGCCGAAGGTGATATCGCCTGTGTGCACTTCTTCCAACTCGTCCTTCATCTTTTCTTCGGCGAGAAAAGCTTGGAATTGTTCAGGCTCTTGTAACGCCTTGATCAGCGAATCTCTCGCCTCTTTGGATAGCAGAAGGGCATCGAGAATGCTGAGCTGCAAGGGTATCTTTCTCAGGTGTGCCAGAACGTTGTAATCCATCTTACTTTTCTTGGGCGGGTCCCTGGCTGCCAGCTCTTCGATGACTCGATCATCAAGGGCGATATCTTCAGGGATCTTTTCTTTCCCCTTATCCTTTTTATTCGATCCCTTGTTTGCAGGTCCGAGATTCTTTTCAGGTAATGTACGATTGCGCAGCTGAATGTTCTCGCAACTATTCGGTCCTTCCTCTTTTCCCGATGTGGATTCTTTGAAGAGAGGGCCAAGAACTACTTCTTCATCAGAATCGCTCCCAAAGGTGAGAACTTGCGATCCCCCATTGTCGACCATGTGACGGTTGTCGGTCGTTCTTTTATGCTCATCAGTCGTATTTCTTTACTTCCGACGAGTTCTGCGTTTCATCCGCTTGAAATGTTGTCGGTGAGCGACATATCCCTACCACCAGTTTTTAAAGGCATTGCACTCTTTGGTGGGGAGCGCAATCTTTTGATGATATAAGCAGTAGCTAGGATGTATATCCGCTCCGTCAAGAGTGTTTTATTTGGAGGGTGGCAGCTTCATTCCCATCGCTATGGCTTTGGCAAACCTTTTCCTTGTCTTGAACCTGCTTTTATTTGTGGCAGGTGTACTTTGATCTGGTGGGAGTGTTTCGACCCTTTCTTCCAGTCGCCGGCGTTTGGCCTTTTCAAATATGGCCATCTCGCGCTCTCGATCAGCTTTGCTTTTAAGAAGAGCTTCGTTTAGGAACGCATCAATCATTTCATCTGACGGTCCTAGAAGTTCATGTTCCCTGATTAAAAATCAGGAACTACCTCAATGAGGTATCACGTGCTCACACGTGACCAATGGTCACGTGTTGACACGTGATGGTTAAAACAGAAATGAAAACAAGCGGCTGAGGAAATGACTTAATTGGGGGTCACGTGCCCACACGTAACCAGGGGTCACGTGCCAGCACATGACAGGCTTTGAAATCCTTACAGTTTAATAGAATTAAATTCTAAATTCCTCTAAATCTTTCCAAATGGAAAAGGGTATAGGGAACCGTTGGATTAAAAATCCAGGGGTGATTAAAAATCACCAATTTATGGAAAAATCTTAGACAAGGAAAGATTTCCCTAAATCTCACCGAAAATAACAAACAGAATATCTTTGGATTGAAAATCCAACGGTGAATAAAATTCACTGAATGATCTAAAGAATCATATTAATTATAAAAACAAACAAAATCTTTCAATGAAAGATTTACTAAACAAATTGATTCTTTTCATTCTCCTATAAATAGGAGCCAAGAAGAGAAGAAAGATATAGAATCTTGAAATTTCAGAGAGAAAAGAAAGGAGAATTTAACTCTCAACAAAGAAAACCCTAGGTGAGAAAAGAAAGGGGATCAAAACTTCAAACAGAGAATTTAATTCTCAAAATCTAAGAGTTTAACTCTTCTGCAAAAAAGAACTTAGTTCTTTCTCTAGTTGAAGATCTGCAGAAGCAAATCTTCCCATAGGTTGAGAATTTAATTCTCATCGGGTTGAGATTTTGCCATGCAGATCCAAGACTTAGAAGGAGAATTGAGTTCAGAGAATTTAATTCTCCCAAATTTATAGGAATTTAATTCCTCCAAGATAAATTAGGGTTTAAACCCTGTCTGAGAATTTAATTCTCCTAAAACTATAGGAATTTAATTCCTTCAAGATGGACAAAACTAGGGTTTAACCCTAATTGAGAATTTAATTCTCTCAGATTTACAGGAATTTAATTCCTCCTAAAATGAAATTAGGGTTTCACCCTTACACAAGAATTTAATTCTTTTACATATATGGGAATTTAATTCCTCTAAAGAAAATTAGGGTTTAACCCTAAATAAGAATTTAATTCTTTCAAATAGGAATTTAATTCCTCTAAAACATAACTAGGGTTTAACCCTAATGAGAATTTAATTCTTAAAAAAACAAAGAGCGTTGAAAGATCTCCATGCATGCAAAAGACTAAGGTCACGTGTCCCCACGTGACCCCTGAAAAGATCCCCAAAAATGAGAAGAAATAAGCTTTGAGGCAATGCCTCACGTGCTCCCACGTGACCTACAAAACACAGAAAGAAAAAGCAAAGAAAATATGAGTTTTGGGTGCTCTCACGTGTCCCCACGTGACCCCTTAGCAAGTTCTTTAATGATCAGTGCATAAATCTCCATCACGTGTCAACACGTGATGCTCAAAAGATGAAAAAGTGTTTAACACTTATTTGCAAAGCAAAGTAAAAGGAATCTGGTCCCACCTCTGGATGTCCTCACGTGGCCCCATGTGACCCATTCCTATTTAGTGTTTAACACTAATTTAAAGGATTTATTCCCAGTGTTTAACACTGGTGTTTTCTAGTGTGTAACACTAATTTGACAACTTCAATTCCAATGTTTAACACTAAATTGGGGATTATATTTTCAGTGTTTAACACTGATTGTCTTTTAGTATTTAACACTAATTTGAGAGTTCTATCTCTAGTGTTTAACACTGTTGTTCTCTAGTGTTTAACACTACTTTTAGCCAAACCGGGTAATTCTCCAGAGGTAAAAGTCTCCCCTTCAACTGAATCTCAAAATTGAGCAAAATTCAGAGCTATAATGTCCACTGCTCAATCAAAGATAAAAAAAAATGTTACCAAAGCCCTCAAACTCTTGTTTAGCATTACTAAATAATATGGGCTGAAACCAGACAAATGTCTAATGGTCCAACAAAATGGCCAATATTTCAAACTTAATTGGACTTAGCCCAGATTGGCCATAAGTCCCCAATTCAGACTCAACTGAACCAATGTGCTCATAATATAATTAATTGATCTTAGCTCCAAATTGGACTACAGATCATTTAATCTACCTTGGTTCAAGGATACATCTCTTCACTCCTTTGATATTTGTCATTGTAATTCCTCAACATCTTCAAAGAGGTGACGGGTCCCGACAACCACACATTACACGGACTGTGGGGTCCTTAAACCCATGGACTATGATGTCCTTAACCTCGACCATGATGTTTTTAAACTAACATTGGACTGTGGGGTCCTTAAACCCATGGACTATGATGTCCTTAACCTCGACCGTGATGTCTTAAAACTAACATTGGATTATGGGGTCCTTAAACCCATGGACTATGATGTCCTTAACCTTGATCGTGATGTCTTAAAACTAACATTGGACTGTGGGGTCCTTAAATCTATGGACTATGATGCCCTTAACCTCGACCGAGATGTCTTTAAACTAACAATAGATCGAGATGTCCTTAAACTAACATTGGACCGTAATGTCCTTAAACTAATTGACCGCAATGTCACTAAACTAAACAATAGAGCCCAAATGCTCTCTTGTCGGATCTAAACGATCCCGTTAAGTTGATCTTAGTCTAAAATGAGACTAACGTATCCTTAACAAACGTTTAAGTTGATCTTAGTCTCAAATAAGGCTAACGTATCCTTAAACCCCAAACCCCCAAACCCAAATCTAAGAAAGATACGGATTTGGACTAGTCCACACCCTACGAGCGACAACATAAATTAGTCTCCGTATACAATCCAAGGGCAACCAAACACAAAATAAACACCCACGACACGAAGTGACCATCTGGAGAAGGAGAAAGTTGTTACCGCGATGCGGTAGCGTAATTAACTACAGGGGTTTGCGCCTGCTGGGAAGAGCGTCCCCACAATCAAAAAACCCTCAAACGGGGGGGAATCTGACGAAGTCTGCTACATCGGTCGCATCCGTTTAAACCTTCGATACATGGTGCCATAAATCAACTTGGCATCTTCAGAGAAGTGGACGGATAGCACCAATTAGCATCTGCCCCGAATTTCAGGCAAGACGTTCATCGCGTCTTTCGACGGGGAACAGATTCTGGCACGCCCGGTGGGACTTTTTCCTCTTTCCACTCCACACTTCGTGTGTCGTGTTCGCGAACGAATCGCGATTTGCTAATGGTTGCCCTTGGGTTTCGAGATACTAAGATTTGGCATTTTGCTTGGTGCAGAAAGTGAAGGATCAATGGCGTCCACTTGTGCAAAATGTTCCTACTGCAATTGCAACCCATGCTTCGCCTCATCCGGAAGCATAGCTTACAGACCTCAAGCGGCCTCGCAGTTCACGATGCCGGTAGAACAGGTCACTCAGGCCACCACTGGATTGTTTTTTGGGACCATGCTCCCACCGATGAGTTTCAGCGCCCCTGTGCCAACACCAGAAGCTTCCAAGAAGTCGGTCTTTGATCGGCTTACAACTACTGCGGCCCATCTCAACGGGTCGTCCAGCTCCAGCGCCTCGGTCTTCAACAGATTGGGCCAAAGTTCATGCGGGCCAACGATGAAGCCTGCGATTCAAGAGAAGGTTATTCCGAAAAGAGTAACTAACCCTGCCCCCGAAGTCGTCAAGGCGGCTTCGCCTGCCAAAGGGTCGGTCTTTACAAGACTGACTGTTCTAGCTCCCAACCCGGCTCTCGTTCCTGCTCAAAGGTCTGTCTTTGACAGATTGGATGCCACTACTCAAAAGACGTCAGTCTTCAAGAGGCTGGCACCGACGGCGCCTCACCTGAACAGGGGGCAAGACAAAGACATCCCCCTCGCCGAACCAACCCCAACAGCTCGACACGCTCGACATCGCCACTGGCGCCGAATAAGGAAGGCTGGGGGCAACTCCCCCTCTGGGCTAACTCCACCAGCTCTGACGGTGGAAGTTAATGCTGCTGTTCCAACCGGAAACAGCTTTGAGCTGCTAAACAAGGTGCGTAGGAACTCGCCTACCGCCGTATTGAAAAGATCTCCTCCACCAGTGGAGACTGTCACAGAAATAAAGCCGGAGCAGTCCCCTCAGCGGCTGTCTTCCAAAGTTTACAAAATATGGCGACAAGTCCGAGAGTCGGTGGTTGATCAAGACTATCCCCGTCGGCAGAAGAAGCTGAAGGTCCGACAGGAAGAAAACCGTCCTGTTAAGCCACAGAAGGCGACGGCTACTCGGGTGCCCACTGCAACGGCCCCCTCAACTTTGACCGCCCACAAGAGGAGAAGGCCGGAGAAGATCCCCATGTCTGCGACAAATGTCAAGGGCACAAAGCCTAAATGCCCCAAGTCTGGGGGCATTGTGGTGCATACCGTCTATATGGCATCCGGAAAAGAGGATAGCCATTTCTCCATGGGTCACCGACCGCTCACCCGATCCATGACAAAATCCCAGGAACTGTAAGTCCACGTTGCCCACCCCGGTACTTGCGGGGAGGCGGAAAACGGAATAAAAATCGGATTTTTACTACTCTAGGCAACATGGACTAGACAAAGTCGGGATCTTTACTAAACAAAACTAACTAAAAGCTAACTAGAAATAAGCTACAAGGAAGAATGGTTATACCTAGGGCTTTATGTCCTTCTCTCCTTGCTCCTTGGAGTGTAAGAAAGAGATCGCCTTGTCGCCTTCAACCTTTGGCTTCAACCTTTGGCTAGAAGTAACTAGTCGAGTCGAAAAAGGATCCACCCGAAAGCCTCAACCTTTGGCTTCAACTTCAAGCTAGAAGTAACTAAGGTGCTAGAAGTGCTAATCCTAGAATCCTAGATGAGAGTAGAGATTATCTAGAAGAGGTTTTCTCTCAAGCTCAAGTGTTTCTCAACACATGAGAGGGGAGAGCTTGAGGAAGAGGAAGAGCAAGAGAGAGAAAGTATATGATAGAATTAGAGAATAATAAGCCATTCTCACATATATGTGTGAATTATAAAAAATAGATAATTAGCTAGATAATTGTCATGGTTAATCAAGACTTGACCATTATCATTTCACATTAAATGAAAATTGCAAGGATCAAAGAGCATCTTTTATATGGAATGATGATGGTCAACATGTCAACTAAGGTCAACAAGTCAAGTATGGTCAAAATGTCAACAACCCTAACCATGCACAATTATATATAGCTAATATCAATTAATTATAATACACACATAAGCATTAGGGTTAATAAAATAACAATGGTCATTAACCCTAATCAAAGTCCTCTTCCTCTGTCTCAATCAACTGTGCATACGCACCCGCATTCGTGATCCGAGGAACACGAATACAAAGAGATAAAACCAATCCCCAATCATATACTAGGATCTGGCTTAAACCAAAGCCCGCTAGTATAAGCTGTCCGGACAGCAAACGTGCACAAGTGCGCAGATGTGAACGAACCCTGTCCTAAACCATGCGACCTCTACTCATTTTGCCTAAAGGCGAATAGCTCTCTGTGTGGGACTCTAAAGACTCGACACTACGCTGGCAGTGGGTTTAACCACAGACCGCAAGCGACACTAGCTGTACGTAACGGTCTCCAGGTAGATGCCGATAAGAAGACTGACGAGGTGACCCCATCTGAACTCCTACTGAGCCTGTATGTGACAGTCTCCGTACAGTCCGGTCTGTTCGTCTGATACATCGCATGGCGGGCCTAGGGGGCGGTGAATGTCAGTCCCCTAATAGCGGTACAAGTCGTGTCGGAGTGTAGCCCAGAACACCCTGAGATAACACTGGAAACCTACCAGTATATCTCGCTTGCCCTGGCCAGGGACTACTCGTGTAATGGCTCTCCTGGACACAGCGCGATGTCAACCCCCAATACCGGGAGAGACGAATCATGTCTAACCGTCACTGCCTCCAAGTGCTTCGGGACTGCACCCAAAAACTACCTGTTTGCACGACTCCTTTGAGCCGTGGTAGGGTAGTAATCAAAATGCAGTGGGAACACACTCGAGGCGAAGTGACAGTGTCAAGTCAGCGGACTAAGCTGTACTCATGTCACCTGGGAACTGATAACTGACGATAGGTATAATACCAACCAACAGTTCCCGACGAGTCCTGTCCAGTGTACTCGTAACCTAACGAGCACCCGCATACTATCTCAAGTACGACGTACTGACGGCTGTGGAACAGACCGTCTCCCACGCTGGGATGAGAAGCGCATACGCTAGTCTACTCCGGAGTATCGATGCCCTGTCTCGATAGTCCAACGACTAGGGACCTGTATAAGGATGTGCTTATGGATTACCCAGCCCCCACGAGTGTGAGCGCCATCACAACGCTGGTAATCAAGCAAAGATCCTAAGGGCTCTGCTAATATGTATATAAGCGATATGCTAAAAGAAACGCATGCACATATTGAAGTAGAGACAAACCAAGTAGCATACTACCATTTCGAGCAAGATTGTATATACAACTGTGAATATCCCAAGCTTCCATCAAGTAATATACATACTAGTATGATACAGTAATGGCCTCTAGGGCATATACACTAACAGGAACAACAGCAGAAGCTCCAGGAGATGCTGACTACGATGGCCGCACTCACGGGACCGAAAATAAGCCCAGAGGCATCCTCGGAGCAACGCCATGAGCAGGAAACTGATGCCGAATTCCTTCGGAGAATGCTGGAGAGGAAGGACAAAGAGGCTGCAGAACAAGCGGCCAATATAAAGCAAATGGCCCTTTTATTCCAAGATATGGTGGGCATGATGATCCATCCGGATCCCCCAGCGGAAGATCCTCCAGTAATAATTGAAGATGACAGAGGGAAAACATCGAATCCTCTGCCGGCTCTGTCAACAGCCAAGGAGGAGACAATCTCCAAAGCTGCCCTGGATGACTATATTGCTCAACAAATAAGAGTTCATCAGGCAAATGAAACGGCTAGACAAATTGTTAAAACTGGGTGACCGTATCCAGGCTGGTATGATCAGATAAAGTACCCGCCGGGCTACACGATCCCTAAATTCCATGTGTACAAGGGGACAGGCAATCCCCATCAACATGTCGCTCAGTTCAGAGCTCTCTGTGGCAACACCGGGGGGTGATGATAAGCTTTTGCTCCGCCAATTCGTCGGCAGCTTGTCGGAAACGGTATTTGAGTGGTACTCCGAACTTCCAAACGACTCCGTCAAAACTTTCGCAGAAATGGAGTTATTGTTCACCCAGCGATTCGCGAGTGCTAGTGAACGCACCCCGATAATGGCATTGATCAATGCCAGGGTGAAGCCAGGCGAGACGTGGGTTCAGTACGCAATCCGATGGCGGAATCTATGGTCGAAATGAGAAAGGTGCATCGAAGAAGTACCAGCGGTGGGCATGTTCGTGGGCACCCTAGACCCTCATGAAACTATTTCACAGTTCATGATGTTCTTCAAACTGACCACATTCCAGGCTTTAATCAACAAGCTAGCCCATATGGATCAGATGGGTCATAGACCGTCTCCTCCGAAGCTGGAACTGCGGAATGAAAAGGGTAAAGGGAAGGCGAGCTTCGTTGCGAATACCCAACAACAGCCCAGTACCCCAAAGCTAGCAGATCAACTGGAAGAGAGACGGCGCTATTATAATGAGAAAATGAAGCGTCCTTACTCGTTCCCACGGGACAAAACGAAGAGACTCTTCGAGCTGGCAATGCGCAACCGGCTTATCATTCTGCCGAATCCAAAGCGGCCATTGCAACCCGGCGAAGCAAATAATCCCAATTATTGCCCTTACCACCAAACGATAAGCCATCCAATCAAAGATTGCTTTGTCTTTAAGGGATGGATCGAGGATCAGTACCAACAAGGCAAGTTTGCGTTGTCTGAAAAGTGGAAAGTAAGTCCACCACAACCGCACACTCCTAAGAAGATGGACACACCAGGGGCAACGTGCTCTTTTGTTGAAGAAGCTCCATGGGAGGTGGCTCTTTCGGCCAAAACCAAAAGGATGCTGAATGATCTCCAGACATGCCCGGCGATCAGGTGGAAGAATCTGTTGGAACCTGAGATCATCGAGGGGATGCTAAAGCCGTGCCCGACTCCAAAAATCGGTGGTGATAGCCAAAGCACATACACCCAGCCGCCAAACCTTCAAAAAAGAAAAAGAAATCCAAAAAGATCGTGAAGCCTGACGACAAGCACACGGACCTGCAGAAGCAGATTGATGTGCTGAAAGAATATAACCAGAAGGCGCGGACTCCAATCACGCTCCAAGAGTTCCTCGGCCATGTCCTTGAAGATGGAGATGATGGAGAAAACTCGTCGGATGGATCTGAGGATTACGTAGCAAGCTTCCATGTGATCTCTCATTCGTCGATAGGTGATGAAGAAGCTCCTTGCACCGAGAGACTGGGGGCAGGTCCTGAACCGGAACTTCCAGGGCCATCAGACGAAATGATCGACGCATTCCTAAACGAAGCTCTTTTAAAAAGTAAAGCTGATCGGGAGCGTGAGATAGCCATATTCGAAAAGCCCAAACGCCGGCGACCGGACGAAAGAGTCGAGACACTCCTGCCGAATCAAAGAACATCCGTCGCGAATAAAAACAAATTCAAGACGAGGAAAAGGTTTGCTAAAGCCATGTCAATGGGAATGAAGCTACCACCCTCCGAAGGAAACACTCTCGGTGAAGCAGAGATGCATCCTAGCTACTGCCTATATCATCGAAAGATGGCACACCCCCCATCGAAGAGTGCAACGCTTTTAAAAGATGGTGGCAGGGATATGTTGCTCAACGGCAACATTTTAAGCGAATGAAACGCAAAACCCGTCGGGAGCAGAGAAGTACGACCGAAGAGCATAAAAGAATTACCGGCAACTACCGCACGGTCAACGCCGGGGCATCGCAAGTTCTCACCTTCGGAAGTGACTCCGACGAAGAGATAACTCTTGGCCCTCTCTTCAAGGAATCTACCTCGGGGAAAAAGGAAGAACCAAAGACCTGTGAAAATATTCAGCTGCACAATCGTACACTTCCAGAAAAGAATCTCGGATCCACAAATAGAAAAGATAAGGGAAAGGAAAAGGTCTCCGAGGACATCACCCTGGATGACCAAATCATCAAAGAGCTGACAGCCAAGGACCCGCCGAAAAAAACTAAGGTGGACTACAACATTCTGGCGCACTTGAGGAAGTTACCCTCGCAGCTCAGCATTCTCGACGCCCTTCTGCTATCCAAAGAGGCGAGAGATTCATTGATCAAGGCGCTACAAGAGCCAGAGCAATTCCAAGCTTTCCTCGCCGAAGAAAAGATAAAGGATGAGCTGGAAGAAGTGCACACAGCCGATATCACCTTCGGCGATGAAGATCTCCTCCTCGGGACGTGTGAGCACAACCGTCCCCTTTATATCTCCGGATACTGTCACGATATCAAGATAGGCAAGATCCTGGTCGACAATGGGTCTTTCGTCAATCTCCTCAACGTACGAGTATTGAAGGAAATCTGCATGAGTGTTCAGCACCTCGCTCGTGATAAAATCACCATCTCCGGTTTCGACTCCCAGTCATCACGGACCCTCGGGTCTGCGATACTGACGTTACGCTTCGGACTACTTGTCACGGATATTAAATTTCACGTCATTGACGCCAAGACATGCTACAATGCTTTGCTCGGCCGGCCTTGGTTACACGGGTACAACATCATCCCTTCTATACAACATCAGTGCATGAAATACTCCAAGTATGGTCTCGAGTACACTGTAATAGTGGAGTTAAATCCATTCTCCGTAAACGAAGTCCAAAAATACGAAGATGCGAAATACTTTTTACCAGATTTCGAGGACACGGAGAGATGTCACAAGCCGAAGGACAAAGCTATCACCACTATTCCAGTCTTCGGGAGTGATACCGAGGATGAAGATGAGATAGTTTATTCAGGGCCGCCTCAACGCAACAACCCGAGACCGTCCGCCCCCATGTTGATCTTCGGCAGCGACTCAGAAGACGAGGTTAACACTATATTTTCCGCTCGTCCACCAATACAAGCCTTCGCTGGCAATAATCAGAGTCTGCAAATTATCATGGTTCCACGAAAGCATTACAAAGAGCTCGATGCGCTTGAAACTTATAGTGTGCAACAACTGTAGACATTCTACATACCTCCCAGGCGAAGAGATGAAAAGGCGATCCTCTTTTATCGATCCATGGAAACTAAAGTGGAGAAAGAGGTCTGGCATGGCGCAGATTCTACGCTCGACAGGCTCCAGCCATCCGTCTGCCTAGATATTACATAGAAGGCTTGAAGAAGCTATTGAAGGGCCAAGGGATACCCTTCAAACAGACCACTCGACAAGCTCGATTCTACAACAGGATTTGGGACGTCCCCGGGACTCAACGAAAGCTGCCCAATAAGAGAATGGAAACGGTTGGGCTCGGATATGTCCAATCCAGGAAACGGGAACGATTCCATGGTAGCTACGTCATATATGACTTCGATGAAGAAGAGGACGCCCTATTAAAAGATGCTGATCCTAAACCAAAACAAGGTCCGGTCATCAAAGCGCCGAGTCCGTCATTTGAAGAACGAATGGACATGCTAGTAAGGGAAGCGGGTCAAAAGATCCGAGATGGCCATTTATGAAAAAGCAACCCGTCATACAAAAGGCCCGATGCAGAGGCAAAAATAAGTCAAAGAGCGGAAAAACCGTTCGAGAGCGACAAAGCGGGACCAAGAAACCACGAGATCGGGAATCGAGCAATACAGATTCGTCTCTTATAAAGAAGATGAGTCGAGCATACTCTTTTCCTCAGAACAAAACACGGAAGATACTTGATCTCGCCATAAGACATCAAATGATTACTCTTCCGGAGTCCAAGCACCCCGAGCAAGTGGACGAGGTCTCTCACCCAGACTATTGCTTTTATCACCGAGCAGTAGGACATCCTCTCGAAGACTGCTTCACCTTCAAGAACTGGGTCGAAGACCAATATCAGCTCGGCAAGTTCGCTCTGTCCAGCAGTTGGAGGATAAATCCGCCACAGAAGCACGAACCAAAAGCCGCACATACAGCGAGAGTAGAACCAGATCAGCATCGGTCTTGGAAGCGAGCTCATACTTGTCATATGATAACGCTATCAAAAGAAGAGCCCGAGAATCTGGATGACCTCCCTTGGTGCTTCGAAAACAATGACGATGAGGTGATCTCGGAATTTCCACCAGCGCCAAAAGAGCTGGAAAATGGAATACATACTACTGCAGACGATCTCAAGAAAATTGATTTGGCGACGACAAGCGATCCGAGGCCAACATTCGTCAGTGAATTGCTGTCTGAAGAAAGGGTAGCTACACTAAAAGACGTGCTTATGCAGCATAAGGATTGTTTTGCATGGAATTTTCCAAGATGCCGGGACTAGACCCAGAGATTGTTGTCCACAAACTGGCCATATCCCCGGACGTCAAGCCAATCAAATAAGCACCGAGAAAAATGCGGCTCGAGCTTGAGATAAGCATCAATGCCGAGGTCAAAAAGCTGATCGACTCTGGCTTCATCCAAGAGGTTCAGTATCCTAACTGGATCGCCAACATCGTCACGGTGATGAAGAAAAATGGGACAATGCGCATATGTGTAGACTTTCGGGATCTCAATAAAGCATGCCCGAAAGACGACTTCCCAGTACCGGTCACCGAGCTGATGATAGACAATACGTCCACTCACGAGGTTTTCTCCTTCATGGACGGATCATCAGGATACAATCAGATAAAGATGCATCCTGAAGACCAGAAGCACACCGCTTTCCGGACCCCTTTGGGTATATTCTGCTACAAGGTGATGCCTTTCGGTCTAAAGAACGCCGGTGCCACTTATCAGAAGGCCATGACGAAGATTTTCGACGACTTCATACATGAACTCGTCGAATGCTATATCGACGACCTCGTGGTGAAAAGCAGATCATACGAGGAACATTTAGAGCATCTGAGAATCGTGTTTCAACGCCTTTGGCAATACAACTTGAAGATGAACCCTCTCAAATGCGCGTTCGGAGTTTCCTCGGGCAAGTCATCCGACACCGAGGCATCGAGATAGATCCGTCAAAGATCAAGGCAATTATGGAGATGCCCCCGCCAAGGACTCTCAAGCAATTGCGGTCTCTCCAAGGGAAGCTCGTGTATATTCGGCGATTTATAACCAATCTCTCAGGCAAGTGCCGTCCTTACAGTCACCTGATGAAGAAGGGAACCCCTTTCGTCTGGGATCGCAAATGCCAAAGCGCGCTGGACGAAATCAAGCAATACCTGCAGAACCCGTCAGTGCTGGCTGCTTTGGTCAAGGGAAAGCCTCTCATTCTGTATACAATCGCCCTCGAAGGTTCTTTAGGTGCATTTTAGGCACAAGAGAACGACCAAGGGAAGGAAAGAGCCCTCTACTATTTGAGCCGAGTTCTGTTGGGGGCAGAAAGCAATTACTCTCCCATTGAAAAACACTGCCTGGCATTGATCTTCGCGATAACGAAGCTCAGGCACTATGCGTTGGCGCATGAAGTCCGTCTCATATCGAAGGTGGATCCTCTCAAATACTTGATGTCAAAGGCCATATTGACGGGGCGACTCGCTAAATGGGCCTTGCTCTTGATGGAGTTCTCGATAACTTATCAGCCTCTTAAGGCAATGAAAGGCCAGGCCATCGCCGACTTTCTCGCTGAGCATCCGATACTTGTCGATTCTCCTATGAATTGTGAACTGCCAGACGAGCATGCGTTTGACACGATTAACGGGAGTGATACCCGATGGGAACTTTATTTTGATGGAGCATCTTCCATGAAGAAGCGCAAACAAAGCACCCCCATAATCAAATCAGGGGTAGGCCTCATCTTCGTAACTCTACAAGGAGGGATAATGCGCTTTGCCTTCTCCTTAACAGAGCCGAGGACAAACAATGAAGCCGGGTATGAAACTTTGATAGCAGGTCTTGAGATCGCCATCGACATAGGGATTGAGAACCTCCTCATATACGGAGACTCCCAATTGGTCGTTAGTCAAGTAAATGGCGATTATCAAACGTGCAAGCCAGAGTTGGTAAAGTACGGCGAGAGGGTGCAGCAACTGCTGACACAAATACCTTCCTACACCTTGGAAAGCATACCGCGTGCAGAAAATAGCAAAGCAGATGCATTAGCCAAGCTTGCTAAAGAACTGGCTGACGAAAACCTCGATGACGTAAGAATCGTGGTACAAAGCCATCGGGTTCTCACACCGGCAAAAATATCTCCGGAGTCGTCCAACAAAAAAGGAGCGACCAAGCCAGTGGCTCTACAAGTAAAAGACCAAGAAACGGTTGAGGATTGGAGAGAAGTCTTTATAGACTACTTCAAATCCCGTCGAATGCCCGAAGATGCGTCCTCAAGACATCAGCTTATGAAACGAGCTCTGTCTTTTGCCTTCGTCAATGATACTCTGTACAAGAGATCATTTGATTCTCTGTGGTTAAGATGCCTGGGACCTGAAGAAGCAAAGAGAGTCGTTCAAGAAACTCACGACGGACTCTGTGGTTCTCACCAAGCCGAGCCGAAGATGAAGCTGAAGATCAAACGGATGGGTTATTATTGGCCCACGATGATCCAAGACTGCCTCGAATACGTGAAGCAGTGCCACTCATGCCAGATCCATGGGGACTTTATCCATCAGCATCCAAATCCATTACATCCAACAGTGGCTAGCTAGCCATTCGAAATGTGGGGAACTGACATAATCGGCCCCATCGAACCAGCATCGCCTAAAGGACATCGATTCATTTTGGCGACAACTGATTACTTCTCCAAATAGGTAGAAGCAGTACCGCTGAGGGAAGTGAAGACCGAGAATATACTCCATTTCTTCAAGACACACGTCATTTATCGGTTTGGAACTCCGCGACGGATTATCTCCGATAATGGGCCAGCCTACAGAAGCCACAAGATCAGCCGCTTCGCACAACAGCATAACATAGACTGGAGATACTCCTCAATTTATAATCCCCGGGCTAACGGTCTAGCTGAGGCTTTCAACAAGACCTTGACGAAGATCGTGAAAAAGACGGTGTCACGAAATAAGAAAGACTGGCATGAGAGACTGCATGAAGCTCTCTGGGTGTATCGAACTACGTTCAAGACGGCCACGAACACAATGCCGTACGCATTGGTATTCGGTATAAAAGCGGTACTCCCCCTCGAGATAGAGTTACCCTCTCTACGAGTGGCAGTTCACTATGAGCTAACGGACGAAGAGAACGCTCACCTTCGGCTTGAGGAACTTGATGCCCTTGATGAAAACCGGCTCATAGCGCAACAAAATCTGGAGGCTTATAAAGCAAAGATGATGCGCTCATACGAAATATTGACTAGGCCGAGGACATTCCGCCAAAGTGAACTCGTGCTAGTGGTCAAAAGACCTATGATACCCAATCATGCTAAACGAGGGAAATTCGAGCCAAATTATGAAGGCCCGTATATTATAGACAAGGTCTACCAGGGTGGATCCTATCTACTCATGGACATGCATGGCGAAAGGCCCTTCAGGCCAATAAATGATCGCTTCCTGAAGAAATACTACGCCTGACGAGTTACGGCCTAGGTCAATGATAGATGACGACGACTATATCCGCTCGCTATCTTCCTAAGCCCAAACTCTATAAGTAGTAGCCGGCTTATGGGACCGAAACGTCCTTAAACTAATAACGGACCGAAACGTCCTTAAACTATCAACGGACCGAAACGTCCTTAAACTAACGGACCATTATGTCCTAAAACTAGCCGTTGACCGAGATGCCGATAAATTACGGTGGATTGCAGCATCCCAAAGCTGATACAAAAAAAAAAGAAAACGGTATGTCCATGTTCCCCTACGAAAGACGGCGCACAAGACTGCGATGTCCTGACGCTGAGATTCGAGACAGATGCTATATGGTTTTATCCGTCCACCTCTCCGAAGATGCCAAGTTGATTTATGGCACTGTGTATCGGAGGTTTAGGCGGATGCGGCCGATGTAGCAGACTTCGTCAGATTCCCCCTCGCTCGAGGGGTTTTTGATTGTGGGGACGCTCTTCCCTGCAGGCGCAAGCCCCTGCAGTTAATTACGCTACCGCACCGCGATAACCACTTTCTCCTTCTCCAGAATTTCACTTCGTGTCGTGTGTGTTTGTTTTGTTTGTGGTTGCCCGTGGATTGTATACGGAGACTAAGTGATGCCGTCGCCCGTAGGACGTGGATTAGTCCAAATCCGTATTTACTTAGATTTGGGTTTGGTGTTTTTAGTTTAAGGATACATTAGTCGCGTTGCGGCTAAGATCAACTTAAACGTTCGTTAAGGATACGTTAGTCCTATTTGAGACTAAGATCAACTTAACGTGATAATCCATTTAATATCTGGCCATCGGGACTCGTCACCTCTCTAACGTCGTTGAAGGATTACAACGACAGGTGTCAGAGGAGCTCGGAGATGTACCCTCGAACCAGAGTTGATTTGGAATTTTATAGTCCATTTGAATGTTTAAGGATACGTTAGCCGTGTTTGGGGGCTAAGATCAACTTAAACGGGATCGTTTAGATCCGGAAAAAGAGCATTTGGAGGCTCTATTGTTCCAGTTTAGGGACGTAGTGGTCCATAGGTAGTTTAGGGACGTTGCAGTCCATGCTCCAGTTTAGGGACGTGGTGGTCCATATTCATGTGTGGTTGTTGGGACCCGTCGCCTCTCTGACGTCGTTGAAGGATTACAACGAGAGGTGTCAGAAAAGCTCGGAGATGTACCCTCGAACCGGTCGTAAATTGATTTAGGGAGCAGTCGTGCTCAGTCAATTTAATTTAAGGACTTACGGCCAAAATTGGACTAAGTCCAGTTGAAAATGTTCGACACCCTTATTTATTTTTGGTGCATTGCATTACTTCTATTTTTTTTTTGTTTGGGCTCTGCCCATAAAAGATGCAGAGCATCAATTTCACTTGGGCTATGCCCCCTTTTTATTGCTTTGCAATTTATTTTGGCCCACTAGGCCCCTCTGATTTGGGCCTGACCCTTCGGTAAAAGAAATGCATTGCATTTGTCAGGCGCTTTGCGCCAATCACTGAGCGCAAGCGCTTGTGGTGAGGACACGTGTCATGCTCTGGTGAGCGCAAGCGCAACAGCGCAGTGCGCTGCGCTAGTGCGCTGCGCTGTTGCGCTGCTGACACGTGGCGCTCTCTCAAGAGCGCAACAGCGCAGTTTGGAAGTGCAAAGCACTAAGAATCTTTTAGATTTAAGAACAGAAGTGTAAAGCACTATTTGATTTCTTGATCTAATTTAGATCAAAGAAAAATAAGTTTTTTCTTTTTATTTCAAGAACCAGAGGTTCATAAAAGTGCAAAGCACTATTTTTTTTATTTTTGTTGTTTTCTTGTTTTAAAGAACCAGTGGTTCATAAGAAGTGCAAAGCACTGTTTATTATGTGAAAATCATTGATCTGGTTTTTAGATCAATGATTTATTAAAAGAGATTTCTTCTCTCTCGTGAAGGTTTTTACCTTTTTCTTTGGAATTTTCTCAGAGTTCTCTCTCTGTCTGAAGCTCTTGACTTTTTTTCAAGAAAAATGTTCATGCCTTTGAATTGAGGTCTAGGGTCCTTTTTATAGTGCCCATAAATTAGTTAAATTTGTTAAAGAGATCTTTCTCTGAGTGATTTGGGGAATTTTCTCCACCGTTGGATCTTCGATCCAAGGGCTTCTGTTTTACAGAAGAAAATCTTCTTGTTTTAACAAGGAGAGAAAAGATTTCTTTAGAATTTTAATTCTGTTTGACATAAATGCCGCAGCGCGTGTCGCGCAGCGCACAGAGCAGCGCAACTGAGCTAGCGCATATGCGCTGACACGTGTCGAGCAGCGCAAAGCGCAGCGCAACTGCGCTGACACGTGTCGCGCAGCGCAACTGCGCTAGCTCATCTGCGCTGACACGTGTCGCGCAGCGCAAAGCGCAGCGCAACTGCGCTAGCGCATCTGCGCTGACACGTGTCGCGCAGCGCGGTGCTTGCGCAACTGAAGCGTTACTTCCTTTAATTTTGCTTAAAATAGAGCTTTGCTCTGATTGGGTGCGCTGCCTTGGGCGCTGCGCTGATGCATCTGCGCCTGACACGTGGCGCGTTGCACACAGTACAAAGAATTTGAAGAGTTGCTTCATTTATTAAAGTTTAAATTTTCAAAGCAGAGCTTCGCTCTGATTAAGGGAAGATGAAGCGTTGCTTCATCTCCCGTCTCGGAATTTGAACAGAGCTTTGCTCTGTTTGGGGTAAACAAATGCCCCCCCACCGTTGCGCTTACGTGGCCCTAAACGTGAGCGCAATGGTGGCGGAATTCCAACCGCCGTGGCAACTTTTGGAAGTTGAAGAGGCACTTGGTGCTTATAAATAGGACCTTTGGTCCTCAGCAGATGATTATCATCCTTAAGACTTTTACTTTCAAAAACTCCAGAGCTTTGCTCTTGCCTTTAGAAACTCTCAGAGTTAAATTTTCCTCAAAAGAAACTTTATAGGTAAAAATTAACCTTGAATTAAATTAACTTCAATTAATAGAGCTTTGCTCTCATAGATCTTTGATCTAAAGAAAGTCCTTCTGGGGTTTCACCAATAGAGTCTTGCTCTCAAGAATCTGTTTCAGGGTTTCTTGACCCATGAACAGAACCTTGCATCTTTGTCAAAACATAGATCTCTTTGATCTAAAAATGAGATGAACTCTTAAGAGTTTAAGTATGGACAATGAAAATTAAAAATGGAGTTTTGTATTTAAAGGATTATATCATCTTTTAATAATAATGATCTCAGAGTTCTTGGGGCACTTCTTCAAATTTCCATTATTATGGCATCTGATAGGCGTCACCCCTATTCGTAGAGCATTGCTCTCGAGGAGTTTAACTCTCTATGCTCATTTTTTAACAAGAATTCGCCTAATCAGTCGGTCTGCTAATTTTGCTGATCTTCTTTCACAGGAACAATGGACGCCTATATGTATGCTCTTAACGAGATCATCTCTTACGGGGACATCCGCCGACTTGGCCGCTCTCAAAATCGAGAGTTCACAAACGCGGAGTGTGCTGAAATTATGAGCCGCTTCGACGCGTACAACGGTCCTCTGCTTCCCCGGCGTTCCTCCCTTCTTAAGCTTATTGTGGGAGCCATCTGGGAAGCGCTTCCCCTGTTCTGTTCCGGTGTGCCGCTTAGGGCGCTGGATGCCGCTGAGGATAAGGTGCACTCGGTGTACCTGTTGAACTTTATCTTAAAGAGACGGCGAGACAGTCTTATCGATCTCTTGCACGAGGTCTTTCAACAGTCTGCCATACTCGCTGTTTATCGGAGGGTGGAAGACATCAGGGGGGACCCTGACGCTTGTGCTCGCGAAAGAAAGCACACTAGGATGGTCCGCGAGGCTTGGAAAGTCATAGATAGGGTCGCTTTCGAGTTCCTCAATCCATGTCCTGGGTTCGAGGTTATTCCCTTGTAATAATGTTTTTCATTTATTGCTTTTATGATTGTAAGAACTTTTGGCAATATTAATGAAGAAG
Source organism: Agapanthus africanus (assembly GCA_030015575.1). Taxonomy (NCBI): domain Eukaryota; kingdom Viridiplantae; phylum Streptophyta; class Magnoliopsida; order Asparagales; family Amaryllidaceae; genus Agapanthus; species Agapanthus africanus. Next base: position 77,756,286 of record CM057339.1, on the reverse strand, counting down.
ATTTATCCCAGCTTGTCTTATTTCTCGCTCTGAGTCTTTTGCACATGCATGAATGAATGTGTCTAGAATGCTTAATCCAATGCCAATCAGATGTTCTCTTTGTCGCTTTCTTCTTTCTTTTTATTATCAGCATGTTGTCTTGATAAACATAATTGGTAAATAACTTAGTTCTCCCAAGAGATAGCGATGGACCAGGATTCGCTCTGGACGTTTTCCACGGGGTTAGGGTTGACATAAGCCGCGTTCCACGTAACCAGGAATTTTTGCACTAGATGCTTCCCACGGGTTCACTGCCGTGTTCAGCGAGGACTAGGTTCCGCTCTGGATGCTTCACACGGGTTCAGTGTCGTGCTCTGCGAGGACCAGGATCCGCTCTGGACGTTTTCCACGGGGTCAGGATTGACATAAGCCGCTTTCCATGTAGCCAGAAATTTTTGCTCTAGATGCCTCCCACGGGTTCACTGCCGTGTTCGGCGAGGACTAGGTTCCACTCTGGATGCTTCGCACGGGTTCAGTGCCGTGCTCTGCGAGGACCAGGATCCGCTCTGGACGTTTTCCACGGGGTCAGGATTGACATAAGCCGCTTTCCACGTAGCCAGGAATTTTTGCTCTAGATGCTTCCCACTGGTTCACTGCCGTGTTCAGCGAGGACTAGGTTCCGCTCTGGATGCTTCGCACGGGTTCAGTGCCGTGCTCTGCAAGGACCAGGATCCGCTCTGGACGTTTTCCACGGGGTCAGGATTGACATAAGCCGCTTTCCACGTAGCCAGGATTTTTTGCTCTAGATGCCTCCCACGGGTTCACTGCCGTGTTCGGCGAGGACTAGGTTCCGCTCTGGATGCTTCGCATGGGTTCAGTGCCGTGCTCTGCGAGGACCAGGATCCGCTCTGGACGTTTTCCACGGGGTCAGGATTGACATAAGCCGATTTCCACGTAGCCAGGAATTTTTGCTCTAGATGCCTCCCACGGGTTCACTGCCGTGTTCGGCGAGGACTAGGTTCCGCTCTGGATGCTTCGCATGGGTTCATTGCCATACTCTGCGAGAACCAGGATCCGCTCTAGACGTTTTCCATGGGGTCAGGATTGACATAAGCCGCGTTCCACGTAGCCAGGAATTTTTGCTCCGGATGTTTCATACTGGGTCAGGATTGACATAAGCCGCGTTCCACGTAGCCAGGAATTTTTTCTCTAGATACTTCCCACGGGTTCACTGCCGTGTTCGGCGAGGACTAGGTTCCGCTCTGGATGCTTCGCACGGGTTCATTGTCGTGCTCTGCGAGGACCAGGATCCGCTCTAGACGTTTTCCACGGGGTCAGGATTGACATAAGCCGCGTTCCACGTAGCCAAGAATTTTTGCTCCGGATGTTTCACACGGGGTCAGGATTGACATAAGCCGTGTTCCACGTAGCCAGGAATTTTTGCTCTAGATACTTCCCACGGGTTCACTGCCGTGTTCGGCGAGGACTAGGTTCCGCTCTGGATGCTTCGCACGGGTTCATTGTCGTGCTCTGCGATGACCAGGATCCGCTCTGGACATTTTCCACGGGGTCGGGATTGACATAAGCCGCTTTCCACGTAGCCAGGAATTTTTGCTCTAAATGTTTCACACGGGGTCAGGATTGACATAAGCTGCGTTCCACGTAGCCAGGAATTTTTGCTCTAGATGCTTCCCACGTGTTCACTGCCGTGTTCGGCGAGGACTAGGTTCCGCTCTGGATGCTTCGCACGGGTTCACTGCCGTGCTCTGCGAGGACCAGGATCCGCTCTGGACATTTTCCACGGGGTCAGGATTGACATAAGCCGCTTTCCATGTAGCCAGGAATTTTTTATTGTATCCGTATTTCATGGAATGAGGGTTTGACTCTGGTGATTTGTATATCGTCGAGCCATGGAACTGGGAGTTTTCGCTGTTCCGCTTTGCTTGAAGTTGTATCCGTTGTTACGAGACGAGTGTTGGGAAGACCTCTAGGTCATTTGCGACCCGTCGAGATTTGGCTTCTTCTTATGATGAAACCTGGGAGAGGGGTATGATCCCTTCTTTGTTTACGCCCTTGGATTGCATACAGGGTTTGATGTAACATCACCTGTAGGGCATAAATTTCATTTTTCATTTTGTTTCTTTTTCCGCGATGCTCTATCATTTCAGCTTTTATATCGCGAAGGTCACGATTGCCCTATCATTTCGGCTATTTTTCGCGGTGCCCCATCATTTCGGCTATTTATTTTATTTTTACTCGCTGCTTTTTATTGCGAGTTGCCCCATCATTTCGGCTATTTCATGCATACATTCTTACTTGCTGATTTTTATTGCAAGTTGCCCTATCATTTCGGCTATTTCGTATGCATGTGCGGCTCGCTAGCTTTTTGCCGTAAATCTGAAATTAGACACCGATTTCGGCATCAGCACCGCTATTACTGGGATATTGCCAGGAGCGAATCATCATCCGCCTCCGTCGATGTCGAACAAAGGTGGCTTAGCGAACAGGGTTAGGGTCCTGTCAACTAAGGCTTTTAACTTTATGAGCCGTAAGCGTCTCACAAAGGTATTTCTCCCTACAAGTCGTGAGGATCTTGTAGGTGTATTTTCTTTTTAGGAATCGTGAGGATTCCTGAGGGTTTGTTCCTTTGTAAGTCGTAAGGATCCTACAGGAGGATTTTCTCCTTTTAAGTCGAGAGGACTTATAAGGGTTGTTTGTCATGCGAACATATCCCCAGTCTCGGATGGGACTTGATTAGGGAAATGTTTATTCACGCCCGTGGATTGTATACAAGAGCCAGTATTGGACCACTTGTAGGGCAATATCGGAAGTTGTGGGGGTTGCTTAAGCACAGGTTTAGGTCTCTGTAACTTAAGACTTTCAAATCTTATGAGCCGTGAGGGTCTCATAAGAGGGTTCTCCTTACGAGTCGTGAGGATCTCGTAAGTGTATTTTCTCCTTAGGAATCGTGGGGATCCCTAAGTGTGTTGCTTCCCTATGAGTCGTAAGGATCTCACGCGGGTGGTTTCTCCTTACAAGGTCGAGAGGACCTTGTAAGTGTCTTTTAACGAGGTTGCGCCCTTTCGGGTTTTCACAAACACTCGCCGGTAGTCCTGCTGTTTTTACTCACGGAGCCCTTTCGGGTTTTCATCCGTGCCCATTTTGCTTATGGACATACCGTTTTTTTTTTATTCTTTTTATTTTCTTCTCTCTTTTTTTTACGAGGCCGCGCCCTTTCGGGTTTTCACGAACACTCGCCGGTAGCCCTGCTGTTTTTACTCACGGAGCCCTTTCGGGTTTTCATCCGTGCCCCTTTTTGCTTATGGACATACCTTTTTTTTATTATTATTCTTTTTATTTTCTTCTCTTTTTTTTTTTACGAGGCTGCGTCCTTTCGGGTTTTCACGAACACTGGCCGGTAGCCCTGCTGTTTTTACTCACGGAGCCCTTTCGGGTTTTCATCCGTGCCCATTTCGCTTATAGACATACCTTTTTTTTGTCAGCCTGAGGATGTTGCTGTAATAGTTTTAAAGACGTTGGTCGTCAGCTAGTTTTAGGACGTTGCGGTCCGCCGTTAGTTTAAGGACGTTGCGGTCCGCTATTAGTTTAAGGACATTACGGTCCAATATTAGTGTAAGGACGTTGCGGTCCGCTATTAGTTTAAGGACGTTTCGGTCCGTAATTGGTTTAAGGACGTTGCGGTCCGCCATCGCCGTATTTGAGGCGAACATCTAGTTTATTGACTTTTCGGTCTAAGGGGATTTCTCTATGAATGAGCATGATGCCCCCAGCGTATCCACCTTTTTAGGAGCATGAGGCTGTGGTGGGCACAACTTACAGTCTTCAAACAGCGCGAAGTTTCCCTGCTGGTATTGGTCTTCAACCCAGTTTTTGAAGGTGTAGCAGTTTTCGATCAGATGACCCAATACTTGGTGGTAAGGGCAGTAATTAGGATCGTTGACGTCATTCAGTTGCAGCTGGTGTTTCGGTTCCGGTAGAGTGATAAGCCTGTTATGCACTGCCACTTCGAACAGCCTCCTTGTTTCACCCTGGGGAAATGAGTAAGGACGTTTCAACCTCTCTTCGAGGGATGGGCATGGTCGTAGATTGTTTTGGCGAACAAACGGTCTAGGGCCACTCGATTGCTGTTGACTGTCGGCCTCGAGGGATGTTTTTTCCTTTCCTTTATCTTTTGTGCTCGATCCTTTGTTTACAGGGCCGAGATTTTTTTTGAGTAGCGTGCGATTGCACGGCTGAACGTCTTCACAACTTCTCAATTCTTTCATCTTTGAAATGAATTCCTTGAGGAGAGGGTTGAGGGCGGCTTCTTCCTCAGAGTCGCTTCCAAAGGTGATAATTTGCGATCCCTTGGAGTCGGCTATATGACAGTCGGCGGCGGCTCTTTTGCGCTCATCTATCGCATTTTTTCGACGTCTACGAGCTTCACACTTTGTCCTGTCGAAGTGTTGCTTTTGGGCGACATACCCTTGCCACCAACAGTTAAAGGATTCGCAGTCTTCAGTAGGATGTATGATCTTCTGATGATATAAGCAGAAGTTAGGATGCATCTCTACTCCACCGAAAGTATTTTCTTCAGAGGGCGGTAGCTTCATTCCCGCTGATAGGGCTTTGGCGAACCTTTTCCTCGTCTTGAATTTGTTTTTATCTGCAGTGGATGGCTTTTGATTTGACGGGAGTGTCTTGGCTCTTTCCAGTATGGCCATCTCACGCTCTTGATTGGCTTTTGCTTTCAGACGAACTTCATTTAGGAAGATATCGATCAACTCGTCTGCCGGCCGTAGAACTTCCGGCTCAGGGTTCGCCCTTGGTTTCTCGGCGCAAGGAGCCTCTTCATCATCTGCCAGTGAATGAGAGATCACTTGACAAGTCGCTACGTAGTCTTCGGATTCGTCTGATGAGTTTTCCCCATCGTTTTCATCCTTGACAAAAGAACAAGCTGCCCCCATCGTGTCCGTCTTCTTCGGAATGTGTGGCTGGGGTGGATTTACCTTCCACTTTTCAGATAGGGCAAACTTGCCTTGTAGGTATTGCTCTTCAATCCATCCCTTGAAGACGAAGCAATACTCAATCGGATGGCTTGTCGTTTGATGATAAGGGCAATAATTGGGGTTATTCGCTTCGTTGGGTTGTGGCGGTTGCCTTGGATTCGGCAGGTTGATAAGCCTGTTGCGCATAGCCAGCTCGAACAGCCTCTTCGTCTTATCCCGCGGGAATGAGTAGGGGCGCCTCATTTTCTCAATATAGAACCGCCGTCTCTCTCCCGATTGATCCGCTAGCTTTTGGGTGCTGGGTTGCTGCTGAGCATTCGCGACGAAGGTTGCCTTCCCTTTACCCTTGTCGTTCCGTGGTTCTGGCTTCGGGGGAGAAGGTCAGTGACCCATTTGATCCATCTGGGCCAGCTTGTCGATCAAAGCCTGGAATGTGGTCGGCTTAAAGAACATCATGAACTGTGAGATAGTGGCATGAAAGTTTAGAGTACCCACGAACATGCCCACCACGGGCGCTTCTTCAATGCGTTGTTCGCATTTTGACCACAAGTTTCGCCAGCGTATAGCGTACTGAACCCACGTCTCATCCGGCCTTACCCTGGCATTAATCAATGCTGCTATCGGGGCCCGTTCGCTGGCGCTCACGAATCGCTGAGTGAATAGCAACTCCATTTCAGCGAACGTCTTGACAGAATCGTTCGGGAGTTCGGAATACCATTCGAACGCTGTTTCTGACAAGCTGCTGACGAATTGGCGAAGCATCAATTTGTCATCGCCTCCAGTATTGCCGCATAAGGCCCTGAATTGAGCGACATGCTGATGCGGATTCCCTATCCCTTTATATATGCGGAACTTAGGTATTGTATAGCCCGGCGGGTACTGTATCTGATCATACCAGCCCGGATATGGTCGTCCTGTTTGGATGATCTGACCGGCTGCCTCAGTCGCATGATGAACCCGGATCTGCTGAGCTATATATTCGTCCAGGTCGGCTTTAGAGATTGCCTCCTCCTTGGCCGTTGAGAGAGCTGGAGGAGGATTCGATGTTTCTCCCCTATCGTCTTCAAGGATGATCGGGGGATCTTCAGCAGGTGGATCTTGTTGAACCATCATGCCCACCATGTCCTAGAACAGGAAGGCCATTTTCTTTATGCTGGCTGCATGTTCCGCAGCCTCTTTATCCTTCTTCTCCAGTATGCGACGAAGGAATTCGGCGTCAGTTTCTTGTTCCTGACGTTCATCCGAGGACGTTTCAGGGGTTTCTTTTGGCCCAGTGAGTGCGGCCATCACGGTCATCATCTCCTGGAGCTTTTGCTGTTTCTCCTGAGCCTTGGTCACTGATCGCGTAAGCGGTCGATGACCCGTAGATATGCGACTGTCCTCCTTACCAGACGCCATATAGACGGTATGAACTACAATGCCCCCTGACTTAGGGCGTTTGGGTTTACCACCTCTGATATTTGTCGCCGGCGCGGGGGTTTTCTCCGGCCTTCTTCTTTTGTAGGCCGTTGAAGTGGAGGGGGCCGTTGCAGTGGGCATCCTGGTGATCGTTGTCCTCTGCTGTTTAATAGGACGGTCCTTTTCTTTTTGCACCTTCGCCTTTTTCTGTTGACGAGAGTGGTCTGGATCAATCACGGAGTCTTGAACCCTCCGCCAAACCTTGTATATTTTTGAAGACAGCCGTTGAGGGGGTTGTTCTTGCCGTGTTTCCGGAACTCTCTCCGCGGACGGAGGAGATCTTTTCAATGTAACGGTTGGAGAGTTCTTACATACCCTCCTCAGCAGTTCAAAGCTGTTCCCAATTGGAATAGCAGCGTTGACCTCCACCACTGAAGCGAGTGGAGTTAGCCCTGCGGGGGAGTTGCCCCCTGCCTTCCTCACTCGTCGCCAATGGCGACGTCGAGCATGACGAGCCATTGGGACTGGCTCGAAGATAGAGACAGCTTCTTTTTGCCCCCTGTCTGAATGAGGCGCCGCTGGTGTTAACCTCTTAAAGACTGAGGTTGTCCTTTGAGGGGTGATATTCAACCTGTCGAAGACAGATCCTCGAGCAGGGGCAGGAGCAGGAATAGTCAGTCTTGAAAAGATTGACTCTTTGACAGGGGAAGCCGCCTTGACGACTTCTGGAGCAGCGGTTATTGCCTTCCTCGGAACAGCCACCTTAGAGTTTATGGGCTTCCTAGCGGGCCCCTCATAGTTCTGATCCAGCCTGGCGAAGATGGAGGCTGTTGATTTGGTAGTGGACGACCCGTTGACAGGGGCCGTCGTAGCAGTGAGCCGTTCGAAGACCGACTTCTTGTTCGCTTCTGGTGCAGGCATTGGCATAGAGAAGCTTGTAGGTGGGATCATGGTCCCGAAAAACAGGCCGGTGGTGGCCTGGGTCACCTGTTCTACCGGCAGAGCGAGGAAGGAGGCCGCTTGGGGCCCATATGCTACACCTCCAGGTGAGGTGGAGCGTCCGTTGCAGTGGCGCTTCAAGCAGTTCGAGCAATTTGAGGCCATTGATGCTTGATTTCTGCGCTAGGCAAAAGACCAAATCTTAGTAACTTGAAATCCAAAGGCAACCATTAACAAACCGCGACTTGTTCGCGAAGAAGACACACGAAGTGTGGAGTGGAAAGAGGAAAAGGTCCCACCGGGCGTGCCAGAATCTGTTCCCCTACGAAAGACGGCGCACAAGACTGCGATGTCCTGACGCTGAGATTCGGGGCAGATGCTATATGGTTTTATCCGTCCACCTCTACGAAGATGCCAAGTTGATTTATGGCACTGTGTATCGGAGGTTTAGACGGATGCGGCCGATGTAGCAGACTTCGTCAGATTCCCCCTCGCTCGAGGGGTTTTTGATTGTGGGGACGCTCTTCCCTGTAGGCGCAAGCCCCTGCAGTTAATTACGCTACCGCATCGCGATAACCACTTTCTCCTTCTCCAGAATTTCACTTCGTGTGGTGTGTGTTTGTTTTGTTTGTGGTTGCCCGTGAATTGTATACGGAGACTAAGTGATGCCGTCGCCCGTAGGACGTGGATTAGTCCAAATCCGTATTTACTTAGATTTGGGTTTGGTGTTTTTAGTTTAAGGATATATTAGTCGCGTTGCGGCTAAGATCAACTTAAACGTTCGTTAAGGATACGTTGGTCCTATTTGAGACTAAGATCAACTTAACGTGATAATCCATTTAATATCTGGCCATCGGGACTCGTCACCTCTCTAACGTCGTTGAAGGATTACAACGACAGGTGTCAGAGGAGCTCGGAGATGTACCCTCGAACCAGAGTTGATTTGGAATTTTATAGTCCATTTGAATGTTTAAGGATACGTTAGCCGTGTTTGGGGGCTAAGATCAACTTAAACGGGGTCGTTTAGATCCGGCAAAAGAGCATTTGGAGGCTCTATTGTTCCAGTTTAGGGACGTAGTGGTCCATAGGTAGTTTAGGGACGTTGCAGTCCATGATCCAGTTTAGGGACGTGGTGGTCCATATTCATGTGTGGTTGTTGGGACCCGTAGCCTCTCTGACGTCGTTGAAGGATTACAACGAGAGGTGTCAGAGGAGCTCGGAGATGTACTCTCGAACCGGTCGTAAATTGATTTAGGGAGCAGTCGTGCTCAGTCAATTTAATTTAAGGACTTACGGCCAAAATTGGACTAAGTCCAGTTGAAAATGTTCGACACCCTTATTTATTTTTGGTGCATTGCATTACTTCTATTTTTTTTTGTTTGGGCTCTGCCCATAAAAGATGCAGAGCATCAATTTCACTTGGGCTCTGCCCCCTTTTTATTGCTTTGCAATTTATTTTGGCCCACTAGGCCCCTCTGATTTAGGCCTGACCCTTCGGTAAAAGAAATGCATTGCATTTGTCAGGCGCTTTGCGCCAATCACTGAGCGCAAGCGCTTGTGGTGAGGACACGTGTCATGCTCTGGTGAGCGCAAGCACAACAGCGCAGTGCGCTGCGCTAGTGCGCTGCGCTGTGCGCTGCTGACACGTGGCGCTCTCTCAAGAGAGCAACAGCGCAGTTTGGAAGTGCAAAACACTAAGAATCTTTTAGATTCAAGAACAGAAGTGCAAAGCACTATTTGATTTCTTGATCTAATTTAGATCAAAGAAAAATAAGTTTTTTCTTTTTATTTCAAGAACCAGAGGTTCATAAAAGTGCAAAGCACTATTTTTTTTGTTGTTGTTTTCTTGTTTTAAAGAACCAGTGGTTCATAAGAAGTGCAAAGCACTGTTTATTATGTGAAGATCATTGATCTGGTTTTTAGATCAATGATTTATTAAAAGAGATTTCTTCTCTCTCGTGAAGGTTTTTACCTTTTTCTTTGGAATTTTCTCAGAGTTCTCTCTCTGTTTGAAGCTCTTGACTTTTTTTCAAGAAAAATGTCCATGCCTTTGAATTGAGGTCTAGGGTCCTTTTTATAGTGCCCATAAATTAGTTAAATTTGTTAAAGAGATCTTTCTCTGAGTGATTTGGGGAATTTTCTCCACCGTTGGATCTTCGATCCAAGGGCTTCTGTTTTACAGAAGAAAATCTTCTTGTTTTAACAAGGAGAGAAAAGATTTCTTTAGAATTTTAATTCTGTTTGGCGCAAATGCCCCAGTGCGTGACACGTGTCGCGCAGCGCACAGAGCAGTGCAACTGCGCTAGCGCATATGCGCTGACACGTGTCGAGCAGCGTAAAGCGCAGCGCAACTGCGCTGACACGTGTCACGCAGCGCAACTGCGCTAGTGCATCTGCGCTGACACGTGTCGCGCAGCGCAAAGCGCAGCGCAACTGCGCTAGCTCATCTGCGCTGACACGTGTCGCGCAGCGCGGTGCTTGCGCAACTGAAGCGTTGCTTCCTTTAATTTTGCTTAAAATAGAGCTTTGCTCTGATTGGGTGCGCTGCCTTAGGCGCTGCGCTGATGCATCTGCGCCTGACACGTAGCGCGTTGCACGCAGCGCAAAGAATTTGAAGCGTTGCTTCATTTATTAAAGTTTAAATTTTCAAAGCAGAGCTTCGCTCTGATTGGAGGAAGATGAAGCGTTGCTTCATCTCCCGCCTCGGAATTTGAACAGAGCTTTGCTCTGTTTGGGGTAAACAGTCCATAAGCAAAATGGGCACGGATGAAAACCCGAAAGGGCTCCGTGAGTAAAAACAGCAGGGCTACCGGCGAGTGTTCGTGAAAACCCGAAAGGGCGCAATCTCATTAGAATAAAAAAAAGAAGAAGAAAAACGGTATGTCCATAAGCAAAATGGGCACGGATGAAAACCCGAAAGAGCTCCGTAAGTAAAAACAGCAGGGCTACCGGCGAGTTTTGTGAAAACCCGAAAGGGCGCAATCTCATTAAAAGATACTTGCAAAGTCCTCTCGACTCTGTAAGGAGAATCCACCTGTGTGAGATCCTTACGACTCAAAAGGGAGCAACACACTTAGGGATCCCCACGATTCCTAAGGAGAAATTACACTTGCGAGATCCTCACGACTCGTAAGGAGAACCCTCTTATGGGACCGTCACGGCTCATAAGATTCAAAAGTCTTAAACTACAGGGATCTGAACCTGTTCTTAAGCAGCCCCCACAACCTCCAGTATTGCCCTACAAGCGGGTCAATGCCGACCCTTGTATACAATCCACGGGCGCGAATAAACATTTCCCTAACAAAGTCCCATCCGTGACTAGGGATATGTCTACACGGTGAACAACCCTTGTAAGTCCTCTCGACTTATAAGGGGAAAACACTCTTGTAAGATCCCTATGACTTATAAGGGAACATGCACTTAACTCGCGATTCCTAAGGAGAAAACGCACCTACGAGATCCTCACGACTCACAGGGGGAAATACCTTTATGAGACCCTTACGGCTCATGAAGTCAAAAGCCTTAGTCGACAGAATCCTAACCCTGTCTACTAAGCCACCTTTGTTCGACATCGACTAAGGCAAATGATGATTCGCTCCTGGCAATATCCCAGTTGCAGCGGTGCTGATGCCGTAATCGGTGTCTAATCCCAAACTTGCAGCGAAAAGCCAGCAAGCCACACATGCATACGAAATAGCTGAAATGATGGGGCAACTTGCAAATAAAAAGTCAGCAACTGAAAATGTATGCATGCAAAATAGTCGAAATGATTGGGCAACTCGCAATAAAAAACAGCGAGTAAAAATAAAATAAATAGCCGAAATGATTGGGCACCGCGAAAAATAGCAGAAATGATTGGGCAATCACGACCTTCGCGATATAAAAGCTGAAATGATAGAGCATCGCAAAAAGAAACAAAAAAATGAAATTTATACCCTACAGGTGATATCAAAGCAATCCCTGTATACAATCCAGGGGCGCAAACAAAGAAGGAATCATGCCTGTCCTCCCCAGATTTCATTAGAAGAAGAACCCAAATCTCAACGGTTCACAGATGGCCTGGAGATCATCTCAACATCCGTTTCATTACGACAAATACAATATCAAGCAAAGTGGAACAGCGGCAACTCCCAGTTCCATGACTCGGCAGTGCACAAACGACTGAAAGTCAAACCCCAACTCCGTGAAATGTGGATATAATCAAAAAATTCCTGGTTACGTGGAACGCGGATAACGTCAATCGTGACCCCGTGGGAAACGTCCAGAGCGGATCCTGGTCCTCGCAGAGCACGGCAATGACCCCGTGTGAAGCATCCAGAGCGGAGCCTGGTCCTCGCCGAACACGGCAGTGAACCCGTGGGAAGCATCCAAAGCAAATTCCTGGTTACGTGGAACGCGGCTTATGTCAATCCTGACCCCGTGGGAAACGTCCAGAGCGGATACTGGTCCACGCAGAGCACGGCAATGACCCCGTGTGAAGCATCCAGAGCGGAGCTTGGTCCTCACCGAACACGGCAGTGAACCTGTGGGAAGCATCCAGAGCAAATTTCTGGCTACGTGGAACGCGGCTTATGTCAATCCTGACCCCGTGGGAAACGTCCAGAGTGGATCCTGGTCCTCGCAAAGCACGGCAATGACCCCGTGTGAAGCATCCAGAGCGGAGCCTGGTCCTCGCCGAACACGGCAGTGAACCCGTGGGAAGCATCCAGAGCAAAATTCCTGGTTACGTGGAACGCGGCTTATGTCAATCCTGACCCCGTGGGAAACGTCCAGAGCGGATCCTGGTCCTCGCAAAGCACGGCAGTGAACCCGTGTGAAGTATCCAGACCGGAGCCTGGTCCTCGCCGAACACGGTAGTGAACCCGTGGGAAGCATCCAGAGAAAAATTCCTGGCTACGTGGAACGCGGCTTATGTCAATCCTGGCCCTGTGGGAAACGTCCAGAGCGGATCCTGGTCCTCACAGAACACGGCAATGACCCCGTGTGAAGCATCCAGAGCGGAGCCTGGTCCTCGCCGAACACGGCAGTGAACCCATGGGAAGCATCCAGAGCAAATTCCTGGTAACGTGGAACGCGGATAACGTCAATCCTGACCCCGTGGGAAATGTCCAGAGCAGATCCTGGTCCTCGCAGAGCACGGCAATGACCCCGTGTGAAGCATCCAAAGCGGAGCCTGGTCCTCGCCGAACATGGCAGTGAACCCGTGGGAGGCATCCAGAGCAAAATTCCTGGTCACGTGGAACGCGGATAACGTCAATCCTGACCCCGTGGGAAACGTCCAGAGCGGATCCTGTTCCTCGCAGAGCACGGCAATGACCCCGTGTGAAGCATCTAGAGCGGAACCTAGTCCTTGCCGAACATGGTAGTGAACCCGTGGGAAGCATCTAGAGCAAAATTCCTGGCTACGTGGAACGCGGCTTTTGTCAATCCTGACCCCGTGGGAAACGTCCAGAGCGGATCCTGGTCCTCACAGAGCACGGCAATAACCCCGTGTGAAGCATCCAGAGCGGAGCCCGGTCCTCGCCGAACACGGCAGTGAACCCGTGGGAAGCATCCAGAGCAAACTACGTGGAACGCGGCTTATGTCAATCTTGACCCCGTGGGAAACGTCCAGAGCGGATCCTGGTCCTCGCAGAGCACGGCAATGACCCCGTGTGAAGCATCCAGAGCGGAGCCTGGTCCTCGCCGAACACGGCAGTGAACCCGTGGGAAGCATCCAGAGCAAAATTCCTGGTCACGTAGAACGCGGATAATGTCAACTCTGACCCCGTGGGAAATGTCCAGAGCGGAGCCTGGTCCTCGCCGAACACGGCAGTGAACCCGTGGGAAGTATCCAGAGCAAAATTCCTGGCTACGTGGAACGCGGCTTATGTCAATTCTGACCCTTGGGAAACGTCCAGAGTGGAGCCTGGTCCTCGCAGAACACGGTAATGAACCCGTGGGAAGCATCCAGAGCAACCCCCGACTCCGTGAAATGCGGATAAGGGCAACTTCACCCATCACTTGCGAGTCCTCACAACTCATAAGGGAGCAAATTCTCTTGTAAGATCTTTACGACTTTCAAGAGAAAACACACTTAGAAATGCTCATGATTCTTAAGGAGAAATTACACCTACGGGATCCTCTCGACCGGTAGAGAGAAAATTCTTTATGAGACCCTCACGGCTCATAAAGTTGAAAAGTCTTAGGAGGCAGATCTTAACCCTGAATCCTAAGCCATCGTTGTCCTGCAAAGAGATCGAGATAGACTATCCACGGAATACATTCAGTAAAAAGGGACACACCATTGTGAAGAAAAATACATCTTTTATTCATGAACCAAAATGAATACAAAGTACAATTCGTGAAAGAAACAAAAAATATACTCTTATTCAGGAGTATGTACAAAGAAAAAAATATATATCTACAAGTCTTCAAGTCGGCGGGCAATTTAGCAGATTGGTCAGCTCATCCCTCTTTCGTTGGGCCTCGCCTTCGTGATTCAATATCGCCAAAAGACAGGCCTCCGCCTGAGCTTGCTGGGCCTAATATGAGGCAAGCCGGCCTTCGAGCTCTTTCTCGGTAGCTTTGTGAGCCTCAACCCTTTCACGAGTGAACACGGCGGCTTTGTCGATGGCCACCACCTCCTTGATGGCCTCTTGAAGCACTCACCAGAGTTTATACGTTTTGTTGGCTTTGGCCGTAAGGTTGACTTGGAGCTCGTTCAGCTCCTTAGAAGCCAGCTCCCTCTCTAAAAATTTGCGGCCGAGCCTCTTCTCGCACGACACCATGTTCGCCGCGCACCGCTCTATCAGACCCCGCAAGCCAGCCTTCGCAGCCACAGCCTCCGAAGAAAGGCGGGTACATTCAAGCACGTGCAAGCAAGCCTCCACCTGCCGGCAAAACTCAACCCAGACTTGCACCACTGCTTCGCTATGATAGGTGGTAAGAAAGGGGAGAGAGCCGTTAGCTTCAGCAGCGAACGCTTCGGCCGTGATTAGACTGCCAGCGCGAAGTTCCTCAATTAAAGATAACAGAGAGGCGAGGCTTAGCTTGGCCATCCGTTCCGAGGCTCGCAGAGCATAGGGGCCGAGTGGCATGGCGATACGTGACTCCAGCGCGCTGAAAACCGGCAGGGCTGTTCAGATTTATAAACAGTCAGCGAAACTCGTAAGCAAAGAACAAATGGAACGATGTTGAGATTCTACTTACCTACAGTCATGCAAGAGGGATTTGAAGGCTCCCCAGGCCCTTCAAGAATCTCGACCTCGTCGTCGGCCTCCATAACTGTAAAAGACGTCAATGTCATTTTATGAAAAAGTGACAATGTTGTGAAAAGGATGGTAAACAACACTAACCTTGCCTAGATGAAAGGACGATGCGCTGAGGAGATATCGCCTGCGGAGCGGCCATTTCCAGCAGACGCTAAAAGGACTGCCGGGGAGACAGATCGGCAATAGAGGCCGCCATCCCGCGCAACTCTGAAAAGACAAAAGGGTTCAGATAATGGAAAGATTACTAATTTAAAATATGGAAGGTTACCTTCGACGCTCCTCCCATTCTGAGCTGGAGGGATAGCAGCTTCAACGGCCTCCGCCGCGACCTCGGGCACAATATCAGGGACGCGGGCTGGCGCAACAGCCTCTGAGGAAGGAGCAACGGCTGCCGATGCGAGCTCCAACGAAAGGACGGTAGCCCCGGCTACCTGCACCCTAGTCTCCGAGCCGCCCTCAGAAAGATCCATCGGAACGGCGACCGACGAAGATGCCTCCTCCGAGGGAGCAAGCACTTGGGAAGCGGAAACTACCGAGGGAGACTCTGCCGCAAGAGCAACAGTTGCATCAACCCCCTCCACACTGATTGGTGCTTCACTGGGGATATCAGCAGACTCTACGGTCAAAGAACGACTTAGAGCCTCCGCCGCCGCCGAAGTCCCTGCAAAGTTTGTACAAAGATAAGGATACATATATATGTATGCAAACAATATGAAATATTACAAAGAAATATAGGAACATACCAATGTGCAAGGAAGCTTTCAGTATAGCTTGCTCAAGCCGACGCTCCTTCTCAAGGAGGTGTGCTCGCCGAGGTCCGAGGGTGGACTCGTGGCCGCCGGTCCATAGTGAAAGCGCATCCGCGGCGTCCTCCGAAGCAGCCTGTTTAAAGGCCCTTTCGCCCCATTCCTCCAAAGGGCTGATGAATCGTCGCCGGATCCACGGAGGGTCTTCATAAAAAATGACGGCTGGGTAGGGCTTCTTCGGAATTCTTACGTTCTCCGACTCGTCTTGAGAACGTCTTATAGCCTCAGCCAATTGTGCGGCTTCCTCGGCAGTTGAACTCGAAAAAAATAAGCCAGCGTCCGATTCTTGCAGAGCCAATGGTTCATCCTGAAGAATGGGCTCAGACTCTACTACAGAGTCGAGCAGATTAGTAGCCGTCCTCCTCCGTCGCTTGGATCTAGAACCGACCGCCGAGGATGACCGTTTCCTCCCCCGTGGAGCCTTGGCACGACACTGACCTACTTCGCCTTCAACGCCCTCACTCCCAACCCCCTCGCTTGGCGCTGCGACCGAAGACGACACGGCCATCGTCGATGCCGCGGGCGGTGGTACTGCTACTGGAGCCCTTTTACCCCTCGACTGAGCCTGGGTATCCAATGGCATACCAATTGTGGGAGTGAGGTCTGCCTCCGACTCCCCCGGAATGAGCGCAACACTGGTGTCCCTCAGGGGAAAGCGGACCGGTGCGCGCGGTCGCAGCGGAACTCCCGTGGCCTGAACCGGAATAGGAGCACCGTATCCAAGAAGCACCCTCTTCTCCTCAGCAATAATCGGACTGACCCGATGAAGGTACCAGCCCGTGAAGGATCCCACACATCGGGGAATGTGGTCAGCTTCAGGAATCATGAAGTAAGAACCAGTGTTTAGCCTCACAAAGTGATGAGCAGCATCACGAACAGCTTCAGGTGAAGGGACCGGCGCAACTGTAAAAGCCTCGAAGGGGATGCCCTGATCATATTCAAGCTGCCGGACGAAGCAGTGCAGATTATACCGCATGAAGAGGGCCGCACTGTTCTGACGAAATACCAGATAACCTGGTTTGATCGCGTACAGATGCATGGCCTCCCTGGGCTTCAGAGAAGGTGCCCCCTCTTTCGACAAGTCGTGGAGTTGTTGAATTGGACCTGAAGGAGAGGATAGGGCCCGATCAACGAATACCAATCCGCCCGTGCTGGCATAGGGAGCAATCAACACGCGAATGGCCCCAGACTGAGTCGGGTCAGGAGCAGAAGCACCCACTAGCCGCGGAAAAGTATAGGCGTCATAAAATGCGGGTCGCTGGTGCGCAACAAAGGCCCCCAACACATGCATTTCAATCCAAGACGTGAAGTAATGGAGAGAAAAGTTTACTACGTCCACACCGGGAGTTGAGGTATTAGCCGCGGAGCCTAACCCGTGATAAAGATGCGCTAGCGCTGGGATGCCTATGGCTAGTCGTGTCCCCTCAGCGATGCAATGAGCAGGATAGATAACCGAGACTCTCATGAAGCGGCGATGCATGAGGATGACGAACCAGCTAAGTTAGACACTGATAAAACCCATAAAGAATGTCTCCTCGTCCATGCTGGGAACTGCAATCGATTCAAAAGATACCGCCGACATGATAGGAATATAGTATTGCAGCAAGTCCCCTTCCTTAGTCGGCCGCCTGTTCGAACCAAACCCAAAGGGGTCATTAATGTTCGCAAACTTCGGAGCCGTCTTCGATAGGACACCCTCGCGAAGGAAGCAAGCGATAAAGCTCTTAAAAGTGACGCCCTGCTCTTCTGATTCTGTGAACAGTTTGTCAAAGATGCCCAGGGCCTTGATCAAACTCGGGCGCTTGTGGCGGACGGCGTTCTCGGTAGACAAACCGTCAAGCATTGCAGGCTCAGTCTCAAAGACGTACTCATCAGGAGGCAGCAGCTCTTCATAAAGTGTCCCCCAAATCGGCAGCCCCGAGATCTCACGGAATTCTTCCAAGGAAATCGAAACTTCGCGATCCCCTAGGAGGAAAGTGTTGGTGGGGAGATTCCACTGGTTCTGGAAAGCCTTAACCCACCATACGTGAGGAGATTGGTAGTGGAAGAGGGACGCATATATCGCCTGATAAAGCCCAACCCTCTGCAATCGCACGCGATGGGCAGACAAGATGTAACGAGCCCAAAGAAGGTAGCCCGTGGGGTGTCGAGGGGTAAGCCCTATTTTGTAAATCTGCCCCCATGGCTGGGCTTCGCCCTGGAAAATGCGGCGCCCCAAGATATCTATAGCCGGCACCGGATGATTTGGAATACCAGTCGTTGAAGGCTCAAGCCGCCCTATAGGGGCCCAATTCGGCATCTCCACAGCGAAGACAATCTTAGGAGGATCCATCGGCAGGAATGGATAGGTGGGCTCCGTCGGTATCTCGCAAAGAAAACTTCGGCGACCGCGGATGATGTGACCATACCAGGTCCCCCACAAAAGCAAGTTAGTGCGATTCGGGTCATGAGCCCTGATCATCGCCATCACTTCCTCGTCAGATGGAGACTGAGGAAAAGCGGCCTCCGAGCGAGTGAAAGGGAAGTACGGAACGGAAGTCATTGTACCTGAAATAAAATAGGGGAAAACTGTTAAAGCGAAGCCAACAATGTATATATATGATTCTAAATATATATATATATATAAAGACAGTGGAAGACGGCGACAAAGGACTCATTTTATGGGACCATTGGTTACAAAACACATGGGTCCACAAAATCAAGATGGCGGCTGGCTAATGATAAGGCAAAGCAATTATAATGAGACAAAAGGAAGATTCTCATTAAATAAACAGTGGATTTCAAATGACCCTACACATCCCCCTAAGAGAAATCCATCTGGGACTCTATGACAAATCAAACAGAATCAAGGGAATTAAATTCCCAGAAAAGCACCACTGCAAGCCTCTTCTTTTTGGTTACAGAGAGACAACTCAGGGCAAGAAGACCCTAAGAAGTCCCCTGGGAAGAACTAAGTTCTTCATAGGAATTAAATTCCTTTTGAAAAGGGAATTAAATTCCTAGAAACTTTTTTTTTCCAGAGCCAGAGCTGTTTAATGATGGAATTAAATTCCATGGAAAAGACAAACACCACCACCAATCCCTAAAGATCAGAGAAACCCTAAAGGGCCTGTTGATTAAAGAATGAATGGGTTTCTTGTTAAAGAACTTTAAAAAAAATGGGTTCTTGTTAAAAGGGAAAACCCTTGGTATGGATTTAAAATCCAGTGAAGGTTTCTGTGAAAGTTCTTCGATCGTTCAAAGATCATTACGTGAAGAAAGGGTCTTTTTTGAACAGAGTTAAACTCTGAAAATGTTTGAGGCAGAGAACTAAGCTCTGGAAAGGAGAATTAAATTCTCAAAAGAAAAAATTTGCAAGGAAGAAGATGAAAGAGTGGAGGCACTTCTGAATAGACCCCTGCATTTATAGGATGTGATGGAAACGTTTCATCTCCCCTATTCCCTAGATGGATCCAACGATCACAAAAGTGACAGCGTTGCACTCACGTGCAGACACGTGAGAGCAACGCTGTGGGG
Organism: Agapanthus africanus; assembly: GCA_030015575.1. Lineage (NCBI taxonomy): Eukaryota > Viridiplantae > Streptophyta > Magnoliopsida > Asparagales > Amaryllidaceae > Agapanthus > Agapanthus africanus. Next base: position 77,737,386 of record CM057339.1, on the reverse strand, counting down.
AAATTTGTTCCCTGATTAAAAATCAGGAACTATCTCAATGAGGTATCACGTGCTCACACGTGACCAATGGTCACGTGTTGACACGTGATGGTTAAAACAGAAATGAAAACAAGCGGCTGAGGAAATGACTTAATTGGGGGTCACGTGCCCACACGTGACCAGGGGTCACGTGCCAGCACGTGACAGGCTTTGAAAGCCTTACAGTTTAATAGAATTAAATTCTAAATTCCTCTAAATCTTTCCAAATGGAAATGGGTTATAGGGAACCGTTGGATTAAAAATCCAGGGGTGATTAAAAATCACCAATTTATGGAAAAATCTTAGACAAGGAAAGATTTCCCTAAATCTCACCGAAAATAACAAACAGAATATCTTTGGATTGAAAATCAAACGGTGAATAAAATTCACTGAATGATCTAAAGGAACATATTAATTATAAAAACAAACAAAATCTTTCAATGAAATATTTACTAAACAAATTGATTCTTTTCCTTCTCCTATAAATAGGAGCCAAGAGGAGAAGAAAGATATAGAATTTTGGAATCTTGAAATTTCATAGAGAAAAGAAAGGAGAATTTAATTTTCAACAAAGAAAACCCTCGGTGAGAAAAGAAAGGGAATCAAAACTTGAAAAAGAGAATTTAATTCTCAAAATCTAAGAGTTTAACTCTTCTGCAAAAAAGAACTTAGTTCTTTCTCTAGTTGAAGATCTGCAAAAGCAAATCTCCCCATAAGTTGAGAATTTAATTCTCATCGGGTTGAGATTTTTCCATGCAGATCCAAGACTTAGAGAGAGAATTGAGTTCAGAGAATTTAATTCTCCCAAATTTATAGGAATTTAATTCCTCCAAGATAAATTAGGGTTTGAACCCTATCTGAGAATTTAATTCTCCTAAAACTATAGGAATTTAATTCCTTCAAGATGGACAAAACTAGGGTTTAAACCTAATTGAGAATTTAATTCTCTCAGATTTACAGGAATTTAATTCCTCCTAAAATAAAATTAGGGTTTCACCCTTACACAAGAATTTAATTCTTTTACATATATGGGAATTTAATTCCTCTAAAGAAAATTAGGGTTTAACTCTATATAAGAATTTAATTCTTTCGAATAGGAATTTAATTCCTCTAAAACATAACTAGGGTTTAACCCTACAGAGAATTTAATTCTTAAAAAACAAAGAGCCTTGAAAGATCTCCATGCATGCAAAAGACTAAGGTCACGTGTCCCCACGTGACCCCTGAAAAGATCCCCAAAAATGAGAAGGAATAAGCTTTGAGGCAATACCTCACGTGCTCCCACGTGACCTACAAAACACAGAAAGAAAAAGCAAAGGAAATATGAGCTTTGGGCGCTCTCACGTGTCCCCACGTGACCCCTTAGCAAGTGCTTTAATGATCAGTGCATAAATCTCCATCACGTGTCAACACGTGATGCTCAAAAGATGAAAAAGTGTTTAACACTTATTTGCAAAGCAAAGTAAAAGGAATCTGGTCCCACCTCTGGATGTCCTCACGTGGCCCCACGTGACCCATTCCTATTTAGTGTTTAACACTAATTTAAAGGATTTATTCCCAGTGTTTAACATTGGTTTTTTAGAGTGTGTAACACTAATTTGACAATTTCATTTCCAGTGTTTAACACTGTCATGTTCGAGTGTTTAACACTAAATTGGGGATTATATTTCCAGTGTTTAACACTGATTGTCTTTTAGTGTTTAACACTAATTTGAGAGTTCTATCTCTAGTGTTTAACACTACTTTTAGCCAAACCGGCTAATTCTCCAGAAGCAAAAGTCTCCCCTTCAACTGAATCTCAAAATTAAGTAAAATTCAGAGCTATAATGTCCACTGCTCAATCAAAGATTAAAAAAATATTACCAAAGCCCTCAAACTCTTGTTTAGCATTGCTAAATAATGTGGTCTGAAACCAGACAAATGTCTAATGGTCCAACAAAAGGGCCAATATTTCAAACTTAATTGGACTTAGCCCAAATTGGCCATAAGTCCTCAATTCAGACTCAACTGAGCCAATGTGCTCATAATATAATTAATTGATCTTAGCTCCAAATTGGACTACAGATCATTTAATCCACCTTGGTTCTAGGGTACATCTTTTCACTCCTTTGATATTTGTTGTTGTAATTCCTCAACGTCTTCAAAGAGGTGACGGGTCCCGACAACCACACATTTCACGGACTGTGGGGTCCTTAAACCCATGGATTATGATGTCCTTAACCTCGACCGTGATATCTTTAAACTAACATTGGACTGTGGGGTCCTTAAACCCATGGATTATGATGTCCTTAATCTCGACCGTGATGTCTTAAAACTAACATTGGATTGTGGGGTCCTTAAACCCATGGACTATTATGTCCTTAATCTCGACCGTGATGTCTTAAAACTAACATTGGACTGTGGGGTCCTTAAACCCATGGACTATGATGTCCTTAACCTCGACCGAGATGTCTTTAAACTAACAATGGACCGAGATGTCCTTAAACTAACATTGGACCGTAATGTCCTTAAACTAATCGACCGCAATGTCACTAAACTAAACAATAGAGCCCAAATGCTCTCTTGTCGGATCTAAACGATCCTGTTAAGTTGATCTTAGTCTAAAATGAGACTAACGAATCCTTAACAAACGTTTAAGTTGATCTTAGTCTCAAATAAGCCTAACGTATCCTTAAACCCAAACCCCAAAACCCAAATCTAAGAAAGATACGGATTTGGACTAGTCCACGCCCTATGGGCGACAACATAAATTAGTCTCTGGATACAATCCACGGGTAACCAAACACAAAACAAACACCCACGACACGAAGTGACCATCTGGAGAAGGAGAAAGTTGTTACCGCGATGCGGTAGCGTAATTTACTGCAGGGGCTTGCGCCTGCAGGGAAGAGCGTCCCCATAATCAAAAACCCCTCAAACGAGGGGGAATCTGACAAAGTCTGCTACATCGGTCGCATCCGTTTAAACCTTCGATACATGGTGCCATAAATCAACTTGGAATCTTCGGAGAGGTGGACGGATAGCACCAATTAGTATCTGCCCCAAATTTCAGGCAAGACGTTCATCGCGTCTTTGTCGCGTCTTTCGGCGGGGAACAGTTCCGGCTCGGGATCTGCCCCCAGTTTCTCTGCGCAAGGAGCTTCTTCATCATTTATCGACGAGTGAGAGATCACATGGCAACTTGCCACATAATCCTCAGGTTCATTCGACGAGTCTTCTCCATTGTCTTCATCTCCGTCCTCAAGGACGTGGCTGAGAAATTCTTGGAGTGTGACTGGGGTCCGCGCCTTCAGGTTATATTCTCCCAGCGCATCGATATATTTTTGCAGGTCTGTGCGCTCGCCACTAAGCTTCACGGGCTTTTTGATCTTCTTATTCTTTTTCGAAGACTTTGACGGCTAGGTGCAAGCACTTTGACTATCACCGCCAATTTTTGGAGTTGAGCGCGGTTTCAGCATTCCCTCGATGACCTCGGGTTCCAGTGGATTTTTCCACCTGATTGCCGGGCATGTTTGGAGATCTTTCAGCATTCTTTTCATCTTGGCTGAAAGAACGACCTCCCATGGAGCTTCTTTGACAAAAGAGCATGATGCCCCCGGTGTGTCTCCCCTTTTAGGAGCGTGCGGCTGAGGCGGGCTTACTTTCCAATTCTCGGACAGGGCGAATTTGCCCTGTTGGTATTGATCTTCAATCCAGCCTTTAAAGACGAAGCAATCTTCAATTGGATGGCCTATCGCTTGGTGATAGGGGCAATAATTGGAATTATTAGCCTCACCGGGTTGCAATGGGCATTTCGGATTCAGCAAATTGATGAGCCTGTTGCGCACTGATAGTTCAAACAATCTCCTCGTTTTGTCGTGGGGAAACGAGTAAGGGCACTTCATTTTCTCATTATAAAATCACTGTCTATCGTCTAGGCGATCAGTTAATTTTGGACCACTAGGCTGCTGTTGAGCATTGGCGACGAAGGTCGCTTTCCCTTTCCCTTTTTCATTCCGCGGCTCCGGCTTCGAAGAGGAAGGCCTGTGGCCCATCTGGTCCATTTAGGCCAGCTTATAAATCAGGGCTTGGAAGGTGGTGGGCTTGAAAAACATCATAAATTGTGAGATGGTCGCTTGAGGGTCGAGAATACCCACAAACATGCCTACCGCAGGCGCTTCTTCGATGCGATGCTCGCATTTTGACCATAAATTCCGCCACCGTATTGCGTACCGGACCCAAGTTTCGCCTGGCTTCACCCTGGCGTTAATTAGTGCGGTAATCGGAGTACGCTCGCTAGCGCTTGCGAACCTTTGTGTGAACAGTAGCTCCATTTCTGCAAATGTCTTGACAGAGTCGTTTGGGAGTTCAGAGTACCATTTGAACACTGTCTCCGACAAGCTGTCGACGAACTGGCGAAGTAGCAATTTATCGTCGCCTCCAGTGTTGCCACATAGAGCCCTGAACTGGGCAACATGCTGGTGGGGATTGCCCGTCCCTTTTTATAAATGAAATTTAGGGATCGTATATCCCGGCGGGTACTTTATTTGGTCATACCAGCCTGGATAGGGTCGTCCAGTCTTAACAATTTGCCCAGCCGTTTCGCTCGCCTGATGAGCTCATATTTGCTTAGCGATATAATCATCCAGAGCGGCCTTAGAGATGGTCTCCTCCTTGGCTGCTGAAAGAGCCGGAGGAGGGTTTGACGTCTCCCCTCTGTCGTCTTCGATGATAATCAGGGGGTCTTCAGCTGGAGGTTCCGGCTATAACATCATCCCAGCCATGTCTTGAAACAAAAGAGCCATTCGTTTTATGTTGGCCGCCTGTTCCGCGGCCTCTTTTTCTTTCCTCTCGAGCATTCTTCGAAGGAATTCAGCATCAGTTTCTTATTCCTGACGCTGCTCTGAGGTCTCTGGATTTTCTTTCGGCCCAATGAGTGCGGCCATTGCAGTCAGCATCTCTTGGAGCTTTTGCCGCTGTTGCTCCTGAGCCTTTGTTAACGATCGGGTAAGCGGTCGATGACCCGTAGAAGCACGGCTTTCCTCTTTTTTGGAAACCATATAAACGGTATGTGTTACCATACCCCCAGACTTGGGGCGTTTAGACTCAGCGTCTTTGCGGTTCGCCGCGGTCACAGGGGCTTTCTCCGGCCTCCTTCTCTTGTGAGCGGTTGACGTTGAAGGAGCCGTTGCAGCGGGCACCCAAACGGATGACATCTTCTGTGGTACCACGGGATGGCTCTTTTCTTGCCGAGCTTTAATCTTCATTGATCGGCGGGAATAGTCTTGGTCAATCACCGATTCCTGAACCTGTCTTCAGACTTTGTAAATTTTAGAGGACAGCCGCTGAGGGGGCTGCTCCGGCTTCTTTTCCGTAGCATTCTCCACAGGTGGGGCAGATCTTTTTAGCACGGCAGTCGGAGAATTTTTTTGCACCCTCCTTAGCGGTTCAAAGTTGTTCCCAGTTGGAACAGCAGCATCGATTTCCACCGTTGGAGCCGGCGGAGTCAGTCCAGAAGGGGAGCTGCCCCCAGCCTTCCTTACTCGGAGCCAGTGACGACGGCGAGCCTGTCGTGTGGATAGGATCGTCTCGGCTGTAGGGGTGACTTCATCATGCCCCCTGTTTTGGTCAAGGGTTGCTGCTAGCGCCAGCCTCTTGAAAACCGATGTCCGTGGAGAAGCAGTGTCCAATCTGTCAAAGACGGACCTCTGGGCAGAGGAAGCAGTTTTAAAGACTTCGCCCGGAGCGGGAGCCGGAATGGCCGGCCTTGTGAAGACTGACTTCTTGACAGAAGAAGCCTCTCCGATGATTGCGTTCGCTTGAGCCGGGATGGCTATCCGCTTCGGGATGGCTATCCGCTTCGGGTATCGCAGGCTTGTTGGCATTTTGGCCCAGTCTGTTGAAAACTGAGGCATTGGATTTGGGCGACCCGTTGAGAGGGGTCGTGGCAGTGGTAAGTCGATCAAAGACCGACTTCTTTGAGGCTTCTTACGACAGCAGCGGGGCATTGAATCTCATCGGTGGGATCATGGTCCCAAAGAACAGTCCAGTGGTGGCCTGAGTTACTTGCTCCACTGGCATCTTGAACAGGGAGGCCGCTTGGGGCCCGTAGGTTACACCTCCAGATGATGCGGAACGGGAGTTGTAATTGCAGATGGAGCAGTTGGAGGCCATTGATTTTATGTTTTCTGCACGGGAGCAAAACCAAATCTCACTACCTGGAACCCAAGGGCAGCCATATCAAACCGCGATTCGTTCGCAAACACGACACACGAAGTGTGGAGTGGAAAGAGGAAAAGGTCCCACCGGGCGTGCCAGAATCTGTTCCCCGCCGAAACACGGAGGCACGACCGCGTTGGTCCGTCTTGCCTGAATTTCAGGGTAGATGCTAATTGGTGCTATCCGTCCACCTCTCCGAAGATGCCAAGTTGATTTATGACACCATATATCAAAGGTTTAAACGGATGCGGCCGACATAGCAGACTTCGTCAGATTCCCCCTCATTGAGGGGTTTTTGATTGTGGGGACGCTCTTCCCTGCAGGCGCAAGCCCCTGCAGTTAATTATGCTACCGTATCGCGGTAACCACTTTCTCCTTTTCCAGATGGTCACTTCGTGTCGTGGGTGTTTTTTTTTGTTTTTGGTTGTCCGTGGATTGTATACGGAGACTAATTTATGTTGTCGCCCATAGGGCGTGGATTAGTCCAAATCCATATCTTCTTAGATTTGGATTTGGGGTTGGGTTTAAGGATGCGTTAGTCTCATTTGAGACTAAGATCAACTTAAACGTTTGTTAAGGATACGTTAGTCTAGTTTTAGACTAAGATCAACTCAACGGGATCGTTTAGATCCAACAAGAGAGTATTTGGCCTCTGTTGTTTAGTTTAGGGACATTGCGGTCGGTAATTAGTTTAAGGACATTACGGTCCAAGGTTGAGGACATCATAGTCCATGGGCTTAAGGACCCCACAGTCCGAGGTTAAGGACATCATAGTCCGTGGGTTTAAAGGGACCCCACAGTCCGAGATTAAGGACACCATAGTCCGTGGGTTTAAAGGGACCCCACAGTCCGAGGTTAAGGACATCATAGTCCGTGGGTTTAAAGGGACCCCACAGTCCGAAATTAAAGACATCATAGTCCATGGGTTTAAAGGGACCCCACAGTCCGAAATTAAGGACATCATAGTCCGTGGGTTTAAAGGGACCCCACAGTCCGAGGTTAAGGATATCATAGTCCATGGGTCCCTTTAGACCCCACAGTCCGAGGTTAAGGACATCATAGTCCGTGGGTTTAAAGGGACCCCACAGTCCGAGGAACGATTGGCTATCAGGGCCCGTCACCTCTCTGAAGACGTTGAAGGATTACAACGACATATATCATAGGGGTTCAGAGATGTACCCTTGGACCAATTTTGGTTGAAAGATCTGTAGTCCAATTTTGGGCTAAGATCTGTTAAAAGATTTATGAGCGTATGGGCTTGGTTAATCTAAATTGAGGACTTATGGCCAATCTTGGGCTAAGTCCAGTCAAGTTAAAATGTTTAATATTTATTTTGGGCTGCTGAGCATTCATTTGGGCTTGGCTCCTTTAACAATGCTGAGCATTGATTTGAGTTCTGACAATATTTTGTCTTTTATTGAATGCTGAGCATTCATCATAGTTCTGGGCTTTATTAAAGAACAATTTATGTTCTATCAGCGCAGCACATGATGCGCTTGGCGCTTTGCGCCAATCTAAGAGCGCAGTGCGCTTCTACTGAGTAGCGCACACGTGAGGGACATATGGCGCGCTTGACGCTTTGCGCCAGTCCGTGAGCGCAGAGCGCTATCTTATGAGCGCAAGCGCTATTTGTTCAGTAGTGCACACGTGAGGAACATGTGGTGCGCTTGGCACTGAGCGTCATTCCATGAGCACAAAGCGCTATTCCAAGAGCGCAATGCGCTATGTTTGGAGCACTGAGGCTCTTTAAAATTAAGAGCGCTAAGGCTCTGCAGCGCTTTGCGCTAGATGTGGAGCGCTGAAGTGCTTCTTTTATGCAGCGCTATGCACTGAGAATTAAATTCTCTTTTAAGAGACTTTGTCTCATAGATCTAAGAATAAAGTTCTTCGCTTGACAGGAGATGTTTTAACCTCTTATATTGATGAAAGGCTTTGCCTTTATGGATCTGTGATTCTTAAGAGAATTGAATTATTCTCCCCCCTTTTTATAACGAGATGTTCATGATCTCTTTGAGAAAAACTTTAGTCTTATAGATCTATGATCTATGAGAAAGAAGTAAATTTTTCTTTTATTTTATGATGAGATCTTTTGATCTCTTTATAAAAGACCTTGGTCTTGCAAATTTATGATCTTGAAGAAAGAAGTGAATTCTTCTTTTAATTATGAGATGATTTCATCTCTCTGTTCTTTTACATTGAAGAAAAGAAATTCTTCTATCGAGAGCTTGGCTCTTCTTTCTGAGATTTTCTCAAAGCTTCTGGGGAGGTTCCTCTCTATTTTTTTGTCTCTTTTTCTGTATATTGAGACTTGAAGTCTGGGAGCCTTTTTATAGGGCAAGCTGATTTGTTCAATCAGTTAAGGAAATCTTTTCTCCAATTGATTTGGGAATTTCCCTACCGTTGGATCTTTGATCCAAGGGCTTCTGAATTACAGAAGGCAATCTTCTTGTTTTGAACGAGATTGGGAAATCTTTCCATACAGAATTTATTCTGTACTTTTGGTGATTTTTAATCACCATTGGATCATTGATCCAACGGTACTCTGATTTACAGAGCACAATCTTGTTGTTTGGAAAGATTTTGAGAAATCTTTTCTTAACAGAATTTAATTCTGATTAATTAATGATTTATCATTATTATTGGATCTTTGATCTGACGGTGGGGAGCTTTTAGTTCCAGCGCTAGCACACCCGTGCTTTGCACGTGGTGCGCTGCTAGAGCGCAGCGCACCCGTGCTTTGCACGTGGTGCGCTGCTTAGAGCGCAGCGCACCTAGCGCTAGCGCACCCGTGCGCAGCGCACCACGTGCAAAGCACGGATGCTTTGCACGTGGTTCGCTGCTTAGAGCGCAGCGCACACATGCTTTGCACATGGTGTGCTGGTCAAAGTATTTGACTTCTCAGCGCTGGCGCTGCTTGGCGTTAGTGCTTTTATGAAGCACAGCTTTTATTGTTGAAGGTGTCTTTTCACCTTCCTTTTAAGTCCAACTTATATTCCCCAGAACTTACATTTCCCGGATCTTGGAAATAGCTCCATTATGCACAAAGTTTTTTGTGCCTAGTCTTTATAATCTGAAGCAGTGCTTTTTTTTCTTTTCTCATTTCCAGAGAACCATCTTAACTATGGCTTGTAACCGCCCACATGCTCATCGACAACCATGGGAAGTGCCCATTCAGGACACTATTCCTCGCTTCGCTGCGCGCTTGGTGAATCCTGCTCTTACGGATGACCAATGCGACGCAGCGTTGCACGAGCTCTTGACTCGTGTAGGATCTCCTCTCCCTCCCAACTCTTTTTGGCTTCGGATGATCCTCATGTCCGTGCTCGCTAATATTCCCCCTCCTCCGGCGGAGATGACCCCAGCGATGCTCGATGCCGCTGAAGACAAGATCGAGTGCTTCTTCGAAGCGTACTTGATCACCAAAGCCCTAAGGGATTGCTCTGTTCAGTTGCTGAGCCAAATACGGGCTCATCGGGCCATCATCTCTGCATTTTCTGGTGAATGCGGTGCTGACCGATGGGTAGCTACTCCTCGCGAAGGTCGTCGCTTTGACATGGTGGAAAAGACCGAGAGGGAACTAGATAATTTTATCTATATATTTGTAAATCCCTGTACTTTTGATCCCATGTTTGGCGATCTATTTCCATTGCAATAAAATGTTTAATTATGTGTTTTCTTCCTTTTTGTCATTATCTATCAAGTGTTCCTCTTATTTTAATTTGTTTGTTCTTCCTCTGTCAGGTGCATATGCACTATAGAACTTACACTGTTATAAACAGGCGCAAGTAATCCTTGTGAGAGTGAAGCGCTCTTAGCGCTTAGCGCTCTTGGTGCTTAGCGCTCTCGTCGTTTCAAACTCTTTGACTCTTAGTGCTGGCACATTTAATGCTAGCGCTTTTCATGAAGCGTTGCTTCGTTTAAAACCCCGGAATTTGGACAGAGCTTTACTCTGATTGGGGAAACACTGTGCGATGGTGATCAGTGTTGCTTCATCACAAGCCAGCTGCTCGGAAACCGCGATAGCAGCCTCCAGATTGGAATCATCGGGCGCAATAAATAGGCCCTCATTGGTCCCTAATTCGCTTAAGCCTTCGCTGTAAGGAGCATGGGGCTCCTGGCTAAATGCGACGTCAGCAAAAAACAACGACTTTTTCTTCTTTTGCGAGCGGCCGCCAACAGCCGGCAACAGGAGCTTGCGTTTGGCGGGCAACTTTGGGCGACGAGTCCCGATCTCTGTACCCACGCCAGAATCAGGAGACGCTGCAGCTACCGCTCCTGCAAGAGCACGGGGTAGCGGCATCTCAGGCATAGCGCGCGGGACCACAACCGCAGCAGCTTCTCTCAAAGGGGGACGAACGATGGTCCGTCGCTTTAAAGGAATAGCTGGATTACCAGCAGGGGCTGCATCCTTACGATCGAGCAGCAACTTCTTTTCCTCCCTAATGACGGCGCCCATTGCGTGCTGGTACCATGCCACATATACGTTCAGGGCTTTTGGAACGCAACTCGGCTCACTGACCCCGACCGTACGCGGGCGAAGAATCAGACCCCAAACCTCTCGCTGAGTCGGTTCCAAAACGGAAGCATCAACTTGCCGCATAACACGAGAAAATTTATAACTGTCGTAGAAGCGGGGCCGCTTGTGGACTCCAAAAATGCCGAGCACGTGCAGCTCGAGCCACGAAGTGAAATAATGCATCGGGAAGTTTACGAGTTGCACCCCCGGTTGAGTAGTGTCTGCCGCCAAGCTAAAGCCATGATACAGGTAAGCCAGCCCAGCGACCTCGACGGCCACTTGCATCCCAATAACCATTCGGTAAGCGGGGTAGAAGACGGAGGGCCTCATATGGCGAGGGTGCATTGGGAGCACAAACCAGTTTAGCCATAGCCCGAGGAACCCCAAAAAGAACGCCTCTTCGTCGACGTCAGAAACTACAAGCTCTGCGAAAGAGACGACCGGGGTGTCAGGCAGAAAGAAATTCCTCTGATCCGCTTCTGCTACCGGCTGGTTGTCCAGACCAAAGCCAAAGGGATCGTCGAGTTTGGCGAATTTCGCGGCTTCCTTCGACAGGACTTCTGGGCGGAGAAAACAAGCGATAAAATCTGTGAAGTTAACCCCGTGGCTTCCGGATTCGAGAAATAGGCTCTCATAAATATTCAACACCTTAATCAGACTTGGGGATTGATGTTGAATGGCGTTCTCCGGGATAAGGCCCATCACCACATACTTGGTGGCAAATATGAACTCGTCAGGAGGAAGTAGCTCCTCGTAATGTTCTACCCTGACAGGCAAGCCGGAGATCTTCACGAATTCCTCCAAAGAGATTGAGATTTCCCGATCTAATAGAAGAAAGGTATGAGTCGGAACGTTCCATTATTCCAAAAAAGTTTTGACCCACCATACAGCGGGCGTGGAATACTGGAAGAGAGACGCGTAAATCGCGGGGTACAGCCCAAACTTCAGCAGTTGCGATTTCTTGGCCGACAAAATGTACCGGGCCCACTGCAAATATCCGGCTGGATGGCAGGGAGTCAAGCCTATCATATATGGCTGTCCCCAAGGGCGCGATTCACCTTGACATATACGTCGCCCCAAGATATCTAAAGCCATTGGGGGCTGTACGGGTATAGCGGCCATAGAGGGCTGAAGGCAACCCTCCGAAGTCCAGTTGACCTCCTCTATGGCATAGTTCACTGGGGGTGGGTCGGCGTAGTGGATCGCTGAAATGGGCTCCGACGGCACCACACAAGAAAAGTTGTGTCGTCCCCGGATGATTTGATTGTACCACGTCCCCCATAAATGAAGGTTCTTTTGCTCCGGGTCATGATCTTTGATCAACGCGAAGACTTCTCTATCCACAGGCGCTTCAGGGAATCCGCTTTCCGAGCGAACAAACGGGAAAGAAATATCGAAAGACATAGTACCTGCGTGAAAGAGAACAAAAGTTAACCGTCAATGCTACAGTTTAAGTTCTGGCACTTGGTACTTTAATTTCGTACCGCACTGCAATGCAGTAGAAAGGGACCAAAAGGGACCCACACAATCTAGATGACGGCTCATCATTAATGAGACAGTCTCATCATTGATGAGACAGTTATTAAATAGAAAATACTAAAAGGATTCTCATTTAATGAGGGGCCCCTCGGGCCAAGAAGTAAAACTCCCTTAAGAGCAGCGCTCTGCAACAGAGTGACATCTGTCAACTCTAATCATGAGAGGAATAAAATTCCTTAAAAATTTTTAAAAGAGCTATGCTCTGTGAAGAAGATGGAATCATCCATCAAAACCCTAAAAAGAAAAAAGCAAAGTTTTTGCAAAGTAAAAAACTTCAAGATCTTCAAGATCTGTGAACAAACTCTAAGAGTTCTTCATGGAAGATGAACAGTGTTCCAAGACATGGGTTCAATCAATCTAAAAAAGATTATTATCTTGAAGATATATGATCTAAAGAAGAGAAAGGCTCTGTTGATGGGTAAAACCCTAAAATATATTTTTAAGATCTGTGATCTGAGAAGAGCAAAGCTCTGTTAATAAGGTTTACCGAATTTGGGCAGAGTTTTGACTCTGAGAAATTTCTTAAGGCAAAGAGCTGGGCTCTGAAAGAGAATTAAATTCTCAAGAAACAAAAATAAAACAAGAATATGAACAAGCAGTCATCTCAATGGGCCAAAGGTCCTATTTATAGGCAGGGGAAGTCGTTCCGGCTTCCAAGAACAATCCAACGGTGGAAAGGCTGCCACCGCTGCACTCACGTGTAAACCACGTGAGCGCAACGGTGGGGGGGCATTTGTTTCCCCAATCAGAGCAAAACTCTGATCAAAATTTGAAATTTGAAATGAAGCAGCGCTTCATAAAAGCGCTCGCACCAAGAGCACCAGCGCTAAGAGTCAAAAACTCTGAGGCAGCGCCTCACGTGCAAAGCACGAGAGCACCAACAGTGCCAGCGCTAAGAGTCAAAGACTCTGAGGCAGCGCCTCACGTGCAAAGCACGAGGGCACCAGCAGCGCTAGCGCTAAGAGTCAAAGACTCTGAGGTAGCGATCTACGTGCAAAGCACGATAGCGCCAAGCGCTAGAACTAAATGTTTCCCACCATTGGATCAGAGATCCAACGAACATGACGAATCATAGAATTACCAGAATTTAATTCTGTTGAGGAAATACTCCTCAAATCTTTCCAAATAAGAAAGATTGTGCTCTGTAAATCGGAGCACCGTTGGATCAAAGATCCAATGGTGATTAAAAATCACCAAGATACAGAGTAATCTTTGTATGGGGAAAATAATTACCCAGTCTTGTTAATAACAAGAAAGATATCTTCTGTAAAACAGAAGCCCTAGGATTAAAGATCCAATGGTGGGGGAACATCCCCAAATCAATCAGAAAAATATTGCCATAATTGATCAGCCTCCACTATATAAAGAATCGAGGACTTCAAGTCTTGCAGAGAAGAACCCCCCTATAAACTTCGAGTTCTCAAAAAAAGAAAAAGAAAAGAGCAAGCTCTGAGAAGAAAAATTTCTTCAAGATAAATAAAACAGAGAGATCAAAGCATCTCATCAAAAGGAAGAACTTAGTTCTTTTTCTAGATCATAGATCTACAAAGACAGAAGTCTTTCATAAAAATAAAAGAGATTGAAGTATCTCATCATAAAAAGGGAGGGAGAAAAACTTAGTTCTCTTCAGATCACGGATCTATAAGACAAAGACAAAGTCTTTCATAAAAATAGAAGAGATTGTAACATCTCCTATTAAAATAAGAACTTAGTTCTTAGATCTATGAGACGAATTCCGTCTCTAATCTTCTCTTCCTCAAGTCATTCTTCTCAATTCAAATTTTACATGGACGGGATAAATCAGCTTTCCACCACTATTTTAGTTGACGATGCATATCTAAGGATATATTCGGCAATGAGCTCAAATCAATTTTTAACAATGGCATAAGAATTCTTTAGCAACGAGAAGAACCTTTTCTTTAACATTTCGAGACATTAGAGTTGAACAATTAATTACTACACTGTGGCATAGGTACAATAAAATCCTCAATGGTATATGGGTCAAGGATTGCTTCTCCCCCTATCTCAAACATGATATGCCAACATTGTTTAGCAGTAATTGAATAAGGATCAACAGACATATGCACCACAAACAGGACAGTTACTATCGATATCACTATATGTGTCAATAGTGACACGTTGTTGCTGGTTTAAATCGAGGTCTACCTGTAAAATATAGGTTATGGATCAAATTAAGTCGTATTATCCGTTAAAATATTACCGTACTCGACTCTCTTGTTTGCAAGTATCACCGGGTCTATCCAACCCACGGGTTAATAGGTTTTACCCTCACTACTACAAATAGGGGTTGCCCCTACGGATAAATCCGTAAGGGCACAAAAATACGCCGTAGGTGCACACGCCGCAGGTGCAAGTCTTAGCCTTAAATATACCCCTACGGTGAAATATTTGCCCCTACGGCTTAATGCGTAGGTCTACTGATCCCTACGGATTTCACCGCAGGGAAAAAATATTTATTTAATTTATCGGTTTATAAAATAAAATAGTTGCCTCTCCGGATAAATCCATAGGGACAAATATATGCCCCTACGGCTTAAGGCGTAGGTACAAATGTGTAGGGGCAAAATATCAGGTATCCTGATATTTTGTCCCTACGGGTAAATTTGTAGGGGTAAAGCTAAGCCCCTACGGATTACTCCGTAGGGACAAGCCTAACTCCTGTTACTGAGTCTATAGGGTCAAAATATCATGTATCCTGATATATTGTCCCTACGGATAAATATGTAAGGGTAAAGTTGGACCCTCCGGATTAAACGGTAGGTGCAACATGTGTACCTACGGATTAATCCGTAGGGACATATTATCAGGGTTTTTTTTTAAAAAGGGCTGCCTGTTTTTTTCTCGCCCTGTGTACAATAATATATACATCATATATGAAAATAATCAACAAGCAGAATATATTCAGCGGTATTCGTAATCAACATCTCACGCATAATATATAAAAGAAATCAACAAGCAGAATACGATATCAATCTAAATCAATATGAACATCACCAATATCGTCCAAAATATATTCAATATGTATCATATAAGTAAATACATGTTTAAAATATAAAAATCAAAAAGCTACCCTAGCTCGGTCCAGCTTCACCTCTGATAATCGCCGTAATCTGGCGCATCTGCTTCTCGGATAAACCCTGAATCAACAACTCGAGCAATGCGGACGATGCGGGAGTCTGAGGGGGCTGTGGAGCTGTGGAGCTGGCCTGCACAACCGCAGCCGAGGTAGTGGCTTGCGGAGCTGCAGTTGCGGGAGTCTGAGCGGGTTGTGGAGCTGTAGGAGCCGAAAGAGATACATGTGGAGCCTCAGCCGAAGTACCTTATCGTGTCTGTTCAGTTTTGCGTGTGTAATAAACGAGTAAGAACTGTGTATTAGTCGAATTCGTATCATTACTAAGTTATTGTGAAACCCCAATTTATGAATACTTAGGGACTTAGGCCTCGTTTGGATATCTAATTTGGAAAACCATAGTTTATTTTAATTAGACAGTTCTATGTATGATTAATCAAAACTATGTCTACAACCAAATAAGCTCAGGCTACGTACTAATATTAGATATATTGCTATCTATAAGCGAATAATGGAGGAAAGATGCCATAGGAGGGAATTTCCTCCTATGGCGTCGAAAAAATACAATCTTCGTCGTGTTTTTCGACGATCGGCACCCTTAATCTTCATCGTTATGATCTAAGATATGGGTACCCCAAATTTTATATGATTCTACAACTTTTTCACCGTTGATTTAGCAATGTAAAAAGTTCTATTGTCGGTAAACCGTTAATTTTGAACCCACTAATTCAACGGTGAAAAAGTTGTAGAATCACATGAAATTTGGTGTACCCATATCTTATATGATAACGATGAAGTTGATGCATTCCGATCGTCGGAAAACACGATGGAGAGTGTATTTTTTCGACGCCATAGAAGGAAATTCCCTCCTATGGCATCTTTCCTCCATTATTCTCTATCTATAATATGACATAATATTTTACTATTAAGTAGTATACATACCATCATCTCCTTGAACTCCTGGACGATGGCCTTCAAGGTGTCAAGTTCTTGCTCTAGACGTCGCTCATGGGAAATATAGGAAGTAACCGCCGGAGTGGAGTCCAACCTCATATGGGCCCTGTTAGGACCCAGTCCCCGGCCTCTCTCCCAACCTCCGTGGTGCCCTCCGTGTGCGGCGTTTAGGACTGGGGTCAGCAGTATCGGATCGTTCTGTCCAGTAAAATCGATCCCCGATGCCTCGGCCTGCTCAACCACCCGCTCTTACACCCACATTAACCAGTAAAATATAAGTATATCATTTAAATTTGAACTTTTAAAAACA
This sequence comes from Agapanthus africanus, assembly GCA_030015575.1. NCBI lineage: Eukaryota > Viridiplantae > Streptophyta > Magnoliopsida > Asparagales > Amaryllidaceae > Agapanthus > Agapanthus africanus. Next base: position 77,720,760 of record CM057339.1, on the reverse strand, counting down.
AAAATTTCAAATAGGAGTTGAATAAATATTAACACTCACGCAATACTCCTGGGTAGCGGTGTCAGGGTATCGAAGCTCGTCCGTGGCGGGATCTGTCGAGATGCCGTGGACGGCAAGATACGCGGACAACACGCTCGGTGTACCACTCTGCGCCAGGGTCTGAGCTCTCTGCAATTCGCCAAAAATTTATATTTATTATAAAATAACTCTTAAGTTCACATTATATTAAAATAGATCTATTTTAATTTACCGATGTCTCTATGGCACAAGTAATATTTCTCGAGCCACCTGTATAAGTGGGGCGACCCCTCTTCGCCGACTTCTTATTCTCTTTATTTTGATCCGCATGTTTCTGCACAACACATTCAGATTTAGTTTTCTAATTAAGTAACACAAAAAAATAAATTATATACTAAATTCATATTTAAAATACATACATGTTTGCGCTGAGAGTCGAAATATTGGCACAATAGATGCCATGTATCTACGTCGACTCTCGCAAAGGCCGGGGTATGTAAGAGGGCCGCTCTCTCTACCTCGGGGGTCGCCATCCACAGGGAATAGCAGTCGATCTTCAGCTCGTTCCTATTATATCGGACCTTCGATTGCATGTTCTTCATCAGGCCATGGTACAGAGCGTGAAGATCGAGCATCCTCCCAGGGTGATCAGGGTCGAGTACAGGCTGAAAATCGTAATCCAACTGTAAATACAAAAAGAACAATGTTATTAAATTGCAAGTGTTAATAATAAATATATTGGATAAATCAAATGAAAATATATATTAATACCCGAGCCTGATCCCATAAGAGGGCGAATGAGCGCCGGTGCTGGTCGCCCCACTCAACGTGAAGTGGATACTTCTTCACGAGGCGGCTCTCATCCCCCATATACCGGCCGAACCTCTCGGCATAATCACCGGTATAGCGATAATCAGGGGTAAAGAAGAGGGGGAATGCTGCCTCCCCCTGGCTCTGTCGGGCCTCAGCCTGTGAGACTGATTCGGGCCTCGAGTCCCCCTCTCGGGATGGGGATGCCCTGCTTCTACAAGAAATATCAAGACAATCAATATTAAGACAAAGTAGTATTAAGAAATCAAGATTTAACGAAAATTGAAGTGTGATATATACCTCCGGCGACAGAAGCATGAGCCTGGGCCCGGGTAGCAGCACGAGCGGGCGATAGTTCCTCCGATGAGGAACAGCCGGTGACCCGGACGTGGACGCATCCCCTCCAACTAGAAAATAAATATCGATAAAATTACATGAATATTTAAAGGATATGTAAAATGAATAAATATTTTATATTTATTCATACAAACCTGCAGACTGAGCGGAGGGTATGGAAGTGATGGGAGTGGTCCCTGCACCGGGAGTGCCTCCTGCACCAGACGTGGACGTACCACCTATAATTAGACAATCAAACATCGACTATATAAGTAATTGCAAAAAAATGCATATATCAATAATATAACATTCTAAATCAACATGTATACACTATAGGATATATAAACATACCCGCGGGTGCGGTGGTGGACTCTGCCTCTGATGTAAGTACGTAAGAGCAAAAAGAATGTATGTATATTTATGATATAGCATTCTAAATCAATATACATGCACTATATGATATATAAACATACCTGGAGGTGCGGGAGTGGCCTCTGTCCCTGATGTGGACGCACCAACAGCTAGACAATCAAACATTGACTATGTAAGTAATTTTGACATGAAAATGCATGTATATCTATAATATTACATTCAAAATGAATAGAGGTGTAACATACCTGGAGGTGCGGGAGTGGCCTCTGTCCCTGATGTGGACCCACCACCAACAGCTAGACAATCAAATATTGACTATGTAAGTAATTTTGACATGAAAATGCATGTATATCTATAATAGATATTGCATTCAAAATGAATATGCATGCAATATACCTGGAGGTGTGGCAAAGTCCACACGGAAGGAGGCATCCGAAGGGGTCTCCGATCGGGGTGAAAGACCGGCCCTCTGAAGCTCCCTACGCAGCTCTCCGGGTAGCAGAACCACTCTGCCTCTGCCTCTGCCTCTGTTGGTGCCGCGGCTGGAGCTCCTGCCTCCCCTCGTTGCTCCCGTCGTCGTCATCAAATCTAGATAAAACGGTTCGTGTACGCATTAGACAATCATTACATATGCATGCTATATATGTATAGATCGTAAAATGTGAAGTAATAATATAACATTACTGATAACCTTTTTCGTTTCGTGGATGTATTAGACATATCTACTTGGATTTCATCATCAATATCATTTCTAACCCACGTAACTTCATGATTAGCCGAAGACAACCCGTCTTTCGAAACAAATGGTCGGAGCACTATAAGTCTTCTCTCTTCTTCATCCTCATCGCTGTCCTCGAATTCTGAGACATCGTAAACATCCCTGAGTTTTCAACGACATACGACGCTCCATCCCGGATACTTCAAACACTGTGAGTAGTATATTTGGAACACCTGGTTCGGAAAGATAAACGGATCTTCCTGACCGTAAAATCAAAGTGTGTTCACACTGGTCAATCCATATTCATCTTTTTAAGTCCCAAGATTGCTTCTCCACTTATCCGTATCGGTTCGTGTATCGTACCAAGTACACTGAAATATATAAAAGGGTTCTGATCGTCCGGGATATTGGATGCCAGGTATACAATTTAAGTATCCATAATAAATCACACCATCCGATCCTACCGTCACAAGCCCACTATTCTGAGTGATTCTAGATGTTTCTATGTCCTTAACTTCGAATTTGTATCCAAGGACATCGAATCCTTTATAATATGCAACATCCATACTAGGAAACTGAGCTAAACATCTTGAATCACTCTCTAATGATGCAGACAAGTTCGGATCGTGGATCTAACAAAACAAATTTTACGACAAATACATAACGATATAAGTTTAGATTAAAACTGATAGCAATAACATGTTATTCGAATAACTTACATAATCTGCAACCCAATCGCAAAAATTATCCTGATGATATTTTTCCAATCGTTCATCGTTCCAATCAGGATGTCCCTCACGTATCTCGTTAAAATGAATTCTGTTCTCGACAATAAATTATGACATTAATATTATATCATTTCATACACACAAACACAAATATAACAATTAATACAAAAAAACATACTCTCTAATTTTTTCAAGACATGCACTATTGAGGAGGATAAACCGGTATATCTTATTGATAAACATAGGGTCTACTCTCTTATAATTGGCTTTACCATATGGCCCGTCCTGAATTCTTCGAGGCCGGTTAAGTCTCGTCTCAATATTCTCGTCCAGATAGCAGGAACAAAATATGGTTGTTTCATCTAGAAAATAATCTTGCATGATAGAACCCTCTGGTAGATTTCTATTGCGTATATATTTTTTAAGAGTGTAGAGCTACCTAAAGAAAAATATATTAAATAAATAAATACGGGCATACAGGATAACAATAATTTTACAAATTGCGCGAAACGAAAAATTCCACGTACCTCTCGACGGGATACATCCATCGATATTATACCAGTCCGGCTAACTTAGCCTCAGTTGTAAGATGAACCGTCAGGTGCATTATGATATCGAAGAATGACGGTGGGAAAATACGCTCAAACTTGCAAAGTATCAACGCAATAGAATTTTCTAATTTCTCTAGCGTCACAACATCCAGTGTTTTAGCGCATAATTCTCTGAAAAAACAACATAGGTTATTGATTACTAGACCAACCAATTCGGGGAGGGAAGTCCTGAGGGCTAATGAGAGAAGGTGCTCCATAATAACATAGTGATCATGACTTTTCAGCCCATCGATCTTGTCTTTCACAATTTTTATCTTCTTGCTGAATGATCCTGAGAAACCTGTGGGAACTTTCAAATCATGCAACACCTGCAGGAATCTTTTCTTCTCCGGTTGTGACATATGATAAGCGGTATTGGGAAGTACAAACTTTCCTGGTTTACCCGCTACCGGTTTAGGATGCAATTCACTTCTAATTCCCCAGTCCTGTAGATCCATCCGAGTATTAAGGTTGTCTTTCAATTTCCCGTCTTTACAAAGAAGCAAGTTGAGTACGTGCTCGGATACGCCCTTCTCTATGTGCATAACGTCCAGACAATGACGCACTAAATTTGTTGACCAGAATGGAAGCTCGAAGAAAATGCTTAACCTGTTCCAAAATTGTGGTTTGACCTGTTTTTGTCGGATCCATCCCGAAGGTCACATTATTATAATCATCCCACTGAGCAGTCACGTCCTCTCCAGACAATGAGGCTGGAGGTCCACGAAGCTCCTGATGACCATCAAAATGAACATCGTCTAACCTGTAGGGGTGGTCTAAAAGCAGGAAACGTCGATACCCGCAATAACAAACCTTCCTGTTAAAATTCAAGAATTTTGATGTTGTATATTGATGGCAATGAGGACATACTTTGTGACCATGTACGGACCAACCTGATAGCATTCCATACGCAAGAAAGTCATTAACTGTCCACATTAAAGCCGCATGCAGTATGAAGGTTGTATTTGTGTTTGCATCGTAAGTCTCTACACCATCAATAAAGAAAGATTTTAACTCCTCGATCAGAGGTCGAAGATAGACGTCGATATTGTTTCCCGGTGAGTTTGGTCCATCGATAAGAAAAGGCATCATAAAGTATGATTGGTCCATAACCAACCAAGACGACAGAATATAAACTATCATTACAACGGACCATGTACTGTGGTTTCCAGCCATATAGTTGAATGGGAAGAAGCCATCACTAGCCAGTCTGAGCCTGACATTACGAGGATCGCTACTGAATATTGCGTACCTCCTATCGAAATCCTTCCATGCCGGTGAATCTCTTGGATGACTCATTTTTCCATCTTCACTTGGAGGAGCACGGTGATGCCAAATCATTACCTCGGCTGTTTTCTTGCACCTGAATAGCCTCTGTGTTATTGGAAAGTATCGTGCTATCTTGACAGGTATATCGGGCTTCTTATTGAAATCTTTCGGCTTATACCTGGCCTCTCAGCATGTTGGACACTCTTTCAAATCTGAATTCTCTTTCCGGTACAACACGCAATTTTTAGAACATGCTTGAATCTTTTCACACTTCAGACCCAAATCAGACATCATCTTCTGGGTTCCGTACCAGCTGTCGGGCATGTTATTTTCCGGGGGCATAGAATCTTTCAAGAATGAAAGAAGTATTGTGAATGACTTGTTACTCCATCCATTTAGGCACTTAATCTGGAAAAGTTGGACGAACCATGAGAGGGTGGAATACTTTGCATTCTCATAAATTGGTTTTCTAGTATCATTCATGAAATTTTCATATTTATCCGCACGCGGTCCTTGACCAGAAAGAATGTCATCTTCGGTACGAATAGATTCACCTAGGGCGGCCTCTACCATATCCTCCATTTCTTCATATGGAAACAAATTACCGTCTTCTTCTTCTACCGCATTACCGTCTTCTCCTTATCCTGCCGCATTATCATATTTTCCTTCTTTTTCTGCCGCATTACTGTGTTCTTCTCCTTCCGCGTGATATAGCCAAGTCGTATAAAATCTAGTAAAACCATGTTTTATGATATGAAGCTCTGCCAATTCTACCTTCTGCCAGTACTTATTCCCACATCTATCGCACGGGCAGAGAATCTTCTCTATCACGATCTTATTATGTGCGCGTGCAAATTCAATAAAAGCAGCAACTCCTGCGACAAACTTAGGTTGCATACGTTGTTGCCAATTCACATACATCCGGTCCTTAACTCTGACGTACTCATGGACCATGTTAGACTGTATAACATATAAATTGTAGGTTATGATGACTATATTGAGAAATCTAGGAACGGGATGGTTACTGATAAAAGAGAAAATCCGTGTATATGCTTTGTGTGTGCGTTTGTCGTTGAAAAAAATAAATTATCGATAATCAAAATTAGATTTGAGGATACCCATGTATGAGTTGTATTCTATATATGTGTGTTTCAATTTATGATTTCTCTTAAGTGTAGGGTTGTTAGTGTGTATGTGTTGTGTGTGCGTTTGTTGTGTATTCGTGTTGTATTTGTGTGTTTCGGCTGTCGGGGGTAAGGTTTCTATCCCATTAAGAATGTATAGAGCGGACACCCATTCGCTTGTGCTTTCAACCGTTTCAAGTAAATTTCGGCAGCACCTCCCCGCTGTTCTCCGAGTACACTGTAATAAAATAGATAATCATTTCAAAGCTGTGAAATAACGTTGAAATGAACATCTAATCTATCTTTGTACACGGAGAACCAGCGGAAAAGTACCGACGAAATATCTCGAAATGGATGAAAACACAAGTGAATGCAGGTGTTTGCTTTATACATTCCTAACTTGTCCACATGGGACAAATCTATCGGTTATCATACGATTGAATCTTCTCGTCACATAGACTACACGACGGTTGTTAGTACCGAGCTATACCGTCCGATATTTAACAACCTTCATATAGTTCTATGTCACGACGAATATCGAACGTATGTTAACCGATAGACGGGGACTAAGTGGCGTTTTGAGTTTCATATATGAGTATCGATGGGAATATGAAAGTTTCATATTATCATCGAGTATCATATATTGGTTTTAACTTGAACATCTTGAATCACTCTCTAATGATACGTTTGTTGTGTATTCGTGTTTTATGTGTGTGTTTCGGCTGTCGAGGGTAAGGCTTCTATCCCATTAAGAATGTATAGAGCGGACACCCATTCGCTTGTGCTTTCAACCGTTTCGAGTAAATTTCGGCAGCACCTCCCCGCTGTTCTCCGAGTACACTGTAATAGAATAGATAATCATTTCAAAGCCGTGAAACAACGTTGAAATGAACATCTAATCTATCTTTGTACCCGGAGAACCAGCGGAAAAGTACCGACGAAATCTCTCGAAACGGATGGAAACACAAGTGAATGCAGGTGTTTGCTTTATATATTCCTAACTTGTCCACACGGGACAAATCTATCGGTTATCATACGATTGAATCTTCTCGTTTCATAGACTACACGACGGTTGTTAGTACCGGGCTATACCGTCCGATATTTAACAACATTTGTATAGTTCTATATTACGACGAATATCGAACGTATGTTAACCGATAGACGGGGACTAAGTGGCGCTTTGAGTTTCATATATGAGTATCGATGAGAATATGAAAGTTTCATATTATCATCGAGTATCATATATTGGTTTTAACTTGAACATTTAACATGAATAGGTTTTACTTTTATGTTTCGTTATTAAGGGTTCGAAATTTCAAGTTTAGGGTAAATTTTTCGTGCGTTTACAGTAAAATAATACGTTTACGTTATTATCGAGTATCCTACTGCAATGAACTAGTGCACCCTAAACTCTTACCCTAAATAACCCAAATTAACCTAATTAACCACAATTAACCATAATCGTTACCCTAACACAAATTATCCCTAATTAACCCAAACTTAACCCAATTTACCCAAATTAACCTAATTAACCATAATCAACCCAAACTTAACCCAATTTACCCAAATTAACCTAATTAACCCTAATCAACACCCTAACCCTTTCAAATTATCACTAATTAACCCAAATTAACCCCAGCCTCTAACCATAAACCTAAACCAAACCCTAATCCTAACCCTAACCCTAATTACCCTAACCCTAAGCCCAACTAATTAACCCTAACCCTATCCCCAACCCCAACCGAACCCTAACCCTAACCCCAACCCCAACCGAACCCCAATCCCAACCCCAACCCTAACCCTAACCCTAACCCCAACTGAACTTTAACCCCAACCCAACCCCAACCCCAACCCTAACCCTACCCCCAACTGAACTTTAACCTTAACCCTAACCCCAACCCCAACCGAACCCCAACCCTAATCCCAACCCCAACCCCAACCCCAACCGAACCCCAACCCCAACCGAACCCTAACCCTAACCCTAACCTAAACTGAACCCGATGCCTAACCCTAACCCTCAGGCCCCTACCCGAACCCTAGCCCTAACATCATCAAAATTATAAGTAATTAGATATTTACTAACCTGTAGCGGGCGGTGGAGGAGTCGACGGAGGAGACCGGTGGTCGACGACGCAATCGGTGACGAGTCGCGGGCGGTTGCGACGAGGAAGTCGATGAGGAAGTTTTGGGAACGATCGATGGCGGTGGCAGGCCGCGGGCGGAGCGCGGTGGCGACGAGGCGAAAAATCGAGACACGCGCAGGAACGATCGATCGAGACGCGGGAGAGAGTGAGAGAGAGAATTTTGGGAACGGCGAGGGCTTTTCTGTGCCTTTTTTTATTAAATACCCATATGTATGCCCCTACGGATTTAACCGTAGGGCATTTGTTTGCGGCTCCGTAGAGCCAAATAACAAATTACGATTTAATATTTTTAAATTAAAACGTAGGGCATCGTAGGGACAACCATGGGGACCTACGGATTAGTCCGTAGGGGCAATAAAAAGTTGCCCCTACGGATTCCTGTAGCCGTAAAGGCAACCCCATATTGTAGTAGCGCCTGCCCATTGGCCGGCCGGGCTCACAGGTTCATGGGTTTTATCCAGCCTCTAATAAAGAAACTATAAAAAGATTTACCAATTTTTCTAGATTTAAAATATTTATCATGGATACTGCTATGAATTTTCTTTTTCTTGATAATGTATATATATTGGAAGGTATATATTATTTTTTATTAGAATTGGTGACGTAATTAAACTCCAAGAAACCTATACACACGCATTCTTTTCCTTTTGAATTGCAAAAAATATTTCATAATACTCTAAGTTGTCGACCATGCAGGGATGACCCATTTATCTATCCATGGATTACCTGTGCACCCGCCCACCCGTAGAGGATCGGGTAACGGGCATGAAATTTAATCCAGGAATTTATACCCGTGTCCGTTTTACCCGTTACCCGTAATGACTTATTCACGGGTGATCTGACCCGTCCGCTTAACACCTCTAAATATGACATCCACGTTTTTGTAACTCAAAGATCAAAACGAATATTGGTTTCTCCATGTTTTAAAACACAGATCAAAAGGAATGATGCCGTTTATCTAAAAACTAGATAGACAGATGACTTTTTGATCAGATATTTTGTTGAGCGGGTTTGCATTCCACATCCACTGCACTTGATTTTCGCTTTAATCAAATACCAATTTAATACAGACCATTCAGGCTACATCTTACGCCCGGCTCCAACTAGTGTTTTTGTTCGGGTTAACTATTATTCTAATGTAAATTACTGTCGGATCATCTACAGCCACCCGATATGGATATGGTAACACCAAAATCCGTTCAATACCTAAATCCGTTCTACACCCATGTCTGATTGTTACATGAAGGTATGGCAATAATAAACACTAGAATTTAATCGTGATGAATAATAGATACAGATATGGCAATGCATGTATTTGATCCGATTTAGAACCCTAACCCTAATATCAGGTGATGAACAAAGGGGTCTCTTGAACTTCGGATTGTTTTAGAACTGCTGATTCCCCCTATAGCTAGAGTAGGGTCCACCACTTCCAAAAAGGAGAGGCGAATAGCAAAACCGTACACACACACACAATTGCTTTATCATACACACACAACAGTAACATACCGCAAAAGCATATCTCAGCACCCGGAGCAAAGCAAAGAAATAATAACAGAAGAGAAGAGGACAGAATAAGGATGATAGCAAATGGCAGCCGTCTCAATGGAAAAATATGTAAAAAGTTGAGGGGGTTTGTCTTGAAGGGGAATGGGAAGGCAGCATGTCCCAATAAAGTGGGGGGGAATGCAAGCTATTATCTCGGCACCTGAGAAAAGGGATGAATGGCCTCCCAACTAAACCCGACCGAAATGATGTTTGATGATGATGGCCTTTGTTTGCCACACCCACCCACCCATGTTTTCTTCTTCTTTTCTTTTCTTTTCTTTCTTTCTTTTTTGGCGGGAAAGGAAAAAAAAGGAGGAGGAGGAGGAGGTGTTAGCCACGCCCGGCCGGAATCTACCTGCTTTTTATAAGATCTGCCTAGCTAGCTACATTGCTAGTGGATGCTAGCTTTATTGTTGATTCATAGATAGATGGCAAAAGCTTTAGTTTCACTTGCTTTTTGGATCCAAACATGTCAAGATATTACTTAATTAGAACATGGTTTAGATTTACAAACGTTAATTTGATCCTCATATATTAATTGTTGGGTGTCTTGAATTATATGTTCTGTATTGATGATATTGATGATGCTCAGAAGTGACATTTCCTCGGATCACGACACGTGGCGAATGACGTGTCCCGGAGCTTACGGGAAAGGAGCATGAACGGTACATTGAAGGCGTGCCCCGGCCCTTCGACCCGAGGGTGTCCTCGACCTTCGATGACCTCACAGAACACTCATATGCTCGCCCTACAAATAACCATTGGCTCACCTCCGAGCCCTCATGTACGCTGGGCTTTCTCAGCCCTCTCAGCTCGCCTCCGAGCTGTCACGGAACCAAACTTGCTCGGCCTCCCGCTCGCCTCCGAGCCTCCCGCCGTGCTCAGCTTCCCCGGTTCTACCGATCGACCCAGAGCACAGATCAGAGGCGTCTCCGCCACGGCTCCGCGAATCTCGCCAAACGCGAGATATCCGCCGCCCCACGATCCCGCGTTCCACGCCATCACGTTCCCCCATTAACAAGCGTATCTCGTCATTTAATGGGGGATCCCGCCATTCGCACACGCGTAACGCCAGGGGCATAACGGCCGGCGTTAATCTCACGCCCGCCGGCCCATGGCTGCCACTATATAAACCCCCTCTCAGACGACTCAGATAAGGCAATTCTATCTCAATAGGCCGCTACTCTGCCAAAATACCCCGACTAATTTAATCGGCGGAGGGTCCACGGTGGTACAACCATCCCGAGACTTCCTTGCAGGTAGATCAGCCTCATTCCAAACCAAACCCACTGAGATCCACACGCTTCAAGAGGCAACACTCAAACCTAATCTCAGCCATTCATCAACGCCCGTCGACAGATCAACGGAAGACAACATCTGATAAAGATCCAGGCCTCCATCGGTATCTGTGCTACTTGTCGAGCCCAATCTGACGGGATCATGTACGCATTACTTGCCGAGCTCCCTCCAAACTATATGATTGATTTAGCTTATGAAATTGTTTGAGCCTTCTATTATGTCGAGCCTGAAGGACGAGCCAATGCCCAGGTGCAGGAGACAGAGCCCTTGTTGGCCCTATCTTTTACCTGAGACACAGGTACCTGAAGACTATGTATGTTCTTGCATGCCTTGGGGTTTTGCGTGGCATTTCTAAGAGGATCAAGACAGTCTCTTCTGTGGGAGATTTGGGGTTTATTTGGGATTAATTAGGTTGCGAGACTTGATCCACCATCATTATAACCTTATGATTCTGATTATAGTTGATTATTTCGCCTTCATCCGAGGATGTAGGTCAGATTGACGAATCCCTTAAATGTGTTCTGTTTCATTCTGAGTTGCTTCTTCTTTTTATTGTTTTTGTATTACTTTATGGTTTGTCATAACAAGTATTCTTTAGACACGAGTAACCTTAGGCTGGGGCCGGCTCAACACCCACCATGCCTTGCCGGTGAGTGTTTGGTTCTTAATTTGACTCGAATCCAATCCACTCATTAAGTTGGGTGGACCAAATCAAGTTGGGTTTGACTAGATAGCCAACATTCAAATAGTTATAAGCACTCGACATTGTCTAGGTTAGTATCAATATCAATGGCGTCTAAATTAACAAAGTTCGACAATCTAAGCATTTCCAATGACAGTTTATGATTTTTGAGAAAACATGGTTTAGAGCATCACTGTAGAATCCCAACTACGATGACAAGACTCGTAAGGGCGGAACTTTTACCGATAGGCCCATGGCTACTTTCTGAACCCTATAATGACATGCCCCGTTTTCTCGTAATTTTTAGTGTGGGTACTGGGAAGAATAAAAAAAAGAGCATACAGGTGCTGTATCAATTAATTATTAAATATAATATAATATATGGAAAAAGAGGAAGAGATCGGAAAGGAAGAGAATAAAGCATTCAAATATCCTTTTGAACAATGAAAAAGGAAGCCATCACACATGGATGGAAATTGGAAAGAGCACTTAGACTATGATAAAAAGCAAGCAAGAAGAAGATAAATTAATGGATTTTCCTTAAAACGAAATAGGTTGTGTTGGGGGGGATGGGACTTTGGAGGGGTCAGCACCAACATATGCCCGTGCGTACGTGCTATCATTACTGTGGCCTTGAGGCCAAATACATCCGATCCAGATCTCTTTCTCTCTCTCTCTCTCGATCTCTCTCTCTCACTCTCCTAGTGCGCTTCAGGTGTCTTGTCAGTTTCATATATATATATTATTTGTGTTCAGTAATTAAATTCATTTACCAAGCATATGTTGTATATTGACATGAAATGATATGATATCAACACCCAGGCGTGATCTAATCCTCCCTTCCCCCGCATATAACGCATCTCTTCTCCACTCCAGTATAAGATGGTAATGGAATATCCACCTTTGATGTGATGGTCCACGGACGGCTGAGGTTAAGACACCGATTTGATTTGAATCTTGTTGTTTGCGACCTTCCATTTGATGCGCTCTAGAAGGCGGAAAGAGGCTATACACCGTATATGCTGGATGTACATTGGAAAATAAGACTTCTATGGTAACATTGGTCTGTTTTTCGAGGATATTCTGTCCGTCAGTTTCTATGATTAGCTTTGTGGATCAAAGTTTTAAGTTTTTCACGGAGGTTGAAAGCTTTTTGATGGGTCCCTGTGTTAATTTTATGGAGCAAGTATCTGCCGTGAATATGCTACTCTGTCGAAACGTACGTGAGAGTAAATTCCTCCGTACTTACTTTTTCGCTGACGATCCGGTGCTCCATGAGAGATCGCGTTCTGCAGACAAAAGTAATACAGAAAAAACAAAGACGAACCGAGAGCTTTTCTATGTTCTGCAGACAAAAGTAATACAGAAAAAACAAAGACGATCCCGATCATGTCGTTTTATTATTTTATTTGGTTTTCGGGTTTTCTACAAATTTATCTGATCTGGTTTTTTGTGCTATGTCTAAAGCTATTTTTATTGAGATCTCACTGGGTCGTCTGTGTATCACACTTTAATTTGGATTTCATGGGCATGACTAATTCATGCTTTTATGTTACCAAAAGGGATTAATCCAAAAGAAACTTAATTTGTAAGATTTGAATATATCTCGAGGTAGGGAATGTGGGGGACAACCAGAAACAAATAATATCACAGTGGACATAAATAGTGTCTTGTCAGTTGGAGGTGGGGTTCCACCCATGCCTTCATTCAACATACTTTCATCATCCTAGTTCCCCATAAATAGAACCTCCCTCTCTTCAGTCCTAGGCACACACATCACTTGCCTTCCTAGATCTCCTCCTTCAATTTAGCAAAGCTATAGCTTATATCTTTGCTTGTTAATTCCATTGCGTTTTTAGTAGTAGCAAGGATAAATTAATATAAGTTAATAATGGAGGTTGAGGATGCAAGCAAGAGGATATGTGGGGTGCCAGAGAGAGTGCAGCTGCATGTAGCCATGCTAGCCCTTCAGTTCGGATACGCCGGCTTTCATGTCGTCTCTCGTGCCGCTCTTAACATGGGCATCAGCAAGCTGGTCTTCCCCGTCTACCGCAACATCATCGCCTTGATCCTTCTCGTGCCTTTTGCCTACTTCCTTGAAAAGTATTACATTAATAAATTCGATCGCCGATAACTTATTTGGGATAAAAAAAAAAGGATGATTCAGTAATAACTCCAAATGTGCAGGGAAGACAGGCCCGCGATGACATTCTCCTTCCTCGTCCGGTTCTTTCTCCTCGCCTTTTGTGGGTACGTAAGATCGGAATATTAATGCTATATATATATATATATATATATATATATATGAACGGTTGGATTTCTTATGAGTAGAGGGGCTTCTCCGATAATTATATCTGTATAAATATAAAATAGAGGGCTAAATCACATGCCTTGTTTTCTCCTTGTTTTGTGTATATATATGCACGTGTGTCTCCATTCAAATCTTGAAGTATAACGGCGAACCAAGGGTTCTACCTGCTGGGGCTGGACAACACCTCCCCTACCTTCGCCTCCGCCATTCAGAACTCGGTTCCCGCCATCACATTTCTCATGGCCGCGTGTCTCAGGCAAGCGACTGACCGAACCGTCCCTATCAAATTTTTAATTTTAATAAATTTTATCGTCCCTAGTTAAATACATTCCATTAATTTTATATATACACACACAGGATAGAAAAGGTTAGGATGAATCGAAGGGACGGCATAGCCAAGATGGTGGGCACCTTGCTGTGTGTGGCCGGCGCATCCGTCATAACCCTTTTCAAGGGTCCCATCATCTTCGGACCGTCGGCAACCTTGAACGGCGCCAGCGAAATCCACGGCGACAGCGGCATTGAAGACGGTACCAAAAACTGGACGATGGGGTGCATTTACCTGATCGGGCACTGCCTGTCGTGGTCGGCCTGGCTGGTCCTGCAGTCCCCTGTCCTCAAGAAATACCCGGCCAGGCTTTCCGTCACTTCCTACACATGCTTCTTTGGCGTGCTCCAGTTCCTCGCCATCGCGGCCTTTGCCGAGAGAGATGCCAATGCCTGGGCCTTCCACTCTACTCCAGAGCTCTTCTCTGTCATCTACGCGGTACTAATTTTAAATATCAAGAATTGTTAATATACAAACACACACATAATGTGCATGTTGTTGTTGTTTGTGCTGTAGACGTCGTCCTTCCTTACATATGAGATTTGCATAGGAAAATTATAGATTTTATATAGATAAGATCAGAATTTTAATTGTTATTTATTTTATGATATCAAGGCTAGACACGTTCAAGGCGTATGAGTACCGAATTTTAAAAAAAAAGGCGTTTTCTTCTTCATTTTCTATGCGCATGCTTTGAATTGGGACATTAATTCTTATCACAATTGTCAACCTGTTGGATATCAAGAACTTTAGTTTCTCATTTAGTTGGTTGGTATGAATGTTTATATATAATAGTGTTTAAAATATCTCCAAATAGATTACGTAATCTAGTGGCAGACATATATAGTGGGAGAATTAGGCCCTTATGTACTTAACTTTTCATATATATATATATATATATATATATATATATATATATATTGTTGGGTTGTTTGACTCGTATCTATAGTCCCACATCAGGAGTTTATAAGAAGTTGATGTGATATATAATATAACTTGGACCTCTACCTATCAGCTCGGGCTTTTGGGTTAGAATGGGCACCCAAGTTGTGTTGTGTACACGTCACTTGCGGGCTCCGCCCTCTACAAACTGGTATCAGAGCCTGGTTTGTTTGGGAGAAAGGGGTGGAGCGATAAAAAAAAAATATATACCGCCGATATTGTATGCCACACCTACAACGGTGCAGGCGGGTATGTACGATACGAGTCAAGCTCGGGATTGTTGGATTATTTGACTCGTATCTATAGTCCCACATCGGGAGTTTATAAGAAGTTGATGTGATATATAATATAACTTGGACTACCTATCAGCTCGGGATTTCCTCCTATGGCGTAGATTAATGGAGGTTGTATTTTTTCTACGCCATAGGAGGAAATCCCCTCCTATGCCTCTTTCCTCCATTAATCTCTCTCTCTCTCTCTCTATATATATATATATATTTGCCTCTTCTTGTTATATAAACGAATGTATTCAAAGGTCAAAACATCTTTCTTTTGAACCAGCACTAATTAAAATCATTACAGGAATCTACAGGCACGTGATAGTGGATAATTATCCCTTCACTGTTTTAGCATGCATAGAAAGTGACAATTTTAATATAAAACTCCTGTTTTGTTTATCGAATTAATTAAGCTGGGTTACTTAGCAGTCAATCTCTATAATTAAGCTTTTTTTAAAGCTAGATAGATAAATATATTTTGATAAATTCAGTACGTATAATATCTAGACTAAGTACAATATTGAGATACACATGCATATTATTGCAGGGGCTGGTCGCATCAGGAATCGCGTTTGCGGTTCAGATATGGTGCATAGACAGGGGTGGTCCCGTGTTTGTGGCCGTGTACCAACCTGTCCAAACGCTGGTCGTCGCCATCATGGCCTCCGTAGCCTTGGGAGAACAGTTCTACCTCGGCGGGTAATTACCACCACCACCACACATTCGTTCTATAAAATACCTTGTATAAACAACCGATCGGTAGATTACACTAAAATACCTTTAGCTATCATGGTTTCCCTCTCTAAATTGCACTAATGATGCTATATTTGCTTATGTGAATGCAGTATCATAGGCGCAGTGTTGATCATTGCCGGCCTCTACCTTGTTTTATGGGGGAAAGGGGAGGAGAGAGCTTTCGCCATCAAAGAAGCAAGTGATCATCATGGTGGCGGACTCGTCAGGCCTGCTACAACCGCCTCATTGAAGGCGCCATCCCTCACTCAGCCACTTATACCTTCTGAAAATGTCTGAAAGTGTTGACGATTGATTTACTATGTTAGTTATGCAGACAAGGAAGTGCTTACTTAAGCTTTGTATGCTTGTTTTGGTGTCATGATAGTAGAAGATGTGGAAGTGGCCTGGATGTTTTTGATTTTGTTTTTTTTTTGTTTTTTGTTTTTTTGATTGTTGGTTTACTTGTTTTGTTGCCTGTAAGTTGTAAGCCTGAAATTTATGTTGTCTTTGTTCTTAGTCGCAATCGGATATATAATTGCATATGGTGGAATGGCTTGACTTAGTTCCTCACTTTCATTGTCAATTCTTACTTTCCTTCGTCACTCTGGATGGCCAATATTGTTTTAACTCCCACTCTCCCTCTCTTCAATCACTTTGTTTGCGACTATCTTTGACTTCGCGCTTGACCCTCTTCATGAATTGTAAATCCTTGCTTTATCTACCTGCTTTAAATCACTATACGCATGTATTCAAGAAATAAAAGAACGTGACTCACATCATTAGATATTAATGCCATACATGAAGCTCATGGTATTTATCTCTTGGATGAAATATTGTAAGAGTAAGAGTGAATAGGAAAAATATTTCTTCTTGCTGGCCACATTTTACCTATGTAAGGATAAATTGCATAATAAGTCGATTAAATTTCACATGTTATTACGATATACCAGTAAAGTTCACAATATAGAACTAAAACCATAGAAGTTTACAATTTACATGGCATACATTACACTACACAAAGTAAGTAAGCGGCATAAGTTACACTACACAAAGTAAACAGGCAGAAGGTGGCTGAGAATAAGATGCAAAGTTTAAATGATCTAAGAATGGAAAATATGACAATAATAAAAAAGACGTTGAAACTTCAAGCAAACCTAGGATATGACTGAGAACAGGACGCCAAAGTTTAAATGATCTAAGAAAGGAAAGTATACCGACAATTAATAAATAAAAAAAAGTTCCGATGTTCTTCAACAATAGGAATTTAATCCACTTTGATTGTGGGTTTCACCAAGCTGTAGTGGTCGTATTCATGCCCTAGAAGAAAAGCTTTCATGGAAACAAGTGGTGTTCGTAGATGCTATACATCATATCAGCTGATTCAGCATCGAGAATGCATGTAATTTTATCCATAACATGCTTGATGTTAGATACACAAATAAGCATATATGGCAATTCATCATCCACAAGTATCGTATCGAAATCAAACCTCTTTCATGGATTTCTTCAATTTATCTCCACAACTACTGAACGAAATCAAAATAACTTTATGGAAGAGAAATAAGATTTTAATAACAGATTTTTGGAATGAAAATTAGGTGTTTAAGAAAGAGATGGGGGATATAAATGACACTCACAAAAATATCCACCCATACGTGATGTAACTTACAAGATTAGAAAGACCTTAACGTAAATATCCTTTCACATTCAGGAACTAATATGGAAATATAAAATGTGTCAGGAGCTTACTTGAAATAAAACCAATGGCTTAACTGAGCAAAATTTGCCGCATGTTGAACCAAAACCAAGGAAAACGACGGCGGCGGCTGCGGCGGAGTTGCAGATGGCGGAGCGGAGCAGCGCCTTCTCCACCTCCTCCACTTCGAATCCCCCAACGATTCCCTCTGAATCCCCCTCGATCTCTATCTCTACAATCGGCTGCGGCGTTGTGGTCGTCGGATTTGTGAGCAGCAGGCCCACCACCGGCGACGAAGCAACCTCCGCGGTGATCAACAGGATCATCGACACCAACTTCTTCGGCTCCGGCGATCTCTGCAAGGATCTCTCTTGCTTTGGCCGCCATCGCATCAGCTATTACTACGATGCCCTAAAGGGGATCCTTTTCCTCCAACTCTCATCATCATCGTTGTCGTCGTCTCTTTCGTCGGTATCGGATTCGGATTCGTTGGAGGAGTTTGAATCTGAGCATCTTCGGGGATTGTTCATGTTTTCTGTGAGTAATTCCTTCTTCTTAAAAAAATTTCTAGGTTTTAGCTTCAGCCATTGTATGATGACATAAACCCTGATCAAAATTTGTTTTCTTTTTAGAAGAAAAATTGCTACAATAGTTACCTCATGCAAAATTGTTTAAAGAAATCGATCCAGTGTTGATTGTGGCCCTTATCGATCATTCCAATTTAGTTACAGAAACCAATGGTTTCAATCATTCATTCGTTTCAATCATTAGAATCTTGGTAGTTAGTAGATTCTAATAGCTGAGCTAGTAACCTGACCTTCATATCAGGTTTGCCATGTCGTAGTTTTCCTCCATGAGGGCCTGCGATTTGATACCGAAATCTTGAAAAAGCTCCGAATGTTGCAAGCTTCCAAGCATGCTCTTTCACCCTTCATAAGGCACTACTAAAATAGGGGGTTGCCCCTACGGATAACGAAATCCGTAGGGGCAGAATTCTTTTGGCCCTACGGATTAGTCCGTAGGGCCATAAGGTTGCCCCTACGGTCCTTACAAATTAATTTAAAAATATTAAATCGTAAATTGTTGTTTGCCCCTATGGAGCCGCAAACCAAAGACCTACGGACTAATCCGTAGGGGCATAGGGATTTAATTAAAAAGGCACAGATTGATCCCCTACACTGATTATCTTATCTCTCGATATTCTCGCGCGCGAACCCAAAATCCCCAAATCTCTGTTCCCGCCGATCGCCAAATCTCCCGTCGCCGTTCTCGTCGTCGCCACCGCAGGCCGTTTCGTCGTCGCCACCGCCTGGTTCTTTCTCGTCGCCGTTTTCGTCGTTGCCTCCGTTTCGTCGTCGCCACCGATCGATCGTCTCCTCCACTGCACAGGTTAGTAAATTTTTAATTAAACAAATTTTTGATTATTTTAGGGCTAGGGTTCATAGTTTGGGTACCGATGAGGCACCGGTTGGGGTTGGGGTTAGCGTTAGCGTTAGGGTTAGGGTGGGGTTGCGGTTGGGGCTGGGGCTCAGCAGGGGGTTAGGGTTGGGGTTAGGGTTGGGGTTGGGGTTCGGCTGTGGCTGGGGTTGGGGCTGGGGTTAGGGCTGGGGTTGGGATTGGGGTTTGACTGGGGCTGGGGTTAGGGTTGGGGTTGGGGTTCTTAAATTTTAGAGTATGATAGGTGTGCTACTAATTTTCCTGGGGAAAAATGTGTGAGAGCATGGACTACAGATCAGTTCAAATTAGAGCTGAAAATTGAAATGTTGCTTGCATTTTGCTCAGGCGTAACTCTTGAACGAATAGATTCTGATGGTGCAGTGCATGTTAAGATACAGACTGTTTTTTTTTTGTGGGAAAACTGGTCTCAGGGGACGGAGATTTTATTTATGATCTGTTGAGTGCAACTGCATATACAACAGAGACAGCAAAGCTGAATACACTTTCATTTTTAGCAAAAGTAATTAAAAATTTAGAGCTTGGGATTGAACTTCCTTGAATGTAACTCTGATGTATGGTAAATTTGTTATACTTGATTTTGCACCATCTACATTCAATCCGTGCCTATCTTTGTGAGGTTTTACCCAGCGGGTATATCTGATCAGCTTAAATTTGTTAACTCGACAGATAATATTCAGTATGCAACCTAGTTGAGGATAAGGGTTGCTTCCTGTGTGTCAGGACCGGGTTTCTGATACCGGTTATATTTTATTTAAATACTTCGTATAGTCTATATGACGAGAATATTCAATCGTATGATAACCGATAGAAACCTTACCCCCGACAGCCGAAACACACACACAACAAGAATACACAACAAACGCATCATTAGAGAGTGATTCAAGATGTTCAAGTTAAAACCAATATATGATACTTGATGATAATATGAAACTTTCATATTCTCATCGATAGTCATATATGAAACTAAAAGCGCCACTTAGTCCCCGTCTATCGGTTAACATACGTTCGATGTTCGTCGTGACATGGAACTATACGAAGGTTGTTAAATATCGGACGGTATAGCTCGATACTAACAACCGTCGTATAGTCTATGTGACGAGAAGATTCAATCGTATGATAACCGATAGATTTGTCCCGTGTGGACAAGTTAGGAATATATAAAGCAAACACCTTCATTCGCTTATGTTTTCATCCGTTTCGAGATATTTCGTTGGTACCTTTCCGCTGGTTCTCCGTGTACAAAGATAGATTAGATGTTCATTTCAACGTTGTTTCACAGATTTGAAATGATTATCTATTCTATTACAGTGTACTCGGAGAACAGCGGGGAGGTGCTGCCGAAATTTACTCGAAACGGTTGAAAGAACAAGCGAATGGGTGTTCGCTCTATACATTCTTAATAGGATAGAAGCCTTACCTCCGACAGCCGAAACACACATACAACAAGAATACATAACAAACGCATCATTAGAGAGTGATTCAAGATGTTCAAGTTAAAACCAATATATGATACTCGATAATAATATGAAACTTTCATATTCTCATCGATACTCATATATGAAACTAAAAGCGCCACTTAGTCCCCGTATATCGGTTAACATACGTTCGATATTCGTCGTGACATAGAACTATACGAAGGTTGTTAAATATCGGACGGTATAGCTCGATACTAACAACCGTCGTATAGTCTATATGACGAGAAGATTCAATCGTATGATAACCGATAGATTTGTCCCGTGTGGACAAGTTAGGAATGTATAAAGCAAACACCTTCATTCGCTTGTGTTTTCATCCGTTTCGAGATATTTCGTCGGTACCTTTCCGCTGGTTCTCCGTGTACAAAGATAGATTAGATGTTCATTTCAATGTTGTTTCACAGTTTTGAAATGATTATCTATTCTATTACAGTATACTCGGAGAACAGCGGAGAGGTGCTGCCGAAATTTACTCGAAACGGTTGAATGCACAAGCGAATGGGTGTTCGCTCTATACATTCTTAATGGGATAGAAGCCCTACCCCCGACAGCCGAAACACACACATACAATAAGAATACACAATAAACGCATCATAAGAGAGTGATTCAAGATGTTCAAGTTAAAACCAATATATGATATTCGATGATAATATGAAACTTTCATATTCTCATCGATACTCATATATGAAACTAAAAGCTCCACTTAGTCCCCGTCTATCGGTTAACATACGTTCGATAATTTATTCTTTTCAACGACAAACGCACACACAAAGCATATACACGGATTTTCTTCTTTGTCAGTAACTATCCCGTTCTTAGATTTCTCAATATAGTTACCGTAACCTACAATTTATATGTTATACAGTCTAACATGGCCCATGAGTACGTCAGAGTTAAGGATTGATGTATGTGGATTGGCAACAACGTATGCAACCTAAATTTGTCGCAGGAGTTGCTGTTTTTATTGAATTTGCACGCGCACATAATAAAATCGTGATAGAGAAGATTCTCTACCCGTGCGATAGATGTGGCAATAAGTTCTAGCAGAAGGTAGAATTGGCAGAGCTTCAAATCGTAAAATATGGGTTTACTAGACTTTATACAACTTGGAAATATCACGGGGAAGGAGAAGAACGCAGTAATGCGGCAGAAGAAGAAGGAGAACACGATAATGCGGCAGGAGAAGAAGGAGAAGACGGTAATGTGGCAGAAGAAGCCGGTAATTTATTTCCGTCAGAAGAAATGGAGGATATGGTAGAGGCTGCCCTAGGTGAATCTATTCGTACCGAAGATGACATTCCTTCCGGTCAAGGACCGCGTGCGGATAAATATGAAAATTTTATGAATGATGCTAGAAAACCAATTTATGAGAATGCAAAGTATTCCACCCTCTCATGGTTCGTCCAACTTTTCCAGATTAAGTGCCTAAATGGATGGAGCAATAAGTCATTCACAATGCTTCTTTTCGTTCTTGAAAGATTCTATGCTCCCGGGAAATAATGTGCCCGACAGCTGGTACGGAGCTCAGAAGATGATGTCTGATTTGGGTCTAAGGTGCGAGAAGATTCAAGTATGTCCTAAAAATTGCGTGTTGTACCGGAAAGAGAATTCAGATTTGAAAGGGTGTCCAACATGCGGAGAGGCCAGGTATAAGCCGAAAGATTCTGATAAGAAGCCTGATATACCTGTCAAGATAGCACGATACTTTCCCATAACACAGAAGCTATAGAGGCTATTCAGGTGCAAGAAAACAGCTGAGGCAATGATTTGGCATCACCGTGCTCCTCCAAGTGAAGATGGAAAAATGAGCCATCTAAAAGATTCACCGGTATGGAAGGATTTCGATAGGAGGCACACAATATTCAGTAGCGATTCTCGCAATGTCCGGCTCGGACTAGCTAGTGATGGCTTCCGCCCATTCAACTATATGGCTGGAAGTCACAGCACATGGCCCGTTGTAAGGATAATTTATAATCTGTCGCCTTGGTTGGTTATGGACCAATCATATTTTTTGATGCCTCTTCTTATTGACGGACCAAATTCACCGGGAAACAATATCGACGTCTATCTCCGACCTCTGATCGAGAAGTTAAAATCTTTGTTCATTGATGGTGTAGAGACATACGATGCAAACACAAATACAACCTTCATACTGCGTGCGGTTTTAATATGGACAATTAATGACTTTCCTACGTATGGAATGCTATCAGGTTGGTCCATACATGGTCACAAAGCATATCCTCATTGCCATCAACACACAACATCGAAATTCTTGAATTTTAGCAGGAAGGTTTGTTATTGCGGCCATCGACATTTCCTGCCTCTAGACCACCCCTAGAGGTTAGACACTGTTCACTTTAATGGTCATCAGAAGCTTTTTGGACCTCCAGTCCCATTGTCCGGAGAGGACGTGACTGCTCAGTGGGATGGTTACAATAATGTGACCTTGGGGATGGATCCGACAAAACAGGTCAAACCACCATTTTGGAACAAGTTAAGCATTTTCTTCGAGCTTCCGTACTGGTCAACAAATTTAGTGCGTCATTGTCTGGACGTCATGCATATAGAGAAGAGAGTATCAGAGCACATACTCAACTTGCTTCTTTGTAAAGACGGGAAATCGAAAGATAACTTAAATACCCGGACGGATCTACAGGAGTGGGGAATAAGAAGTGAATTGCACCCTAGACCGGTAGCGGGTAAAGCAGGCAAGTTTGTACTTCCTAATACCGCTTATCATATGTCACAACCGGAGAAGAAAAGATTCCTGCAGGTGTTGCATGATTTGAAAATTCCCATAAGTTTCTCAGGATCATTCAGCAAGAAAATAAAAATTGTGAAAGGTAAGATCGATGGGCTAAAAAGTCATGATCACCATATTATCGTGGAGCACTTTCTTCCATTAGCCCTCAGGACTTCTCTTCCCGAATCGGTTGGTCTAGTAATCAACGACCTATGTTGTTTTTTCAGAGAGTTGTGTGCTAAAACACTGGAGGTTGTGACGCTGGATAAACTAGAAAATTCTATTGCGTTGATACTTTGTAAGTTTGAGCGGATTTTCCCACCGTCATTCTTCGATATCATAATATACTTGACGGTTCATCTTGCAACTGAGGCTAAGTTAGCCGGACCGGTACAATATCGATGGATGTATCCCGTCGAGAGGTACGTGGAATTTTTCGTTTCGTGCAATTTTTAAAATTATTGTTGTCCTGTATGCCCGTATTTATTTATTCAACATATTTTCTTTAGATACCTCTACACTCTTAAAAAGTATATACGCAATAGAAATCGACCAGAGGGTTCTATCATGCAAGGTTATCTTCTTGATGACGCAACCACATTTTGTTCCCGCTATCTGGACGAGAACATTGAGACGAGACTTAACCGGCCTCGAAGAATTCAAGACGGGCCATATGGTAAAGCCGATTATAAGAGGATAGACACTATGTTTATCAACAAGATATACCGGTTTATCTTACTTAATTACGCATGTCTTGAACAAATTAGAGAGGGTTTTTTTTGGATTAATTGTTATATTTGTGTTTGTGTGTGTATGAAATGATATAATATTAATGTTACCCTTATTTGTCGAAAACAGAAATTTTAACGAGGTACGTGAGGGGCATCCTGATTGGAACGAAGAACGATTGGAAAAATATCATCAGGATAATTTTTGCGATTGGGTCATAGATCATGTAAGTTATTCGAATAACATATTATTGCTATCAGTTTTAATCTAAACTTATATCGTTATGTATTTGTCGTAAAATTTGTTTTGTTAGATCCACGATCCGAACTTGTCTGCATCATTTGAGAGTGATTCAAGATGTTTAGCTCAATTTCCTAGTATGGAGCTTGCATATTATAAAGGATTCGGTGTCCTTGGATATAAATTCGAAGTTAAGGACATAGAAACATCTAGAACCACTCAGAATAGTGGGATTGCGACGGTAGGATCGGACGGTGTGATTTATTATGGGCACTTAAATTGTATACTCGGCATCCACTATCCCGGACGATCAGAACCCTTTTATATATTCCAGTGTACTTGGTACGATACGCGAACCGATACGGATAAGTGGAGAAGCAATCTTGGGACTTGGAAAGATGAATATGGATTGACCAGTGTGAACACACTTCGATTTTACGGTCAGAAAGATCCATTTATCTTTCCGAACCAAACGTTCCAAGTATACTACTCACAGTGTTTGAAGCATCCGGGATGGAGTGTCGTATGCCGTTGGAAACCCAGAGATGTCTACGATGTCCCAGAATTCGAGAAGAGCGATGAGGATGAAGAAGAGAGAAGGCTTAGAGTGCCCCGATCGTCTGTTTCGAAGGACGGGTTGTCTTCGGCCGATCATGAAGTTACGTGAGTTAGAAATAATATCGATGATGAAATCCAAGTAGATATGTTTAATGCGCCCACGAAACGAAAAAGGTTATCAGTAATGTTATATTATTACTTCACATTTTACGATCTATACATATATAGTCAATACTTGTAATGATTGTCTAATGTGTCCACGAACCGTTTATCTAGATTTGATGACGATGACGGGAGCAGCGAGGGGCGGCGGGAGCTCCAGCCGAGGCACCGGCAGAGGCAGAGACAGAGCGGTTCTGCCGCCCGGAGAGCTGCGTAGGGAGCTTCAGAGGGCCGGTCTTGCACCCAGATCGGAGACCCCTTCGGATGCCTCCTTCCGTGTGGACTTTGCCACACCTCCAGGTATATTGTACGCATATCCATTTTGAATGTAATATTATAGATATTCATGCATGTTCATGTCAAAATTACTTATATTGTCAATGTTTGATTGTCTAGTTGTTGGTGATGCGTCCACATCAGGGACAGAGGCCACTCCCGCACCTCCAGGTATGTTTATATATCATATAGTGCATGTATATTGATTTAGAATGTTGTATCATAAATATACACACATTTATTTTGCTCTTACTTAGATAGTAATTTTTTTTATTGTCTAGCTGTAGGTGGTGACACCACCGCACCTGGGGGTATGTTTATATATCCTATAGTGCATGCATATTGATTTAGAATGTTATATTATTGATCTACACATTCTTTTTGCAATTACTTATATAATCTATTTTTAATTGTCTAATTATAGGTGGTGCGTCCACATCTGACGCAGGGGCCACTCCTGCCACTTCCATACCCTCCGCGTCGTCTATAGGTTAGTATGAATAAATATAAAATATTTATTCATTTTACATATCCTCTAAAGAATAAATATGAACTTCATGGAAATTTAGTGTCAATGTTTATTTTCTAGTTGGAGGGGATGCGTCCGCATCCGGGACACCGGCTGTTCCTCACCGGAGGAACTATCGTCCCGCTCGTGCTACTGCCCGGGCCCAGGCCGTGCTTTAGTTACCGGAGGTATATATCACACTTCAATTTTCGTTTAACCTTGATTTCTTAATACAACTTTGTCTTAATATTGATTGTCTTGATATTTCTTGCAGACGCAGGGCCTCCCCATCCCCAGAGGGGGACTCGAGGCCCGAATCAGTCCCACAGGCTGAGACCTGACAGAGCTAGGGGAGGCAGCATTCCCCCTCTTTTTTATCCCTGATTATCGCTATACCGGCGATCATGCCGAGAGGTTCGGCCGGTATATGGGGGATGAGAGCCGGCTCGTGAAGAACTATCCACTTCACGTTGAGTGGGGCAACCAGCACCGGCGCTCATTCGCCCTCTTCTTTGATCAGGCTCGGGTATTAATATATATTTTCATTTGATTTATCCAATATATTTATTATTTACACTTGCAATCTAATAACAATGTTTTTTTTGTATTTTCAGTTGGATTACGATTTTCAGCCTGTACCCGACCCTGATCATCCTGGGAGGGTGCTCGACCTTCATGCTCTGTATAATGGCCTGATGAAGAACATGCAGACCAAGGTCCGATACAACAGGAATGAGCTGAAGGCCGACTGCTACTCCCTGTGGATGGCGACCCCCGAGGCAGAGAGAGCGGCCCTCCTATCTATTCCGGCCTTTGCGAGAGTCGACGTAGAGACATGGCCTCTATTATGCGAATATTTCGACTCTCAACGCAAACAAGTATATATTTTAAATGTAATTCATTGTTTAGTATATAATTTATTTTTTTGTGTTCCTTAATTAGAAAACTAAATGTGAATGTGTTGTGCAGAAACAAGCCGTTCAAAATATAGAGAATAGGAAGTCAGCGAAGAGGGGTCGCCCCACTTATACAGGTGGCTCGAGGAATATTACTCGAGCCATGGAGTTATCGGTAAATTACAATAGACCGGCCTTTGTGATATAATGCAATATTAAGAGTTATTTTCTAATATATCTAATATTAAGAGTTATTTTCTAATATTGCAGAGAGCTCAGACCCTGGCGCAAGGTGGTACACCGAGCGTGCTGTCCGCATATCTTGCCGTCCACAGCACCTCGACAGATCCCGCCACGGGCGAGCTTCGATACCTCGACGTCGCTACCCAGGAGTATTGCGTAAGTGTTAATATTTATTCAACCCATATTTGAAATTTTGGTTTTGAAAGGTTCAAATTTAAATGATATACTTATATTTTACTGGTTAATGTGGGTGTAGGAACGGATGGTTGAGCAGGCCGAGGCATCGGGGATCGATTTTACCGGACAGAGCGATCCGATGCTGCTGACCCCAGTCCTGGACGCCGCACACGGAGAGCACTACGGAGGTTGGAAGAGAGGCCGGGGACTGGGCCCTAGCAGGACCCATATGAGGTTGGACTCCATCCCGGCGGTTACTTCCTCCGTCTCCAGTGAGCGACGTTTCCAGCAGGAACTGGAGAGCTTGAAGGCCGCCGTTCAGGAGTTGAAGGAGATGCTGGTATGTATACTACTTAATAGTAAAATATTATGTCATATTATAGATAGCAACATATCCAATATTAGTACGTAGCCTGAGCTTATTTGGTTGTAGACTTAGTTTTGATTAATCATACATACATATCTAATTAAAATAAACTACGGTTTTCCAAACTAGATATCCAAACGAGGCCTAAGTCCCTAAGTATATATAGATTGGGGTTTCGAAATAACTTGATAATGATACGAATTCGAATAATACACAGTTCTTGCTCGCTTATTACACACGTAGGTCCAGACGCGACAGGGTACATCGGCCGAGCCTCCACATGCATCTCCTTCGGCTGCGGTTCCGCAGACAGCTCCTATAGCTCCACTGCCCGCTCAGACTCCCACAGCCGCGGCTCCGCAAGCTACTACCTCGACGGCGGCTGCGCAGACCACATCGCCAGCTCCACAGCCCGCTCAGACTCCCGCACGCTCCGCATTGCATGATTTATTGACTCAGAATATATCCGAGGAGCAGGCGCGCCAGATTCTGGCGTTTATCAGAGGTGGAGCTGGACCGAGCTAGGGTAGCTTTTTGATTCTTATATTTTAAACATGTATTTATTTATATGATACATATTGTACTACATTTTGGACGATATTGATATTGGTGGTGTTTGCGTGTTTATATTGATATCATATTCTGCTTGTTGGTTTTTTTTGTATATTATGCGTGAGATGTGATTATGAATACTGTGATATATGTTTTGCGTGATGATTAATTTTATATATGATGTATATATTATTGTGCACAGGGCGAGAAAAAAATAGGCAGCCCTTTTTTAAAAAAACCCTGATAATATGTACCTACGGATTTAACCGTAGGGCCCTTCATTGCCCCGACGGATTAATCCGTAGGGCCCAACAATGTACCTACAGATTTATCCGTAGGGGCAAAATATCAGGATACCTGAAATTTTGCCCCTATGATCTCAGTATTAGGGGTTACGCATGCCTCTACGGATATATTCGTAAGGGCAAACAAATGCCCCTACACAGGTATCCGTAGGGACAGATATCCTGATATTTTGTCCCTACGGATTTATACCTACGCACTTTTCCGTAGGGGCAACTACTTGGCCCTACGGATATGTCCGTAGGGACACCTAATTTATTTTATAAAATCATAAATTAAATAAATTTTTTGTCCCTACGGCCTAATCCGTAGGGACAACTGGACCTACACATAACTCCGTAGGGACAAGTTTTTGTCCGTAGGGATATATTCAAGGCTGCGACTTGCACCTACGGCGTTTGTACTTACAGGGTATTTTCTTGCCCCTACGGATATATCCGTAAGGGCAGTGGTTTGCTCCTACGGTTAAATCCAGGGGCAACCCTTATTTGTAGTAGTGAGGGCGCAGATCGCACCCGTGTCTTCCGTGCCCGAATCATCACCGTCAGGCTCTTCACCTCAACGACGGGCAAACCGACCCTCTTCGTCCGCTTCTCTCATGTCAGGCACTGGCACCCGCCCTTACGCCTTACCCGGGCAGTGTGTGCCTGTCATTCTCTTTGTGTTCTACGATGATTTCTCTGATGGGCTCAACACTGCGCCGGCTATGGAGGATTTGAGTGAGGCTTCATATCCGAATCAATCCAGCTCGACTATGATGAAAGGTTCGGGATCTGTGGTCATGCTGGCACGTCCGGTTAGTAAAAGCGAACGAAGTTTCAAGAAAAATCTGCATGGTTCGTTAGACGCACAGATCCGCTTCTTGATAAAGAAATGCCGCGTACTTGTTGATATGGAACCTGATTCGAGAGGAATCGGCAGCGGCAGCGTAAATGCACTTCCATTGTTTTCACTTGATGCGTCGAGAGCCGTAGCACTGATAGACAGGTCTGTAACCCAAAGAGGTGAACCCTTGGACTTCATTACCAGCTTAGACGAGGATGCTTTTAAAGCAAAGGGTGCTTCGGATACATTTATGTTTGGAAACCAATGCCAGGCTTTAAATAGTGAGGAAATCCTAGTGATGAAGGAGTTTATATATCGACAGTGTGATATTCTAAGAGGAAGAGGTGGGTTAGCAAGTAATTCGAACAGTGGATCAGTTACCGGGGTCGGTATGGGCGCTGCAGCAGCGGCAGCGGCAGCGGCATCGACTTCCTTTGGGAGGTTAGCTGCTGCTCCTGTCCTCCCAAGTTTTGAGAATTGGTTATCTTCTAGTAGTCTCATAATCAATGCATTGCTTTCTATTGAACATCAAATTATTACAGATGAATCTGGAAACATCAAAAGGCCATCTCTTCAATCAAGCACAGCCACTGAAATGCAGAACAAGCAGGCTTCTCAACCTGGAGCTAGTGCTTCTGAAGCTGCTGTGTCTTGTCTCGAAAGTAGCATGGGCCTGAATCTTGGTGCAAAAGAGCTCTTCCAGCTGCTAAGGAGGTGTATTTGAAAGACCTGCCTGCTTGTTACCCATCTGCCTTGCACAATTCTCAACTGGAGAAGGCTTTGCAATCTTTTCGCTCGATGGTTAAAGGACCAGCTGTGCAGATGTTCATGAAAAAGCTTGAAGATGAATGCAACAGTATATGGACATCTGGAAGGCAGCTTTGTGATGCTGTCAGCCTCACTGGAAAACAATGCATGCACCAAAGGCACACCATTGAGGATCGACAGCACTCTAGCGGGTATTATTATCTCCATGCCTGTGCTTGTGGACGCTCAAGGCTCCTGCGTGAGGATCCCTTTGATTTCAGTAGTGCTAATCTCTTCAACTGTTCAACTAATTGCGAAGATTCTCTTCCAACCCTTGTGCTTCCTAAAAGAAGAAGCAATGCAACAGCGCTTCTTCCTCCAACATCTTGGAGGCTCTTGCGTCTTGGAGGAGTGAGATATTACCATCCATCAAAAGGGTTACTTCAAACTGGTTTTATCTCTAGGGAGAATTTTTTGCTCAAGTGGACAATTTCACTTGATAGAAAGAAAAGGGATGGTGCTATGTCTAGTGCGACAATTGTTGATTCTGTGGTAAATTCAACTCCAGACCTCAAGGCTTCAACTGTTGTTGATGAAGAAAAGGAGAAAATTGACAGGATTAAGCTTACAAAGGAAGTTCAGACTGGTGGTTCAAAAAATCTGAGCAAATCATCGGAGATGGTTTCCTCAGATGACTTTTGGTAAAGGTCTTCCATCTGTTACTATGAAGAAACCTTTTTCTGAGGCTGTGGTGGGCACTGTTCTTGAGGATTCAACATTCCCTGTTTTTGGGCATAACAAGCAGCAAAAAGCTGCTCCAGCAAAACGTGTCAAACAAACCAGAACCGTTGATCAAACTGATGGTCAAGCGTACAAAGCCGATGGTCATCAAGAATCTCAAAGAACTAAATTCTCCGAAGTCCAGGATAGCTCACAAAGACCAGAAACTGATTGCCAGATCAAATGTGAGCCCTTTTTACAGGTAGGAAGCTATTTAGTGCCAGTAAACATGTGTGATAGTGGAAAAGTACTGCCAAATAGTTCCCGGAAGCAGGTTGCTGTTTATGTAGGTTTTGAACATGAGTGCTCTTATGGACATCGGTTCATATTGTCCCCTAAACATCTTATGTAACTTGACTCTTCATACTCTGTGGAATCTCTTGAAAGGAAACATGTAGAAACTAGCAATGTAGTGCATGAAGAAGTGAATCTATCTTCATTTAGAACAAGTACAACTGTCAATAATTTAAAGAGAAGTAATAGATCTATGGAAACTGCAACTAGTAAGTTTCACTTTGTTCCGGGACTCCCGATATCCTCTAGCACCATGGAAGAGCTTGAAGGTGATCTCATACATGTTACACTCGATGATGGTGATTGGGCATATTCCCTTTTAAACAGGAATTTGCCTTTATACATGAACTGTCCGCATTGTAAGTGATCATCCAAGCAAAACCCTCAGAATATCAAGTTTGCAAGCACTGTATCACAGCTTCAAAGGATCTTCCTGGTAACAAAATTTTGTTCCCTTATTGTTTGCTATTTTCTTTGCGCGCTGTTGTCTAGATAACTGTTGCTAATTATTGTGTTGGTTATATACAATTTTCTAGGAATTACATAGTAGACGTTTTACTGCTTGTGGTTTTTGCAAACTAACTGATGTATGCCAGAATCTGGTTTGTCTGAATAGGCTCAATTTAAATTAGTTTGGAGTCAGATTTGAAAGATTTAATGCTTTACAGTGTTTTCTATGTGGTTTATATTTAGTATGCTTTAATTAGGTCTTTATCTATGAAGTTTTAATTTTGAATTTGACATTTTCTTATTAGGGATATGAGTTTCTTTAAGGCTATCTAATAAGTGTGTTATAGAAACTTTCATGTCAAATATGGCTTCATTAAGTTTTAGGAGTTTCTACTCCTAATTTTGGTGGAATCAAGATCTTGCTTGGTGAATTTTGAGCAGGCTTGTGGATTCCGAGCAAATAATCTTTAGAATTGAGCGCTTCAGATTCAATTGCTACCTACCAGCAACTGCCCCATGCCAATAATTTAGTGGACTTTTTTTGTTATTTAAGAGAGTAACTGCAATGAAAAAGTTGCTATATTTCTATTGAATGCATCTTCTTCAAAATCAAGGTTTAGTTTCTCAGGCTCTGTGGACAGGTTAATGGTGTAAATTTCCTGTTCATCTGGCGTGTGGAATATTTTTTTAATACTGCAGTGTGCTGTTCCTGTAGATCACATCAGATATCAGAACCTATTGGCTAGCTAAGCCTTGCCCATGATGGCCCATCAAGCGCCACATCATTCTTCCTAGCTGTTTCCCTTTTCTTCAGTTGAACTGCCGCTTTGTGAATTTGCCAAAAGATCTGCCAAACTGAGTATGCCAGTATGTAGAAATTAGAGGTTTCTTATTTGCGCTGTCTCATTTGTAAACTTAAGTATCTGGTCGACATGTTCCAAAACTTCACTTTTTACCGTCAGATTAATTTGTGGTGTTTGGTTAATATTTTAGGTTCTCTTTAAAATATTTAAGTTTACATTGATGCACATTGCAGCAGGAGAAGTACTTTATTCACTAATTTTGACAGAGTATATGTGTTTTCTGATATGCAGGTGACACCTCCATTCCCTACTGTTCTTGCAACCTCCCCGGTTATACAATTTGAGGCAAGTATAAATAACAATATTCTTTTCATGTTTCCTTTATTAAAAAAAATCTCATGTTACGTAATAATGCATCAATATGGTTATAGGTGACATGTATGGAAAAAGACAGACGTGGCAGTATATTTAGTGTACAAATATATTTATACATGCATACACACACATGATGTCCGTATGTGCATACATGGATATACACATACATTCACACATACAACTTAACTGTAACTAAGTAATGAATCATGTAAGCTTACCTAGTTAGCTTAGCCTTCTGAAAAATACAACTATCCATCATTTTATTTGTATAATTGGCACCTTTCATCTTGATCTCTATGATTTGGAACATGTATACACCATTTTCATATGATCTGAATGCTCTTTTCCATTGAGCTAGCTTTGCATACTTTTTTGTTGTCAGCAAACCAATAGTTTTGTAACCCTAACATGCAAGGAGAATTTTTTTATACAAATCAAATGAAAATCGCTGTCTCATGCGTAAGCGATGGCGCTCAAGTTGAAAGTACCAATCATCCAACAGTTTGGGCAAGCTTATATAAGTCATGTCTTAGCTACAGTTAACCATATATATAGTTACATATATTCGATGGCCGTTGAATTAACAAAAAGGGCGTTAAAAGAGCTGCGCTAAATGAACAAAAAGGATCCGTGCCGTAGTTGTTGTTGTGTGTCAATATACCTACCATGGTCTGAAAAGCACAGATGTGGACATGGAATGCATGCAACCGACACACAGAAACCTGAAAATTCCCTTCAAAAGGACCTTCGGACATTAAGACAGTAGTATTATACAACAACAATAATTTATAATAGCAAGAATAGTAGAATACCAAAGAGTTACATGTTACACTTGTGTAGAAATTCATGTGCATGCAATAGCGCACACATTTTAAATAATAAAGTCATACATCACTGTTGTGTTTATACGTACTGAAATTTAACATATAATGTATAATGTATATGCCTTAACTCCTAAATTTTCTATTGTAACTCACTTATAATGAAACATACACTTAAACTGTGATACTTTTATTAACTACCTTGATATTTTTTAAAAGAAGCATAATCTTGTTGTATTAAAGTATATACAAATTTAAATGTGCATTGATTATGAAAAGGAATATTTGAGATAGAAAATGGTGATTAAGAATTGTTATTCTAAGACTCTAAGACATGAGTATGACTATTAGCAGCACCCACTGACCATTATGTAACTGTCCACCGGAAGTGAGAATTTATGCAATTCATGATGGGAAAAAGTGTTCCTCTTATTAGCAGTTTAACATTAGCTCCAACTAATTCCTATATGTATGGGTCCTATAGATATCTATATGGAGTTTGCAAGAGTAAAAGTCATATAAAACATAATATCCGGTTTATAAGTAGAGCAGTAAATCAATAGTTACCTAACGAATGATTACTCTTTATTTAAAATTTGTTAACATGCAATACTTGCACACACAAATATTCGTCAATCACATCATCCATGCATTAGATGCTTTTCACTTCATATTCTATATATTTTTATGACACATCTATGATATGCTTAGTATTCATCTTAAAATTTAAGATGCATCATAACTAGTATCCAACAAGTATCCATCATGCATTAGATTTATATATGTTGTGATACTTCTCCTTAATCCAAACATCTATTCTTCTTTAGGTTGGTAATCTTCCCACCCTTTCAACAATCAAACAACCTAAGTTCACATCCAAACTACCTTG
This sequence comes from Agapanthus africanus, assembly GCA_030015575.1. Lineage (NCBI taxonomy): Eukaryota > Viridiplantae > Streptophyta > Magnoliopsida > Asparagales > Amaryllidaceae > Agapanthus > Agapanthus africanus. The sequence continues at coordinate 77,686,161 of CM057339.1, read as the reverse complement.
TAAAATGGAGTGCTGAGGGGATTTTGTGCAATTGATAAGAGACGGAGAGAAGGCGAATGTTGAGATGGAGAGGGAAAGTATTGAGTGATAGCAAGTGATGGGCGTGAGATGAGAAGTGTTGAGAGCATGTGTTGGGTTGGGTTGTTTCTTCCGATCATAGGCTGACACCAACATTCTAACTCACCATCCCTTTTCTCTTTATATACTCAGCAAACGCAACAAGCTCTCTCATCTCCCCTCTCCATTTCTCTCTTTTCTTAATTCATCATTTGTAACAAAACTTTCATTACCTTCAAACGCACTCAAATCATCACCATTTTTTTAAAATTAAAATGAGATCAAAATTATCGTATCGATAGACGATAGTCATGGACCAAAATACATTACCTTTTATAATTTTGTGCGCTTGTTTGAATATGATAAAACTCAGCCAGCAAGCCTTCATATGATATTTAAAGCAAGGTTCGAGAACTCGGTTTCAGTCTCTCATAATTTTATTAGTTTCGTCGGGTCGGCTAGTTTCGCTAATCTCGGTTCGGGTTTCGGTTTCGACGGTAATACAACATACATAAGTGTAGATATATTAAATACTTAAATTTATGATTCTATATTACAAAACAATGATCCTAGTATTTAAAAATCCAGCCTGATGCAAAATATATTGAAAAGTGTACTTAGATAAGTATTAATATAGGGTTTGGGTTCACTTTTTGCGGTTTTCTAACAACGAAAGCCTACAATGATCACAATAGCAGTAAAAATAGTATAAAAAAGTTTTTTAAGGTTTTGGCCGAAACGATATTGTATGGTTAGTTTCGTATCGGTCTCGGTTGGTTTCGTATCGATCTCCACTAAAACCGATACGAAACCACCACGTATCGGTGGTTTCGGTTGAAACCTCGAACCTTGATTTAAAGAACCAAGTTTGAAAGGAAGGGGGCGACTTGAAGAGAGGGTTTTGGGTTCGCAGTTGGTTTTAGTTTGTATAACCAACCTGTCTCAATAGGTATGATAACTAATCAAGACAATTTGTAATGGATAAGCTTGCACTTGAAGGTTGAATATTCTGTGTTTTTCCAATCTAAGGGTCTACAAAAAATTTGATCAATTTGATCTTAATGCATGTATCTTTTTAGTTCCTTGATATTTATAAGAGTGCCCAATGAAGGATATCCCCTTCTATAAACATAGCATGTCAACATACAAATCACCTGCTTTATATAAAATCACGTGCTGCTTGTAGTATCTGCGAGCTACTTGCATGAGGTTGGATATCTTTGTTAATGATTTGATTTGATTATTCGGGTCAGAAGAGTACTAGACATGGTTTTGCTCCTAATGCAAATGCTTTGATGCCTATAAATAGTGTTATTTAATTTTTCCCGCTCATTAATGCAATTTCAGGAAAAATGTCTGCCTTCATCAACTCCAGCCCTTGATCAGAAACTGTGTTTTACTTTTGGTTGCCAAGTAATCTTGCCTCCTGAGAGCTTCCTAACTTTAAAACTCCCATTTGTGTATGGCGTTCAAATGGGTGATGGAAGTTTGCAACCTCTTAGTCACCTGAAGCATCAACCAGAGCTTAGTGCATGCCTTCTGAAAGGCACAGCTTTGCAAGTTATCTCGATGGGGCATGACAGCGATGACAAAATTTTCTTGTGATCTACAAAAATAATGTGGTAGATTTCATCTTCGACATCGTGAGCGAAGTACAGACTACAGAAGTAGCAATGCACATGTATGCTGGCTTCTAATATTTTTCTAAGCAGAAGTGTTCATTATCAGAAGGGGAAGTGTTTTCTTTAGCTAATTTCATTTGAGAATGCATGCAGGAATGCTCAGCAAGAAGTAGGTTAAACTTTAATTTGCATGGCAACTTTTCAATTTCTTTATGCTGCAGCAATTGAGAAATCGGAAAACAGCAGTATATTCCTCAGGTTAGGATGTCGATTATGGCTAGTTCAGTATCTTGTTGTTCTAAGATACTTCATTAAGGGCCACTGGTTTGATGCAGGTGCAAAAATCATTTCTCCAAATGCTCTGTATCCTCGCTGGTCAAAACTAGTGATGCCATTGCGTGTATCTATACCATAACCATTCAAACTCAGTGACAACAGAGTCAAGCTTGTGACATCTTTGCCGATATCTGCTGTCAAAGACAATTAATGGTATGAAAAGCTTTTTTCGTAGATTTTTCATTAATATCCAACTGTTTAACTAACTAATCAGCTCTCTCTTGCGCACAATTATCATCCTACTGTTGAATGTAGAAAAATACTACCAAGAAAACATTTGAAAGAAATTAAAAAGAAATGAAAAAAGAAAGCAAACCCCCAGGGGGAGGGTCGGGTGCTTCTCCCCCCAGCTGCCTCTACTGGGTGTTCCCTATCGGGTGGCATCCGATTGCCCAATTGAAGCGGCTCGGGTGCCCTATTTAGGGCACCCGAACCCGTGGGTGGGTAGTTATTCCGCTCCCCACTCATCCTATTTAGTGAGTGGTTAATAAACCACTTCCCATGGTTAAGAAGGGTACAAATACTCTCTCTTAGACACAAAAAAGAGGAGATTACAATTGCACATGTGAGAAATTTCACCAGAGCAAGAAGAAGAAGATCAAGAGGAAGAAAAGGTAAGAATGAGAGACCGATCCCCCACTTTTAGAAACCCTTTTCTTTCATTCTTCCTCGCCATGAACATTAATTGGAGCCGAGAAAGCAGGGATGAACACGGGTTCCTTCATCAACAATATCAAACTTTAAATGAACCACGAGAACATGGTTAAACCCATGATTCTCTCCTTCATTAGATACACATGGATGAACATGAAACTCTAAGAACTTGGTTAATGATTCTTTAAAACTCTAGGACATGAATATTAAATTCATGATTCCACCAATATCAAAAAATGAAGGAAAACTTCATTCTCCTCGCAAACCGAATATAGGCTAACATCCTATATTCCATCAAATCAAAATAGACTTAAAAGTCTATTTTTACAAATATAAAGCATAGAAAATAGTATAAATGCTATTTCTTGTTTTCTCTTGAGCAATTTATCACAGAGAATAAATAAAATACAAAATACACATGGACAAAACTCAAAACAAGGGATATCACACATTGAGACGACCAAAATTCATGCTTATTCTTGGGCCCACCTTCTTTACCAGGTCCCCAACCGATATCCGAGTCCCTTTTGAATTGGCCGGGTCTCTTAGCGACCATCGGTTCCCCCACCCGACAATCGACTCCCCCTCTGTTTGTCTATTTCTCTCTCTGTTGATGATCAATATGCTTTGAAAACCCTTGTAAATTCATGTATAGGAGCACTTGTAATCTTCTTATGTAAACTTTGAGATGAAGTGTACCTATAGATGAGAATATCAATGAAATTTCTTGATGTCTTCTTTATTGCAAATATGTATATTTATATTATGATCTTTATGCAAATTGATATGATTTAAAATAACCTAACAAGATATCCCGTCTTAGTATTCCCTAAGACAATAGGGTATAATTAACGGTAAGTGCTTGTACTAATCGGAAGTCTTGAACCCCAGCGCTTTCTGATCAAATTTCAAACCATCTGGCTGGGCTACGTTTCCTCTTATACCGCCATTACAGCATTATGAAACTATAAATAAATGTTTTACTATTTTAGTGAGGCTTAGTGCGTCACACCGAGCCTACTTGAAGGTTTGTAATGTCATAATGGTATACTCTACATGTTTCAGACTAATGGCATTCAACAGGAACGCTTCACCAGAGGATTTGGCTGTTGCATCAAAGATCGCAAGTTCTATGTTTTTGATCACTGGGGCTAATCCCCAATTTGTCTTTCCGGCAACCGAACCGGCTGGATCAGTGCCCTTTTGACACAATTAATGACTTTCGTGCACTCCAATCTGCGCAAAGGATGCATGTTAAGACTAGACTCAACTTTAAAACAGGACAATCATCCTCACACTCCCATATCAAACACGAGGCCACAACCTTCACTTTTAGGCCTGTAGCAAATCCATCGCACTCCTCAAATCAAGTTACTCACTAGGTACGGGGTAACAGGATGTTTGTTTCGAACACCGATACTCTTTGCTAGAGGCAACCTACTAAGGTGCCAGCTATTAACGCGAAACTGAAGCAAAAGTCGTTTTTTGAGAGACTTTCATATTCAAGGAATGATCATCGGAATGATGAGGGCTTTACTTTCACAGCCGACTGCTTCGATGCATCCTCCTCCCCAAGAAAACCAACGTATCGAAATGCGAGACGTCGTGCTGCTAAGAAAGCATGCATGGAAGGTGGAACTTCCCGTCCAATATACCATCAAATCCCGGCTGTCCGAACCGAGAATCGCTTTGCTCCACTCCAGGGGCAAAGGGGTCAGGCAAAGTCAACCCTTAAGCATTATTCTAGGGATAAGAAAAAATGCTAATCAGAAAGCACGGTCTACAAAGAGGCCAAATATATTCAAAGATCTGCTCCTTTATGGGTTTTCTATAAGAAGCAAATCCTCAACAAACTCGCAAATGAAATTCACCTGCCAGTTACATCTCTATCTCTGTATCATCCGTGATTCAATAGGCGCTGGCAAAAAGAGTTGGGTGAATTCTCCTTTAGCCCAACAATCCACACGTGCAGAATGATCATGCACAGACCAATCGTACACAAGTGTCGAATGGCGTCGTATGTTGATGAGGCCCAAACAAGCCAGATAGGAGGTTTCAGACGGTCGGAACAACTCAATCCCAACCCTCCACAAACTAATCTGAATGCGCCAGTAGAAGGCGAACAGGAGCGTCACGTTAATGAAGAAGTCCATGATAATGATGACGACCATTACCTTAAAATCTCAACAATAATCCCATTTATGAGGAAATGAGATGGATATCGAAGACGAAGACTATGATGCTGGTGAAACCCCGGTCAAACAACCGATAAATCAAAACCGGGAGTTAAGAGAAGTTAAAGCACAGGTGGCTGACTTATTTGCAATTGTTCATATTATGATAGCCCAGATTCAAAGTCTAGCCGAAATCACAAGATTCGATTTGTTCGCAGATAAAGCTAGTGTGCCTGATCCTTTGCCTAAGACAATGCAAGGAACACCCCAAGGCACACAACATGTTGTAAGGGCACGTCCAACACCTGCGTCCGGTAGGATTGAGAAAACTTCCTCGGTACCGAAACAACCAGCCACAGTACTGGTAACATCAGTGACTACTCTAGCAACCGTTCCATTAGCACCATCCGATTCAGCGGTAGTGCCTACGACGATTGCGGATATGGACACGGCAACACTGCAGAAATGGATCATCGATCAAATGAAACATATCAATTCGCATGTGGAGGCCCCCATAGCTAGCCAACCATATCTCGATAATTATAAAGTAGCCCTATATCCACCAGGTACGCAATTCCTTCGTTCCGAATGTTCAACGGATCAGCGAGTCCTGAACAACATTTAGACCATTTTAAAGTGACATGTCGGAATTCAGTGCAAGATGATCAACTCCTATTGCGACAATATTCTAAAAAGCTTGATGGTTCCGGCCTTCACCTAGTATGCAGAACCAGGATCCATCACCACATTCAATCAGTTGCCGAAAAGTTGAAAGAACGATTTGCAGGTGGTGTCTCAGACAAAGCCATGATGGCACAGCTTTCAGCAATGTGTCACGAGGAGGGCGAGCCAACTATTGACTTTTTGTTGAGATGGAAAGATGCTCTTATGCGATTTGAGCAGCATATGCCAGATACTCAATCCATACCCTTTCTCATCTCTACGATAAATGGTCATATCCAACCATTCCGGGCCTTAATTAAACACAAGAATTATCCAGAGCTAATTGAACACGTGATGGTATTGAGTAATATGGAGCGTGGATGGCTTAGAAATTCAACCGCTTCTCTAGATAGGCCTGGATCATCTCAAAGACCCAGATATCAACAGAAAGGGCAAGTGGCAGCAACAATGGTCATTGACACGAATGAATTAGTGCCTAGGCCGCGTTCTCAGCAGACCCCTCAAACCAGTGTAATAGGGAGTAATCGACTTAAACTCACGCCGGCTGGTATGCTGAACAAAGAGTATTCTTTTTAGAAAGAAGGCTTATTTACTGAGAACTCTACCAAGACTTGATAGTCAACGTTACCGATCATGTCAAATAACCATTTTTCCCTTCTCATAATATAATTAGTTAATTATAAATTACATTTAAATAATTATTAAATATTACTTAATTATAATTAACATCATAATTAATATTTTTTAAAGGGAAGACGGTAGTCGAGGTGAGGTGCGGTGGGGGTCGTCGGAGGGAAGGGGTCGGGATCCTCCCCGGTCATCACCGCCGGCGAGGTGCCGCCGCCATCATCAACGTCGCCGCCACTACCACCTTCCCCTTTCCACTGCCATCATCATCACCGCTACCATCGTCAACAACACCACTATCACCACCATCACTGTATTCCCCCTTCTCTTCTTTAACCCGCCACAGAAATCACCATCATCATCTCCCCCGCCGGCATCCTCCCTCTCCCCTTCCCCACTCTGGCCCCTTTCTTCCTCACCCCGCCCTTCCCTCCAGCCCCTCCCCTATCCCCTCCATCCAGCCCCAAAAATCACCACCGCAACAGATCGCCACCGCCACAATCACCACCACCACTACCCGCCTCTCTCTCCAGCCCTTCCTATGCCCTCAACCCTGCCCCCTCCCTCCAGCCCTTCCTATGCCCTCAACCCTGCCCCCTCCCTCCAGCCCCCACAAACCACCACTTCCCGTGCCCATCTCCGAGCCTCCCACACCCAAAATAATGAAGAAAATGGGTTGTGGTGGTCGGAGGGAGGCGAGCTAGGTCGGGGGAGGGGTTGGGGTCGAAGGAGGGGGAAAGGGTTGGGGTCAGCAGCAAAGGGGGATGGGGGCGGCAAAGGGAATAGGGACGGTGATGGGGACGAAGATGGGTGAATGATGATAGTGAAGGTAGAGGAGGAGGATTATGAATCAATGGTGGTGGAGGGACGAGGAGAGGATGGCGCCGGTGAGGAAGAGGTTAGCTTTTTTAATTAAAAAATTAGGTTTAAGGTTAGATGAAGAGGTATTTTGTTTGTTTTTTTTTAAAATTTTCTAGTGTGGCAACTTAGTTGATGTGGCATAAACGGTGCTAACGTGTCACCGTTAAGTTTGGTAATTTCTTGATAGTTTTAAAAGTAATGATAGTTTTGTTAAAATGGTATAAATCTATTGGGAGTTTTCAGTAAATAAGTCAAGAAAGAATATACAAAAACTATCTTTGATTCTAAAGTCGCTAACTCTTAAAATGCTCGGAGAAGTTAATAAAACTGACCACCCGAAATACTACCCGTATCATCGGATGATCAGCCATTTCATCGAGGACTGTTTTATATTTAAAAGTTGGGTAGAGAAGCCGTATCGAAAAGGAAAAATCATTCTTGCTAATAAATTCATGAATGAAATCCCTACAGCCCATAACCGCCGCATAGTCGCTCCCAGTGATGAAGACCCAACTTCGTGTTTGAAAGATTCATGGGAAATTGTCTCATCAAAGAAATCTGAAATGATATCGAAAAGGCTCGAAATTATGCGGGGAATTAATCCGCCAAGGAAACCTCAATCTGGGCCGCAACTCAAAAGAGTGTCATTAGGGGCAAATCAATGCAAAGTTAAAGGAAAGAGCAAAAAGAATGCCAATCGAGAAGAGCTACCGGAACCACCACCCTTAACCTTTAAGGATTCCATACCTTCTGAGTTCTAGGATGAAAAATTAATATAATGTCTAAAGAACCTTTTGGACTCTAATGACACTAGTTCATCTTCACAATCAAATGCGGACCCGCGACGCCAATATTTAGAATTGATTGCAACCGCTCTATCTAGATCTGGCATCAGGGCTCAGATGTCGCGAATTCACACCCGTCGCTACGCGATTCATAGAACTTTAAATGCAGTCAAGATTGAGGAAGTTTGCCATGAGATGGACGTCCTTTGAAATCAGGACTAAGGAGAAAGAAGTAATGCGCAACCTAATGAAGATGTGGAAATTCTTACTGAAAGAATTGCGAAATCGATATTAGTAGATAATGATCCAGATCTCCCATCAGGCATTATGTAGGAAGAACATATAGGTTTTTATACGGAAATGTGATGAGTCAAATTCCCGTTGCTATTCTTGATATTTCTACATTAGGCCATTCTGAAGATACAAGACCCTCTTCTCCTCAATCCTGGCCGTGACCTCGAGTAGAAGAGATGTCGCACGCAGAATTAGCTTGTTAGTCCAAAGTTGTCAAATCATGATATAAATCGTATATCGTTTTTGCTTCTGTATCGTATCATATATCGTAAGATATGATAATCACTTGTGTAATAACTAATCAAGTAAGCATATAATTATATTTTTTACAATTATATGATTAAATTAGCGACATGGAAAAGCATATTAAAAGAATTATAAATAGTATATCCTCAGTCATGCAACCGACACAATATATGTAAAGTTCAAACAAAAAACTATGTGAAACAAATAAGTCATTTAAGCAATCATATAATTAAATAATTAAGTAAAATGGTACTATAGTCGAAAGGTGTAACCTACATAACATATCCATGAGTTTCACAAGTAACAATATTTTCGACCTAAGTTCACACATCATAAACTAAAAACTTTCAAAGAATAACATTTTTTTTATTAATCGATCAATAGTCTCTTTTCAATTCATCGCCTATCATCATTGTTGATGAGGATGTTTTTATCTTACTCATTTTCGTTTTTGTATTCTACGAACTCCTCTAATTTCTTCACTCCCACTGCCTTTTTCTCTTTTTCATGGAAAGTTTTGTTTGGAATAGCATCAAAATTTTGAGGTCGTATCAAAATTGGTTAAAAAATATTAAGTATTTTAAAAAATTTAACAAAATTAGCGAGTAAATATGCCTTATTTCTTCTTTTCATACCACTTGGTCCTCCCTCAACTTCAAAATATTCATGAACATCCATCCAAGAAGCATCTTCCGGTAAGTAAGAAGCTTCTTTTTCCGTAATTCATCATTGGATTTCTTATCCGATAAGCAAATCAGATAATCTCTTGTTTTGTTTCTTCTTCTTTTTTTGCCTTATTTCTAGTTGTAAGTTCTAATTAATATAAACCAAGGCAATGGGTTTTAGTTGTTCTAACTACATATTTATTTTTTGTGAGTGCACTGCGAGATGAGAGTTCCTAAAGTGTTGCATTTTGTGGTTCATGTTAGTTAGGACTTTAGATATAGATATTTTATATTTTAAGGGCTTTAAACCCGACCTGGGAGATCTAGGGCCGACCCAATAACAAATGGGGCCTTTAAATATTGTATCGTTCATATCATATATCATGTCATAATGTATCATATCGTACGATATGTATCTTATATCGTAAGATACGATAGATTTTCTGATGAGGGCTGACATGTATCAGAAATCTTTCATGTCGTATTGTAAGTTATGTATCGTATATCGTAAGATATTAACAACATTTCACGCTTGTGAAAGGTTTAGTAACTTGCACTCAAGAGCACGTCAAACAATCTCCGAATTAAATGATGAAGTTGAAACCCTACGCCAAACCGTTACATAGCGAATAAGACAACTTTATCAACAGAGTGTCGAATTCCTTTCCGTCATATACCGATTGCAACGGTTGGTAGAAAACTATGAACGAATGCACAAAGATAGTTTAGCCCGACAAACATATCAAGTTGGAGGTCAAGTACTGGATCCTCAATCGCAAACGGCGGAGCCTCAAAATTCAAGCGCCAATGTTTGTCCAACCATTCGAATCACATGAGACTGGTAGAGAAAGAATGCGTAGAATACGCTGAGAAGTTGTGACGACCCAACCTACATAAGCATCCAGGAAGCAAATAAACCGAGCCATTGCGAAGATGTCAAATCGGAACTTGTATCATATATTTCGAACACTTAGGCAAATAGGTGTTGAACTGCCAAATCCCAGAATGCCACAAGAAAGCGATTTGATGAGTCAGCCTAATTTCTGCATTCTACATCTGTGTGCAGGGCACACACACTAAGAAATTGTACAATATTCAAACGTCTTGTGTATGAGACGACCAGAAATCGACCATCAATCATTCCTCAAGCCTAAGAAGAACAAGGAGAAAGTTCTCGATCATCAGAAACTCGACATACTTGCCGGATTATCAATGTTACATAAAGCAGAAGATGACGTGCTCTACTTCCCTGATGAGGAAAACTCAGAAGTTAAATTCGTTAACAACATAACGACGCGTCGAGGTACTGTGCTTTTCGGTCCCAGACTAAAAGTTCCAGCAAAAATCCAAAGACGACGGAAATGATAAAGCAATCGAAATCAAAGAAACTGCTATCTCGTTTACCTCAAAACCCAAACCCAAAACCAAAATGAATGACAACTTTTGGCGCATCTGAAAAAAATCCCGGCGTTAACCGTTTATGAAGTATTGATGCTTGAAAGTAGCGGAAGCTCACACCAAAATAGTCCTTAAAGGGGGTTGAATAGGACTATGCTAACTATCTGCCTAAATAAAAAATTCCAACAAGCACTTGCTAATATAAAATATAATTGCAAAGAGATATGATATCAAGCAACACTATAATTGTGAACAAAGAGCATATTGAAAGCAAGAGCAATATCAAGTATAAGCAATGAGCATAAAGAGCAAGTAGTGAGCAAATATAGCAAGTAGAGAACAAGCATGCAATTGAGCAATTTCTAAGCTAATAGGCAATATAAAGCATAAGAGAAATTGCAAATGCAAACATGAGTCGATTTTAGAGTGGTTCGGAAGAGCCCCTAGTCTGCTTTCTTTAAGCGTACGAGCTCTGTTTCCCCCAATAAGAGCAAGGCTCTACTTGAATTTTGAAAATTCAAATTTCGAAGCAACGCTTCGGTTTCCGTGCGCAGCGCGCAATTTACCACATGGCGGAAGTTGATTCGGCAGCGTAACGCCCAAGGCAACGCGTCTAATCAGAGCAAGGCTCTTAAAAAAAAAAAACATAAGTAAGACTTAACTGCGCAAGCGCACGGCTGCGCGACACGTGTCTGCGCAGTTGCGCAATCGCAACTGCGCAAGCGCACGGCTGCGCGACACGTGTCTGCGCAGTTGCACAATCGCAACTGCGCAAGCGCACGACAGCGCGACACGTGTCACGCGCTGGTGAGTTGCGCAGCAACAGAATGAAAATTTGATGAAATCTTTTCTGTTCTTTCCAAAACCAGAAGATTTTCTTCTGCCTTTAGATCAAAGATCCAATGGTGGGAAAATTCCCAAAATCATTCAGGAAAGATTTTGTTAACAAATCCAACAAATTTGTGAGCACTATAAATAAGACCCCAGGCCTCATTCAAAAGGCATCATCAATCAAGAATAAGGATCAACTTCTGGAAAAAAAAGGAACTCTTGAAGATTAATCAAGAACACAGAAGAAAGGAAAAGAAAGGTAAAATTTATGAAGAACAGAAGATTAAAAAAGGGAATAAAAAAAAAAGAAGATAAATAGTGCCTTGCACTTGATATGAACCCTTGGTTCTGTGAAAAGAAAACAAGAAGAAAAACTTATTTTCTTTTGATCTAAATTTAGATCAAAAGTGCTATGCACTTTTGTTCTTCAATCTGAAAATTCTTGAGTTCCTGCAACTCATTACTTAAAAGGGCCTGGCCCAAATCAAATCACAAAAATAATAAAAGGGCAAAGCCCTATTTGGAAAATTCTTGAGGGCCTGGCCCAAATCAAATTGCAAAATAATAAAAGGGGCAAGGCCCTGTTTGGAAAACTCTTGAGTTTCTGCAACTCATTATTTAAAAAGGGCCTGGCCCAAATCAAATCACAAAAGGGCAGAGCCCTGTTTGGAAATGCTTGAGGGCCTGGCCCAAATTACAAAATAATAAAAGGGCAGAGCCCTGTTTGGAAGATTCTTGAGTTTCTGCAACTCATTATTTAAAAAGGGCCTGGCCCGAATCAAATTGCAAAATAATAAAGGGGCAGAGCCCTGTTTGGACTGGTTCTTTCAGTCAGGCAGAGCCTAAAATAAATAAAAAAAATTTGGACTTAACCCAACCCTGGCTGTAAGTCCTTAAATTAAATTAATTGAGCAAAATGGCTCTCCCAAACCAATTCACGACCGGTTCGAGGGTACATCTCCGAACTCCTTTGACATCCCTCGTTGTAATTCCTCAACGACGTCAAAGAGGTGACGGGTCCCAACGACCACACATTAAAATCGGACCGAAACGTCCCTAAACTAAAATCGGACCGAAACGTCCCTAAACTAATATCGGACCACCACGTCCCTAAACTGGCGATGGACCACCACGTCCCTAAACTGGAATACGGACCACCACGTCCCTAAACTGGCGATGGACCACTACGTCCCTAAACTGGAATATGGACCACTACGTCCTTAAACTGGCGACGGACCGAAACGTCCCTAAACTAATAATGGACCACCACGTCCCTGAAACTGGCGATGGACCACCACGTCCCTAAACTGGAACAATAGAGCCAATTGCTCTTTTGCCGGATCTAAACGGTCCCGTCTAAGTTGATCTTAACCCCAAATACGGTTAACGTGTTCTTAGATCTTTAAATAAACAATGAAACTCCAAATCAACTTTGGTTCAAGGGTACATCTCTGAACTCCTCAGACGCCTGTCGTTGTAATCCCTCAACGACGTCGGAGAGGTGACGAGTCCCGAAGGCCAGATAATTAAATCAATCACTATGTTAAGTTGATCTTAGTCTAGAACATGACTAATGTATCCTTAACGAAGGTTTAAGTTGATCTTAGCCGCAATGCGACTAATGCATCCTTAAACTAAAAAAAAAAAACACCAAACCCAAATCTAAGCAAACACGGATTTGGACTAATCCACGTCCTACGGGTGACGACATCGCTAAGTCTCCGTATACAATCCACGGGCAACCACAAACAAAGCAAACATACACGACACGAAGTGAAATTCTGGAGAAGGAGAAAGTTGTTATCGCAACGCGATAGCGTAATTAACTGCAGGGGCTTGCGCCTGCAGGGAAGAGCGTCCCCACAATCAAAAACCCCTCACCCTGAGGGGGGAATCTGACGAAGTCTGCTACATCGGCCGCATCCGCCTAAACCTCCGATACACGGTGCCATAAGTCAACTTGGCACCTTCGGAGAGGTAGACGGGTAAAACCAAATAGCATCTGCCCCGAACCTCAGGTACGGACACGACGTCCAGGCCGCCGTTCGGAGGGGAACAGATTCTGGCACGCCCGGTGGGACCTTTTCCTCTTTCCACTCCACTTCGTGTGTCGTCTTCGCGAACCAATCGCGGTTTGTTAAATGGTTGTCTTCGGATTTCAAGTTGCTAAAATTTGGTCTTTTGTCTGGCAGAGAACTCAAGCATCCATGGATTCTCACTGCACCAAATGCGCGAAGCACCACTGCAACGGACGCTCCACCTCACCGAGAGGTGTAACATATGGGCCCCAAGCGGCCTCTTTCCTTGCTCTGCCGGTGGAGCAGGTGACCCAGGCCACCACCGGCCTATTTTTCGGGACCATGGTCCCACCTGCAAGCTTCTCTATGCCGATATCCGCACCGGAAGCGAACAAGAAGTCGGTATTCGACCGGCTTACCGCTACCACGACCCCTGTCAACGGGTCGCCCGCTACTAAGCCGACAGCCTCCGTTTTTACCAGGCTAAGTCAGAACTATAAAGTGGCCGTCCCAAAGAGGGCAACGGCTGTTGCCTCGGAAGTCGTTGAAGCGGCTTCTCCCATCAGAGAGTCGGTCTTTACAAGATTGACGGTTCCCACTCCTCCCCCAGCTAGTCAAAAAGCATCAGTCTTCGATAGGCTGACGTCGACAGTTACCCCACACCCAAACAGGGGGCAGCAAGGAACTATCTCGATTTCCGAGCCAGTCCCAACGTCTCGTCGTGCGCGACGTCGCCATTGGCGACGAGTGAGAAAAGCAGGGGGCAACTCTCCCTCAGGGCTAACCCCACCTGCTCCAGTGGTGGAGGTCAACGCTGCTGTTCCAACTAGGAACAGCTTTGAATTGCTGAGGAAGGTGAGAAAGAACTCTCCAATTGCTACGTTGAAAAGATCTCTTCCACCTGCGGAGAGAGTTCCAGAAACAAAACAAGAACAGCCCCCTCAACGGCTATCCTCAAAAGTTTATAAAGTATGGCGTAGGGTTCAAGACTCTGTGATCGATCCAGACCACTTGCGTCACCAGAAAAGGGCAAAGGTGGAAAATAACAAAAACTGCCCCATTAGACAGCAGGGGGCGACAGTTGCTAGGATGCCCACTACAACGGCTCCTTTAACCTCGACGGCCCACAAAAGAAGGAGGCCAGAGAAAGCTCCCGCAACAGCAGCAAGAGTTAACAATGGTGAACCTAAACGCCCCAAGTCAGGGGGCATAATTGTTCATACGGTTTACATGGCTTCTGGAAAGGAAGAAAGCCGTACTTCTACGGGTCACCGACCGCTCACCCGATCAGTGACCAAGGCTCAGGAGCAGCAACAAAAGCTCCAGGAGATGATGACCACAATGGCTGCACTCACTGGGCCGAAAGAAACCCCGGAAATATCCTCAGAAGAACGTCACGAACAAGAGACGGACGCCGAATTCCTTCGGCGCGTGCTAGGGAAGAAAGATAAAGAGGCTGCGGAACAGGCAGCCAACATAAAGAAAATGACCCTCCTGTTCCAGGATATGGTGGGTATGATGATTCAACCAGATCCACCTGCTGGAGATCCCCCGATCATTCTTGAAGATGATAGGGGAGAGACATCGAATCCTCCACCGGCTCTATCCGCAGCTAAAGAGGATACCATATCAAAAGCTGATTTGGATGAATATATTGCCCAACAAATACGGGTGCATCAGGCGACTGAAGCAGCCGGTCAGATCGTGAAAACGGGGCGGCCATATCCGGGCTGGTATGACCAAATCAAGTACCCGCCGGGTTACACTATTCCCAAGTTTCATGTTTACAAAGGGACCGGCAATCCCCATCAACATGTGGCCCAATTCAGGGCTCTTTGCGGTAATACCGGCGGCGACGACAAGCTTTTGCTTCGCCAGTTTGTTGGAAGTTTATCTGATACGGCGTTTGAATGGTATTCTGAGCTTCCCAACGACTCTATAAAAACCTTTGCGGAGATGGAGCTACTCTTCACCCAACGCTTTGCAAGTGCCAGTGAGCGTACCCCGATGACGGCACTGATCAATGCCAGGGTAAAACCCGGCGAGACATGGGTTCAGTACGCTATACGGTGGCGAAATCTATGGTCGAAGTGTGAGCAACGCATAGAAGAAGCTCCAGCGGTGGGAATGTTTGTTGGAACCCTTGATCCACAGGCAACCATCTCACAGTTCATGATGTTCTTCAAGCCGACTTCCTTCCAGGCTTTGATCGACAAATTAGCGCAGATGGACCAGATGGGCCATAAACCCCCTCTCCCGAAGCCGGACCCCCGAAACGATAAAGGAAAGGGAAAAGCGATCATCGTCGCTAATGCCCAACAACAACCGAGCGACTTGAAGCCGGCTGCTCGTCCAAACAATACACGCCCATACGTACCCCTTAAGGACAGGATGGGACGTGCTTACTCCTTCTCCCGTGATAAAACAAGAAAGCTATTCGAGCTGGCATTGCGCAACAGGCTCATAAATCTGCCAGATCCAAAACGTCCGTCACAACCGAGTGACGTCAACGAGCCCAATTACTGCCCTTATCATCGAGTGCTAGGCCATCCAATTGAGGATTGCTACGTTTTCAAGAATTGGCTTGAGAACCAGTACCGTCAGGGCAAATTTGCGCTATCTGACAAATGGAAGGTGAATCCTCCGCAGCCCCACACCTCTAAGGGGACGAATACGCCGGGGGCAACATGCTCTGTTATAGAAGAAACTCCCTGGGAGGTTGTATTATCAGCTAAAACGAGGAGAATGCTAAATGATCTTCAGACCTGTCCAGCGGTCAAGTGGAAGAACCCCTTGGAACCGCAGGTTATTGAAGGGATGTTGAAGCCACGACCGATTCCGAAGAACGATGGTGGCAGTTCAAGCGCTCATGGTCAGCCATCAAAATCTTCGAAAAAGAAGAAGAAGAAATCTAAGAAGCCCGTTAAGCCTGGTGACAAGCGCACAGACTTACAAAAGCAAATCGATGCGCTGGATGAGTACAACCAAAAAGCGCGGACTCCCATTACGCTCCAAGATTTCCTTGATCACGTCTTCCAAAAAGAAGATGAGGGAGAAAGTTCATCAGACGAATCCGAGGGGTATGTGGCGAGCTGTCATATGATCTCTCATTCAGTCACTAATGATGAAGAGACCTCTGGCACTGAGACGCTGGGGGCAAATGCTGAATCAAGAACCCCAGGGTTACCGGTTGAAATGATTAGCGTGTTTCTTAATGAAGCTCGGTTGAAAAGCAAGGCTGATCGAGAACGCGAGACGGCTATGTTCGAAAGGGCCAAGCGTCAGCGACTTGAGGAAGGAGCTGAAATGATCCCACTGGAACAAAATGCCTCCACCGCTAATAAAAGCCAATTCAAGATAAAAAAGAAGTTTGCTAAGGCCATATCGATGGGCATGAAGCTACCACCCTCTGAAGAAAAAGTTACTGGCGTAGTAGAAATGCACCCCTCTTATTGCTTGTACCATCAGAAGGTCTCGCATTCCACCCAAGATTGCAATGCTTTCAATGGATGGTGGCAAGGATACGTCGCTAATCGACAACGATTTAAACGGGAAAAACGTAAAATTCGCCGAGAGCAAAGAAATACGACTAAAGAACTTGAAAGAACTGCCGGCAATTGTCACATGGTTAACACTACCGGGTCACAAGTGCCTACATTTGGGAGCGACTCCGATGAAGAGCTAGAGCTTGGCCCCCTCTTCGAAGAATCCACTTCGGGAAAAGAAAAAGAACTGAAGGCCTGCGAGAATATACAGCTGCGCAATCGAACATTACCCGAAAAGAACCTCGGACCCTTGAATAAGAAAAACAAAGGGAAAGAGAAGGTCTCTGAAGACATCGCTTTGGATGACCAAGTTGCGGAAGAGTTAACCACCAAGAATCCCCCAAAAAGGAATAAAGTAGATTACAATGTCTTGGCGCATCTGAGAAAGCTACCCTCACAACTCAGCATTCTCGATGCCCTATTGCTATCAAAAGAGGCGAGGGATTCTTTGATTAAGGCCCTACAAGATCCGGACCAGTTCCAAGCCTTCCTAGCCGAACAAAAGATGAAGGATGAATTGGAAGAGGTGCACACAGCCGACGTTGCTTTTGGTGATGAAGACCTTCTCCTCGGGACGTGTGAACACAATCGCCCCCTTTATGTCTCAGGATACTGCCATGACATAAAGATAGGAAAAATCTTGGTCGATAACGGATCGTCTGTCAATTTACTCAATGTGCGAGTGTTAAAGGAGATTTGCATGAGTGTCCAACACCTCGCCCGGGACAAAATCACCATCTCCGGTTTCGACTCTCAATCCTCAAAGACCCTTGGATCTGTGATATTGACGCTACGCTTCGGGATGCTCGTCACAGACATCAAATTCCATGTTATAGACGCCAAGACGTGCTACAATGCTCTGCTCGGCCGACCATGGCTACACGAGTACAATATCATCCCTTCTACACAGCATCAGTGCATGAAGTATTCTAGGGACGGCCTCGAGTACACAGTGGCAGGAGAGTTGAATCCGTTTTCCGTGAACGAAATTCGCAAGTGTGAAGATGCCAAATACTTCTTACCGAGTTTCGAAGACACGGAAAGGTGTCACAAACCGGAGAACAAAACTAACGCAACCATCCCTGTCTTCGGCAGTGACACCGAGGAGGAGGAGGATATAATCTATTCAGGTCCATCCCAATCCACCAGGCCAGGACCATCCGTTCCTTCATTGATCTTCGGTAGTGATTCAGAGGATGAAGTTCATGCTGTATTCCCTGCTCGGCCTTCAATACGAGTCTCCGCTGATGAAGGGCGAAGTCTACAGATAACCATGGTGCCGCTTGAACATTACAAAGAACTGGATGCACTCAACACCAACAGCGTAGAAGAATTGCAGATATTCTATATCCCTCCCAGACGAAAAGGCGAGAAGGCAATCTTATTCTACCGCTCAGAAGAAAACAAGGCGGAAAAAGAAATTTGGCATGGCACAGACCCCACGCTCGACGGGTCTTCCCAGATATTATACCGAAGGTTTGAAGAAACTACTGAAGCGCCATGGGATGTCCTTCACACAGACCGTTAGAAAAGCCAAATTCTATGACAAGGTCTGGAACGTTCCCGGAACTCAATGCAAACTGCCTAACGGGAGAACGGAAACGAAAGGGCTCGGGTATGTTCGCTCAAAGAAACGGGAGCTAGTAAACAGCTGTTATGCCATGTATGACTTCGATGAAGAGGCTGACGCTCAATGGGAGGACGCTAATCCTGAATCAGCAAAAGTTCCTGACACAAAACCGCCCAGTCCATCGTCTGAAGACCAGATGAGCAAACTTATAAAGGATGCGAGTCAAAAAGCCCGAGATGATCACGATCGTGAAATGGCAATCTATGAGAAAGCCAAGACACAGCGTCTCCTTCGACAGGCAGTAAAGAACGAAGATGTTGCCCCACGTCAGCCTGCTACAAAAAGGGTTCGACGCGAAAGCAAAAACAAGTCGAGGGGCCGAAAAGGTGCTCGACAACCACAAGACAGAGCTAAGAAGCCACGTATCCGAGAGTCGAGCGTTATTGACCTAGCCCTTATGAAGAAAATGGGTCGAGCATACTCATTTCCTCGGAACAAAACAAGGAAAATACTTGATCTTGCTCTGAAACATCAAATGCTTACTCTGCCAGAGTCTAAACACCCTGAGCAAGCAGGCGAAGTCTCCAACCCAAATTATTGCTCTTACCATCGAGTAGTGGGACATCCGCTTGAAGATTGTTTTACCTTTAAGAATTGGGTTGAGGACCAATATCAGCTTGGCAAATTTGCGTTGTCTGACAGTTGGAGGGTAGCGCCCCCGCAAAAGCACGAACCCGAAAACACAAGGATAGAACCAACTCCGCATTGGGATTGGCAGAAAATTCGCACTTGCCACGTGATAACAATATTAAAAGAAGAGTCCGAGGACATGCACAGCCTTCCTCGGTGCTTTGAAAACAGCAGCGATGAGGTAATCTCAGAATTTCCCCCAGCTCCAAAAGAACTGGAGGATGGAATACATACTACCGCAGATAACCTCAGGAAAATCGAGTTGGGGACAGTAAATGATCTGCGACCGACATTCGTCAGCGAGCTGCTGTCTGAAGAGAGGGTGGCTGCGTTAAAAGACGTCCTTGTGCAGCATAAAGATTGCTTCGCATGGAACTATTCCGAGATGCCGGGACTAGATCCAGAAGTTGCTGTACATAGACTAGCAATATCCCCGGACATCAAGCCGGTCAAACAAGCGCCGAGGAGAATGCGACTCGAGCTTGAGATGAGCATCAACGCCGAAGTCAAAAAGCTGATAGACTCTGGCTTCATCCAGGAAGTTCAATACCCTGAATGGATTGCCAACATCGTCCCAGTGATGAAGAAAAATGGGACGGTGCGTATATGCGTGGATTTTCGGGATCTTAATAAAGCCTGCCCGAAAGATGATTTCCCAGTCCCAGTCACTGAACTTATGATAGACAATACATCCACTCATGAGGTTTTCTCTTTCATGGACGGCTCGTCGGGGTATAACCAGATAAAATTGCATCCCGAAGACCAGAAGCACACAGCCTTCAGGACTCCTCTTGGTATATTTTGTTATAAAGTGATGCCCTTCGGTTTGAAGAACGCCGGTGCTACTTATCAGAGGGCCATGACAAAGATCTTCGACGACCTTATACACGAAATCGTTGAATGCTATATCGACGATCTCGTGGTTAAAAGCAAATCATACGAAGAACATCTCGAGCATTTGAAGACCGTATTTCAACGCCTTCGGCAATACAACTTGAAGATGAATCCTCTTAAATGCGCGTTTGGGGTCTCCTCGGGTAAATTCCTGGGATTCGTTGTTCGACACCGAGGTATCGAAATAGATCCGTCAAAAATTAAAGCGATCATGGAAATGCCTCCGCCAAGAACTCTCAAACAGTTGCGATCTCTTCAAGGGAAGCTCGCATATATACGGCGATTTATAGCCAACCTTTCAGGAAAGTACCGACCTTATAGTCACCTGATGAAGAAGGGAACCCCATTCGTTTGGGACCAAAAATGCCAAAGCGCACTGGATGAGATCAAGCAATACCTGCAGAACCCACCAGTGCTGGCTGCTCCGGTTAAGGGGAAGCCTCTCATTCTTTATACAACCGCCCTCGAAGGTTCCTTAGGCGCATTATGGGCACAAGAGAACGATCAAGGGAAAGAAAGAGCACTCTACTACCTAAGTCGAGTTCTGCTGGGGGCAGAAAGCAATTACTCTCCCATTGAAAAACACTGCCTGGCGTTGATCTTCGCAATAACAAAGCTTAGGCACTATGCATTAGCACATGAGGTCCGTCTCATTTCAAAGGTGGACCCCCTTAAATACTTAATGTCAAAGGCCATATTGACGGGACGACTCGCTAAATGGGCCCTACTCTTGATGGAGTTTTCGATCACGTATCAACCTCTCAAAGCAGTGAAAGGCCAGGCCATCACCGACTTCCTCGCTGAACATCCCATACCCGCCGATTCTCCATTAAATTGCGATCTTCCAGACGAACATGCGTTCGATGCAATCGACGGTGGTGATACCCGATGGGAACTCTATTTTGATGGTGCATCTTCCATGAAGAAACGCAAAAAAAACACCCCTATAATCAAATCGGGGGTAGGCCTCATCTTTGTAACTCCACAAGGAGGGATAATGCGCTTCGCATTCTCCTTAACAGAGTCGAGGACAAACAATGAAGCTGAATATGAAACCTTGATAGCAGGTCTTGAGATTGCCATCGACATGGGAATTGAAAATCTCCTCATATATGGGGATTCTCAACTGGTCGTTAGTCAAGTAAACGGCGACTACCAGACGTGCAAGCCGGAGTTGGTGAAGTACGGCGAAAAGGTGCAACAATTGTTGACCCAAATTCCTTCCTACACTTTGGAAAACATACCGCGCGCGGAAAATAGCAAGGCAGACGCATTGGCCAAACTTGCTAAAGAACTGGCTGACGAGAATCTTGATAACGTCAGAATCATGGTACAAAGCCGTCGGGTGCTTGCCCCAGCAGAAATATCTCGGGAATCATCCGAAGAAAAAGGAGCAAACGAGCAGACTACCCTGCAAGTAAAAGATTGGGAAAATACTGAGGATTGGAGAGAAGTCTTTATAGATTACTTCAAGTCCCACCGAATGCCTGAAGAAGCGTCCATACGACATCAGCTCGTGAAACGAGCTCTGTCTTTCGCCCTCGTCAATGATACTCTATACAAGAGGTCATTCGATTCTCTGTGGCTGAGATGCCTAGGACCTGACGAAGCGAAAAGAGTCGTTCAGGAAGTTCACGACGGACTCTGCGGTTCTCACCAAGCAGGTCCTAAGATGAAGCTGAAGATAAAACGGATGGGCTACTACTGGCCCACGATGATGCAGGATTCCCTGGAATACGCGAGGCAATGTCATTCATGTCAAATTCATGGGGACTTCATCCATCAGCATCCCAATCCACTGCATCCAACAGTGGCTAGTTGGCCGTTCGAAATGTGGGGAACTGACATAGTCGGCCCCATCGAACCAGCATCGTCAAAGGGACATCGTTTCATATTGGCGACGACTGATTACTTCTCCAAATGGGCAGAGGTGGTACCGTTAAGGGAAGTAAAAACGGAGAACATCCTCCATTTCTTCAGAACGCATGTCATATACCGGTTTGGAACCCCGAGGAGAATCATCTCTGATAATGGGCCAGCCTACCGAAGTCATAAAATTAGCCGCTTCGCACAGCAGCACAATATAGACTGGAGATATTCCTCGGTTTATAATCCGCGAGCCAATGGATTAGCTGAAGCCTTTAACAAGACATTGACGAAAATCATAAAGAAAACAGTGTCTCGAAATAAGAAAGACTGGCATGAGAGACTGCAAGAAGCTCTTTGGGCGTATCGAACTACATTTAAAACTGCCACAAGCACAACGCCATACGCGTTGGTATTTGGGACAGAAGCAGTACTCCCTCTCGAGATAGAATTACCCTCTCTACGAGTGGCAGTCCACTACGAGCTGACAGACGAAGAAAATGCTCACCTTCGGTTTGAAGAGCTTGACGCTCTTGATGAAATCCGACTTCTAGCACAACAAAATCTGGAAGCCTATAAAGCAAAGATGACGCGCTCATATGAAAGATTGAGCCGCCCGAGGACGTTCCACCAAGGCGAACTCGTGCTAGTGGTCAAAAGGCCCATGATCCCCAATCGCACCAAGCGGGGAAAGTTTGAACCAAACTATGAAGGACCGTACATCATTGATAAAGTCTACCAGGGTGGGGCCTATCTACTCATGGACATGCACGGTGAAAGGCCTTTTAGGCCGATAAACGGTCGCTTCCTAAAGAAATATTACGCTTAATGAGTCACAGCCTAGGTCAATGATGGATGACGACGACTATGTCCGCTCGCTATCTTCCTAAGCTAGAACTTTATAAGCAGTAGCTGGCCTTCTCCGTGATGGACCGAAATGTCCTTAAACTAATAGCAGACCGAAACGTCTTTAAAACTACTACCGCAGCATCTTTAGACTGACGAGATAAAAAAAAAAAAACGGTATGTCCATAAGCAAAAAGGACACGGATGAAAACCCGAAAGGGGCTCCGTGAGTAAAAACAGCAGGGCTACCGGCGAGAGTTCGTGAAAACCCGAAAGGACGCGACCTCGTAAAAAAAAAGAGAAAAAGAAAATAAAAAGAATAAAAAAAACGGTATGTCTATAAGCAAGATGGGCACGGATGAAAACCCGAAAGGGCACCGTGAGTAAAAACAGCAGGACTACCGGCGAATGTTTGTGAAAACCCGAAAGGGCGCAACTTCGTTAAAGAACCCTTACAGGGTCCTCTCGACCCTGTAAGGAGAAACCACCCGCGTGAGATCCTTACGACTTACAAGGGAACAACACATTTAGGAATCCCCACGATTCCTAAGGAGAAAATACGCTTGCGAGATCCTCACGACTCGTAAGGAGAACTCTCTTATGGGACCCTCACGGCTCATAGGATTTGAAAGTCTTAAGTCACAGAGACCTAAACCTGTGCTTAAGCAAACCCCCACAAACTTCCAATGCTGCCCTACAAGTGGTTCAATATTGACCCTTGTATACAATCCACGGGCGCGAATAAACGTTTCCCTAACCAAGGTCCATCCGTGACCGGGGATATGTTCGCATAACCCTTGTAAGTCCTCTCGATTTACAAGAAGAAAAACCCCCTGTAGGATCCTTACGACTTACAGAGGAACAAAACACTTAGGAACCCTTTCGATTCCTAAGGAAAAAATACACCTACAAGATCCTCACGACTTGTAGGGAGAAATACCTTTATGAGACCCTTACGGCTCATGAAGTTAAAAGCCTTAGCCGACAGGACCCTAACCCTGGTCGCTAAGCCTCCTTTGTTCGACAACGACGGAGGCAAATAATGATTCGCTCCTGGCAGTATCCCAGTTGCAGCAGTGCTGATGCCGAAATCGGTGTCCAATTTCAGGTTTACGGCGAAAGCCAGTAGGCCGCTCATGCATATAAAATAGCCGAAATGATAGGGCATCTTGCAATAAAAAGCAGCAAGTGAAATGTATGCATGCAAAATAGCCGAAATGATTGGGCAACTCGCAATAAAAAGCAACGAGTAAAGATAAAATAAATAGCCGAAATGATTGGGCACCGCGAAAAATAGCCGAAATGATTGGGCAATCGCGACCTTCGCGATATAAAAGCTGAAATGATAGAGCATCGCGGAAATAAAATAAAATAAAAAGAAGAAATGATAAAACTTTGGCCCTACAGTTAAGGTCACATCGATCCCTGTATACAATCCAAGGGCATAAACAAAGAAGGAACCATACTTCCCCAGTGGGTTCCGTCAAACGACGAAGCCAAACCTCAACGGTTCATTTCAACCGAAGAAGCCAATGACTTCAACAAAAACTTCTCAACTCACGGATACAAACACTCCTTGACGAGAGCCTTCTGATCCGCGTCGACTTGCAGAGCCACCAGCGCCTCCGTGGGAACCATCGACTCGTTTCAAACCCCAAGGACACAAATAATCCTTGGCACTTGGGAAACAAATAATCCCTCGCAAAACTTCTCAACTCACGGATACAAACACTCCTTGATGAGAGCCTTCTGATCCGCGTCGACTTGCAGAGCCACCAGCGCCTCCGTGGGAACCATCGACTCGTTTCAAACCCCAAGGACACAAATAATCCTTGGCGCTTGGGAAACAAATAATCCCTCGCAAAAATCCTCAACTCACGGATACAAACACTCCTTGACGAGAGCCTTCTGAGCCGCGTCGACTCGCAGAGCCACCAGCGCCTCCGTGGGAACCATCGACTCGTTTCAAACCCCAAGGACACAAATAATCCTTGGCGCTTGGGAAACAAATAATCCCTCGCAAAACTTCTCAACTCACGGATACAAACACTCCTTGACGAGAGCCTTCTGATCCGCGTCGACTCGCAGAGCCACCAGCGCCTCCGTGGGAACCATCGACTCGTTTCAAATCCCAAGGACACAAATAATCCTTGGCGCTTGGGAAACAAATAATCCCTCGCAAAACTTCTCAACTCACGGATACAAACACTCCGTGACGAGAGCTTCTTTGACTCACATCTCAGGCAGTAAGGATTCAAAAACTTGCTTCCTGAAACAATGGGACCCTGCAAGTCAATCCTAAATGGTCTCTTGCATACTATCCACGGGTCTCACTCTCTAAAGTCGATTTTCGACAAAGAGGGAAACAACCGCTTACGAGCCCTCTCGACTCGTAAGAGGGCAATGGGACCCTACAAGTCAATCCTAAATGGTCTCTTGCATACTATTCACGGGTCTCACTCTCTGAAGTCGATTCTCGACAAAGAGGGAAATAACCGCTTACGAGCCCTCTCGACTCGTAAGAGGGAGAAATTCTCTCATAAGATCCTTTCGACTTATGAGAGAAAACCACACTTAGGAATCCTCACGATTCCTAAGGAGAAAATCCACTTACGAGATCCTCTCGATCCGTAGGGAGAAAAGTCTCTATGAGACCCTCACGGCTCATAGAGTTGAAAAGTCTTAGGCAGCAGATCCGAACCTGCGGCATAAGCCATCACTATCTCTCGAAGAAACCAAGATGCTTACTCTATTACCTGTCAATCATGTTTATTAAGACAGCATGCTGATAATAAGAGAAGGGAGAAAGCAAAGAAATGATACGAGACATTAAAAAAAATGTGTGTATCTTTATTTATTAATTCGATCAAGTACACGGCGAATCGTACAAAAGAATAAAGAATGTATACATCTTATTCAAAAAAGAAAATTACAAATATATTGATACAGGGGCAGCTACTGGGAAGGGAGCGTCTTGCACAGATGTAGCAATCGCTCGCATATGTCCTTCCACGTCTTCTCTTGCTCGGCTACCACCGTCAACTCTGCCTCCACTTGGGCTCGTTGCTGCAAGACCGATGCAAGCTGCTCCCTCACGACTTGATAAGCAGCCTCCCGACTTGGGATATTATGCTCAGCCACGTCAAGCTTCCGCTTTAAGTTTAGCCCGTGGGAGATGCGCTCCAAGAGACCCTCAAAGATAGTCTTCACTTGGGCAGCATTTGCCTCAACCTCAGCGCGCAGATGGGCCGTTTCGTTCGAGGTCTTCTGGCATCCCCTCCTTCGATTTGTGACACTGCAATAAAGAAAGGGAAGGGTCAAAAATCATTCAATTACTAGGAAAAGGGGATGAACGAAGATATTATATTGAACGTACACTCACCAGCGCCACTAGAGGGAGAAGTAAGCTCGGATGGGAAAGAGAAGTGTGGGAGCAACACTTGATATAAATGATCAAAAAGCACTCCTGAAAAGACGCGGTGGTATGGCATTAGTCCATGAACTATACGTTTAAAAGATTAAATTGTGAGTCGCAGGCCCATACCTTCCAACATCCGCGACGGCACGAGAGAAGACGGGGAAGTGACCACCGCCAAAGCAGTAGTTGACGGTGCTCCCTCAAGCAATGGAGCGTCGGCACTGGCCGCACCTGCAAAGGCAAGCTTGTTAGAAGAGATTGCAAGATATATATAAAAAAGGGGGAAACGATAATAACCCGAAACTTACCCGATGAACTGCCAGCCGAGACGGAGGCGATTCCCTCATCCATCGACATGAGACCACCACCCGTAGCCTCATCACCCGACTCGATGGGAACCGTTGTTGTGCTCGCGAGCCCGGGAGACGGCAAGAGACCATACGCGGGGAGGGCTATGATTGGAGTATTACCAGATTCCTGAGAAAGAGCGGTTCGCTCCTCCTCAGGAATCGTGGCCTCCCCACCCGATACTCCCTCGGTTTCTGCGATCGCGGTTGTCTCATCCATCGGCACCGTGACGCCTCCAGCCTCAAGCGCCTCCACTTCTACTGCCTTCGGCTCGACAGTCATCTCATCTGCCGCCACTTCAGACGCGGCATCCATGACCTTCTCGGCGGCGGGTCCTTCAACTTCTGTTTCAGGCACCGTGGCCCCAACGATGGTGCCCACCGTCGGCTCAGGTTCGACAGGCGCCGCTTCCGCCGTTTCCTGGGGTCCGACGGTCTCCGCCTCCCCCTCAGTCGGACTTGGTCCTGCAAGATGGAATGCATATGAGCCAATAGTTTTATAATAACAACAAGGTTCTGAAAGAGATGTTACCTGAAGGGGATTTATTATTTGCACTTCGGGCCGCGCGCGCCGCTCGCCTATAAGCAGTAGATAGGGCGACAGGGGCCTCTTCAGAAGGAGTGTCAGCGCGAGGAATGGTGCTAGGGCCCGCTCCCGTGGCCAAAACAGCTCTGCTCGCCTCTGCTTCAGAAGGAGTGTCGGCACGAGGAAGAGTGCTAGGGCCCGCTCCCACGGCCAAAGCAGCTCTGCGTGCCCTTGCTTCGCGTCTCAACCGCTTCCGCTCCTCTCGAGCCGTTGAGACGGATGCCACTAGGGCTTCCTTGAGTGAGGCTCCCTCGTCCGTATATAAGGACGCCTCTAGATTCTTCAAGGCATCCCTCATCGTCTTGTCAAGCCGAGGCTCTTGTGGCAATTTTGACGAAGCCGGGACTTCGATAACGGACTTGGGAGGGACCCCTGCGTCAATTGATGCAGCGCCTACAAAGAAACAAAGAAGGTCAGGTTGACTATCAGAAAAAAGACAACAAACTTTCCTTGTAAAAGAGAAAGGGGTGAAACATACCAACGCCTGCTAGGGCACGCTTCTCCTCCTCCTCCTGAAAGGTTTTCAGGGAGGCAGCAATAGCCTCTTTAGCGGAGACACCTGTTGAAAATGGAGCGAATATTAGTTAAGGATAACAATATAAAATGCAATAAAATGACAAATAAGGCGTTTGATAATTACCGGACTCAGCGAGTTTGCTCAACATCGCTTCAAGCCTCGCCGATCGCTCTGAAGCTGCAATGGCGGCAGCCAAATTGGTGTCCGCAGGGTCCACCACAAAGCCCTCATTGCTACCATACTCGCATATGGCCCCGGCAGGATGAGCCGCGGGCTCTAAGTTAAGGATCGCGACGAGGGATAAGGTGGACTTCTTCTTCTTCTGTCCGCCAGCCTTAGATCCACTCGGAACAGCTTTGCGCTTGCCAGTTTTGGCAGTCACTTTCGGGCGGCGAGTCCCGATGTCCACTCCTGCGCCCGACTCTGGCGATACCGCTTTAACCGTCTTTGTCGGAGCACGGGGCGCCGTCGGTGCATCCACCGTAGTAGACAGTGGCAATCCACGCGGAGGGGGCAACACGCGTGGTCGATCAACTCCGGCATCTTTCATTGGAGGGATAACCTGAACCCTGGGCTGCAAGGGAGCCTTGCGATCGCCGCCGGGAGGCGCAGCCCTACGATCGACCAGCAGGCGTTTCTCCATCAAGATGATTGGGCCCATCGCGTGCGCATACCAGGCCACATATGAATTAAGTATCTGAGGGGTACAGCTGGGCTCACTGATAAAAAAATAGGAGCCTGTATTGAGCCGGATGAAGTGATGCATCGCATTCCGTATCCCCTCCGGGCCGACTGCAGGTGTTCCCAAGAAGGCTTCCAACGGGATCCCTTGGTTGTAACTCGATTGCCGGGCAAATCGATGCGGGTTATACCTCATGAAGAGAGCCGTTTCATTTTGCCTAAATACTAAGTAGCCTGGCCGAATGGAGTAAAGGTGGAGGATTTCCCGAGCCTTCAACACAGAAACACCGCCCTTAAAGTCATCACGCAGCGGCACCACTGACTTAGTGGTCTCAGAACCTATGGTGATGACCTTATCCACAAAAGAGGTCTTCGCTCCGACTAGATGTGAACGCAGGAGTAGTCCCCTAAACTCCCGCGGAGGTGCAAACACAATTGAAGCCCCGACCAATCGCATGATTCTTGGAAGTTTGAATTTCTCAAAGAACGAGGGAGTTTTATGGGCACCAAACACTCCTCGGACATGCAGCTCCATCCAAGAAGTGAAGTAGTGCATCGGGAAGTTAGCAGGCTGTACCCTAGGCTCATTAGCGTCCGCCGCTACGCTAAGTCCATGGTAGAGATAAGCCAACCCGGCGATCCCTACTGATAACTGCAAACCCGCCACCATTCGATGCGCCGGGTAGAAGACAGAGGACCGCATAAGGCGAGGGTGCATGGGAAGCGCGAAGCTGCATAGCCACAGACCCAAGAACCCTATGAAAAAGGTCTCCTCATCCATGCCAGGAACGGCGATCTCTGAGAAAGGGACGCTAGCAGTGCTGGGGACGTAAAAACCCCGCTGATCAATTTCCGATGAAGGTCGGCGGTCCAGGCCGAAACCAAAGGGGTCAGTAAGCTGGGCGAACTTCTCACCCTGCTCTGATAAAAACTCCGGGCGAATAAAACGAGCAATGAAGTCCGCGAAACTAACGCCTCGGTCGCCCAATTCCAAATGGAGCTCCTCGTAAATCTCCAATACCTTCACCAGGCCCGGATGCTGATGCTGAATGGCATTTTCCGGAGTTAAGTCGAATACCATCTGCTTGGTGGCAAAGACGTACTCGTCAGGAGGAAGCAGCTCTTCGTAGTGCTCCCCCCTCGCCGGTAAACCTGAAAGCTCAACGAATTCCTCTAGAGAAATGGAGACTTCCCTATCCGCTGTCAGGAAAGTATGTGTGGGGATATTCTATTGTTCAATGAAGGCCTTTGTCCACCACGTTGGAGGAGTGGGATACTCGAAAAGCGAGACGTAGACGGCGGAGTATAAACCAATCTTCGTTAGGTGAGCTCTTTTCGCCGCTAAAATGTACCGGGCCCATGGCAGGTATCCAGCAAGCGGTCGCGGATTCAATCCAATGTTGTAAGCCTGTCCCCAAGGGCGTGCTTCACCCTGACAGATTCGCCTTCCCAAGATATCTATGGCCGGCGGCGGCTGCACCGGAATAGCGCCGATTGCAGGCTGGAGGAGGTCGTCAGAATTCCAATTTTTAACCTCCACGGCATACTCCACCGGGGGTTTGTCCGTATAGGGAATCGTAACTATAGGTTCGGAGGGCGAGGCGGAACTGAAACTGCGACGACCCTGGATGATTTGGCTATACCACCTTCCCCACAGATGAAGCTTCTTGCATTCAGGATCATGATCCTTAATAAGAGCGAACACCACCCGATCCACTGGCGCATGGGGGAACCCTCCTTCCGAGCGAACGAAGGGAAAAGACAAGTCGTCAGACATCTTTTCTGTATAAAAATATATATATCATTAGTGGCCTGACGCTTAACATTAAAAAAATATATATATAATAAAAAAAAATAATAATAATAATAAATAAATAAATAAAAATCTTGCTCCACACTGTGATGCAGTGGGTAGGGGACCAAAGGGGGACCCACAAAATCAAGATGACGGCGCATCATTTGATAAGACAATCCCACCATTGGATGAGACTGTCAGTCAACAAAAAGACCCCCAAGAGAATATCCTCATTGGGGGAATCCCTAGAGACAAGGAGAAAATCTCCTCCTTTTAGAGCAAAGCTCTGCCACAGAGTGACATTTGTCAAACTCCTGTCTCAAAGAAATAAAACTTCTTAAAAAGAGCCTAGCTCTGTAGTAGTAATAAAAAATTTATAACTCCTAAGAATTAAAATTTTGGGATCTTAAAGATCCATGGAAACTTTTAAAAAGTTTTCTAGTTGATCTATGAGCAGGGCTCTGTCCATGGGTTAAAACCCAAGAACAAAGTCTCTTTAAATTTTTGAGAGCAAGGCTCTGTGGATGAAACCCCAAAGGGGTTTCCTTTAGATCAAAGATCTATAAGAGCAAGGCTCTGTTGAAGAAACCCCAAAGGGGTTTCCTTTAGATCAAAGATCTATAAGAGCAAGGCTCTGTTAATTAAATTTAATTTAAATTAATTTAATTTTACCTAGAATGGTTCTAAGATTAGAACTTGGAAGTTCTTAGGGAAATCACAAGAGCAAGGCTCTGGAAGTTCTCAAGCAAGAGCAAGGCTCTAAAATTCAAATTCTTGGAAATGGTAAAGAATTACCAAGGACCAAGGGTCCTACTTATAGGCGCCTGCGCCTGTTCACTTGGCCCTTCGATCCGACGGTCAGGATCTTGCCACCGCTGCACTCACGCGCGCGCCACGTGAGCGCAACGGTGGGGGGGCATCTGTTTCCCCCAATAAGAGCAAGGCTCTACTTGAATTTTGAAAATTCAAATTTCGAAGCAACGCTTCGGTTCCCGTGCGCAGCGCGCAATTTGCCACATGGCGGAAGTTGATTCGGCAGCGTAACGCCCAAGGCAGCGCGTCTAATCAGAGCAAGGCTCTTTAAAAAAAAAAAAAAGACTTAACTGCGCAAGCGCACGGCTGCGCGACACGTGTCTGCGCAGTTGCGCAATCGCAACTGCGCAAGCGCACGGCTGCGCGACACGTGTCACGCGCTGGTGAGTTGCGCAGCAACAGAATGAAAATTTGATGAAATCTTTTCTGTTCTTTCCAAAACCAGAAGATTTTCTTCTGCCTTTGGATCAAAGATCCAATGGTGGGAAAATTCCCAAAATCATTCAGGAAAGATTTTGTTAACAAATCCAACAAATTTGAGAGCACTATAAATAAGACCCCAGGCCTCATTCAAAAGGCATCATCAATCAAGAATAAGGATCAACTTCTGAAAAAAAAAGGAACTCTTGAAGATTAATCAAGAACACAGAAGAAAGGAAAAGAAAGGTAAAATTTCTGAAGAACAGAAGATTAAAAAAGGGAATAATAAAAAAAAAAGAAGATAAATAGTGCCTTGCACTTGATATGAACCCTTGGTTCTGTGAAAAGAAAACAAGAAGAAAAACTTGTTTTCTTTTGATCTAAATTTAGATCAAAAGTGCTATGCACTTTTGTTCTTCAATCTGAAAATTCTTGAGTTCCTGCAACTCATTACTTAAAAGGGTCTGGCCCAAATCAAATCACAAAAATAATAAAAGGGCAGAGCCCTATTTGGAAAATTCTTGAGGGCCTGGCCCAAATCAAATTGCAAAATAATAAAAGGGGCAAGGCCCTGTTTGGAAAACTCTTGAGTTTCTGCAACTCATTATTTAAAAAGGGCCTGGCCCAAATCAAATCACAAAAGGGCAGAGCCCTGTTTGGAAATGCTTGAGGGCCTGGCCCAAATTACAAAATAATAAAAGGGCAGAGCCCTGGAAGATTCTTGAGTTTCTGCAACTCATTATTTAAAAAGGGCCTGGCCCGAATCAAATTGCAAAACAATAAAGGGGCAGAGCCCTGTTTGGACTGGTTCTTTCAGTCAGGCAGAGCCTAAAATAAATTAAAAAAATTTGGACTTAACCCAACCCTGGCTGTAAGTCCTTAAATTAAATTGATTAAGCAAAATGGCTCTCCCAAACCAATTCACGACCGGTTCGAGGGTACATCTCCGAACTCCTTTGACATCCCTCGTTGTAATTCCTCAATGACGTCAAAGAGGTGACGGGTCCCAACGACCACACATTAAAATCGGACCGAAACGTCCCTAAACTAAAATCGGACCGAAACGTCCCTAAACTAATATCGGACCACCACGTCCCTAAACTGGCGATGGACCACCACGTCCCTAAACTGGAATACGGACCACCACGTCCCTAAACTGGCGATGGACCACTACGTCCCTAAACTGGAATATGGACCACTACGTCCTTAAACTGGCGACGGACCGAAACGTCCCTAAACTAATAATGGACCACCACGTCCCTGAAACTGGCGATGGACCACCACGTCCCTAAACTGGAACAATAGAGCCAATTGCTCTTTTGCCGGATCTAAACGGTCCCGTCTAAGTTGATCTTAACCCCAAATACGGTTAACGTGTCCTTAGATCTTTAAATAAACAATGAAACTCCAAATCAACTTTGGTTCAAGGGTACATCTCTGAACTCCTCAGACGCCTGTCGTTGTAATCCCTCAACGACGTCGGAGAGGTGACGAGTCCCGAAGGCCAGATAATTAAATCAATCACTATGTTAAGTTGATCTTAGTCTAGAACATGACAAATGTATCCTTAACGAAGGTTTAAGTTGATCTTAGCCGCAATGCGACTAATGCATCCTTAAACTAAAAAAAAAAAACACCAAATCCAAATCTAAGCAAACACGGATTTGGACTAATCCACGTCCTACGGGTGACGACATCGCTAAGTCTCCGTATACAATCCACGGGCAACCACAAACAAAGCAAACATACACGACACGAAGTGAAATTCTGGAGAAGGAGAAAGTTGTTATCGCAACGCGATAGCGTAATTAACTGCAGGGGCTTGCGCCTGCAGGGAAGAGCGTCCCCACAATCAAAAACCCCTCACCCTGAGGGGGGAATCTGACGAAGTCTGCTACATCGGCCGCATCCGCCTAAACCTCCGATACACGGTGCCATAAGTCAACTTGGCACCTTCGGAGAGGTAGACGGGTAAAACCAAATAGCATCTGCCCAGAACCTCAGGTACGGACACGACGTCCAGGCCGCCGTTCGGAGGGGAACAAGCTCGTTCCACTAAACATGTCTTTTTTGGAGACGACATATTGCCCGCAAGCAACCCATAACTCCGCTTCCGATGGAGGCTTAACCAATACGTCTTCTCAAAAGACTACACGTTCGTCATTACGAACAACACTTCTTACAAGCTCTACGAACCACACTTCTTACAAGCTTTTCCCGCCTTCTCTCTCAATACAACCATACATGCTCACACTTAAGCACTTCTCTTTACAAGCCCTTCTCTCTTACAAGGCACCCTTGCACTCAAGAATTCTCTCAACAAAGAAAGAAGGCAAAATACAAGTACAAGATTACTCCCAAATGAGTTTTACAATTGAAGCACTAGTACTCAAGAAGAAATATCAAACTAGAAGCTCTTGAGTGATTTTGTGTGAGTAATTTTAGATAAGCAAATGAATATTTGATCAAACTCTCACAAGATGTAGGATTTTTCTTTTTTTGAAGATCATTTCGATATTTGCAATAGAAAAGCTCAAGAAATTGAATAAGTGATGCCAAGAAAAATCAACCCGAAACCTTTTTATAGCCCAAAGAAAAACAACTCAAAATCAAGTGGGGACAAGTAGTTTAAGCACACAACAGACGTCTGAAAACAAGTTACAAACGTCTAAAGAAGAAAAGATTTTCAAAGATTATGAACTGCAGACGTTTGCTGGCTATATCTTCAGACGTTTGTTCCTTAAAAAAATTCATTCCAATAAAAGCACAAAGAACAAACAGATGTCTGAAGAAGCATTGACAGACGTTTGTTTTGTCAAAAGTTTTAAGGCAATGAAAGCACAGATAACAACCAGACGTTTGTTCTGGTAAGTTTCAGACGTTTGTTCTTTTAAAAAGTTTTATCCCAATGAAAATATAGAGAATAGACAGACGTCTGAATAAGCAAGGGTCAGACATCTGAAGCACAAAACGCATGAAACTGATATTTCTGATATTTGGGGGTTTTGTAAACACACATAAAGACTACAGACGTCTGAACCACATGGGCACAGACGTCTGAAGTGTAAAAACTCATAAACTTGTGTATTATGATGAAAATTAATTTTAAATCGAAAACCCCAAAGTATATGCAATGTAAAACGTTTGTGCAAGCGTGTGTGAGTGTTCAAAATCTTTAATTGATATAAACCATGTTCTATAGAGTACTTACAAAGATTCCTATGTCAGTATATGCAAATCTTCGAAATCTTGAATCCTTGACGTCTCGACTCGAGGTCTTGAAATTTTAGCGTTTCGCTTGAATTTTGCGTTGGTCGATTGATATTCAATTAGATTCGACACTTGACGCTTCAAACTCGAACACACCATTCCACTACTTGCGTCTTGAAGTCGATATTTTGATCTCCAAATCTCAGACTTCACTTTATCGCTTGAACTTGGACCTGGCTTCTAACTACTTAGCTATTTGTAACTTGAATTCTTGAACTCTTGTTTCTCGGATACGTAGCTTGAACTCACGAAGCTTGGATTGTCAATTTGAGAAGCTCCTGTCCATATTCCTCCAACCTTCGTTTAAGCTCGTTTTTCTCCATCCTCCATTGTAGAGCTTCGTCTCGAGTTATCCGATAACATGAAATGCAATCTCAAAGACCAAGCTCATCATATACAGTGATATAAAATATAAGCAAGTTAAAAAACACAAGTATATCAATATCAAGATATAACTCAAACTCAAAGCATAAGATATTGATATACTAAATATATATATACATGGTATAAGAGACGCAAGATATAGATCACTTGTATATACAAATTCATATTGTGAATTAGCAAAATAATGAATGAGAGTAATATATCGATATCAAAAATATAACACAAGTATAGTAAGAGATATTGATATATTACTCGGCATACACAAGATATATGATATGCAAGTTAAATATCAAGTGTATACAATTTTAGTGTCGATATGATAAGCAAGATAAGAAAGTGACACTAAACGAACTATTCATGTTTGAGCTATCATCAAAACTAAATAAATGGATTATCGAAATCCCTAAGCTATCAACGTTGTCCCCTGAGATACGAAGCATGCTGATTAAAGCCTTACTAAATCCGGAAGAGTACCAAGCCTTCTTTGCCGAAGAAACCATGAAAGAAACATTCTACGAAGAGCAAACCGCCGGGGTCGTTTTCACCGATGAAGACATGTTACTCGGAACATCAAAGCATAGTCAGCCTCTGTATATCTCGATGACTTTCAAGGACGCCATTGTCAAAAAAATTCTCGTTGATCCGGGTTCATCCGTAAACCTGATCACTTTGAAAACTCTGCACACATTATCCCTTGATAGTAGTCATCTTAACGCCTAAAATATACTGATTCAGGGATTTAACCAAAGTACTAGTAAAGCTCTAGGCGCTATTACCTTAAGCTTTCAAGTTGGGTCTTTGCAGACCCGAGCGAAATTCCACATCATCAACACAACACTTGCTACAAATCCTTGTTGGGGAGATCTTGGTTGCACGATTATTGTATCATACCCTCAACTCTGCATCAATGTTTAAAATATAAAAGTGATGAAGGCGAACATCGCATTGATAGTGAACTCAATCCCTTTAGTGTCAATGAAATTCATTTGGAAGAAGCGCAATACTACTTCCAAAAACTTCAAATGCCGAATCAGCTCACCCGAGAGGAAGGCCCCCCCCCCAGGAAAATGTGAATCGGATGATCCAAGTTCTTTCTCGTCCGAAGGCATCATGTTTAATGGAGGTATACTGCGCGTGGGATTTGATTCAGAATCGAAACCAGGAGATGAAGCTGATCTTATTCAATTCAACGCCGAAACTTATCATGGTATTGAAAGCTTTCACATATCCGACAATGACGATAGCGATGACGCTGACACCCAATTTCAAGTCTCATAAATCAATACGAAAAGGGAAGGATAGAGTATGTGATATCATGACATCCCACAATCTCCAAAAACCCTTACAAGAAATACAAATATCCAATATAATACCTCTAGAAACCTTTTA
Organism: Agapanthus africanus; assembly: GCA_030015575.1. Classification (NCBI taxonomy): domain Eukaryota; kingdom Viridiplantae; phylum Streptophyta; class Magnoliopsida; order Asparagales; family Amaryllidaceae; genus Agapanthus; species Agapanthus africanus. The sequence continues at coordinate 77,649,878 of CM057339.1, read as the reverse complement.
TGCCCCGCCAAGCAGAGGACAAAAAGCGATTCTATTTTACAAATCACAACCGAATGAGTGCATTGATAAGAAGTTCCCTTTATATGATGGACTCGATCTAGGAGTCCCAATTCCTAAATACGTCACTCAAAACGTTGCGACTTTGTAAAAAAATAGGGATTTCATTACGACAAACTTCAGAAGAATTTAAATTATTTGACTCTTTATGGTATCCCCGATAAGCCCGCGGGTACATTAAAGAGTTAAATAAAAATGATTCACTAGAGATGGGGTATATTTCATATACTTCCAAACGTCCTCGCTTTAAATTTCATAAATACGTATCCCATGCCGTATAATATCCATACAGGCAAAAGAAATAGATCCAGATTCTTTGATCATACCCCTAGAGTGTACAGAATCACAGACATTGGACTTAGCCCATTTACAGTCGACCCTTGAATTTGAAGAGAGAGGACAAGCCACTGTTGATGAACTAATGAAAGTAAATTTAAGGACTAATGAAGATCCTAGACCTTCTTTTATCAGTGCCCATTTAAATGTTGAAGAACAATCTAAGCTAATTGAATTACTTAGAGTTTCTATTGATTGCTTCGCCTAGAATTACACTGAAATGCCAGGTCTTATCCAGAGGCCGCGGTGCAAAAGCTTGCCATCTCACCCAACAAGAAACCGGTAAAGCAACTTCAACGCAACATACGGATAGAAGTTGAAAAGGCCATTATCAAAGAGGTCAAGGAACTTATCAATGCAGACTTCATACGTGAAGAGCAATATCTTGACTGGGTCTTGTCAATAGTCCGAGTCACGAAGAACAGTGACATCCGTGTTTGCATCGACTTCAGGGATCTTAATAAGGCATGCCCTAAGGATGACTTTCTATTACCAGCCACGGAGTTGATTGACAATACCTCAATGTACGAGCTATTCTCTCTCATGGATGGTTACTCCGGATATAATCAAATCAAGATGCACCCGGATGATGAAAAACACACTGCTTTCAAGACCTCGATGGGTATCTTCTGCTGCAAAGTCATACCCTTCGGCTTGAAAAACGCCGGAGCTACCAATCAAAGGGCAATGACAAAAATATTTGATGAGCTTTTGCATGATATTTGTGAATGTTATATAGATGATCTCGATGTTAAAAGTTCTAATAAAAACAATCATTTGCAACAATTATATACTGTATTTGATCGCATTCGTAAATACAACTTAAAAATGAATCCTATGAAATGTGCTTTTGGTGTTTCTTTTGGTAAATTCCTGGGTATTGTAGTGAAATACGGGCATTTAGAGATCGCTCCGGCTAAAAATAAAAGCAATATCGTACATGCCCCTAGAATTCTTAAAGAATTACGTCCATTTCAAGGAAAACTGGCTTACATCCGAAAATTTATTGCTAATCTTTTGGGTAAATGTAAACCCTTTTTCCAAACTTGTTAAAAAGAATGCACCTTATATCTGGGATCGTGAATGTCAAGAAGCTTTTGATCAGATAAAAGCTTATCTTTGCATCCCTCGATTTTGGCATCTATTCATGGTAGACCATTTATTCTTTATACTGCTGTCTTGGAAGGATCTCGAGGGGCAATACTCACGCAGGTTAACGATGTCGGGCTTGAAAATGCTCTATATTATCTAACTAGAGTGCTTGTAGGGGCAGAAACGAATTAATTCCCTATTGAAAAGTATTGTTTATGTTTAGTGTTTGCAGGGACTAAATTATGACACTACCTGCATTCAAACGAAATATGGTTGATCTCTAAAACATATCTCGTCAAATATCTAATGAAATTACCAGTATTAACTGGACGTTTGGCTAAATAGGCATTAATATTTCTCCAATTCGACATCCGCTATGTGACTCAGAAAGCGGTTAAAGGACAAGCCTTAGCCGACTTCTTAGCAGCACCCCCTGTTCCAAACGATTCATCCCTCTGTGAATTACCTAAAGAAGATGTTCTATTTTTCGAAAACAATCTTTTTGGAAATTATATTTTGATGGTGTACCGTCACCAGAAACAGGGGGACAATCCGAAATTCCTAAGGGTAAAGTAGGCTTAGGTTTGGTGTTTATTACCCTGTAGGGGGCATCATCAGACAAGCCTTTGGAATGACGGATCCTAAAACAAACAATGAAGCTGAGTACGAATCCCTTATTTTAGGCCTAAAACTCGCTATTGAAATGGGCATCTTAAATTTACGTATTTATGGAGATTCCCAATTGACAGTCAACCAAATATTGGGGACCTTCAGAACCAACAAACCTGAATTACTAAAATACTGCTTACGAGCAATATAACTTCTCTTACAAATACCTGTGTCTAGATTAGAGAATTTGTCTAGAGCACAAAATAGTAAGGTCGACTCGTTAGCTAAACTAGCTAAGGAATTGGTTAGCCTGGATCTAAATGAAATTCAAGTCACCGTTTGGAATCGTTTGTGTGTATATCCCGTACTCCTTGAAGATGAGAAATACACCCAAACTTTAAACATTGATGAAGCTAAAACGTCCGTGAAAAAACCCGATTAGCGACAATTATCATGACCCACCCACAATACAGACGGTATTGTCCGCTCTGGCCGAAACCGCACGGTTTTGTCCTTCGGAGTGAACCGAACCCGACCAGGGGCCAATTCCCAGAAGGTCACCCATCCCAGAACTTCCCTGGCTTGAGCACGCTTAACTACAGAGTTCTTAAGCTCCTGTAGTGCCGGCTCACTTAAAAGGCGTCTCTGTATTGAAGAGTGGTATCATTCCATTTATAGTTCAGATCTATTCTCTTTCAGAATGTATTCTGAAGATTCTTCATTGTTCTACAATGGGTCCTACGGACTCAAGAGGTGGCCCCCACGGATTCAAGAAGTGGCTCCCGCCCTTTTCCATGACACTTAGCGTGGCACTTTGTTCCGTGTGACACTTTATTCCTGAGCAAGGACCGGGTCCCGACATCCTCCCCACCTTTGAACAATGGTTCGTCCTCGAACCACAGATCTACTATTGAAGGACCGGCTCTGATACCATTCTGTCATGACCCATCCCCAATACAGGCGGTATTGTCCGTTCTGGCTGAAACCGCACGGTTTTGTCTTTTGGAGCGAACCGGGCCCGACCAGGGGCCACTTCCTATGAGGTCACCCATCTCAGAACTTTCCTGACTTGAGCACGCTTAACTACGGAGTTCTCAAGCTCCTGTAGTGCCGATTCACTTAAAAAGCGCCTCTGTATTGAAGAGTGGTATCATTCCATTTATAGTACAGATCCACCCTTTTTCGGAATGTATTCTGAAGATTCCTTTTTGTTCTACTGTGGGTCCCACGGACTCAAGAGGTGGCCTCAGCCCCTTGGCATGACACTTGGCGTGGCACTTTGTTCCGTGTGACAGTTTGTTCCGTAAGCAAGGACCGGGTCCCGACAACAATCATTCCTAGATTTCTTTAACATTATATATTACCTGACGACAAGTCTGCCCTATTCGCTTTAAGGAACATGCTTTACGTTATGCATATTTCGACGGTGTCATGTACCATCGTACTTTTGATGAACTCTTATTATAATGCTCGTCACCCGAAGAAGCTAAGCAAGTGATGGAAGTTCATTCAGGAATTTGCGGGGCCCACCAAGCTGGTCCCAAAATGAAAATGAAAATAGGATAATATTGACCGAACATGACACAAGACTGTATAGATTATGCAAGTGTCACTTGTGCCAAACACATGATAATTTCATTCACATGCACCCGAATTCCTTACATCCCACAGTTTCATCATGGCCTTTCGAAATGTATGGTACCGATATCATTGGCCCAATTGATCCTCCGTCGTCAAAAGCACATAGGTTCATTTTGGCCGCAACAGATTACTTCTCTCGATGGTCAGAAACTGCGAATTTTAAGCAAATCACAGCAGAAACCATTAAATTCTTTCAATACAATGTTTTATATAGGTTTGGAATCCTGAGACGAATCTTGTCTGATAATGGACCCGCCTATAAAAGCTGCAAAATAGTGCAATTCGCTAGATCTCATAAAATTGACTGGCGATACTCCACTATATATAATTCCAGAGCAAATGGTTTAGTCAAAGCATTCAATAAAACTTTGTCTAAATCACAAGGTTTGAGGTATTGGTCGAAACCACCGATACGTAGTAGTTTCGTATCGGTTTCGGTGGAGATCGATACGAAATCTAAAACCGATACGAAACCAACTATATAATATCGTTTCGGCTGAAACCTTTAAAAACTTATTTTTTATACCATTTTTACTGTAATTGTTATCATTGCAAGCCTTCGTTATTAGAAAACCGCAAAAAATTGAACCCAAACCCTATATTAATACTTATCTAAGTGCATTTTTCAATATATTTTGCATCATGGCTGAATTTTTAAACACTAGGATTATTGTCCTGTAATATAGAACCATAAATATAAGTATTTAATATATCTACACTTATGTATATTGTATTATCGTCGAAATCGAAACCCGAACCAAGATTAGCGAAACTAATAAAATTGTGAGAGACCAAAACCGAAACCGGGTTCTTGAACCTTGCTAAATTGCTCAAGAAGACAATCCTAAAAAATAAAAAAGATTGGCATTCTAAAATGAACGAAGCCTTGTGGGCGTATCGAACTACATGCAAAACTCCTACAAAGGCTACACCTTATCAGTTGGTATTCGGAACTGAAGCTATACTACCGCTTGAACTTCAAATACCATCTCTGCGAGTTGTTGTACATGAAGAACTAACTACTGAAGAAAACGCAGTTCTAAGACTAGGAGAATAAGAAGCTTTAAATGGTACACGACTCAAAGCTCAGCAAAATTTAGAACTCTACAGAGCCCTCGCAGGATACGGGCTTATTGCAAACTGGTTCAACCTAGAGTGTTTACTCAAGGAGAATTAGTGTTAGTGTTACGTCTTCCCAAAATCATGAATCACAAAGCGGGAGGAAAATTCGAATCAAATTGGGAGAACCCTTGTATCATAGAAATCGTCTAAGGAGGTTCCTATCAACTTGTTGATGCTCACGGAGATAGACTCATGCTCCCTATCAATGCTCGATACTTGTCAATGGCCGATATCTGAAGAAGTACAACGCTTAGGCAAAAAAAGCAAAGCTACATCTTTGCTTCATCTTAAGCCAAAAATATTACAAACAAAGAGAAAGGGGTTTGCCAATAGGGATGCTGTAAATAAAATTCATGTCAAGTCCTAAAACTTCAAATCTTTACAAAGCTTGCTGGAATATACTTTTAACTAAAGTATATTCCTAACTAGTTTGTTTCTCATACATATACAGGCAGAGGAGTCAAATAAAGTATTCTTATAAATAATATGTTTTATTTAGATTCTGCTTTAAGCATATTAAAACATGGATAGGCCTGAAATAAAATTAGAATAGCAATTTCTGGCCTCATACAAGACAAGGAAAGGTTCGGAACTTGACAAACGACGGATTCTGACCCCTTTAAACGTTTTTCAGATTTGGATCAGACTTAAGATAGATCGGGAATGCGCTAAGAGGTGACCAACACGATTTATCTTCGGTCGCCGTGTAAAGCCACAAAAGGCAGTATCAAAGATAAGCCGAGTATGTCCCGAAAAGGATACTTAATAAAAAGTTCATTTTTAGGCTTCACGGTAAAATATCCACATTACGGAAAAGCCTACGAATGACGGTGCCGAGATGGAAGGTTGAGTATAACCATGGAAGGGTATTCAAAATTCTGTTTCATATGGTCACGTAATGATATCAACAAATCGGCAGATAGGTCAAACGAAATAAAGTATTTTTATAAGAAAAATATTCTACCCAAGACCTTTCTATTATAACAATAAAGATGGATAAGCTTGAAGCCGACAACCGTTCTGGCTTTTGGCCCCACACAAATGCTTTAAAATCAAAAGATAAATAAAAACTTTCGGGACAAATTGAAAGACTGGTGATGAATACAAAGGAAACCTTACAACACATATAGCTTCAAACAAAAAAATTCCATTCGATTATTTGCAAAACTGCATCCGAAAAAAGAAACAAAACCGAAAATAAATTTGTTTATACATGACCCAAATTAAAATTCCGCAAAGCGCCTTGTTGTTCAGTGATTTGTGCTTCTAATGACACGATCGTTGTTTGGAGATCGGTGGCTCGCTTTACCATAAGTTCACGTTTAGCCTTCAAATTGGCGAGGTCTTTGCTGTTTTACTCCAACGCCTTTTGGCCTAGCTGCATGTCTGCCTCAACCCCTGCTATTGTGGTATTAGTTGTTTGTAAATTAACTTTAGCAGTTTTAAGTTCAGAATTTAGTCGCGAAACCTCATCATATTGAGTTTTGCGCAGGTCGCTCTTAAGGGTGTTTAGCGCTTGAAGTTTCTTTTGTTGATCAGCTTGCTCTTTCTCCTTAGACTTGATCATTGTCAAAGAACTTAATGACAAGCTGATCGTCAATCTGGCGGTGTTGTTGACCAACTCCCTGGGCCTTGTGTAGCCAACAAAGAATCTTGCATACTGTAGTCACCTTGTCACCTCGCTTCTCAAAATACGGAATACGAGGGATTGATAAGGTCAGCCATGCTCCTACGGTCAAGGGAATATCCTGCCGTAGTCACACTTCGGCTTCTAGCTTTACGTGGTAATCAGTAAACAATGCACAGGTAATGAGAAATTTAGTAACTAAATCAAAAGAACTAACCAGATGGAGATCAATGAAGTATAGCTCTAAGTCGCTGATCAAGATGTCCGCGATGTCCTCGAGATACGTCTGGTCCTGGTCCAAGCCAGCTCCACCTCTCACTCTGAGCATGCATACTCAGGTCGTCAGAGCGACACGATAGCAATATATATAGGGATATAAATGGTAACTCGTACAATAATAATGATATGTAACAGTAAATCAAGAGAGTAAAGACGTGAACAGGAGGTAGCCAATGCAGGTATCTAATATAGCAGGCAAACAGTAAAGCAGTAGACAGCATGGCAGGGATGTTGAATCAGTAAGCAATACATGTCAATGTCACTAACCCTATCAGTCTCTAAGTCTCACCGTACATATCACCGCGCCTATCGTCAGTCCAAGTGTGAGAGTCAACCACTCGTGAGTATCCCCCATCCAAGGGTAGGACTTAAGGACAAGGGAACACGGGCCCGAGTCGCTCGCTAATAATCAGTGATATCCCTATATATCTCCATATGTGGCGGCATGGGACTCCCGAGATTCTGTTGAACTCACACTCAAACTACCCCACACCCTGTGGTCTACATCAAACGCCAACCATAACCTCAAATACCAGTCGGTCCAGGACAACTCTGCGTGAGAACTGGAGACGGGATCTCCATCAAGTATGTCCCGACTGATACCCAAGATAAACGGACAGTGTTTGGTGCCTTACCTGTGACACCCATACAAGTGCTTCCATAATTGTCACATACCAATTATAGTCACACTTATACACGTCTCACAGACGTCGACAATGCAATAAATCAATAGGGCTCACTAATTGTGTATAAGTACGCGTCACTTTCACTTATCCATTCATGCTCAAACACTAACGTACTTGCCACAATCACCACTAATACCTACCACTAGGTAATGCATATGGTCACTAGGTTACCAATGCAATGACATATATATAATGTGATGAGAAAACAGTATTTAAGGCATGATTAAGATGTCATCAAACGATGTCCTACCACTTGCATAATTTTTCATAAATTATACATGCACGATTTAGCGAAACATGAATAGGGGATAAATACTATGTTTGATTATCTATCCATCAAATTTGGTTTCACGTCAATCGGGTTTCAGGATCACTAGATATGGCCATTTCATTTTAAGCGTTCACTGCTGGAAATCCGGTTTCAGAATCGGAAGTCCGTTTCGTAACGCATTTTAATCCCAGTTGGGATCGTAATTAGGCGAACGCTATAGTTGAACTATATTTAGGATTTCCAGTCAGGTTTCCACCTCAATTGGCGGATCAGTATTATATTACGCCAACAGAAAGTTATGGCCAGATTAAGTTTGAGGTGTAAAATCTGCTTCTGCAGAATTCAGCAAGACATGTTGACAAGGTAAAATGAATTAAAAATATCAAACGGTTGAGAAATCCAGTGAAGCCAGTCGAGTAAGAAAGCTAATCCAATTTCCTATGTAACAATACAGGGTTCCGCGCATTCTCTTATATGAACAGTGATGTACAGGGGTTTAGCAACAGGGGTTATCCTGGATTTCCATTCTGGACTGCAGTCCAGAATCATAATCCACCACAGTTACCTCCATCATAGTGTATTAAAATTCAGTGATCAATAATATACTACAGTAGGTTAAACAGTTAGCTTCGTTACGAGCCATCGCACACATCATTTCAATGTATACACAATTAATTATGATTTTAACATGTATCAGACGCGGGAAATATTCAGTTTTAAATGGGTGTAATTGGGGGTGATCGTTCAAGCCAGTAACGATTATATTTTCCAGTAAGATTTCATCACAATGTTCACTGCCACACGGGCCAGCGTATACAAACAAGTTCCGTCAGATTAAAGTAAGGTTTTCGTTCGGGTTTTGCATCAAGCACTTGTGTCATACGCTTTCACAAGTTTTAAACACGGAATTAATAGGTTTTAGAAATGCAACAGTAATAACTAGCATGTAGCAAGTAGGGTACTTGCCTCGGTCGCTTGATATGGAAACGACGCCGCTGCAGGGTTTGTCCCGACACACGGGACGACGCGATGCTGGATACGGCGCGCGGTGTGCGGTGATCCGGTACTGGACGCGGTGGCGACGCGGGCGTGATACGGCAGTGGGCGTGGTCCTGGCTCGGTGCGTGGCACGGCGCGACACGGAACTGGGCCTGATGACGATGCAGGCGCGACGCAGTGCTGGGCCTGGTGATGACACGAGCGCGACGCGGTGCTGGGCCTGGTGATGACACGAGTGCGACACGGGACCCGGTCCGAAGGTGGGCACGACACGACACAGGCGTGGCACGGCAACCGGGCACGGGGCGCGACACGCGAGTGGTTCTGCGGTGGCACGGTGTTGGGGCAGTAGCAGTTACGAAGCGGCACGGTGTGGCACGGGGCGGGGGCACGGCACGACACAGGCGCGGCACGGGACCCGACTTGGCTCGGGCTCGAGTCCTTCGACAGCGACGGCTTAGCTGCGGTCGGCGGTGAGGGATGCTGGGAAGGAGTCGGAAGCACTCGTGGTGCAGGCGACGGTCGCCAGCGAGGAGAGGGCAGCGGCTGCCCGATGGAGGTGGTGGCTGGCGCGAGGTGGTGTAGTGGGTAGAGCCCGGTTTAGGTTTGGAGGGACAAGGAAGGTGGATGATGGTGTGCGGTGGAGTTGTAGTCGATGGAAGGTAGTTGACGACGTAGTGTCGACGGAGACGCCGGCGAGTAGCCTGCGGGGGGTGCGCTCGGGTCGGCAGTGAGGGGAGCTCGTCGTGGTGTAGTGGGGTACTCGACTCGAGTCGTTGGCGGTGCAGGGGGCGTTCGGGTGTGGGGAGTAGGTCAGCGAGGGGGAAAGGTGAGGGCGTCGACGGTGGTTGCAGGCGGCCGGCGTGCAGTGGGGCAGCGGGGACTGAGTGAGTGAGCAGGAGGGAAAGGAAAGAGGTAGGAAGAGAGAGAGAAGGCCCGAAAGGTGAGAGTGATGGCGGTGGAGTTGAGTTTGGGGAGGAGAGAAGGGAGTAAAGAAGGGGTCGTCGTGGGGCGAGCGCAGGTCGAAGGAAATGAGCGAGGGAAGCGGGGAAGTTGAGGAAGTGGGCACGAGTTATGGGGAGGGCGAGTCGGGCGAGGGAAGGGCGCAAGGTTGGAGGAGGGGTACGCGCGGGAAAGAACGAGAGCGAGAAGGAGAAGAGAGTGGGGGCGTGGGGAATGAGCACGACGTGGGGAAGGAAGGAAACGAAGAGGGAATGAGAGGGGAGTGGGGAGGAAGAGAAGTGAAGCGGGTCGGGTATTTAGGGAAGGTGGGTCGGGCTTGGGCTGAAGGAAGAATAAAAGGGAGAAGGAGAGGGAGCGGGCCGGGCTGAGTTGGGTTTAGAATTAGGAAAATAAATAAAAAAGTAAAAAGGGGAGTTGGGCCGGGTCTTGGGGGCTAAAAGAAAAGAAAGGGAAAAGGAAAAGTAGTTGGGCTAGGGAAAATAGGAAATGGGAAAATAAAAGGAATAAGTGATAGGATTTGGGTTTAGAGTTTAAAGACAAATAAAATAATTATAAATATAATTAAATAAATTTTGAAAGTAATAAAAATACGGTTGTTGGTGTATAAAAGAACTGGGTATTATATCATACCAACCTTACAAAAATTTTGTCCTCGAAATTTAAAACAAGCGATAAGCTATATAAAATAACATGCGAAAAGCTATGACCTCAAACACTTACATAAAGTGGTTTTCTTAAAACAGTTAAAAGAAAAATCGAAGGTCTAAGTATAAGGCAGAAATCAACTATAAGGGAAAACTATATGTATAAGGGAATAACAATAGCAATAACGAACAATAACACCCGAGGCATGCTAGATAAAATCGAGATCCTAAATATATGCATACATACGTATATTGAAATGGCGCAGCTAAAATAATAGTATCAGGCACAGCCATTTATAATAGCAAACGATAAACACAATACCCGGAAAAATAAAGTAACAATAATAATATAGTGAAGGATTTGTCGATAGGTTAAAAAAATTTAGAATAATGTATCGATCAAATAGTTTTAAAATAACTTAGGAAACCCACATAGTGAAAATAAGAAACATGGAACAAAAATATGCGCGATATATGATTGCGCTATTGAAAATGTGAAGGATAGTAAACCATTTAACACGGGTAAAATGGACGTAGTCAATAACACACAATTTTTTGATAAATACAAAATAATGAAAGCTAAGTTTTCGAATAACGATGTCTCTAAATATAGTTAGGGTAATAGGAGATAGCACAAAGGTGTATAGGGGCTAGCCAGGATAGGGATTACGGTGGAGTATGGCTCACTCAAAAGGTCGGAGTGTGACACTTTTTAATCTAAGCGAGGGTCAAAACGGTACAAGGTGCAGAAGTGAAGGACACTAATGAATCTCAGGAGGAAAGAAATGTATAGGGGAGACAGTCAAAGCATCACGTGAACTAACAATCAAAAGATTAGCGAACTCAGCAATTTTATTTCATTCCAGAAAATTTTAAACAAGGCATTCTCGAAAAGTAAAAGATGGCCCTAAACTATACATAGATTTTATTTGGCCAGAGGAGACGAAGCTAAATCACGTCAGTCGCGGTTGTGGAGGTTCAGCAGGTTACGGTAGGCTCGCGCGCTCAGATAGGGGCGTCCATTCCCATATCGCCTCGCAGGGATCGCCATTCGAGGTTCTTCTGCCATGGGGTCTTCTTCTTCTGGCCTTTCTTTCTCGGCTGGAGCTTCTTCATCGAGTTCTGATTCTACGTGATCCTCTTCTGCTGGATCTTCCTCCATGGGATTTTCCTCCACAGGATTTCCTTCTATCGGATCCTCCTCGGGATCTTCCTCTATCGGATCCTCCTCGGGATCTTCCTCTATCGGGTTCTCTTCGGGGTCCTCATCATCATCGTCAGAGTCGCTGATTATGTTGACTTCTGGGGCTGCGAATCCCTCATCCTAGGAATCCTTGTTTCCGAAAATAACCTGTGGGCCGATGATCTCGTCATCTGATCTTACCAGCATGTAGTCCGAGGAAACGCACGACCGTGTGTCCTCATCTAGAGGCGGCGCTTCTCCAAGGTGGGTCATGACCTGAAAAGAGAGTCATGATTAGACAGTGGGACACATTAAGAAGATAACCAAGGATACGGTAGCACAGGGAGGATATGCTGTAGGCAAGGACTGAAAAGTTAAAATTTAAAAATGTTGATGCAATGAATAGTATAAATAAAGCGAGAAGCAAGAGAACGATACATCCATCACAACTCAAAGTTTTATTGCATTCAGCTAAAAGTTCGACGGATACAAGATTTCAAACGAAAAGGAATATTTACAAAGGAGTGACAACATTTTTTTGAAAGCAGAAAATGCGCCAACTCTTCTTGGATTTCTAGACCGCTGCAATCTCGTCACGCGAGTTGAATCCTGCGCTGGGTCCGTACTGTTTCTCGACGCTCGAACTACGAAATAACCATCACTTAGCAGAAGTGGAGGGTGTGGACGAACCGCCTCCTTGTAGCTCCTTCCTTTTAGGGCAATTATTGATAAAGTGTTCGCTGGATCCGCAAATCAGACATTTCCCTTTGGCGCGGCGACAATCCCTCTGAAGGTGTCCTGGCTTCTTGCAGTACCCACAACATTGGGTCTTCTGCTGCTTCTGTCGCTGGGGAACAAGTGGGCGCTTCATCTTCACCTCTTTTCCTCGTCTAACAGGGATTCCTTTACGATTGGAGACTTCCGCTGGTGCCTGAGTCATATGCCTTCTTAGTCCCTCAGCTAACAGGTCATTTGTTCGCTCCTGGGCTTTCTTCAGACTTTGCAGTGCATTCAGAATCTCTACGGTCTGATTCTGAGGAGTGGAGATAGAGTAAGAGTCGTTGGAAGACATGATCCTGAAACAACAATTTTAGGACGGCATAAGATACAGGGGAAAAAATCAGAACAAGATACAAAATTGAGAATGAAACAAGAATATCGGGTGAGGTGAAACTCAATCGAGCGGAAAACAAATGTAGAATTCCAAGTTACCCAATAGAGTACAGTATTGTAGCTATACTGCAGTTCATAATTACAACCACGTAACTCTACTAAGTCATCCAAAACTCTAGCGGATAGATTAATATGTATAGCAGCATACACTATGTGAATCGATATTAGGAATAACAAATTTACAATCTAGACTGAAGGATGTCTTAGATTGCCAAGTACTACACGGAAACTGCAATCCCAATTGAAGCAAAACCTGGCTCTGATACCAACAAAACAATGTCACGCCTCGCTTCCCAAAATACGGAATACGAGGGATTGACAGGGCCAGTCATGCTCCTACGGTCAAGGGAATATCCTGCCGTAGTCACACTTCGGCTTCTAGCTTTACGTGGTAATCAGTAAACAATGCACAGGTAATGAGAAATGCAGTAACTAAATCAAAAGAACTAACCAGGTGGAGATCAATGAAGTATAGCTCTGAGTCGCTGATCAAGATGTCCGCAATGTCCTCGAGGTACGTCTGGTTCTGGTCTAAGCTAGCTCTACCTCTCACTCTGAGCATGCATACTCAGGTCGTCAGAGCGACACGATAGCAATATATATAGGGATATAAATGGTAACTCGTACAATAATAATGAATATGTAACAGTAAATCAAGAGAGTAAAGACGTGAACAGGAGGTAGCCAATGCAGGTATCTAATATAGCAGGCAAACAGTAAAGCAGTAGACAACATGGCAGGGATGTTGAATCAGTAAGCAATACATGTCAATGTCACTAACCCTATCAGTCTCTAAGTCTCACTGTACATGTCACTACGCCTATCGTCAGTCCAAGTGTGAGAGTCAACCACTCGTGAGTATCCCCCACCCAAGGGTAGGACCCAAGGAAAAGGAAACACGGGCCCGAGTCGTTCGCTAATAATCAGTGATATCCCTATATATCTTCATATGTGCCGGCATGGGACTCCCGAGATTCTGTTGAACTCACACTCAAACTACCCCACACCCCGTAGTCTGTATCAAACGCCAACCATAACCTCAAATACCAGTCGGTCCAGGACAAGTCTGCGTGAGAACTGGAGACGGGATCTCCATCAAGTATGTCTCGACTGATACCCAAGATAAACGGACAGTGTTTGGTGCCTTACCTGTGACACCCATACAAGTGCTTCCATAATTGTCTCATACCAATTATAGTCACACTTATACAAGTCTCACAGACGTCGACAATGCAATAAATCAATAGGGCTCACTAATTGTGTACAAGTACGTGTCACTTTCACTTATCCATTCATGCTCAAATACTAACGTACTTGCCACAATCACCACTAATACCTACCACTGGGTAATGCACATGGTCACTAGGTTACCAATACAATGACATATATATAATGTGATGAGAAAACAGTATTTAAGGCATGATTAAGATGTCATCAAACGATGTCCTACCACTTGCATAATTTTTCATAAATCATACATGCACAATTTAGCGAAACATGAACAGGGGATAAGTAGTATGTTTGATTATCTATCCATCAAATTTTGTTTCACGTCAATCGGGTTTCAGGATCACTAGATATGACCATTTCATTTTAAGCGTTCACTGCTGGAAATCCGGTTTCAGAATCGGAAGTCCGTTTCGTAACGCATTTTAATCCCAGTTGAGATCGTAATTAGGCGACGCTATAGTTGAACTATATTTAGGATTTCCAGTCAGGTTTCCACCGCAATTGGTGGATCAGTATTATATTACGCCAACAGAGAGTTATAGCCAGATTAAGTTTGAGGTGTAAAATCTGCTTCTGCAGAATTCAGCAAGACATGTCGACAAGGTAAAATGAATTAAAAATATCAAACGGTTGAGGAATCCAGTGAAGCCAGTCGAGTAAGAAAGCTAATCCAATTTCCTATGTAACAATACAGGGTTCCGCGCATTCTCTTATATGAACAGTGATGTACAGGGGTTTAGCAACAGGGGTTATCCTGGATTTCCATTCTGGACTGCAGTCCAGAATCATAATCCACCACAGTTATCTCCATCATAGTGTATTAAAATTCAGTGATCAATAATATACTACAGTAGGTTAAACAGTTAGCTTCGTTACGAGCCATCGCACGCATCATTTCAATGTATACACAATTAATTATGATTTTAACATGTATCAGACGCGGGAAATATTCAGTTTTAAATGGGTGTAATTGGGGGTGACCGTTCAAGCCAGTAACGATTATATTTTCCAGTAAGATTTCACCACAATGTTCACTGCCACACGGGCCAGCATATACAAACAAGTTCCGTCAGATTAAAGTATGGTTTTCGTTCGGGTTTTGCATCAAGCACTTATGTCATACGCTTTCACAAGTTTTAAACACGGAATTAATAGGTTTTAGAAATGCAACAGTAATAACTAGCACGTAGCAAGTAGGGCACTTGCCTCGGTCACTTGATATGGAAACGACGCCGCTGCAGGGTTTGTCCCGATACACGGGACGACGCGATGCTGGATACGGCGCGCGGTGCGCGGTGACCCGGTACTGGACGCGGTGGCGACGCGGGCGTGATACGGCAGTGGGCGTGGTCCTGGCTCGGTGCGTGGCACGGCTCGACACGGAACTGGGCCTGGTGACGATGCGGGCGCGACACAGTGCTGGGCCTGGTGATGACACGAGCGTGACGCGGTGCTGGGCCTGGTGATGACACGAGCGCGACACGGGACCCGGTCCGGAGGTGGGCACGACACGACACAGGCGTGGCACCGCAACTGGGCACGGGGCGCGACACGCGAGTGGTTCTGCGGTGGCACGGTGTTGGGGCAGTAGCGGTTACGAAGCAGCACGGTATGGCACGGGGCGGGGGCACGGCACGACACAGGCGCGGCACGGGACCCGACTTGGCTCGGGCTCGAGTCCTTCGACAGAGACGGCTTGGCTGCGGTCGGCGGTGAGGGATGCTGGGAAGGAGTCGGAAGCACTCGTGGTGCAGGCGACGGTCGCCAGCGAGGAGAGGGCAGCGGCTGCCCGGCGGAGGTGGTGGCTGGCGCGAGGTGGTGCAGTGGGTAGAGCCCGGTTTAGGTTTGGAGGGACAAGGAAGGTGGATGATGGTGTGCGGTGGAGTTGTAGTCGATGGAAGGTGGTTGACGGCGTGGTGTCGACGGAGACGCCGGCGAGTAGCCTGCGGGGGGTGCGCTCGGGTCGGCAGTGAGGGGAGCTCGTCGTGGTGTAGTGGGGTGCTCGACTCGAGTCGTTGGCGGTGCAGGGGGCGTTCGGGTGTGGGGAGTAGGTCAGCGAGGGGGAAAAGTGAGGGCGTCGACGGTGGTTGCAGGCGGCCGGCGTGCAGTAGGGCAGCGGGGACTGAGTGAGTGAGCAGGAGGGAAGGGAAAGAGGTAGAAAGAGAGAGAGAGAAGGCCCGAAAGGTGAGAGTGATGGCGGTGGAGTTGAGTTTGGGGAGGAGAGAAGGGAGTAGAGAAGGGGTCGTCGTGTGGCGAGCGCAGGTCGGGGGAAATGAGCGAGGGAAGCGGGGAAGTTGAGGAAGTGGGCACGAGTTATGGAGAGGGCGAGTCGGGCAAGGGAAGGGCGCAAGGTAGGAGGAGGGGTACGCACGGGAAAGAACGAGAGCGAGAAGGAGGAGAGAGTGGGGGCGTGGGGAATGAGCGCGACGTGGGGGAGGAAGGAAACGAAGCGGGAATGAGAGGGGGAGTGGGGAGGAAGAGAAGTGAGGCGGGTCGGGTATTTAGGAAAGGTGGGCCGGGCTTGGGCTGGAGGAAGAATAAAAGGGAGAGGGAGACGGAGCGGGCCTGGCTGAGTTGGGTTTTGAATTAGGAAAATAAATAAAAAAAAAGTAAAAAGGGGAGTTGGGCTGGGTCTTGGGGGCTAAAAGAAAAGAAAGGGAAAAGAAAAAGTAGTTGGGCCGGGGAAAATAGGAAATTGGAAAATAAAAGGAATAAGTGATAGGATTTAGGTTTAGTGTTTCAAGACAAATAAAATAATTATAAATATAATTAAATAAATTTTGGAAGTAATAAAAATACGGTTATTGGTGAATAAAAGAACTGGGTATTACACACCTCCGCTTTGAAGGGTTCGGGATCGACACCAAAGTTGACTAAGGTAGCGGACAGATCATTCACTGATTCCATGAACGCTTGCAAATCAAGTGGGGGAGTCCTTCCTAGAATCTCATGTATGCCTTCACGAACAATCGCTTTAGCGGACTCCTGAACCTTTTCAGAAAACTTATGCTCCCGAGACGAAATTTGAGGCTTATGTAAAAGATTCAACCACCTTTGAACTTCGTCATCAAGTCTCTCGTACACGAGTCGCGTTAAATCAACTCCAACAGTTTCTAAAAAGAGACGCATGCATGTGAATATACAACGTTACGAAATTCACATAAAATTATTTAATGAAATAAGTCATGATATATCATACAAATCGTACATGTCGTTTCGAGTAAATAAAACTGTCGTTCAATAGTAGACAAAAGAATCTTGTCAGCTTCAGTCATTTCTGCATCATCCGAGCGCAACTCCACCATCTCTGTTTTGGAACCCTCTGCGTCATTAGATGTCGTAGAGAGGTAATTTGAATGTCCGCCATTATTTCCTCATTCGCTTCTGTTTCCGTGAGGGCAGATTCATCTGCAATAGAAACCTCCATCGAGCCAGTCACTTCTGCCTCATTTATGCCCGTCTCCATATGACTGGTTTCGTCGGCAACAGGAGTAATAATAATATCAGTCTCTGCGACTGTAGGATCTGCTACAGACGAGACTTGACGCTTAGATCTTTCCATCGTAGGAGCCTTAGAAGTTGAAGTCTGAACCCATGTAGCTATTGTGATTTTAGAGGCTGATGCAGTAGTACTAGTAATGATAGGGGCAAGGACAATTAGGGTAACCTCCATAAATGTAGCTTCATCTCCTACACCAAATAAATTAGAAAGTGAGATTTGCAATTCAGGAGTGAGCAAAGATTGTATAAAGGAAACACTTGCCCTAGGTACTACAATGAGTTTCATCATATTCGAATCCCGTACCGGTGGAAGAAGCAACACTTGCCCTGGGTACTACGATATGAGTTTCATCATATTCGAATCCCGTACCCGTGGAAGAAGCAGGCTCTATATCGCTAAATACAGGACCATTTCTCGAACTAGAGCCAAGCATGGGCAAATTGGGGTTGACTGGAGTGTGCAAATAAGTCATCTTCATGGCCAATCACCTGCATCATCACCCTGGGACGCCTTCATGGCTTGCCTAGTATGTCCATCCTCCTACGCCTATGTCCTTGGTGCAGGAATAACGGGGTTAGGTGGAGGAGGGACATCAACAAGATATTCCATGCCAGACTCCTCAAGGGCTGCAGCAACCTTGGCCTCATGCGTCGCTATTTAAGCTTGTCAAGCCGCTTCGGAACAACATTATTTGTAATTCAGAATAGTATTATACCTTATCAAATGAACCAAGGGTCAAGAAAAAAAGATTACAATCATTTTATTTGCTATAGAGGGAGAAACACAATCTCTACTCATAATGCAAACTTCAAGTATGTAGATTATGCCATCAATTGACTTTCTTTTTAAATAAAAAAAATCAAAAAATGAGAAAAAAAAACTTAAATCAATTTTATCATTTGAAGTTATCCAGATCATGTCCCTATTTAAATTTTTTAGGCTAAATTACAGGAAACCCTCCACACTATTATTCAAATACCAAGGAACTCCCCATAGTTTGAAAAACCTGCACTCTTCCCCTTCCGACTCTAACGGCATTATATTTCCAATAAATACCCAATACACGCATGAATTTCCATCTTTTTTAAACATTGTTTTATTAACGATAATAATTAATATTTAAATTGAGGGGGTCATTTGGAAATTAAAGTTTATCAGTCGTGGAAAAAGTCAGCTATGATTAATACAAGGGGCAAAGTGTGGGTGTTTAAAACTGAGGACAGTTTACTGGTATATATTTGGATAAACATGGGGCCAATTTTTTGATTGCCTTTTAAAGTTCAAATATCAAACGGCATACTCTCTCTCACACACAAATTCGAATTTCAAACACCTTTCACACTCTCAAATTTAACTTTCTAGCATCCTACTCTCTCTACACATCCTCAGCCCTTCACCCCCACAAAAAAACCATATCAATCCGATATCTAATCATCCCTTAATATTTATAGGGGTATCTCTAGAATGTCATTCTCAAATCACAATATTCCAATTACAAAGGATTTAACAATAGAATATCTATTATACATTCACGTGCATCCAACATTCAAGAAACAAGGATTGTACTATTTAAAGCACCAGTACTCGTTAGTATATTCGGAGACCATCAACCGCTTTTCCCAACATTAAATATATAAATGAGAATGATTGTCCTCCTCATAGTTAAATTTTTTTTACTATGCCTAAAAATATAGGCAATGTTCAATGTTGACCTAAACAATATAATATATGTAATGGTGTAATGGGAGTTCTAGCAAATAGCACGAAAAGTTGTTTTGTCACAATTGATTTTTATAGCAGACAAGCCTTCAAACAAATGAAATGAAAATTTTAACCTGATGTACTAATTTCCTCAGCATTGCCAAAAAGATAATGGCTCACATGCAAATTGCAGTTTGGAATGAAACATGAGATTAATACAATTTAAACTTATAGATAGAATTTTGAATAACTAGAGTGAATGACTCCATACATTTTCTTTCAACAAACCCTTTGCAATTGATTTGTTGCAAACATAAGGTTTGCTTCGTTGGTCAAAAGACGGTTTATCACAAGACACAAGCAATTAGATAACTAAATTGCTAGAACAATCTAATTTAAACCTGTCATGCATGGGGCATAAATGTACACTGCCATTGATCTCTCACAGTTTGTTGTTGAGAAAAGATTTAACTCAAGTCAGCGGTAATTATATTGCATAATTTAGCCTTCCAGAAGGTTTCCCTGCAGCACTTGCACCATTTTGGCGGATGAGAAGTTCTAATCTTTGTTAGGGAATACTTACACCATCTACTGTGTCATAGTTCATATTTTGTCGGTCTCGTGACAGATGAAAAAAATTGATAAAAAGAAGTTTAGTTAGCATATAGATATGAAAATGCGGAATCAAACTACTCACTGTACAATCAACTAAAACACCTATAAATAGAGGAAATAAGATGCTACATGAGTATTTGAGAGAGATTGAAAGATAGAAGGTTTCAAACATAAAATGAGAGCCTACAGTCAAATATGGAGGAAAAGTTATGATCAGAGTACAAAAAAGAATTTCATAACCGAGCAAACTCAATATTTATAAGGAAAGAGCAAAAGCTTCACCACATAAGAGAAGTTTGGAGAGTATTCTAAACCTTTTCTTCCTTTGCCTCCAATTAAAGGTTAGAACAGCTATGGAACCCTATAGTGTGTTCAGAAAATCAGTCAGAATAGGAGTAACAACAAAATAGGATAAGTGAAATAGAGTCTGTTGGTCACAACAAGATCAAAAAAAAATTTCCTCAGATAACAAAAATATCTATAGTTGCATTAAACGAAAAAGGAATTTTAGTGCTTGTCTTTATGGTTTAAGTTGAAATTCCCTAAGCAACTAATTATTTAGTAGGAAGGTTTAAAACAACAAATAATGGAAAGGATTAGCTTGCATGATATGTTGTGTGTTTGTGTGCACGTGCGTGTGTAGAATGAAACCAAAAAGTAAACATGGATATATTGTTAGACTAAGTAAAGATAAATTAAGGATCATCATACAGGAGACGTGATAGTTACAGCAGAATAAACTAAAGTAAAATTAAGTGTTGAAGGTAGAAAAATACTACTAAGAAAACATTTGAAAGAAATTAAAAAAGAAAGCAAATTGACGGGGGTTGGCTGCCCCTATCAAGTGTTTCTTCCACTTGGATGTCTCTACTGGATGCCCCTTATCGGGTGGCATCTGATTGCCCAATTGAAGCGAGCTAGGGTGCCCTATTTAGGGCACCCAAACCCATGGGTGGGGAGTTGCTCCACTCCCAACTCACCCTAAAATTTAGGGAGTGGTTAACAAACCACTCCTCATGGCTAAGATGGGTATGAATACTCCCTCTTAGACACAAATAAAAGGGAGATTACAATTGCACAGAAGAGAAATTTCACCAGAGCAAAAAGAAGAAGATCAAGAGGAAGAAAAGGTAAGAATGGATGACCGATCTCCTGCTTCTAGAAACCTTTTTCTTTCATTTTCTCTCTCCATGAACATTAATTGGAGCCGAGAAAGCAAGTTGAACACAGGTTCCTTCATCAACAATATCAAATTTTAAATGAACTATGAGAATGTGGTTAAACCCATAATTCTCTCCTTCCTCTGATACACATGGATGAACATGAAACTCTAAGAACGTGGTTAACCCCATGATTCTTTAAAACTCTAGGAACGTTAATATTAAATTTATGATTCCACCAATTTCAGGAAATGAAGGAAAACTTCAATTTCCTCACAAACCGAATATAAGCTAACACCCTATGTTCCATCAAATCAAAATAGACTTAAAACCCTATTTTTACAATTGAAGGGAAACTTCTTTCTTCCTTCGAAACTGGCTGATCTCCAAGCCTTACTAGTCTTTTGCGACATGTAATAATAGCACGAAAGTGAAGAAAAGAAGGATTTAAAAACTAAACATAACCTAGAACACTTGAAAAACAAATACTTACATTTTGGAGGCAGAGATTGTGGGATCAAAACTGTCGGTTACTGAGTTTCCACGTGTGATCTCTTAGGTTGAGCTCGTGTCACACACCTCGGATGAACGTTGAGGCAAAATGTATGGTTGACGAGGCTTCTAAGAAATAGCCACCTTGGTACGTTTAACACTTATGTTCCTCTCATCAGAAGGAGGAGTTTCATCACGTGGAATGTTCGCTTGAGCAGGGGGCGGGCTGGTTGGTTCTAAGGATGGCATGCGCCTCATTTCAGGACTGAGGTTGAGATAGGACAGTATGTTCATGCTCAGAAGATCACACGCCTGTATAAACAAAAAGACACAAAAGTGTTAAACAATATATACATGAAAAGGATAAACAAGAACATAAAGATTAAATAAATTCACATACCAATTTCGAGGGCAACGGTGCTGGATGGTTCGGCTTGTGAATCACTTGCCCATTGTTTACTCCCCGCTTGAATACCTTGATACAAGTAAGGCTCGGCCGCGCTCATATCATTCTTGACTTGTTCTCTTCTGTACTTTCCAAAGGCGACTTAAACCTCCTCCAAATAGTGATGCTCTTGTTTGGCGAATTCTTTATACGCCTGCTCACGATCGAATGAATAAATGAAGTACTTTCTGATAGTTTCATCGGAAACTTGAGGGCCGTTCATCCGACGCATGATAACATACCCCTATAGCCGTCTTAACATCGCCTCGGGTAATCCTTTAAGCAGACATGAGGATATTGTCAAGACAATATCCTCATGTCTGCTTAAAGGATTACCCGAGGCGATGTTAAGACGGCTATAGGGGTATGTTATCATGCGTCGGATGAACGGCCCTCAAGTTTCCGATGAAACTATCAGAAAGTACTTCATTTATTCATTCGATCGTGAGCAGGCGTATAAAGAATTCGCCAAACAAGAGCATCGCTATTTGGAGGAGGTTCAAGTCGCTTTTGGAAAGTGCAGAAGAGAAGAAGTCAAGAAATATTTTGTGTGGCTGAGCCTTACTTGTATCAAGGTATTCAAGCGGGGTGTAAATGATGGGCAAGTGATTCGCAAGCCGAACGATCCAGTACCGTTGCCCTCGAAGTTGGTACATGATTTTATTTAATCTTTATGTTCTTGTTTATCCTTTTCATGTATATATTGTTTGACACTTTTGTGTCCTTTTGTTCATACAGGCATGGGATCTTTTGAGCATGAACGTACAGTCTCATCTCAACCTCAGAGTCCCGAAATGAGGCACATGCCATCCTTAGAATCAACTAGCCCGCCTCCTGCTCAAGAGAACATTCCACGTGATGAATCTCCTCCTTCTGACGAGAGGAACATAAGTCTTAAACATACCAAGGTGGCCATTTCTCAACAGCCTCGTCAACCGTACATTCACCCGATGTGCATGACACGAGCTCAATCTAAGAGATCACACGTGAAAACTCAGGGACTGACAGCTTCAATCTCCACCTCCAAAACATAAGTATTTGTTTTTCAAGTGTTCTAGGTTGTGTTTAGTTTTTAAATCCTTCTTTTCTTCACTTTCGTGTTATTACATGTCACAAAAGACTAGTAAGGCTTGGAGATCAGCCAGTTTCAAAGGAAGAATGAAATTTTCCTTCATTTGTAAAAATAGAATTTTAAGTCTATTTTGATTTGATGGAATATAGGGTGTTAGCCTATATTCGGTTTGTGAGGAAATTGAAGTTTTCCTGAAATTGGTGGAATCGTGAATTTAATATTCATGTTCCTGGAGTTTTAAAGAATCATAACCACGTTCTTAGAGTTTCATGTGTATCAAATCAAGGGAGAATCATGGATTTAACCATGTTCTCATGGTTCATTAAAAGTTTGATATTGTTGATGAAGGAATCCATGTTCTTCCTGCTTTGTCAACTCTAATTAATGTTCATGGAGAGAGAATGAAAGAAAAGGTTTCTAAAAGTATGAGATCGGTCTCTTCTTACGTTTTCTTTCTCTTGATATTCTTTTTGCTCTGGTGAAATTTCTCTTTTGTGCAATTGTAATCTCTTCTTTTTGTGTCTAAGAGAGTATTTATACCCCTCTTAGCCATGGGGAGTGGTTTGTTAACAACAACTACTAAGCTTTTTATCCCAAGCATATAGGGTAGGCGGAGTGGTTTGTTAGCCACTCCCTAAATTTTAGGGTGAGTAGGGAGTGGAGTAACTCCCCACCCATGGGTTCGGATGCTCTAAATAGGGCATCCGAACCCGCTTCAATTGGGCAATTGGATGCCACCCAATAGGGGCGGCCGAGGGAAAGTGGCACCTGATAGGGGCAGCCAACCCCCCGTTAGTTTGTTTTCTGTTTTAATTTCTTTCAAATGTTTTCTTTGTAGTATTTTTCTACCTTCAACACTTAAATTCCCTATAGTTTATTATGTTGCAACTCATATCTCCACAATGATAATCCTTATATTATCTTTATTTAGTCTAACGACGTATCCATGTTTACTTTTTGGTTTCGTCTACACGCGCACGTTCACACACACATATCATGCATGCTAACCTTTTCCATTATCTATTGTTTTGAACCTTGCTGCTAAATAATTAGTTGATTAAAGAATTTCATCTTTAACCATAAAGACAAGCACCAAAATTCCTTTGTTTCGTTTAATCCAATTATAGATATTTTTGTTATATGAAAAATATTTTTGATCTGAGCAATAGACTCTGGTTCACTTATCCTATTTTGTTTTAACTCCTATTCTGATTCTCTTAACACACTATATTAATCTTTTACTGTATGTGGATCAATTTCGTGTCTATGTATAATGCTTTTTAGGTAGTACGCTGTGGTTTGTAGGGTTCCATAGTTGTTTTAACCTTTAATTGGAGGCAGAGGGAGAAAAGGTTTAGAATATTCTCCAAGCTTCTCTTGTGTATTCAAGCTTTTGATCTTTCCTCGTAAATATTGAGTTTGCTCGGTTATGAAATTCTTTTTTGTACTCTGATCATAACTTTTCCTCCATATTTGACTGTAGCATCTCATCTTATGTTTGAAACCTTCTGTCTTTCAATCTCTCTCAAATACACATGTAGCATCTTATTTCCTCTGTTTATAGGTGTTTTAGTTGCTTATGTAGTAAGTAGTTTGATTTCATATTTTCATATCTATATGCTAACTAAACTTCTTTTTATCAAATTTTTGTCATCTGTCAAGAGATCTGCAAAATATGATCTATGACACGGTAGACGGTTCAAAAAATCAATAATATTCTTATAAAAATGAGTTTTATAGACATCTTGAAAAAACAAGAAATTATATATTTTGTTGACTGGTTTTTTTAATATTACATTCAGGAGCAAAATAATAAAATTAATACTCTAGAAGAATATTATATAAACAATGGCCTAAACAATGGCCTGCTATAAGCGGAAAGGTTCGTTCTATCTATCCACCTTCTAAACGCTTAAGCATATCTGGAGTTTCTGTTTCTAATTTAGAAACAACTACTTTTATTAAATCATTAAATGAAGAAAAAATTGAGCTTGAAAGCACGCTCAAAGAACTTCAGAAAGTTTTCAAACAAAACAATTTTACAAATATATATATTCAGGTTGTTGGGCAACAACAATCTCTTCTTCTTTATCTCATATTTTGTAATCTCTTGACTGATATTCTCCTTGGTGTAATACTTCCAAGTTTATAAATAAAAACTGTTGTTTTGATTGTAAGTTCCTTGCATCTTGATTGTAAGTTCCTTATTTACTTGCATCTGACCTTTATTTATCTTGAATTGGGTATTAAAAATCCAGTTTCTAAAAGAAATATGTTTTAACTTTCATAAATTCCTTATTAAGGAAAGTTCTAATCTTACTATTTGGTGTAAGGCCCATAAAAGATTTTTACGAATGGAAGCTCATTTCAGATGAGGTGGGAGAAGTCTTATTAGTTTCTCATAAATTGGATGCGGAATTGATGTTTCCGAAATATTTATACCTCGAACATTATGTTCAGATCTCTCTGTTGAGAATTTGGTCTTGAGTAAGACCGTCTCCCAGAAGTAAGAGAAGATGTCGTATTTTCACAAGTGATTCTAGTAATCTGGTTAGAACCAAATTTTAGTTCTATTTCCCTTCATCGGTCTGGATTATCTGAACAATATCAGTATCTATTATGGGTTTAGGAGGAATAACTGGGGTCAATAACCAAGTTTCGGGGAAGTTAATTTCTTTCCATTTGATATCTCTATTAGTTGCTATGCCAGAAGACAATAAATTTGTCTCAATCAAGGTAGTCTTTTCATGTTCATTTTTTGGTTTATCCTTTGGGGCCATGGTAGATAAGACTTTGAAATGAATCTGATAAACTATAGCTATAGTCTCAGATCCAGCCATAAAATTATATCCATTTGTCTTTAAATTAAGGGTCGCTGTCTCAAGGATATTAGTGCCAGTTAAAGACAAAATTAAATTACGATAAACATCAATAAATTGGTCCATGACAAATACTAGTTTGCATAATTCCCATAAGGGAAGGTATCCAATTCAGACATCCAGCGTCTTGAATAGATGTAACCATAGAAGCATTAAGACCTTGTAATATCAAAAGTTTAAAAGCTACGTGTATAAGATCTATATGAAGGCACTTATAATCTTTTCCATATCTAAAATTGTCCTATTGAGAAAGGAGTTTGATAGTTTCTTCATTACGGTCAACAGAAATAGTTTTTCCATATTTTTAATAAAAAGTCTCGAAGAGAAATCAAAAGTCCCAATATTATAAATCTCCTTTGGAGGAACAATAGGAATGTTCCATTTATTAAGTTCTAAATCAGATGGATATTCCATTAAATTAGAATTTTTAACATGCTTACTCTTATTTCGAGTAAGTTTTGATGAGGATTCGGAAGATGAACTCATAAAGATTCTTCCCGAAGCTCTAGATATTTTAAGTTAAAAAGAAATAGTATTTCCCTATTATATGTAATCTCATAGTTTCAAATTTTTTTTTACTCTATAATTATTTTAACAAAGTCTTTACCTATACGGATGTCAACGACTTTACAGGTTACCTTTGCAACACCATATCCTTGGCAAAAAAGGAAATCCCAAAGCGACTTGGGTGTCGTTCCATAAGTAAGGACCTTATCAAATAATTAAAGCGTAATAACTTCTTTATTACAAGATTACATAGCTCAGAAAAATATCATAATCCTTTTAACTCATATTTAGCTCTCCAGGGAGACAGAAATTAGTCGATCATGGCTTTGATACCAAATTCATGATAAATTAAGGTCAAATGCAAGATAAATAAGGAACTTACAATCAAAACAGTGGTTTTAATTTATAAACTTGGAAGTATCATACCAAGGAAAACTTCAGTAAAGAGATTACAAAAGATGAGACAAAGAAGAAGAGATTGTTGTTGCATCCACTTGCAAAGAGAAGAATGCCTCCATTATATAAAGGGTAGGCTTCTGATCTCTTATGATCGTTTCCTTTCTTGATAAGATTCTTCCGACATACCTTTTTTTAAAAGCGGATGCCTTTTAGAAAAGGCTACAGAAGGATAAGATTTCGTCTGTCCTTTAGGAAATGTTACAAAAAGGATAAGATTCCTTCTGAGTGAAAAGTGGGTCCCATCTAAGTCGTGTGCTCGAGGTCTGCAATCGAACGTGTGGTGGGATACTTGTTACTTTCACAACTAATTTTTCTGGTTTTCTCCCTTTATTTTGGACCATTATATTTTTCTAGATTTGATCTGCTGATTGTAGGTCTTTTTTTGGATCTTAACATTCTTGGAGAAAATCATCATTTTCGTTCATCTCTGCTGTTTTGGCCGTTTTTGTTGATGTAATTCAAACAATATTTGAACTATCAAAAGTTTATTCAAACTGCTTCTTCAGATATTTTTAAACATTTTTTCATTAATTCTTCTTTAGAAATATTAGGAAATTTTTTTAGAGAGAATTCTTTGATTTTTGTAAGGGACTATTTGTTGCTAATTCCTCACTAATCTTATTATCCAGAATTTTATGATTATTTTTTATAGCTACTTTTATTTCAGCTACATTATCTTCTTCTGTTATTCCAGACCACCATTTGAGTAGAAATTTTCAAGTAAGTATCGGGATATTTCCCTCATCAAATTCGGCGGACAAATTCCACTTTAAGATATAAGGGATTTCGTTTTCAACGAAGTAGTATAATTACTTTCTCCTTTTATCATGTATTCTTCCATATTATGGAACAAAGGATGAGATTTCATTTATGGCATAAATAGGTTCTGAACTGATTTCGGCAGAATTTTAATTCTGCACCAAGTTTTTTCCACCAGTATAAAAACCAGTTGGGTATTCCTGACTTTATTACTTCAGGACGAATCATAAAAAACCAAGAATGTTTTTTACGTGGATTTTCGTAATACATAAAATTATTAAAAGCATTAGATGTAATCCTAATGGTTACAATTGTGCCGGATATCAGCCAATGTAAAAGATCTGCCCTATTAGGGTGTAGAAGCCCATTCATGAGGCTGGTAGATTTTTCTGATTATTACTTTGCTTAAGTTTATTGTACTTCCAGTCTCTTTTGCTCTGGATAGAAATGTTTAATTTCTGCCGAGTTAGAAACTGTTAACAGTACTTGCATAATCTGGCGGGATTTCCCTTCCATACAAGCGTATGAGTTATTCTCGATGTATTTGTCTTTTAAAGATATGGACCGTTCATTTTAGAAATATCATTCCCTTCTAAACATATTATAGTTTCAGAAATATTTTTCCGATAGTATTCTTCGAGCCCCAGAGCAGCCTTTTTAAAAGATTGCTTTTTATGAGAGCTAGACGATTCGTCTATTGCTTATATAGCTCTTGCCCTCGGTGTTATTAAAACTCTTTTTTGCTGACTTTTTTGGAGTTCATCACTCCGATGGGGCATATGATACATGTGATGTCGTTTCCATAGAATCCATTATTGGCCTAGGAATATTAGACTTTTGCGTGGTAAGCCAATTGGAACCATTAGAGGAAGAGTTATTACTCCTTCCTCTGCCTCCGTCAGGGCTAGCCCAGTCCTTTTCTGGACTTTACATTAAAGTCTTGCAGAAATTCCCTGGCTAAGAAATTAGTCAGACAATTATTAGTACCTTTAATATTCTTTATATCAAAATCAAAAATAGAGAGTTCAGCTTGCCATTTGGCAAAATTTTGCATAGAAGCTAAATTTTTTACATCCTTTTGTAAGACAGATTTAACAGCGCTACAATCAATTCTTAGTAAGAATTTTTTATTTAATAAATCATCTCGCTTCCCAAAATACGGAATACGGGGGTTGACAAGGCCATCCATACTCCTACGGTCAAGGAAATATCCTACCATAGTCACACTTCGGCTTCTAGCTTTACGTGGTAATCAGTAAATAATGCACAGGTAATGAGAAATGCAGTAACTAAATCAAAAGAACCAACCGGGTGGAGATCAATGAAGTATAGCTCTGAGTCGCTGGTCAAGATGTCCGCGATGCCCTCGAGAGAATTCAGGTCCTGGTCCTGGCTAGATCCACTTCTCACTCTGAGCATGCATACTCAGGTCGTCAGAGCGGCACGATAGCAATATATATATAAATACAAATGGTAACTCGTACAATAATAATGAATATGTAACAGTAAATCAAGAGAGTAAAGACGTGAACATGAAGTAGCCAGTGCGGGTGTCTAATAGAGCAGGTGAACAGTAAAGCAGAAAATAGTATGTCAGGTGTGTTGAATCAGTAAGCAATGCATGTCAATGTCACTATCCCTATCAGTCTCTAAGTCTCACTGTACAGGTCACTAAGCCTATCGTCAGTCCAAGTGTGAGAGTCAACCGCTCGTGAGTATCCCCCACCCAAGGGTAGGACCCAAGGACAAGGGAACACGGGCCCGAGTCACTCGCTAATAATCAGTGATATCCCTATATATCTCCATATATCTCCATATGTGCCGGCATGGGACTCCCGAGATTCTGTTGAACTCACACTCAAACTACCCCACACCTCATGGTCTACATCAAATGCCAACCATAAACTCAAATACCGGTCGGTCCATGACAAGTCTGCGCGAGAACTGGAGACAGGATCTCCATCAAGCATGTCCCGACTGATACCCAAGATAAATGGACAGTGTTTGGTGTCTTACCTGTGACACCCATACAAGTGCTTCCATAATTGTCCCATACCAATTACAGTCACACTTATACACGTCCCACAGACGTCGACAATGCAATAAATCAATAAGGTCCACTGATTGCGTACAAGTACGTGTCACTTTCGCTTATCCATTCATGCTTAAACACTAACGTACTTGCCACAATCAAACGCTTAAACCTAACACTGGGTAATGCACATGATCACTAGGTTATCAATGCAATAACATATATGTAATGTGATGAGAATACGGTAATTCAGGCATGATTAAGATGTCATAAGTGGTGTCCTACCACTTACATAATTTATCATAAATCATACTTGCAAAATTTAGCGAAACAATGAAAAAAGGGTAAACAATAAGTTTAATTATCTATCCAGCAAAATTGGTTTCACGTTAATCGGGTTTCAGGATCACTAGATATGGCCATTTCATTTTAAGCGTTCACTGCTGGAAATCCGGTTTCAGAATCAGAAGTCCGTTTCGTAACGCATTTTAATCCCAGTTGGGATCAGAATTTAGCGACGCTACAGTTGAATAAAATTTAGTGTTTTCAATAAGGTTTCTAACGCACCAGACGGTTTCTCAATCACGTCTCTACGTCAGAAGTTATGCAATGTTCAACACTAGGGTGTCAGTTCTGTTTCTGTTTGGGACTGCTATACGTCCTGTTCTTTTAAATTGCAGTTTAAATAGTAAATGACGATTAAAAGGGGTGAAATCACTTGCGTTATTTAGCTAACAGATTCACCTTCAATAAAGTGTAGGGTTCTGCAACATACAAGTTCAGGCAGCAAAGCAGTAAGAATTACAAGATAGAAATCAACAGCCAGAGCTGCAGTCCAGAGCCGCTCTCCGAACCAATTCTCGTCATAATTTTAGTACAGAAACAATTAAGAACTTGTATAGGGTTCCAGGTCGTCGAGTCGGCTTCGATTTGAGCCCTCGAACGCATCATTTCAATGTGTACACAATTAATTATGATTTTAACAAGTTTCAGACGCGGGAAATATTCAGTTTTAACGGGTGTAATTGGGGTGATCGTTTAAGCCAGTAACAATCATATTTTTCAGTCAAATTTCACCACAATGTTCATTGCCACACGGGCCAGCATATGCAATCGAGTTCCGTCAGTTTAAGGGAAGGTTTTCACTCGGGTTTTGCATCGAGCACTATGTCGTATAAGTTTTCACGAGTTTTAAACACGGAAATAATAGGTTTAGAAATGTAACAGTAATGACTAGCATGTAGCAAGTAGGGTACTTGCCTGGAGATGCTTTGGCGATGCACGGCAGCGGCCACGGCACGAACGCGCAACGAACGGCGCGGCTGGGGTTCGCGGCCTCGGCTCGAGCTTGGGCTCTTGGATTCGATGGCTCGGTGGGTGCGACGGGCGTGCGCTGGCGTTGCGACGGAGGGCGTGTTGTTGACGATGATGGCTTCAGGGGACCAGTGCCACAGTTTGATGACGATGCCGGTGATCAGAGGAACGAGAACTGTGTCGGATGTAAGTGTTCGACGAGATGCCGGGGCTCGATTTGAAACTTGGGCTGGCTTTGGTGCTACGGTGAAGGTGATGGGTCCGCAGGGGGTGATCGACGGTACACCGAGGAGGGCTAAGAGAGGCTGCGGAGGTCCAGGGGCGCCGGAGAAGAGGACTCAGGCGATGCGAGCGAGAGGTGCGCTGTGAGAGATGTTGCGAAAGAGAGAGGGGGGCTCGGTGGTTAGAGGTGGTGATGGCAGTGGTGCTCGGGTCGACGAGGCGGTTCAGGGGCAGTGGGGAGCTCATCGGCGTCGAGGTCGGTGATGGAGTTTGGTGGAGTTGGGCTCGGCGAGGGATGTGCAGTAGAGGTGGTCGGTGGTGTGGGGAGTGGCGAATGGGGTTCGAGCTCTGGAGAGAAGAGTGAGGGAAGAAGGACGAGGCAATGGAGAGCTCGTCGGCGGCGAGGAGGCGCGTAGGGTCCAGAGCTCGGCGGTGGGGTTCGGCTGTCGATGGGTGTGCTCGAGTAGTGGAGCTCGGGAGGAGGGGTCAGTTCGGTGTGGTGGTGTTTTGGAGGAGGTAAGGATGGTGGTGACGTCGGCGGTGTGAAAAGTCGCCGGTGATGCCGTTGTCGTCGTCGTCGTCGTGGGAGTGGAAGAGGATGGCGATGGAGGTAGAGAAACGAGAGTGAGGAGGGAGAGAGGAGAGAGGGGGTCGAGGGGTTGGGGAGCTCGAGGGCACGCGGTCGTGGGCGGCGAGCATGGGAACGCGGGCGACGACGCAGGCGTGGGCGAGGCGATGTGGGGGAGCGCAGTAAAAGAAACGAGCGGGAAAAGATTTGTGGGGAGGAAGAAAGGGTTATGAAGCGGGTCGGGTCGGGTTTGATGGGTTGTTGGCGTGGGCAGCTGGGCTGGGCCGGTATGGGGGAAAAATAATTCCTTTATTTGTTTTCTCTGTTGGGCTGGCTGAGGAATTAAGGATTTTATTATTTGTTTTTATTCTTTGTATACTGTTGGGCCGGGGCTTAGTCTAAATGGGGATTTATATATAGTTTTGGTTTTAGGCTGGGGTTTTAATTGGGCTGAGCTTGAGGAAATAATTAAATGGAAAACGAGATGAGATAAGGAGTGGGGTGGAAAAATAAAAGGGATAAAATAAAAGGGTTTAGATAAATTACGGTTAGGGTTTTAAATATAAAACAAAATAATTATAAATATAAAATATTAAATTTTGTAAGTAGCATTTTATAAAAAAAAATACGGATATTGGTGCGCAAAAGAACTGGGTATTACACTTTTTATGATAGAAAGAATCTTTCTTTATGGTAGAATAATTAAATTGGTTTGAAGTCCATTCCTAGAAGTGAAACGAATAAGTATTTCTTTACTATTATTCGGATCAATTTGTATAAGGATTCCTCCATATCCAATGTTGGAGGCATCAGTTTCAACAATTTTAGGTCAAGTGGGATTGACAATATGTAAGCAGGGTAAATTCTTAACCCTTTGTTTAATTTTTTGTACAAATTTAGTATATTTAGCTGCCCAAGGAGAAGGATTCTTTCGAAATCTATTATATAAAATAGCAGAATCAATAGCAAGCTCCTTATAATAATCCGCTACGTAATTCAAGACGCCTAAAAATCTTTATAGTTGCTTTATATCTATAATGTCATCTAGGAATTTAGAAGCGAATTCTATGCTCCTATCAATTGGTATAATAGTTTCATTATCAATATTATGACCCAGAAACCTAATTATAGTTTGAAACAATTTCATTTTAGGGGCTGATATAACTAAACCATTTTGTATAACAAGGTGTTTGAAAATATTAAGATGTTTAAAATGCTAATATATGTTAAAACATCATCAATGTAAGAAAGAACAAAATCTGTGTAAGAATTGAAAATAGAATTCATAATATTCTGAAATTCAGAAGGACGATTTTTTAATCCAAATGGCATAACATTTCATTCAAAATGCCCTAAAAGAACTGTAA
Organism: Agapanthus africanus; assembly: GCA_030015575.1. Lineage (NCBI taxonomy): Eukaryota > Viridiplantae > Streptophyta > Magnoliopsida > Asparagales > Amaryllidaceae > Agapanthus > Agapanthus africanus. Next base: position 77,616,872 of record CM057339.1, on the reverse strand, counting down.
AAGTGGTTTATATTTATCAGATTCTGCACTCTGAATTTGCCAATATCCAGACTTAAAGATCAAATTTTGAAAAATCTTAGCATTGCTGATTTTATTAAGCAAATCTTTTTTATTAGGCAGAGAATATCCAATCCATTTAAGCACTTTATTAAGGGGCTTATAGTTTATTACAAGATGAGAGACTCCTCGTTCTTTCTCAGCAACATTATTCACGTAAAATGCTGTGCAACTCCATTGAAAGTGGGATTTTCTAATTAATCCATTATCAATAAGACCTTGAATTTCCTTTTTACAGAGTTCAAGATAATCTTGATTAATTTGGCAGGGTCGCGCTTTAGTAGAAATATTATCCTCATTAAATCCTTCAATGTAAGGAAGAGAAACAATATGTCGCTTCCTATTTCAAAAGGCATTAGGAAGATCGCTGCAGGTTTGAGTTAAGAACTCTTTTTCGAGCTTCTCAATTTTCTGTTTAACAGGAATGGACTGAACCTGTTTACTAATATGTATTGAAGATATTTCTTCTTTGATAAAATTAATCTGATTCTCTTTTAGGTAGATATCTTTTACATCATTAAGGATTTTAATTATAGGATCAATCATAAACTGAAAAGTTAATGTTTTTCCTTTATAAAAGATGTGTATATCTTGAGAATCAATTTTCTCAATAGGCATAATTTTGCTTAGAAAAGGAGTTTCGAGAATAATATGTTGAGTAATCTCTTTTACTATTATAAAAGGAGAGAACAAATATCTTCATTGCAAATGTTAACATTTGAAACCTTATAAGGAGTGGTTAAGACATTATTATCGGCCGTACTCAAAATTTGAGTAGCTCTCTCGCAATATTTTATGGGAATTATCCCTTTAATGCAGTTAAGATCTGCACCACTATTTACGAAAGCGATAAGATCATGGATAACTAGATCATTATTTGTCACGTCCCGCTTCCAGAAATACGGAATACAGAGAGCGACGAAGGCCAGATGTGCTATCTACGGTAAGGAAAGATCCTTCCATAGTCACATAAGGCTGTCTAGATTAACCTGTCGAAAATAAAATCCAATACCAAAAGGAATAATACTGATAATCATGCTGCAATGAAACCACAAGGAATACTAAGAATGGGTCCACTAGATAATTGATACAATTAAAGATCCAATACAAAAGATTCGGAAATAAAATAAGATCCAAAAGAGATACATAAGTCCTAATGTCCCATAAGAGCGCACATGCTAAAAACTAACTGAAAAGGGAAATAAGCCTACGGGTTATTAATCTTCGGCAAAGTTCTGGTAGCCGCTGCGGTCCTGCTCATCCTGAAAATCTGTCACTAAACCTGAGATGGCAAATCTCAGGGATGTCAGAACATCCCAGCAAGTACTCAACGAATAAAGTGTATGTGTGGTATGATAACATGAATATATGAATGTAGTGAAGCCCGTGTGCGCAAGCAAAATAGATATATAAATAAATACATGGATACTATGAAACAAACATGTAAGAGGTCAAGTCATAACCTAACTGGTCACTAAAAGGTAAACTATCATATCGTAAACTCGAGTGTATGCGTCAACCTCTGCAGGAGTATTCCTAACCCAAGAGTGGTGCCCTAGGGGCTAGGAAACACGGGCCCAACTGTGGAATGAACATGAGACTGATATAGTCCGGTACGAGCTGTAAACATGAGACCGATATAACCCGGTACGAGCTGTAAACATGAGACCGATATAGCCCGGTACGAGCTGTAAACATGAGACCGATATAGCCCGGTACGAGCGCCAGTATGGGACTCCTGAGAACCTGTTGTACGAACGCACACTCAAACTACCCTAACACCCGCGTATTTATAGCTACTATGGTAATGACTAGAGCACTAATTAAGAATGCTGAAAAGACTGGAACTTGTGGTGTGGTAATTGTATAGAAATGAAACTGGTAAATAGTAGTGTGTCATATCATGTTGTTCAGCATCCTAATCAGCGATCTCGTTCATAGAGACTAGAGTAGTGAATAGTCAGGACTTGTCAGTGATAATAGTTATCAGGTAATAGTAACTGCATAAAGGTGGTGTACAAGCTGGTATGAGTCACAATTGTCATCTTTACCGTTAACCTTAATATGGGTATATTAATCACAATCTGACTAGAAATATATAAATGTGAGATAGGTTAACAACTTTCAAACTTTATTTGTGGTTAAAATAAATCTCATTTTAAAACCACACTTGCTAATTATTATCACTTGCTACATAAAAGTTTGTCTATATATATTTTTGTATGATATAATGAAAAATAGATACTAACACATTTCCCTTTTGTTCTAATAGTGCAGGAAATATATATATACATATAACCACAAAGGAATGCCAATATACATCGACCAAAAGTAAAGCAAGAGTACTTGCCTCGGAGACAGATAAATACGACGACACGAAGAACAACTCCAAGGTTTGATTGCTCGGCTAATTTTGAAGAAGAAGAAAATATTGTGATGGGAAAAAAAGAAGGTTGATTTATATGAGAAGGGGAGAGATGATAATAATTAGGTTGTTATTTATAGGGAAGAGAGATGTTAAAGATTGGAGAGATTATTATAATTGGAGAGAGAAATATTCTGATGAGATGAGATATGGATTTAATTTTATAAAAGAGAGATATGATGGGTTGTTATATATTTCTATAAGATATTAGAAAAGTTGTATGTATATATATATATATATATATATATATTAGTTTGTATATAGTTAGAATAATAGAAAAGTATATGTATATATATATATTAGTATATAGTGAAAATATGTGTAGATATGTATATGGTTATGGGTTAATGAAAATAAATATAATTAGTTATATATATAGGATTTTATGATATCAAACAACTAAAATATATTTTCAGTTAAACTATCATAACAAAATATCTTCAATTATATATATGTATGTATGTATATATGTTTGTAAAAAATAATTAAAGAGAGTAGATTTGATAAAGAGAATCTGCTGAGAGAGATTAGATTAGATTGGAGAGAGAGGGCTTTTGTTAGGGAATATATATAGAAAAAGAGAGCGGGGGTTTAGTGAAATATAGTTAGTGATATAGAAAAATATATGTAGATAGAATAGAATATGAGGAGAAAGAAATCTGTTGGAAAAGATATTTGTTTGGAGAGAGAGAATAGTATTTGTTTTAAAAGAATAAAGTTATCAGGTGAGATATATATGGTGATTGGAGAGAGAAAATTGAGTTGTTAGTTTAGGAAAAATATTTATATGGTTAAAAGATTTAACAGCGGCTCTCATGACTTTTTAAAATTAAATATTTTAACCAAATAAATATCGTGTCACGCCCCACTTCCCAAAATATGGAATACGGGAAACGACGAAGGCCAGCCGTGCTACCTACGGTAAGGAAAAGTCCTTCCATAGTCACATAAGACTGTCTAGATTAACCTGTCAAAAATAAAATCCAATACCAAAAGAAATAATACTGATAATCATGCTGCAATGAAACCACAAGAAATCCTAAAAATGGGTCCACTAGATAATTGATGCAATTAAAGATCCAAAACAAAGGATTCAGAATAAAATAAGATCCGAAAGAGATACAAAAGTCCTAATGTCCCATAAGGGCGGACATGCTAAAGGCTAAAAGTAAAGGAAAATAAACCTATGATTACTGATCTTCAACAAAGTCCTGGTAGCCGCTCTGATCCTGCTCAGCCTGCAGATCTGTCTCTAAACCTGAGATGGCAAATCTCAGGGATGTCAGAACATCCCAGCAAGTACTCAACGTATAAAGAGTGTGTAGCATAATAACAAGAATATATAGAAGTGAAGCCCGATGCGCTAACACTATAAAACATGTATGTAAGAGATCAGATCATAACCTAACTGGTCACTAAAAGGTAAACTATCTTATCGTAAACTTGAGTGTGTGCGTCAACCTCTGCAGGAGTATTCCTAACCCAAGAGTGGTGCCCCAGGGGCTAGCAAATACGGGCCCAACTGTGGAATGAACAAGAGACCGCTATAGTCCGGTACGAGCTGTAAACATGAGACCGCTATAACCCGGTACGAGCTGTAAACATGAGACCGCTATAGCTCGGTACGAGTTGTAAACATGAGACCGCTATAGCCCGGTACGAGCTGCCGACATGGGACTCCTGAGATCCTGTTTTACAACGCACACTCAAACTACCCTAACACCCACGTATTTATAGCTGCTATGGTAAAGATTAAAATCACTAATTAAGAATGCTGAAAAGACAGGAACTTGTGGTATGGTAATTGTATGGAAATAAAACTGTGAATAGTGGTGTCATGGCATGTAGTCCAGCATTCTAATTAATGATTTCATTTAAAATAAATAAATAATAAGGTTCATGAATAGGCATGTCAAATCAAGGTGTTCTATACAAGTAAATCAACAAGAGCCTCGAATGTGTATAAAGCATGAAAAAGGTTTCTTGTGCATAGTAATCATGTCATAGCATCACATAAAAAAAGCAAGAGTACTTACCTGAGGTTAACGATCACGGAAAAAGATGTACGAAATGCGGGCACGAACTCAGCTAAGGTGCGACTTGGGATCTGAGTTATACGATCCGCCTAGATAAATTTCATCAATTAACTCTTAAATATCTACAAAACTATTGTCACACAACCAAACATAATTATAACACTTAGGGTTTTAATACTAATTTTCCCCTTTTCAAAGTTCACTGTTATCATTTCATTTTTTATTCATATATATTTATAATTTTTTTTTGTTTTCTGAAAAAAACAAGGATTACAGAAACTTACAGAGAATGAGTATCAAGCTAGGGTTCACTTGCTTCGATGAACTCCAGCGAGGTCGATTTGGTGTCAGGGAGTCTCCGGCGAGGTGCACGAGGTGGACGAGGGTGGCTGTGGTGGGTTAGGGTTAGTGTTTGTGTGAGATTGGGGATGATGATAATGAGTGGTTGAGGTTAGATGAGAGATAGATGGCTCAGATCGGTGGTCTGGAGAGGGTCGTCGAGGGTCGCAGGGGTTTTGTTGGAGGGGATTGAGAGGGTTGCTGGAGGGGATCGACTTGCTGCAGCGATCGATAGGAACGAGGGATCGGTGGTTCGTGGAGGCGCCGGTGGGAATGAAGACAAGGGCGAGGGCGAAGGCGACGGCGAAGGGGTGATGGGTTGTTGAGTCGGGCTCGGGGTTGTAGTCGGGGTGAAGGAGAGAGAGAGAGAAGGATGAGGTGGATGAGGGAAGAAGGTCGAGGTCGGGGGAAGGCGGCGACGGCGCGGCGCGGCGACGGCTAGGGTTAGGGCTTTCGGGAGAGAAGCGGTGGTGAGATGAGAAGAAGAACGAGGAGAGAGAGATGTGAGAATGAGAGATAGAGAGAGATTTTTGTTGTATATATAAAATATCTTTATAAATATATTTATAAAGATACATATCTTTAATTGGTTGCATTTAGAGATTCGGTGCAGATTTTCTCGTTCTCATTTTAACAGTAAACAGATACGAAAAATGCTATTTTGCTGTCACTAAGAGAATATTATTTATATAATATAAAAACTGAATATTTTCCCATATCAGAACTGCTTACAGTAAAAAAATCCAAAATAAAATATATTAGCGGCCAACTAAAAGTTCAAAAATTATGGGAAAAGGATCTTGATAAACTCTTGAATTATTGCATTCAAATAGGGCTGTTACATATCGTAAAACAAAATATCTTATAAATAGAATTTAAAAAGGGGTAAAATCTTATGTATATGTATTGTTTAAAGAAATACCAAATAAAATATCTTTTATTTAAACTATGATACTAAAATATAAATATGGTTATAAAATAGTGTTAGACAAATAAATATTTAAATACTAATAATATGTATATTTAACAAACTTGAAAAACCATAATTATATGTATATATCTTGATTAAAAGTATTAAATTCCAAGTTATAATAATAAAAATAAAACAAAACCCAATATATCCAAAAAAAAAAAGAAAAAGAAACGTATGATCGAACTATAATGTTACATTATTAATGATGAGGGCAATCCTGATATACCACTTTTGGGATAAAACTAAATCAAGAGTCTGAAGAAATTGATCAGACGATTCCTCTTCATCTTGTTCTTGTTCAGAGGATTCTTCTTTTTGAAAGGATTCTCCTTGAGTTAAATTACTGTTTTCAATATTAGAAAGTCTAGAAGGGATAATTCCATTTTGAGCTTTTAAATCTTTAACTTCAACTTTGAGATTATTAATCTCCTTTTGCAGATCTTGCAAGATAACAGGCTTATTTTCGGGTTGACATTTTCTTTTACAGACTTCGGAAAGTCTATATACATTATCAATATTAGGAGATTTTTCTTTCTCGTCTTTCAGAAGAACTTCAATTAACTTAGATTTTAGTTCTTGCTGAAGATCATTATCTTCAATAATTTTTAGGATAATCCTTTTGTCGTTTTTATTAATGACATTAATGCTAAGACCATTCATTTCAACAATGGCCTTCTAATAATTTTCGTTGTTGATATTACAACATTTATTGGAACATTCAGGCTCTTCATCAGTATCAGAATAGGAGATGAGTAAGAATCGGAATTTTCTGATTCAGAGGAATTGATCATAATCTTGTAAAAAGATTTTCTTAAACTTTCATCTTCTATCTCATTGTTTTTCTTTTTAGCAAAGTGGCCAACTTTACCACACTTGTAGCAAGCCACAGAGGTCTTAGTTTTGGACTTGTCAAAGCGATTTTTATTATTTCTCTCTTTATTGCGTTCTAGTGGTTTCTTGAAAGAACGTCTTTTTCTGAAATTCCTTTTATGAAAAGGAAGATCTTTTCTTTTTCTCCTTTTTCTGTCCTTGCTAGGGGGTTCCATAGCAAATTGGCTACAAGATTCTCCTAATTGTTTTCTTTCTGTTAATTTCTGAACTTTTAATTGGTTTCACTTTATGTCGTTACAAAGAGTTAAACCTTCTTGAACACATGACTTATTAAATGGCCGTATGTGTACAAATTATAAGGAATGATACCTTTATTTTGACTTCATAATTTGTTACGAACCTTTTCAGCAAAAAGATTTGGTAAGCCATCTATGAATTTAGTTTTCCAATGATGATCATTAGCATTTTCATGTTGCATAACTCTGCTAAGAAAGTTATCTTCATATCATCTAAAATGGGTTAGGGTAGGGCATCTAAGATTTTGAAGAAGTGTTCTAACCTTTTCGCCCTGATTACTTACATCCTCCGTAAAATAATCGAGAATTATAAGAATTAAAGTGAACCGCATCAGGAACTTGAGTATTCTTTTCAAGTTTAACAGCCCCAAAAATTTCTAATCTTTGGGTAGAAGAAAGACAATGATCCCACCAGACTTTTAAGATACCAGTGAAACCATAAGAAATAAATCTTGCTACTTCAGCATCAGTATTATTCTGCTGTTTAGCAATAGTAGCATACCTCATCATACGATGCAAAGTATCGTGAATCTGCTTATCAGCAAAACCATCTATATTCCATTTATAAATGGTGTTTCCATAATATGAACTTTGCATAATAGCTTCATTTTCTTCATATAGAACATCAAGAGGTGTTGGTTGTTTATAATAGTACTTATTGACGGTTTTCTATGAATGTCTAATGGTATTAACGTATGAATTAACATTTTCTTCGAAAGAATTTTGAATCTCAACTATCTCATTGAGATTAATCCGAGTCTCATTATCAGTCGAACATTCATTTTCATCTTCTGATATTTCAGAAGGATTTCTCTCAAGGGTATTAAGTTTAGCACTGCTAAACCTTTCCTAAAAGGCCGAAATAATCTCGGAAGAAATATTCTTCTCCTTGGATAATTTAAATCCAAATATATCAGCCGAAGGCTTAATAAGAATATAACTAGCAGTATTAGCTGGTTTAATAACAACATGTGGGTTTAAGATAGCAAGAGACTGTAGTTTATTAATTAAATTCCCAAGAGCAGATTCGACTCTAGTTAATTGTCGCCTAACAACCTGAATATATATATTTGTAAAAAAAAATTGTTGATAACTTTCTGAAATATTTTGAACGTGCTTTGAAGCTCAATTTTTTTCTTCATTTAGTAGTTTGATAAAAGCAGATGCTTCTAAATTAGAAGCAGAATCTCCAGATATCCTTAAGGGTTCAGAAGGTGGATAGATGGAACAAATAACCTTTCCGCTTATAGTAGGCGATTATTTATAATGTTCTTCTAAAGTGTTAATTTTATTATTTTGCTCTTGAATGTAATATTCAATAAACCAGTCAACAAAATATATAATTTCTTGTTTTTCTTCAAGATGTCTATAAAACTCATTTTTATAAGAATATTGCTGATTTTTTGAAAACGGTTTAAAAGACCGGTTTCTAAAAGAAATATGTTTTTCTTTCATAAATTCCTTATTAAGAAGTGTTCTAATCTTTCGCCCTGATCACTTATGTCCCCAATAAAATGATCGAAAATTGTAAGAATTAAAGTGTAAACCGCATCACGAACTTAAGTATTATTTTCAAGTTATGTAAGTATTCCGTAACGAAGATTAGAACTTCTCATCCGCCAAGATGAAGGAGTAAGTATTGTTCGGAAATCTTCGGGGGGGGGGGGGGGGGGGCTAAATTATGCAAAATAACCACCCCTGACTTGAGTTAAATCTTTTCTTAAAGAGATCAACGGCAGCATACATTTCTGCCCCATATATAACAGGTTTAAATTAAATTGTTCTAGCGATTTGGTTATCTAATTGCTTGTGTCTTGTGATAAATCGACTTTTGACCAACCAAGCAAACCTGATGTTTGCAACACAAGCAATTGCAAAGGGTTCGTTGAAAGAAAAGGTATGGAGTCATTCACTCTAGTTATTCAAAATTCTGTCTAAAAGTTTAAATTGTACTAATCCCATGTTTCATTCGAAACTGCAATTTGCATATGATCCGTTATCTTTTTTTCAATGCAGAGGAAAGTACATCAGGTTAAAATTTTCGTTTTATTTCTTTGAAGGCTTTTCCGGTATAAAGATCAACTGTGACAAAACATCTTTTTGTGTTACTTGCTAGAACTCCCATTACATATATTATATTATTTAGGTGAACATTGAACATTGTATATATTTTTAGGCGTAGTAAAAAATTTAACTATGAGGAGGACAATCATTCTCATTTATATATTTAAATTTGGGAAAAGCGGCTAATGGAGTTTGAATATACCAATTAGTACCGGTGCTTTGAATAATACAATCCTCGTTTCTTGCATGTTGGATGCAGGTGAATGTATAATAGATATTCTATTGTTAATCGTTTGTAATTGGAATATTGTGATTTGAGAATGACGTTCTAGAGATGCCCCTATAAATATTAAGGGATGATTAGATATCAGGGCATAGATATGGTTTTTTTTTTGTGGGGGTGGGGGGTTGAGGATGTGGAGAGAGAGAGTAGGGTGCTAGAAATGTAAATTTGAGAGTGTGTAGGGCGTTTGAAATTCGAATTTGTGTGTGTGTGTGTGAGAGAGAGAGAGAGAAGGTTGTTTGATATTTGAACTTTAAAAGCCAATCAAAAAATTGGCCCCACGTTAACCCAAATACCAGAAACTGCCCTCAGTTTTAAACACCTTCACTTTGCCCCCTTGTATTAATCACAGTTGACTTTTTCCGCAACTAATAAACTTTAATTTCCAAAAGACCCCTCAGTTAAAATATTAATCATTACAGTTAATAAAACAATAGTTTAAAAATGATGGAAGTTCATGGGTGTATTGGGTATTTATTGGAAATATAACGCCGTTAGGGTCGGAAGGGGCAGAGTGCAGATTTTTCATACTACGGAGAGTTTCCTGGTATTTGAATAATAGCGTGGAGGGTTTCCTGCAATTTAGCCCTAAAAATTTTTAATAGGATCATGGTGTGGATAGCTTTTTCTCATTTTTTTGATTTTTTTTTGATTTAAAAAGAAAGACAATCAATTGATGGCATGATCACACTTGGAGTTTGTATTATGAGTCGAGATTTTTTGTGTTTCTCTCTCTACAGCCAATAAATTGGTTGTAAGTTTTTTTCTTGACCCTTGGTTCTTCTGGTAAGGTATAATGATGTTCCGAATTACAAATAATGAGCTGCGCATTGGGGAAGAAATAAAATCTATTTTCCCCTCAAAACAAAACAATAAAAAACCCACCCCCAGTCTGCACAATTGCAATAGTATTTTATTTTACGCAGCATCTCAACATAGAGGTGAAATGTTCCTGTCTGTGCATCAAACGTTTTGATAGTCTTATAGTTTGCATCGAACTTTTGTCTCTTGTTGTTTGATCAAGCACGCTGCATGTGTCAGACGACTCAGTACACACATCGAACATTTATTTCCTTTATTATGTGAACTACAGTGCTTGTGCATTTTTTTTGGTATAGGGAACTTTATTTTTCTCTGCTTGCGTATTAGTAATAATGTAGTTTCTTTTCCTTGTTTTAAGTATCGGAACGGTGTCTTGGCACAGTTGGAAAGATGCACCTGAAGAGTGTTGCTGTTTTATTGTTTGCCTGTTGCGTTAATAAGGTTGTCCGTGATAGGTTTTTAGAAAAAATATGATATTTGAAATTCTTGAAAATAATGCTAGAGGTAATATTTACTGCTTGGCGATCAGTTTTTATATACCAATTGGAGTTCTGGAGATTTGCAATGTTCGAGCAGAGTTCTCTTGATACTTTCGGTGATATGCTCTTCTTACCGAACAAAATTCCTTATTTGTATCCCCATTTGTGCAACATTATTTTTGTCTTGCAGAAATAACTTAAGTTTCTGTTTATTAAATGTTACTAATATTTATGTGATATATTTTTACCCCTTGTGACTATTGGAGATAGAAGAACGGAGAACAAACAGAAGCTGACTGCAGCTGGGAGGAGATGAAGTCTTGTATAATTCAGCACTAGTTTAGACTTTAACAGTTGTTACTTTTGTTTCTTTTAAAACTTCTTGAACTCATTAAAAATTGAAAGATTTGTGAGATACATTAGAGTAACAAATTCAAACAGCGTTCATATCACACATTCTAACACAAGGCACGCTCAAAATAATAATATAGATTGAAGTGCAAAAAATCTCAAGAGACCTCCACATTTAATCAGCTACCAACTTAGCAAGAAAGAAGTGCAACTTTCAAAGAGAATGAGAGAGAAGGCCGCACTATTATATTCTACTAAAACCTATCATATATGAAAAATTAATTTCAGCATCTCATTAGAGAATTCGCCCAAGCTCGCAACTATGGAGGGTGGATGATGCTTGGACCCTCAAAAATTTAGAGAAAATGAGCGCAAGTAAATAATTACATGCGGAAAAATAGAGTCCAATAAAATCACATACACTTGGCAGTACACCTAACAATCTTTTGTCGTCATTTTAGCATATGGTTTACAAGTACCGTTGTCCCAAACTGTGAAGAAACCGGCAGGGGGGGGGGGGGAAGGAAAAAACAAGAAAAGAAGTTTTCATCTTTATCTGCATAAACACAAAAGGGAAAAACATATATCGAAAGCAGCATAAAATTTGAACAAATGTTCAAGTACCAACATCTCATATTCACCCTGTAAGAAAAAAGAAACAAGAAAAAAATTAGAACTAAAGTAATAGGAATATAAAAAAAAAGAATAAATCATACCCATCGCTCCATGTGAGAAAAACACGAGACAATAAATGAAAAAAATATAAAAATTACACATACATGTATTGCCCCCCCCCCCCCGCCCCATCTGGTTGTTGTTCTTAAGGGATTGGGGCATGCTGTTACTAATTTCATGTTATTTCCATGCTATTATTAGATCATGGCTCACATCACAAATATAAAAAGGAAAATAAAAAAAGGGACCTACAGCAACCTCCCACCCTCCGGTTTTACCCTCTTACTCAAACATTGGATATAGTATGCAATAGCATGGACCCTAATCCGATCTTAGGGGATCGAAGCAATTTTATACATCCTCAAGTTTCTTTATTTTTCCTTTTTCAAGTTTACTTCTTCTTTTCATGGTTTTGCCAATCTATAGAGGAGAAATTGAGGGATGCATTGGAAGATTGAGAAACAATTTTTTTTTGGTGGGGGGGTGGGGGGGAGTTCAGAAAAAATAGTGAACTTTTCCAAGCCAAATCCTTTTCTCAACGTTTATAATTTTCTTCGCTTATTTGACAATTTGGATCCATGTACCAATATTGCATCGGTTACAACATAACCAGTGAACAATTGACCAGTTATACGGTAGCCACCATAAATTACATGTAAACAAAATAGAGCTATATCCCAAAATTCTCTCTACTTATAATCTCCAAAAGATTTGATATGAAATTATAACCCCTATCCAGCACAACCTATTTTAAGCTTTTCCTAGAAATACTTGTTTCTCTTTGAAAGTTGAAACAACGAAACAATATATAGAAAAATATTTTAGATATCCTCAAATTTTCTTATGGTCTCTTATCTATGGATTTAATAAAACCCAATGGCTTGAGAAATCATATCATATTTGTAACCATGAGCCTATTGTAAAGACGTATATGCAACTAACTATCTACATACTTATACAAAGCTAACTTTTTTTTAGAGAATATTGCTTCACGTTTGGAATCTTTAGACAAAATGACAAAAGCGCTACATTTCTATCTTTCTTATTTACCCTTGGCAAAGTTGGCTTTTGTTTTTTGTGTGAGGGGCATTATAGGAAATTCATTTGCATCTCATTAATGAAGACAAATGGATATGATTAACTGGTAATTGGAAGGTAATTCTTGCTATTTTAAGTAATTACCAATTATTGTTTATCTTGCATTTTTTCTATTACTAGCGCATACAACATCCCCCCTCCCCCATCCCCCCCAAAAAAAAGAAAAAAGAAGAAAGCATACAGCATTGCAATTACAATTAGGGGTGAAATCGGGTCAGAGCTGGCGGGTTTCCAAGACTTTTAAACCTGGCCTGAAATATTAACATTAAATCCAAAACCCGCCTGAAACGGATGTGTTTACATAAATATAGATTTGGATGGGTATTGTATGGGTTTAATATTGATTAAAAAAGAAGTCTAATATGTTTTAATATCGATTAAAAAGGAAGTTATAAAACTTCAGAAATTTTCAAATGAACACAACACAATTAGCTTACAAATCCCCAAAAATTATATACACATACACTACAAATATATATTGCCACGTAATGGGTTTGAAACCAGTGAGGATGGGTTCGGGTTCGAACCTGATCAATTTCCGAGGCTAGACCAGTGGATTTAGAGTATAGCCTAAAACCGGCCCGTATTAGATCGCTCGTACAGTTTTTGGTGGGTATTTTAGATGAGAAAAACTCTATATTTTTCGGACGAGTCTGGATTGATTTTAAACCCTTTATGTTTTTATCCTTGATTACAACTGTTCTGGTAAAGAATTTTGCCAAACCTAACTTTTAGGAGAGTAAAATTTTGCTTTCTGTTTTTCTTTCCCTGATTCATTTCCCATTTTTCAATATAATACGGAAATTTCACAGCCGTTTAAGTTTTTTAGCTGATCAACGATAAAGTAAATTATAATAAAATTAACTGCTCTCAAATAATTTGGCCTTTCAAGTTCTATATGTCGCAATATTTATTTCAATTGAGAAAACCAATAAAACATGATATAATTTACGCTCTCAACATATGATATAATTTTTATATAACAGTATTGAATGTAATATAATGTGAATAAAATATTTAAATTTTATAAAAGTATTCATTTAAATATATGGATAACATATGCCAATTAATTAACACCTTTCATTGTTGTTATATGCAATCGATATATTCATATTTGTCTATTTCATTTATTGTGTTGTAGACAGATAATAATAACATTTATTATATATGACATGCCAATCTGCTCATAACATGTCACAAAAATAATGAGCCATTATGTATATAAATAACATCCAAATTCTAAATGTTTAAAATGGAATTAAACGGGGTAAAATTAAGTAGTAGTTTTTTTTTATTTCGCACCCCCTAAAAGTTTGCTATTTTTAAAAAACACACCATAAGCTTATTACTTCTAAAAAAACACACCCAAAATTTAAAACTAAACTAAAACACCCCCGGTTAACTTTCACCCCTCTCCCAGTTAATTCCCCGTTAAAAACAGGAGTTATTTAACAAAAAAGTTTGAATACCCTTCAATTCATCACAAATCTCCTTAATCTTAATTCTTCAACATCAAAGACCTTCATAGCTTAGTAGCATCCATTAATGGCTTCAACAAGCCATCCCCTTTTCTCCTCTACCTTTTTCAACTCCAAAATCCATCTAAACCCATCACTTGATTTCATCTACCAAAACCCAAATTAGCCCCAATCCAATCTCATCTTTCTCAAAACTCAAAACCCATTTCCAATCTCATCCCTTCAATCACAACAAAAATTCTCTTCAATTCTTCAACTATCTTCCTCTTATACTACTTTTGCTAGACATCTCCTCAACACTTAACATCCTCCAAACCCAATCATACTAAGAACAATAAGAAAACTCATCTCCTCAATACTTAACACCCTCCAAACCCAATCAAACTAAGAACAATAAGAAAACCCAACACTACAAATCCCTGGTCAACTCCTTACCACCACGACATCCTCGCCATGAATGAAGTTGACAGAGAGATTATTAATGGGAATAGGGGTTTCAGTTGGGATTAGAAAAGAGAGAAGGATTGCTTGAGAGAGAGTGGATGGGTTCTCCTATTCGTGTGGGCTAATTTAAGAAGTTTGGATTGTGAATTCAAAAGGAGGAAGAAGAAAGTGAATGACAGGTAGTTTGGTCTTAATGACTAAGACCTAACTCAGGTAATATTAACTACACCTATTAACTAATATCAGCCTAACATATTGTGTTTTTTAGCCAACGGCAGAGATTTGGGTGTGTTTTTTTAGAAATATTAAGTTTATGATGTGTTTTTTAGAAATAGCAAAGTTTTGGATGCAAAATAAAAAAAACTCAAGTAATAGTCAAAGAAAGACATCAAGTTTCCACCATTTTGCAACATGATATTTAAATTTTGGAGAAAAAAAGAATTGACATTAGAAGTTCTACACAAGTTATATACAGGTTTAACTTACAAATCAAGGTTTTAAAAAAATATTAATTACTATGATATTCTTGAAATTTTGATGTGCTCGGTAAAACATGCATATTCATTGGACTTTAGATATCTTTTTAAATTCTTCAAATTTTGTTCTCCAAATTCTTTTATGAAACCACATTATCATTGTTCTAGGTTCAATGGTGCGACATTTTATGAAAATTCTATATTAACCGACGCTCTGTATACATGCCATATACGTATAGTATGTATTTTATGCGTGCGGTTGCATAAAACCAATCCATTCTCACATAAATTACGTCAAATAATTTGTATACTGTTGGGCTATGAATCTCACCCATCTTTTATGTGTTTGTTGATTACAATATAGGAAATAGAATTGAGAAGAGTAGTTGTCATCGGTGTTGAAAAATTTGGAATATTTGGCCGGGTATTCGGATTCGGTGGCAAACCAAACAGAAAATACAAAATTCGGTCAAATATACAGTCAAACCGAATATTCGCCACACAAACCGAATATTCGGTCAATAACGCGAATATTTGGCCGAATTGGCCCATTAGGCCCAAAACCAAGAAAATCCACAACTAAAATACAAGTGTGGGATTCACAACTTAATTAAAAAAACAAGTGGGACCTATACTCATTATTTCATAAAGACTCCTCATTTCTACATCCTTATTAGTTCGGACGTCTTATCATTAGACCACGAGTACATTAGTTTTCTATATATTTATATTTTTTTGAATTTTTTATTTGTAATATTTATATGAAAATATTGATGGCTGCATAATCCGAATAAACCGGATATTCTTTATTCGTCGGCCAACCGAACAAACTCCAAATCCGTTCTTTACAACATTGGTTGTCATGAGAATTATGTGCATATCATTCTTAGTTGTAGCATTTAGATTGCGCGTATTTTTAATATAAGATATGTGAATTGCATCTAAATTGGAAATCCTAACAAAAATCGGGAGTTTATTAGTAGTGCTTGTATAGATCCATCGTAGATAAATATCATTACGGGAACAAAACTTCTATGTATTTAAATGAATAACAATATGTGCGATTTTAGTTTGCTATTGATATCCATCATTCGAGATTTGTTGAGTAGTAATGTATTATTAAGGACTTTTATCTTTTAAGTTGGGCCTTGCAAGTTTCTAATGGTGGAAATTTAGGGTCGGTCACGTATGAGATTTGTAGGTACATTTATATAATTTAGGGCATGATAGGATGCAATAAGGCTCCACATAAATAAAAAAAAAGAGATAAAAGATCAACATCTTATCATAAAGCAATCATTAGGGAGGGAAGTATTCTTAGTCAAATACATTAAAGTTTAGTCACATGACAGAAGAGTCAGAAAGCTCAACATGTATTGAAATAAATTGGTTTATTATTGTGCCCAGTTATCATTCATCTAGGACCCAGCTACCACAAACTCAAAAGTTTACTAAATTCAAGCGCATGTGAAGCTCTTATCTTTTATCATTCGCATAAGTCATTTTTCTCGTTTATTACTATAAAATTCTTTTCATAACTAATTTTATTTATCATTGAATAAAGGTAATTGAAATGGAAAAATACAGCCAAGTTTCAAGTATATGCTTTAGACACTGTTGGTTTTTGATTTTAAATTCAAGCGACGTACATTGAATGGGGTTAAAGGAACAAGCAGATTTCTTAATCATCATCGAGATTTATCTGTTGTTTTACTTGTGCTGCTCAACATCAAAGCATATTTCAACATTTAGTTCTCGTGAGCATAAGTCCTCTTTTTATGGCCAACCTTATAAAACAGTTGACGGAAAACAACACAATCATGTCACACTTCGAATAAAACAACATAATTATGTCACACTTCGAATTGAGTGGTCTCAGGAGCAATTCAAAATTATTTCCTTATAATAAAATGGTTATTCATATTTTTGTGTGTGCGTGTATATAATTTCTACTTTTTTGTTTTAGCCAAATTTACTATCGTATTGGAAATAAATCTTAACAATGAAAGAAGATCATCGTTCCAAATGTTCATCTCACAGCCAAGAAAGAAATGGTCAAACCAAATGGCATTCCAAGTAACTATTAATCAATAAAATTTGATTTTGCCATATATAATTTTATGGTTAATTCCCAAAAATTGATACTTTATTTGATTTTAGGTTATCTATTTATGGGAGAAATTACGCTTTTTGATGAATAAGAATGATGGGATAATCATATGTAGCAAATTTAATTGCCGGCCGAACTTGTCTCTTTTTGTCGCAACTATTGCGCCAGCTAGAAGTGACAATTATAGCGAATGGATTGAAATCTTGCCCATTCTTACACCAAGATGAACAATTTCAATCCCAAAAACGACCGTCTAAGTTCCGATACCAAGATCGAAACTGAGATTTTTCAACCTTTGTATTGGGTTAACTAATTGATTATTGCGGTTTTAATGTGAAGTTTATGAAGTTTAATAATGGTTTGTGAGCCTATTAATGGGTTATTGGTTAATTTGACATTATTAATTACTATTAAAATGCCAAAAGGTTTACGATTATCTTTACAACATGTTTGGCATACCAATAATTATCAAAATGTGTCATTGATTATAGTTATTTTTATTATAGAAAATGTACTAATTTTTAAAACCCCGTTTACTCGAAAAATTAAAAAATAGGATATTTTCCATATAAGACGACCAATATAGCAAAGATGGCTTATTCAGATCTCAAAAACAATCATCCAATACGAGGTTTGGATACAAAGAATTTCAACCTTGATATTGTATATAACTATTATCATTCCAAGCTATTAGTTATACCGTATTTTGTTTCACCCCAACTTTCAGAATAATTTCTCTGCTATTATACGTGATTCATATATAGTATTACGACGCGCATTCAAGTTTTCACTCATGCATTGTGTCATCCCGTGTTTAAACATGGATAGATGCTAACGAAACAACAAAATCGGTTGGCTTAGACAATAACTCTGAAGGCTTTGATACCAGCTGACATAGAAAAATAGGAACATAAAAAAAGAAAGGAAACATTACCCTTAGTAATAAGTTCAACTTAAAGAGTCTTATATCAAATTAAATTGAAACACCTAGTTCAATTCAAATTCAAATTTTAAAAAAATAAAGATAACAATAATAATTATCTCCTAATTAAATTCCAATCAAAATATGCCACATTTTACACTTATGAAGTGGGATGTGAATTGCTTAGTCTAAGCCCGATTCCAGTCGGATACATGCTCTACACACACACACATGTATACATACAAATTACATATACATACACATGCATGCATATTACATGTACATATACACACGCATATGCGCATGTGCACACACATACATATAAGTATTTATCCTTAACTCAAATTCAAACTAAGACAAGGATATATCTATATTCTAGGAGATAATAAATTTGAACTCGAAAGTTGATTTGCGGGTTACAATGGATTATCCGTTTTTCTGCCTGCATCAGAATGTAAACTTCAGACATCTATCATCTCTACAAGTTCTTGTAACAGGTGTTTGAGTTTGACAACATTGTCCATATACCGTTTACTTGCACTTGTAATTTCTAAAAGTCATATTTAGCAGCAATATCAAAAGTAAATTGTTTCTGTATACGACTGTGTTACAGTAATTAGCTAGGCATCCAAGCATCTTTAGAATTTACGGATTAGCATACTAAAAATCATCAAATTGAAAAATATGAATTCATACTTATGTTTTGTCTCTTATTTTCAAACATTCCCTGACTTTGGTGTACCTAGAATTTTAACCTGCGTTAGTAGATTGCTTAGAGGTGTCATTGAGCCTGTGTCAATCTCTAATCCTAGACATTTAATGATATTACTGTTGACCAATTCTCGACATAACTTCTCTAGTTCTCTGCGGTAAATGCATTTGTTAAATGTTTGTATGTTAGGTTGATAAAAAGATAATTAACAACAAACACAAAAAATTTAGAGGCGGCATGACGAAAACAGCTTTTGATATGTACTTATTCAATTCAAATTTAAGGCTTTCTATAACTGGAGCTTGTATTACAATAATAGGTGCAAAGGTATACCAGAGTAGGCATCTTTTCTTTTCTTTTTTGGGTTTTGTCTCTAATAGTTATACGCAGCATTATTATATGTTAAAACGGTTACAAAATTTCTATTTATATATCAGTGGATGCATTATTCTTCTGAACGATATGAATTATACTATCATTTTGTGAGTTCATGCAGTAATTTAGGGTATACTGGCTACAAAATGCAATCACTCGAGTACTATAAGGTTGGACAAGAAAGATCATAGAAACAATTGGTCAATAATAGAAAGAAACATGCTGAGTAATGCATAAAATAGCCAAAATACTTGCATACTGTTTAATACTTTAATCGGGACAATTGCAATATCCTCCTCGGTTGTGAAGTCTTTAAATGGATCACCAATGGCTTTTGCAGTTGTTTCTGAGATGTATAAAATTGAGCACTATCGCTTAATAAGAGGTTCTATATCAGCAAATGAAGATTTAACATTCAAGTTCAGGTAGTAAAGAAAGCATTAGGAAAAAGGATAGAATGTATACAAACACGATATGGTCAATCAATTTATCATCTATTTGTAAAATTCAAAATAAAAAAATATGCATCCATACAGAAAATATAACATAAAACCAGAACTAAGAAAATATGACAGGAAATTCCAGTTAATAACATAATGCAACTGTCAAAATAAGGAAAACAATTCCGAATGTCACCATTACAAACAATACACATCTAGAATATTATAAATATCAAATTCATCAATAAATCAACAATCAACCCAATTTCCTATGCATCTATTTTAGAGGGAGATATTGAGTCAAGTTTATGAGTGTGTGATCCATATACTATGTATGCTGAACAATTTTTTTAAGCATCAGATTCGTACATGAAGGAATAAGCTCGCAAAAGAAGTCATGATGCAACAAGAAAAGGTCTATTTGGTGGAAAGCAGCTAGAATTTTAGATATTGTTGTTCATTAACCTAGATAATGAAAGCCTCGACTGATTGGCTCAATAAAATTCTAAGTGGAGGCAGACTGAGAATTCTCAGCATACTTCTTTCGTGGGTGCAAGCTGGTTGCAAATAATTTCCGGGTATATAATTTCGAAATGAAAGATGGTCATTTGGATGAGATTTCCTAACCATTTGAATTACAATGACGATATTGAGGGTCGACAGTGAGGGCCAACACAACCAAAATTCAATGTCCTGAATTTGAAATATTTGGTTGATCTCTAGTTATGTACGTTGAAGGTTTATATTTTTAATTAAAAAACTGGAACTTTAAAGCCCCCAGTTAGTCTTACTCTTTATTAATGAAATCAAAGAATTACAATTACAATTACAATAGCAGCTTGTCTGCTACAATCCATATAGCTAAATCTCAAAAAGAACAAGAAAAATACTGAATGTTGAAGTTATAAGTTGAGAAGCTAACATTACACGATACTATAATAGTATAATAAGACTTTTACAATACTTCAAATCATAGTAGAAAAGGTAAAGAAGGGTTTTGAATATCAAATTCACCCAATGTCCCCTAATATTAAAAATAATAATAAGTATTTGTGTACATACACGCATATATATACACACGCGCGCATGTGTGTGCACATTTGAACAATAATAAAAATACATAAATGAGCATTTACGTCTTAAAAAAACCCTTAAAACGCATTACATGATTATAATTACTAATGCATATCAATGGCTAAGCTGCAGCAATAAATGAAGAGTTTACTTGAGGCCAAGATGAGGTAAATTGTTATTCGCCGCAGCCCGGCATTCTTAAATCCAGCAGCAAAACTCCAGTCAGTGTCCTAAAAGGAATATAGGCCATCTGTCAGCATCAAACTACTTGAATGGAAGCCAAAAAAACAGGTGCATATATTCTTTGCTTGCTAAAGCATGGCATATTGCATAAATTAATTATTTGATTTACTTATTTCCTCTATCGGTGATCAAGATTTAATCATGTTCCAAAACATCCATGCTAACATAGTGATTCCAAAGCAAAACTGTTCTCCTAGTTCACCATATTCTCCATCGATTGATTGGTGTGAAAGGACCATACAAAAATAATTACTTTTTTTTAATGTCAACAGCTAAGCATGAAGTCATTTGCATCCAAAAAAATCATTTTAAACAGCTCCACCTAGTGAAGGTGAAAATAAATGGTGTGCGATATTAAACACTGAAGCAAGTTCTAAATAAAACTATGGAATATCTACTGTACCTGCAGCTTAACATATCTCCGGTTAACGTCTAGTATAGCTTGGTAGATCACTGTCATGTGCCTAACGGATAGATTATTTTGTTGCAGCCAGATTGACGAAATATGTCCTATAGCTCATTAACATTTCCAACTTTTCTTGCTCAAAAAAAATAAAATGAACTTATTCCATACACTCAATGAATCAAAATAATATTTTTGCAATCTATTTGACTAGTACCTTCAATTATTGGAACTTCCCTAAGGTGCTCCATTTGTGGTGGATGATTGATCATGCCAGCAGAATTGTTGTTGCTGCTATTTGAAACATGCAAGTGTTCAACTACATAATTTGATTATGAATCTTTTGTTAGTCAATCAACTACTCAAATAATATTGTATTATTGCAACCCTAAATAATATAATAAATCTTTTCAATATATGTACCTCCAAACACCAGGACTTCCACAAAACCTTCTACAGGTTTTGCTTCACATTTTCTTAGAGTAGATCCTGTGCCATAGATGATAAAGCCATCCAAGGATTGTGCTTCTTGTACTAAATAAATAAAAGAAGCAAACAGGAATAATCCAATTATTTTAGGAAACAATAGTCGGATAAGTGACATGTACCAGGTAAATATGTGTGTGTTTCTATCGCACCTTGGGTACTATTGACATGTTGTTGACATAATGATTTCTTCTGATAAACCATTTGCCCGTATTTAGCCAGTTCTAATTCCTCCTTAGCATGCCCATCCATCATTTCAGCTTCCCGAACCCTTTGTCGCTGCCTGCATTTTCTTAGTTGTCTAGAAATCTGAGTCCATCTTCTACGGCGATCTTTATAAGCTTTCTTTTGTTCCTCCGCCATTCTAGCAATGTGATCTCTTTGGCTTAGTCGATTATGTAACCTATGCATAATTAATTGTTCTTTGGGCATTAGAGCTTTCTTTCCCCTGTAAAGTTGTCAGTCTTTCCTCAGCTTGAATTGCTAATGCAAGTTGATGCATTTGAGCAATGCAAATCCTCTGATAATATCGCCTTATATCAAAATGAGCAGCTACTTGGGTAACCTGTCCTTTCTTGTGTCGGCTACATCGCTTTGAGTTCAAGATTTCTTTTCTTATTCTGTGGACCTGGGCATACTTATCTAGAGGTTCTCCGTTTCTTTCTGGAAATTCTCCAACCTTTAGAATTCCTTTATCAAGGTAGAGAGGCAGCATTCCTCGCTTTGATCTTAATATGTTCTTTCTTTTCAAGCGTGCAAGCTTGTGAGGCGAAGGTTCAACTTCGACCATGGGAATTGGAATTGAAATTGGAAATGCAATTGGAATTCCTTGATCAATGCAAAGAGACGGCATATTTCGCTTTGACCTTAAGATATACATTCTTCTCAACCGTGCAAGCATGTGAGGCAATACCTCTCCATTAAACTGAATCACAGTCACATAATTCATGAATTATTCGGCGAATTCGCGAATTATGTGACTGCCGATTAAATCTGCGAATTATTCGCCATCACCGAACGCGCCGAATTATTCGCGAATAATTCCCGAATTATTCGCGAATTATTCCCAAAAAACGAATAATTCAAAAAACAGCAAATAATTCACGAAATCAAAATCTAATGTCTCATATATTAATTTTATATTAATTTTTTGCTCGAAATCCTTCCCGAACATTTCCCGAATATTTCCCGAACACTTACCGAATCTTTCCCGAATACCTGCCGATTTTTTCCGAATAGTTCTCCGAATCCGAATTTTCGACCTCGCCGAATTATTGCCGAATCACGAATTTGTGACTATGAACTAAATGCTGCTCACACCGATATGCGGTTGAGAATTCTTCTCCAATGTAGAAAGGTCATGTCTCATTCTCTTCGATCCTACAATTATCTTTCTCTCTCTACATGCACGCTTATGTGCAGACTCGTTTATATAGATCATTTTGTTGTTTTTTGTCTTGTGTAACACGCCAATCTGCACAAAGTTCAACAATATACGATTTTTACCAATCCATAAATTTAAGAACTTTATATTAACCTAAAGTCATAAATTAACGAATTGATAGAAAGTGAAAATTTGAAAATTCATATTCACCTCATCAGCAGCCTTAGTTTTGAAGGCTGAGCATGCGGTAGGAGTCTGAACGCTCACCTTCATTGATGGTAAATTTATCCTGCCAGCAAAAAATGAAAAAAAAAAAATCAAAATCAAAATCCAATCTTTGCCATCTCAGAAATAAAATGGGCGTCCTAAATATCAAAATTTTATTTTCCGATGCCAAAGAATCGCAATAGACCTAAAATTGGGGGGGAAAGGCGAGCCATTTAACATGAATATCAAGAACATCTATGGAAACTTACATTTCGACAACTTCAGAAAATTGAAGAAACAAGATCAAATTAAAGAAAACGAAATGGTGAGAAAATGTAACGAACCTGTGAAAAATCAAGATAAAAAATGAAACGCATTGTTAGGGTTTTTTTTCCTTATGTTTTTTTCTTTTTGCTCTCTCAACGAAATTAGGGATGAGAAAGAACGATTTTGAGTTTAACGGGTCGGGTATATATTAGCAGAAAATTCGAAGGCAGCTGGGTAAATATTTTGAATATTTTTATTTCTTTTTTCTATAAAATTAGTATTGAATTTTTATTGTAATGATTTTTTTTACATTTTTTAAAAAATAGTAGTAATTTTTATTGTTTCGTTTGTTCTGGATGCAAAAAAAATGTATAGGAGGCCGGGAGTACATATTTCTTTGCCATTAACTCAAAAGAAGGGTTTTTTTTAAGTGAAATCGTCAATTTGATTATTAAGATGAAACATGGTAACAAAAAACCGTTTATAAAAAACATAACTAATAAATAATATCGAATTTTTAGTGAGGTGTATTGTACGCCGTGCATGTGTGATTCCTAAAAAATATGACTTTTTTCTTTTTTCAACGTTTTTTTGAATTAAAATTGTAAACGCCGTATCTCTCCTTATACTCTGCTTATCACATTAACATTAGAGATCATAGATTAATGGAAAAAGGATAAATTTTCTTCCTAGAGCGTTGATCTCATCATCTGATTGTTTTGTAAGAAGAAATGTTTTAAGAAACATAACTAGCATTCCAAAGTTTATCGAATCCTTCTCTACCAACTCTTTAAAAATATTTATTAATCTTGCTAAAATTCTTAAAGATCTCGATTACCTTAACTTAAACTCTTTAATAGCCTTCTCAAAATTTTTGTCCATGATGTTAACATGCAGACACGTGCATCACGTGTATAGAAAGCTGATTATTATAAGAAAACCCTGCGAATTAACCTTCGGCCGCAAGGTTAAATTTTCCCAAACCGTGGTTTGGTGTGGTTTCTATACTAAACTCCAAATATTGTAATTGACATCCATTTGCAACCAAAATGAAGTCCCCAAGCCGTTGTCTCAAAAGTTCCGAGGGCTCGAAACCCTTTTTATTACATTCGAAACCTTTAAGAAGACTGATGTCTCACAACGTTTCAAGCCGTTTTTTTGTAAATCCGCAAAACCTTGTTTTGAAGAAACAAGCATTGCTTTTAATATTATGTTTTCCGGCGATCCTAAACTTTGCGGACCACATTTTTACAAAATGCGGCTGCTTTTAAGGCTATGTTTTCAAACGAACCTAAAAACGAAGTAATTCAAATACAACTCGGATTTATAAACGATACTCTTAAACGACCTTTAACCTCTGTAGAACCCCAAACTTTTACGGAATCACAGTTTGAATGTGTGCAATTTATCATCTCTACCGTTACCTCCATCTCTACTGTCATCTCTACAATTACAGTGCAAAAGATAGGGGTTCTGAAATTGAGAATACAATTTAACGACAATGCTCTTAAAGACATAAAATTTTATTCTTTTTTCTCTAAAATAGAAATAGAAAAAATCAGATTTTTTCGCTTGCTACCCATTACTTCCGTTACCCAAACAATTACAATATTAAAAAAAGAATTGCTTGTATATAAGTGGCTGTACATACCATACCATCATATGCCGTTTGCGCTCTCTCTCTCTCTCTCTCTCTCTCTCATGCACACATTTCCCCCTCCCCCCTCCAATTTCTATCAAAACATAGACGCACAGAAATGCTCTAATGGCGGCATTGCATGATTCACTAAAATGAAAACAAGATGATTTACTAAAATGAAAAGAAGATGACTCTTCTGTATATTCTGCATGAAAGTTGACCATGTTATCCTAAGAAGATATCAGAAGCCTTTTCGCAGCTCTGTGTTTGCCTATTGTATGTCCAAGCACTTTTAAAACTTCATTTCTAATTTATTTTTATTGATTTAATGTCGTTATTTTTGTCATTTCTCATTGAGCTATGTGCTAATTAGCTGCCTCACATACCAAACATATGCTGTATCGTGCATCAAGCCAAATGCATAAAGATGGATACTCTGTGTATCGACAAATCAACATGGAAAAGATAATCTCAAGCAAGCTGTGGTTGTTGGATAAGAAATGAGACGCGTGGATTATATTGCAAACTGAAATAGAATAGAAGCAGAAGAAGATGGTGAAGATGATGGAACGCAAACTTAAATATTGAGATTAGGCTGTTGCATATTATTCTTTCACACACGCGCATCCCACAAAGCACTGGTTTTCCTTTTAGATTCAAACAAAACCGGAGTTCCGGGGACGTTATTGGCTGACTAGCCCTAAACCGGGTCTGGTCCATTTGCCAAGCCAGCCGTAAAAAGAACAGTCGGTTGCGAGAAGAGATCGAACAAGAAAGAAGAGGAGAGAGAGAGAGAGGGCAGCCATGGTGACCTCGTCATCGCACGTGGTGAACACGTACCCTCTCTCGAACTACACGTTCGGGACCAAGGAGCCCAAGATGGAGAAGGACACCTCCGTCGCCGATCGCCTCGCTCGAATGAAGGTCAAGTGAGTCCTTCTCTCTCTCATCCAAAACCCTAGACCTTGTTCAAATCTCCAATTATACCTAGATCTTACTGAATCCAATTCTTCTCGTTTTGCCTTAAAAACAATGGAAGATTTTGATACCGTGGGAAACCCTAATCAGAAACCGACGGTGATGGCGATGGGTTTTCTTTCTTTCTGTAAGCTGATCGTTCTTTTTGTATAGTTATGATCTAAAAAGGCCAGCCTGCAGAAACCGCGGACAAAACCCTAAAGCCCTAAAAAGCCACTAGAAAAGGAGAACAGAGCCCTCTTACTATTTTGACCGAAAAGCAATAAAACGGATCAAGCGACAGGGTCAGGATGCAATCATGTTGAGGAGTCACATTAGTTTGGACTTTGATTCTTGTTTTTCAAGAAGCCTTGAGCTCAGATTTGTTTACATTAGTAAAATTCGGAATAGACCGAGTCAGGCAAACTGGTTAGCTTTTTGCTAGCGTTTTGGATAACATCCAACATTCACATAGTGTTAAAAGAGCGTTCAAATTGGTAGGCTGGAGTGGGCGATGCAGCTTGTAGTGTGAACCTATATCAACAGCTCATGACTTAATCAATATATGATACCGTAATAAACATTCTCATAGTAAAGTTCGATTAGTTTATATGATTAACAGGTTTTAGGTTTTAGGGGTTGTCATCTGAATTCATAAAGCAGAAAGCAAAAACATAATTTGCGGTTCCCTTAAAGTTAAATAATGAAGCTAGCTTTTGGCCTGTAGAACAGCCAATACAGCATGCTATGTCTTCTGTAGCAGCTTCTGTACGACATGGTTGGGTTGCCAATATTTCCTACAGATTGCCTTTTGGAACACCAGTTTAGCCGTAGAGTTCAATTAAGGAATCAAAGGGCTATAGTGTTCTGTATTTACTGGCTTAGTGCAAAAATTAATGAAATAAGCAAGGTTGTTGTCGATTTCTTGTTTTTTTCCTAAAAGCTTCTCGTACTTGGTTGCTGAATCAACCATTGGATGTGAAGTCCAATTACTTCAAATCTGAACCTAGAATTCAGTTTCAAATGCAATAATTTTCGGATAAAATACTAAAGTTCTTTCCAACTCGACTCCTTATTTCTTGTCAGTATCTGTAATTTCAGTTTGAAGTGTGTTCTTATAAGCTGAAGATCTTATAAACTAGATTAGAGCATAATCCTATGTGTAAGTGATGCATTTACATCTATTCCCTGCATATTTTGATTGTCTTGTACACCTCGTGATCACATTGGGTATATAGATGCTTTCATCATATGTGGTAACCTATCTCTTAACCTTATTATTTTTATGTGATCCTTGCAACCTTTGCATGTTTTGGTTCGCTCTTGGTATCCACTAGCAGCCTTTATAGTTGGTTCTCATGCCTTGGAAGATGTCTTTTTATATCCAACTCAACCGTATCGGTTCCATGCCTATAACCTTTTATTCCAAGTTTCTGTTTAAATATGAGAATCGTTTATACGTGGGACATGCATCATAAAACCTGCGTAGTCCTCTCCTGTGTAATAGAGTGGTGCTCTAGGTTGCACGGACACTTCTAATGGGTTGCTGTATCCGTGTCCGACACGTATTGGACACCAACACTTGCAAGACACTTACACGACGCGTATCGGACGCGTTGTATATATGTCATACGTATAGTATGCGTTATATGCATGTCATATGCGTATAAACATATTTTTAGTAAGTTATTAACGTATAGCATATTAGACTTGTTAATTTTACCTTATTTAATGTTGTCATAATACTTTGATATTTTATTTATCTTTATAAGATTATATGTACAGCCGTGTCCCCGTATCCTAAATTTTAGGATTTTGATGTGTTACTGAATCGCATCGTGCCGTATCCGTGTCCCCGAATCCGTGTCCATGCAACCTTGGTGGTGCTTATCCAATTCGATGGAAGAGCTTGGCTGAAGTTTGTTAATATTTAAAGTGTTTTTCTTTAGTTTGAGGAATGGCTAGCCTAGAAGAAATATTCTGGTCTTCACGAAATTTTCGAAAACTGATGGTGCTTGCTTTACAGTGATTTGGAAGAATTTTGAATGATCCACTTTCAGAGTCTATATTGTTTATGCTCAGTGCTATGGTTTCAAAGTTTCAGCGAGTTATATAGTTTGCAGACGAGTAGGATGGAGAGAAAATGTAGCGTGGAATTCCCAGAAAATTTAACTCAAGAAAATCTGCCAAGATATTCGTGATTTTGGAGATTTTAAGATTATCATATCACAGCCAATTCCATATAACTTCTTTTATCAATACTATGCTGTTAACCGCAGAGCCGTTGCATCAAAGCATCCATACAAAAATCTTGTTGGATTTTTTGTGCAATATGCACAAATTAGCAATATTTTATCTTTCAGTTCTATTAATAGAACAAGGAAATATATATCTAGGTAGTTTATTTTTGTAAATTACTAATGATTTCTGTTTTAGTTTCATAGGTTATGCACTTGATGACCTCTATAAATATTTTATCACTATTACCAATCGTTGATATTGACTGGTTGCTTTTTTTTTCACTGTCAGCTATATGAAGGAAGGTATGCGGACAAGTGTTGAGGCAATTTTATTGGTAAGTTTTGCGTTTGAAGGTCATAAATTTCTTCATATCAATCTTCTTAAAAAAATTGTTAGAGCCCTTATTTATATATCATATACTGAAGTGGTAAGCTAGAACATAGTTAGGAATATTCAAGCTCTGACTTTGGCAGTATTCGCACAGGAAGATTTGCGCAAGGAAAAAAGTTAGCTCGGCTCCTCACATATAAATTTGGTTCCACAAATAGGTTCCTTAAAATTCAAGTTAGGCCCATGCTTTCTTGAATAATTGAATCCAACCCTACCGGCTCAATTTCAACATAAAAATTGATTTTCTTGGTTAGAAAATTATGTTTGTACCCTCAATTTGTCGAAAATTTTATTTTGGACCCCTCCCCAAACATAGAATGTGATAAACGCTCAGTACTAAATTAATTGCTTTAAAGCTCTAGCTAATCAAGATCTTTTACTCTCTTTTAGCAATCTTAGGAATTTTTTTTCTTTTTGTTCTGGAGGATACTTTAGACAATTTTTTAATGCAAACATCCAATATAAAGATATATTTAAACCGTATAAAAATTGGGGTGGACATGTATTAGGCAATGCAGGTTAATATGAACGGTGTCGATCATCCAAACTAATTGTTAATTTGATTTTGATTTATTGAGTTGTTATCTGTCATGCTTTTCCTGATAACATTCTTGGACCATGATCACGTTAATTCAGGGCTTTTGTATGGCTAAAGGTTTACGGATAAATCATCTACCGCGCAACAACCTTTGCAAATGAAATTTTGCAATGCCATCATGCGTTTTTCCCCCTTTTTTCAAATTGAATTATAAAACTTGAAATTTCAAACAACCAACACAAGTTTGAGCGTCTTTCCTGTGCATGGCGTGGATCCTGCTAAGTTAAATGTAAGGTTGAACACAATTGGGTGAGTGAAGGAGAAGAATTAAAAAGATGGAACGAAATAAAAGCATATGAGGAGCTATAATATTGAGAAATTGTTTACAATATTTGATAACATAATTTTTTATGGTGGTTGGCTAGGTCCTAAAGCAAAGATGGTTTCCTCTTTTTTCCTAAATTTCATTGTACTAATCAAATCTAGATTTCCCCTCCCTTTTGGGTTCTTTCTTGAATGAAGAAAATGGATTTATCGTGTAGTGTATAGAGATTTACGTGTTTTATATCTATATTTGTTTGTGCGACAACTATTGTTGCGAATAAAATTTTAATCAAACACAGTTGTAATTTACAATAGCATTTTGCTTAAACTAATATCTTTTTGGCTACTGTCCATGTTGGCACTTTCTAGTTATCTAAATAAAAATGCTACAGCTGTCTTTCATTGGCTTGTTTAATGAGCACTCTTGTTATTGGTCATATATATATATAATTTTGTGTGTGTGTGTGTGTGTGAGAGATCATCTAGTTTAACAAGGTTTTAACTCGTGTTGTCTGTGTTTCTTTTTAAATAGTATGTTGGGAGCATATTGATATTCCTTTTATTTGGCTCATAAGCTTTAATGTGGAAACTTTGATAAATTGGCTCTATAAATAGATGCCATTAAGGCTTTTGTTGTATTAAATATACACATATAACCATTTCCACGTATAACCATTTCTAATCCATAAATTTCAAATGTGTAGTATACTAGTATGTGAGATTACCTTGGTGGATTTTTCTTGTCTTGTCTTGGAGATTATATGGGTTTATTTAATATTATTTGACCAAACCGTTAATATAACATGGACGCCATAGAGTTGCAAGGTTTGTAAATGAACTCCCCTTCCAACTATCTTAAGGTTGCCAATCCATCATTGATGGCACCCCAAGTTGCTATATATTTTGGTTTTCCTCTATTGACAATTTTAAATCCTTTATAAACGTATTGAGAAGCTTTAACCCTCATTAGGCTCACTGGAAATGATGAGCTCTTTAAATTGTGGTGAGCTTGCTCTTGGATTCTCTTAAGCACTACCAGCCGTACATGATATATCCAAAATTTAAGATTTCAACCATAATAATGACTCTCCTCAACATAATGAGTTGTAATTGTTGAAGTTATTTGTTCTATAACTGAACCGAGCTTTGCTAACGTGAGAATTAGTATGTGCACATCTTGATTGCTAAATCCTATCGTGTATGGAGGGTTTGATCAGGGCCGACCAAAAAGCAGATGCAGTGGTACCTTTACAGCGTTTGACTGCACTCTTGCTTCACTAAGAATCAAAGGCTTGTAAAGATAATCTAGGAGTTAATATGTTTTTGAGTTTTTCCCTTGAAAAATTAGGAACACTTAAAAATTAGGAACGTTAATTGTTGACCTAGGATGAAAAACTAAACCAGCATCATATAATTTGATTTATCTGTTGATATAGTTTGGCAAACTCTTAGCAAAAAGATCGTTGTGTGAGATCTTTCTTTTTGGATATGACTACTTGAAGGAAGATGCCATGTTCCATTTTTGAGAGATTTGAAAAGGAGCCATCTCTTTTTAAAGGTTCCATACATCTGTTCTTTCTCAACGTAATTTATTAGACAAAGACTCCGTTTTTCCTCTTTGCGGATAATAAGTATTTATCCGAATATGGATTATGGAGTGGGAATAAAACCCATTTTTAAATTGAAACCAAGATATCGATGCAGGTTCTTCCTTTCTATATTATATAGATCCTTGTCTGAAAGAGAGGCAATAAGTTCAAGTTGAGAAGGAAGGTAGGAAGGGGGTGGGTGGGTAGGAGCGGCTCCAAATAAAGATTCCAGTATGGTCATTGATACATCAAATTATTTTACGTAGTATAAATGTTTGCTTCGTGACAGGTTCTTTATAACCTGAGGTGTTGTATGCTATAAGTATATAAATGCATGTGCTTGGTGGTCTCATTAGATGCAATAATGGTGGCCTACTTGCAAATTTGAAATGTCCTTGCTGCCTCAGGCGGTTTTATGTTCACCTATGGCTAGGGGCGTAACATATTGGCTGCTGGCTTGCAGGTACAAGAACACAATCATCCTCATATATTATTACTGCAGATTGGAAACACTTTCTGCAAACTTCCTGGGGGACGCTTGAAGCCTGGAGAGAACGGTGAGATGATGATATCTTATAGGCCAACTTTCAGTGTATTACTGTTCAGGTTTTCACTTGTCTAATACTATATCCTTTTTTGGCAGAAATTGAGGGGTTAAGGCGGAAGTTGAGCAGCAAACTTGCTGTTAGTTCACCTTCCTTTCAGCCAAATTGGCAGGTACATTTTATGAATGTTTGAATGCAGCAATAATAAATTTTTGATGTTACAAGGGAATGTGTACTAAATATACTGCAGAAAAACACATATATGCAGCAATATACCATCTATAGATCAACATGTAAAGCATCCGTGGAACATCCATCTTTGGTTGTTCAATCCATCCAAAAAAAAATCTTTGGTTCACATTCAAAGCATGCAAAATACCCGTTGCGTTATGTGATCAAAAACTCGAAAAGACATGTTTTCTGTCCTTAATTTTTCATCCTGCGCTTTTTATGTGTTTGTCCTGGTTTTGAATGAAACACTTCAATTTTCTACATTTACAACTCTATCAAGAAGCCCCCACCACCAAAGTTAGTAAGCAACATAAAATTTGGCTTGGATTCCCATTTGTCAGTGGCCTTTAATGGGTGCTTCCTCCATGACAACCGGTAGGCACTTTTGTGCCGCAAAATTTGAGAGCTAAGTAAGAAAGTGGGATTGTGTGTTGATTTTCCCTAGAGTTTATATGTGCCTTACTTTGTCAATAACTGCTATGCCCAAAAGCTGCGTTGACTTTATATGTGCCTTAGAGTTTGCCAGTACTCGGTAACCACTTCACCCAAAAGATTAAAGGTTTTGGGTTGTTGGTTAACAACGTAGATCACAAGAACTACTTCGAATTTATATTCAAGCTAAGATAAATCTTGTTAATTAGCTGAGCGTAATTGGCTATAGCAAATTTATCATCTTCCCCTTCTAGAATTTCTTTTCTAGTTTATAGATATTTGGAAGGTGCCGCTTATTCATTGGGATTATACAAAGCCTTGCCTTTCGCACATAGTTTCCTTTGTTTGTAATCTGGCACTAAGAGAGGGTTGGCGGAAGATTAGCAGACAATTGTAAACCTTTATCGGTTCCTATTTTTTACATGGAGTCTTACTTCATTAGCCGATCATGCGAAAAATGCTTAGATGATCACTACATAGTAAAACATTTTCAATGTAGTAAAACATGTTCAATGTTCTTACACACCCATTCTCTATTTGTCTGGACATTGCATAACACATAAATGGTTTACCACGACATATAATCGGGTTTTGTGACAGTACACATGCATAGACTTATGTATATGTGTGTGAGTGTGTATGTGCGCACGCATGTGTGCACGACGAATAACTTTAGAATGAGAAACAAAAGAATAAAGTATTTTGATTGGGACAAGGACAAACCTAGGTCTTATCAAGCAACTATGGAGTTTGCTCATCGTTCTTTAGGTGTGTAGTGAATTATGCACATCATGTACGTGCTGGTTATGTGGCCTTTCTCCGTCGATGTTTGTATATGACCAATTATGTGGTCATTTGACCTTTTACTACCATTCAAATTGGTTGTAGCCGAAAACATTTAAACACTAACTGACCTTTTAAATTGTTTTTAGCAACAACAGAGTGACCAGACATGTTGAAGGATTCACTAGTCATT
This sequence comes from Agapanthus africanus, assembly GCA_030015575.1. NCBI lineage: Eukaryota > Viridiplantae > Streptophyta > Magnoliopsida > Asparagales > Amaryllidaceae > Agapanthus > Agapanthus africanus. The sequence goes on along the minus strand of CM057339.1, from coordinate 77,583,260 downwards.
CAATAGATATTTTTTCTTAATGCCGAAGTTATACCTTCAGGAGGTTGCATGTGTTCAAATTGCATTGTAGAACAGCATATTCTCCAACTACCTTGAGGCCTTTTGTCCCTTCTTTTGCTTTCAGTTATCCGGCTAGGGACTTTGTGACCGATTTGTTCTGTATGGCTGACAATTTTTTGTGCCTCATGTTGCATAGTCGATCATGATAATGATGATCACTACATCCATGACAATAATTCCCAATTGGCCCAATAGTTTTGAATGTGAAGAGAACTTTATGTTGAATTTGTTGACAAATTGGAACGAGGAATAATGCAGTCAACAACAACAACAAGCCTCCCCCCCAAAATTTTGGGTCGGCTATATGAATCCTCATCTTCCATTATGTTTTGTTAAGGACCATTTCCTTTGGTTAACTTTAACAATGGACATATCGTTCTTAATTACCTCTATCCATGTTCATATAGGCCAACCCCTACCCCTAATTGACCATTAACTACAATTTTGTCGCTTCTTCTAACCGAGTATTGCTTGATCTCCATTGCACATGTCCAAACCATCTGAACCAGATTTCTCATCTTATACTCCATGGAAGCAACCTCTAACTTGTTATGAATGCACACGTTTTTTATTCTATCTTTTAGTCGATTACTACTCATCCATCTTAACATTCTCATTTCAACCATTCGTTTTGGTGGACATGTTATTTCTTAATTGCCGAATATTCTGATCCTTAAAGAAGTGCCGGTCTCATAAAATTTTCCTTTCAATATTACATATACCCTATGATCACTTCTGAAGCACTTTTCCATTTCAACCATCCCGCTTTGATCATCCTCTTAATCTCCCCATATGATTAATTGTAATCCCTAAGTAACGAAAATGATATTTCATGACCATCAATTTGCAACCTGCACCCATATAGATTATTCAACTATGTATTGAAGAAATTTAGTTTTGATACTGGTAAATGCTGTGTATTTTATTTATATTGAAATTTTTGCTATTCAAGTGTTCTATTTTTTGGATGTGAAGATATTTCTTGGTATATTTTCATCCTTGAATCTAAGTTAAGTATTTAGTAGGGATCCATTTGGATTGGCTACAAAGCGAATATGAGCATTACCATATCCCTATATGTTTTATAGTCATGGAATACGGATATAGATCGGAAATAAAAATCATATCCATGTTTGACAAAATCTGAGAGGGATACAAAATGGATATGAATAAGACGGATACGGATAGGAAGCGGATATGGGTATAAAAGAGATGCACGATAAAACAAATATGGATGTAGAGCGAAGATGTGTGTAATCAATACGTCCTAAATCTGAATACTTATTTAATATGAATACTCAAATATTTGATAAAGACAAATATGCATGCAAATGGAATATTTCTGTTTTTTTTAATGAAAACAATGGAATATTTCTATTTTGCATTTCAAAACAAATATGACAAAAATAACATGTCAATATTTTTTTTATATGCATAATGTATAAAATGAGAAAAAAAGAGGTTTGGTTTTATTAAGAATTATTAACCAAGAAATTAAATCTAAAACGGTATGCTTTCTTGTATTTGTTTGCAAATATCTGGATCCATATTCGAATTCATATATTCAAATATCCGCATCGGAATTCATATATTCAGTTACTTTTACCAAAACTATATCCGTATCGGGGAAAATATGTAAAAGAATAAATATATATCCGTATCTGCATTCGTGTCCGAACGGATATGAAAAACCATATCCATATCAAAATATATCCGGATCCATAACATGGGTGCCTTTGTAAATGTCTCCCTTGATGTTATCAATTTTAAGTTTTGGTTAAGGGGTAGGCTCCCTCCTTACACGAGAGAGACATCGCATAATGAAGTAAAAAATTCTCTGTTGACAAAGCTCATATTAACCAATACGTTGTTACTTACAGATTGGAGAGTGTGTTGCAGTTTGGTGGAGGCCAAACTTTGAGACAATTATGTATCCATACTGTCCTCCCCATATTACCAAGCCCAAGGTGAGTTGCATTTTAATTTTTCATATCCCAATCTTTACTTTTTGATGTTTTCTCTTGCAATATTTTACACACTCGCATACTTACAGCTGGGATTGAGGCCCTGCCTGTAACATGTGGGGACCACCATGTGTGGGTCTTTGAGTATGCATGTAAATTGGCAATTCATTTTCCTTTTCCTTGTATTATTATCTTTTTTTGTTTCTGCCTTAACCAAGGAGGATTTCTGTATCCAGGAATGCAAGAAGCTCTTCATTGTACACCTGTCAGAAAAGGAATATTTTGCTGTTCCGAAAAACCTGAAGCTGCTTGCTGTTCCATTATTTGAACTCTATGACAATGTTCAGGTACAAAATGGTTCATTTTTCAGTTGACATGTACTAAAATATAAATGTGAGTTTTTACAAGTTCAACCTTTCTTTAACTGCCTTAGATGTGAATTTGAAGGATCCAGAGGTTGATGTTGGGTCCACAGCTGGTCATAATATTTTGTCAAAAGTTTTATGATAGTCTTGGGTTCTACAGCTGATCCCCCCTTAAACAGGGAAAAGCTTTGGATAGAGATGGATGATCATATGCAAAATCAATATTAACTAGATAATTTATGAGGACTTTAGTCTATTTAGTATGTTTAAAGTTGATGGGTGTCTATGGAGAGGCCTCAGTTCCTCCAAATCCAAAAAGAGTAAAAAATTAAAGCTTTCCCAATTTTCTTGCGAAGCTTATGTTGTTTGTTGCGTTTTGCTCTTTCAACCTTCGCACGCTTCATTATAAGTGGTTGTAGTCATTTTATTTTACTTTCCCTCCATTCTGCTTTCAAGTGAACTTGGAGGGTCTTGAGGAAGTGACAACTTAGTGCCTATGTTGGTAAATTTGCTTTCAGCGCTTAGAATTTTCTTACATCAATTAAAAATACAAAATTCTGTTCACTAACAATTCATTTTGTCATCTTGTCATTCACTTTTTATTATGTAGATTAGATCCATGTTGAATTGTATTAAAAAAAATAAATTTGTCCTAATCTCTTGTATATACATACATATACACATTTCTAAGAATACCATTTACTTAAGCCCTGTTTGGGTATGGGGTTAGGAAAACTAGAGGTTATTTTTAACTGGAGGTAGATGATATGCAAACTATGGTTTGCAATCCCTAAACTCCATTTTAAAATAAACTATCATTATGGTTTTAGAGATGTGTTTGGAAAGAATGGAGTTTACCAAACTTAGGTCATATTGGAGTTTAGGTAACCGTGGTTATCTCAACTCCAAAATGAATGCCAAACAAGGGAAAGTTGGCATTTTGGAGTTAAGTTTGGCCGACTTTGTAAGACTCTAGAACTTAACTCCATTCCCAAATAGGTCCCTACACTTTTGCCTCAAAACTTTGCGCTTTGCTTTAGTTTGTCCACTTTGCTTTATGCTTTAAGCCATTTCAAACATTTCTTGGAAGCAATTACTGCAGTTTATACCATTTTGCATCCTTGTACCCTTGTGCATTATGTTTTCTCGTTGACATGCATATGCTTTAAACTTGCCAAAATGTGCGGATGCAGAGATACGGTCCCGTGATTTCTACTATACCGCAACAGCTGTCGAGGTTCCAGTTCAACATGGTTCATTCCTGAAGCTAGTAAAGAGCTAAATCTAGAGACAATTTCTCTCATAGGCTTATATTTAAGTCGGAGTTCAAGTGCTGACTCGCCTGCTTTTCCCTCGAGACTTCCTTGCCTAGTGCTTCCCCACCTTCTGAACAAGTTAATCATGTGCGTGTTTATTACATAGTTTGGATTTATTTTCTAAATTATATTTATGAATAGGAGTGACACTTAAATGGTCGATGTGATTGTACTATAATTTAGCTCAGTGCACAAAAATGTTTGCAGATGGTTGTTTGCATCTTCATGATCCAGTCTCCAGTTTTATTGTGCATTCGGCTTGTCTTCTGCTTGGCCTGGTTTCGACACAAGATGATATCAGAAATAAGGTTACATTTGCTAGTTTCCCTATTTGCGCAAGCCCTCTCCGATTACATGCTTTTTAGTCATCATATAGGTACATTGTTCAGAATTTCAAGATTTGTGAAAGTTCTCCCGGATTATGGCATATGAATATATCGCAGCACTGTTCAAATTCTCTAATCTTGATGACACTCATTCATGTGCTCATACTCATGCTGGTGGTCATTGTCGGATGCTCAAAAAACTTATTACCCAGTTTGGCATTATAGAAGGAAATTTATGGCCATGGTTTGCTTTGTTGAAACCACAACCCCAACTTGAAGCTAAGATATTTTTCTTTGATTTTGGGGAGGCTAGATTTGTGATATTTTCCTTTGATTTTTGGGAGGCTAGATTTGTGATATTTTCTGCTTTGAGACCTCAATTCACGTCATAAATGAGGAATAGAGACTGGAGTGTTGTGCTGCTTTCGGTACAAAATCTTTCAAAGCTCAAGCTGGGTCAGAACTTTTGAAAACGATAGGGTTTTTCTCATATACCAAAATTTCATATGTTCGTATGGCATCTCTAAAATCTTTTATTGGTTACTCAATCCCTCCCTTGTTATGCGTACCGAAAATAATTTGAAATATTTTGCACCAGCAGCATCATAGACGTTATGAGTTGTAAGGGGGTATCATATGAATAGCAAACATAATTTTCAAAGATGAATTGCGAGCGATTCATAGGGACTTAATGTGATGTATATGGGTAGCTGAGGGTTCGATTAGAATAACAATTTCGCCTCCTTTTTTCCCTCCTCAGCTTGTGCGTCTCTTCAATTTTTACTTGCCCTCCTTGTTAATTAGAGACTAAATCCTTTCTTTCACCAATTGGGCTCAACTCATCCTGCAAGCACTCCGAAGTACGAGGTCTCATCCTGCAAGAATCAGCACTCCGAAGTAGGAGGTCAGCTTATTCGATTTACGAAAGGATTCGCATGAAAAAGTAAAAAAGAAAAGAAAAGAAAAGAAAGGTAAAGATATTCAACCTTTCTTTCATAAAGATATTCTCTCATACGAAGTAGTTAAGAATTATGTAGTTATTATGAGGATCCAGATGAAAAATCCTATGCACTAATACTGCATGGGGACGGAACATTATACACCGTTTATCCAATAAATCTGAATCATTTCTTTTAATCGCTATTTTTAAGTAGCGGTTAAAATAAACGGTACAGATTTAACCGCTATTTCAAAGATATGTTAAAATATTTAACCGTTACTTAAAGTAGCGGTTCATATTATACAAAAGAAGAAACCGTCCCAACAATTTTAGCGGTTTAGAATTTTGAGATCGAAATAGGACGATTTTTGCTATAATTTGAACTGCGATTCTTGCTGGGTATTCTCTTGATTCTTGAATCGATTTCATAAGGTAAATTAATTACTTTAATTACTATAGGTTTTAATTACTATAGGTTTTGTTGTTTATTTAGGAGTTTTTATTAGGATTTTCAGATGTAAATTAGATGTTTTTCCATGTGATTTGAATTACGATTGTTGCTAACTATTCTATTGTTTCTTGGATCGGTTTTAAAACATAAATCAATTAGTTCTATTGTTTCCCGTCCGTTTCCACTATTATTCCTTCTTCTAATTCCGGGATAGTCTACTCATAAGCAAGATTAATTGTCACGACCCGAAAAGATCTGAAAAGGCACGTAACCGACACAAGGATCACGTGAAGTCCAGTGGACCCTACCGTAACCCAAGTAAGTCCAAGCCGGGATCAAAACCTATAAATTGAAAGAAAAATAGAGATGAAGTTTTAAAAAAAGATTTATAAAATGAAGTATGACTTTCTTTGTAAAGAGTTAACGTTTAAAAAACGGATGGCATCTCTTTTCTAAATTTTTAATAAAATTCTAGTACAACAGCAGTAATACAAAAGCATCCTCACACGGGAGCTACCTCGACGCTCACACGGCGGATACACAATCCACACAAAATATATGACGCTCAAGGCGAAGAGCAGTAAGCGGAAACAATAAACACTATATATAAATAAAGTCAAACAGGCTCCACACGAGTTCGACTACAACAACAATACAACGTCTAAGGTCTCGGGCAAATACACCCGACTTGGTTGATGGAGTACTTCTAGACACAAAAATAGATACAAGACAAATGCCGAAATGAATTTTAATCCACCTAGCTCAAATAAAAATGCAACCACATCCAAGCTAAGCTTTCTCTCAATTGAAGAAATTATTGGAAAATAAAACAGCAAGTACAAAAATGAGTAATAAACCCCAGTATAGACTGAAATTTTTTTGATGTAGTGAGTAATAGGCTCTGGTTGTTCACCGTTCAAGAACATTTATTCAAATGCATTTTTGTCCTTTCTGCAAAGGGGTTCAGACAATTATGTCCCCCTTTCACTGTAGCTACCGATCCAAGCGACCGAACATGTAAGAAGGTATGGCACAACGAGAGTGGGTTGTTAACCCGTGAGTAGAATTCGCACAACGAGGTAGAAATCGCATGCATAAGCGGTGAAACTATTAAGGCAAGGGTAAACACGTATATTGCGGAAGGTATATAACCGATAAATAACGTGTGTCTTGAAGAAATGGAGGATATTCTCCGTCTTCACTTCCCTCAACGGTACTTGGGTTCATATCATAATATTGCAATTCATACGCCCCACTTTTATGCATTTTATAAGTAAACAGGTACTTTTGACGCTCGTTTGTTGCATGTTACAGGATACAGGCTCTTGGAGCAAATACAGTGAAAAAGACGAAAGATGCTACAGAAAGAGACTTTTGACCAACAAGCAGACGGATCTTATTCAAGCCGAGACGAAGAACAGTGCAAGATCCAAAAGACGAAAGTGAAACGGTCAAAAGATCCTTACAAGTTTTCACTGAGGATCTGGAGAAGACTAAGAAACCCAACAGAGAAAAGAAGTATAAAAATAGGAAGCCCAAGAAAATCCAAACCAAGCCCAGAAAGATGGTGAGCCAAGCCCACCAAAGGGCCGCGGAACCGCGGCCCAAGCGCTCCATTGCCGCGGTTCCGCGGCCATATTAGGCCCGTGTCGGTGGAAATTTTCCCTGTCGGTGTGTCGGTGCAGATGTTGGGATTTTTAGGGGGCAAATCTGTAATTTCATATCTACGAGAGTCTGTAACCCTAGCTTCACTGTTTGCTTATAAATTGTACTCAAAATCTGTAAAATGGCATGCCTCTTTTCAATCAATAAAAATCAGATTTGTTGGGAGATCTAGAGCATCACTTTCTTGTAAGTTTTAATTCTTTTTATTCCTGCCTTAGTTCTAATTTTATTACTTGCCCTAGTTAACTAGTTTAGCTATTTTTAATCTGCAGTAAGTTATAACACAAGATCTGAACAAACACTTTAAAACTTAACAACAAAATGTCGTTTTTAGATAATTCCCTAATGAGCGAGTAAAATCCTCGCTCGTTAGGGTTAGGAATAAGGGAGGGAGTGAGAGATGGATATCTCTCACCTCCTTCAATGCCAACATATTTTCAAAACAAGAACTTCATGCACGCATGTATGATCCGTCCCCTACGGCACCCTACCTACGAGGTAACGGTGAACCGTAGTATAAAAGGCCGGACATACATGACGTCCATGAAGATTGCAGCAATTAATAGGAAAGGACAGACAAGGATCTAGAGGAAGAAACTTCGTTTCTTCCCGATCATCCTAATCCCTTTTGCTAATAATTGTTGTGATTTTCTAAAAAGCTTTAATCAAACGGCATTGAAAGAGGTGACAATATTGATCTCATCAACCCTACCTTAGACCTAACCCTAACGAGTTCTTTCATATCATATAAATTAGTTTTTAAATCAATCGACAAAAACCAAACAACCAACGGAATCAACTCGTGAAAACACAAAAACAGAAATTTACACATCTCTGCGGATCGACCCGTATTCACCGGCTAGCTGCAAAGCGACGCCGTTTCTGATTACGGTAAACTTAAATTTTTGGAACAATCAAATGGCGCCGTTGCCGGGGATGGCGTAATTTTTTGTTTTGTATGATTTCGGGTTGATATAAATTGTGAAAAATCATAAAAATCAGAAAATAGAAAAATAAAAAAACATTTTATCAATTTTTATCTGTTTGAAGGGTTTGTTATTTGAATCTTGCAGGAACAACGAAGGATTGCGAATCTGGAAATTTACAGAGGGCAAAACAGAAGCTGGTACATAAGAACAGAGAGGAATCACAAGTACAGAGCAGCACAAAATTTTTCAGAGGCTGAACCCACCAAGGCGCCGCGCTTCCGCCGCACAAATAGGCTTCCCGCCGCGGTTCCGCGCTCCTCCTGCCACGTCAGCACCTAAAAATTGCATGGTTTGATCCTTCATTCTCCCTTCTGCAACCTCCATATCTCCACTGTAAAAAATTTTCTGCAGGAATTCTTTGCGCTAAAAATTCTTTCTCCCCCTTCTAAATAACAGATTTTCTGCAGGTTTCTTTGCGCCGCGCTAAAAATTGATTGCAAGTGAATTTTACTGTTTTGCATAATTTAATCGGACTTTAAGGGGCTAATTGACCAAACTCAGATTGGGTGGGGATTTCATCACCCTTCCCAGGACCCCAGAAAACACCTAAAGCATGTGCATTGACCACAAGTAATTAAAAAAATATTAGACTCAGACCTAAGGACATCGAGCTCAATAGGAAAAGGATTAGTATAGGCATCGGCCGTTTATCCTAACCGACATTGCGGTGTCTAGGCTAGTGGTTATTAATTAGGCCCACTGTAGTGGTGGTTCCTTCCCACTTACCTGGCCGTACTTGTCCGTGAAGAGGCGGTTTGAGGTCCTATTTCTAGCCCTAGTTAGGAGCTGTCTAGCAGACCTAGGCGACCCTAGATCTAGGCCTGATTGTGCATGTGTGGTTGATTTGTGTCACGAGTCCCTTTCCAAAAACCTTTTTGCAAAACTCTCACATAAAAAAAGAAAGAAAAATCTTTTCAAAACTTGCAACTTGCCGCTAAGAAAATTTGGAACTCACTTCCACCACTTTCCCTCACTGACGTTATCTTACTTCCACATTATGTCTTTTTCTTTTTTCTGACTGCACTACCCTTTAGTGTATGTCACTTTGGGCTAGGGATACTGACGCCCGATTAGTCCGTGTTTCGTTGGTACCGACCGACGAACCTTTCGACACTAAAGTCGACACTCCGTCCACTTTCTTACCCCCAACTTCAAATTCTTTCACCGAAGGCATGTCGGGATTCAACAATACCTTACCGACGGGAAGGATTCCACCTCCGTTAGATGCGAATAACCCGAACCAGCCGCCTGTTGAAGCGCCCGCACGAGTTGCGCTCCAGGATCTCTTTTACCCCATCCGCACTTCTTTACCAACTTGTCTTTCACCCCCACCGGCAAATGGGGACAATTTTGAGATAAAACCACATTTCATCAATATGCTGCCAAAATTTCATGATTTGGAATCTGAAGACGCATATATCTTTATTAATAAATTCCAAAATGTGTGCGCTATGGTGAAAACAACCCAATTAAGTGATGACGCTATAAGGCTAAGGGTCATTCCTTTCACCTTATGTGATCTAGCCGAGAAGTGGCTATATAGCACCGCATCACATTCCATAAGAAATTGGGACGAGTTTGTGAAGGCTTTTCTGAAAAAGTTCTATCCTCATCACAAAACTGCCAGAATCCGCAATGAAATAATTCAATTCTCACAACTTCCTTCCGAACCATTTTGGAAGTGTTTCGAGAGATTTAAGGACCTACTAGTTCAATGCCCTCATCATGGGATCGAAAGTTGGCAACTTTGCCAAACATTATACGAGGGATTGAACTCGGCAACGAAGCAGTTGCTAGAAACCATTTGTCAAGATCATTTTCTCTCTAAGTCTAGTGATGAAGCGTGGCAGTTTCTTGAGGATCTTAGTGAGCAAACAATACAGTGGAAGAGCACCAAGACCACATCATCTTCTAATGGTCAATCTAGGACAGGCATACATCAAGTAGAGATGTCGATTGCCATGAAGGCCGAGATGGCCGCTCTTATGAAAAAGCTAGAAGCGATTGAGACCAAAATCTCATCGCCTTCTCCTGTCCCTGCTATGCCCCCACGAACTGTCTGTGCTTGTTGTGCGGATCCATCGCACCTAACCGAAGAGTGTCCTTATAATGCATCCACTCAAGGACAGGATCAAGTCAATGCTGCATTTCAGCAACGACAAAGAAACGATCCGTACTCTTCGACATATAATCCGGGGTGGAGGAGTCACCCAAATTTCGCTTGGAACTAAAATCAACAATTCCAAGGAAATAACAATTTTCAAAGAGCTCCTCCTCCACAACAACAACAACAAGCACCCTCACAAACTCAATTTCAACCGCAACAATTTCAACAACAATCTTACCCTAATCAGGTGAACAATTTTGTGCCTAACAATGCTTACCAGCCAAATACTTATGTTCAACCTAATAATGATAAGGTTAGCTCACTCGAAAGAAGTCTAGATGCGTTCCTTAAGCAATCTACACAGTTTACAGCAAGACTTGAGACTTCTATTCAATCTTTAGTGCAAAATAGTGCCTCACACGATCAAAACATCAAATCTATTGAGGCACAAATTGCACAACTCAATGCAGCTTTGAGCGAGCGCGAAAAAGAAAAACTCCCGTCTCAACCACTGCCCAACCCCGGTCACGCACATGCTGCCTACCAGCAGCAGAATCATAACGTAAATGCTGTGACCACGTTGAGATCGGGAAAAGTGTTGCAGAAAAATGTGGGCATGAACAATGACACCCCTGCCGGTGGACCTTCTTCATCTTCTTCACCTTCTTCTTCTTCTTCAGAGCCTATTTTCCACCCTTCACATGGCTCTACCTCTTCTAGCTCGAACGGACCTATTTCTAACAACACGAACACATCTACACGGGGTGCCGTTCCAACTCGACAATTTGATCCGCAAAAATTGGACTCAACCACCTTTCAAAATGTTCCTTTCCCTAATAGGTTGAGATCCAATAAACCAACTCCACAGATGGAGAAGATTGTTGAGTTGTTCAAACAGGTTAGCATAAATATCCCTCTTTTGGATGCCATCCAGCAAGTTCCTTCATATGCAAAAATTTTAAAGGACTTATGCACCAAAAAGAGGAAGTCGCAAGTGCCAAAGAAAGTTTTTGTGGCTAGTGCTATTAGTGATGCTCTTGTAAATTCCCTTCCCCCAAAGCAAAAGGACCCCGGGTGTCCTACCATTTCGATAACAATTGGGGACAAGAACATCAATAGAGCACTATTAGATCTTGGCGCGAGTGTCAATTTGCTACCCTATTCTGTGTACGAGCAATTGGGCGTTGGAGAGCTTAAGCCCACTCACTGTACTCTCCAAATGGCCGACCGGTCAATAACCCATCCTAAGGGAGAGCTGGAGGATGTGTTAATTAGAGTAGGGGATTTCATTTTCCCCGTTGACTTTATAGTGATGGATACACAACCTGTTGCTAACCCCCGGAACCAAATTCCGGTAATACTTGGTCGACCATTTCTGGCTACTTCCAACGCAGTGATCAATTGTCGTAACGGTTCAATGAACCTATCTTTCGGCAATATGACAATTGAGCTCAATATTTTCAAGTTGGGAAGTCAGCCGGCTGAGCCTAATGCTAGCGTACTCGATGTTTGCTCGATCAATGAGATCGCGGAGGAGGACTGTGAATTCGAGAATTTTTTGTTCGATCACAGCAATGTTAACGCCACTAGTGCGTTCCTCCTAGAATCCGACACAGCTTTCACAGCGGATAATGATTTTGAGTGCTTTACCTTCGTTGATGACTTTGAAGACTCATCACCTGAATTGGAGTCTTTTGCTTTTTCGGATGAGTTAGTTGAACCATCCGACACTGTTGCGTACACTCGGTTCGAACCTTTGATGGAATCATTCGAGTTTGAAACAACTACGCCATTGTTACCATCTATTGTTTCACCTCCTAAACTCGAATTAAAGCTTTTGCCGACACACCTAAAATATGCTTATCTAGGTGATAATGAGACCTTACCTGTCATTATATCAGCCTTTCCAGCTCTTGAGCAAGAGAAGGCTCTTTTGATGGTCTTACATAATAATCGGCAAGTTTTCGGCTGGTCTATGGCGGACATTAAGGGGATTAGTCCCCTCATAGTCGAACATCATATACACTTAATGGATGATGCCAAGCCAGCACGGGATCCACAAAGGCGCCTCAACCCCATCATGAAAGAGGCTGTTAAGAAGGAAATTGTCAAGTGTCTGGACAGCGGTATCATTTACCCTATCTCGGATAGCCAATGGGTTAGCCCAATCCACGTCGTGCCAAAGAAATCGGGCATTACGGTCATTACCAATGAGGCAAATGAGTTGATTCCCACTTGCATCCAAACTGGGTGGCGAGTCTGCATAGACTATAGGAAACTCAATGCCGCAATAAGGAAAGACCACTTTCCTTTACCTTTCATTGACCAAATGCTCGAGCGATTGGCAGGGCACGAGTTCTATTGCTTTCTCGATGGCTATTCCGGTTACAACCAAGTCTCCATCGCCAAAGAGGACCAAGACAAGACAACATTCACTTGTCCCTTTGGCACGTTTGCTTATTGTCGCATGCCCTTTGGGTTATACAATACACCCGCGACATTTCAGCGGTGTATGATGGGGATCTTTTCAGACATGGTTGAAAAGTTCTTGGAGATCTTTATGGATGATTTCTCCATCTTTGGCGACTCCTTCGATGAGTGTTTACGCCATCTTGACGCTGTTCTTACCCGCTGCAGGGATGAGAACCTCACATTGAATTGGGAGAAGTGCCATTTCATGGTGCGAGAGGGCATTGTCTTAGGACATGTCATCTCGCAACACGGCATCGAGGTAGATAGAGCAAAAATCGAAGTGATTTCTAACCTCCCTCCCCCAAAATGCGTCAAAGATATTAGAGCCTTCCTTGGCCACGCCGGTTTCTACAGACGGTTCATCAAGGACTTTAGCAAGATTGCTAGACCCTTGACTCTATTACTGGCCAAGGACACAACTTTTGCTTTCGACTCCACTTGCATTGAAGCATTCGAGTCTTTGAAGCAGTCCCTCATCACTGCGCCCATCCTCTCATCTCCCGACTGGACGCACCCTTTTGAAATCATGTGCGACGCATCAGACTTTGCTATTGGCGCTGTTCTTGGACAGCACATTAATAAGATGCCGTACGTGATTTATTATGCTAGCCGAACTCTAAATGAGGCCCAACTCAACTACACAACAACAGAGAAAGTTTTTAGCTGTTGTGTTTGCACTCGAAAAATTTCGGCCTTATTTAATCGGCTCTCCAGTCGTTGTATATACTGATCATTCAGCTCTTCGCCACCTTTTTGCAAAGAAAGATGCTAAGTCAAGGCTAATACGTTGGATCCTTTTATTACAAGAGTTTGACCTTGTCATTAAGGACAAAAAAGGATGTGAAAACGTAGTAGCTGATCACCTATCACGACTTCCTTCTTCGCCCACGCTCGATCTTCCAATCACTGATGTTTTTCCCGACGAGCAACTCTTGACCATTTCTTGCGAACCATGGTTCGCCGATATTGTGAATTACTTAGCCACCGGCCTGATACCCAATGATTGGTCGAAACAGGATAAACTTCGATTTTTATCCCAAGTAAAGCATTTTTACTGGGATGAGCCTTATCTTTTTAAATATTGTTCCGACCAAATCATTCGTCGGTGTGTACCCGAAAGTGAGGTCAAGAGTGTGCTGTCTTTTTGCCACGATCAAGCATGTGGCGGGCATTTTGGCCCAAAGAAGACAGCCGAAAAAGTTTTGCAGTGTGGTTTCTATTGGCCACGACTCTTCAAGGATGCATTTGAATACTGCAAAACTTGCTCCCGGTGCCAACACTTGGGCCGGATATCACGGAGAAACGAAATGCCACTCCAACCTATTTTGGTTGTGGACATTTTTGATGTTTGGGGTATAGATTTCATGGGACCATTTCCTAACTCTTTTGGAAATGTGTATATTCTTTTGGCGGTTGATTATGTTTCAAAGTGGGTCGAGGCTGTGCCCAGCCGAACGAACGATAATAAAGTTGTCGTTCGGTTTCTTAAAGAACACATATTTTCTCGATTTGGGCACCCTCGGGCGATAATAAGTGATAATGGTTCTCACTTCTGCAATAGGACTTTCGAGTCCTTAATGCGCAAATACTCTATCACCCACAAGTTGTCAACGCCATATCACCCTCAAACATGTGGGCAAACCGAGATTTCAAATCGGCAAATAAAGCAAATCTTGGAGAAAACGGTTTCCAAAAACCGTAAAGATTGGTCACTTAAACTGATCGATGCACTATGGGCTTTCCGTACTGCATACAAAACCGATCTTGGTATGTCTCTATACCGGCTTGTGTACGGGAAGGCTTGCCACCTCCCAGTGGAGATTGAGCATAAAGCATTCTGGGCTATCAAAGAGCTGAATCTATCTTTAGGAGATGCGAGCAGCAATCGAAAGCTGCAATTGAATGAACTGGAGGAGCTGAGGGATGAGGCATATGATAATGCCATAACTACTAAAAACATAGCCAAGGTGTTCCACGATAAACACCTTTTGCGAAAAACTTTCGAACTTGGTCAACAGGTTCTACTTTATGACACTCGGTTACATTTTCATCTCGGCAAGCTCCGGTCCAGATGAAGAGGACCTTTTGTAGTCCGCACCGTTTATCCGCACGGTGCGGTTGATCTTGAGAACCCTGAAGACGGTACCTTATTCAAGGTGAATGGGTATCGACTGAAACCGTTCTTCACAGCGGATCCTTCGGAGGAGCTCCTGCTCTTGCAGGAGCCGATCTACACTGAGTGATATTCCTCCACTTTCACCCCCAAATTTCTTTTCCCAAAACATTATTTCAAATAAGTTTGGGGGTGTGTATATTGTTTGTATATATATAAAAATAAAAATAAAATAAAAAAAAATAATTTTTTTTTATTTATAATAAACACTGATAATTTTTGGACCTAATTGCAAATTTGCAGATTAAGAGCTGATTTTACAAATAAAACCCTCGTTTTAGAGGGTGTTTTATGCAAATCACCCTCCCATCCCCTATTTAAAGGAACCCGACCCCACTGTGTTCATAACCCTAAATTTTCTCTCTCTAAAAAACCCTAGCCGCCGCCCCCTATCCTCTGCAGAAGAATCTCGCCGTGCCGCCGTTGCCGCCTCCCGCCGCTGATCCGCCGCAGTCTGGTGTCTTCACCCCCTGAAATTTTCAGGGGAGGTAAATCTGACCGTTTCTTCTCTGTTACTGCATATCTTTTTACTGAAAAATCGTAATGGCACATAAAATGCAGTTTGAAAGGGATTTTTCCCCTGTTTTCGCACACGAAGTATACGGTAGATATTTCGCACATGAAATCGCACAAAGGGGCTGGAATTTCCTGCTCTATAATCACTCATCTGCGTTTGCCCTACCTACTAGTTGCCCTATTTTACGAATCCATGGAAGATAATAGCCTTGACAACTTATGTTACATTAAACAAAATTGGGGAAATCGTGAAATTCACATCGATAGGGACTTGATACACGAGGTTACACTCATACCACGTGTACCTGCACATGAGCACCCATTACGCTTTGAAGATTATATGCCCTTAATGGGTAATGACTGTGCACGAGAACCGCGTAAGGGCATCCAAGCACGGACCCTTTTCGCGAACGTTTTAACTGTGTGCCGGTGGGCACAAAACAATATCTTTGGTAGTTCCCACAACACGACCTTTTTCACCCCTTCATTACATGTCGTACACACACTGATGATGAAGAATCCTAGGTTCGACATGTGCACGGTTTTGCTCCAATCCATAGGTACGGGGAAACGAGGTACCGTATACCCATACCCCATGCTTGTTACCCAACTCTGCCGATATTTCCTCCCCATCGAGGAATTTGACGCATACATGATAGACGGTGTTCCGGTTCGACCACTTGTAGAGGGCGTCTCGTCGTCCTACTCTAGACTCGCGGATATTTGGACACGAACCGAACCGGCAGAAAATGTACCTGCACACACCCCTAGCTCGAGCTCGACTTCGAGCGGGGAGGAACTAACTCTCCAGGAGCATGCGCGATTGATGCGAAGAACAGTGAGAAGAATCGACTCTTTGAGGGATGAGTTTCGGGCAACTGCACGAGATCACGACCGTCGGTTGACGGAAATTGAGAGGGGAATCCAAACACTTTTGGCTAGAGGGGAACGATCACGTTCACGCTCACGAGCGCGACGTGGGGCCGGGCAGTGAGGGCACTGCTTTGCTCAAGTTTGGGGGAGAGGGTAATGTATATAATTATCTTTTGCATTGCATATTGTATATATTTTTCTTTTCTTTTTGCATATTTAATTTCTGCATTGCACCTTTATATATAAAAAAAATCATAAAAATTTGAAAAAATGAAAATTAAAAAAATTTAGAAAACTGAAAAACCAATAAAAATTGAGAAAAATTCAAAAATTATAAAAATTATTGTATTCAATTTTGGTTAATTGACTTGAGTTTGATAAAAAGGTTAACTGGCTAGGAAAAACTAGATCTTAGACTTAGCAAATTAAAAACCCTAAAAATAACCTTCCTTAGAGTTTAACGGTAGAGAATATATGTCTTTGTAGGTTATTTAGGAATAGGCAAATTTTGGGTTCACTTCGTGGGTTAAGTCAAAATGAGGGAAGAGTATTAATGTTCTTATTAAAGTATAAGTTCGAAAGATAGTTCCTACCTTAAGTTTAGATTCTAAAAACATATACCCTACAAAATGCACAATCACGCACCTTGAAACTTGGATTAGTAGAAGAGACCTTGAATTACTCTTGTCTAAAGTCCTTAGCACAATGAAAATAAAAAGAAAAAATAGTGAATAAGAAAATGGACACTGGTTTTTGTGATCACTTAGGGCTAGAAAATTGTTTAGCGAGGGTGCTTTATCACCTAGTGCCTTAGATCAACTGGTTTGGGAGTCACTGCTAAAAGCCTTGGGTGTTGCAAAACTAGGAAATACGCTTTAAAGGGCTAACGTATCTTGTAATCGGCTGTTGGTACCTCAAGAAGTATTAACGGTCGCATGAAGAATGTGTAAGCGAAAGTTAAATTCACAAATTAATAAGTGCTTTGGACAATGGACGAGAGTACGATTGCTTGATTTGAATTTCCAAGTGTAAGGGTGACAATTACACACACGTGGGGATATGTGATTAGAGTTTAGATAAGAGAAAGGAATGAAGAATAAAACTTGTATCTTTAATAGAGTTGATAGAAATTCCTAAGTGGAGAAGAAACTCTAGAAGAAAAACTTAAGAAATACTGAATTCTAAGTAATTTTATAGAACATGTACAATCTTAAGTTACATAATAAGGAAGTGTGAAGAATATGGGTGGATAATTTGCGGGGCGACGATAATAGAATTCCTTGTTAGAAAACCTAATTGGAAAACAAAAGTCGAAAAACCAAGTTGATAGGATTTTGTGGGTGTAATCCGCTGAAAACCCTCAGGAGACAACACTCCTCCTACTAGGGACACCTAGAGGTTTAACGGCTTGTTGCACGTGCTCAGTGCAATCGCGTTTCCCTGCGAAAGTGCGGCTAGGTTAGAATAAATTAATAAGTTTGCTCGAGGACGAGCAAAAGATAAGTTTGGGGGTATTTGTTCATATCATAATATTGCAATTCATACGCCCCACTTTTATGCATTTTATAAGTAAACATGTACTTTTGACGCTCGTTTGTTGCATGTTACAGGATACAGGCTTTTGGAGCAAATACAGTGAAAAAGACGAAAGATGCTACAGAAAAGAGACTTTTGACCAACAAGCAGACGGATCTTACTCAAGCCGAGACGAAGAATAGTGCAAGATCCAAAAGACGAAAGTGAAACGGTCAAAAGATCCTTACAAGTTTTCACTGAGGATCTGGAGAAGACTAAGAAGCCCAACAGAGAAAAGAAGTATAAAAATAGGAAGCCCAAGAAAATCCAAACCAAGCCCAGAAAAATGGTGAGCCAAGCCCACCAAAGGGCCGCGGAACCGCGGCCCAAGCGCTCCATTGCTGCGGTTCCGCGGCCATATTAGGCCCGTGTCGGTGGAAATTTTCCCTGTCGGTGTGTCGGTGCAGATGTTGGGATTTTTAGGGGGCAAATCTGTAATTTCATATCTACGAGAGTCTGTAACCCTAGCTTCACTGTTTGCTTATAAATTGTACTCAAAATCTGTAAAATGGCATGCCTCTTTTCAATCAATAAAAATCAGATTTGTTGGGAGATCTAGAGCATCACTTTCTTGTAAGTTTTAATTCTTTTTATTCCTGCCTCAGTTCTAATTTTATTACTTGTCCTAGTTAACTAGTTTAGCTATTTTTAATCTGCAGTAAGTTATAACACAAGATCTGAACAAACACTTTAAAACTTAACAACAAAATGTCGTTTTTAGATAATTCCCTAATGAGCGAGTAAAATCCTCGCTCGTTAGGGTTAGGAATAAGGGAGTGAGTGAGAGATGGATATCTCTCACCTCCTTCAATGCCAACATATTTTCAAAACAAGAACTTCATGCACGCATGTATGATCCGTCCCCTACGGCACCCTACCTACGAGATAACGGTGAACCGTAGTATAAAAGGCCGGACATACATGACGTCCATGAAGATTGCAGCAATTAATAGGAAAGGACGGACAAGGATCTAGAGGAAGAAACTTCGTTTCTTCCCGATCATCCTAATCCCCTTTGCTAATAATTGTTGTGATTTTCTAAAAAGTTTTAATCAAACGACATTGAAAGAGGTGACAATATTGATCTCATCAACCCTACCTTAGACCTAACCCTAACGAGTTCTTTCATATCATATAAATTAGTTTTTAAATCAATAACAAAAACCAAACAACCAACGGAATCAACTCGTGAAAACACAAAAACAGAAATTTTCACATCTCTGCGGATCGACCCATATTCACCGGCTAGCTGCAAAGCGACGCCGTTTCTGATTACGGTAAACTTAAATTTTTGGAACAATCAGTACTGCTTCTGCCTATTTGGAGAAGTAATCAGTTGTCGCCAAAATGAATCGATGTCCTCTGGACGATGCCGGTTCGATGGGGCCGATTATGTCAGTCCCCCACATTTCAAACGGCCAGCTAGCCACTGTTGGGTGTAGTGGATTTGGATGCTGATGGATAAAGCCCCCGTGAATCTGGCACGAATGGCACTACTTCGCGTATTCGAGGCAGTCTTGGGTCATCGTGGGCCAATAATAACCCATCCATTTGATCTTTAGCTTCATCTTCGGCCCGGCTTGGTGAGAACCGCAGAGTCCGTCGTGAGTTTCTTGGACGACTCTCTTTGCCTCTTCAGGTCCCAGGCATCTTAGCCACAGAGAATCAAATGATCTTTTATACAGAGTATCATTGACGAAGGCGAAAGACAGAGCTCGTTTCATAAGTTGATGTCTTGAGGACGCATTTTTAGGTATTCGGCGGGATTTGAAGTAGTCTATAAAGACTTCCCTCCAATCCTCAGCCTTTCCTTGATCTCTTATTTGTAGGGCCGTTTGCTCGGTCGCTCCTTTTTCTTCGGACGATTCCGGAGGTATTTCTGCTGGTGCGAGAACTCGACGGCTTTGCACAGCGATCCACACGTCATCGAGGTTTTCATCAGCCAGTTCTTTAGCGAGCTTGGCTAATGCATCCGCTTTGCTATTTTCCGCACGCGGTATGCTTTCCAAGGTGTAGGAAGGAATTTGAGTTAGCAGTCGCTGTACTTTCTCGCCGTACTTCACCAACTTTGGTTTGCACTTTGATAGTCGCCGTTTACTTGACTAACGACCAATTGGGAATCTCCGTATTTGAGGAGGTTTTCAATTCCCATATCGATAGCGATCTCGAGACCTGCTATCAAAGCTTCATACTCGGCTTCATTATTCATCCTCGGCTCTGTTTAGGAGAAGGCAAAGCGCATTATCCCTCTTTGTGGAGTCACGAAGATGAGGCCTACCCCAGATTTGATTATAGGGGTGCTTTGTTTGCGCTTCTTCATGGAAGACGCCCCATCAAAATAGAGTTTCCATTGGGTATCATTCTCTCTTCTCTCCCTGTCAATTGTGTCAAACGCATGTTCGTCTGGCAATTTGCAGTTCAAGGGAAGATCGGTAGGTATTGGATGCTCAGCGAGGAAGTCGGCGATGGCCTGGCCTTTCACTGCCTCAAGAGGCCGATAAGTTATCGAGAATTCCATCAAGAGCAGGGCCCATTTAGCGAGCCGCCCTGTTAATATGGCCTTCGACATCAAGTATTTGAGGGGATCCACCTTTGATATGAAATGGACCTCATGCGCCAACGCGTAGTGTCTAAGTTTCGTTACCGCGAAGATCAACGCTAGGCAGTGTTTTTCAATGGGAGAGTAATTGCTTTCTGCCCCCAGGAGAACTCGACTCAGATAGTAGAGGGCTCTCTCCTTCCTTTGGTCATTTTCTTGTGCCCACAGCACGTCTAAAGAACCTTCAAGGGCTGTTATGTATAGGACGAGAGGTTTTCCTTTAACAGGAGCGGCCAGTACTGGCGGATTCTGCAGGTATTGCTTGATTTCGTCCAGTGCGTTTTGGCATTTGCGATCCCAGACGAAAAGGGTTCCCTTCTTCATCAGGTGACTGTAAGGACGACACTTGCCTGAGAGATTAGCTATAAATGCCGGATATATGCGTGCTTTCCTTGGAGAGATCGCAGCTGCTTGAGAGTCCTTGGCAGGGGCATTTCCATGATCGCCTTGATCTTCGACGGGTCTATCTCGATGCCTCGGTGTCGAACGATGAATCCCAGGAATTTGCCCGAGGAAACTCCGAACGCGTATTTAAGAGGGTTCATCTTCAAGTTGTATTGCCGAAGGCGTTGAAATACGATTTTCAAATGCTCTAAATGTTCCTCGTATGATTTGCTTTTTACCACAAGGTTGTCGATATAGCATTCGACGATTTCATGTATGAGGTCATCGAAGATCTTCGTCATGGCCCTCTGGTAGGTGGCACCGGCGTTCTTTAGACCAAAAGGCATCACCTTGTAGAAGAATATACCCAAAGGGGTCCGGAAGGCGGTATGCTTCTGGTCTTCGGGATGCATCTTTATCTGATTGTATCCTGACGAGCCGTCCATGAAGGAGAAAACTTCATGAGTGGACGTATTGTCTATCATCAGCTCAGTGACCGGTACTGGGAAGTCGTCCTTCGGGCAGGCTTTATTGAGATCTCGAAAGTCTATACATATGCGCACCGTCCCATTCCTCTTCATCACTGGGACGATATTGGCGATCCAATCAGGATATTGAACCTCTTGGATGAAGCCGGAGTCGATTAGTTTCTTGACCTCGGCGTTGATGCTCATCTCAAGCTCGAGCCGCATTCTTCTCGGTGCTTGTTTGATCGGCTTGACGTCCGGGGATATCGCCAATTTGTGCACAGCAATCTCTGGATCTAATCCCGGCATCTCGGAATAGTTCCATGCGAAACAATCTTTATGCTGCATGAGCACGTCCTTTAGCATAGCCACCCTTTTTTCAGACAACAACTCACTGATGAACGTCGGCCGCGGGTCACTTGCCGTCCCCAAATCAATTTTCTTGAGGTTATCTGCAGTAGTATGTATCCCATCTTCCAGTTCCTTTGGTGCCGGTGGAAATTCTGAGATTACCTCGTTATCATCGTTTTCGAAGCACCAGGGGAGGTCATCCATATTCTCGGGCTCTTCTTCTGACAGCGTTATCACGTGATAGGTATGAGCTCGCTTCCAAGATCGATGTTGATCCGGCTCTACTCTCGTGGCTTTGGGTTCATGCTTCTGCGGC
Source organism: Agapanthus africanus (assembly GCA_030015575.1). Taxonomy (NCBI): domain Eukaryota; kingdom Viridiplantae; phylum Streptophyta; class Magnoliopsida; order Asparagales; family Amaryllidaceae; genus Agapanthus; species Agapanthus africanus. The sequence goes on along the minus strand of CM057339.1, from coordinate 77,561,351 downwards.
GGGGTTACCTTCCAGCTGCTGGATAGAGCGAACTTGCCTTGTTGATATTGGTCTTCGACCCAGTTCTTGAAAGTGAATCAGTCTTCGAGAGGATGTCCTATTGCCCTGTGATAGGAGCAATAGTCCGGGTGAGAGACTTCGCCTGCTTGCTCGGGGTGCTTAGACTCCGGGAGGGTAATCATTTAATGTTTTATGGCACGATCAAGTATCTTCTGTGTTTTATCCCGGGGAAAAGAATATACTCGACCCATTTTCTTCATAAGAGACGAATCCGGGCTGCTCAATTCCTGGCCGCGTGGCTTCTTGGACCCACTTTGTCGTTGTCGAATGCCTTTCCCATTCTTTGGTTTATTTCTGCCTCTGCGTCGGGTCTTTTGTACAACGGGTTGACAAGAAGGAGTATTTTCATTTTTCACAGCCTGTTGAAGGAGGCCTTACGTCCTGGCTTTCTCGTAGATGGCCATTTCGCGATTATGGTCATCTCGAACCTTTTGACCTGCTTCCCTTATAAGCCTGTCCATCTGTTCTTCGAACGACGGACTGAGCATTTTCACGGCGGGAGTTCGTGCTGGTTCAGGGTTAGCATCTTCCCATAGAGCATCTCCTTCTTCATCAAAGTCATGTATGACATAGCAGTCGCGGAGTAGCTCCCGTTTCTTGGATTGAATATACCCAAGACCGGTCGTTTCCATTCTCCCGTTGGGCAACTTTCGTTGAGTTCCGGGAACGTTCCAGATCCTGTTATAGAACTGTGCTTGTCGCGCAGTTTGCTTAAGGGGTACACCTAGGCGTCTCAAGAGTCTCTTTAGTCCGTCTGTGTAATATCTGGGCAAACGGATGGGCTGGAGCCTGTCAAGTGTAGAATCCACGCCATGCCAGATTTCTTTCTCCACTTTGGTTTCCCCGGATCGGTAGAATAGGATCGCCTTTTCATCTTTTCGCGTGGGAGGGACGTAGAATGTCTGCAGTTCTTCCACACTGTAGGTATCTAGCGCATCTAGTTCTTTATGATGCTTGGGCGGAACCATGGCAACTTGCAAACTTTGATCTTCATCAGCGAAGGTTTGTATTGATGGCCGAGTATAGAATATGGCATTGACCCCATCTTCTGAATCGCTGCCGAAGATCAACATAGGAGTGGACAGTCCCGGCTTGTTGCACTGGGGCGGACCTGAATAAACTATTTCTTCCTCCTCCTCAGTATCACTCCCGAAGACTGGAATAGTGGTGATAGCTTTGTTCTTGTCCTCCGATTTGCCACATCTTTCCGTGTCTTCGAAATCCGGTAAGAAGTATTTTGCATCTTCGTACTTTCGGACTTCGTTCACGGAGAATGGGTTCAGCTCTCCTGTTACGGTATACTCGAGACCATCCTTGAAATACTTCATACACTGATATTGTGTAGAAGGGATGATATTGTACTCGTGTAACCAGGGCCGGCCGAGCAAAGCGTTGTAGCATGTCTTGGCGTCAATGACGTGAAACTTAATGTCCGTGACAAACAGCCCAGAGCGTAGTGTCAATATTACAGACCCAAGCGTTCGTGATGACTGGGAGTCAAATCCGGAGATGGTGATTTTATCGCGAGCGAGGTGTTGAACGCTCATGCAGATTTCCTTTAACACCCTTACATTAAGGAGATTGACGGAGGACCCATTGTCGACCAGGATTTTACCTATCTTGATATCATGACAGTATCCGGAGACATATAGGGGACGGTTGTGCTCGCATGTCTCAAGGAGGAGATGTTCATCGCCGAAGGTGATATCGGCTGTGTGTACTTCTTCCAGCTCGTCCTTCATCTTTTCTTCGGCGAGGAAAGCTTGGAATTGCTCGGGCTCTTGTAATGCCTTGATCAAAGAATCTCTTGCTTCTTTGGATAATGGAAGGGCGTCGAGAATGCTTAACTGCGAAGGTAGCTTTCTCAAGTGTGCCAGAACGTTGTAGTCCACCTTACTTTTCTTTGGCGGGTCCTTGGCTGTCAGCTCTTTGATGGCTTGGTCATCAAGGATGATATTCTCAGGGACTTTTTCTTTTCCCTTATCTTTTCTATTTGACCCAATGTTCGAGGGCCCAAGATTCTTTTCGGGCAGCGTGCGATTACGCGGCTGAATGTTCTCGCAGTTATTCGGTTCTTGCTCTTTTCCCGAGGTGGATTCTTTGAAGAGAGGGCCAAGAGCTATTTCTTCATCAGAATCGCTCCCAAAGGTGAAAACTTGCGATCCCCTATAGTCAACCATGTGGCAGTTGCCGGCAGTTCTTTTGTGCTCCTTGGTCGTATTTCTTCACTCCCGACGAGCTTTGCGTTTCATCCGCTTGAAATGTTGTCGGTGAGCAACATATCCCTGCCACCATCTTTTAAAAGCGTTGCACTCCTCGGTGGGGTGCGCAATCTTTCGATGATATAAGCAGTAGCTAGAATGTGTTTCCGCTTCACCAAGAATGTTTCCTTCGAAGGGTGGCAGCTTCATTCCCATCGATATGGTTTTAGCGAACCTTTTCCTCGTTTTGAACCTGTTTTTATTTGCGACGGATGTACTTTGATCTGGAGGGAGTGTTTCAACTCTTTCGTCCAGTCGCCGACGTTTGGCTTTTTCAAATATGACCATCTCGCGCTCCCGATTAGATTTGCTTTTCGAAAGAGCTTCATTCAGGAATGCATCAATCATTTCGTCCGATGGCCCTAGAAGTTCTGGTTCAGGATTTGCCTCCAGTTTCTTTGTGCAAGGAGCTTCTTCATCGTCTATCGACGAGTGAGAGATCACATGGCAGCTTGCTACATAACCTTCAGATTCATCCGACGAGTCTTCTCCATTGTCATCATCTCCGTCCTCAAGGACGTGGCTGAGAAATTCTTGGAGTGTGACTGGAATCCGCGCTTTTTGATTATATTCTTCCAACGCGTCAATCTGTTTTTGCAGGTCCGTGCGCTTGTCACCAGGCTTCACGGGCTTTTTGGTCTTCTTCTTTTTCTTCGAAGACTTTGACGGCTGGGTGTGAGCGCTTTGGCTATCACTACCAATCTTTGGAGTCGGGCGCGGTTTCAGCATTCCCTCGATGATCTCAGGTTCCAGTGGATTCTTCCACTTGATTGCCGGTCATGTGTGGAGATCCTTCAGCATTCTTTTAGTTTTGGCTGAAAGAGCGACCTCCCATGGAGCTTCTTCTACGAAAGAACACGATGCCCCTGATGTATCCGTCTTCTTGAGAGCGTGCGGCTGAGGCGGGTTCACCTTCCAATTCTCGGATAATACGAATTTGCCCTGTTGGTACTGATCTTCTATCCAGCTTTTGAAGATGTAACAATTCTCGATCGGATGGCCCAACATTCGGTGATAAGGGCAATAGTTAGGATTGCTAATGTCGCCTGGTTGCGCTGGGCGTCTTGGCTCCGGCAGAGTGATGAGCCTGTTGCGCACTGCAAGCTCGAATAACCTCTTCGTCTTGTCTCGAGGGAACGAGTAAGAGCGTCTCATTTTATCTTCGAGAGATCGAGTTCTATTATTTTGGCGATCAACTGGTCTTAGACCACTGGGCTGCTGTTGAGCATTAGCGACGACGGTCGCTTTCCCCTTTCCTTTCTCGTTCCGCGGCTCCGGCTTTGGAGGAGACGGTCTATGACCCATCTGGTCCATTTGGGCCAGTTTGTCGATCAAGGCTTGGAACGTGGTCGGATTGAAGAACATCATGAATTGGGAAATAGTTGCATGAGGGTCCAGAGTGCCCACGAACATGCCCACCGCCGGTGCTTCTTCGATGCGCTGTTCGCATTTCGACCACAGATTCCGCCATCGTATTGCATATTGAACCCACGTTTCACCTGGCTTCACCCTGGCATTGATCAATGCCGTTATTGGGGTGCGTTCACTAGCACTCGCGAATCGCTGGGTGAATAATAGCTCCATTTCTGCGAAAGTCTTGACGGAGTTGTTTTAGAAGTTCAGAATACCACTCGAATGCCGTCTCCGACAAGCTGCCGACGAATTGGCGAAATAGTAATTTATCATCACCTCTGGTGTTGCCACATAGAGCCCTGAACTGGGCAACATGCTGGTGGGGATTGCCCGTCCCCTTGTATACATGAAATTTAGGGATCGTATATCCCGGTGGGTACTTTATTTGGTCATACCAGCCTGGATATGGTCGCCCAGTTTTAACAACCTGGCTGGCTGCTTCATTCACCTGGCTCGTATTTGCTGAGCAATGTAGTCGTCCAGAGCGACCTTGGAAATGGTTTCCTCTTTGGCTGCTGAAAGAGCCGGAGAAGGGTTCGATGTCTCCCCTCTGTCGTCTTCAATGATGATAGGAGGGTCTTCAGCTGGAGCTTCTGGTTGTAACATTATCCCGACCATGTCTTGGAAGAGAAGCGCCATTCGTTTTATATTAGCCGCTTGTTCTGCTGCTTCTCTGTCCTTCTTTTCGAGGACTCTGCGGAGGAAGTCAGCATCGGTTTCTTGTTCATGACGCCGCTCTGATGACGCCTCCGAGCTTTCTTTTGGCCCGGTAAGTGCGACCATTTGCGTTAGCATTTCCTGAAGCTTCTGTTGCTGCTCCTGGGCTTTTGTCACAGATCGGGTGAGTGGTCGGTGACCCGTCGAAGCGCGACTTTCCTCTTTTTCGGAAGCCATATAAACAGTATGCACCATTATGCCCCCAGACTTGGGGCGTTTGGGCCCAGCGTCTTTGTGGTCTGCCGTAGTCACAGGGGCTTTCTCTGGCCTCCTCCTCTTTTGAGCAGTTGAAGTCGAGGGGGCCGTTGTAGCGGGCACCCAAATAGCCGTCGTCTTTCGTGGCTTGACAGGACGGTTCTCTTCCTGCTGACCTTCACCTTTTTCTGTCGGCGAGAGTAATCTTGATCAATTACTGAGTCCTTAACCTGTCGCCAGACTTTGTAAATTTTGGAGGACAGCCGCTGAGGGGACCGCTCCGGCTTTGTTTTTGTAACATTCTCCACGGGTGGAGGAGATCTTTTCAGTATGGCGGTAGGAGAGTTCCTGCGCACCTTGTTCAGCAATTCAAAGCTGTCCCCAGTTGGAACAGCAACATCGATCTCCACCGTTGGAGCTGGTGGAGTAAATCTAGACGGAGAGCTGCCCTCATCCTTCCGTACTCGGCACCAGTGAGACGGCGAGCATGTCGCGCAGATGGCGTTGGTTCGGCTATGGGGATGGCTTCGTTGTGCCCCCTGTTCTGGTGAGGCGCTCCTGGTACCAGCCTCTTGAAGACCGACGTCCGTTGAGCAGCAGTATCCAATCTGTCAAAGACAGACCTTTGAGCTGGAACGAGAGCCGGAGTGGCCAGCCTCATAAAGACCGATCCATTGACGGGAGAAGCTTCTTTAGTGACCTCAAGAGCAGAAATGGCTATCCGTTTCGGGATGGCCGCTTCAGTTGTCGTGGGCTTCCTGACAGGCCCATTGGAGTTCAGGCTCAGCCTGTCGAAGACTGACGCTGTTGGCTTGACATCGGACGACCCGTTGAGAGGGGCCATGGTAGTAGTAAGCCGATCAAAGACCGACTTCTTTTGCACTTCTTACGGCAGCGGGTGTCACGCCCCGCTTCCCAGAGTACGCTAAGATGTGCACGTGACATAGCCAACCATGCTTCCTGTGGATAGGAAAAATCCTTCCACAGTCACATTACGGCTGTAGAGATATCAAGAACAGGAAAGTAAACTAAACTATCTAGTACATGTCCATGAGCCAGAAAGAAAGAGTCAGGAAGTAATGATATGCGGAAGCAAAAGATGCAATAAAAGAAACACCTGGAAGTGAAACTACATACCGACAGGAACTTCACCGCTCGGTCTAACAGCGGCAATACTCCTGAACAGTCTGCAACAAGGTAAAAGGATCTGTGCCATGCAAAATCCAGACGTCAACACGTCATAATATCAAGCAATAAAATATAAATAGGGTAACAGGCAATGCAAATATAATCATGAATGAAAAGCAGGTGTAACAGTAATATAAATCAGGGCAGTGAAGGGTATTGTGCAGTGAGTAAACTAAACTGTTCTATTGGGTTTTCTACTCTCAAGTCTTTGAAATCAATTTGATGAATTATCGATATAACTCAATAGTATCCCGTGCATGCCCGGGACCACGGTCTACAGACTCTCGGGCTGAAACCAAGACGTGCCGCTAGGCACTAACAGGAAAGGAGTACAGACCAACGATGTCAGCAGTATCGTCACGAGGCAGGCCTAGCCTCTAAAACTGATCAGTATAAGCGAGCAACTGTTGAGTTACAAATCAGGATTTCATCATTGATTTCCCCATGCCCCCAAGTTATATGTGTCAAGTCAGGTATTTCGTAATCAAGAACTAATGCCAACACAGGATCAGGTAAGAGCAGGTTTGTCTGGATAGACAACAGGAATGGTCCGTGAGAACTACATGTCAGGTTTGTTGGCATTAGACACAAGATCAGGTAACGGGTCAATCCATGGTACAACAGGTCAAGTCAAGTAGTGTACGGTACCATATCGGGTCAATCGATATGTGTGTAGCAAGTCAGGCCAGGGTGTAAAAGATAACATGTGGGTACTCATAAACATCTAGCATAATCATGGTTATAAGTAATCAAGCATGATTATCAACAACACAATCTAAGCAGTAAGTTAACCAATAAAGCAGATTTAATTAATTAGCTGTACAGTTATCAGTTGTGTTTATCAGATGATGTCAGCACTATACGAATACAGTATGATAGATGTGAATGCTAAAAACCAGGTTAATAAGTATTGAGTGATCCATGGATGCGATAACATGTATAATTTGTTCAATGAATACAGTCGTAATTAAACCGGTTAAAGTTGCACATGGATGTCCGATAGGTTAAAACTGGAAAAAAGTATCATGGCTATAAACAATGTGATCATGTGGTCTATCACTTACGGGTGATTACTAGGTATAAATAATTAGATGCAAAATTTAGTTTTAAGTTCGGGATCATAAAATGTGTAACGGGACTTTATACGGTTAACTTGAAATTCAATTCTATCAATTCTATTTAGAGATTTAACAGGAAATAAATAATTTAGCGTACGAATAGTTTAAAAAATAGCATGTAGCAAGTTTCACTTGCCTGGACGGATCAAGAACGGGAATATGGAACGTCTCACGTCGGCGGAAAACGTCGCGACGCGCGCACGGTACACGGAACAGATCCACACCACGCACAGCGTGATCACACGGGTCAGGTACGCTCGTTGGGTCGTCAGGATCGTTGTCGGCACGACTGGATTCTGGCAATTCAACGAACAGTGAACACCAATTACTAAAAGGTAAAGAAATATTATAGAAAGAAAGAAAATAGAGAATGGAAAGGAGGAAGGAGAATGAGGCAAGAAGAATTGCTCACTGGGCACACAGAGGAATGATGGCGTCGACGGCGATGGTCGGAGGAACTCCGGCGATGATATTAGGCTGTTAGGGGTAATGTTAGGGTTACGCCAAGTGTTTTGTTGGCGACGAGGGTGAAGGGAGGTTGAAGAAAGATGGTGATGAGGGGTTCTCGGTGGTTGCTTGGTTTTGGGTTCAACGACGAAGATGAGGGGTGAACGAGGTGGTGGTGATCGCGGTTAGGGTCTTGACTGTTGATGGAAGTTGGGCTCGAGAAAGGTGACGACGGTTTCTTAGGGTTCTCAAAGATGACGATGGTGGTGTTGGGCTGGTGCTAGGAAGAAGGGGATGGCAATGGTGTTGGTGTTAGGGGCATCGGCAAAGCAGTCGGGGTCGGGGTTGTGAGTACTCGGTTAAGAAGAGCAGAGTTGAAGTCGCTGTCGAGTTGAGATGCTCGACGACGAAGAGGAGGTGCGGCGGCAGGTAGAGGAGAGAGGAGCTACGCGGACGACTAGCCGAGGGCTGAAGGCGACGGCAAGGAAGGGCTAGGGTTATCTCGTGGGCGTTGGGTTTTAGAACGAAGAATAAGAAGAGAATGGAAGAGGGAGGTGACGGTAGCAGGGGCGGTGACGAGAGCGGCTACAGAAATCGCGAGAGGAGAGAGAGAGAGGATCGCGAGAGGAGAGAGATAGGGAGAGAGCGAGAGGAGAGAGAGAGAGAAGAGGAGAAAGAAATTTGTGTTGTAGTGGGGAGAGAGAAAGAGAAAGGAGAGAGAGAGAGAAAGGGAAAGGGGATAGGAGTGATTCGTGGGGCCCAGGAGAAGGAAAAGGTCTCTGATTGGTGAAACGAGAGTGAGGAAAAACATTGGTGGGGCCCAACCACGAGTTCTGATTGGCTCGGGAGCAAGAGAATTGGTTTGGAAAATTTTGTAAAAGATTTAGTATTTTAAAGATTCATTCTAGGCTGAGGAAGGAAGAGAGAGATGGGGCCCAGAGAAAAGAAGGAGGGCTTCTGATTGGCTCGATGGGAAAAATAAAAATTTAGAAAATATTTTACAACCAAAAGATTTCTCAGTCCCCAGTTTAAAACAGTAAAATCTAAGCGGTAAATAGAAATAAAATAATTAGTTTGAATTTAGGCGGACTACAAAATATATCAGAAATGCGCCCGTGTCGGGTCCAAATTTTGGATTTGAAATATGAAATTTATTGACAGGTTCCGAAAATTAAAATGAAGGATTTTATAATTAAAAAGCATACCCCTAAGAACGGACGCACGCACGTGCGCGTAGCCGTCCAAACACATCCGTTTCACTGAACGGGACGAGAACACGATACAAGAACGCTACTACAGGGTTAGCGGTGTCGAGCAGGCCATGACAAGTATTTTTAATTTAATTTTATATGACTTAAATTGTTATATGCAGAATATGACATGTCGGTGCAAACTATAACTGGCAACAGTTAAGCAAGATGAATGAAATAAATACCACACACTACACATACGGTAACTGAAATTTGTAGAACTGGACTCGGTTGTTATATTATACCCAACTACAAAAAGAATTTCGTCCTCGAAATTCCAAGAACAAGATAGGATAAACAAACAAGAAATTTCAAGAATAGATGTGGAAACCTCTGCCGGAATTCATCTTCTCGTTCCCAAGTTGGCTCCCCATGTGAGCGATTACCCCGCGAAACAAGTATAAGAGGGATAACGTTGTTCTTAAGAACCTGCTCACTTCGATCCACAATTTACCTCGGTCGCTCCTCAAAAGTCAAATCTTCTCGTACCGTCAGCTCCGAATGATCCAACACATGTGTTTCATATCGAACATACTTGCGGAGTTGAGATACGTGTAACACATCGTGCACATTCGCCAAGGACCGCGGTAACGCCAAACGGTACGCTACCTCACCAACACGCTCCAAGATCTCAAAGGGTCCAACGAATCGAGGACTGAGCTTTCCTCGACTTCCAACACGAATCACCCCTCTAGTCGGTGATATCTTTAAGAATACCAACTCACCCACGGCGAACTCTAGAGGTCTTCTCGACGTATCTGCCCAACTCTTCTGTCGGTCTTGTGCTGCTTTCATAAGGTTCCGGATAACGTTAATCTTCTCAAATGTCTGTACAACCAATTCTGGTCCCAACAATCTTCGTTCACTGACATCGTCCCAACAGACAGGTGAACGACACTTGCGATCATACAAAGCTTCAAACGGAGCTATCTGAATAGTTGCCTGGAAACTATTGTTGTTAGAAAACTCCACCAAATGTAGATGATCCTCCTAAGAACCCTTGAAGTCCAACATGCATGCTCTCAACATATCTTCAAGAGTTTGGATCGTTCTCTCCGACTGACCATCAATTTGAGGATGATAAGCTGTGCTAAGCTTCAATCGAGTCCCCAAACTTTCCTGTAAACTCCTCCCGAAGTGTGATAAGAACCGAGTGTCACGATCGGACACGATGCTTACCGGTACTCCATGCAATCTTACAATCTCCTGCATGTACCGCTCCGCCAAAGTTTCTATTGATTGACCAACCCAAAAAGGAATAAAATAAGCTGCCTTGGTCAAACGTTCAACAATCACCCATACTGCATTGTTGCCTTTTGGACTCCGCGGTAGAGCTGTCACGAAATCCATGGTTATATGTTCCCACTTCCACTGAGGAATCGGAAGTGGTTGCAATAAACCAGCAACCCTTTGATATTCAGCCTTAACTTGCTGACACACCAAGCACTTTGCCACAAAGCGAGCGATCTCCCGTTTCATTCCTTCCCACCAGAAATGCTGTCTTAAGTCTCGGTACATCTTCGTGCCTCCTGGATGTACGGAATAAGCTGAACTGTGTGCCTCCTTCATAAGCTCTTCACGAATATCTCCCTTTGGCACACACAAACGGCTACCACACCTCAACGAACCAACTTCGTGGATCAATAAATCTGTTCGTAGTCCGTCTTCAACCTGTTCTCGAAACTTTTGCAATCTAGGATCCTGCGATTGCGCTGCTTTAATATTCTCGATCAACGACGAATGTACTTGCAGCTGCATCAACTGTCCCGAAGAACGCGGTAGTACAACCTCCAAATCAAATTTTCGAAAGTCTTCAACGAGTTCTTTCTGCGTAGTCAACATCTGAATTGCCGGTACTCGACTAAGCGCATCCGGCACAACATTAACCTTCTCCGGATGGTACTTAAGATTAAGATCGTAGTCAGCCATCAGCTCTAGCCATCTACGCTGCCTCATATTAAGCTCCTTCTGTGTGAACACATACTTCAAGCTCTTATGATCTGTGAAAACTTCGACCCTTTCGCCCAAAAGGTAATGTCTCCAAATCTTCAAAGCAAAAATCACAGCCGCAAGCTCCAAGTCATGAGTTGGGTAATTCTTCTCATGGGTCTTCAACTGTCTTGATGCGTACGCTACAACCTTCCCATGTTGCATCAAAACGCATCCCAATCCTTTCCCAGATACGTTGCTGTGAATCACCAATCCTCCGGAATTGTCTGGCACAGTCAGAATAGGGGTGGTTATCAATTTCTACTTCAACGTCTCAAAAGCTGACGCACATCTATCCGTCCACATAAAAGGTACCACCTTGCGCGTAAGCTTGGTCAACGGCTCCGCCAGACGAGCAAAGTTCTCCACAAATCTTCTGTAATACCCGGTGAGTCCAAGAAAACTTCCTATCTCCGCAACATTCTTTGGAATCGGCCAATTTCGAACTGCTGTAATCTTTTCTGGATCGACGGCGATTCCATTGCCAGACACGACATGCCCCAAAAACTTTAGTTCTTCCAGCCAAAACTCGCACTTGCTCATCTTCGCATATAACTTCTCTTGTCTCAACGTCTGCAGTGCGATCTTCAAATGTTCTGCATGCTCTTCAAAACTCTTCGAATAGACCAGAATATCGTCAATGAACACCATAATAAACTGGTCCAAGAATGGTGAAAATATTCGGTTCATCAAGTCCATGAATATCGCCGGTGCATTCGTTACTCCGAAGGGCATCACTAATACTCGAAATGTCCATACTGAGTTCGGAACGCAGTCATGCAAATATCTTCAGATTTAACTCGGATCTGATGATATCCGAACCGCAAATCCAGCTTCAAGAATACCCTCGCGCCACTAATCTGCTCAAACACTTCGCCAATGCGAGGGATCGGGTACCTGTTCATAATAATCACTCAGTTTTAATTCTCGATAATCAACTCACGCCTTCCCTGTGTCATCTTTCTTCTTTACTAGAAGAACTGGAGCTTCCCCAGTTAAGTTGCTGCGGCGAAACCAACCCTTCTCAAGTAATTCAACACCCTGCTTCCTGACTTCTTCCAACTCCACTGGTGCCATCGTGTAATACGCCCTTTGAGATTGGCGCTGCACCAGGAACAAGTTCAATTGCGAACTCCACGTCTCGCCTCGGCGGTAAACCTGATATGTCTTCAAACGCGTCCATGAAACTTTCAAATATAGCCGGCGCTTCTTCCTTAACAACTTCCATCGACGAAAGAACCTGGTTTGTCGGCCTAGCCCTAAACTCGACTGGCCCGACAGAACCGCTTCCTCCAGCAAAACAACCTCCGAATGTCTGGGAATCTGGAGAATCACTTTCCCTTCCTTACAATCAATATGAGCGTGAAAAGTGCCGCGAAATCCCATTCCCAAGACAACAACAAACAAGGAAATGCACCAGGATTGAATAATCCTAACGCGGGGAAAAACAAGAACGAGTAAGATACCAAGATGACTTCATCCGAAGTCAAGATACTGAAGAGGGTTAACCATGGTAAACATGATTCAAGATGGCGATGAAACAATAACTGGTAAGCAATGAAACCGAGAGGGACAAGATAGTACAACGATCATGGAACAAGGAAGTGAATCAAGACCAGGACTCCAAGTTACTTAGATAGAGTACCGCATTGTAACCATGCTGCAGTTCATGGGTACAATTACATAACTCCACCCAAGCCGCCCAAATCCTAGCATCAGAATCAAGAAACAGGGAGAAACAATAGAGAACCAAAAAGATTTCAGGTCGAAATGCAAAGTGGTTTGCATATCGCCCAAACAAAGGATCAAGAGAAGGATATGATTCAACAATCACGATAATCAAGGTGGCAGGACATGTTCCTAATCACGAGTATTCTGATTCGTGTATTAGGTCCAATACCTAACTACAAAAGAATCAAACCCGATTAACCTATATCCCATGGCTCTGATACCAAAAGAACCATGTCACGCCCCGCTTCCCAGAGTACGCTAAGATGGGCACGTGACATAGCCAACCATGCTACCTGTGGATAGGAAAAATCCTTCCACAGTCACATTACGGCTGTAGAGATATCAAGAACAGGAAAGTAAACTAAACTATCTAGTACATGTCCATGAGCCAGAAAGAAAGAGTCAGGAAGTAATGATATGCGGAAGCAAAAGATGCAATAAAAGAAACACCTGGAAGTGAAACTACATACCGACAGGAACTTCACCGCTTGGTCTAACAGCGGCAATACTCCTGAACAGTCTGCAACAAGGTAGAAGGATCTGGGCCATGCAAAACCCAGACGTCAGCGCGTCATAACATCAAGCAATAAAATATAAATAGGGTAACAGGCAATGCAAATATAATCATGAATGAAAAGCAGATGTAACAGTAATATAAATCAGGGCAGAGAAGGGTATTGTGTAGTGAGTAAACTAAACTGTTCTATTGGGTTTTCTACTCTCAAGTCTTTGAAATCAATTTGATGAATTATCGATGTAACTCAATAGTATCCCGTGCATGCCCAGGACCACGGTCTACAAACTCTCGGGCTGAAACCGAGACGTGCCGCTAGGCACTAACAGGAAAGGAGTACAGACCAACGATGTCAGCAGCATCGTCACGAGGCGGGCCTAGCCTCTAAAACTGATCAGTATAAGCGAGCAACTGTTGAGTTACAAGTCAGGATTTCATCATTGATTTCCCCATGCCCCCAAGTTATATGTGTCAAGTCAAGTATTTCGTAATCAAGAACTAATGCCAACACAGGATCAGGTAAGAGCAGGTTTGTCTGGATAAACAACAGAAACGGTCCGTGAGGACTACATGTTAGGTTTATTGGCATTAGACATAAGATCAGGTAACGGGTCAATCCATGGTACAACAGGTCAAGTCAAGTAGTGTACGGTACCATGTCGGGTCAATCGATATGTGTGTAGCAAGTCAGGCCAGGGTGTAAAAGATAACATGTGGGTACTCATAAACAGCTAGCATAATCATGATTATAAGTAATCAAGCATGGTTATCAACAACACAATCTAAGCAGTAAGTTAATCAATAAAGCAGATTTAATTAATTAGCTGTACAGTTATCAGTTGTGTTTATCAGATGATGTCAGCACTATACGAATACAGTATGATAGATGTGAATGCTAAAAACCAGGTTAATAAGTATTGAGTGATCCATGGATGCGACAACATGTATAATTTGTTCAATGTATGCAGTTGTAATTAAACCGGTTAAAGTTGCACATGCATGTCCGATAGGTTAAAACTGGAAAAAAGTATCATGGCTATAAACAATGTGATCATGTGGTCTATCACTTACGGGTGATTACTAGGTATAAATAATTAGATGCAAAATTTAGTTTCAAGTTCGGGATCATAAAATGTGTAACGGGACTTTATACGGTTAACTTGAAATTCAATTCTATCAATTCTATTTAGAGATTTAACAGGAAATAAATAATCTAGCATACGAATAGTTTAAAAAATAGCATGTAGCAAGTTTCACTTGCCTGGACGGATCAAGAACGGGAATACGGAACGTCTCACGTCGGCGGAAAACGTTGTGACGCGCGCACGGTACACGGAACAGATCCACACCACACACAGCGTGATCATACGGGTCAGGTACGCTCGTTGGGTCGTCAGGATCGTTGTCGGCACGACTGGATTCCGGCAATTCAACGAACAGTGAACACCAATTACTAAAAGGTAAAGAAATATTATAGAAAGAAAGAAAATAGAGAATGGAAAGGAGGAAGGAGAATGAGGCAAGAAGAATTGCTCACTGGGCACACAGAGGAATGATGGCGTCGACGGCGATGGTCGGAGGAACTCCGGCGATGAGATTAGGCTGTTAGGGGTTCGGTTAGGGTTACGCCAAGTGTTTTGTTGGCGACGAGGGTGAAGGGAGGTTGAAGAAAGATGGTGATGAGGGGTTCTCGGTGGTTGCTTGGTTTTGGGTTCAACGACGAAGATGAGGGGTGAACGAGGTGGTGGTGATCGCGGTTAGGGTCTTGACTGTTGATGGAAGTTGGGCTCGAGAAAGGTGACGACGGTTTCTTAGGGTTCTCAAAGATGACGATGGTGGTGTTGGGCTGGTGCTAGGAAGAAGGGGATGGCAATGGTGGTGGTGTTAGGGACGTCGGCAAAGCAGTCGGGGTCGAAGTTGTGAGTACTCAGTTGAGAAGAGCGAAGATGAAGTCGCTGTCGAGTTGAGATGCTCGACGACGAAGAGGAGGTGCGGCGGCAGGTAGAGGAGAGAGGAGCTACGCGGACGACTAGCCGAGGGCTGGAGGCGACGGCGAGGAAGGGCTAGGGTTATCTCGTGGGCGCTGGGTTTTAGAACGAAGAAGAAGAAGAGAATGGAAGAGGGAGGTGACGGTAGCAGGGGCGGTGACGGGAGCGGCTACAGAAATCGCGAGAGGAGAGAGAGAGGATCGCGAGAGGAGAGAGATAGGGAAAGAGCGAGAGGAGAGAGAGAGAGAAGAGGAGAAAGAAATCTGTGCTGCAGTGGGGAGAGAGAAAGAGAAAGGAGAGAGAGAGAGAGAAAGGGAAAGGGAAAGGGGATAGGAGTGATTCGTGGGGCCCAGGAGAAGGAAAAGGTCTCTGATTGGTGAAACGAGAGAGAGGAAAAACATTGGTGGGGCCCAACCACGAGTTCTGATTGGCTCGGGAGCAAGAGAATTGGTTTGGAAAATTTTGTAAAAGATTTAGTATTTTAAAGATTCATTCTAGGCTGAGGAAGGAAGAGAGAGATGGGGCCCAGAGAAAAGAAGGAGGGCTTCTGATTGGCTCGATGGGAAAAATAAAAATTTAGAAAATATTTTACAACCAAAAGATTTCTCAGTTCCCAGTTTAAAACAGTAAAATCTAAGCAGTAAATAGCAATAAAATAATTAGTTTGAATTTAGGTGGACTACAAAATATATCAGAAATGCGCCCGGGTCGGGTCCAAAATTTTGGATTTGAAATATGAAATTTATTGACAGGTTCCAAAAATTAAAATGAAGGATTTTATAATTAAAAAGCATACCCCCAAGAACGGACGCACGCACGTGCGCGTAGCCGTCCAAATACATCCGTTTCACTGAACGGGACGAGAACACGATGCAAGGACGCTACCACAGGATTAGGGATGTCGAGCAGGCCATGACAAGTATTTTTAATTTAATTTATGACTTAAATTGTTATATGCAGAATATGACATGTCGGTGCAAACTATAACTGGCAACAGTCAAGCAAGATGAATGAAATAAATACCACACACTACACATACGGTAACTGAAATTTATAGAACTGGACTCGGTTGTTACAGCGGGATATTAATGCTCACTGGTAGGAGCATGGTCCCGAAGAACAAACCGGTGGTAGCCTGCGTCACCTGCTCTATCGGCATTGTGAACAGGGAGGCCGCATGAGCCCCGTAAGCTATGCCTCCAGATGAGGCGGAATGTGAGTTGCAGTTGCAGCTGGAACACTTCGTGCAAGTAGACGCCATTGATCTTTCGTTTTATGCACCAAGCAAGACACCAAATCTTAGTATCTCGAACCCAAGGGCAACCATTAGCAAACCGCGATTCGTTCGCGAACACGACACACGAAGTGTGGAGTGGAAAGAGGAAGAGGTCCCACCGGGCGTGCCAGAATCTGTTTCCCGCCGAAAGACACAGACGAAGACGCGGTGAACGTCTGGCCTGAATTTCGGGGCAGATGCTAATTGGTGCTATCCGTCCACCTCTCCGAATATGCCAAGCTGATTTATGGCACCATGTATCGAAGGTTTAAACGGATGCTGCCGATTTAGCAGATTTCGTCAGATTCCCCATCGTTTGAGGGGTTTTTGATTGTGAGGACGCTCTTCCCTTCAGGCGCAAGCCCCTGTAGTTAATTACGCTACCGCATCGCAGTAACAACTTTCTCCTTCTCCAGATGGTCACTTCGTGTCGTGAGTGTTTGTTTTTGTGTTTGGTTGCCCGTGGATTGTATACGGAGACTAATTTATGTTGTCGCCCGTAGAGCGTGGATTAGTCCAAATCCTTATCTTCTTAGATTTGTGTTTGGGGGTTAGTTTTAAGAATACGTTAGCCTCATTTGAGACTAAGATCAATTTAAACGTTGGTTAAGGATACGTTAGTCTAATTTTGGACTAAGATCAACGTAACGGGATCGTTTAGATCCAACAAAAGAGCATTTGGACTCTATTGTTTAGTTTAGAGACATTGCGGTCGATTAGTTTAAGGACATTACGGTCCAATTTTAGTTTAAGGACATCTCGGTCCAGTGTTAGTTTAAGGATATCTTGGTCCAGGTTAAGGACATCGTAGTCCGTGAGTTTAAGGACCCCACAGTCCAAGGTTAAGAATATCATAGTCTATGGGCTTAAGGACCCCACAGTCCAGGTTAAGGACATCGTAGTCCGTGAGTTTAAGGACCCCACAGTCCAGTTTAAAGACGTCATAGTCTATAAAATGTATGGTTGTCGAAACCCGTCACCTCTCTAAAGACGTTGAAGGATTACAACGACAAATATCAGAGGAGTAAAGATATGTACCCTCGAACCGGTGTGAGTTGGTTGAAAAATCTATAGTCCAATTTGGGATTAAGATCTGTTAAATATTCATGAGCAGGTGGGCTCAGTTAACATAAGTTGAGGACTTATGGCCAATATTGGGCTAAGTCCAATAAATGTTTAACATTTCATTGTTTTGGGTTGTTAAGCCTTCATTTGGGCTTGGCCCTTTTAATCAATGCTGAGCATTAGATCTTGACATTTTTTTTGTCTTGTATTGAATGCAGAGCATTTATCAGAACAATTTATGTTCTGACAGCGCAATACGTGGCACACCAGGTAGTTTGCGCCAGTCAAAGAGCGCAGTGCGCTTCTGCCAAATAGCATATATGGAAAGGACACGTGTCGCACTTGGCGCTAAGCGCCAGATGATGGGCGCATTGCGCCAGCTTATGAGCGCATTGCGCTAATTTATGAGCGCATTGCGCTTTCAATTTAGTGGTGCACTTGTGAGTGACACGTGGCGCACTTGGCGCTGAGCGCCAACCCATGAGTGTAGTACGCTATTTCAGAAGCGTAAAGCACAGGTTGTATACGTGGTTGACACGTGGCACATTTTGGTGCTGAGCACCGGTCCAGAGAGCGCAGAAGCGCTATTCAATAGCGCAAGGCGCATTTCAATAGCGCAAAGCGCATTTGATCAATTTTTATGATCTGTGAACAAATTTATGTTCTTTTAAAAGAGACTTTGTCTCAAGATTCAAGAACAACAGTTCGTATTTTTGAAAGGGCTTTGCCTTTATAGATCAATAATCTGTGTGAAGAATATATTCTTCTTTTATTATGTGATGAATTTTTTTGATCTTTCTTATGAAAGACCTTGGTCTTTGTAGATCTATGTTCTTTTAAAAAGATAATTCTTCTTTTTATGAGATGATTTCATCTCTGTGTTCATCATTCATCATCTTTACCTTGAAGAAATAATCTTCTTTCAAGAACTTGCTCTCTTTCTTTGAATTTTTCAAAGTTTAGGGAGGGGTTTTTTTTTCTCTATATTAGACTTGAAGTTTTGGGGCCTTTATATAGGGCAAGCTGATTTGTTGAATCGGTTAAAGAGATTTTTCTCTGATTGATTTGGGGATATTTCCCACCATTGGATCTTTGATCTCAGGTCTTCTGTTTTACAGAAGGCAATTTTCTTGTTTTTAACAAGATTGGAAAATCTTTCCATAACAGAATTTTAATTCTGATTAATGATTTATCATTATTTATTAGATCTTTTGATTTAAGGGTGGGGAATTTTTTAATCCCAGCGCTGGCGCACCCGTGCTTTGCACGTGGTGCGTTGCTCAGAGCGCAGCGCACTTTGCGCTAGCACACCTGTGTTTGACACGTGGTGCGCTGCTCAGAGCGCAGCGCAGCCTGCGCTAGCGCACCCGTGTTTGACACGTGGCGCGCGGCGCGCCTAGCGCTAGCACACACATGGTGTACTGCCTAGGACACAGCGCGCCTAGCGCTAGCGCACACATGGTGCACTGCCTAGGGCGCATCGCACCTGGCGCTAGCGCACCCGTGTTTGACACGTGGCGCTGAGCGCGCCTAGCGCTGGATCTGAAGCGTTGTTTCAATTTTTGAATTTTGAATTTCAAAACAGAGCTTTGCTCTGATTGGGGGAAAAACCTAGCATATATAGTATACTAATATATGTGGTTATCATGGCATCATAAATTAATTCTACATCTCGTCCGATACATGCATAGCAAGACCACTAAAGCATAGGAAGGCATGTGAGTCACGAATATAATATGCATATCATAAACTTGAATTCAAGCGCAATGAAACGATAACAATAATCATTCGTGAACAACTCAGCTATATATATATAATGGTGTACAACTGCTATCATTTCTTTTCAATCTCATCATATAACCTCGGTCAGTATCCTCCGGATATCTGCCGTGTTCAATCTCACGCCCCGCTTCTCAGAGTGCGCAAACTACGGCACGTGACAGAGCCAACCATGCTATTTGTGGCTAGGAAACATCTCTCCACAGTCACATTACGGCTGTCTATAGAATATCAATAACAAAAAATAATATAAAAACTAGCTAGCACATGTCTATTTGCCACAGTAAAAAATGTCAAGAGAATGTATAAGCGGAAACGAATTAAATCCAATAAATAACATCTGAAACTTGACCCAATATGGGCTCACATCAAGAAATAAAACTGCGGAAAATAAACTAAACTAAACGTCTCTAAATAACACATGTTCAATTCCTCACTGCTCGCCTTGATGGATAAAATACACATATTCAGCCTGCGATAAAGATAGAGGAATCGAGCCATGCGAATCCAGACGCCAGTGTGTCATAATATCAAGATAACAATAATAACCAGGACATAATAATATAATTAAACATGAGTATAAATAAACACCGATATAAACAGTGAGCTATGTGTATGTATGGGTGTGTGATGTGTAACCTAAATCTGTGCTTCTAGGTTATTTATTCCAAAGTCTTTGAAATCAATTAATGTAATTCTCATCGTAACCCAACAGTCTATGTCACGTTCATTCCCCACGGGACTACGGTAACAGGATTTATTCCGTAACGTCTGAAAAAACGGCAAACAAGTAATTATTCCCTAACGCTCGGAAAAAACGACAAACATATAATAATAGCCTTTTGATTTAAGTTTCGGTTACATTCTTAATTTCCCCTTTACCCCCAGGTTTGTGTTCAAGTCAGGCATTTCCAATATAGATCTAATACCAACACAGGAGCAAGCAGGTACAGTTCTTATCTATACAGATAACAAGTTACGTTCGTCAGGACAACACGTCAATATCGTTGGTATTAATAACACGATCCAAGTAACTAGTCAAATAGTGTATCGTGGACATGTTATGTGATGCATATGTATCAATAGTTACCTGAATGTGAAACTGTAAGGAATATTGGAACACGGTTAATGCACGGATGCACATGTATCTATCTGTATAACCTTTTATACGTCCATGACTACGTATGATGCACACTAGATAACACGTTGTACTAATATATATTACAATGATATCATAATGTTCCGGCATGCAATTAGATATGCGATTATCAGTACGGATACGAACGGATACTGTAAAACGGTAAAACTATAATATTTGTTGTATGATGAAACACATGTACCATTTTTATTCATATATAAATAGATATTTTAATATAGCATGTTGCAAGATAAACTTACCTGATCGGATCTCACGCCGGGGTACGTATGTCACGTTCGACGTCGGATAAACATCGTGATGCAAACTCACGCTCGTGCAGGACTGGACCTGGCTGATCAAAGACATGATGTGATGTCTACGCTGGACGATGACGATGACTGGGTCGTCCGGATCGTCGGCGACGCGTGCGACTCCGGCGAGACGGCCGGAAAACCAAGAAATCAAGAAAAGAGAAAAGAAAGAATGAAAGAAGAAGAGGAAGAAGAGGAATGGAGTTGGCTCGGTTGTGGGTTCAGAGGACAGAGGAAAAGGTCGAGGCGACGTCGACGAGGGCAGAGGGATTCTTGAGTTGGCGTTGGGTTGCGGTTGCAGCCGCTGGTGATGGTGGTGGTGGTTTATGGGTGTAAGGAGTTGGAGAGAGGTGAGGAGAAGGGGGAGGTGATGGTGAGTCTCCGGCGATGAGGGTTGGAGGCGTTGGGCGGTGAGGAAGCGGCTAAGGTTTCTGGGCGTTGTGGTTTGGGTTCCAGGGATGGTCGTCGGATGCAGGAAGCTCTGGTAGAGAAGATGAGGAAAAGGAAGTAGAGGTGAGGTCGACGAGATCGAGATGGTGAGGTGATTGACGGCGAGGTGAGGGTGACGTCGGGGTTAGGGTTCTTGGGTTGCTCGGGGTCATGGGTTTGTTGCAGAGGGAGAGGAGGTGGATGAGAAGGTCGTGAAGAGGTCGAGGAGGTGACGGTGATGAGGGTGGTAAGGTTGTGGGGAGGTAATGAGGTCGGCGGTGAAGGCTAGGGTTAGGATGCTCGGGGAGTTCTTGTGAGAGGGAAGAAGAAGGAAAGAGAGAAAGTTGTTATATTATGAGGTTTATATATATATATATATATATATATATATATATATATATATAGGAGGGAATTTCCTCTTATGGCATCAAAAAAACGCACCATTCATCGTGTTTTCCGACGATCGGAATACATCATCTTTATCGTTATCATCTAAGATATAGGAACACCAAATTTCATGTGATTCTACAACATTTTCACCGTTGAATTAGTGGGTTCAAAATTAACGGTTTACCGACAATAGAACTTTTTACATTGCTAAATCATCGGTGAAAAAGTTGTAGAATCGCATGAAATTTGGTGTACCCACATCTTAGATGATAACGATGAAGATGATGCATTCCGATCGTCGGAAAACACGATGGAGAGTGTTTTTGCGACGCCATAGGAGGAAATTCCCTCCTGTGGGCTCTTTCCTCCATAATTCTCATATATAGATATATATATAGTAGAGAGAGAGAGGGATATACATATATATATATATATATATATAGAGAGAGAGAGAGAGGGAGAGAGAGAGGAAAATATAATTTAATTAATTTTATATATATTATGTAAAATGTTAGTATTAGGTTTTATAAAAACTATTATAATATATATATTCTTGGTTTAAACAGCTATTATCAAAATACTCCGAAAAATACCTGGATCTCTTCTAAAAATCTAGTTTTAAAATATGAATAATATACGTAAAAATTAAAACCATGATACAATGTTCGGTCAGTAAAAATGCAAACTCCCAAGTACGGATCTATGTAAATATACGTAGCGATCCAAACGAGCCCGTCTTAACAATTTGGACATGAACATGATGTACGGATGCAACCACATGATATGATGTACGATAACATGCCATGCTAGATATAAAAAAATATTATTTGGTTATTATTTGTATTATTTAAAAGATATGCATATACAAAATATATCATATATGTATATGGAATCTAGATATGCATGGATTCTCTGTACTAGTAAAATATGACGTAATCTAAAATCATGATGGGTTTCAAGCATGCAGGTCGGGTCGGATATTAACCACAGATACTAAATGCAATATCCGCACCCAAAAACAATAATAATCAAAAAATTGTCGCAATATTAGGAAAATACTCAAATAAATATCGTATAAATGCACTAGGGTGTTACATTCAACATGTATCCGTAATTGATTCATCCCCACCTCAGTATTAGATATTACCAAACCAGTTCATCATGTATCCGTAACTGGTTCATCCCCATCTCAATTATCGGATATCACCAAATCACTCCACCATATTTCCATAGCCGGTTCATCCCCACCTTAGTTACCGGATAACATCAAAGTATAAATACATAGGAAACTCATGGTAGACGTATCATCATTTCAGGAGAAAATAATTATAGCACGAACGGATAATTTAAATATAGCACAAACCAATAACATAACCATAACGTGAACGGATAATAAGAAAAGTAAGCACAGCGTAAACGAATAATAAGTAAAATAAGAACAGCGTAAACTTAGCATAAACGAATAATAAGTAAAGCAGGTATGGCGTCAACGAGTATTGTAAATGGATAGAAACTTCCGAATAATTTAATTATATTTTAAAATAGAACGAAACATTGTTTGGAAATAAAAAGACTGCGATATTTTAAAAATAGATATCCTTTTGAAATTCAAACAGTACATCCTTTGCATTTTTAAAACATGAACGAATCGTTGTTTTTAGAAATGAGTAAAACCTTTATATTTGCATAGTCTCCCAATCGGGATAAATAATGAGACTCGGCGAGTCAAAAATAAAAGGCCGTATCGGCTAATCATCACCACTTCATCTAGTATGGAATCTCACCTCCTACGATGACAACCAAATATCCCATTGAATCAAATAATAAATTCTTTTTCAATAATTCTAAGGGTTACGATAAACAATATAATGCGCTCAATAATAGTCAGTATGGATATCTAGTCTATGTACACAAACACACAGTTTAAATAGTACGGACTGCTAATTTACGTATCCACACAGCAATTAGTACGAACATCTAGTCTACGTACACAAACACACAGTTCAAATAGTACGGACCGTTAGTCTACATACCCACGCAACAATTAGAATGGACATCTAGTCGCGTACACACGCATCGACTGGTGCGGACATCTCGTCGACGCACTCGCTCAACGATCGGTACGGACATCTAGTCACGTACACACACAGCGAGTGGTACGAACTTCTAGTCGCGTACTCACTCAATAATCGATATGGACATCCAGTCGCGTACACAACATAATATGGATCATACTATAATATGTACAGTATGGCAAGTTCTACACGTGGTACGACAATTACTAGTAATGTGTACGTGTTAGCATGTGAGTCTGTACCTATACGTGTCATGACAGTTACTAATAATCTGCACGTGCAACATATGAGTTTGTGTTGGTGCCGCATGGTAATCATTAGTAATTATGCAAGTGTCCTAACAATTGTGTTCGCAAAAGTATAGTAAAAGAAAGGAAAGGAAACATAGTATTCGTAAACTGAGCATATGAAACATGAATTATAATAAATAAAGAAGTGTTCATAATAGTTTTGGTTATCGGGGGTGCTGTAGGGTGTTTTTCGTCATCCCATTGAGATGGGAATACGCGCACGCTTGTCAGGCGTACTACAGATTCTCCCTGCCTAGGCTAGGCCGGGATTTAATGATTGTGGGAATCCGAATCTCCGGCAGCCGCGGACTAAACTGCCGTTAATTACCCCTCGCCTTTGGAGCGAGGGAACCTCCGATTGACGGGTTAAACTGGTCATGCGAACTCGATGTGCAGTGAACGTGTGTTGTGTTTTGAAGGGGTTTTTGGATATATCGGGAGCCACGCAGAGTTTTTACGGGGGTCCCGCTACCCGGATAGCGGGCTGGGGGTCAAGGGGGCTAGCAGCCCCCTTGCGGGGTGTGGGGCAGTGCCCCGTTAGAAAATTTTTTCTAACAGGGACAGTGTCGTGGAGTATGTGTATGTGTACATATGTATACATATGTATATATATACATGTATATATAAATAAAGGGGGGAAAAGACATCCAAAAGATGCGTGGGGCCAGCGCCTAGATGCTTGAGCGCAAGCGCGCCACGTGTCGGCACGTGGGCGTTTTGCGCTCGGGCGCTTTGCGCTGGAGCGCAAGCGCGCCACGTGTCGGCACGTGGGCGCTTTGCGCTCGAGCGCTAGCGCGCCGGCGAGGAAAAGGGGTCTTTTAGCCTCGGAAATTCTGTAAAGAGAAAATAGGGTGGTGTTTAAACTCCTAAGATACTTTGGGTTAATGAAGTGGGTTCTTCTTCTTCCTCTTCTGTTGGCTGGATCTTGAAAATCAAGAGATATGGGATTTCTAAAAATCTTTCCTTTTTGAGATCTAGTGACAGATCCAAGTTCCCCTTTGTAGGTTTGGTGGTGAAAAACTATTTTGTTTTATAAAATGAATAGTAAAACTCTTGATTTAATTCAAAAGAAAGAAGAAGATTTTTGGAACCTTGAAGAAGGAGAAAAGATCTCAGATCTAAATTTTTGGAGAAAGAAAAGTTATGAGATATTTTCATTATCTTTGCCTTTATAGGCTATAATACACTTTACACATAGCCCCTCGGGCTTCACAAAATGGCATTTTGCCTATCCCACGGCTCATGTGCCATTTCTTTTTGCACATAAGCCATGGGCTTTACAAAAATTCGGCTTTATGCCTATTTTTCTGACATTTATCCATAAAATAAAATAAAAGAAATGCAACAAAATTATTTATTACAAAATTTTTATCTTGGCATGGGGGGAGGCCGGCCGCTTCATGTTCGGGCTCGACCCGGGCATGGGCCCATTGGATCTGGGCTTGGGTCCACTTGGCTTGGAATTGATTTTGATTTTGACTTGGTCAACCGGGGTGTAAAATTTTACCCCAACAGGTGCTATATGCCATCAACCTGATTTCCTCTTGTAGATGCTAAATCTACTCACTGTAATGCAGCTCGAGCTAATCGAACCCTATGACCGTCTTGCCTTTCCCCGTCGACTCGGGAGTCTTCACAATCGACCTTATAATCAATAATAATCGTAAACATGCAAGAAAACACCATTAATATCGATATAAAACCAAACAAACTAAATATGGTGCAAAACTCAAGTTAATCAGGCCAAAAAGAGCGTCAGACGTTTGAAGCTCTAAGCTCATACGTCTGAAGAAGACGTTTCATCGAGACAGAGAAGAGAGAGACGTCTGGAGAACAATATACAAACGTTTGTCCAAAAACACAGAGAAAATCCAGAGAAGGTGCAGACGTCTTAAGCTTTGAGCTCAGACGTCTGGTGAATAATATGAAACAATCAAGAGAAAATACATACGTGTGAAGATCAAAGCTCAGACGTCCGAAAAACAATTATGAAACTTAACAGAGGAGTCACAAACGTCTGAAGATCATGGCTCAGACGTCTGAAGAAGAAAAATCGCTGTTCGAAAAACTGGAATTTGAAAAACACTTTAAAAACCAAAACTTTGCTAAAAACTACCATCTACAATTCAAATTAAGTTGTAATCAACAAGAAAACTTTACTAACACACCATAACTACAACTAACCATTCAAAACTCCATTTGTGCAAGATTTAAACCGTAAAAACATGATTTTTAAGTAAACTATATAGTTTTCATGGCAAATAAAACTCTAAAACTTATTAAAAGATGGATTTTTACCTCTTGAAATGGAAATGAAGAGGAGATCCAAACTTAAATGAGGCTGCTTGAAGACTTAAAATGGCTTCTAAATTAAAGAGATGAATTTGGTGTTGGGAAGA
The DNA here is from genome assembly GCA_030015575.1 of Agapanthus africanus. Lineage (NCBI taxonomy): Eukaryota > Viridiplantae > Streptophyta > Magnoliopsida > Asparagales > Amaryllidaceae > Agapanthus > Agapanthus africanus. The sequence continues at coordinate 77,535,328 of CM057339.1, read as the reverse complement.
TAAATGAGAAGGAGCGAGAGAGAGCAAGAGTTTGTGAGAGTGAGAGAGAGCATTTTGGAAAGAAGAAAGTAAAGAAAAAGAGTCTGTAAACATATAGTACGGTGTTCCATGTCTCCCCCGTGTCCATGCCTCCCTCCTCCAATAATTATTTAGGGAAAAAGAAAAAAAGAAAATGTAAATATTATAATATGTATATCCTTTTAATAAAACTCAAAATATCATAATCAAACTTTAAATTTTTTGAAACGTTACATTAATAGACATGATAACGTATGTAAACGTAAAAATAAAAAATATACCATAACCACTTCGAAAAATCTCGTTGAGGAAGACGTAGACATCATGTGGCAGAAGATAAGAGTTCGAAAGTCGAGAGGTGATATATTCCGTAACCGCTTGAAAAAAAATTACTTAAGCAGAATTTTAACAACTAATTTAAGTAGAGGTTAAATAACAACCATTAGATTTAACCGCTATCGTAAGTAGCGGTTAACTCCGAACGGTTGTGATTTGTTGGATAAATTTATTTTTGATTTTAACCGCTATTTGAAGTATAAGTTAAATAAAAACCGTCAAATTTAACCACTATTTTAAGTAGTGGTTAAGTATAAACGGTTCTGATTTGTTGTATAATTTTTTATCCAACTTTGATATTAACCGTTATTTTAAGTAAAGATTAAATAACAACCATCAGATTTTAACCGCTTCTTTAAAAAACGGTTAACGCTGTATAATTTTTTATTAAACGTTGATGTTAACCGCTGTTTTAAGTAGCGGTTAAATAATAACCGTTAGATTTTAACCACTTTTTTACGAAGCGGTTAACTTTGAGCGCTCTGATTTGTTGGATAATTTTTACTGGACATACTATTCAAGGTCCATACTTGTCAAACAAATATGGGCATCTTGTACAACCCTCTTATAGTAACTGTGAGAAATCAATTGTTCTTGTGGTGAATAGGAAATAAAACATCATTTTAATGACAGAATAATCACACCTACGAGTTTATATTTATAAATCTATAAGGCCAAAGATTTGTTGGAGGAAGGCGAGGAATGAGTTTGATTTGAAGAAAAGGATACTTGCCGTGGGCCAACCCAATGGATCCAAAGGAAACAGGCTTTAAATAACAAAAAGGTGCCCCTAGACATTTATGTTTCTATGTTATATACTTGATGTGACTCTTATAAACACATAATAACTTTACTATTGTCACTAGGTCTTTATAATACGGCAAAAAATTGTTCCAACACCCTAGCATTCAAAAGCAATTAGTTTAGATCTCTAGTCCGGAAAAAATTATGAAAAACTCCGCAAACACAAAGGATCTTGTGTTTTAGTCCCTATAGTACATCTAATATTGTTTTATGCCAACATTGCCCTTTCAGATACACTACTACATTTACGTTGTAAAGTACTATAGTTATCTTTCAAAATACTACATTTATGCTATAAAGTATTATATTTGTGTTAAAATACTACACTTGACATGAAACCGTTACATTTTTTAGTAAAATTACTATGTCTATTACATTTGACTTGTTTCAATATAAATGTTGTACTTTATGATATAAATATCGTATTTTGAAAAATAATCATAGTATTTTAAAAGGTAAATGTATCAGTTTATCTGAAAAGACAATGTTGACATAAAACAATAGTAAATGTATTATAGAGACTAAAACGCAAGAACCTTTAAGTTTATGGAGTTTTTTACAATTTTTTGGGGCCAGGAACCTAAACCTATTGCTTTTCAAAGTTAGGGACTTATACCGTTTTTCCCTTATAAATAACATAATTGACCACTTCCAATCAAAAACATTTTCATTGAAACATCAAATAAGATGCTGCACATCATAAAATCAAAATAGTTGCAAATTCACTGCTCAAAAAATCATATAAATTTATGAGAATCATGCATTTGCGATGCCCGTATATAGATTGATTTATGCAAAACCTGTTGTCTTTTAATATATACCGTGGTTCTTGTACGTGTTGGTTGCATATTCAAATTTATACCCTTCTCAGCTTTCAAGTAAAAAACCAACTAAGTTTAAGCTCAGCTGGTAACAATTTCCTCTTCAATGTGAGAGTCTCAAGCTCGATACATGCCGTATATTTCAAAAAAAATTTAAGTAAAAAAGGGTTAAATTAGAATATGTGTGTGTGTTTGTGACGAAAGGATTATTAAAAAAAGACTCGACCTTTGAGTGCCCCACCAAAACCAACACAAATGTACCCCACGTCCATAAAATAAAGGGATTACATTTACTTCTCTGTGAATGTCTCCGCAGCTAAATTTTACTGTCATCCCGCGATAAGCATGTGCCTCCTGTTTTACCCTCATACGGATCGTCGGATCCTTGAGTGTAGGTAAAATCCAAGCATGACTCTGAATCCCATAATATTATTATATTTTTTAACTGAATTGACAAAGATATCTAACGAAAGAGAAAAAGGAGTAGGAACAAATAAATATAAGCTGATCAAATAAAGCAACACATTGAAAGAAAAGGGAGTCCCCAGCCCAGAAAAGCACAACATACAGGAGTGCATCTTATGTCTGCAGACAGCTAGCTATTTATCCACTCATGCCTAATGTGGGATTATGATGAAAAAAGCGTTCCTGTCATGTGAAAAACAATTGCAGGGATGACCTGAAGGAATCCTTTCATAAATCCTACATGCAAAGCACGTAGGATACACCAATACACAATACCTCATGTTTCACACAAATCTCGACCGTTTATTTGGATTTTCAATGAATCCGGAACGTTGGATTCAATAGTATGGGTGTTATTTTGGCTCCAATATCAGAGACTCCGTTCGGATGAGCGGCGCTCGCCGCTTCCCCCATTTAAGCGGCGGGGAAGAAGCCCCCCGCAAAAAAAATGTTTTGTGTCCCTTTTTTAATTCTTTTTTTAAATTACAATGTCATGCCCATATTTACCAAACCATGGTTTCACACCGCTTCCCGAGTATACCTCAAAATATGGTTTAGCTATAAAACATATTTCACATCGTTCATCTGAACTGGTCCTAATAAAACGGACATCACAAGCATTTACTAAATTCTAAATTTTAGAAAGAGGGCAAGGACTACTCGAGTCCCACTGCAGCTGTCGCTGGAGGTAACCCATAATGGTGTTTGAAATGAGTAGGACCTAAAGCTGTGAACATCAAGCTTCAGTTGCTATTCTTTCGGTTGGAAAAATTATGTTGTTGTGCATGATGGGTATCTTTTAAGCTTGGGTATCCACGATTGGTGAATTCAATACCAGTCTAAGTCTCATTACTCTCGATACATTAAAAATCTTGGTTTTCAGAAGACTCTTACTAAAATAATCAGCTAAGTTTAGTTGACTAGTTACAAATATAACAGACGCTATAAAATTTTCTTTGTATTATTTTATAGTCTTGTATCTTAATTGCAAAATCTATTTGTTTTCCTATTTCAATTTTTCTGCTCTAATAAATCTAAAAGAGATTATTGCGGTAATTGGTTTTGGTACAAAGGGAATTTCATATATTAAATTTCTTAACCATTTTACTTTTAAGCAAGTAGTACCCAAAGCAACCATTTCATCATCCATGGTACTTCTAGTAATTAGTGTTTATTTACACAATCACAATTAATAGCTCTAGCATCAAGTAAAAAAATAAATGGTAGATTTTATATCTAGAGTATCAGTTACCAAATTAACGTCACTGCATCCTTCAATTTGATTTGGGAAATTGGAGTAAACAAGACAATAATATATAGTACCCCTTAAATACCTGAACACTCATTTGAAGGCATTCGAATATAGTTGATTATGATTACCTGTAAATCTACTAAGTCTCAAAACCGCATATGAAATATCCGGTCTTGTTCGAATAGTTATATAGTTTAGAGACCCTATTTGTGCATACATATTCTTTAATATAGGTTTTTCTTCATGTTTAATGAGATAAACATCTGGATCAAAAGGAGTTGAGACGAGTTTTACATTAAAGTAATTATACTTCTTTAATAATTTCCTATAGCATGAGATAATGAAATTGAATATCCATTTTCTAATCTATTGATTTTCATGCCCAGAATGTAATCTGTTTCACCTAAATCTTTCATATCAAAGTTCATAGATAAATATGACTTTACACCATTTATGATATTGATAGAAAAACCAAATATTAGAATGTTATCAACATAAAGACAAAGAACTACAAAATCATTTCCAAAAGATTTGTAATATATACATATATCAAAATTATTAATTATAAACCCATAGCTAAGAATTACTTCATCGAACTTAGTATGTCATTGTTTACGGGCTTGTTTTAATTCATATAGGGATTTGACAGGTTTGCAGACTTTATTTTCATTCCCCTTTTCTATGAAACCTACTGATTGCTCCATATAAATTTCCTCATCAAAATCACCACTTAAAAATACGGTCTTTATATCCATTTGATATATTAATAAATTATGAATAGCAGCCAAGGCAATTAATATTCTCATGATTGTAATTCTTGCTACAGGCGCAAAAATGTCATTGTAGTCTATGCCTTTCCGTTGAGAAAAAAACCCTTTAGATACTAGCATGACTTTATATTTGTCAATACTATCATCGGCCTTTAGTTTCCTTTTAAAGACCCACTTACGTCCTATAGTTTTACTACCAGGAGATAGGTTATTTAAAACCCATGTACTGCTATTCCGGATTGAGTCAATCTCACTTTGAATAGGCTCTTTCCAATACTTAGCTTTAGAAGACGCCATTGCTTCTTCATGGGAAGAAAGATCTCCTTCCACTAGATACTAGTAGTAAGTATCATCAGTGAGTACTTTCCTTCTTTTAGTTCTATCACTTCTTATTAATTTCGGTTCGGATGTTGAAACCGAGAAAGATGCATCTTGAATTAACTCATCATTATTAGAAGTATTGGCTATGTCAGGGTTAGAAACATAATCATCTATTTGTTTAGAGATTTGAGTTATGTAAGAAAATCTATTTTCAAAGAAAGTAGTATGTTTAGATTCTATTAAGATATTAAATTTAATATATATCAGTAATATCATATTTTAAGACAATGAATCTGTAAGTGTTACTATCAAGAGAATATCCTACAAATAATACATCAACTATTTTTGAACCTATTTTGTTTCTTTTGTGAGAAGGAATACAAACTAGTGCTAGGCAGCCCCAAACACGAAGGTAGTCCAATCTAGATGTTCTTGCAAACCATAATTCAAATGGAGATTTATTCATAGTTTTATGAGGTATTCTATTTAGTACATAACATGCCGATAGTATTGCTTTACCCCATAAACTTTCAGGAGCACTAGAACTAAGTAACATGGAATTAACCATATTCATCAAAATTTTATTTTTACGTTCTGCTACACCATTAGATTCAGGAGTGTAAGAAGGAGAATATTCATATTTAATTCCATGTTCTTGAAAAACATATTTAATATATTAGAAGTATATCCCTCCACGGTCTGATCTAAAGACTTTGATTTTTCTTTTAGTGTAGTTTTCTACTTCGGCTTTATATATTTTGAATCTATTAAACACCCCATCTTTGGTTGGAAGTAAATATACATAATAATATCTTATATTGTCATCAATGAATGTAACATAGTTTTTATTTTCACTTCTAGTTGGTTGTTTGCAAAAATCACATATATCAAAATGTACTAAACCTAATGTTTGAGTACATCGATCAACAGATTTAAATATACTTCTAGTATACTTAGACTTGACACAAATATCACATTTAGATTTTAAGTTAATAGAACTATTAGAAATCATATTTAAACGCATCATTCTATTTAAACCTTGATAATTAACATGTCCTAATCTAACATGTCATATATCATAAGAAGACAAGGTTAAAATAATGAGACTAGTTTTATTTATTTCATAGTTATTACAAACCACATTCAACTTAAATAGTCCATCACACGCATAACTCTTACTAATAAACATACTTCTTTTGGAGATTATAATTTGATTATTTTTTAATATAATTTTGTAATCTCTCTTAGAAAGTAAACAATTACTTATTAAAATCTTTATTACACCAGGAATATAAATAATATCACTTAATGGTAAATATTTTCCGGAGGTTATAAAGAGTCTAATGGATTTCCTTCCCTTCACTGGTGATATTGTACATTTCCAAGTGTTACACTTCCCCCACATTCATCCTAAAAGGAAGTAAGCCATTTATTATTAGAACATACGTGCACATTTGCACAACTGTCTAACCACCAATCATTAGATGATGTGATAAGGTTTACAGTTTGAGAAATATACCTTAGAGAAGAATCTTCACCCATTTCCACCACATTTACATTTGCATTGTTAGTATTTACAGGTTTCTGAACTGGTTTGGTTTTCTTGAAGAGGTATCTGGTAGAGATATGGTTGGTTCTCCCACATATGAAACGAAATTTTTCGTTATTCGCTGGCTTATGATTTTTGATCTGATTTAGACCATTCTTAAAATGTTTCCTTTTGAACTTATTGTTCTTAGGTTTAAATTGGTTTCCTTTCGGTACATTTTTTAGAACCTTCAGTCAGGTTGACTTTATTATAACTTTTAGTATGAGAATTAAGTACAACCCTTCTCTGTTCCTCAATTCTAATGGAATTCATGGCATCAAGGAGTGTAAGTGCATTTTGGTTCATTCGAAACTGGTTAGCAAAGGCTTCCAAAGATGACGAAAAATATCAATCAAAACAGTCACTTGAAATTGATCTAAAAGCATGATTACAGAATTAATCACTTTTATGACCAACTCCTGAAAGTCATGAAGTTGTTTATTTATCGGCTCATTATCCTTAAAGATGAAACTCGTAAAGGACGATATGCTAAATCTCTCTACCCAGTATTATCATTAACATTTCTTTGTTCTAATGCGGACCAAAGTTCCTTAGCGGTTTTAAAGTGAAGAAATACACGGTAAAGTAGACCTTTTAAGGCCTTGAGTATTCAGAACTTTCAATGATAATTTATCTCCTCGGGAGAGTAGTTTTTAGATTTGGTTTTGTCCGAGTAAGAAGTGGGCACAACAGTACTCCCACTCTCATCGGTTGGACTTTTCTCTGGGACAGAGTCAGCAGATATAGAAGAGATATGATTTTCTTTAATTGCAGTTATTAATCCTAGTATAGTCAACTAGTATTCGACTTGGATTTGCCAAATCTTAAAGTCGTTTTGGCCATTGAACTTTTCGAGTTTTATGGAACTGAAGTCGTTGCTCTTTGCTATATTATATCAACTGATGGATAACAAGAATGCGTTAGAATTTAAAAAGATAAATATGAATATCCGGTATGGCTTAATAAATAGACTAATACTTAATATTAATATTCACTTTTAATTTGGAATAACTAGTAACAAGAAAATATTGCAGTCAATATCCATAAGGTAATCTTTGAGGGGAACATGCCCGACAAAATAGATCAATCGATACAGTGGTGCAGTTATTGAATATCTAGTTACAGATTATTATATGCAATAATAATTAAGTAAATTAGTATTAAACATATTACAAGTTAATTAAAAGATGATTACTAACAAATTAGTAATTAAATATCAAGAAGAATTATTTATAAGTTACAGACTAAGCAGATTCTAATTACAATTAGAACTGGAATATCAATTACCGATCTTAATTTAAAATAATTACCGATTAAAGATTAGATTAAACAGATTTGATTTAAACAAAACGAATTAAATAGAGTGACATCTTTCTTAGATTGTTGTATGTTGTTTAATTCGTTTTTTCTCAAAAATTAAATAAACAAAAATAATAACCTTTGTCAATCACAGAGTATAAAAATGAAGTTTATAGGAAAGAGGCATGCGCTTGAGTGCACTGACCTAAGAAAAATATCGCCTCACTCTTGGTAAGTTTACAGCGGCGATTCAATCCCAAGATATAACCCCCAACCTTTCTGGTACTCCGGCTTGCACAAGTAGCCGAAGCAGCTTTAGTACGCATTTTTGTTTCGAAGTTAGATGCTCGATGTAGAGTGTTTTTCGTCACCCTATTAAGATAGGAATACGCATCGCTTGTCAGACGTATTACCGATTCCCTCGGCCTAGGGTGGGCTGGGGTTTAATAATTGTGGGGATCTAAATCTCCGGCAGGCGTGGCTGCCATTAATTATCCCCCGCTTTTGAAACGAGAGAATCTCCGATTAACAGGTCAAACAGATCATGCAAACTCAATGTGCAATATGCTTATGTGTGTGTCTTAAGGGTGTTTTGGGCATATCGGATGCCTCGCAGAGTTTACGGGGGGTCCCGCTATCCGGATAGCGGGCTGGGGGTCAAGAAGGCTAGCAGCCCCCTTACGGGGTGCGGGACAGCACCCTGTTAGAAAATTTTTAAAGGAAGATTGCTTTTGAGTGTAGGGTGTGTCTATTTTATTCATTTTTGATAAAATATTTACAAGAAAGACAGAAGTGAGGGATGCACGTGTGCACTTAGCAAAGTGAGCACGTGGTAAGGTGCGCACCTGGCGATGTGCGCACCTGAGAAGTGTGCACTTAGGGAGGTGCAAGAATGAGGGTCCAAAGGGTCCCGAATCGGCCAAAATGCCTAAAATGGTGCGCACTTAGGGAGATGCAAGAGTGAGGGGCTAAAGGGTCCTAAATGGGCCAAAAGGTCCAGTAAGGTGCACACTTAAAGAAGTGCACACCTAGTGAAGTGCGCACCTGAGCTGGTATGCACCTGGCATGATGTGCATCCAATAGGATGCGCATCTAGCCAAATTGTCACCTAATAAGGTCCACACCTAATAAGGTGCGCACCTAGCACGGTGCTAGCAAAAGTCGAAACCCAATAGAGCTACAACCCCAAACATAGAAATCTTGATTTTAGATGATCAAGGGGGTTCTTTTCCCCTTCCACGAGGCTCCAGGACGTGCGCAAGTAGGTCTTGACTTGGGTTTTCTCTTCTTACTCCTCTCCTCTGTTAGATCATATAGAGAGAGTTGGAGAGGAAAAAATCGCTCTTTTGTTGATTTCAACGGGAGATTTGTACTCCTCTCAATGGATTAGTGGTCGAAATCAATTTTATTTTTGAAAAAAGGAGAGGATCCATCTTGGATTTAATTGGAAAAAAAGGAGGGAAAAGAAGGAGACCTTGAGAGGTGCAAAACCCTAGGTCTTATTTGGGGAATAATCAATAATCATTATTGAGTCATCATGGGGGCCTTTTATATGCTTACATATTTACATATAGCCCCATGGTTCTTACAAAATTGGCTTTTTTGTCTACAAAATTACATTTAATTTTCCTTTCTCTTTCTTTTTTTCTTTCTTGTCTTTTGGCCGACCCTCTCTTCATGTTTGGGCTTGATTTGGTCTCGGGCTAGAGCTCGGACTCACTTTGAATTTTTGGCTTTGATTTTGAATTTGAATTTGATTTTTGATTTTGGCAATGGAGTGTAATTTTTGACCACAAAAAAGTGCCCCCATCAATAAATGCACACTGCGTGGGTAGGTTGTGTGCATACAATTGATAGATCTTGTTCTATATGGAGATTGATTTGGTTTGGTTCCCTTTTGACGACGTGATGGTCGATACTGTCCTTTTTGTGACTTGGACGGCCGATTATGCCATTTTAGCGACTTGGACGGTCGACGCTGCCATTTTAGCGATTTGGACGGTCAATGCTTCCATTTTTGCGACGTGGACGGTCGATACTGTCATTTTTGCGACATAGACGGTTGATACTTGATTTAACTTACTCCGCTTCTTGCGATGTCAGGATTGAAGTTGACTTACTCCGCTTTTTGAGGTGTCAGGATTTGATTTGACTTGGAGTTTCTTGCCCGTTCTGTAGGAATTTTTGAGCTTGGAAGCACTGCCGGGTGGGACGTTGATTTGATTTGTTTGATTTTCGTCTTGTTTGGCAGGACTTTTGAATTTGAGTGGGACTTGGACTTTGGATTTTGTTTGGCATCGGCATTGCTACAATGGAATAGTGCCAGGAGCAACTCATTATTTGCCCTGAGAGGAGTTGGGATTTTGATTTTGAGTCGGCATCAAAACCGCTAACTCTTAAGCATAGTGGCAGAAGCGACTCATCATTTTCCGTTACCCGTTGGGGAGCGATGGCTTAGGAGACAGATTTAGGTCCTTATCACCTAAGGCTTTTTAATTTTATGAGACGTAAGGGTCTTATAAAAGTATTTTCTCCCCACGAGTCGAAAGGATCAATTAAGTATATATTCTTATTAAGCATCGTGGGAATTCCTAAGTGTGTTTCTCCTTTATGAGTCATAAGGAATTAATGCGGGGATATTCTCCTCACAAGGTCGAGAGAATTTTGTGAATGTATTTTCGTCTCTTTCCACGAGTTTGCGCCCCTTCGGGTTTTCACAAACTCGCCAGCAGTCCTGTTGTTTTTACCCACGGAGTCTTTTCGGGTTTTCATACGTGCCTGTTTTGCTTGTGGACATGCCTTTTTTATACTGCCTCGTTGGTGGAGTTTCATTGCCGGTGGGACTTCAGATGTAGCCTTACTGGTGTGACTTGGGAGAGATAGGAGTCGTTTATGCCCGTGGATTGTATACGATTTTATGGGATGTATGATCCATAATATAGAGCAGTTGTGCTCAATTCGTCTGCGACTTGGAGCATTCATGCGTAGTATTTTCTTGAGATATTGGCCGTTGATAGTTGGCATTGGCCTTTCTCTCGGCACTTATTAGTTGGTAAGATCCTCCGTCAATCACTTTCTCGATGACGTATGGTCCTTCCTAGTTCAGCTCGAACTTTTCCTTGGCATGTCGATTGGGGATGATCGGTCTTTTGAGAACCAACACCAATTCGCCTTTCTTGAAAGCACAGAGACGGGACATCTTGTCATAGGCCCATGAAATTTAGGCTCAGTACAGCTCCGGATTTTTCTGTACTGCGAGTCTTTTTTCCTCGAGGGCGTCAAGATTTTCGATCCGAAAGAGGACGTTTTCCTCCTCCGTCAAACCATGCTGGATAGCCATCCTTAAGCTTCGAACTTCGACTTCGAGGGGGAGAATTCCCTCCACTCCGAAGAGTAATGAGTATGGAGTGGATTGAGTTGGAGTGGGATGCGTTGTACGATATGCCCACAACACCTCGTGGAGCTTGAGATTCCAGTCTCTCTTATTGGCTGAAGAATTTTTTCTCAGGAGCTTGCATAGAGTTTTATTAAAGGCTTTGGCTAGATCATTGGTTCTTGGATTATATATGGAGGAATATCTCCATTCTATCTTGTGCTGTATAGCGAATCTTGATACTTTGAATCTCTTGAAAGAAGTCCCGTTGTCAGATATGATTCTTCTTGCTGTATCGAAATGGTATAGAATATTATGCCGGATGAATATCAAAATATAATCCGTCTAGACTTCTTTTAGCGTGATAGTTTTAGCCCATCTGGAGAAGTAATCGGTTGCGGCCAATATGAAACGGTGGCCTTTGGATGACGGATGATCAATTGGGCCAACTATATCAGTGCCCTAAACTTCAAAAGGCCAGCCACCGTAGGATGCAGCGGATTGGGGTGCTTGTGATTGAAGTCACCTTGAATTTGGCAGAGATGACACTTCTTCAAATACTCTTCGCAATCCCTTAACATGGTAGGCCAGTAATATCCGAGTTGTTTGATTTGAACCCGCATTTTGGGGCCGGATTGGTGAGCTCCGTAGACGTCTGAGTGGACTTCTTTCATGGCTTTTTGGGCTTCGGTCGAGGACACTCACCTGAGCCAGAGCTGGTCATATGATCTGCGGTATAACATGTCGTTTACAAACTCATATCAGAGAGCTCTCTTCTTCAGCTGAACCATCGCAGATTTTTCTTTGGGCATCTTGTTGTATCGGAGGTACTCTATGAAAGGTTCTCTCCAATCGGGCTTGTCTTGAATGATCAGAGCTTTTTCTACAGGATTGTTCTCTTGTTCTATACTTTCTTCTTCTCGTAAAGAGACTAGAGACAGAATTCGCCGGATTCTGACTATGATCAGAATTTCATCCATGTCGGGATCGGCCAGCTCTTTGTCTAGGCGAGCGAGTACGTCGGCTTTTCCGTTCAACGTCCTAGGAACTCTCATTAGTTTAATATGGATGAACTGTTTCATGAGTTCCACCATCCGGCTTCTGTATTGAGCTAACTCGGGCTTATATATCTTGCAGTCGCCACTCACTTAGATGACGACAAGCCAGAAATCACCGTAGACCCTTAGCCGAAGGATCTCCATTTCTATGGCGATCTCTAGGACAGCTATCAGAGCTTCATACTCAGCTTCATTGTTTGTGTGAGTCTTGTTAAGAGTGAAAGTACATCGTAGGGTTCTTCCCGATGGCGTGATGAACACCAATCTTATCCCTGCTTTTATTTGCGGGATGCTTGATTTGCTGGAGGTTCTTATTGATGAAGCTCCATCAAAATAGAGCTCCCAGCATGGCTCGTTATCCTCGAGGTGCAACACCTGTTCGTCGGGTAACTCACAATTTAGCGTTGACCCTTCTGGTATGGGATGAGCAGCGAGAAAGTCGGCGAGGGCTTACCCTTTTACTGCTTTCTGAGAAGTATAGACTATGTCGAACTCAAGCAACATGACAGCCTATCTTGCCATTCTGCCGGCAAGTCTTGCTTTGGTCATTAAGCATTTGAGCGGGTCGACCTTGGAAATCAGCATAACCCGATGAGTGAATAGATAGTGCCTTAGCTTCTTCACAGCGAATATCAGGGCTAAGCATTGCTTTTCGATCGGGGAATAGTTATTTCGGCCCCGACTAAAGTTCGACTGAGGTAGTAGAGGGCATTTTCTTTCCCCTCCTCATTGCTTTGGGCAAGAAGTACGTCGAGTGATCCATCTAGTGCAGCAGTGTAGAGGATCAGCGGTTTATTTGGAATGGGAGCAGCAAGCATCGGAGGGTGTACAGACACTGTTTGATCCTTTTGAACGCTTTTTAACATTCGGCGTCCCAGACAAAGAGAGATCCTTTCTTCATGAGCTTTGAAAAGGGCCTAGATTTCCTCGATAAGTTCAAGATAAATCTTCGTATGTAAGCAAGGTTGCCTTGAAAAGATCTTAGTCACGTTAGATTCTTTAGAGGGGGCATCTCTATGATGGATTTTATCTTTGATGGGTCAACTTCGATCCCCCGATGTCGGACTATGAAGCCCAAGAATTTCTCGACAACACGTCGAAAGTGCACTTTGGAGGATTCATCTTTAGATTGTATTCCCTCAGTCTGGTGAAAACAGTCCTGAGATCTTGAAAGTGATTGGCCTTGGCTTTAGTCTTGACGACCAAATCATCAACGTAACATTCGACAACCTTAAGGATTAAGTCGTCAAAGATTTTGGTCATTGCCCTTTGATATGTGAAACTTGCGTTCTTCAGTCCAAACGACATCACTTTGTAACAGTAGATGTCGATCGGGGTTCAAAATGTTGTGTGCTTATTATCCTCAGGCGACATTTTTATCTGATTGTATATAGACGAACCATCCATGAAGGTGAACAACTCGTAATTTGAAGTATTGTCAACCATCATGTTCATGACCGGGAGCGAGAAATCATCTTCAGGGCATGCTTTGTTCATGTCCCTGAAATCGACACAAACCCAGATCTTCCTATTTTTCTTCTTTACTGGGACGATGCATGCGATCCAGTCCGCATATTTCTCTTCTCTGATGAAGCCGATATCGATGAGTTTCTTAGTTTCCTCGATGACCTTTTCTTCCATCTCCCTTCTCATTCTTTGAGGAGCTTGTTTGACTGGTTTGGTATCAGGTGATATAGTTAGCTTATGCATGGCTACTTCAGGGGAGAGACCAGGTATTTCTTTGTATGTCCACACGAAGCAGTTGACGAACTCATGCAGCAGAGTGATTATCGGTTCTTTCATTTTCTCTAACAAGAGTGAGCTGATATAGGTCGGCCTTGGATTATCGGGCGTTCCCAAATCAATTTCAGTTAGCTCATCGAAGGTTGCTCCTCCGCCATCTTCGAGCTCCCGAGGGGCTTCTTCTGGCTCGGCTAGCTCATCGTCGTCATTTGACTTTTCGTTGGCTTCATCAACATGGATCATGTAGCATTCCTTGACATCAGGTCGAATGAAACCTATATCCCTTCTATCTAAGACTTGTCCATCGATAAGTGACCGGACCTAAGGCAGATGCCATAACCCTTTATAAAACTTCGCTTAGGAGTCCGTTTGATATAGCCGACATCCACATTTTTTAAAATATTCCTACATCTCAGGTGTATAATATCTGGGGTTTAGGATGTAAGTCTACGGTAGCGCCCCGGCCGTCTGTCCGAGGCCAAAATGCGGAAACAAAAACTTTTCTTTAACTGTAAACCGGCGCTACCGCGGACTATAAAACCCGGATCAGACCATTAACCTACTACTGGCTAAAAGGAGAAAGGGTAGAAAGCTATACCGAGCGATCCGTGTCCTTCGGTCTTCGGCCACTGATTGGTTGTGATTTAGCGTGCTTGCGCTTTCTAAAAGATAGATCAAAAATATTTGTAACCGCAATCAAGAACGGCGTCGCTTGAAGCTAGCCGGTGAGTACGGGTCGGTCCACAGGGATGTTGTGAATTTCCGATTCGTTCTTACGAGTTAATTCCGAAGGGTGTTCGGTTGTTTATTAAATCTAAAAATCTAATTATTCTAGGGCAATTAATTAAATCTATTCTTGCTAGCGTTAGGTTTAGGAATGGTTTGGAAATGTAAATAAATCTCAACGCTTTCTATACACAAATTAGGATCTAAGAGGAGTTATGGTAATTATCAATAAAGTGGATTAGATCCGTTCGGGAAGATGTTCCTTCCTCTAGGTTCTTGTCCTTCCTTTATCAATCTTTACCCTAACCTCCATGGAAAACATCACAACCGGGCCTTTATACTACGGTATCACCGCTACCTCGAGGGATAAAGTGCCGTAGGGAGCGGTATGTGCATGTATGCATGAAGTCCTATAGATTCTAATTGATGGGTAAGAAAGGGATGAGAGATCTCATCTCTCAAAAGCCTTTCCCTAAGCTAACATCTAAGGCAAGGAATTAAAATACTTACAGATGCATCCCTCCAATCATCCATGCAGGTTTGTCAGATCTGAATTTCTGAATGGAAAAGAAACACCGATGCTCTCCAAAAGAATTCTAAAATTTATTAATGAAGGGAGGCATAAAGTTTACAATGAATTAGAGTCCCTATTTATAGAAGATAGGAAGCCCTAGGGTTACAATGAGTTGCATGTTTGCATTTACAAAAATAGCCCTCTAGGAAGACCGGTCAACAAAGCCACTGAATTTTGGTAAAAAATAATTCTCTTTTTGTCTTCTTCTGGCCGCGGAACCGCGGCAATGGTGGGCTTGGGCCGCGGTTCCGCGGCCCTTTAGTTGGATCACATGCTGAAATTTCAGGGTTTTGTTCTTGGTCCTTTTTGGCTTCTGGTTCTTTGGTTCTTTTACAAATTGGGCTTCTACATTAGCTCCAGATCTTCAGTGAATAATTATGGTGAACTTTAACCGTTGCTTTGTGTACTGTTTCTTATGTAGGCTTGATCAAGATCTTCTGTTCATTGGTTAAAATTCACTTTTTCATCGTCTTTACCTCGTTTTCACTGTTTTCTGTCCAAGAACCTGTAACCTGTAACATGTAGCAGACATGCGTCAAAAGCACCTGTTTTCATTGTAAAATGCATAAGAATGGGGAATATAAAATACAATATTATGGTATGAACAAATACCCCCAAACTTACCTTTTGCTCGTCCTCGAGCAAACTTATTATTTTATTCTCTACAAAAAAACCTAACCGCACTTTCGCAGGGAAACGCGATTGCACTGAGCTCGTGCAACAAGCCGTTAAACCTCTAGGTGTCCCTAGTAGGAGGAGTGTTGTCTCCTGAGGGTTTTCAGCGGATTACACCCACAAAATCCTATCAATTTGGCCCATTGACTTTTGTTCTCTAATTAGGTTTTCTAACAAGGAATTCTATTATCTTTTGACTCGCAAATTATCCACCCATATTCTTCACACTTCCTCATTATTTAACTTAAGATTATATATATCCTGCAGATCTACTTAGCTTTCGGCATTTCTTAAGTTTTTCTTCTAGGATTCCATCTCCACTTAGGAATTTCTATCAACCTTTACTAAAGATACAAGTTCTATTCTTCATTCCTCTCTCTTATCTAAACTCCAATCACATATCCCCACGTGTGTGTAAATATCATCCCTACACTTGGAAATTCAAATCAAGCAATCGTACTCTCGTCCATTGTCCAAAGCACTTATTAATTGGTGAATGAAATTTGCTTACACATCCTTCATGCGACCGTTAATACTTCTTGAGGTACCAACGACCGATTACAAGATGCGTTTGCACTTTAAAGCGTACTTCCTAGTCTTTGCAACCCCCAAGGCTTTAGCAGTGACTCCCAAACCAGTTGGTCTAAGGCACTAGGTGATGAAGCACCCTCGCTAAATATTTTTCTATTTTTACAGCCTTAAGTAATCACAAAAACCAGTGTCCATTTTTTTCCTTTATTCACTTTTTTTTATTGTACTAAGAACTTTAGACAAGAGTATTTCAAGGTCTCCTCTACTATTCCAAGTTTCAAGGTGCGTGATTGTGCAAATTGTAGGGTATACATTTTCAGAATCTAGATTTAAGCTAGAAACTATTTTTCAAACTTATACTCTAATACAAGTTTTAATACTCTTCCCTTGTTTCGACTTAGCCCAAGAAGTGAACCCAAAATTTGCCTATTTCCAAATAAACTACAAGACATATACTTTCTACCGTTAAACTTTAAGGAAGGTTATTTTTAGGGTTTTTAATTTACTAAGTCTAAGATCTAGTTGTTCCTAACCAGTTAACCTATTTGTCAAACTCTAGTCAATTAGCCAAAATTGAATACATTAATTTTTATAATTTTTCAAATTTTTCAAAATTTTTTATGGGTTTTCAAATAAGTATGCAAATGCAAAAATATGTACAAATGAATGCGAAGGAAGAAGACGTACCGAGCATACCCCCAAACTTGAACTTGACAGTGTCCTCACTGTCATGCTAAACAAAGAGGGTCAAAATGCCGATACTCCCCTGTTTATTTATTTATAATTTTTTTTATATATTTTTATTGTTTTGAAATTTTTTTTTATTTTTTTATAGAAAAAGAAAACAAAAAACATATACATATATACAAAGATTCCCCCAAACTTAAGCTTGGCCTTGCACAAGCCAAAAGTTAGCACCAACCATTCAAAAATTTTATCATGGTAATGGTATAGTTGGTGCAAGAATGGGATGGAAAGAAAAGAGATGTAAAGCACGCGAGACCGTGTTGAGAAAATAATGGTAGAATAAGGTCTCGGTGGGGGAGAAGAATGGCGAAAAGAAGAAGGAAGTGGAGGACGATCTTGAGGGTGTAAATTGAGTGAATAAATTAGCGCAATTTGTGATGACCGATGTGTTAAAAGCGATTGCGCTAACCTATCAACTCGTCGAGAAATGGGATCAAATCCCTCAAGAGTCGTGAGAAAACATGGGTACGCCGAACTTGGTATAGGAGAAGAAAGCGTAGCGGTCATTTGTTCGGTCGGAACAATGGGAAAGAGGGAGGGTGATATAACAGTCAAAGGTTCAGGAGGCTGAATTGGAAAATCCGACACATCAAATAAAAATGGTTCAACCTCAATATTATCCTCAAGACTATCCTCATAATTATCCTCATAATTCTCCTCGATATTCAACTCATCCATGCCATTATCATCAAAGTCAAGACGCATATGAGATTCGGGAGAAACATTTAATAACTCGGGATGATGATTTGAACATAAAACTTCAATTAAATCGACAGGTTCATCATCCGAAATATTCCCGGCGTCTATATCCTCAATCAAGTGAAAGTCAATTTCTTTAGACACCTCCTCAAAAGCATGGATGTTTATCAATGTAGGTTCTAGAGTGGAAGTGTAAAGGTCAAACGGATTAGGTGCTGTTTCACTCGAAGGGGGTTCCTCATAATCTGGCAAATCAAACACTACAAAATCACACAACTCAGTTTTATTTTCAACAGGTGAACTATTTAGGGCAATTGATGGAAAACAGGAGTTGTGGGCTTCTATTGGGTAAGGGTAGGTTTGATTTGGAAATCCTCTCTCATTCTCACTCCGTCCAACTGCCGCCTCATACATTGAAAGATTTGGAGCTAGCGGGACACTTGCTACCGGTTCACTAGGTTGCATAAGGGTGGCCACGGACGCTTCCACATTCCTAACCATTTTATTTGTTGCTGCGATATACGCCTCCAACGCCTCTTCCAAACTAGACTTGGGTGGTAAGGGGGTTTCGGTAAAAGATTCAAAATTGTTTGGATATGTGAAACTCCCAAAAGGCTGTGTAGGAACAGGGTCTAGTGACGGTGGGAAAGTCGGGTAGGACTGGTAGGAAGTGGGTGATTGGACTGGGGTAGGGTCAACATGTGGATAAAAAGGTGAATAGTCTTGTTGATCCCTAGAACTAGATGTATGGAGAGAGGTGAAAGATCGGCTACGAGATTGAGCAATATGCTCAGCAATGGACATCGGCCTAGGAGTGGCAGAAGGACTTAAAGAAGTGGTGTCAACATATGTAGGTGGTGAAGGTTGACTCGGTTGACACAAGGTGGGTGAAAAAGTCAAACTGTTTCTTTTAGACTCCTCTATGTGATCTTTCAGAGATTTTTTAGGCATGGAGGGATCGTTTTTAAGTTGACCGAACACATTGACATATGATGCAAAATTAGGTTCGGGATACCAAAGTTCTTGGACTGGGGTAGGGTCAACATGCGGATAAGAAGGTGAATAATCATGCGGATCCCTAGAACTAGATGAGTGGAGAGGGGTGAAAGATCGGCTACGAGATTGAGCAATATGCTCAGCAATGGACATCGGCCTAGGAGTTACAGCAGGACTTGGAAAAGTGGTGTCAACATATGTAGGTGGTAAAGGTTGACTAGGTTGACACAAAGTGGGTTGAAAAGTCAAACTGTTTCTCCTAGACTCCTCTATGTGATCTTTCAAAGATTTTTTTTGGCATGGAGGGATCGTCTTTAAATTGACCGAACAAATTGCCGAACGACGCAAAAGTAGGTTCAGGATACCAAAGTTCGGCAAGTGATTTTTTATGTGGGGTACCCATGTTAGAAGAAGAAAGGTTCAAAGAAAGAAAGTTGGGTGATGGTGCAAGGATTTATTTGGGGCAAAAGATTGCAAGTTTTCTATAAAAGATTTATCCCTTTTTTTTTTCTTTATTTGAAAATCGTTGCAAAAAGATGTTTAATTAAAGATATGCAATCTAAAATATATTACCTGCAATCAGTTATTATCTTAAGCATATCACAAGAATCTTTATATGGAAAAAACTGTTGCAAAAAGATATTTGAGAAAAGATACGCAACAACAAAATATTTCTTGCAATCAATTTAGTTCAAGCGGGGCCCAAAAAAAAAATCCTGCACAAGATTGTTATTTGGAAGGGAATATATTTTATAGCTCACGGAATCCTGCAGGAATTTTCAGAAAATATATGGAAATATTTGCAGAGAAAGAACAGGGAAGCTTACAGAAATTTTTTTCAGAAGATGTTGTCACCAGAACGCAGCTAATACGCGGCCAAATGGGGGTTCCCACCGCGGTTACGCGGCGGTAAAGTCGGCGCGGATCCCAAAATTTTTTTTCACACGACGAATCGTCAAGTAGAGCGCATTTCCGCGGCCTAAAGCAAGTTATGGCCGCGGAAAGGCGGCGGTTTAGGGGGTTCGCTGCTCCAAAAAAAAAATCACTGTTCTGTTGTTTAAAATCTCTTCTGTTCTGATATCCCGTTTTCTGTTTTGCTTTCTGGAAATCTCCAGATCCGAATTTGTATATCCTGCAAAAAAATTCAACCACAAAGTATCCTTTCCAAAAATAACAAATGATATATATTTTTATAATTTTTTTGATTTTTCAGATTTTTATGAATTTTTTATGTTTTAAGATTAACCCGAAATTACGAAAAGAAAATTCTACGCCATCCCCGGCAACGACGCCATTTGATTGGTTGTGATTTAGCGTGCTTGCGCTTTCTAAAAGATAGATCAAAAATATTTGTAACCGCAATCAAGAACGGCGTCGCTTGAAGCTAGCCGGTGAGTACGGGTCGGTCCACAGGGATGTTGTGAATTTCCGATTCGTTCTTACGAGTTAATTCCGAAGGGTGTTCGGTTGTTTATTAAATCTAAAAATCTAATTATTCTAGGGCAATTAATTAAATCTATTCTTGCTAGCGTTAGGTTTAGGAACGGTTTGGAAATGTAAATAAATCTCAACGCTTTCTATACACAAATTAGGATCTAAGAGGAGTTATGGTAATTATCAATAAAGTGGATTAGATCCGTTCGGGAAGGTGTTCCTTCCTCTAGGTTCTTGTCCTTCCTTTATCAATCTTTACCCTAACCTCCATGGAAAACATCACAACCGGGCCTTTATACTACGGTATCACCGCTACCTCGAGGGATAAAGTGCCGTAGGGAGCGGTATGTGCATGTATGCATGAAGTCCTATAGATTCTAATTGATGGGTAAGAAAGGGATGAGAGATCTCATCTCTCAAAAGCCTTTCCCTAAGCTAACATCTAAGGCAAGGAATTAAAATACTTACAGATGCATCCCTCCAATCATCCATGCAGGTTTGTCAGATCTGAATTTCTGAATGGAAAAGAAACACCGATGCTCTCCAAAAGAATTCTAAAATTTATTAATGAAGGGAGGCATAAAGTTTACAATGAATTAGAGTCCCTATTTATAGAAGATAGGAAGCCCTAGGGTTACAATGAGTTGCATGTTTGCATTTACAAAAATAGCCCTCTAGGAAGACCGGTCAACAAAGCCACTGAATTTTGGTAAAAAATAATTCTCTTTTTGTCTTCTTCTGGCCGCGGAACCGCGGCAATGGTGGGCTTGGGCCGCGGTTCCGCGGCCCTTTAGTTGGATCACATGCTGAAATTTCAGGGTTTTGTTCTTGGTCCTTTTTGGCTTCTGGTTCTTTGGTTCTTTTACAAATTGGGCTTCTACATTAGCTCCAGATCTTCAGTGAATAATTATGGTGAACTTTAACCGTTGCTTTGTGTACTGTTTCTTATGTAGGCTTGATCAAGATCTTCTGTTCATTGGTTAAAATTCACTTTTTCATCGTCTTTACCTCGTTTTCACTGTTTTCTGTCCAAGAACCTGTAACCTGTAACATGTAGCAGACATGCGTCAAAAGCACCTGTTTTCATTGTAAAATGCATAAGAATGGGGAATATAAAATACAATATTATGGTATGAACAGCCACCATCCCGATCTCCTGGCAGAATCTCCGGTCTCGATCTCCTCATCGGAAAGGGCACCACATCACCGAGTCTTTTTACGGGCTCCCACCTCTGAACCGAGGCAACTTGGACACGAAGTTGGCAAGCCGACGTGTCCAAGATTGTTGTAGACTGAGTGTAGAACGGTTTGTCTCAAGGGGTTAATGAAGTTGCTTTTTGGATTGGAGAAGGAGATATGAACTTTTGTGATGGCTAAGAAATTTTATTGCAAGCAAGAATGAGATGAATATTTTTCCCACACCCAAATATCATCCCCCCAATCTAGTGGCCGGCCATGCTCAATGGAGAAGGGAAAAATGATGGAATAAAGCAAGTGGGGAAAATGTGTGATAATGAGAAAAATATGTCACCCTCATTTCCTATCCAAATCCCATCTCATTTAATGCAAACCATGATGAACAAAAAGGAATCTAAATATGCTAGAACCATCATGAACCTCCACCACAAAAAACACCCTCCCACTTTGCTAATCTGCACATTTGCAAACAAGCCCCTCCCATCAATTTTCAGCCAAAGAAAGGAAGAAAGAAAAATGGCCGAAACGGAATGCAAACTGGCAACTTCAAAAAGCGATCCCGTAATAAATTACAGGAAAACCCCGCGACTGTATATACATACCCGCATTTGTATTCCGACCGAATACAAATGCAATGAGACAAAATCTATACTGTACAATACTAGGATCCGGTTTAAACCAAAGCCCGCTAGTATTATCCGTCCGATCATGATCCGAGCAATACCGAACGTATATGATCGAACCCTGCCATATATCCATACGGCCTCTATAACGTTTCACCCGAAACTTGAGAAACTGTCTGTGGGGGACTCTAAAGACTCGTTAATATTTTGGCTGTGGATTTAACCACTAGCACGTCAGAGATATTAGCCGTGCATAACGGGCTACCGGGTATTGACCAAAAGGAAGGTCGATGAGCGAACTCATCCTGACACCCTACCAAGCATGTCAGTGACAATATCTGTACAGTCCGGTCCGTTCATCTATGAGCATCACATGGCGGGCCTAGGGGGTTGGTAAAAGTCAGACCCCCAAAAGCGGTACAAGTCATGTCGGAGTGAAGCCCAGAACACTCTGAGATACTACTGGAATACCTACCAGTAAATCTCCTACCTTGGCCAAGAACTTCGTGTAATGGCTCTCCTAGATACAGCGCGATCTCACCCCCAATACCGGGAGAGACGAACCCCTGCCGATCCGCTCACTGCCTCCATGTGGCTCGGGACTGTACCCAACTAAAACCTGTTTGCACGACTCTTTTGAGCCGTGGTAGGGTAGTAATCAAAGCACAGTAGGAACTCACACGAGACAAATGACGATCTCAGGTCGATGAACTAACCTGTACACATGTCACCAGGGAACTGTTATCTGACGCTAGGTATAATACCAACTAGCAGGTTCCCGGCGAGTCCTGTCCGGTGTACTCATAACCCAATGAGCACCTGTATACATCTTAGGTGAACCAACTGACACCAGTGGCTTGTGAGACCGGCCACCGCCCCTCGTCGGGGTCTCGACTGTATACACTAGTCTACTCCGGAGTATCGATGCCCTGTCTCGAAAACTCCCACGACTAGGGACCTTTTAAGGATATGCTTATAGACCCCAGCTCCCACGTATATGATCGCCATCATACTGCTGGCCGTCAAGCAAGAATCCTAAAGGCTCTATCAACGCGCAATAGTGACCTGTAAGGTCACCTAAAGCAGTACACGATGATAAAGATAATCCAGATAGCATACCATCATCTCGAGTAAGACTGTACTACAGGCATAGGTCCTTCCTCAATCATTGCAATCACGTGCCTTTGATCCAATAATTGACTCTGAGGTCAATATATCCAACAATCTCCCACTTGCACTCAAGGCTAATTATTGCGATGTCGCATACTCACAGCCCGTGTGATACCGAACACCCAACTCCTCTACTAATCAGTCTCACAAATCCCTTTTGCGAAACTATTGCGTTCGAGGAATAGCCTCAGTGAGTGGATCCGCCCTGATATTTCTTTCTATGTCTCTCTTTATCTCAAGTTCGCGGAGAAAGCCATCTCCCGAAATGAGCAATACCTGTCTTAGAATATGTCTGGATATCTGATGGGACCTAGTTCATAAATGAACTCCAAATCCAAACTTCTTAGACTGTATCGTCAACTGAAACCAATCAGTATCCTGCGCCATGCCTCCCTCAGTATCCGCTTGGACCACCTGTCCGAAATACTGCCTCTCGTCAAAGGGAAAATTATAACTCTGACAGTCACTCTGTCATCCAGGTCACCTTGGAAGCCTGGAATGATAACCGTCCCCGAAAGAGGCTGTCGTTATCATATCCCTAGAACATCCACTTATGTTCTAAAACTACTTCTGATTGTTTCTCCAGGATTGGATCAATATCAACTTATTGCATCTACTGCAAAAACAACATCTGGTGTGGTACTTGGCATCTCATGATTGACTCAATTGCCTAAGCAAGTGATCTGCCAATCATGTACATCCCTCTCCCCTTTAGTTTGTAAGACACCTTTAGAGAGGGTGACTCCATCACCTGCAGGTACACTACCGTGCCAGGAGTCATCCATTCTAAATACCTTTAGAATGCTGTCTAAGTATCCTGATTGTGAGACTTCCCAAATCTAGATCTAAAACCATAGATTTAGTAACCAGAATATCTGATATAATATCCATATCCTATGTGGAGAAACCACCGTGTGACAACCAAAGTATAACCGATCGTAGTATAGGAATTTCACTTCCTACTCTGTGTATGTCATCCAAATACCAGGACATTACACCCTACTACCTTCTTAACAGATCTATCCCTTATTCTGATGAAGTCAAACCTATGACTGTCACATCAGAAATAGATGATCTATCTCCTCTATATCTGCTTTAGTCTATAAATAGACATAAGCTACTTGTCCACTATGCTTCCGCTGCTCCCACTGACTACGATAACCCTCTGGCAGAGTCATATACACGTGCACTTCTAAAGCCAGTTTAGAACAATGCTATATTTATCCTCCCGTCGGGTCTCACAGTCTAGAACAACAGTAGTGTCAAGTCTGGGTAAACAAGAACCTCCCTGTCACCGTCCTTGAGGCTACCGGAGTACCTCTCGGGTGCCTGAGGTTACCCACCATCACCGCGGAGTAGCAAATGGAATGTCAAATCAGATTGAATCTTTAGGTTCTCATCAAATTTTCAGTAATCATTTGCGGTTCTGGAATCACTTCCATTTCTACCATACCCCCACTACTGTTTTCTGAAAAAAAATCCATTTTACTAAAACTGTGGCGAGTCAAGAACAATATCACTATTGATCTTTCAGATGGTAGAAAGCCAACCCTCGTCATAGCCCGGGTCAACCCACAAACAGCCATTACAGAAACGTGCCTTGAGTTATCCAGAGTCTGGTTTTAAGCATATGCCGGACAACTCCCTGTACCTTAACATCGTTAAGATATGAACCGTTCTATATCCAATATAGAAACAGAGGCACTGATTTAATTGGAACCAGATTCAAATCATGCAACTGTCTCCAGTGCATGTCAACTAAATGGAAGGAGGCCGATCAGTATTACTCAACTTAGGAGTGCTTCCAATTATGAGTAACCTGAAAGAGAAACAAGTTCTCTTAATCATTACTATCAACTGAATACCATATACAAGTATCTACATCTTCAATCACCTTGAAGAATCCTGATACTTGCAATACCTGGTTCTCTACTTTATTCATATATCTATAACTTCTCAAAACATAGACCTTGCATTTCTACGAAATACATGTCTAAGAACTAGAGGAATCACAAGTAAACAGAATATAGTACGAGTACCAACCCCTCTGTCCTTATGGACACTGGACAACATACAATGCTCTGTATAAGTCCCCTGAGTCTAATAACTCACTCCCTGTGTGTCGTAGGTTGAAAACTGTACTTATGGTTAAGAAGAATTATACCGCTGTTTAATGCTCCTTAGCTAACCATCAACTGATATAGATAAATGTCACCGACATAATTTCAAAAAGTTATATCTCACTTTATGAAAATAAATGTACAGATATATCAATTTGAAATTGGTGCATAACAACGGATATTCAAAACCAAATATTTTCCGTCTGGCAAACAGCCCAGGCGATTTCCTCAAATATCACCAATTACAACGAATCCTGATATAATGAGGATTATCACCCAATTCCCAATAACTTAGTCCCACTCATCATCTGTAAAACCATACAGATGTGAGAATCAAATCTGGTAAATACATACCCTGGAGTAAGGGCTAACTAGGAAATCAGTTTTCTTTTAACAATACACAGTGAAACTGAAACATATAAACGTTTCGAAGGGGTATCCGGGTATTCCTAGTAATGCCTCTTCCATTATCAGATTCACAACTGTAACCGTATATTTCTTTGCCATCTCTCTAAATCTCTTTATATATCTTTAGTCATTACTTTCTGCACACCCTTTAGGCCAAATGGTTTTCTTCCTTCCTTACCGTTCGGCACCAGCCTATGGTTTGGAAGAAGACTATCCAATAAGCATAATGGATGTACTGTCCTAATCCTAGGAGCACTCGCAACCCGAGAGAAGGTAAAGATAAAAGACAACTGAATAAAACCTTATTCCTATTTCTCCTGAACCAGAATCCATCCCCGAACTGGAACAAGTTCCTTTCGAGTTCGTATCTAACCATACGATGGAATATCCAATAAACTGTGGATCTTCGTAGTGATACGGAGTGTTCTGTAGAAATACAAAGGTGATGTAGGATTGGCGAAGAAATACTTGGTTTGGTCGTGAATAACAGTCGCAATTTACTTTGCCCTCTTACTAATCCCTTTATTTGTCTTTACTTAATACCTTCTGTACACCTTTTAGGCTAAATGGTTTTCTTCATTTCCTACCGTTCGGCACCTACCTATGGTTTGGAAGAAGACTATCCGATTAGCATAATAGGTGTACCGTCCTAATCCAAGGAGCTCTCGCAACCTGAGAGAAGGTAAAAGGAAAAGACAACTGAATAGTCCTATTCATTTTCTCCAGAACCAGAAACTATCCTCGAATAAATTCCTTTGAGTTCGTATATAACCATACGATGGTTTTATCCAATGGAAGTGGATGTTCGTAATAATACGGGGTGTCCTGGAGAAAAGGGTAAGAGTAGGAGTGGCAATGAGGTATGCAACTCTGACAATCCAAAAGCCAGTGTTTAAGAAGGTTCGGTCAACTTGGTCACTGAATCATAGTCAAGGGTCGGGCCATGGTCGCTGCCAAAGAGAGAGAGAAAAGAAACACTCAGCGTGCACTCTAACCTAGATCAGAATGGTTATCATTTTATCTAATCAGGAAACCTCCCACTGTAACCTCAAATTCTCCTCCAAACCTGAAAGAAGAATTAGTCGGGATCACCCGAGGAGTAAACCAACTCATTAGTGGGAATCGGGATCCAACTATCATCGCATGATAACGTGATGGAATCCACTCATGTTATCACACTCCAGAAGGTATGCGCATATCTGGCAAGTTTCAGTTTCTTTAGAAACCCCCGATGTGATTTTTACCCCATGCTCTTATGACCTTGACGAAGGCCAACATATCATAAGTCACATGTCAAGTTCTACCTGTCATTATCCAGGTTAATTTGAACCCACCCGTACATACCCTTGACGAAGGCCAAAATAGTAGTATGACTGTCTCAAACTAACGCATCTATCTATGCTGCAGAAAAGTAACAAATAACTACCATACACTATGCCTTGACGAAGGCCAACATACATAGCATGAATACTAAGTGCTACCTTTCTGAAATGAAGGAGGGCTACGAATGGTTTTTGGCGAAAAAACTTTAACGTAATGAATTTGATATCGTTGAAGGAACCAGATAGCTTTTTATAAAAATATAGTGGCGAAAACCTTTGCTAAAGAGGTCACTCCCGGTGAAGGGATCTCGGCTTTTTCTCCGTAGAATGAGGTGCGGGATATTCCAACTGAATATCATGATGCAAAGCAAAAGTAATCGACTATAGTGAAGTTATTGCCCTGGCGCAAACTTCTGTCCAAGGGGTCACTCCCGGTGAAGGGATCTCGGCCCTTGCCTCGTCGACTGAGGTGCTGGATATTCATAACCGAATACCACTGTGCAAAATAAAAGAGAACACCCTTGCAATAACAGCTTTTTTTAAAAAAATGTTCCAACAACATCAAACATGTTTGTTTATCTTGCATTGATCCGAATCAACGCAGTCCCATCATTGATCACACCAATAAAGAACGAAAATAATGATGTACGTATATGCCATCCGCATTCTCCACTGGGTCCCGTCATCACCCGTTAGGTTAGTTAACTAACGACAGAGCGGGGACTGGACTAGCGCGGGTGTAAAACATATACAACATCTACTAGTATATATATCAATATATAATATTCGCTCAAGGCGTGATAAAATGCAACATCACAGAAATGTAATAAGCATCACAGAACAATATAGATATCTGGGATCCCCGGGTTTCATAGAGCCGCTACTGAAAGCCGACGTTCCCCTGGTCGTGTGGATAGCATGTGCAATGAAATCCTAGACCCCTACGGGCGCGGCAAGTTACCCGCCAAAACCTGAAGCGAGGCAGTCCCTTTCAACAACGTGAATGGACCACCCAGCACTTCACGGAATCCGGTAACTTGAGCACCCCTCCTTGGGTCAACCTGTACTCCCTACGAGTGCGGCGAATAGCCCGCCAATTCTAGAGTGAAGCCCCCTCCGTCTTAACGCCATGAGATGCGGGCCCGTTGCACTCTAGAACCCGGCTATCCGTGCACCCCTCCGCGGGGTAATCATAGTACAGAAAGTAAAATAAATATATACAACGGGTACATCGACCTCAGCCCGGTCGTGCCCCCAAAAGAATAATATACAAACTGGCAGTGACGGCAGTCCACATGTCGGACGCTCGCCCCGCAATATCAAATGTACATATACAACCAAACTGTACTATCATTGCATCCAGGCTATCCACCACGACAAATCCGCAACATCATAGCACAATACAGAACATCAACGTGATTGTCACGTTCGTAAATCCGTCTAAAAGGGCTATAGCAATTAGACAGGATTTACCGATCAAATGACATTCACGGTCGCAGATATAATGTAAATACTGTGAACTAACATGTTTAAAATTTTCGATCGACAAAATTTCCCGAAGTGGGCCCCAAGCACAATACACAGTACTCAAAATAAATCTGGGCCCAAACAGAATATACCATAAACCCCAATTCCAAGTCAGAGACCTACTGAAGAAATTTGGTGCACTGTGGCTATAGTACGGCGGCGGATCCGCGGCCACAACGTGGTTTTGGCCGCGGAACCGCCGCGCTACAGTAAAATCAGCCCACCAAATTTTCTCAGTTTTCTTGAAAAAGCCTGCACATATTTCTGCAATATACCAAATAATTTTTTGACAACAAAACAGAATCGACAGAAACTGATGCTTTTGAAATTGTGGTTTTTGGAAATTTCGTTCGATCGAGTTCTAAACACGTTAGAGCAAGCTAGAAAAGGTTAATGGCGTGGTTCTGATACCATGTAAGTCTACGGTAGCGCCCCGGCCGTCTGTCCGAGGCCAAAATGCGGAAACAAAAACTTTTCTTTAACTATAAACCGGCGCTACCGCGGACTATAAAACCCGGATCGGACCATTAACCTACTACTAGCTAACAGGAGAAAGGGTAGAAAGCTATACCGAGTGATCCGTGTCCTTCGGTCTTCGGCCACCATCCTGATCTCCTCGCGGAATCTCCGGTCTCGATCTCCTCGTCGGAAAGGGCACCACATCACCGAGTCTTTTTACGGGCTCCCACCTCTGAACCGAGACATCTCGGACACGAAGTTGGCAAGCCGACGTGTCCAAGATTGTTGTAGACTGAGTGTAGAATGGTTTGTCTCAAGGGGTTAATGAAGTTGCCTTTTGGATTGGAGAAGGAGATATGAACTTTTGTGATGGCTAAGAAATTTTGTTGCAAGCAAGAATGAGATGAATATTTTTCCCACACCCAAAAATCATCCCCCCAATCTAGTGGCCGGCCATGCTCAATGGAGAAGGGAAAAATGATGGAATAAAGCAAGTGGGGAAAATGTGTGATAATGAGAAAAATATGTCACCCTCATTTCCTATCCAAATCCCATCTTATTTAATGCAAACTATGATGAACAAAAAGGAATCTAAATATGCTAGAACCATCATGAACCCTCCACCACAAAAAACACCCTCCCACTTTGCTAATTTGTACATTTGCAAACAAGCCCCTCCCATCAATTTTCAGCCAAAGAAAGGAAGAAAGAAAAATGGCCGAAACGGAATGCAAACTGGCAACTTCAAAAAGCGATCCCATAATAAATTACAGGAAAACCCCGCGACTGTATATACATACCCGCATTTATATTCCGACCGAATACAAATGCAATGAGACAAAATCTATACTGTACAATACTAGGATCCGTCTTAAACCAAAGCCCGCTAGTATTATCCGTCCGATCATGATCTATGCAATACCGCACGTTTATGATCGAATCCTGCCATATATCCATACGGCCTTTACAACGTTTCGCTCGAAACTTGAGAAACTGTTTGTGGGGGACTCTAAAGACTCGTCAATACTTTGACTGTGGATTTAACCACTAGCACGTCAGAGGTATTAGCCGTACGTAACGAGATACCACGTATTGACCAAAAGGGAGGTCGATGAGCGAACTCATCCTGACACCCTACCAATCCTGTCAGTGACAATATCTGTACAGTCCGGTCCGTTCGTCTATGAGCATCGCATGGCGGGCCTAGGGGGTTGGTAAAAGTCAGACCCCCAAAAACGGTACAAGTCGTGTCGGAGTGAAGCCCAGAACACGCTGAGATACTACTGGAATACCTACCAGAAAATCTCCTGCATTGGCCAAGAACTTCGTGTAATGGCTTTGCTAGACATAGCGCGACCTCACCCCCAATACCGGGAGAGACGAACCCCTGCCGATCCGCTCACTGCCTCTATTTGGCTCGGGACTGTACCCAACTAAAACCTGTTTGTACGACTCCTTTGAGCCGTGGTAGGGTAGTAATCAAAGCACAGTGGGAACTCACACGAGACAAATGACGATCTCAGGTCGATGAACTAACCTGTACACATGTCACCAGGGAACTGTTATCTGACGCTAGGTATAATACCAACTAGCAGGTTCCCGGCGAGTCATGTCCGGTGTACTCATAACCCAATGAGCACCTGTATACATCTTAGGTGAACCAACTGACACCAGTGGCTTGTGAGACCGGCCACCGCCCCTCGTCGGGGTCTTGACTGTATACACTAGTCTACTCCGGAGTATCGATGCCCTGTCTCGAAAACTCCCACGACTAGGGACCTTTTAAGGATGTGCTTATAGACCCCAGCTCCCACATATATGATCGCCATCATACTGCTGGCCATCAAGCAAGAATCCTAAGGGCTCTATCAACGCGCAATAGTGACCTGTAAGGTCACCTAAAGCAGTACACGATGATAAAGATAAACCAGATAGCATACTATCATCTCGAGTAAGACTGTCCTACCGGCATAGGTCCTCCCCCAATCATTGCAATCACGTGCCTGTGATCCAATAATTGACTCTGAGGGCACTATATCCAACATATGACAGCTCTTATACCTCTTTCGTAAGGAAGGCATGTCACGGAAAAATCATCCAGGTGCACGACAGGATTTGATCTATAAAAAGGATGTCCTTTTGTCCACTCTTTCTTCCAGGAACGTAGAAGGTTTTCAGCTGGTCCACAGTGGAGACTGAAATTGCATTGAGCTCTTTGCTCATCTGCTCTGGTACCCTTGTGATGGCTAGGGACCCTTCTGTAACCTCGATGGTCTCTTAGCTTCGCTTTTTGTGTGAGAGTTTGATCTGCATAGCTGTTGCAAGACAGGTCCTCTTCCTATGACTCTTCAGTGTCGCTGCCTAAATGAGGGTGCATTTTGCTGCCGGATGGGCCTTCGATATCAGAATCATCTGTATCGCTGCCAAAATGAGGGCAGTTTTTATGGAAGGGCGAACCTCCAGCGTTGGACACATCAGTTTCATTGCCGAAACGAGGACGCATTTTGGGGTTTTTACTTTTGAAGGTGACAGCCGGCTCGGATTTGCTTTTGAGTTTCGGGGCCGTTCTATATTTGGTTAGTTGTGGCTCAGTATTTTGGGGATTCACAAAGTGCCGAGAATTTTCATATCGGACTTCATGCATAATGAACGGTATGTATGTCTCCGTCAATGCGTTTTTCTTTGCCATTTTTGGTATAGTTCATACATTGATAGAGAGTTGACAGAACGATGCCATAATTGTTAAGCCATGGTTGTCCTAGGAGAATCTTATAAGACGTGTTAGCGTTGATCACGTATAATTTAGTTTCGGTTTGCACATCCCCAAATTTGATTTGCAGGGATACGGATCCCAGAACTTGTTGAAAGTTTTGATTAAAACCTTGGATGACTATCCTTTCCCTTGACAGGTGTCGGACGTTCATTGACAAACACTTCAGAGTCCGCAAGTTCATGATGTTCACCGAGGACCCCGGATCAATCAATATGCTATTAATCCGGTCTCTGTCGCTGTACCCTGTCACGTAAAACGTTCGGTTGTGCTCAGCTGTCCCCAGTAGCAGGTCTTTATCCTTAAATGTGACCACGGCCGTATGCAGAGTGTACTGGACATCTTTCGTATTAATTTCTGCAAAGCGAGCCTGGTACCGCTCGGGGTTTTGTAGAGCATGAATGAGGACATCTTTAAGCTCTTTGGATAGGACCAAAGCATCATAGATGCTCAGGAGAGACGGAAGCTTCCGAAGGCGAGCCAAGACATTGTATTCTACTGGAGAAGAACTCGGGTCCTCATGAGCTGACTCTTTGCCGTTTTCTTCATTAGCGACTTGTTTTTCTTTTTCATTTAAGACGTTGCCTTGTTTCGGTGGTAGATCATCGCCACTTCTAAGTTAAATTTGGTTGGCCTTTGTGGTGAGCGCGCTGTCCTCTTTGGGAAAACAGATCTCCTGTCCGGAGTTGCTACCAAGATAGATGACGTAGCAGGTCACAATACGGACCTCATCATCAAAGTCTTCTTCGAGCTCTTTCAGAATCTCAGCCGCTTCTACGGGGAAGAACTTCCTCAACTGAATTAGGGTTCTTTCCTTTTGCTCGCAGTCTTCGACAAAATCGATATACTTTTGAATGGTCGATTTCCTCGCAAACTCATTTTCGCTTTGAGCCGCACCTTTCCTTTTCTTCATCTTAAGCTTTTTGGATTTTGAGCTCGATTAAGCTAAATTGGTAGCTGGAACGGTAGGCTCCTTCTACCTCTCCCATTCTGTACTTTCCTTAGAAAAATTCTATCATAATTATAAAACTGCATGCTATAAGAATGAGATCAATCGGTTTTCCCAGCTTCCCACCGAACCCTTTTGGAAATGCTTTGAAAGGTTCAAAGATCTCATTGTCCAACGCTCTCATCACGGATTCGAAAAATGGCAACTTTGCCAAATTATGCATGAGGGCGTTAATCCAGCGACAAAATAAATGTTAGAAACCATTTTACAATGTCATTTCATGTCTAAATTCGATGAGGAGGCATGGCAATTTCTTGAAGATCTTGCCGAGCAAACACTACAGTGGGAGAGTACAAGACCGACATCTTCATCTTCATCTTCATCTTCATCTAGGGCATATGTCTATTATCTCGACGCTTCCATCGTAATGAAATCCGAAATGGCCTCGATGTAAAAGAAGCTCGAAGCTATTGAAAGAAAATTCTCTTCAGCCTCCCAAAATCAAGTCTCTCTCCCCAAAATCGTGTGTGGTTGTTGTTTTGATCCATCACATTTGACTGAAGAGTGTCCTTTGAATTCTCCATCTCAAGGTTAAAAACAAACTAATGCTGCTTTTCAGCAATGACCTAGAAATGGTCCCTATATTTCCACATATAATCCGGTATGGAGGAATTATCCTAATTTTGTTTGGAACCAAAACCAAACTTAAAACCAAAACCAAAATCAGTTTCAAAATCAAAACAACTATCAAAGGCCTTCTTAACAACAACCACCACAACAACAATTTCAGCAGCCCCTTCAACCACAACAATTCTAAAATCGGACCAACAACTTTGCTTCTTATAACAATTCTTTCCAACAACAAAACAACGTTTCTCCTGCAGGTACCGGCAAAGTCTCTGCACTTGAGAGAAGTTTAGAAGTCTTCATTAAACAATCCATTCAAACGTCAGCTAGTCAAACTTCTTCCATCCAATCGTTAGTGCAACACACTGCTTTCCACGATGAAAGTATCAAATCAATCGAAGCACAAACAGCGCACTTGAACGCAGCGATGAGTGAAAGAGAGAAATGGAAACTTCCATCTCAAACTCTACCAAATCCTGGCCACCCACAAAATACTAACGTTATTCTTAACCAACAAAATCATAATGTGAGTTCCTTAACTATGTTGAGATCGGGAAGAATGCTGAACAACAACGTTGGAGAACAAGTTGATGACATCGATGACACCCCGGCTACTAGTTCTTATTCTTCTTCTTCTAATCCATCATCTTC
Source organism: Agapanthus africanus (assembly GCA_030015575.1). NCBI lineage: Eukaryota > Viridiplantae > Streptophyta > Magnoliopsida > Asparagales > Amaryllidaceae > Agapanthus > Agapanthus africanus. The sequence continues at coordinate 77,501,275 of CM057339.1, read as the reverse complement.
TCCCAAGCCCATTCTCTGTTCTCCACTGGACTCTAACTCTCCTTCCATTTCTATGAATGGATTCCCTTCTCATTCCACTCTAACTCTAGTTTTGGGATCCATTCCACCTCCACAAACTTCTCCACAAGCGTTGGACCCAACCCCTTTTAATAAAGATCTTTTTCTAAACCGGTCGAGGCCCAACAAACCAAGTCCATAATTGGAGAAGGTTGTGAAGATGTTTAAACAAGTTAACATTAATATCTCTCTCTTAGATGCTATCCAACAAGTCCCGTCCTATGCGAAAATCCTAAAGGACTTGTGTACAAAGAAAAGGAAAGCTCAAGTACCCAAGAAAGTATTCTTAGTAAGTAACATGAGTGATGCTCTTACCCAAAATTTACCTAAAAACGCAAGGACCCCGGCTGCCCTACAATTTCTATAACTACTGGGGGTAAAAACATCAATCGCGCTCTTCTCGATCTTGGTGCTAGTGTTAACTTGCTCTCATATTCTGTTTATGAGCAATTAGGTATAGGGGAGTTGAAACTCGCATATTATACTCTTCAAATGGCCGATCGATCTATCACCCACCTTAGGGGTGAGCTAGAGCACGTGTTAATTAAAATCGGAAAATTCATATTCCCTGTGGACTTCATAGTTTTAGATACACAGCCTGCAGCGAATCCATGAAACCAAATTCCAGTGATTCTCGGTCGATCATTTCTCGCAACCTCAAATGCGGAGATCAATTATCGAAATGTTTCCATGAACCTATTCTTTGGAAAAATGACAATTGAACTTAACATTTTCAGATTGGGGAGTCAACCCTCTGAACCATTTGCTCATATGATAGATATTTTTTCTGTCCATGAGATAGCTCCCTACAGCTGTGAATTCAAGAAGTTTTGGTTTAACGACAATGATCTTGATGCCACTAGTGCATTATTGTTTGATATCGCTACTTCCTACACGGATAGGGAATATGAATGGTTCACCTTCCTTGACGGTCTTAATTCATGGGACCCTTCTGTCAATGAGTCACCTCCCGAGTTTGAATCCTTTGACTTTTCGGATGAGTTAGTTAAGCCATTCGATTTAGTCTCTTACACTCGCTACGAACCCCTCATGGAGTCCTTCGAGTTCGAGCATCGGCCCCTACCCTACCTTCTATAGTCTCTTCGCCGACACTTGAACTCAAGCTCTTGCCGTCTCATCTTAAGTATGAATATTTAGGTGATAATGAGACTCTGCCCGTTATCATCATGGTTTCTCTAGTTTTAGAGCAAGAGAAAACCCTTCTTTCTGTCTTGAAATCAAATCAGTAAGTTTTCGGTTGGACAATGGCGGACATTAAATGGATTAGTCCCTTGATTGTTGAATATCATATACATATGATGGATGATGCCAAACTAGCTCGTGACCCATAAAGATGGCTGAACCCCGTCATGAAAGAGACGGTAAAGAAGGAAATCGTCAAATGCTTAGATAGTGGTATTATTTACCCAATATTGGATAGCCAGTGGGTCAGTCCTATCATTGTTGTCCCTAAGAAGTCTGGTATTACGGTCATTACTAATGAGGCAAATGAGTTAGTTCCGACTCGCACCCAAACCGGGTGGCGAGTATGCATCGATTACTGGAAACACAATCCCGCAACGAGGAAATATCACTTCCCTCTTTCTTTCATTGACTAAATATTAGAACGCTTAGCTTGGCAAGTATTACTGTTTCTTGGACGGTTACTCCGGCTATAACCAGGTTCCCATCGCCGAAAAGGATCAAGACAATACCACTTTTACTTGTCCCTTCGGTACATTCGCATATAGATGCATGCCCTTTGGGCTATGCAATACTCCCGCCATATTTCAACGATGTATGATGGGGATATTTTTCGACATGGTCGAGAATTTTCTGAAGATATTCATGGACGATTTCTCTATCTTTGGAGACTCCTTCGATGAGTGTTTACGTCATCTTGACGCTGTTCTTACCCGCTGTAAGGACAAAAATCTAACTTTAAATTAGAAGAAATGCCATTTTATGGTTCAAAAGGGTATTGTCCTAGGACATATCATTTCACGAAGGGACATTGAGGTTGAAAAAGCTAAAATAGATGTTATTTCCAACCTTCCTCTTTCCAAATGCGTTAAAGATATATGATCCTTTCTTAGCCATGCCGGTTTTTATAGACGGTTCATTAAGAACTTTAGCAAGATTGCTAGACCCTTGACACTTCTCTTGGCCAATGATACAACTTTTCATTTCGACTCGGATTGCTTGACTGCTTTCGAATCGATTAAACGTTCCCCCACTACCGCCCCCGTTCTATCATCTCCTAACTGGAATCACCATTTTAAGCTTATGTGTGATTCATCCGAATTTGCTATCGGTGCAGTCTTGGGACAACACATTGATAAAATGCCACATGAATTTTTTTATGCGAGTAGGACCTTGAATGATGCCCAAATGAACTATACAACGACCTAGAAGGAACTCTTGGTGGTTGTATTTGCATTAGAAAAATTCAGGCCTTACCTAATCGGTTCACCAGTCATCGTTTACACCGATTATTCCACCTTGAGACATCTGTTCGCAAAGAAAGATGCTAAACCTAGGCTAATACGTTGGATTCTCTTACTGCAAGAATTTGACCTTGACATTAAGGACAAAAGTGGATGTGAAAACGTAGTAGCCGATCATCTTTCACGATTTCCTTCTTCACCAACGTTGACTGTGCCAATAAACGACTCTTTTCCTGACGAACACCTCTTGACCATATCTTGCGAACCTTAGTTGCTGATATCATGAATTATTTAGTGACGGGACTTATACCCAGGGAATGGTCAAATCAGGACAATCACAGATTTTTATCCTAAGTAGAACACTTTTACCGGGACGAACCCTATTTGCTCAAGTATTGTCCTGATCAGATCATTCGCCGGTGTGTCCCTAATAATGAGTTCAAAAGTGTGTTGTCCTTCTACCATGATCAAGCATGTGGCGGTCACTTCGGCCCAAGAAAAAGTTTTGCAATACAGCTTTTATTGGCCAATGCTATTCAAAAATGCACATGATTATAGCAAAATTTGTTCACGGTGTTAACACATAGAATGGATTTCACAAAGGAACGAGATGCCGCTCCAACCAATCTGGATTGTTGAGATATTTGATATTTGGGGTATAGATTTCATGAGCCCATTTCCCAATTCTTTTAGGAACTTTTACATTTTCTTGGCAGTTGATTACGTCTCAAAATGGGTCGAGACAATACCAAGCTGAACTAATGACAACAAAGTCGTCATTAAGTTCCTTAAAGAAAACATTTTTTCTCGGTTCAGGCACCCTCGCGCTATCATTAGCGACAATAAGACGCATTTCTGCAATCGATCTTTCGAGACGTTGATGTGGAAATATTCAATTAAGCACAAGCTTTCTACGCCCTATCACCCCCAAACGAGCGGGCAAGCCGAAGTCTCGAATCGGCAAATCAAGCTGATTTTGGAGAAGATGGTTTTTAAAAACCGTAAAGATTGGTCTTCTAAATTAACTGATGCTTTTTGGGCATTCCGTACTGCGTATAAGACCGATCTTGGAATGTCTCCTTATTTGCTTGTGTTTGACAAGGCTTGCTACCTCCTTTCGAGATCGAATATCGAGCTATGTGGGCGATTGAAGAGCTTAATTTCGATCTTGACCAAGCAGGGAGCTATCGGAAGCTGCAATTAAACGAGATAAACGAGATTCGAGAAGAAGCCTACGATAACGCGGTTATAGTAAAGAACCGGACGAAAGTGTTTCACGACAAACACTTTTTGAGCAAAACATTCATACCTGGACAACAAGTCCTTCTTTAGGATATCTCGTTGGATGGGATCATTTGTGGTGCGGTATGTATACTAGCACAGTGCAGTGGATTTAGAAAATCCAAAGAACGGTTCGCTTTTCAAAGTAAACGGACATAAATTAAGACCGTTCTTCTCTGCTGAACAATAGGAGGAGCACCTGTTATTACAGGTGTCATTTTATCACGACTAACTTTCCTCCATCTCTCCTCATGCTTCGGTTTTCTAGCCATAAACAGTGGCAACGCTGTTTCAAATACGAATGAGGGGTATGCATATTAGTTTTTATTTTTCTTGTGCATGTTTTTTCCTTTTTTTATGAGTATTCTCGCATGGTGAATATTTATTTTCAAAAAAACGAAATAAAAAAAAGAACAAAAAAGGTATAGGGTTGTGTTCCAAGAACAAGTTTGGGGGAGGATTCACCATTTTGACCCATATTCCTGGAATTCGAGCTGAAACGACGACAGTAGTGACGACACTGTTGCAAATAAGTTTGGGGGAGGTTTGTATCTTTGCATTCATGATAAAGTTTTAAAAATATTAATAATAATAAAAAAACAAATAAGAAAAACAAAAAAAACAAATTTTTTTCCAAAATATAAAAACTTTGTCTTCAATTTAGCTGGTGGGGAAACTTAGACTAAAGTTCGACGGTTTAAATTGATAAGTTAGAAATAACTAAATCCTATGATTGGAAATTGAAAACCCGAAAAATAACCCTCCTTGAGTTTAACTGAAGTGAATATACGTCTTTACACCACACTACACGTTTCGTGAGTTTCGAGAACTAGATGACAAGTTTGAAATGTCTAATAAAATTTTTGAGAATTTTCTTAAGATCAAACAAGTTTGTTTGGAAATAAGTAATATTAAGTATGATTCATGAGTGAAGTTGATATGATGGGATAGTATTGAAATTCTTAATAGAGGCTAAGTCTAAAAAATATTATATTTTGAGCTTGATTGGAGTGATTACACACCTTATCTACACATTCAAGTCTTTAATTTTAGGATGAAAAGAATAACTTGAAGTATCTCCGTTGGTTTTCCATCTAAGAAAATAAGTCTTTGTTTTGTGGCCTTGGTGACTTGGGTAATTAAGTCTTAGGGATGTTTCTACTCCTAATGCCCTAAATCCATCTGGTTTGGGAGTCATTGACCCAAAACTCGTTAAGAAACCTAAAAATCCTAATAAAATAAGCCAAGCAAGTGTTCTCTCTGAGTTAAAAAATCCCCACGGTTCTTTGTGGAAGAATAATCTTGGTTACGGACAAGTTTCGAGAACAAGATATAAAATTTTGAATTTAACGGAGATATGAAAGTTTAAATTGAAGTTACAAGACTAAAAGACTATTGCACGTTCACGAAGGTGTGTATGAATGAAAACATGTGAGAGGTAGAGTGAAGAATAAGACGAAGTTCTCTGTTAAGGACGATAAAAATACTAAATTTGAAACCAAACTGTAGAATCAAAATTCAAGAAAAGCTTAGGCTCTTACAAACTCGCATGATGCTTTTTGAAATTATTCCTGGTCTTTATTAAAGGCATGAAGTTTTTTTAATCAAAAATTTTGAAATAAAATGACACTATTTGTACAAACACATAAAAACGTATAGGAGCTTAGGTTAAATGAAAAGTGAGGTGTGAATAATATGGGTTGGATATTTCTAATTTAGGATGATAGAGTTTTTAACTTAGATACTAAATCTGAGAATTAGAGTCGATATTAACCAACGAAATTAGCTTGAAGGGATTTTGTGGGTGTAATCCGCTGAAAACCCTCATCAGACAACAAACCTCCTACTTTGGACACCTAAAGGTTGAACGGCTTTTTGCACGAGCTAAGTGCAATCGTGAAGCCTACGAAAGTGAGCTAGGATTTTCTTTTTCTTTAAAATAAAACAGTTTGCTCGAGACGAGGAAATGATAAGTTTGGGGATATTTGTTCACATCATAATATCGCATTTTAATACTACTCATTTTTAATAATATTGCATGTACTTTGGTGCTTTTAATCTTGTTTGCTACATAAGTACAGGAGAACATGTTTGGAGTAAATGACGGACCTTTCAGAATTAAACCGGATCGATTCAAACCCAGTCAAAATCAACGTCAACTATTCAGACCTGCAATTTTCAATGTCAGTGCAATCAAGATATTAAATGCTTAGAGACCATCTAAAATAGCGCTGATGCAACATAAAAAGTTTGGAGTCCCAACTCCAATAGTGCACCGTGTAAGGGCCGCCAACTAAGTATAAATTTCGTGGATCCGCCGCCACTTCAGCGTTGCACGAGCTAAGGTTTTGGGGTTATTTTCGTCATTTTGTGTACGTCGATATCGAAGCTAGGGTTTCTGATTCTAAGGCCTATAAATAGTTGTGAGAGCACCAGACAGAGAGGCATCTAGGGTTTTGTTTTAGGTTTTAAAAGGATTGTTTAGAATTATTTTCTCTTAATTTCTTAGCCATTAAAATTGTATGAAGTTTCAAGTCATTAATAAAAGGTAAGATTGTATTTCATTATCGTCTCCTTCATTATCTTGCAATTTAATTTTGTGCAACTTTATTTTCTTGCTCTTTAATTTTGTTAATTAGATAAATGATGGGTTTCTTGATGAATTTTTTTCTTTCTCTCCTCTTCTTGTTTTTAAAAGCAATTATACTCGAAGGTGCTCCTCGCTATCATAAGGTCCCTAATAGTTAGCTTTTGGTTATTAATTCTCTTTTCTTTATTTTCTTTGATCTAATTATTTTTATTATGCGATGATACTCGATGGATGCTCCTCGCTATCGCGAGGGCCCTAGAAGTTAGCATATTGATTATTCTTCGAACTTTCTTTTCTTCTTCCTCCTTTTATTTTATTAAACTTTCATTGAGTGAGTAATTTCTCACTTGTTAGGGTTTGACGGAAGGGTAGTATAAGAGATGGAAAAATCCCTTATACTCTCCTTTGGTTTTTTTTGTTTTTAATTTTTCACAATCTTTGGAAAATTGAGCGACTCTCTTTTTTGGGCGCTCTATCCTTGCATGATAGTTGCAATCCAGATTTGAGACAGGTTATGCTTGCTTTTTTGAAGGTTTGAGACAAGAGGAATCAATGGAAGGACAAGGGTCAATAGTGGGAATCCCCAGTACTTCTCTAAGTACCCTAATTTACGTTGATCGTTTTCCCTCTAGCAACAATTAATTTAAAGGCTAAAAGAAAAGTTATTTTAAAATACCATCTCTTGACTACCCAATCCGAGAACCCTAACGAGTTTTTCTCACTCAGTTTAAAACAACCTAAATCAAATCTTTTAAATTAGCTTGTCTAAAACATTAAAAATAAGGTTACTATCTCCCTATGGACGACTCGTACTCACCATAGCTAGCAATTGCAAACCGTGTTGATTGCGGTAGTTAAAACAATAAAAAAAACACTTTTTCACATTAATCACCGATGTATGAAATCCCCGTGTATTTGGCAAGAATGGCATCACCTTGTATATTCGATGCAATCTTGAATCACCGTGGGCCAACAATAGCCTATTCTTTTAATGTTGATCTTCATCTTCAGACCGACTTGATGGAATCCACAAAGTCCTTCATGGATTTCCTGGATGACCTTATCGGCTTCTTTTGGTCCTAAGCATCTTAGCAATAGGTGATCGAAGGACCTTTTATAGAGAGTTCTGTCGACGAAGGCAAATAACAGAGCCTGTTTAGCGAGTTGATGCTTCTGCAAGATATTCCCAGTGTTCTTCATAAGACTTACTCTTGACCACTGGATCTTCGATGTAGCATTCAACGATGTCGTGTATAAGTTCGTCGAATATCCTTGTCACGGCTCTTTGGTACGTGGCTCCTGTTGGTTATAGTGCCCTCAAGGCAATCATCGTAATTGTAGTTAGGTGATTATGATGATTGAGGGAGGACCTATACCGGTAGAACAGTCTTACTCGAGATGATAGTATGCTATATGGTTTGTCTTTATCATCATGTACATGTTGATAGAGCCCATAGAATTCTTGCCTGACTACCAGAATTATGATGGCGATCATATACGTGGGAGCTGGGGGTCTATAAGCACATCCTTAAATGTCCCTAGTCGTGGGAGTATCGAGACCGGGCATCGATACTCGAGTGTAGACTAGTGTATACTGATCGAGACCTCGATGAGGGACAGTGGCCAGGTCTCACAAGCCATTGGTGTTAGTTTGTTCACATAAGATAGTATACAGGCGCTCATTGGGTTATGAGTACACTGGACGGACTCGCCAGGAACCTGCTAGTTGGTATTATACCTATTGTCAGATTGCAGTTCCGAGGTGACATGTGTACAGGTTAGTCTGTCGACCTGAGATCGTCATTTGTCTCGTGTGAATTCCCACAGTTCTTTGATTACTGCCATACCACGGCTCAAAGGAGTCGTGCAAACAGGTTTTAGTTGAGTACAGTCCTGAGCCACATGGAGGCAGTGATCGGATCGTCGGGGATTCGTCTCTCCCGGTATTAGGGGTTGATGTCGCGTTGTGCACGGGTGTCCATCACCAGAAATCCATGGCCATGGTGTACGAGAATTACCAATCTAAGATCGATAGTTTTTCAGGTAGTGATGGGTTTCATGCCGACACTAAATGTTGCGTTGTTAGGGGTTTGACTTTATCCACCCCCTAGACTCGATATGCAATACTCTTAGACGAACAGACCGGCCTGTACAGATATTGTCACTGTCAGGCTCAGTAGGGGTTCAGGATGAGTTTGCTCATCGGCCTCCCTTTCGCTCAATAGCTGGGTAGCCGTTACGTATAACTAGTGCCGCTGACGTGCTTGTGGTTAAACCCACTGCCAGCGTATTGACGAGTCTTTAGAGTTCCACACAGAGGATTTTCACGGTTCAGGCGATATGGTGTAGATGTCGTATGTTGGTACATACAGGTGTCTGATTAAATATGTGTACAGGCTGCACAGAGTTTAATCGGACGGTTGATAATACTAGCAGCTTAAGACTGAGCCGGATTATTAAATCAGGTTTTGATTTAATAATTTATATATGTATTTATATATATGTATTCTAGTATTATTGTTCATTATTCATTCTCTCGGCTATTCGTATTTTTGTACGAATACGCATATATATATTTCGATACGTATACCGAGAAGTATTCCGTATTTATACGGAATAGCTTCTAGAAGTGGACACCTCATTTGTATGATTTTTCATTTTTGGAAATTCATTTGTTTCACAAATGAGGTGGGGGAGTGAGGTGGCATGAGCATGGGTAATAGGTATGGCTTGGAATTGTTTATTTGGAAATTGAAATGAGATATTTTGGTGATGAGAGAGAGGGAGGGCAGCCACAACTCTTGTGTGGACTTGGTCATTTTTCTTCACTTGCTCCATAGCTTACACTCTCATTCTCACTTCATCACTTAGCCAATTCTTGAGTTGCTCATGCCATTGTTTTCTCACCTCCTTCATCTTCTATGGTTGCTCCCTTGAGCAATTGTGATGAGAGAAAAATATAGTGACACATTCCTATACCTCCACTCTCCATTGATAGCAACCTTGGAGCGTCGGTTGCCTCGCTCAACGAGGCTGAAGCTTACTGTTGGATATATGTATGCCCTAGAGGCCATTATATGATAGTGGATGTATCTATACATGTATATATATTCAGTTTGCATTCTTGCTCGACATGATAGTTTGTTATCTGGTTCTTCTTTATCTGACATGTTGATTTGATCATGCTTTTATTCATTCATACATGCTGATAAAGCCCTGAGGATATCGGCTTGACTACTCTGATTATGATGGAGATCATACTAGTGGGACATCTGTAGTCTATAAGCATATCCTGAAATGTCCCTAGTCGGAGGTGTATCGAGACGGGGCATCGATATACCAGAGTAGACTAGCGTATATGATTCTAGACCCATACGATGGGCGATGAATGTTCCCACATTCATCGATGTTTGACATCAAGATCATATACGGGTGCTCAGTGGTGACTGGGTACACTGGACGGACTCACCGAGAACTCCTATATGGAATTATATCTATCGTCGGATAGCAGTTCTCAGTTGACACTGGTACAGGTTAGTCTGTAGACCCGAGATCGTCATGGAGTCTTGTATGTTCTCCCACTGTACTTTGATTGCCACCCTACCACGGCTCTACTGAGTCGTGCAAACAGGTGGCCGTTGGGTACAGTCCCGAGACACACGAAGGCAATGAGCGATAGGAGGGGTTTCGTCTCTCCCGGTATTGGGAGTTGATGCTGTGCTGTGCCCGACTGGTTATATCAGCAAGTCCCTGGCCAGGGCTGCTGAGATTTGCTGATAAGTGTTATCAGTAGTTTCTCGATCTGTTATACACTACTACAAATAAGGGTTGCCCCTACGGATTTATCGGTAGGGGCAACCTACTGCCCCTACGGATATATACGTAGGGGCGAAAAAACACCCCGTAGGTGCAAAGGCCGCAGGTGCAAGTTGAGGTCCTGAACTTGGCCCTACGGATAAATTTATGCCCCTACGGATAACACAGTAGGTGCTATAGCCCCTACGGAGTACCCCGTAGGGGTAATAAAATCATATATTTAATTTTTTTTTTGAATATATTGTATATACCTACGGATTTATCCGTAGGTCCTATTTAGTCCCCTACGGATAAAGCCGTAGGGGATATAAAGTAGCCCCTACGGGTGTTTCCGTAGGGGCCACTCCCAACACAATGCACTGAGATCGGGGGGAAAATATCAGGGAAACTGATATTTTGCCCCTACGGATATATACGTAGGGGATATATATTGGCCCCTACGTATATATCCGTAGGGGCACCTCCAACACCCTGCACTGATACCAGGTGGGAAAATATCAGGTTTCCTGATAGTTTGCCCTTACGGATAACTCCGTAGGGGCAATATATTTACCTACGGAGTAATCCGTAGGTACATGTTTTCTGTATTTTTTTTTAAAAAAGGGCTGCTAGATTTTTTCCCGCCCTGTGCACAATACTATATACATCAATCAAATCATATATTGCAGTATTCATAATCACATCCCACGCATATATATAATATACAAAAGAAACCCAAAAACTGAATATGATATAAATTCAAACCAATATCAATATCGTTTCAAAATGTAGTACAATGTGATATAAATAAATACATGTTTCAAAAAATAAGAACCAAAAAGCTACCCTAGTTCGGTCCAGCTCCACCTCCGAGTAACGTTCGAATAACGCGCGCCTGCTCCTCGGTAAATACACTATCCAATACTGCAAATAAAGGAGTCTGAGCGGCATGTGGAGCTGGCGTCGTGGTCTGCGCAGCCGCCGTCGAGGTAGTCGCTTGCGGAGCCGCGGCTGCGGGAGTCTGAGTGGGCGGTGGAGCTACAGGAGCTGTCTGCGGAACCGCAGCCGATGTAGTGGCTTGCGGAGCCGCAGCCGAAGGAGATGCATGTGGAGGCTCGGCCGATCTACCCTGTCGCGTCTGGACATAACGTGTGTAAGAAGCGTCTAAGAACTGTGTATTATTCGAATTCGTTTCATTATTAAGTTATTTCGAAACCCTGTTTGGATATCTAGTTTGGAAAAGCGTTGTTTATTTTAATTACATATGTATGTATGATTAATCAGACTTACGTACTAATAAGGGTTGTGTTGATATGTATATAATATGAAATGATATTTTACTATAAAGTAGTATACATACCAGCATCTCCTTCAACTCCTGAACGGTGGCCCTCAAGCTATCCAGTTCCTGATGGACATGCCGGCCACTGGAGACGGAGGAAGTAACCGCCGGGGTGGAGTCCAACCTCATATGGGCCCTGCTAGGGCCCAATCCCCGGCCTCTCTCCCAACCTCCGTGGTGCCCTCCGTGTGCGGCATCCAGAACTGGGGTCAGCAGCCTCGGATCGTTCTGTCCGGTAAAATCGATCCCCGAGGCCTGGGCCTGCTCAACCACCCGCTCCTACACCCACATTAAGCAGTAAAGTATAAGTATAAAATTTAAACTTGAACCTTCCAAAACTAAAATTTCAAATTTGGGTAGAAAAAATATTAACACTTACGCAGTACTCCTGGGTAGCGACGTCGGGACATCGAAGCTCGCCCGTGGCGGGATCTGTCGAGGTGCCGTGGACGGCAAGATATGCGGACAGCACGCTCGGTGTACCACCTGACGCCACGGTCCGAGATGTCTGCAATATTAGAAAGTAACTCTTAATATTAGAAATATTAGAGAATAACTCTTAATATTGCAGAATATTAGAGAATAACACTTAATTTACCGATAACTCCATGGCTCGAGTAATGTTCCTCGAGCCACCTGTGTAAGTGGGGCGACCCCTCTTCGCCGACTTCCTGTTCTCCGTATTCTGAGCGGCCTGTTTCTGCACAACGCATTAACATTTAGTTTTCTAATTAAGAAACACAAAGAAATAAATTATATCATAAATAATGAATTAAATTTAAAATACCTACTTGTTTGCGTTCGGAGTCGAAATAAGCGCACAATAGAGGCCATGTCTCTACGTCGACTCTCGCAAACGCCGGAGTAGATAGGAGGGCCGCTCTCTCTGCCTCGGGGGTCGCTATCCATAGGGAGTAGCAGTCGGCCTTCAGCTCATTCCTGTTGTATCGGACCTTGGCCTGCATGTTCTTCATCAGGCCATTGTACAGAGCATGAAGGTCGAGCACCCTCCCCGAGTGATCAGGGTCGGCTACAGGCTGAAAATCGTAATCCAACTGAAAATACAAAAAAAAACATTGTTATTAGATTGCAAGTGTTAATAATAAATATATTGGATAGATCAAATGAAAATATATATTAATACATACCTGAGCCTGTTCAAAGAAGAGGGCGAATGAGCGCTGGTGCTGCTCGCCCCACTCAACGTGAAGTGGATAGTTCTTCACGATCCGGCTCTCGTCCCCCAAATACCGGCCGAACCTCTCGGCATGAGGACCGGTATAGCGATAGTCAAGGGTAAAAAATAGGGGGAATGCTGCCTCCCCCCTAGCTCTATTAGGCCTCAGCCTATGGGACTGATTCGGGCCTCGAGTCCCCCTCTGGGGATGGAGAGGCCCTGCGTCTGCACGAAATATCAAGACAATCAATAATAATACAAAGTTGTATTAAGAAATCAAGGTTAAACAAAAATTCAAGTGTGATATATACCTCCGGTGAATAACGCACGAGCCTGGGCCCGAGCAGCAGCACGAGCGGGACGATAGTTCCTCCGGTGAGGAACAACCGGGGTCCCGGACCCGGACGCATCCCCTCCAACTATAAAATAAACATCGACGCTAAATCTCCATGAAGTTCATATTTATTCTATAGAGCATATGTAAAATAAATAAATATTTTAAATTTATTCATACTAACCTGCAGACGATGCGGAGGGTACGGAAGCGGCAGGAGTGGCCCCTGTGGAAGGTGTGGACGCACCACCTATAATTAGACAATTAAAAATAGATTTTATAAGTAATTGCAAAAAGAATGTGTAGATCAATAATATAATGTTCTAAATCAATATGCATGAACTATAGGACATATAAACATACCCGCAGGTGCGGTGGTGTCACCACCTACAGCTAGACAATAATAAAAATTGCTAAGTAAGAGCAAAAGGAATGTGTATTTATGATATAGCATTCTAAATCAATATACATACACTATATGATATATGAACATACCTGGAGGAGCGGGGGTGGCCTCTGTCCCAGATGTGGACGCAGGACCAACAACTAGACAATTAAAAATAGATTTGATAAGTAATTGCAAAAAGAATGTGTAGATCAATAATATAACGTTCTAAATCAATATGCATGCACTATATGATATATAAACATACCTGGAGGAGCGGGGGTGGCCTCTGTCCCAGATGTGGACGCAGGACCAACAACTAGACAATCAAACATTGACAATATAAGTAATTTTGACATAAACAGGCATGAATATCTGTAATATTAAATTGAAAATGGATATGCGTGCAGTATACCTGGAGGTGTGGCAAAATCCACACGGAAGGAGGCATCCGAAGGGGTCTCCGATCTGGGTGCAAGACCGGCCCTCTGAAGCTCCCTACGGAGCTCTCCGGGCGGCAGAACCGCTCTGCCTCTGCCTCTGCCTCTGCCTCTGCCGCGGCTGGAGCTCCTGCCGCCCCTCGCTGCTCCCGACATCGTCATCCAATCTAGATAAACGGTTCGTGGACGCATTAGACAATCATTAAAAGTATTGACTATATATGATCTAGAGCGTAAAATGTGAAGTAATAATATAACATTACTGATAACCTTTTTCGTTTCGTGGGCGCATCATACATATCTACTTGGATTTCATCGTCGATGTCATTTCTAACCCACGTAACTTCATGATCGGTCGAAGACAACCCGTCCTTCGAAACAGACGGTCGGAGCACTTTAAGACTTCTCTCTTCTTCGTCCTCATCGCTGTCCTCGTATTCTGGGACATCGTAGACATCTCTAGGTTTCCATCGGCATACAACACTCCACCCCGGATGCTTCAAACACTGTGAGTAGTATACTTGGAACGCTTGGTTCGGAAAGATAAACGGATCGTCTTGACCGTAAAATCGAAGTGTGTTCACACTGGTCAATCCATATTCATCTTTCCAAGTCCCAAGACTGCTTCTCCACCTGTCTGTATCGGTTCGCGGATCGTACCAAGTACAGTGGAATATATAAAAGGGTTCTGATCGTCCGGGATAGTGGATGCCGAGTATACAATTTAAGTACCCATAGTAAATCACACCGTCCGATCCTACCGTCGCAATACCACTATTCTGAGTGATTCTAGATGTTTCTATGTCCTTAATTTCGAATTTGTATCCAAGGACACCAAATCCTTTGTAATGTGCAACCTCCATACTAGGAAATTGAGCTAAACATCTTGAATCACTCTCAAATGATGCAGACAAGTTCGGATCGTGGATCTAACAAAACAAATTTTACGATAAATACATAACGATACAAGTTTAGATTAAAACTGATAGCAATAAAATGTAATTCGAATAACTTACATGCTCTGTGACCCAATCACAAAAATTATCCTGATGGTATTTTTCCAAACGCTCTTCGTTCCAATCAGGATACCCCTCACGTACCTCGTTAAAATGAGTTCTGTTTTCGACAAATAATTGTGACATTAATATTATGTCATTTCATACACACACAAACACAGATATAACAATTAATCCAAAAGAACTTACTCTCTAATTTGTTCAAGACATTCGCAATTAAGCAAGATAAACCGGTATATCTTGTTGATAAACATAGTGTCTACCCTCTTATACTCGGCTTTACCATATGGCCCGTCTTGAATTCTTCGAGGTCGGTTAAGCCTTGTCTCAATGTTCTCGTCCAGATAGCGGGAGCAAAATGTGGTTGCTTCATCAAGAAGATAACCTTGCATGATAGAACCCTCTGGTCGATTTTTATTGCGTATATACTTCTTAAGAGTGTAAAGGTACCTAATGAGAATATGTTGAATAAATAAACACGGGCATACATGACAAAAATAAATTTATAAATTGCGCAAAACGAAAAATTACACGTACCTCTCGACGGGATACATCCATCGATATTGTACCGGTCCGGCTAACTTCGCCTCAGTTGCAAGATGAACCGTCAAGTGTATTATGATATCGAAGAATGACGGTGGGAAAATACGCTCAAACTTGCAAAGTATCAACGCAATAGAATTTTGTAGTTTATCCAGCGTCGCAACCTCCAGCGTTTTAGCACACAACTCCCTGAAAAAACAACATAGGTCGTTGATTACTAGACCAACCGAGTCGGGGAGAGAAGTCCTGAGGGCTAATGGAAGAAGGTGCTCCACGATAACATGGTGGTCATGACTTTTCAGCCCATCGATCTTGCCCTTCACAATTTTTATTTTCTTGCTGAATGATCCTGAGAAACCTGTGGGGACTTTCAAATCATGCAACACCTGCAGGAATCTTTTCTTCTCCGGTTGTGACATATGATAAGCGGCATTGGGAAGTACAAACTTGCCCGGTTTACCCGCTACCGGTTTAGGGTGCAGTTCACTTCTTATTCCCCACTCTTGTAGATCCATCCGGGCATTCATGTTGTCTTTCGATTTCCCGTCTTTACACAGAAGCAAGTTAAGTATGTGCTCTGATACTCCCTTCTCTATATGCATGACGTCCAGACAATGACGCACTGAATTTGTAGACCAGTACGGAAGCTCGAAGAAAATGCTTAACTTGTTCCAATATTGTGGTTTGACCTGTCTCGTCGGATCCATCCCGAAGGTCACGTTATTGTAACCATCCCATTTAGCAGTCACGTCCTCTCCGGACAATGGGGATGGAGGCCCAAGAAGCTCCTGATGACCATCAAAGTGAACCGTGTCTAACCTGTAGGGGTGGTCTGGAGGCAGAAAACGTCGATGGCCGCAATAACAAACCTTCCTGCTAAAATTCAAAAATTTTGATGTTGTGTGTTCATGGCAATGAGGACATGCTTTGTGACCATGTACGGACCAACCTGAAAGCATTCCATATGCAGGAAAGTCATTAATTGTCCACATTAAAGCCGCACGCAGTATGAAGGTTGTATTTGTGTTTGAATCATATGTCTCTACACCATCAATAAACAAAGTTTTCAGCTCCTCAATCAGAGGTCGGAGATAGACGTCGATATTGTTCCCCGGTGAGTTTGGTCCGTCGATAAGAAGAGGCATCATAAAGTATGATTGGTCCATAGCCAACCAAGGCGACAGATTATAAATTATCATTACAACGGGCCATGTACTGTGACTTCCAGCCATATAGTTGAATGGGCAGAAGCCATCGGCAGCCAGTCCGAGCCGGACATTGCGGGGATCGCTACTGAATATTGTGTGCCTCCTATCGAAATCCTTCCATGCCGGTGAATCTCTTGGATGGCTCATTTTTCCATTTTCGCTTGGAGGAGCACGATGATGCCAAATCATTGCCTCGGCTGTTTTCTTGCACCTGAATAGCCTCTGTAGCCTCTGTGTTATGGGAAAATATCGTGCTATCTTCACAGGTATATCAGGCTTCTTATCAGAATCTTTCGGCTTATACCTGGCCTCTCCGCATGTTGGACACTCTTTCAAATCTGAATTCTCTTTCCGGTACAACACGCAATTTTTAGGACATGCTTGAATCTTCTCGCACTTTAGACCCAAATCAGACATCATTTTCTGGGCTTCGTACCAGCTTTCGGGCACATTATTTCCCGGAGGCATAGAATCTTTCAAGAACGAAAGAAGCATTGTGAATGACTTGTTGCTCCATCCATTTAGGCACTTAATTTGGAAAAGTTGGACGAACCATGAGAGGGTGGAATACTTCGCATTCTCATAAACTGGTTTCCTAGCATCATTCATGAAATTTTCATATTTATCCGCACGCGGTCCTTGACCGGAAGGAATGTCATCTTCGGTACGAATAGATTCACCTAGGGCAGCCTCTACCATATCCTCCATTTCTTCTGATGGAAATAAATTTCCGTATCCTGCCGTATTACCGAATTCTTCTTCTTCTCCTGCCGCATTATCGTGTTCTCCTTCTTCTACCGCAGTACTGCATTCTTCTCCTTCCCCGTGATATTTCCAAATTGAATAAAGTCTAGTAAACCCATGTTTTACAATATGAAGCTCTGCCAATTCTACCTTCTGCCAGTACTTATTGCCACATCTATCGCACGGACAGAGAATCTTCTCTATTATGATCTTATTATGTGCTCGTGCAAATTCAAGGAAAGCAGCAACCCCTGCGACAAACGTAGGTTGCATACGTTGTTTCCAATCCACATACATCCAGTCCTTAACTCTGACGTACTCATGGGCCATGTTAGACTGAATAACATATAAATTGTAGGTTATGCTGACTATATTGAGAAATATAAGAACGGGATAGTTACTGACAAAGGAGAAAATCCATGTAGATGCTTTGTGTGTGCGTTTGTCGTTGAAAAGAATAAATTATCGCACGTTATGTTGACCGATAGACGGGGACTAAGTGGCGCTTTTAATTAGTTTCATATATGGGTATCGATGGGAATATGAAGGTTTCATATTATCATATATTGGTTTTAACCCGAACATCTCGAGTCGCTCTCTGATTATGCGTTTGTATGTAT
Organism: Agapanthus africanus; assembly: GCA_030015575.1. Classification (NCBI taxonomy): domain Eukaryota; kingdom Viridiplantae; phylum Streptophyta; class Magnoliopsida; order Asparagales; family Amaryllidaceae; genus Agapanthus; species Agapanthus africanus. Next base: position 77,483,296 of record CM057339.1, on the reverse strand, counting down.
GTGTTCCGGCTGTCGGGGGTAGGCTTCTATCCCATTAAGAATGTATAGAGCGAACGCCCATCACTTGTGCTTTCAACCGTTTCGAGTAAATTTCGGCAGCACCTCCCCGCTGTTCTCCGAGTACACTGTAATAGAATAGATAATCATTTCAAAGCTGTGAAACAACGTTGAAATGAACATCTAATCTATCTTTGTACACGGAGAACCAGCGGAAAGGTACCGACGAAATATCTCGAAACGGATGAAAACACAAGTGAATGAAGGCGTTCGCTTTATACATTCTTAACTTGTCCACACGGGACAAATCTATGGGTTACCATACGATTGAATTTTCTCGTCGCGCAGACTATACGACGGTTGTTAGTATCGAGCTATACTGTCCGATATTTAACAACCTTCGTATAGTTCTAGGTCACGACGAGCATCGCACGTATGTTAACCGATAGACGGGGACTAAGTGGCGCTTTAGTTTCATATACGGGTATCGATGGGAATATGAAGGTATCATATCATCATCGAGTATCATATATTGGTTTTAACCCGAACATCTCGAGTCGCTCTCTGATTATGGGTTTGTATGTATGTGTTCCGGCTGTCGGGGGTAGGCTTCTATCCCATTAAGAATGTATAGAGCGAACGCCCATCACTTGTGCTTTCAACCGTTTCGAGTAAATTTCGGCAGCACCTCCCCGCTGTTCTCCGAGTACACTGTAATAGAATAGATAATCATTTCAAAGCTGTGAAACAACGTTGAAATGAACATCTAATCTATCTTTGTACACGGAGAACCAGCGGAAAGGTACCGACGAAATATCTCGAAACGGATGAAAACACAAGTGAATGAAGGCGTTTGCTTTATACATTCTTAACTTGTCCACACGGGACAAATCTATGGGTTACCATACGATTGAATTTTCTTGTCGCGCAGACTATACGACGGTTGTTAGTATCGAGCTATACTGTCCGATATTTAACAACCTTCGTATAGTTCTAGGTCACGACGAGCATCGCACGTATGTTAACCGATAGACGGGGACTAAGTGGCGTTTTAGTTTCATATACGGGTATCGATGGGAATATGAAAGTTTCATATCATCATCGAGTATCATATATTGGTTTTAACCCGAACATCTCGAGTCGCTCTCTAATTATGCGTTTGTATGTATGTGTTCCGGCTGTCGGGGGTAGGATTCTATCCCATTAAGAAAAAATGGAGTGTATTTCGCTGTGAGAGACTCTTCAAAGAAATGGAGGAAGAAGCACTAAAGAAAAAAGAGAGAAAAATAAGAATATAAAGTTGAAACTAAACTTGAGCTATCCGCTGAAATCATAAAGCATAGGAAAGTTGATTGAGTCTTGATCTATTGCTCTTTCTTTGCATTATCTCGTATGTCCATTTATAGATTTTAATGCCACATGAGATGTAATCAGTCAGCTCCCTATGGTTGTATTAATGTCAGCTCTTACACAATATGGGTATCTGCCTTACGATTAAGACAACTATGGAATATGTTAATTTAAAATGTAAGGCTAGCTTTCTATGTATTCTGAGGGACTGCTTGCATAGAACTTAGCTTGATCCTCTCAATTATTACACATAAATATGCTGACATGCCTCTCATAACCCTAACCCCAGCCCCACAGTAACCCTAACCCTAGCCCCAACCCTAACCCCAGCCCACCGTAACCCTACCCCAGCCCCACAGTAACCCTAACCCTAGCCCCAACCCTAACCCCAGCCCATCGTAACCCTACCCCAGCCCCACAGTAACCCTAACCCCAGCCCTACCGTAACCCTAACCCCAGCCCCACCACAGCAGCAGCCGAACCCCAACCCTAACCCTATCCCGACCCCGACCCCGACCCCGACCCCGACCCCGACCGCCACCGCGCCCCTGCCCAAACCCAACTCTCGCGCGCGCAACCCAGACCCAGCCATGAATAATCCAAAAATGCTTTAATTTACCTCGAGATTTATACCTGAACGGGCGGTGGCGACGACGGCGTCGAATTGGCGAAGAAACCGGCGGTGGCGACGACGGTGGCGACGAAACTGGCGGTGGCGACGAGGATGGCGACGAAATCGGCGATGGCGACGACGGTGGCGACGACGGCCGGCGACGGTGGCGACGCGACGGTGGCGATTTAGGGTTTTTCGCGCGCGTTTGAGGGAGAGAGAGAAAATGAGCGTAGGCTTTTCGATCTGGATTTGTTTTAAATCGATATTTACTTGCCCCTACGGATATATCCGTAGGTCCTTTGTTTGCGCCACCGTAGGGGCAAACACCAAATTAAGAATTAAATTTTTTATTCTTGAAAGTCAGTGCCCGTAGGGGCAACCCTTTAGCCCTACGGATTAATCCGTAGGGCCAAGTAAAATCTGCCCCAACGGATAATCCCATCCGTAGGGGCAACCCCCTATTTTACTAGTGATAGACCATTCAGCGGCACGACTTATTGAGTTATTGGGGTCGACGTGACCATCCCTAGGCTCGATATGCAGCATATCTGACGAAGAGACCGGACTGTACGGTAGTGTTGCCGGATGGCTCGACGGGAGTTGTAGCAGGTTCGCTTGTTGTCTTCTGATCGCTCAATACCCGGGTGGCCGTTACGTTTAGCTGACCGCTTGCGGCTTGAGGGTACTTGATATGATCATTACCCTCTGCCGGCGTATTGACGAGTCTTAGAGTCCCATAAAGGAGTTACCCAGTCCAGGCGAAACGTTGTGGTGCGTGTATGCGATATGCGCATGCACCCGATTGAAATGTGCGTATATGATACCGAACATTGATCGGGTGAACTGCTTTTGGTGGGGTCATATGAGATATGACCGGATTGATAAATCAAGTGTTGATTTATCATTTAACCATTAGTTTTCTCACTTAAAACCTTTTCTTGGATGATGGATGTGTGCATGCATGTGTGCTTTTCTTTCTTTCTTTCATGCTAGTTTCATGCACATGTGGATGTGCATACATGCACACATACATACACTCATCCATCATGGTTGTTAGCATATGGAAATGGTGGCAATATAAGACTCACACCATGGATTATATAATGGATTATTATTTGATTTTGGATTTAAAAGAAAATGAAAAGGAAAGGATAATCATTCTTGCTTCTACATTCTTCCTTTGACCTAACCATGCTCAACTACCACTAACCTAGGGTTATCCTTCTCTTTATCATTTAAAACTCAAGTTAAATAATGTCTCCATCACTTTAACCATGGTTCATAGTGAGAAGAAATAAAATATATATTGATATATTTTTTTTTCTTCTCATGAGTTATCTTTTTACCTCTTGTTAAAAATTGCCACCATCTTCTTCCTCTTTCTCTTTTGCTCTCTAGTTTTTTCTAGTGAGCAAATACCACTTAAAGATAGGTTTTTGAAGTGGGAAACTTAACCACAACTTCATTCTACACAAGCTTAGCCGTTTTGTTTAGAGTGTTCTCTTCGGTTTTACGAAGTTGCGAGCTTGGACGGAGATCTCCGTGGTGGATCGTCGTGGACACAAGAGGACTTCAAGAGGACCTCCGTTCAACACCCTAGAGACCAAGGAGTCCAGCGAAAGGGAGCTACAAAGGTTGTAGTCTCGAAACCCTAGATTAGTTCGCTTTATATTTCGAAACCCTAATTTTCTAGGATCGATTCCTTTGCATGTTCGTTTAGCACCATAAAAATTTAAACTTTGGGTCATGTGATGCTTCAAAACTCTTCATAGGGTGCTAGACAAACCTTACATTGGTATCACAGCCGACCTAGAACATTAGGCGACCTTTTTACGAAGTTAAAACTCCGATCGAACCGAAATACGACTTTTTAGGGTGCTCTCTGGAAATTTTCTAAAAATTGACATTTTTCAGAATTAAAAATATGTAAAAAATACAGCAGGAAAAAATAAGGGTTACGGTACAAAAATTATTCCATGAACAGTGATTCTCGCCGCGGAAACGCGGCCTAAGCTTGCTTAGGCCGCGGTTCCGCGGCCGTATATATGAATTGATGAATACTTTTTGTACAGTAATTCATGTATCTGCTTGTATAAATTTTTGGATATTTTTAATCTGTATTTGGTTTTGAAAAATTCTGGAGATGGTTTTGGACTCGTCATTTCGATCGGGATTTTTATTTCGTAGCTTTTCCGGGTAAATTAGAAAGTATTGAAGTGTTTGAACGAGTATCATTTACTCACTATTTACGGGGTTTAAATACTTTGGAGATACGTGCAAGTCTTTTTGCGGTGGTCCCTCTAGAAGACAACAAACCTTAACTCGATTATGTGACCGTCTCGAACTGCCCTTTGAACCCTAGGGTTTGGGGCAGTACGGCGTGCCACATGTGAGGCGTTGGCTTGACCCTTCTACGGCTGGACCGCTACTACTGTGTCACACTCCGTATTTTTGAACCCTGCTCAAGTGTTGAGCTTTAGTGAATCTTGGGTGCTTGATCGTTCGTTCGAAAACTTTAATACTGTCTGTTTGTCTAGAATGTGATACAATATGTGGAATTCATATAGTTTAGGCATGAAATACGAAATATGTGATATTTCGCATTTATGATGTCTAAAGAGAATCTGGATTCCAAATATTATAGTTTTACACTTTCTTTTCTGTGACCGTAAGTGTAATATGTACGATATCGCCGGTTTCGTTGCTATACATCAACGACAATCGGGGTACGCATACTTACTTACGTTGATGATATGTGATATTATGTGTTGCTGAGATATGATGTGCAGGATTGTCGCGATCGAATAGCCGAGGGGTTTTTGTGAGATGAGAGTTTTATATTTTCATTCATGTAAATTCAAATGTAATGTAATATTCTTTTATTTGGGGCACTTCCAGGTTGAGGTTGTGTCACCTGTGTTGTATATTATTTACTTTTCCACATTAGGATGGACCCAAGGAGGGGAGCACAGGTGACCAGGTTCTGGGGTTTCAGTAGGAGGCCATCTCGAGGAGTCGAGACCGGGTCTCCTAAACTCCAGGATTGGTAGGGTCACATGCCGCTCTCGTAGGGGTCCAGGGTGTGGGCTTGGCTATTCATCGCGACTGTGGAATCCGTATTTTCTATTCTGGCTAAATACTAAATACGGACGTCCTAGGATATCCCACGTTATATCTATGTTTCTGCTGCCTGTGTTCTGTGATATCTGAGACGAATGACATATTATATATATGATATATAGTAGACGTTACTTATGTTTTACACCCGCGCTAGTCCCGTCCCGGTATGCTGTTAGTTAAGTAACCTAACGGTGTATAACGGAACATTGCGGCGAATGCGGATGGCATAAGCGTACGTGTTATTTTCGTTTCTTTTCTGTGATTGGCTTAAGGAATTAAATGATGGGATTACATTAATGTGATTAATATAAAGAAAATAAACCTAAAAAGATGTTGTAGAATCGGATTTAAAAACTACTCGGCTATTTATGAAAAAGCTACAGTTCGAAACTGCGGAGCTTAAGCCACTCCTTTTGAAAACTGTTTGATTCTACAACGATATCAAGTTCAAAGCGTTAAAGATTTTCTCAAAAATCATTCGCAACCCTCCGTCATTTTAGGAAGTAGAATACTTAGTATTCGTGCTACGTTTGTTGACTTTAGTTAAGGCGTAGTGTACGGTAGCTAAGTGATGTCTTCCTACACTGCATATGATGCAGATTAATTAGGACATTCATGCGACTTTGTTGACCATAGTTAAGGGTCATATGGGTGGGTCTAATTGATCAAGAAATGACGGGTAGAACTTGACTGGTACTTATGATTTGTTGACTATAGTTAAGGTCATAAGTACTAGGGGTAAAAAAATTACATCGGGAATTTCAAGTGTTGAAATTTGCAATGAGATTGCATACCTTCCATGTGATGGTTGGATCCCGATCCCACTGTGGGCAATAGTTGCTCCTAGGAGAGTTTTACAGTTTACAATTAGCTAACTCATTAGGTGTCTAGAAAGGTGTTAACGGGGCTCCGCCTCTGGGAAAACGAGGTTTACTCTAATTAGGTCCGTGCGAAAGCACGGGGAACCTCCCTCAAAGTACCGACACTGGCCTGGCTGAACGGTTAGCGAAGTTGTAGACTGTAATTAATCCTGGCTAGTTTTTCTTTTTAAGGTTTGAAAGAAAAACTTGATAAAAAGCAGTGGGAAACATCGATTAGACAAGATAATAAACCAATCTAATCTGTGCAAGAGCTTTCGCTGAGTGTATTCTTTTCTCTCTCTTAATGGCAGATACCAATAACTGGACTTAAGCTTCTACTAGATAAAAACAAACTGAATGGGACCAACTATAAAGACTGGCTGAGGAATCTGAAGATCGCCTTGACTTATGATAAAGTATCATATGTCCTCACGGCTTCAGCCCCGCCCGTCCCAGGTCCAAAATCCTCAGTTGCGGACATTGAAGTCCGCAAGACATGGGACACTGACTGTGCCACGGCAAAATGCCTCGTGCTTGCATCGATGGACAACACACATCAAAAGCAGCACGAGGACATGGACATTCACGGTATATTGCTCCATACAAAGGAGTTGTATGGGGAGCAATCCCGCGTATTACGATACGAAGCATCAAAGAAACTGTTTCAGATGCGAATGGCCCCTGGCACACCAGTAGGAGACCATGTTTTGAAGATGATAGCTCTTATAGAAGAGCTTGAGGACCTTGGATGGACAATGGACAATGAACAATATATAGATATTATTCTGCAGTCCCTCCCCTCCACCTTTGCTCAGTTCATAGTGAACTTTAACATGCATGGCATGGAGAAGGAACTCCCTGAACTCCTCAATATGTTAAGGAGTGCAGAGAGCACTATGAAGTCAGTAAAGACTCCCGTTATGACCATTGGACAGTCTTCTTCTTCTCGCCCGAAAGCTAAGGCCAAGGGAAAGAAAAAGAAGAAACCCACTAATCCTAAGGGCGGAGTTAAAAAGGTGAAGGGAAAGAGAAAGTCCACAGCTGGAGACCCGGGGAAAGGCGAGTGTTTTCATTGCCACAAGACAGGACATTGGAAGCGCAATTGCACGGAGTACCTAAGTCTCAAGAAGAAGTATGGTGATGCTTCTGCTTCAGATGCGTTTGTGACGGAAAACTGTTTTTCTATAAACTCTGCTTCCTGGGTATTGGATACCGGTTCAGGTTCTCACATTTGCAATTCTATGCAGGGGCTGAGAAATAGCAAGGTTTTGAAGACAGGTGACCATACTCTCCGCGTTGGAAATGGTTCCAATGTACATACAGTCGCAGTGGGAGAGTATCACTTAGGGTTGCCATCTGGATGTAATTTGATTTTGAATCCATGTTATTTTGTACCAAGTATGCTATGTAATATAATATCCGTTTCTTTGTTGGACAATGAAGGATATAATTTTGTGTTGCAGAACAATGTTATGAACATTCACCTAAATCAAATGTTGGTTGGGTATGGTGCGCTTAATAACGGAATATATGTCCTAAATCAACACACAGTTTTCAGTATACAACACACTAATAAAAGAAAACTTTCAGAATTAAATGAAGCTTTTCTTTGGCATTGTAGACTTGGTCATATTAACGAAACAAGACTAAACAGGTTACACAAAGATGGATATTTAAACTCTTTTGAATATAAATCTTATGCGACTTGCCAGTCTTGTATCAAGGGTAAAATGACCAAAACTCCGTTTACCGGACACGGAGATAGAGCTACTCAGCTCCTTGGCCTCATACATAGTGATGTATGTGGGCCAATGTCTACACAGGCTAGAGGCGGTTTTTCATACTTCATTACATTCACCGACGATTTCTCAAGATTCGGTCATGTATTTTTATTAAAGCACAAGTCCGACGCTTTCGAGAAATTCGTTGAATATAAACAAGAAGTAGAAAAACAAACCGGCTTGAGTATTAAGATGCTTCGATCAGATCGAGGTGGAGAGTATCTCAGTACAGAATTTGCAAACTTCCTAAAAGAGAATGGGATTCTCTCTCAGCTCACTCTTCCTTACACACCACAGCACAACGGTGTGTCAGAACGACGGAATAGGACCCTATTAGATATGGTCCGGTCCATGATGAGTGACGCTGAGTTACCAGTCTCATTTTGGGGGCATGCATTGGAGACTGCAGCGTTTCTGCTAAACAGGGTTCCAACCAAAGCCGTGTCTACCACGCCATATGAGATATGGAATGGGAAGAGACCATCTCTTAAGAGAATTAAGATTTGGGGTTGCCCGACCTATGTTAAAAAGCAGAATCCGGACAAACTCGAGACACGGTCAGTCATGTGTAACTTTGTGGGATATCCAAAGAATTCTTATGGATATCTGTTCTACCACAAAGAGGAACAAAAAGTGTTTGTTTCTCAGTATGCCACATTCTTGGAAAAAGAGTTTTTCACAGATAAAGATGATGGCAAGGTGGTAGATCTAGAAGAGGTTCTGGAGACACAAACTACAAATGACGATTTGGTTGAACCGGCTGTTGCAACAGAAACTGAAGAACCTCGGCCACTCCGTAGGTCTGGTAGGACTTCTCGCCTACCGGAGAGGTACTACGGTTTCCTCATTGATGGTAACGGAGAAGATTGCATCATGGATGATGATGATCCTACCAGTTTTCAGCAAGCTATCACGAGTGGTGACTCTGTGAAGTGGCTGGATGCCATGAGATCCGAAATGGAGTCTATGTACACCAACAAAGTATGGACTTTGGACGTTGTACCCCCTGGGGTAAAACCTGTAGGGTGCAAGTGGATCTTTAAAAGAAAGATTGGTGTGGATGGGCAGGTAGAGACCTATAAGGCAAGACTTGTGGCGAAAGGTTTTCGTCAAAGACCAGGTTTGGACTATGACGAAACTTTTTCGCCCGTAGCCATGCTTAAATCCATTTGGATCCTACTTGCTATTGCTGCTCACTACGACTATGAAATCTGGCAGATAGACGTTAAAACAGCATTTCTAAATGGAGATTTAGAAGAATGCGTTTATATGGATCAGCCTGAAGGCTTCATTGACAGTGGGAGCAGCGAGAAAGCATGTAGATTGCTTAAATCCATATATGGGTTAAAGCAGGCATCTCGGAGTTGGAACATCTGTTTCGATGATGTTATCAAAGAGTTTGATTTCATCAAAAATCCAGATGAACCTTGTGTTTATAAGAAGGCTGTAGGAAGAGCTGTCACATTCCTCGTATTGTACGTGGATGACATTCTTCTGATAGGAAATGATATTCCTATGCTACAGTCGGTCAAATCATTCTTATCACTATGGTTCTCCATGAAAGACCTGGGTGATGCCACATACATCCTGGGCATAAGGATCTATAGGGATAGATCCAAAAAGTTATTGGGATTGTCCCAAACCAGGTACATCAACACCATCCTAAAGAGGTTTAGTATGGAAGACTCCAAGCGGGGTGCCTTACCCGCTTGCCATGGAGTCACTCTCTCCAAGGATTCTTGTCCAAAGACCGATGAAGAGAGAGCTCGCATGAGCATTATATCTTATGCTTCGGCAGTAGGGTCTATAATGTATGCAATGTTATGTACACGCCCAGATGTAGCTTATGCACTTAGTGTTGTAAGCAGGTATCAATCCAACCCAGGGGAGAACCACTGGACAGCTGTGAAGAACATTCTTAAGTACTTACGAAGGACTAAAGAATTGTTCTTGGTGTATGGTAATACAGATCTCCAAATGGAGGCCTTTACCGATTCGAGCTTCCAGAGTGATAAGGATGACAGCAAATCTATCTCAGGGTTTGTATTTACCCTCAATGGAGGGGCGGTAAGTTGGAAGAGTTCCAAACAAGATACCGTTGCAGACTCTACGATGGAAGTTGAGTACATTGCTGCAAATGATGCCGCCAAGGAAGCCGTCTGGATGAAGGAGTTCATCTCGGAGCTAGGAGTAGTTCCAACCATTATTGATCCAATACCTTTGTATTGTGACAATAATGGGGCGATGGCGTTAGCCAAGGAGCCCAGATCCCATCAGCGGTCCAGACATATCCTGAGGCGCTTTCATTTGATCCGGGAGATTGTAGATCGCCGCGAGATCGAGATTAAGAGAGTAGATACAAAGAACAATGCCGCGGATCCACTCACCAAGGCCCTCCCTCAGCCACAACATGAGCGACTTTTTGAGATGTTGGGTATGAGATACGCCAATAACTGGCCTTAGTGCAAGTGGGAGATTGTTGGATATATGTATGTCCTAGAGGCCATTATGTGATAGTGGATGTATCTATACATGTATATATATTCAGTTTGCATTCTTGCTCGACATGATACTATGCTATCTGGTTCTTCTTTATCTGACATGTTGATTTGATCATGCTTTTATTCATTCATACATGCTGATAAAGCCCTGAGGATATCGGCTTGACTACTCTGATTATGATGGAGATCATACTAGTGGGACATCTGTAGTCTATAAGCATATCCTGAAATGTCCCTAGTTGGAGGTGTATCGAGACGGGGCATCGATATACCAGAGTAGACTAGCATATATGATTCTAGACCCATACGATGGGCGATGAATATTCCCACATTCATCGATGTTTGACATCAAGATCATATACGGGTGCTCAGTGGTGACTGGATACACTGGACGGACTCACCGAGAACTCCTATATGGAATTATATCTATCGTCGGATAGCAGTTCTCAGGTGACACTGGTACAGGTTAGTCTGTAGACCCGAGATCGTCATGGAGTCTTGTGTGTTCTCCCACTGTACTTTAATTGCCACCCTACCACGGCTCTACTGAGTCGTGCAAACAGGTGGCCGTTGGGTACAGTCCCGAGACACACGAAGGCAATGAGTGATAGGAGGGATTTCGTCTCTCCCGGTATTGGGAGTTGATGCTGTGCTGTGCCCGACTGGTTATAACAGCAAGTCCCTGGCCAGGGCTGCTGAGATTTGCTGATAAGTGTTATCAGTAGTTTCTCGATCTGTTATAGACCATTCACCGGCACGACTTATTGAGTTATTGGGGTCGACGTGACCATCCCTAGGCTCGATATGCAGCATATCTGACGAAGAGACCGGACTGTACGGTAGTGTTGCCGGATGGCTCGACGGGAGTTGTAGCAGGTTCGCTTGTTGTCTTCTGATCGCTCAATACCCGGGTGGCCGTTACGTTTAGCTGACCGCTTGCGGCTTGAGGGTACTTGATATGATCATCACCCTCTGCCGGCGTATTGACGAGTCTTAGAGTCCCACAAAGGAGTTACCCAGTCCAGGCGAAACGTTGTGGTGCGCGTATGCGATATGCGCATGCACCCGATTGAAATGTGCGTATATGATACCGAACATTGATCGGGTGAACTGCTTTTGGTGGGGTCATATGAGATATGACCGGATTGATAAATCAAGTGTTGATTTATCATTTAACCATTAGTTTTCTCACTTAAAACCTTTTCTTGGATGATGGATGTGTGCATGCATGTGTGCTTTTCTTTCTTTCTTTCATGCTAGTTTCATGCACATGTGGATGTGCATACATGCACACATCCATACACTCATCCATCATGGTTGTTAGCATATGGAAATGGTGGCAATATAAGACTCACACCATGGATTATATAATGGATTATTATTTGATTTTGGATTTAAAAGAAAATGAAAAGAAAAGGATAATCATTCTTGCTTCTACATTCTTCCTTTGACCTAACCATGCTCAACTACCACTAACCTAGGGTTATCCTTCTCTTTATCATTTAAAACTCAAGTTAAATAATATCTCCATCACTTTAACCATGGTTCATAGTGAGAAGAAATAAAATATATATTGATATATTTCTTTTTCTTCTCATGAGTTATCTTTTTACCTCTTGTTAAAAATTGCCACCATCTTCTTCCTCTTTCTCTTTTGCTCTCTAGTTTTTTCTAGTGAGCAAATACCACTTAAAGATAGGTTTTTGAAGTGAGAAACTTAACCACAACTTCATTCTACACAAGCTTAGCCGTTTTGTTTAGAGTGTTCTCTTCGGTTTTACGAAGTTGCGAGCTTGGACGGAGATCTCCATGGTGGATCGTCGTGGACACAAGAGGAATTCAAGAGGACCTCCGTTCAATACCCTAGAGACCAAGGAGTCCAGCGAAAGGGAGCTACAAAGGTTGTAGTCTCGAAACCCTAGATTAGTTCGCTTTATATTTCGAAACCCTAATTTTCTAGGATCGATTCCTTTGCATGTTCGTTTAGCACCATAAAAATTTAAACTTTGGGTCATGTGATGCTTCAAAACTCTTCATAGGGTGCTAGACAAACCTTACATTATGCCATTTTCCTCAGGTGGATCATCGTAGATGGAGGAAGACCGGCAACCAAACTCGATCAAGGAGCCACTAGGAGCTTGGGGATGATGGTTGAAGACCGAAGGACACAGATCAACTCGGTATAACCATCTAACTTCTTATATATAGCTTGCTAGTTTAGGGTTTAGGGTAGATCCAAGCATCGGGTAATGGTAGCGCCAGTTTAGTAAATTTTTGTTCTGCATTTGGCTACGGTTTGATGGCCGGGGCGCTGCCGTAACCCAACAACTCCAGCATTTTCAGGCCGAAAGGCATCACTTTATAACAAAACATGCCTAGCGGGGTACAGAAGGCCATATGTTTCTGATCTTCAGGGTCCATCCTTATGTGATTGTATTCGGACGATCCATCCATAAACTAGAAAACCTTGTGAGTGGATCTGTTGTCGATCATCAACTCCGTGATAGGCACGGGAAAATCATTCTTCGGGCATGCCCGGTTGAGATCACAGAAGTCCACGCATATCCGAACTGTCCTATTCTTCTTTATTACGGGGATGATGTTGGCGATCAAATCTGGATATTGTACTTCATGTATAAAGATGGAGTTTATAAGCTTCTTAATTTCGGCATTGATGCTCATCTCGAGCTCGAGTTGCATTCTTCTTGGCGATTGCTTAGCTAGCTTCTCTTCTGGTTTTATGGCCAGCTTGTGCACTACTATTTCTGGATCTAATCCTGACATCTCGGAGTAGTTCCAGGCGAAACAATCCTTGTAATCCATAAGTACATTCTTCAAAGCAGCCACCTCTTCTTTAGATAGCAGCTTTTTAACGAATGTTGGTCTCGGATTATCCTTCATTCTTAAGTTTATTTCCCTCAGCTCATCTGCTGTGGTATGGATTCCGTCTTCTAGCTCTTTTGGTGTCGGCGGCAGTTATGAAATTTCTTCTTCTTTGCTTGTAAGACATTCGAAGAGTTGCATCACGTCTTCATCCTCTCCTTCGGTCGAGAATTTTACCATGAGACAAATATTGGTTCGCCTCCACTCTCTGGGCTGAGCCGGTCCTAATCTGATGGAATAAGTCTTCTTTGACTTGTGCTTCTATGGAAGATCTATCCTCCTGCTTTCAGATAACACAAATCTGCCTCGCTTGTACTGGTCTTCAACCCAATCCTTGAACACGAAGCAGTCTTCGATCGGATGACTTGTCACCTGGCGATATGTGTAATAATCTAAGTTGTCGGCTTCGTTTTCCTGTTCGGGTCGCCGAGGTCTCGAAAGTGATAGCATATGATATTTCTTGACAAGGGCGAATATCTCTCTTGTCTTATCTCGAGGGAAAAAATATTTTCGCCCCATCTTTTCTAGCAAAGAGGGACTATAGCCGGTCTTTCTCTGGTGGATGGGCATCCTAGGGTTATTTCGCGTCTTTGAGGATTGACAGTGAACATCGCCTTACTTCTATCTTCATTGTCTCAGAATCTTCCTCCTGAGAAGGAAGGTGGAGGCAGCAGAGGTTGGGGAAGCTCATATTTCATTTCTTCTGTAGTTTGTTCATGTAGGTATTGCTACCTGATCATTTCATATTCGGCCATCTCACGTCTTTGGTTGTCCCGGCTAGCCTGACAGTCTTTTCTTATCATCTTGTCGATTTGCTCTTCTAGCGATGGGCTTGGACTCCTTTGCGCGAATCCTTCTCCTCGCTCAGCCATGTCTTCTTTTGGCAGATTTTCATCGCTTGAGAGTGTTACCATGCAGCAACTGTGGGTTTTCCATTGCTTCTTGGGTTGGATATTCCCAAACCCGAAGTATCGAACTTTCCATCACACTTGGGTCCACGAGTCCCTGGTGTTTCCTAAATTCTTTTGGATAATCGGGCCTGTTGAACGGTCTATTCGGTCGGTATCACTTGTCGCTTCAATAAGTCCTCAAAACTCCTGACGCAGCATGATGATGGGCTTCAGTCTATCAAGACTTGGATCAAGTCCTTCCCATATTTCCCTTCGTGTTCTGGTTTCTTCCGACTTATAGAAAATGATTGCTCTTTCTCCCCTATACCTGGGAGGTACGTAGAAAATCACCAGCTCCTCCACTTTATCAACGTTGATGGTGTCGAGCTCTTTATAGTGTTGAGATAGGACCATGGTCATCTGCAGGACCTGATCTTTTTTGACAAGAGACTTTACCTAAGGATGAGTGGAAAACACGGCATTGGTATCTTCTTCCAAATCGCCGCCGAAGATCGGGATGAAAGTTGACGAAGTTGATTGATCACTTTCCGCCCGTGGTTGTCCTGAGAATACTATCTCCTAGCCATCTTCAGAATCGCTTCCAAAGACCGAGACATTGGCCATCTGCTCTTGTTTGTCTTTCGGTTTGCCACACTTTTCCGTATATTCAAAGTTTGGCATGAAGTACTTGGCGTCTTCATATTTTCACACCCCGTTTACCGAAAAATGATTGAGTTCCCCTATGAAGACGTGCTCTTTGCCATCCTTAAAGTACTTTATATACCGGTGCTTTATAGAAGGGATAATGTTGTACTCGTATAGCCAAGGCCTACCGAGCAAGACTTTATGACACGTTTTGGCCTCAATAACATGGGATTTGACGTCCGTATCAAGCTGCCCGAAGCAGAGTTTCAAAATGATGGACCCCAGTGTCTGTGAAGATTGCGAATCGAACCCATAAATAATGATCTTCTCGCGGCCGAGATATCAGACATCCATTGACAGTTCTTTGAGCACTTTGAGATTCAATAGGTTGACCGAAGAGCCGTTGTCGATGAGTATCTTATTTATCCTCTAGTCGCCACAGTATCCAACCATGTAGAGCGGTCGGTTGTGTTCGAAGGTCTCTAACATCAAGTCTTCTTCACTGAATGTAATGTCAACCGTATTAACCTCTGCGAACTTGCATTTCATATCGTCTTCCTCAAAGAATGCTTGAAAGTGCTCAAGCTCTTTCAGCGCCTTGATGAGAACATTCCTAAGCTCTTTCAATAGAAGGAGAGAATCATAAATGCTTAGGTGCAATGGCAACTTCTTCAAGTGTGCCAAGGTATTATAATTGATCTTATTTTTCTTAGGCAGATCTTTTGCAGTGAGATCTCTGGCGAATTCCTCATCCATGTCGATCTCTTCAACAACCTTTTCTTTTCCCTTGTCCTATTTTCTTTTGTTGGCGAGTCCAAGGCTTTATTCTGGCATGGTACAATTTCGCAATTGTATATTGTCGCACCTTTCCCTATCTTCCTTTTTCTCTGCATAACGAGGGTTGAATTGGAGTTCATTTTTGGAATCACTCCCGAAAGTGGGAACCTCGGATGTCCCCTGAGCATCAGCCATGTTACAACTTTCTATTACTGACCCCATTTTATCGCCGGTTTCGGGACAACCGTCTTTGAGCAGTTGCGCATTTACCTTTTGCTTCTCTCTCTTTAGCTTCATGTGATGAGAGATATAACGACGCCACCATTTCTTGAATTCATAGAATTTGTCAACAGAGTGAGTAACCCTCCGGTGATTTAAGCAGTATCTCGGATGCTCTTGTCCTCCCTTGAAATAAGAGACTCCTGGCGTATACATCAGAAGAGGCGGCAGTTTCATCTCCTTTGATAGGGCTTTAGCAAAACGCTTCTCGACGACGGTCTTGCTTTTCTTTTTCGGCGGCAGATTCTTCTTCGGTTGGGGAGTTATGAAATTTTTCTCTCCCGCAGCTTCTTTCTCCAAACGTTGTCGCTTAACCTTTTCATATAAGGCCATTTCATACCACTGATTCTTTTTGCTTGCTTGGAAATCCTTTGTCGGCAGCTTATCAATCGAATCTTCCTATGAGGGGTTTGAAGCATTAGGCACTGATCCTGCCCCCTGTGTAGCCCCCATCATCCGTCAACATTGTGTCTTCTTCTTGCTCGACTTCAAGAGTGAGGGAGATTGTGTCCTCTTCCTCATCGCTTACCAAGGTGTAAGAAACCATATGGTACATATGAGAAGTCATGTGGCAACTTCCTACACGTTCCACTTCTTCCTCTGCCGCATCTTCCTCTTTTATATCATTACTTCTAAGGATGTGTTCTAGGAATTCTTCGAGCATTACGAGCGTTCGCGCTTTCTGGTTATACTCTTTCAGCGCGTCGATATATTTCTATAAGTCTGTACGGCTGTTCACATACTCAGCCGACCACACGAGCTTCTTCGTCTTTTTCTTTTTGCTAGACGGTTCGACTTGGGGTCTTTTCCCCTCATCAACCATCTTGGGAACGGAAAGTGGCTTCAACATCCCTGCAATAATCTAAGATTCAATCGGGCTCTACCACCGGATTGCGAGGCATGCGTGCAAATCTTTCAACATTTTCTTTGTTTTTTGTGAGAGGACCATCTCCTACGGAGCTTCAGCTACCCTAGAATAGGATGCCCCCTGCATATCCACTTTCTTAAGGGCGTTCCATTGTGGCGGTTCCAACTTCCAGTTGTCTGTCAGCTTGATCTTACCCTGCCTATATTGATCTTCAACCCAGTTCTTGAAGACAAAGCAATCCTTAATCGGGTGGTTGATGAGCCGGTGATAAGGACAGAAGTTAGGGTCATTAAATGAGATGGATTGTGCTAGACGCCGAGTCTTAGGAAACGTCACCATCTTATTCTTCATGGCTAAGTCAAATAATTTTCTCGTCTTATCACGGGGAAAGGAATACTCATGTTTCATCTTCTCTTCAAGGGAAGGACCTGAGCGACTTTTATTTCGGCGATCTCCTGCTTTAAAGCCACCTGTTTGTTGTTGATTATTGGTGATAAACGCTGCCTTGTTCTTGTCCTTGCTATTCTGAGCTTCTTCGCCGGACACGAAAGGACCTTGATCTATCGCATCCAGAGTAGCCAACTTGTCGATGGGCACTTGAAAAGTCGTAGGCTTGAAAATTGCGAGGTACGGGAAAATCTATGCCTTCTTATTTATAGTGCCTACAAACATACTTACAGTCGGAGCTTCGGCGTTAGACTGCTTGTATTTAGACCAGAAATTTCGCCATTTCATAGCATATTGGACCTGTAGGGTGTTCTTCGTCACCCCATTGAGATGGGAATATGCGCGTGCTTTTCAGGCGCATTACAGATTCCCCCTGCTTAGGATAGGCTGGGGTTTATTGATTGTGGGGATCCGAATCTCCGGCAGCCGCAGGCTAAGCTGCCGTTAATTATCCTTCGCCTTTGGAGTAAGAGAACCTCCGATTGACGGGTCAAACATGTCATGCGAACTCAATGTGCAGTGTTGTGTTTTGAAGGGGTTTTGGATATATCGGGGGCTCTACAGAGTTTTTACGGGGGTCTCGCCACCCGGATAGCGGGCTGGGGGTCAAGAGGGCTAGCAGCCCCCTTACGGGATGCAGGGCAGCTCCCCGTTAGAAAAATTTTCCTAGCGGGGGACGTGTTTTGAGTGTAGAGTTTGTGTAAAATGAGGAAAAAAAGGTGTCCAAAGGACGCGTAGATGCCAGCGCCTCGCGTGCCAAGCACACCGGCGCTGGGCGCCGGCGCTAGCGCTTGGGCGCTTGGGTAAGCTCTGGGTGCTGGCGCTAGCGCTTTGAGCGTGTTTCCCTAAATCAGAGCAAAGCTCTGTTTAAATTTTAAAATTTGAAATGAAGCAGCGGTTTATAAAAGAGCTAGCGTTAGCAGCGCCAGCGTTATGAGTTAAAGACTCTGAGGCAGCGCTCACGTGCAAAGCACGAGAGCGCTCGCGCCAAAAACGCCAGCGCTAAGAGTCAAAGACTCTGATGCAGCGCTCACATGCAAAGCACGAGAGCGCTCGCGCTAAATGTGCCAGCGCTAAGAGTCAAAGGCTTTTATGCAGCGCTCACGTGCAAAACACGAGAGCGCTAGCGCCAAGTGCGCCAGCACCAAGAGTCAAAGACTCTGATGCAGCGCTCACGTGCAAAGCACGAGAGCGCTAGCGCTGGAACTAAATGTTCCCCACCTTTGGATCAAAGATCCAACAAAAATGATTAAAAAATCATCAAATTATCAGAAAAAAATTCTGTTAAGAAAATAATCCTCAGAATCTTTCCAAAAAGGAAAGATTGTGCTCTGTAAATTAGAGCACCGTTGGATCAAAGATCTAATGGTGATTAAAAATCACCAAGATACAGAGTGATCTCTGTATGGGAAAATAATTTTCCAATCTTGTTAATAATAAGAAAAATGTCTTCTGTAAAACAGAAGTTCTAGGATCAAAGATCCAATGGTGGGGAAATATCTCCAAATCAATCAGAAAAAGATTGCCTTAACTGATCAGCCTCCACTATATAAAGGCCCCAAGACTTCAAGTCTTGCACAGAGGAGCCCCCTTACAAACTTTGAGAAATTTCAAAAAGAAGAGCAAGCTCGCGGAAGAAAATTTTCTTCAAGGTAAATAAAACAGAGAGATCAAAGCATCTCGTCAAAAAGAAGAAGAGCTTAATTCTTTTTTTAGATCATAGTGTTGGATATATGTATGCCCTAGAGGCCATTATATGATAGTGGATGTATTTATACATGTATATATATATATATATATATATATATATATATATTCAGTGTACATTCTTGCTCGACATGATAGTATGGTATCTGGTTCTTCTTTATCTGACATGTTGATTTGATCATACTTTTATTCATTCACACATGTTGATAAAGCCCTGAGAATATAGACTTGACTACTGCTATTATGATAGAGATCATACTAGTGGGATATCTGTAGTTTATAAGAATATCCTGAAATGTCCCTAGTCGTAGGTGTATCGAGACGGGGCATTGATATACCAGAGTAGACCAGCGTATATGATACTAGACCCATATGATGGGCGATGGATGTTCCCACATTCATCGATGTTTGACATCGAGATCGTATACGGGTGCTCAGTGGTGACTGGGTACACTGGACGGACTCACCGAGAACTCCTATATGGAATTATATCTATCGTCGGATAGCAGTTCTCAGGTGACACTGGTGCAGGTTAGTCTGTATACCCGAGATCGTCATAGAGTCTTGTGTGTTCTCCCACTGTACTTTGATTACCACCCTACCACGACTCTACTGAGTCGTGCAAACAGGTGGCCGTTGGGTACAGTCCCGAGACACACGAAGGCGATGAGCGATAGGAGGGGTTTCGTCTCTCCCGGTATTGGGAGTTGATGCTGTGCTGTGCTCGATTGTCTATATCAGTAAGTCCCTGGCCAGGGCTGTTGAGATTTACTGATAAGTGTTATCAGTAGTTTCTCGATCTGTTATAGACCATTCATCGGCACGACTTATTGAGTCATCGGGGTCGACGTTACCATCCCTAGACTCGATATGTAGCATATCTGACGAAGAGACCGGACTGTACGGTAGTGTTGCAGGTTGGCTCGACGGGAGTTGTGACAGGTTCGCTTGTTTTCTTCTGATCGCTCAATACCCGGATGGCCATTACGTTTAGCTGACCGCTTGCGGCTTGTAGGTATTTGATATGATCATTACCTACTACCGGCGTATTGACGAGTCTTAGAGTCCCACAATGAAGTTCCCTGATTCAGGCGAAAAGATGTGGTGTGCATATGAGATATGCACGGGGACCCAATTAAATACGGATATATGATACCGTATATTAATCGGGCATTTTCTATTGGTCGGGTCGTATGTGATATGACCGGTTTGCAAAATCAAGTGTTGATTTAACAAATGACTTTTAGATTAATTCTTTAACTAAACTCTTTTTCTATTTTTGTATGCATGTATGTAAGCACATGATGATGTGCATGGATACATACATACATACATTGTATCATGGTTGTTGATACATATTTGGTGGCAATGCAAGACTTATATTGTGGTTATTATCTATTTATTTATCATTTAGAAAAAGGGAAAGGATAATTCACACAAGATTTATGTTTATCATCTTTGACCATGCTTCAACCACCTTTTAACCTTGAGTTAATTATCCTTTTGTCTTTTAACCCATTTGATAAAAATTTAGATGATTCTAACCATGGTTGAAGTGAGAAGGATTAATGTAGATTAATCCTTTTTCTCATTTCAATTATTCACTCTCATAACATTTCCTTTTGTGAGAAAGCTTAGCCACTATCTTCTTTTTCCTCTCTTGATAATTTCTTTGAGTGAGGTTGATAAAAAGAAAGAGTTTTGATTATAGAATACAAACCACATTATCATACTACACACATCTAGCCCATTTGTGTAGGGTGTTTGCTCTACTTCATTCACATATCGAGTAAAGCAAGGAGCTTTGGGCAAATGAGCTTCGGGTGGATCGTCGTGGACCTAGAGGATCTCAAGCTAACCTTTTTCCAACCCTCAAGTAGCCAAGGAGTCTAGTGTAGGGAGCTACAAAGGTTGTACTCTCAAAACCCTAGCTTTTTCTACCTGTAATGATGTCAATGTAATGAAACCCTAAATTTCTAGTGATGATTCTTTGTATGTTCACTTAGCACCTTAAAAAATTTGATTTTGGCACATGTGATGCTTCCAAACCCTTCATGAGGTGCTAGGTAAACCTAACACATAGATTTATAAGACAGGGGTCTTTCACAAAAAGATATCATAGCATCTCATCATAAAAAGGGGGGAGAAGAATTCAATTCTCTTCAGATCATAGATCCAAAAAGACAAAGTCTTTCATAAAAAAAAACATAAGAGATTGTAATATCTCCTATAAAATAAGAACTTTGTTCTTAGAGCTACGAGACAAAGTCTCTTATAAATGAGAATTTAATTCTCAGAACGCAGAACTGATCAAAGCTGCCTAAAAAGAGCATTAGCGCTCCAATTTAAAGAAGCGCCTTAGCGCTACAAGACTGGCGCACAGCGCCGCAGCGCTCCTAGCGCTCCAATTTAAAAAAGCGCCTTAGCGCTCCAAGACTGGCACACAATGCCTTAGCACTCCTAGCGCTCCAAGACTGGCGCACAGCGCCATAGCGCTCCCAGTGCTCCAATTTAAAGAAACGCCTCAGCGCTCTAAGTCTGGCGTTTAGCGCCCAGCGCTATTTTAAAAGAAGCGTCCAGCGCTATTTTAAAAGAAGCACTCAGCGCTTCAATGTTGGCGTTCAGCGCCAAGCGCACCACGTGCTCCTCACGTGGGCGCTATTTATAAAGAGCGCTCTGCACTCATTGACTGGCGCTCAGCGCCAAGCATGCCACGTGCTCCTCACGTGTGCACTATTTCACAGGAAGCGCCTTAACACTCTAAGTCTGGTGCTCAGCACCAAGCGCGCCACGTGCTCCTCACGTGAGCACTGAGAAAACATAAACCGTTCTTTAAATAAATCCCCAGAGCCATAAAGAGGGCTCAACACTCAATAAAAGACAAAAAGGTCATCAGAACCCAGGCTAATGCTCAGCATTGTTAAATGAAAAAGGGCTGAGATTAATTAAATATCCAACATTTTAACTGAGTGGGTCAAGCCCAAGTTGGCCACTGATCCCTAATGTAGATTAATTGAGCCCATATGCTCATAATTTTTTTTAACTGATCTTAGTCCTAAACTTGACTATAGATCCCCTAACCAACATTGGTTCAAGGGTACATCTCTTCATACCTCTGATATATGTCGTTGTAATTCTTCAACGTCTTCAGAGAGAAGGAGGATCCTAATAACCAATAACTTTTGGTGCATCCCCAAATGGTTGAACCAAAATCACATAGACTATGACGTCTTTAAACTGGACTATGATGTCCTTAAACTTTACGGACTGTGTGGTCCTTAAACTCATGGACTATGATGTCCTTAAACTTTATGGACTGTGAGGTCCTTAAACTCATAGACTATGATGTCTTTAAACTGGACTATGATGTCCTTAAACTTTTGGATCGCAACGTCCCTAAACTAAAACAATAGAGCCCAAATGCTCTTTTGTTGGATCTAAATGATCCTGTTGAGTAGATCTTAGTCTAAAATTAGACTAACATATCATCAAAAAACGTTTGAGTTCATCTTGGTTTAAAACAAGACTAACGATCCTTAAACCCAACCCAAACCTAAATCTAAGAAAATACGGATTTGGACTAATCTACGCCCTACGGGAGATAACATAAATTAGTCTCCGTATACAATCCACAGGAAACCAAGAAGAAAACAAGCACACACGACACGAAGTGACCATCTGGAGAAGGAGAAAGTTATTACCGCGATGCGGTAGCATAATTAACTGCAGGGGCTTGCGCCTGCAGGGAAGAGCGTCCCCACAATCAAAAACCCTTCAAACGAGGGGGAATCTGACGAAATCTGCTACAACGGCCGCATCCATCTAAACCTCTGATATACGGTGCCATAAATCAACTTGGTATCTTTGGAGAGGTGGACGGATAAAACCAAATAGCATCTGCCCCTAAATTCAGGCGAGACGTTTGCCTTCCTGGCTTTCGGCGGAGAACAGATTCTGGCACGCCCGGTGCAACCTTTTCCTCTTTCCACTCCACACTTCGTGTGTCGTGTTCGCGAACGAATCGCGGTTTGATATGGTTGCCCTTGGATTTGAGGTACTAAGATTTGGTGTCTTGCTCCGTCAAGAAAAAGAAGATCAATGGCTTCTAACTACTCCAGCTGCAACAATTGCAACAACTTCAGCTCCGTCCTCGCAGGAGGAGTGACCTACGGGCCTCAAGCAGCCTCCATTTTCTCGATGCCAGTGGAACAGGTGACTCAGGTCACCACTGGATTGTTCTTCGGGACCATGCTCCCACCAATGTGTAAGTCCATGCTACCTCTCCCGGTACTTTCGGGAATGCGGAATTTGGTAAAAAAAACGATTTTCTTAAAGATGGTAACATGGACCTAAAACCCGGATCTTGGTTAAATATCTATCTAACATCCTAACTATGAGTTTTAGCTACTCGGTTAGGGGGTTATACCTTGCTTGTCTTGAACTCCTTCGTCTTCAAAGCTCCGATGGTGGTCCGATGGCTTCTTCTCGTCGTCTCCGTACGCCGAAGATAGATCCACCTGAAAGCTCCAACCTTTAGCTCCTTCTTCGTTCTTTGAAGAAACTAGTTCACTTGGTTTGCTAAACCTAGTGAACTAGAATGAGTAGAGAAGAAATAGAATGGGATTTTATCTATGGTTCTTGATTCTCAACTCATGAGACAAGAGAACCATAGATCAAGAGAGGGAGGAAGAGGTTGAGGGTGAGAGCAAAAATGGAGAGCTCAAGAACAAGAGAGAGAATGAGCAAGAAAGAATGAGGCTCTCTTTTTCCTTTCACCCTCTCATAATCCAAAGTGATCATAACTCATCATATCAAAAAAGTCTTATGTGATGGTTTGAAGCAACCACAACACCATCATTTCATGCACTCATTTTACACAAATGAGCAAGTAAACAAAAGTCTTTGCCATGAAATGATGGCTATGGTTATCATGATGGTCAACTAGTCAAGCCTAGTCAACCGGTCAACAAGTCAACAAAAGTCAACAAGTCAACAAAGTCAACAAGTCAACAAAAGTCAACAAGTCAACAACCATATCACCATAATACTTAATTAATACAATAGTTAATCACATATCACATTCTCATTAGGGTTGAGCATAAAGTCAAATAGTCAACGGTCAACTGTCAACAACCCTAATGAGAATCCGCTGCCTCTGCCTCCCTGTCAACCATGCATACACACCCGCATCCGCGTTCCGAGGAACACGAATGCAAACTGGATAAATCCAATCCCATAAGGTACACTAGGATCTGGCTTAAACCAAAGCCCGCTAGTGTAAACTGCCCGGACACTGTACGTGCACAACTGCACGGATGTGACCGAACCCTGTCGCAAAACCATGCGACCTGTCGCAATACCATGCGACCTCTACTCTTTTGCCTAAAGGCGAAAAGCTTTCTGTGTGGGACTCTAAAGACTCGACACTACGCTGGCAGTGGGTTTAACCACAGACCGCAAGCGGCACTAGCTGTGCGTAACGGTCCCCAGGTAATGCCGACAAGAAGACCGACGAGGCGAAACCCATCTGAACTCCTACTGAGCCTGAGTGTGACATTCTCCGTACAGTCCGGTCTGTTCGTCTGATACATCGCATGGCGGGCCTAGGGGGTGGTAAACGTCAGTCCCCCAATAGCGGTACAAGTCGTGCCGGAGCGAAGCCCAAAACACCCTGAGATAACACTGGAAACCTACCAGTATATCTCGTTTGCCCTGGCCAGGGACTACTCGTGTAATGGCTCTCCTAGACACAGCGCGATGTCAACCCCCAATACCGGGAGAGACGAATCCTGTCTAACCGTCACTGCCTCCAAGTGCTTCGGGACTGCACCCAACCACTACCTGTTTGCACGACTCCTTTGAGCCGTGGTAGGGTAGTGATCAAAGTACAGTGGGAACACACTCGAGGCGGAGTGACAGTGTCAAGTCAGCAGACTAAGCTGTACTCATGTCACCTGGGAACTGATAACTGACGATAGGTATAATACCAACTAGTCAGTTCCCGACGAGTCCTGTCCAGTGTACCCGTAACCTAACGATCACCCGCATACTATCTCAAGTACGACGTACTGACGGCTGTGGGACAGACCGTCTCCCACACTGGGATGAGAAGCGCATGCGCTGGTCTACTCCGGAGTATCGATGCCCTGTCTCGATAGTCCTGCGACCAGGGACCTGCATAAGGATGTGCTCATGGATTACCCAGCCCCACTAGTGTGACGGCCATCACATCGCTGGTAATCAAGCAAAGATCCTAAGGGCTCTACTAATGTGTATAGGCGATATGCAAAAATAAACACATGTACACATTGAAGTAGAAACAAACCAAGTAGCATACTACTATTTTGAGCAAGATTGTATATACAAGGTGAATATCCCAAGCATCCATTAAGTAATATACAAACCAGTATGATACAGTAATGGCCTCTAGGGCATATACACTAACACAATGAGCTTTAACGCCCCAGTGCCATCGTAAGAAGCTTCAAAGAAGTCGGTCTTCGATCGGCTTGCAACTATCGCGGCCCCTCTCAATGGGTTGCCCAAATCCAACGCCGCAATCTTTAACAGATTGGGCGAAAGCTCCCATGGGCCCGTGAAGATGGCCGCATTACTTGAAGGGGCTATCCCGAAACGGATAGCCATCCCTGTTCCAGTAAATGAAATTGTCGGAGAGGCTTCTCCTGCTAAGGGGCCGGTCTTCACAAGACTGGCCGTGCCAACTCCCGCTCCAGGCGAAGTCACCAAAGCCGCTACCCCTGCTCGAAAGTCCGCCTTCGACAGGTTGACCATCCTTTCTTAACGGACGTCAGTTTTTGATAGGCTGGCACCAGCAGCAACCCTTCACCGAAATAGGGGCATGATGAAGCCACCCCCGTAACCGAGCTAGTGCCATTTGCAAGACATGCTCGATGTCGTCACTGGCACCGAGTGAGGAAAGCTGGGGGCAGTTCCCCTTCTAAATTGACTCCACTAGCTCCGATGGTTGAAGTTGATACTGCTATTCCAACTGGGAACAGCTTTGAACCACTCAAGAGGGTCCGCAAGAATTCTCCAACTGCTGTATTGAAATGATCTCCTCCACCTGTGGAGAATGTTACAAAGTCGAAGCCGGAGCAGTCCCCTCAGCGGCTGTCTTCCAAAATCCACAAGGTCTGGCGGAGAGTCCAGGATTCTGTGGTCGACATGGACTATTCCCGCCAACAGAAGAAGATGAAGACTCAACAGGAAGATGACCATCCCTCTGCCATGCTACACAAAGTATCGTCTGCTCAGATGCCTACTGCAACAACCCCCTCAACTTCAATCATCTATAAAAAGAGGAGGGTGGGGAAGATCCCTATGCCTGCGATGAATCTCAAGGGCACTGAACCCAGATGCTCCAAGTCTGGGGGCATGATGGTGCATACTGTTTATATAGCTTCCGGGAAGGAGGAGAGCCGTCCTCTGGGGGTCATCAACCACTCACCCGATCGGTAACAAAAGCTCAGGAGCAACAACAGAAGCTCCAGGAGATGTTAACGAAGATGGCTGTACTCACGGGATATAAGGAAAGCCCCGAAACATCGTCGGATCAGTGCTAGGAACAGGAAACCGATGCCGAGTTTCTCCGAAGGATGCTAGAAAAGAAAGACCAAGAGGTAGCAGAACTAGCGGCCAATATAGAACAGATGGCGCTATTGTTCCAGGATATGGTGGGCATGATGATCCAGTTTCAAACCCTCCAGCCGAAGATTTTCCAATAATAATCGAAGACAACAGAGGGGAGACGTCAAACCCTCTTCCGGCCTTTTCAGCAGCAAAGGAGGAAACAATCTCGAAGGCTGCGCTAGATGATTATATAGCTCAACAGATACGAGCTCATCAAGCGAACGAAGCTGCTGGCCAAGTCATAAGAACTGGGCGACCCTATCCCAGCTGGTACGATCAGATTAAGTATCCGCCAGGATATACAATCCCTAAATTTCATGTATATAAGGGGACTGGCAACCCCCACCAGCATGTCGCCCAGTTCAGGGCTCTGTGCGGCAACACTGGAGGTGATGATAAGTTACTGCTTCGCAATTTGTCGGCAGCTTGGCGGAGACGGTGTTCGAAGGGTATTCAGAGCTTCCCAACGATTCCGTCAAAACTTTTATGGAGATGGAGTTGGTATTCACCCAGCGTTTAGCAAGCGCTAGCGAACGCACCCCAATCATGGCATTGATCAATACTAGAGTGAAGCTGGGAGAAACCTGGGTTCAATACGCCATTCGGTGGTGGAATCTGTGGTTAAAGTGTGAACAACGCATAGAAGAGGCTCCTGAAGTGGGCATGTTTGTAGGAACCCTCGATCCGCAGGAGACTGTATCCCAGTTCATGATGTTTTCAGGCCAACCACTTTCCAGGCCTTGATTGACAAGCTGTCCTAAATAGACCAGATGGGTCATAAGCCTTCCTTTTCAAAGTCAGAGCCACGGAATGAAAAAGGCAAAGGGAAAGCGACCTTTGTTGCCAACACTCAACAACAGCCGAGAAACATAAAATCGGTTGTTCGCCAAAGCAACACGCGCCCACGCCAATCCTTCGAGGAGAAACTGGGACGTCCTTACTCATTTTCCCGAGATACAACAAGGAGACTGTTCGAACTGTCAATGCGCAATGAGCTCATCACTTTGCCAGAGCCGAGACACTCATCGCAACCCGGTGACGCCAACCATCCTAACTATTGTCTCTACCATCGAGTAATGATTCATCCAATCGAAGATTGCTACGTCTTCAAAAACTGGGTTGAAGACCAGTACCAACAGGGTAAATTCACGTTGTCTGAAAACTGGAAGGTAAACCTTCCACGATCACACACTCCTAAAAAGATGGACACGCCGGGAGCATCATGTTCATTCATAGAGGAAGCTCCATTGGAGGTAGTTCATTCGGCAAAAACAAAAAGAATGCTGAAGGATCTTCAAGTATGCCCAGCAATCAGGTGGAAAAGCCCGCTAGAGCCCGAGATCATTGAGGGAATGCTGAAACCACGCCCAACACTGGGAGTTAATAGCAATGGGCAAAACATCCAGGCCCAGCCGTCAAAGTTTTCGAAGAAAAAGAAGAAGACCAAAAGGCCAGCGCAGTTTGACAACAAGCGCACAGATCTGCAAAAGCATATTGACGCGCTGGAAGAATACAACCAGAAGGCGCAGACCTCAGTCATACTCCATGAGTTTCTCAACCAAATCCTTAAGAACAGAGGCAATGACAATGACGAGGGAGACGACGCGTCAGAAGAACCCGAAGATTATGTGGCAAGTTGTCACATGATCTCTCACTCGTCAATAGATGATAAAGAAGCTCCTAATGCAGAGAAGCTGGGGGCAGAATCGACACCAAAATCCTTAGAACCGTCTGATGAGTTGATTGACGTGCTGCTAAACAAAGTTGATCGAGAACGCAAAATGGACATACTCGAAAAAGCCAGGCATCGACGTCAAGTGGAAGAAATCGCGGTAGGGATGGATCACAAAACACCCCAACCAAACCAAATCACACCCTAAATGGGTGTATTCCGTCGCGTGACTAATACACGTGCATACAGCACAAACAATGGACCGTAATGTCCTAAAACTAGCTACGGACCGAAATGTCCTAAAACTAACTACTGACCGAAACGTGTTTAAACTACTACAAACCCGCAGCATCCTTAGGCTGACTCGTTAAAAAAAAGGGTACGTCCATAAGCAAAATGGGTACGGATGAAAACCCGAAAGGGCTCTGTGAGTAAAACAGCAGGGTTACCGGCGAGTTTGTGAAAACCCGAAAGTGCGCAGACTCGTTAAAAAAAAGAGCGACGGTACGTCCACAAGCAAAATGGATACGGATGAAAACTCGAAAGGGCCCTGCGAGTAAAAACAGCATGGCTACCAGCGAGTTTGTGAAAACCCGAAAGGGCGCAATCTCGTTAAAAGACACTTGCAAGGTCCTCTCGACCTTATAAGGAGAAAACTACCTGCGTGAGATCCTTACGCCTCATAAAGGAGCAACACACTTAGGGATCCCCACGATTCCTAAGGAGAAATTACACTTACGAGATCCTCACGACTCGTAAGGAGAACTGTTCATACCATAATATTGCATTTAATATTCCCCATTCTTATGCATTTTACAATAAAAACAGGTGCTTTTGACCCATGTCTGCTACATAATACAGGTTACAGGTTTTTGGAGCGAGAACAGTGAAAAAGACAAAAGACGACACAAAAAGGGACTTTTGACCAATAAATAGAAGGATCCTAGTCAAGCCTAGACGAAGAACAGTTCACAATCAACAAGGCAATGCAAGGTCCAAAACGTCAAGGCAAACGGTTAAAAGACCACTACAAATTGTTCACTGAAGATCTGGAACCAACGT
Source organism: Agapanthus africanus (assembly GCA_030015575.1). Classification (NCBI taxonomy): domain Eukaryota; kingdom Viridiplantae; phylum Streptophyta; class Magnoliopsida; order Asparagales; family Amaryllidaceae; genus Agapanthus; species Agapanthus africanus. Next base: position 77,454,194 of record CM057339.1, on the reverse strand, counting down.
AGAAGCCCAATTGATAAAAGTTACAACGAATATAGAAGCCCAGGAAGCCACAAACAAGCACACAAAATTGCAGCATATAAGCTCACCAAAGTTTCGCGGAACCGCGGCCCAAGGTCTACTCATGCCGCGGTTCTGCGGCCGTATGATGCCCGTACTTCGTAAAATTTTACCAAAATATGTTGGCGGCTCTGAAAAGATTTTCTAGGGGTATATTTGTAATTGTAGACATGCGGATCAATTGTAAACCTAGGGTTTCTATGTCCTATAAATAGAACCCAAACCCTTGTATTTTCTCATGCCTCTATTCATCAATAAAATTCTGTTTTCTTTGAAGTTTGGAGTGCATCAATCGTAAGTAGGTATTTTTTTTCTTGCCCTAGTTCTAGTCTTTTATATCTGCCCTAGGTAAATTCTTTACTTGCCCTAGTTTAATTTAGTTTAGAATTTTATTAACTTGCAATAGATGTTTCTTCTCTTTAATAAAAACAAAACAAAAATTATGTCTTTATTAATTCCCTCAATGAGCGAGTAGTTTCCTCGCTTGTTGGGGTTAGGAATAGGGAAGGGTTTGAGAGATGAAGATCTCTCATCTCTTTTCTTTGCCAATCTATTATGAACATTAGGACTCCATGCATACTCTCATCTTCCGCTCCCTACGGCACTCTGCCCTCGAGATAACGGTGATCCGTAGTATAAAAGACCGGAGTTGTGAGTTTTCCATGGAGGTTAGGGTAAAGATTAAGAAAGGAAGGATAAGGATCTAGAGGAAGAACATCTTCCCAATCATCCTAATCCCCTTTATTAAAATTTACCATAACCTCTAAAATCAAATCTAAATTAAGGCATTGAAAAGAGGTGTAGATTTTTGTTTACCAAACTTTACCTAAACCTAATCCTAGCAAGTTTCTAATCCCAGTATAACACAACTTCGTTTTAGATCTAATTAAAAGACCAAACACCATTTGGAATTAGCTCGTAAGAACTTTAAGGAGAATTACAATATCCCTGTGGACCGACCCGTATTCACTGGCTAGCTTCATGCGACGCCGTTCTTGATTGCGGTAATTATTTTTGATCGACAAAATCTCTCTAAATCAAATGGCGCCGTTGCCGGGGATGGCGTAAAATTTCCTTTTTGTAATTTCGGGTTAATATAAAATATAAAAAATCATAAAAATTTGAAAAATCAAAAATATAAAAATTCTATCATCTTTTATGGTTTGAAGGGTTTTCTTTGTGGATCTTTGCAGGATTGACAGATCTAAAACAACACAGAAGGCTAATCAGAAAAGGGTACATCAAAACAGGAGGAGATTGAAAGTACAGAACAGCTGAGAAAAATTGGACACCTGAACCCTCCTTTCAACCGCGGAATCGAGGCATTTGGGGCCTAAAACCGCGGAACCGCGGTCTGGTTGAAGCTTCTCTGCGCGAAATTTGCATGGTTTGATTTCTCATTCTCCCCTCTGCAAATCCCCATATATCTTATGTCAAATCTTCTGCAGGATTCTTTGCGCTAAAAATCTTCTCCCCCTTCCAATAATTGATTTTCTGCAGGATTCTTTGTGCCGCGCTGAATAGCAAATTGATTGCAAGTGATTTACTGCTTTGAATATTTTAATCTGACTTTAAGGGGCTATTGACCAATTCAGATTGGGTGGGGATTTCATTACCCTTCCCAGGACCCCAGAAATCACTTAAAGCATTTGCATTGACCACTCTTAATTAAAAAATATTAGACTCAGCCCTAAGGACGTCGCGCTCAATAGGACAGAGGACTAGTATAGGCATCGGCCGTTTATCCTAACCTGTCTTTGCGGTGCCTAGGCAAGTGTGTCAAGGCTAGTGGTTTTTAATTAGGCCCACAGTATGGTTCTTTCCCACTTACCTGGCACTTACCTGGCTGCAATTGGCGGTGAGGAGGCGGTTTGAGGTCTTATCTCTAGCCCTTTGGAACAGTTAGGAACTGTCTAGCTGACCTAGGTGACCCTAGACCTAGGCCTGATTGTGCATTTGTGGTTAATTGCATTTGTGTCACAAGTCTCTTTTCAAAAATCTTTTTGCAAAAGCTCACATAAAAAAGAAAAAAAAAATCTTTTCAAAACTTGCAACTTGTCGCTAAAGAAATCTTTGCACTCACTTACACCACTTCTTCTCATTGATGTTTTCTTACCTCCACATTCTGTCTTTCATCTTTTCGACAGCACTAACCCTCTTAGTGTATGTCCGGTTGGACTAGGGACCCTAGCGCCCGATTATTCCGTGTTTCGTTGGTACCGACCGACGAACCTTTCGACTCCGAAGTCGAAATCCTGTCCACTTCTTCACTTTCACCATCACATTCTTCTTCCGAAGGTATGTCGGGATACAATCCTAACAATACCTTACCGACGGGAATGATTCCGCCTCCGTTAGGTGCAAATAACCCGAATCACCCGCCTGTTGAAGCGCCCGCACGAGTCGCGCTCCAGGATCTTTTCTACCCCGTCCGCACTGCCCTTCCTACTTGTCTTTCCCTCCCACCGGCTAATGGGGACAATTTTGAGATCAAACCCCACTTCATCAATATGCTGCCTAAGTTTCATGGTTTGGAATCCGAAGATGCATATATCTTTATCAACAAATTCCAAAACGTTTGCGCCATGATGAAAACTACCCAACTAAGTGATGACGCTATAAGGCTAAGGGTCATTCCTTCCACCTTATGTGACTTAGCCGAGAAGTGGCTATACAGCACATCATCACATTCAATTAGAAATTGGGACGAGTTTGTGAAAGCTTTTCTTAAAAAGTTCTATCCTCATCACAAAACTGCTAGAATCCGTAACGAGATTATACAATTTTCTCAGCTTCCGTCGGAACCATTTTGGAAGTGTTTTGAAAGATTCAAAGACCTACTCGTTCAATGCCCTCATCATGGGATTTGAAGTTGGCAACTCTGCCAAACATTATACGAGGGATTGAACCCGGCAACGAAGCAGTTGCTAGAAACCATCTGTCAAGGTCACTTTCAAACCAAATCAAGTGAGGAAGCGTGGCAGTTTCTTGAGGACCTTAGTGAACAAACAATTCAATGGGAGAGCACCAAGACCACATCATCTTCTTCTAGTGGTCAATCTAGGGCAGGCATACATCAATTAGATATATCGATTGCTATGAAGGCCGAGATGGCCGCTCTTACGAAAAAGCTAGAAGCGCTTGAGACCAAAATCCCATCGCCTTCTCCTGCCCTTGTTGTGCCTCCACGAACTGTTTACGCTTGTTGTTCGGATCCATCACATCTCATCGAAGAGTGTCCTCACACAGCTTCTACTCAAGGACAAGATCAAGTTAATGCTGCCTTTCAGCAACGACAAAGAAATGATCCATACTCTTCGACATACAATCCGGGTTGGAAGAGTCATCCAAATTTCGCTTGGAACCAAAATCAACAATCCCAAGGAAACAACAATTTTCAAAGGGCTCCTCCTCCACAACAACAAGCACATCCACAAACTTAATTTCAGCAACCTCTCCAACAGCAACCTTACCCTAATCAAATGAACAATTTTGTACCCAACAATTTTGTTCCCCCTCAAAATGCTGTTAGCTCACTCAAAAGAAATCTAGAAGCGTTCCTAAAGCAATCTGCACAGTCCACAGCTAGGATAGAGACTTCTGTTCAATCTTTGGTGCAAAACAGTGCCTCACACGATCAAAGTATCAAATCTATTGAGACATAAATTGCACAACTCAACACAGCATTGAAAGAGCGAAAGAAAGGAAAGCTTCCGTCTCAACCACTCCCAAATCCCGGTCACGCACATGTTGCATATGAACAGCAGAATCATAACGTAAATACTGTGACCACGTTGAGATCCGGAAAAGTGCTGCAAAACAATGTGAGTATTAACCATGACACCCCTGCCGGTGGTTCTTCATCTTCTTCACCTTCTTCTTCTTCTTCTTCTTCGTTAGATCCTATTCTCCATCCTTCACATGGCTTCTAGCTCGAACGGACCCACTTCTCACAACACGAACACATCTACACGGGGTTCCATTCCAACTCAACAATCTGATCCGCAAAAATTTGACTCAACAACTTTTCAAAATGTTCCTTTTCCAAATTGGTTGAGATCCAATAAACCAACTCCACAGATGGAGAAGATTGTAGAGTTGTTCAAGCAGGTTAGCATAAATATCTCTCTTTTGGATGCAATCCAACAAGTTCCTTCATATGCAAAAATCTTAAAGGACTTATGCACCAAAAAGAGGAAGTCACAAGTACCAAAGAAAGTTTTTGTGGCTAGTGCTGTTAGTGATGCTCTTGTCAATTCTTTACACCCAAAGCACAAGGACCCCGGTTGTCCTACTATTTCGATCACAATTGGGGACAAGATCATCAATAGAGCACTATTAGATCTTGGTGCTAGTGTCAATTTGCTACCTTATTCGGTGTACGAACAATTAGGCGTTGGAGAGCTTAAGCCCACTCATTGTACTCTCCAAATGGCCGACCGATCAATCACCCATCCTAGGGGAGAGTTGGAGGATGTGTTAATTAGAGTAGGGGATTTCATTTTCCCCGTTGACTTTATTGTTATGGATACACAACCTGTCGCTAATCCCCGTAATCAAATTCCGGTGATACTTGGTCGACCATTCCTCGCGACTTCTAACGCGGTAATCAACTGTCGTAACGGTTCAATGAATCTATCTTTTGGCAATTTGACAGTTGAACTCAACATTTTCAAGTTAGGAAGTCAGCCTTGTGAGCCTAATTCTAGCGTACTTAATGTTTGCTCGATCAATGAGATCGCGGAGGAGGACTGTGAAGTCGAAATTTTTTTGTTTGACCACAGCAATGTTGACGCCATTAGTGCGTTCCTCCTAGAATCCGACACAGCTTTCACGACGGACAAGGATTATGAGTGTTTCACCTTTGTTGACAATTTTGAAGACTCTCCACCCGAGTTTGAGTCTTTGATTTTCCGGATGAGTTAGTTGAACCATCCGAGTCGGTAGCGTACACTCAATTTGAACCCTTGATGGAATCCTTCGAGTTTGAAACAGTTACTCCATTGTTACCATCTATTGTTTCACCACCTAAACTCGAACTAAAGCTTTTGCCGTCGCGCCTAAAATATGCTTATCTGGGTGAGAATGAAACCTTACCCGTTATCATATCCGCCTCTCTAGCTCTCGAGCAAGAGAAGGCTCTTTTAATGGTCTTACACAATAATCGGCAAGCTTTCGGCTGGTCTATGGCGGACATCAAGGGGATTAGTCCCTTCATAGTCGAACATCATATACACTTGATGGATGATACTGATTGATAGAGTATGTTCGTGTTCAAGTTTAGTTTTAAATACCGCAATCAAGACGGTTTCGCTTGTAGCTAGCCGGTTGAGTACGGGTCGTCCGCAGGGAGATGGGAGTCTTTTTCAATGTGTTTTAACGAGTTAAGTCCGGTTGTTCAGATTTTTGTTTGTGATTATCTAAGTGTTGAGTTGATATTTAAAGCGAGCTTGTTAGGGTTAGGATTAGGTTAGTTTGAGTTAGGAGTCTCCACATCTTTCGTTGCCCCTCTTAATATCGGTGTTACGGTAATCGGCAACAACGGGGATTAGCACGACTAGGAAGGAACTTGCGAGTATAAGCTAGGCTTTCCAACGCATAAGTCCTTCCTTTTGGTGCTTATCCGTCCGTTCTTGGCTCTTAGCCATAACCTCCGGTTAATTCAACCACAACCGGTCTCACTACGGAATCACCGCTATCATGTAGGATAGGGTGCCGTAAGGAGCGGATTGTGGTTCAATTAACGGGAGTTGATTTAAGCTGTTGGGCAAGGAAAGAGTGAGAGAGATTTCCTTCTCTCAAACTTCCTTTATCCTACCCTAACAAGAATGAACTACTCACACATCATAATACGGAAAAATAAAACAAAACAAAAGAGGAAGATAGAAAGAAGGAGATTAGAAGAATACGACTAGCTATTTGCGACCTCACCTTGACGAGGATCGAGCGTAAGCATCATTGTCGTATGTAAGGATAAAGAAAAAGAGAGAAGAAAGAAGCAACAAGGAAATAACAACAACTACTTAACGAATTAAAGTTACAACATTTAACAAAATAAAGAGACAAGCATGATAATAAATGGTTCTTCTTTATTCATCACTCTTCACTCACAAGCTCACTATAAGTTTAATGGAGAAGAGGTGAGAAGAGGAAGAAGAAACACAACTAAACTTAGCAAAATGAAAATACAAGAATGGACCCTTTCCTTCTCAAAGTTCTGGGCTATTTATAGGCTGGAGAATGGAAATCTAGGGCAACCACCAGAACATATGTACAAAGACAAAACTGCCCCTGAAAGATGACCTCCAACGGCGCCAATACGGCCGCGGATCCACGGCCTATACCCCCTATTGGCCGCGGATCCGCGGCCCTACAGTAGAGTTAGGGTGTGGGCTTCTTGGTACTTCCCTGGTCTTCTGTCCCCTCTTGTCTGGTATATGTATTTTCTGAAAATTCTTTCACATTTCTTCCAGAATTTCTGTTGAGGAAAGGTGGACTTTTTGTGGATGTTTTTGTCATGATTGCCTCGAGCTCCGCATAGATCTCTTGGATCTTGTGCTACCATTGAGCCTTGTGCATGAGAATGATATTGATTTGACCTTTTGTCTTCCTAAACTGGTATCTGGCAACATACGGATGAAGAGCGGAGACCGTGTTTTCTCAGTGGTTGGCAGGAACCCGGATTTTTTCGTGTTTTCCATGAATTTCACCGTTTTAGAACCGAGAACCTGTATCCTGCAATTGACTAGCAAACATGGCTCAAGAGTATCTACCGATATGCAATGTGACAAAAATTGGGCGGTATGAAAATGCAAAAATCTGATATGAACAAATACCCCCAAACTTATCATTTGCTCGTCCCGAGCAAAGCCCATTTATTCACAAAAAATTTCCTAACCTCACTTTCGCAGGGAACGCGATTGCACTGAGCATGTGCAACAAGCCGTTAAACCTCTAGGTGTCCCTAGTAGGAGGAGTGTTGTCTCCTGAGGGTTTTCAGCGGATACTACCCACAAAATCCGGTCAAGTTGGTTTTGTAAAATAACTAAGCTTCAAACCCTAAAGTTTTGTTTTAGAAAATAACAATTCTATAATCCTAAGTCTAGACCATCGAACCTTTATTTTTCACACCTCGCTTCTTATTTAACTACAGATTTTACATGTCTTTACGTGCAGTGCAAATAGTGTCGTTAAGTTCCCGAAAGGTCGAATAAAGTCATCATGTCGCACAATAAAGCCCAGATAACAATTTAAAAAGGATCACATAAGTTTTATAAAGAGTTAAGCATTTTTCAAGTTTCGTTTTCCAGTAAGGTTTCAACTTCAGAATTTCTATCTTCCATAACAGGAAACTAAGTCGTATTTTTCACTCCACCTTTTTCTTGTTTTCATTTCATACACACCTCTGTGAACGTGCAATAGTCTTTATCATAGAATAAAACCTTCATATCTCCGCTAATTTTTTTTATAAAAGCCTGTCTTTTATCAAGATTATTCTCACACAAAGAACCGTTAGGAATTTTAACTCGGAGAGAACACTTGCTTGACTTTGTTTTAAAACTGGACTTTCTAGGCTTCTTAGCGAGCTTTGGGCCAATGCACCCAAACCAGTTGGTTTTAGGGCATTAGGTGTAGAAACACCCCAGCGGACTTAATTACTCAAGTTACCTAGGTCCAAAAAACAAAAGACAGTTTGGCGTGAAAATCAGATGATTTAATACGAACGGAGATATAACCGGCAGTTCAATTATTTTTTTGGATAAAAGACGTGTTTAGTGGGTTTGGTGTGTAATCATTCCAATCAAGTTTCCGATGGGTTATTTTTCAGACTTAGCTCCAATTACGGCATCAATAACATTCCTTCATATTTGTTTTACTTCATAAACTATTCTTGACATTACTTATTTCAGAACAAACCTATTTGATTCTCAGAAAATCATTTATCTGTTTAAAAGTTTAAACATGAAAGACTTGTCATCTAATTCCCAAAATCTTACGACACGTGTAGTGTGATGTAAAGACGTATATCAGCTATAGTTAACTTCAAAGGAGAGTTATCTTTCAGGTTTTCAAAATCCAAACATAAGATTTAGTTATTCCTATTTTTTCAAACAAAAACCGTCGAATGTTGAATCAGAGTTCTTCCACAAGCTAACTTGACAAAAAAGTTTTTATATTTTTTAGAAAATTTTCAAATTTTTATGGATTTTATGGATATTAATATGCAGATGCAAAATATACATATGAATACGAAGGTAAGAAATGCGTACCGAGCGTACCCCCAAACTTAAACTGGACAGTGTCCTCACTGTCATTGCATGAAGAGATCATTTGAAGGGTCAAAATTGTCGGTTAGCGATACACAAATTTTTATTTGTTTTTGTTTTTAAAGAAAAGAAAAAGAATATGCACAAATATATACAAAATGGTTTTTACATACCCCCAAACTTATTTGGAACAGTGTCCACTGTTCTTGGCTGGATAACCGAAGTTTGGAGGTAGGCTGAGGAAGATCATTCAGGGTAAACCGGCTCCTGCAAGAACAGGAGCTCCTCTGTTGGTTCGGCGCTAAGGTACGGTTTGCATCGGTGTCCGTTTACTTTGAAAAGTGAACCGTCCTTTGGATTCTCCAAATCCACAGCGCCCTGCGGATACACATTCCGCACAAAATCGGCCCTTTCCAGCGAGATCTGAGCTTTCCTGGATGGAAGTGAAGTCCGGTGTCGTAAAGCAGTACCTGCTGACCAGGTACGAAGGTTTTGCGCAAAAGGTGTTTATCGTGAAACACCTTCGTTCGATTCTTAATGACAACCGCGTTATCGTAAGCCTCATCCCTAAGCTCGTTCAGTTCGTTCAACTGCAGCTTCCGATGGCTGCCCGCATCCTCAAGAGACAGATTCAGCTCTTTTATCCCCCAAAATGCGCGATGCTCTATTTCGACAGGAAGGTGGCAGGCTTTTCCGTACACAAGCCGATAGGGAGACATGCCAAGGTCGGTCTTATAAGCGGTTCTAAATGCCCAAAGGGCATCAGTGAGTTTCAGAGACCAATCCTTACGGTTCTTGGAAACCGTCTTCTCCAGAATCTGCTTGATTTGCCGATTTGAAACTTCGGCCTGCCCGCAGGTTTGGGGATGGTAGGGCGTAGAAAGCTTATGATTAATGGAGTATTTCCGCATCAAGGCTTCGAAAGTTTTATTGCAGAAATGACTTCCATTGTCGCTAATGATCGCTCGGGGGTGCCCAAACCGGGAAAAAATGTTTTCTTTAAGGAACCTAACGACAACCTTGTTGTCGTTAGTTCGGCTGGGCACAGCCTCGACCCATTTAGAGACGTAATCAACAGCTAGAAGGATGTACAAATTCCCGAAAGAGCTGGGAAACGGCCCCATGAAATCTATCCCCCAAACATCGAAAATCTCCACAACCAAGATCGGTTGGAGCGGCATCTCGTTCCTCCGGGATATCCGGCCCATGTGTTGGCACCGGGAGCAAGTCTTGCAATAGTCATGAGCGTCTTTGAAAAGTTGTGGCCAGTAGAAACCACATTGCAAGATCTTCTCAGCTGTCTTTCTTGGCCCAAAATGCCCGCCACACGCTTGATCGTGGCAAAATGACAGCACACTCTTGAATTCCTCATCAGGGACACACCGACGAATAATCTGGTCGGGACAGTACTTGAACAAGTAGGGTTCGTCCCAGTAAAAGTGTTTTACTTGGGATAAGAAGCGAAGTCTGTCCTGACTTGACCATTCGGTCGGTAGTAATCCCGTGGCCAAATAGTTCACAATATCTGCGAACCAGGGTTCGCACGATACTGTCAAGAGCTGTTCATCCGGGAAAACGTCATTGATCGGAATTGGAAGCGAAGGCGAAGAAGGAAGTCGTGAGAGATGGTCGGCAACTACGTTTTCACATCCTCGTTTGTCCTTAATGACAAGGTCAAACTCTTGAAGCAATAGGATCAAACGTATTAACCGAGATTTGGCATCTTTCTTCGCAAAAAGATGGCGCAGAGCTGAATGGTCAGTGTAGACAATGACTGGAGAGCCGATGAGGTAGGGCCTGAACTTTTCTAAAGCAAATACAACAGCTAAGAATTCCTTCTCAGTTGTTGTATAATTAAGTTGGGCATCGTTCAGGGTTCGGCTTGCGTAATAGATTACGTGCGGCATCTTGTTGATGTGTTGTCCAAGGACAGCACCGATGGCAAAGTCGGATGCATCGCACATAATCTCGAATGGGTGCGTCCAGTCAGGTGAAGAAAGAATGGGAGCAGAAGTGAGTGAGCGTTTCAGTGACTCGAATGCAGTCACACAGCTCGAGTTGAAGTCGAAAGGCGTGTCCTTGGCCAGCAGAAGAGTCAAGGGCCTAGCAATCATGCTAAAGTCCTTGATAAACCGTCTATAGAAACCGGCATGGCCAAGGAAGGCTCGGATATCTCTGACGCAATGGGGAGGAGGCAGATTGGAAATGACCTCAATCTTTGCTTTGTCAACCTCTATGCCATTTTGCGAGATGATATGTCCTAAGACAATACCTTCACGTACCATGAAGTGGCATTTCTCCCAGTTCAAAGTGAGATTCTTGTCCTTACATCGGGTAAGGACAGCGTCAAGATGCAGCAAACACTCGTTGAAGGAATCGCCGAAGATGGAGAAGTCATCCATGAAAATCTCCAGAAATTTTTCCACCATGTCCGAGAAAATTCCCATCATACACCGCTGGAAGGTAGCAGGCGCATTGCATAACCCAAAGGGCATGCGTCGATATGCAAACGTGCCGAAAGGACAAGTGAAAGTGGTCTTGTCCTGGTCTTTTTCGGCGATGGGAATTTGATTATAGCCGGAGTAGCCATCAAGAAAGCAGTAGTACTCGTGTCCGGCCAATCGTTCAAGCATCTGGTCAATGAAAGGTAGCGGAAAATGGTCTTTCCGCGTTGCAGCGTTGAGTTTTCTGTAATCAATGCAAACTCGCCACCCAGTTTGGGTGCGAGTAGGGATTAACTCGTTCGCCTCGTTGGTTATGACCGTGATGCCCGACTTCTTAGGGACAACATGAATGGGGCTAACCCACTGGCTATCAGAGATAGGGTAAATGATACCACTATCTAGACATTTGACGATCTCCTTCTTCACAGCCTCCTTCATGACTGGATTAAGACGTCTTTGTGGATCCCGGGCTGGTTTGGCATCATCCATCAGATGAATGTGATGCTCAACGATCAGGGGACTAATCCCCTTGATGTCCGCCATGGACCAGCCAAAAGCTTGCCTGTTGCTGTGCAAGACCGCTAGAAGGGCTTTCTCTTGCTCGGGAGCTAGAGAAGCCGAGATGATGACAGGGAGGGTCTCGTTCTCACCTAAGTAAGCGTACTTAAGGTGAGACGGCAAAGGCTTGAGTTCGAGCGTTGGAGGTGAAACGATGGAAGGCAAGATTGGTGCAAAGGCCTCGAACTCAAAGGACTCCAGCAAAGGTTCGAAACGAGTGTAGGCGACCGAGTCGGATGGTTCAGGTAACTCATCCGGAAAGTCGAAGGATTCAAATTCGGGTTGTGCGCAGCTAAGATCGTTTGAGAACGTGAAACACTTGTAGTCGTTGTCGGGAGCAGAAACAGCAGCAGGTTCGAAGAGAAACGCACTAGTGGCGTCAAGATTATCGTGATCAAACAGAAACTCCTCGAATTTACACTCTTCTGGGGTGATCTCCTGGATCGAGCAGACGTCCAGTATATGAGCATTAGGTTCGGCGGGCTGATTCCCCAACCTAAAAATGTTGAGTTCAATCGTCATATTTCCAAAAGAGAGGTTCATTGAACCGTTGCGACAATTGATCACAGCATTTGAGGTTGCGAGAAATGGTCGACCGAGTATCACCGGAATTTGATTCCGGGGGTTAGCTACAGGCTGTGTATCTAATACAATGAAGTCAACGGGGAATATGAAGTCCCCGACTCTTATCAACACATCCTCTAGCTCACCCCTAGGATGGGTGATCGATCGGTCGGCCATTTGGAGAGTGCAGTGTGTGGGTTTCAACTCTCCGACGCCTAATTGCTCGTATACTGAATACGGAAGCAAGTTAACACTGGCACCAAGATCTAATAGTGCGCGGTTGATGTTCTTATCCCCAATAGTAATTGAAATCGTAGGACAGCCAGGGTCCTTCCGTTTTTGTGGTAAAGATTGGGTAAGGGCATCACTCACAGCACTAGCCAAGAAAACTTTCTTGGGTACCTGAGACTTCCTCTTTTTCGTGCACAAGTCCTTTAAGATTTTCGCGTAGGACGGGACTTGTTGGACAGCATCTAAAAGAGGAATGTTAATGTTAACCTGCTTGAATAACTCCAGAATCTTCTCCATTTGAGGATTTTGTTTATTAGACCTCAACCGGTTTGGAAATGGAACATTTTGAAAATTGGTTGAGTCTAATGCTGGAGGAGGAGATTGTAGAGTTGGAACGGATCCCAGAATAGGTGTTTTCGTGGAGTGAGAAGTGGGTCCGTTTAGAGCAGAAGAAGAGGAAGGGGAGCCTTGTGAAGAACGGAGAATAGGCTCAGAAGACGAAGAAGAAGAAGAAGAAGAAGAAGAAGCGGCGGCCGGGGTGTCATTGTTGATTCGTGTGCCGGTGTTGTTTTGCAGCATCCTTCCCGATCTCAGTATGGTCACGGCACTCACATTATGGTTTTGTTGTTCAAGAGCAACATGTGCATTATATGGGTGACCGGGATTTGGAAGTGGCTGGGACGGGAGCTTCCCCTTCTCTCGCTCGCTTAAGGCCGCGTTCAGCTGTGCAATCTGGGCCTCGATGGTCTTGATGCTTTGACCGTGTGCGGCAGTGTGTTGCACTAAAGATTGAATGGAAGACTGGATGTTGGCGGTGGATTGAGTCGATTGTTTAACAAACGCCTCCAGACTTCGTTCGAGCGAGGAAACCTTATCGTTGTTTGACGGAACAAAGTTGTTTGGTGGAAAAGAATTGTTGGGTGCAAAGTTGTTCGTCTGATTTTGGAAAGGTTGGGGTTGGAAGGGCTGCTGATATTGGTGTTGAGTTTGTTGCTGCGCTTGTTGTTGCGGCGGAGGGGCCCTTTGGAAATTGTTTCCCCGGAATTGATTCTGATTCTGATTCCAGGCGAAATTGGGGAGGTTCCTCCAGCCGGGATTGTAGGTGGAAGAGTATGGATCATTCCTCGGTCTTTGCTGGAAGGCAGCATTAACCTGATCCTGTCCTTGCGAGGGTGGATTGTAAGGACACTCTTCGGTCAAGTGGGAAGGATCGGAACAACAAGCGCAGATGGTACGAAGGGGGAGAACAGGGGCAGGAGCAGAGAATTTGCTCTCTATCGCTTCAAGCTTTCTTGTTATTGCAGCCATTTCAGCTTTCATCGCAATAGAGACATCGAGTTGGTAGATTCCTACCCTAGACTGACCGGTAGAAGTGGAGGTAGAAGAAGAAGAAGTCGGTTTGGTGCTCTCCCACTGTAGCGTTTGCTCCGCAAGATCGTCAAAGAACTGCCACGCTTCCTCGTCAGATTTTGATAGGAAGTGGCCCTGACAGATGGTTTCCAGCAACTGCTTCGTTGCTGGGTTCAGTCCCTCGTATAAGGTTTGGCAGAGTTGCCATTTCTCTATACCGTGGTGAGGACACTGAACAAGAAGGTCTTTGTACCGGTCAAAGCACTTCCAGAAGGTTCAGAAGGAAGCTGGGAGAATTGGTTGATTTCATTTTGAATTCTTGCGGTCTTATGATTAGGATAGAATTTTTTCAGAAACGATTTAACAAACTCGTCCCAGCTGGTGATTGAATGGGAAGTGGTGCTATACAGCCATTTTTCAGCGAGGTCGCATAAAGTGAACGGAATGACCCGTAGACGTATAGCATCGTCCGACAGCTGGGTGGTTTTCATCATGGCACAGACATTTTGAAATTTGTTGATGAAGATATAGGCATCTTCAGATTCAATCCCATGAAAACGTGGAAGCATGTTGATGAAATGGGGCTTAATTTCAAAGTTGTCCCCATTGGCCGGAGGAAGAGAAAGGCAGGTGGGAAGTGCAGAACGGGTGGGGTAGAAACGATCCTGGAGCGCGATTCGCTGCGGCGCTACAACAGGTGGAGGTGGTGGGAGATTGGTCTCCGTAGGAGGTGGAGCCAATCCAGCGGTGGTCAAAGAGATGTTCGGATTAAATCCTGACATCGCGGAAGAAGAGGTTGGTGAAGGTGAAGGTGAAGATGTATGAACAGAATTCCGGTCAACGTCGGAGTTGGCCGGCAAAGGAATGGGTGAAAGAGGAGTGGACGGAGTATCGACTTCGGAGTCGATCGCGTAGTCGGTCGCGACTAACGTAACGCGGACTAGACGGGCGCTAGTGTCCCGAGTCCAAGCGGACATACACTAAACGAGTTTAGTATAGTCAAAGCGGAGAAGGTGAGGGTAAGAAAACGTCAATGGAGAAAGGCGATGGGTGGTGGGTGAAAATGGATTTGGCGACAAAAGGGCAAGTTTTTATAAAAGTTTTTGATTTTCTCTTTTTTTTTGTTTTTAGAAAGAGATTTACAGAAGTATGTACGGAAATACGGCTTAAGCAATCACAAACAAGATATGCACAATCACACCTAGATCTAGGGTAACCTAGGTCTACTAGACCTGCTTCTGAACTTGATTGTCGAAGTTAAACAATGTCGAGAAACGGGCTTAAAAATACACTGATCACGAGGCCAGGTAAGTGTAGAGATAAGGGGAGGTTGTCCAACGCTTTCGCGAAGTTCCTTAATTAAATAACCCTTTCTCTTTCGGCGGTTGCGCCTTTAACACTTTCCTAGACACCCCGTAAACAATATACGGTTAAGCGAGGTTCTAAACACAGTTTATCTTCTCCTAATGAGCGCGAAGTCCTTAGGGCTGAAGTCTAGTATTTTTTTAATTTACAATGGACAATGCATATGCTTTAGTGATTTTTGGGGTCCTGGGAAGGGTGATGAAATCCCCACCCAATCTGGATTGGTTTCAAGCCCCTTAAGTCCGTATTAAAGAAATGCAAAGCAGTAACAAATCAACTGCAAACAATTTTTTTATTTTGCGGCGCAAAGAATCCTGCACAAGAACAGTTTATTGGAAGGGGGAGAAGAATTTGCGCAAAGAAGGCTGCAGAAAACACAGTTCAGTGGAGTTCAGGGGAGTGGAGAGAAGAGAGAGACTCACCAGAAAGAAAATGCACCCCTGAAGCCACCAAGTGGCCGTGGATCCGCGGCCTAAGCCCTCTGTTGCCGCGGATCCGCGGCAGGAACAGGGATTTGGGGCTCCGTTTTTCTGTTGTGACCTCCTGTTGGTGTCTCTGCTTGTATAGATCTTCTGAATTTTTATTGTCTCACTGTACTTGCTCCAGATCTTGACAGTAGACCGTTTGTTCCGTTTTGATCCGTCGCGGTGTAGCCGCGAAATGTGGGTCTATCTTCCCAAGTCTTTGGCACTGTACTTGAACTCCGTATTATCCGGCGTCTTTGGCGTCGATCTTGAACTTCGTATTTTCCTGCACATTTGCACAAAAGCTAATCAAAAAACAACAAGATGGTTTTTTACAAAGTATGTATTTTTTTTTCGTTTTTTTGGTTATATTTATACTTACAAATTAACCCGAAATTACACAAGGAAACAAACTACCGTCTCCCCGGCAACGGCGCCATTTGATTGATAGAGTATGTTCGTGTTCAAGTTTAGTTTTAAATACCGCAATCAAGACGGTTTCGCTTGTAGCTAGCCGGTTGAGTACGGGTCGTCCGCAGGGAGATGGGAGTCTTTTTCAATGTGTTTTAACGAGTTAAGTCCGGTTGTTCAGATTTTTGTTTGTGATTATCTAAGTGTTGAGTTGATATTTAAAGCGAGCTTGTTAGGGTTAGGATTAGGTTAGTTTGAGTTAGGAGTCTCCACATCTTTCGTTGCCCCTCTTAATATCGGTGTTACGGTAATCGGCAACAACGGGGATTAGCACGACTAGGAAGGAACTTGCGAGTATAAGCTAGGCTTTCCAACGCATAAGTCCTTCCTTTTGGTGCTTGTCCGTCCGTTCTTGGCTCTTAGCTATAACCTCCGGTTAATTCAACCACAACCGGTCTCACTACGGAATCACCGCTATCATGTAGGATAGGGTGCCGTAAGGAGCGGATTGTGGTTCAATTAACGGGAGTTGATTTAAACTGTTGAGCAAGGAAAGAGTGAGAGAGATTTCCTTCTCTCAAACTTCCCTTATCCTACCCTAACAAGAATGAACTACTCACACATGATAATACGGAAAAATAAAACAAAACAAAAGAGGAAGATAGAAAGAAGGAGATTAGAAGAATACGACTAGCTATTTGCGACCTCACCTTGGCGAGAATCGAGCATAAGCATCATTGTCGTATGTAAGGATAAAGAAAAAGAGAGAAGAAAGAAGCAACAAGGAAATAACAACAACTACTTAACGAATTAAAGTTACAACATTTAACAAAATAAAGAGACAAGCATGATAATAAATGGTTCTTCTTTATTCATCACTCTTCACTCACAAGCTCACTATAAGTTTAATGGAGAAGAGGTGAGAAGAGGAAGAAGAAACACAACTAAACTTAGCAAAATGAAAATACAAGAATGGACCCTTTCCTTCTCAAAGTTCTGGGCTATTTATAGGCTGGAGAATGGAAATCTAGGGCAACCACCAGAACATATGTACAAAGACAAAACTGCCCCTGAAAGATGACCCCCAACGGCGCCAGTACGGCCACGGATCCGCGGCCTATACCCCCTATTGGCCGCGGATCCTCGGCCCTACAGTAGAGTTAGGGTGTGGGCTTCTTGGTACTTCCCTGGTCTTCTGTCCCCTCTTGTCTGGTATATGTATTTTCTGAAAATTCTTTCACATTTCTTCCAGAATTTCTGTTGAGGAAAGGTGGACTTTTTGTGGATGTTTTTGTCATGATTGCCTCGAGCTCCGCGTAGATCTCTTGGATCTTGTGCTACCATTGAGCCTTGTGCATGAGAATGACATTGATTTGACCTTTTGTCTTCCTAAACTGGTATCTGGCAACATACGGATGAAGAGCGGAGACCGTGTTTTCTCAGTGGTTGGCAGGAACCCGGATTTTTTCGTGTTTTCCATGAATTTCACCGTTTTAGAACCGAGAACCTGTATCCTGCAATTGACTAGCAAACACGGCTCAAGAGTATCTACCGATATGCAATGTGACAAAAATTGGGCGGTATGAAAATGCAAAAATCTGATATGAACAGATGCCAAGCCGACAAGGGATCCACAAAGACGCCTCAACCCCATTATGAAAGAGGCGGTCAAGAAGGAGATTGTTAAATGTCTGGATAGTGGTATCATTTACCTTATCTCGGATAGCCAATGGGTTAGCCCCATTCATGTCCTGCCCAAGAAATCGGGCATCACGGTCATTACCAATGAGGCAAATGAGTTAATTCCTACTCGCACCCAAACTGGGTGGCGAGTTTGCATCGACTATAGAAAACTCAATGCCGCGACAAGGAAGGACCACTTTCCTTTACCCTTCATTGACCAAATGCTAGAACGATTGGCGGGGCATGAGTTCTACTGCTTTTTAGATGGCTATTCCGGTTATAACCAAGTCCCCATCGCCAAAGAGGATCAAGACAAGACCACATTTACTTATCCCTTTGGCACTTTTGCTTATCGTCGCATGCCCTTTGGGTTATGCAATGCACCCGCTACATTTCAGCGGTGTATGATGGGGATCTTTTCGGACATGGTGGAGAAGTTTTAGGAAATCTTTATGGATGATTTCTCCATTTTCGGTGACTCCTTCGACGAGTGTTTACGACATCTTGACGCAGTTCTTACCCGCTGTAGGGATAGGAACCTAACGTTAAATTGGGAGAAGTGCCACTTTATGGTACGAGAAGGCATTGTCTTAGGACATGTCATCTCGCAAAACGGCTTCAGAAAAAAGTCACGTGCTCACACGTGACCAGCAGTCACGTGTTGGCACGTGACATCTAAAAGCATCGGCAAGGCAAATTCAGTTTCCCAACTATATCAAAGAAAAGTGCTTCAGAAAGGGTCACGTGTTCCCACGTGACCAGGGTCACGTGCTCCCACGTGACCAGGGTCACGTGTTGGCACGTGACACT
The DNA here is from genome assembly GCA_030015575.1 of Agapanthus africanus. NCBI lineage: Eukaryota > Viridiplantae > Streptophyta > Magnoliopsida > Asparagales > Amaryllidaceae > Agapanthus > Agapanthus africanus. Next base: position 77,435,990 of record CM057339.1, on the reverse strand, counting down.
CAAAAGCAGCAGACTCATTCTCCGGTTAAATCAAGAAAAAGGCTCCAGACGAGGGTCACGTGCTCACACGTGACCAGGGGTCACGTGGTGGCACGTGACGGCTAAGCAGCGGCCAGAAAGCAGAGTGCAAAAAGAAGAAGAGGGCTCGTTCCAAGGGGGTCACGTGCCCACACGTGACTAAAGGTCACGTAGCCACACGTGACCGGCTTTCAAAGCCTATTTGTTAACAGAATTAAATTCTGAGAAAAGACCTCTCAAATCTTTCCAAAGGAACTTATTGAATTAAAGATTTAAAGGTGATTAAATATCATCTATCTGTGGAAAAAGCCTAAACTTGGAAAGATTTCCCCTTAAAATCTAACCGAAATAACAAAGGAGAATCTCTGGATTTAAAATCCAATGGTGAATAAAATTCACTTAATAATCCAAAGGCCCAAACGAATAGTGAATACAAATAAAATCTCTCGATGAAAGATTCACCAAAACTAATTGATTCGGCTCTTCTCCTATAAATAGGAGCCAAGAGACACACAGAGATATATGCAGAAGGATCGATACGTAGATAAAAAAAAAAGAGCTTTGATACTTTGGAGGAATTTGGATCTTCTGCCAAAGAAAACCCTAGGTAAGAAAGGGAAAGCTTTTTGAAAGGAAAAGAGAATTTAATTCTCAACAGAGTTTAACTCTGATATAAAACAGAAGAACATAGTTCTCTCTTTGGTGGAGGATCTGTAAAGTGCACATCTCCCCTTGAGTTGAGAATTTAATTCTCATTGGGTTGAGATCCTGCCATGCAGATCCAAAGCATAGAAAGGGAATGGAAGCTTGAGAATTTAATTCTCACAGAACTATAGGAATTTAATTCCTTTAAAGTAAAATTAGGGTTTGACCCTATGTTATGGGAATTTAATTCCTTCAGAATGAACAGAATCAGGGTTTAACCCTAATTAAGAACTTAGTTCTGTTAAAATAACAGGAATTTAATTCTCTTAAGAAAGAAGAAATTAGGGTTTCACCCTATGACAGAATCTCATTCCTCAGAATAATTCTTTAAAAGACAGTAGGAATTTAATTCCTTAAAACTTTTATTAGGGTTTAACCCTATGATAGAATTCAGTTCTTCACATATATGAGGAATTTAATTCCTACAGAAAATTCAGAGTTCAACTCTATCCCAGAATATAAATCTTCAAAAGGAAATAGGAATTTAATTCCTCTAAAATTATTGTTAGGGTTCAACCCTACTAGGAATTTAATTCTTGAAAGGGATTAACAGATCTTCTAAAAAAAAGAAAAAACATACATAGAGGTAGGGTCACGTGCCACCACGTGACCCCCAAAAAGATTCACAGAAAAGGCCCTTTGAGACAGTGCCTCACATCACCCACGTGACCCTTGGCAGAGGCTTTAACATACAAGCATTTAAATGCCCGTCACGTGATGGCACGTGATGCTCCAGAAGATGCGATATTCTCAGCAGAACAAATGAAGGGAGGACGCCCTCATGTTCTACCACGTGACCCCTCTTGCCTTAGTGTTTAACACTAAATTGGAACCTCTGAATCCAGTGTTAAAACACTGTCTGGACTTAGTGTTCAACACTAATCAAAGAACTTTATTTGCAGTGTTTAACACTGAATTTCTTAGTGTTTAACACTAATTTGAAGCCTCTGCTGCTAGTGTTTGACACTGATTTGCTCTAGTGTTTAACACTAATTTGAACCCTCTGTTGCTGGTGTTTAACACCAACTGTCTTTTAGCGTTAAAACACTAACTTGATCCCAGTATTCAACACTGCTGAATTAACGTTAGCCCAATTGGCTAAATGGCCAGAGGCAAAGCCTCTCTTTCAATGGACCAACAGGAAGCCAATATTCCAAACATGATTGGACTTAGCCCAAGATGGCCATAAGTCCTCAATTCAGACTTAACTGGGCTAATGGGCTCATAACATAATTAATTGGTCTTGATCCCAAATTGGGCCAAAGACTATTTAATCCACCCCGGTTCAAGGGTACATCTCTTCACTCCTTTGATACTTGGCGTTGTAATTCCTCAACGTCTTCAAAGAGATGACGGGTCCCGATGACCACATATTGATACGGACTGTGGGGTCCTTAAACCCATGGACTATGAGGTTCTTAACCTTGACCGAGATGTCTTAAAACTAACATCGGACTGTGGGGTCCCTAAATCCACGGACTATGAGGTCCTTAACCTTGACCGAGATGTCTTAAAACTAACATCGGACTGTGGAGTCCCTAAATCCACGGACTATGAGGTCCTTAACCTTGACCGGGATGTCTTAAAACTAACTACGGACTGTGGAGTCCCTAAATCCACGGACTATGAGGTCCTTAACCTTGACCGCAACGTCTTAAAACTAACATTGGACCGCAATGTCCTTAAACTACCCATGGACCGCAATGTCCTTAAACTACCCATGGACCGCAATGTCTTTAAACTACCTATCGACCGTAACGTCACTACACTAAACAACAGAGCCCCCCTTATATTGCTCTCTTGCTGGATCTAAACGATTCCGTTAAGTTGATCTTAGTCTAAAAGCTAGACTAGCGTATCCTTAACAAACGTTTAAGTCGATCTTAGTCTCGAATGAGGCTAACGTATCCTTAAACCCAAACCCCCAAACCCAAATCTAAGATAATACGGATTTGGGTTAGTCCACGCCCTACGGGCGACGACATAACTCAGTCTCCGTATACAATCCACGGGCAACTAAACACAAAATAAACACACACGACACAAAGTGACCGTCTGGAGAAGGAGAAAGTGGTTACCGCAGTGCGGTAGCGTAATTAACTGCAGGGGCTTGCGCCTGCAGGGAAGAGCGTCCCCACAATCAAAAACCCCTCAAGCGAGGGGGAATCTGACGAAGTCTGCTACATCGGACGCATCCGTTTAAACCTTCGATATACGGTGCCATAAATCAACTTGGCATCTTCGGAGAGGTGGACGGATAGCACCAATTAGCATCTGCCTCGAGCCACAGGCGAGACGACCACGCGTCTCGGCCGCCGTTTGGAGGGGAACAGATTCTGGCACGCCCGGTGGGACCTTTTCCTCTTTCCACTCCACACTTCGTGTGTCGTGATTCGCGAACCAATCACGGTTCGATAATGGTTGCGCTTGGGTTTCAAGATACTAAGACTTGGCGTCTTGCTTATTGCAGAAAGCAAAGAATCGATGGCTTCTACTTATGCGAAATGCTCCAACTGCTCGGATTGCAATTGCAACCAGCGCTCCGCCTCGCCAGGAGGTATAGCCTACGGACCCCAAGCTGCTTCGCTATTCACAATGCCCGTGGTACAAGTCACCCGAGTCACCACAGGATTGTTTTTAGGGACCATGCTCCCGCCGACAAGCTTCACCGCTCCGGTGCTGACAAAGGAAGCTCCCAAGAAGTCGGTCTTTGGTCGTCTTATCCCTGCCGTGGCCCCTCTCAACGGGTCGCCCAACAACAGCGCTCCGGTCTTCTCTAGATTGGGCCAGAACTCCTGTGGATCCACAATGGGGCCTACAATCCCAAAGAATGCTGCTTCTAAGAAAGTGACCGGTCCTGCTCCTGAAGTCGTCAAGGCGGCTTCCCCTGCCAAAAAGTCGGTCTTTACAAGATTGACGGCTCCAGCTCCCGCTCCTGCTACCCAAAGGACATCGGTCTTTGACAGGCTAACACCAGCAGCGACCCCCCACCTACACAAGGGGGCAAGACGAAGCCATCCTCACCGCTGAACCAGCACCGTCCGCTTGACACGCTCGACGTCGTCACTGGCGCCGAGTAAGGAAGGCTGAGGGTAACTCCCCCTCTGGGCTAACTCCACCAGCCCCAACGGTGGAAGTTAATGCTGCCGTTCCAACTGGGAACAGTTTCGAGATGCTAAATAAGGTGCGAAGGAATTCTCCTACTGCGGTGCTAAAGAGGTCTCCTCCTCCACTAAAAAAGGTTGCGGAAATAAAGCCAGAACAGCCCCGATCCCCTCAACGGCTGTCTTCCAAAATCTATAAGGTTTGGCGGCAAGCCCGAGACTCGATGATCGATCCAAACTTCTCCCGCCAGCACAAGAAGCTGAAAATCCAACAGGAAGCCAGTCACCAGGCTAAACCACGAAAGGCTGTCTGGGTGCCCACTTCAACGGCCCCCTCAACTTCCACTGCTCATAAAAGGAGGAAGCCAGAGAAGATCCCCCATCCTGCAATGACAGCTAAAGGCACTAAGCCCAGACGCCCTAAGTCTGGGGGCATGATGGTCCATACCGTATACATGGCGTCAGGAAAGGAAGACAGCCGTGCGTTTACAAGTCATAGACCGCTTACACGGTCGGTGACCAAAGCTCAGGAGCAACAACAAAAGCTCCAGGAAATGATGAATGCTATGACCGCACTTACTGGGCCAAAAGAAAACCCAGAAACGTCCTCGGACGAACGCCAGGAGGAAGAAATCGACGCCGAATTCCTTCGCCGAATATTGGAGAAGAAGGACAAAGAGGCTGCTGAACAAGCAGCCAACATACAGCGTATGGGCCTTCTCTTCCAAGATATGATAGGAATGATGATCCAACAGGACCCACCCGCTGAGGATCCCCCGATCGTCCTTGAAGACGACAGGGGAGAAACGTCAAATCCACCACCGGCCCTCTCAACGGCCAAAGAGGAGACAATCTCTAAGGCTGATTTGGTCGACTATATAGCCCAGCAAATCCGGGTTCATTATGCGACTGAGGAAGCTGGTCAAGTCGTAAAAACGGGGCGGCCATATCCAAGCTGGTACGACCAAATCAAGTACCCGCCGGGTTACACAATTCCCAAGTTCTATGTTTACAAGGGGATCGGCAATCCCCACCAACATGTCACCCAGTTCAGGGCCCTTTGCGGTAACACCGGCGGTGATGATAAACTGTTGCTTCGCCAATTCGTGGGCAGCTTATCAGAAACAGCGTTCGAATAGTATTCGGAACTCCCAAACGATTCTATCAAGACGTTCGCTGAAATGGAGTTGCTATTCACTCAGCGATTCGCAAGCGCCAGCGAACGCACTCCAATAACGGCATTGATTAACGCCAGGGTAAAACCAGGCGAAATTTGGGTCCAGTATGCTATACGCTGGAGGAATTTGTGGTCGAAATGCGAGCAACGCATTGAGGAAGCGCCTGCGGTGGGCATGTTCGTGGGAACCCTAGACCCTCACGCAACTATCTCCCAGTTTATGATGTTCTTTAAGCCAACCACATTCCAGGCTTTAATCGACAAGTTGGCTCAGATGGACCAGATGGGTCATAAACCACCTCCCCCGAAGCCAGAAACTCGGAATGACAAGGGTAAAGGAAAGGCCACCTTCGTCGCGAATGCCCGGCAGCAACCCAATGCCCCAAAGCTGGCGGATCAATTGGAAGAAAGACGCCGGTATTATAATGAGAAGATGAAGCGTCCCTACTCGTTCCCACGAGACAAGACGAAACGGTTATTCGAGCTGGCAGTACGCAACAGACTTATAAACCTACCAAATCCAAGGAGATCGCCACAACCCACTGAGGTGAATAACCTTAACTATTGCCCTTACCATCAAACGGTAAGTCATCCGATTGAGGATTGCTTCGTCTTCAAAGGATGGATTGAAGATCAATACCTCCAGGGGAAGTTTGCACTGTCCGAAAAGTGGAAGGTGAACCCACCACAGCCGCATACTCCTAAGAAAGCAGATACACCGGGGGCAACCTGTTCCTTTATTGAAGAAGCTCCATGGGAGGTCGTGCTGTCAACTAAAACCAAAAGAATGCTGAGGGGCCTTCATGCGTGCCCTGCGATCGAATGGAAGGACCCGCTTGAACCTCAAATTATCGAAGGGATGTTGAAACCGCGCCCAACTACGAAGACTCGTGGTGATGGCCCAAATACTCACGCCCAACCGTCAAAATCTTCGAAGAAAAAGAAGAAGAAATCCAAGAAGCCCGTGAAGCCTGGAGACAAGCGCATGAACTTACAGAAGAAAATCGACGCGATGGAAGAGTACAATCAAAAGGCATGAACTCCTGTCACGCTACAGGAGTTCCTCAACCACATCTTTCATGAGGAAGATGAGGGGGAGAGCTCGTCGGATGAATCCGAGGGATATGTGGCAAGTTGTAACGTAATCTTCCACTCGTTTACCGACGATGAAAAAACTCCTGGCACTAAGAAACTGGGGACAGAGCCTGAACCTGAGCGTGTGTGGCCAACAGATGAAATGATTGACGTCTTTCTAGATGAGATTCGTCTAAAGAGTAAAGCGGATCAGGAGCGTGAGATAGCCGCATCGGAAGGAGCCAAATGCAGGCGACTGAACGAAAGAGTTGAAGTACTCCCGCCAGATCTAAAGGGATCCGAGGCAGACAAGAAGATATTCAAGACGAGGAAAAGGTTTGCCAAAGCCATGTCAATGGGAATGAAGCTACCACCCTCGAAAGAAAACACGCTCAATGGGGCGGAGAGGCACCCTAATTATTGCGCATATCATCGAAAAATTTCACACCCCACGGAGGAGTGCGACGCCTTTAGGATATGGTGGTAGGGATATGTTGCTCATCGGCAACATTTTAAGCGCATGAAACGCAAGACTCGTCGGGAACGAAGAAGTTCTGCCGACGGGCACAACAGAACTATTGGCAACTGTTACATGGTTAACGCCGGAGGGTCACAAGTTCTTACCTTTGGGAGCGACTCTGATGAAGAAATAGCTCTGGGCCCTCTCTTTAAAGAATCCGTTTTAGGGAAAGAGGAGGAACCGGAGGCCTGTGAAAACATTCAGCTGCGTAATCGCACGCTCCCGGAAAAGAATATCGGGCCCGCAAATAGAAAAGATAAGGGAAAGGAAAAGGTCACTGAGGATATCACTTTAGATGACCAAGTCATGAAAGAGCAGACTACCAAAGACCCTCCCAAGAAGGGTAAGGTGGACTACAACATCCTGGCGCACCTGAGGAAGCTACCTTCTCAACTTAGCATTCTCGATGCCCTCCTATTATCAAAAGAAGCGCGAGATTCACTAATTAAGGCGTTACAAGAACTTGAGCAATTCCAAGCCTTCCTCGCCACGGAAAGGATGAAGGATGAACTGGAGGAAGTGCATACGGCCGACATCACTTTCGGTGACGAAGACCTCCTTCTCGGGGCATGCGACCACAACCGTCCCGTATATGTCTCTGGATACTGCCATGATATCAAGATAGGCAAGATTCTGGTGGATAATGGATCCTCCGTCAATCTCCTTAACGTTCGGGTGTTAAAAGAAATCTGCATGAGTGTGCAACACCTCGCTCGTGACAAAATTACCATCTTCGGTTTTGATTCACAATCGTCACGGACTCTCGGATCCGTGATACTAACATTACGCTTTGGACTACTCGTCACAGACATTAAATTCCATGTCATTGACGCCAAGACCTGCTACAACGCCTTGCTCGGTCGTCCTTGGTAACACGAGTACAACATCATCCCTTCTACACAACATCAGTGTATGAAGTACTTTAAGGATGGTTTCGAGTATACCGTAACAGGTGAGCTGAACCCATTTTCCGTGAACGAAGTCCGCAAATACGAAGATGCGAAGTACTTTTTTCCAGATTTCGAGGATACAGAAAGGTGTCGCAAGCCGGAGAACAAAGCCACTGCCACCATCCCTGTTTTCGGGAGCGATACCGAAGAAGAAGAAGAGATAGTTTTTGCTGGGCCGTCTCAACGCAACAACCCGGGGACGTCCGCCCCCATGTTGATCTTCGGAAGTGACTCGGAAGATGAGGTTAATGCCGCGTTCTCCAATCGGCCGTCAATACAAGCATCCCCTAGCGATGATCAGAGTTTGCAAATCACCATGGTGCCGCGAGAACACTACAAGAATCTCGACACACTTCAAGCTTACAATGTGCAGGACCTGCAGACGTTTTACGTCCCTCCCAGGCAAAAGGGTGAGAAGGTAATCCTATTCTACCGATCCTCAGAGACGAAAGTAGAGAAAGAGATCTGGCATGGCACGGATGCTACACTCGACAGGCTCCAACCCATCCATTTGCCCAGATATTACACAAATGGACTAAAGAGGCTATTGAAGCGCCAAGGAGTACCCTTAAAACAGAATGTTCGACAAGCTTGGTTCTACAACAGGATTTGGGATGTCCCTGGGACTTAACGCAAATTGCCCAACGGGAAAATGGAAACACTTGGGCTTGGATACGTGAGAGCCGGAAAACGGGAACGGGCCCACAGTAGCTACGCCATATATACCTTTGATGAAGAAGAGGACGCCCTATCAGGAAATGCCAACCCCTCATCAAAACTAGATCCCGCGATTGAAGTGCCGAGTCCGTCGTTTGAAGAACGAATGGACAAGCTTATCAGGAAAGCATGTCAAAAGGCTCGGGAAGACCACAACCGTGAGATGGCCATCTACGAGAAGGCCATGATGCAACGTTTGTTTTAACAGGCTGCAGAAGACAAAGACGCTCCTCCCTGTCAACCCGTTGTACAAAAGGCCCGACGCAAAAGCGGAAGTAAGTCAAGAAGCGGAAAGAAGAGCCGACAACAACGACGCAGGATTAGAGAGTTACGTGGTCGAGTATTGCGCGGCCCAGATTTGTCCCTCATGAAGAAGATGAGTCGAGCGTATTCCTTCCTCCGAGACAAGACGGAGAGGTTACTCGAGCTCGCTATAAAACATTAAATGATCGCGCTTCCAGAGTCTAAGCACCCTGAGCAAGCTAACAAGGCTTCTCATCTGAGCTATTGCTCTTATCACCGAGCCATAGGACACTCTATCGAAGACTGCTTCACCTTCAAGAACTGGGTCGAGGACCAGTACCAACAAGGCAGATTTGCTTTATCCAACGGCTGGAGGGTAACGCCGCCACAAAAGCACGAACCCAAAGCCGCAAGAGCAGAACCGGATCCACCTCAGTCTTGGAAGCGGATTCGCACCTGTTACATGATTACGATATTAAAAGAAGAGCCTAAGAACATGGATGACCTTCCCTGGTGCTTTGAGAACAGCAATGATGAGGTGATCTCAGAATTTCCGCCAGCTCCGAAAGAACTGGAAGATGGCATACATACTACTGCAGATAATCTCAAGAAGATTGAGTTGGGATCGGCAGATGATCCGCGATCGACATTTGTCAGCGAGCTGCTATCTGAAGAAAGGGTGGCTGCGTTAAAGAACGTGCTTCTACAACATAAAGACTGCTTCGCGTGGAACTATTCCGAGATGTCAGGATTAGATCCGGAGATTGCTATGCATAAATTAGCAATATCCCCGGATATCAAGCTAGTCAAGCAGGCGCCGAGAAGGATGCGGCTCGAGCTTGAGATGAGCATCAACGCTGAAGTCAGGAAGCTGATCGATTCTGGATTTATCCAAGAAGTCCAATATCCCGACTGGATCGCCAACATCGTCCCGGTAATGAAGAAAAATGGGACGGTACGCATATGCGTGGATTTCAGGGATCTCAATAAAGCCTTCCCGAAGGACGATTTCCCAGTACCGGTAACCGAGCTAATGATAGATAACACGTCCACTCATGAGGTTTTCTCCTTTATGGACGGTTCATCAGGGTACAATCAGATAAAGATGCATCCCGAAGACCAGAAGCACACCGCTTTCCGGACCCCTTTGGGTATATTCTGCTATAGGGTTATGCCCTTTGGTCTAAAAAACGCCGGCGCTACCTATCAAAGGGCCATGACAAAGATCTTCGACGATCTCATACATGACATCGTCGAGTGCTATATCGATGACCTAGTAGTGAAGAGCATGTCATACGAAGAGCATTTAAATCATCTGGAGATTGTATTTCAACGCCTTCGGCAATATAATTTGAAGATGAATCCCCTCAAATGCGCGTTCGGAGTCTCCTCGGGTAAATTCCTGGGATTCATCCTCCGACACCGAGGTATCGAAGTAGATCCATCTAAGATCAAGGCGATCGTGGAAATGCCTCCGCCAAGAACCTTCAAACAGTTGCGGTCTCTCCAAGGGAAGCTCGCATACATCCGGCGATTTATCGCCAATCTTTCAGGCAAGTGCCGTCCTTACAGCCACCTGATGAAGAAGGGAACTCCATTCGTTTGGGATCGCAAATGCCAAGGTGCACTAGACGAGATCAAGCAGTACCTGCAGAACCCTCCGGTGTTGGCTGCGCCGGTCAAGGGAAAACCCCTCATTCTTTATACAACCGCCCTCGAAGGTTCCTTAGGCGCATTATGGGCACAAGAGAACGATCAAGGAAAAGAGAGAACACTCTACTACTTAAGTCGAGTTCTGCTCGGGGCAGAAAGCAACTACTCTCCCATTGAAAAATACTGCTTGGCGTTGATCTTCACGATAACAAAGCTCAGGCACTATGCGTTGGCGCACGAAGTCCGTCTCATCTCGAAGGTGGACCCTCTTAAATATTTGATGTCAAAGGCTATATTGACGGGTCGACTCACTAAATGGGCTCTACTCCTGATAGAGTTCTCGATAACGTATCGACCTCTCAAGGCAGTGAAAGGCCAGTCCATTGCCGACTTCCTTGCTGAGCATCCAGTACCTGCCGGTTCTCCTCTGAACTGCGATCTGCCGGACGAGCATGCATTTATTGCGATCGGCGGCGGCGGTACCCAATGGGAACTCTATTTCGATGGAGCGTCCTCCGTAAAGAAGCGCAAACAAGGTATCCCAATGATCAAATCGGGGGTAGGCCTCATCTTCGTAACTCTACAAGGAGGGATAATGCGCTTCGCCTTCTCCTTAACAGAGCCGAGGACAAACAATGAAGCCGAATACGAAGCTCTGATAGCAGGCCTCGAGATGCCATCGACATGGGAATTGAAAATCTCCTCATATATGGGAATTCCCAACTGGTCGTTAGTCAAGTAAACGGCGACTACCAGACATGCAAACCAGAATTGGTGAAATACGGCGAAAAGGTGCAACAACTGTTGACCCAAATTCCCTCATATACTTTGGAGAACATACCGCGCGCGGAAAACAACAAAGCAGACGCGTTGGCCAAACTCGCTAAAGAGCTGGCTGACGAAAACCTCGATGATGTAAGAATCGTGGTACAAAGCCGTCGGGTGCTTGCCCCAACGGAGATATCTCTGGAATCACCCGAAGAGAAGGGAGTGACTGAGCAGATGACCTTACAAGTAAGAGAACGAGAAAGGGCTGAGGATTGGAGGGAAGTCTACATAGACTACTTTAAGTCCCACCGAATGCCCGAAGAAGCGTCCTCAAGACATCAGCTCATGAAACGAGCTCTATCTTTCGCTTTCGTCAATAATACTCTGTATATGAGGTCGTTTGATTCTCTGTGGCTGAGATGTTTAGGACCTGACGAAGCAGAAAGAGTCGTTCAAGAGGTTCATGACGGAATCTGTGGTTCTCATCAAGCAGGCCCGAAGATGAAGTTAAAAATTAAATGGATGGGTTACTACTGGCCCACGATGATCCAGGACTGCCTCGAATATGCGAAGCAATGCCACTCGTGCCAAATCCACGGGGATTTCATCCACCAGCATCCGAATCCACTACATCCAACGGTGGCTAGCTGCCCATTCGAAATGTGGGGGACTGACATAGTCGGCCCCATCGAACCAGCATCGTCCTGGGGACATCGTTTCAACCTGGCGACAACTGATTACTTCTCCAAATGGGCAGAAGCGGTACCGCTGAGGGAAGTGAAGACGGAGAATATCCTCCACTTCTTCGAGACGCACGTTGTCACGCCCCGCTTCCCAAAATACGGAATACGAGGGGTAGACAAGGCCAGCCATGCTCCTACGGTCAAGGAAAAGTCCTGCCGTAGTCACACTTCGGCTTCTAGTTTCTCATGGTAAACAGTATATAATGCGCAGGTAATGAGAAATGCAGTAACTGAAGGGAACAATATAAAGACTGACCTGAAGTGGAACAAAAAGAATGTAACTCGGGAGGGCAAAACAAGAAGTCCGTGATGCACGTCTAGTTCTGGTCCAGGCTAAATCTTCTCCTCACACTGAGCATGCATACTCAGGTGGTCAGAGTGACACAATAGCAATATAATGTATATAATCAAATAACAGTTCTAACAGTGGTGAAGGATATGAATAACAGTAAATCAATAACAGCATGAATATAAATGAGCAGAGATAAATGCAGCGGAGCAGTAAAGCAGTATAACGATATGTCATGTATGTCAACACAGTATATAAGGAATGTAAACGACAGTAACCCTATTAGTCTCTAAGTCTCACTGCACAGGTCAATAAGCCTATCGTCAGTCCAAGTGTGAGAGTCAACCACTCGCGAGTGTCCTCCACCCAAGGGTAGAACCCAAGGGCAAGGGACCACGGGCCCAACATGTAACGAATGTATCACGGTGTCTATAGCACATACCCTGTAAATCTCCATATAACTCCCTAAGTATATAAGCCGGCATGGGACTCCCGAGATTCTGTTGAATTCACACTTGAACTACCCCACACCCCGAGGTCTACATCAAACGCTAACCATAACCCTAAATACTAATCGATCCGTGACAAGTCTGCGCGAGAACTGGAGGCAGGACCTCCATCAAGCACGTCCCGACTAATACCTAAGATAAATGGCAGTGTCGGATGCCTTATCTGTGACATCCGTGCAAGAGCTTCCATAAGTGTCCCATACCACTTATAGTCACACGTACACGCATCCCACAGACGTCGACAATGCAAAAGAATAAAAGGGACACTGATTGTGCACAAGTACGTATCACTTTCACTTCATCACGGATACACGAACACTGACGTACTTGCCACAATCATCACTAAAATCTAACACTGGGTGAATGCACGATATCACTAGGTTATCACTACAATGATATGGGTATGATGTGATGCGTGAACAAGTATATAAACATGATGAGGATGTTATAAAACAACATTCTTTCACTTGCACGATTTATCATGAAACGTATGTATATAATTTGGCGAAATGATAAGCAGGTAGTAATTAATATGTTCAGTTAGCTATCCATCTAATTTGGTTTCGAGCCAATCAGCTTTCAGGATCATTAGTTATAACTGTTTCATTTTAAGCGCACGCGGCTGGAAATCCGGTTTCAGAATCAGGAATCCATTTCGCAACGCATTTTAACCCCAGTTGGGATCATAATTTAGCGGCGCTACAGTTGGATGGATTCTAGGGTTTTCAGTAAAGTTTTCAACGCAACAAACAGATCTCCAATCGCGTCTGTATGTTAGGAGTTATAATCTGTTTAATATCAACATGTCAATTCTGATTCTGCTGGGACTGTGATGTGTCCCGATCTTCTAAATTACAGATTAAATATCAAACGGTAACGAAACAGGATGAAATCAATTGTGTTTTCTAGCTAACAGATTTATCTATAATAATCAGCAGAGTTCCGCAACTTATGAGTTAAGGAAATTCTATGGTATCCAATACGAAACAGTAAGCAAAGACTGGAGTCACTCTGGACTGCAGTCCAGAGTCGCACTCCGGTCCGAATATCATCACAGTTTAAATACAAAATGTCTGGAAACTGGTATGGAGTTAAAGTTCATCGAGTCGGCTCCAATTTGAGCCCTCGAACGCACCATTCTACTATGTACTTAATTTATGGTGAATTTAACGGTTTTTAGGTGCAACAGAAATACAGTTTTACGGTTAAACTTTGGGGCAGTTGTTTTGGTCATAAACGATCAATTTATCCAATGAAACTTGCACACGTTGTTCATCACAGCAAGGTCCCAAGTAATAAATTAAGTTCCGTCAATTTAGAAATGTATTTTCTTTGGGAACACGCACCGAACAGGTACGGCACAAAATCAGTTAAACTTGTAACTCTAATAATTTATGTATTTAACGATTTTAACCTAAGTAAAATAGCATGAAAGCAAGTAAAAACTTGCCTGGAGACGTCTTGGAGCACACGGCAGCGGCAACGACGTGAACGCGCGATGAATGACGCGTGCAAGGTTAGCGGTCTTGGCTCGTGCTCGGGCTCTGGGCATATGGTGGCATGGTGCTAGTGGCATGGTGGCATGGTGCTGGTGGCATGGTGCTGGGCATAAGGTGGGTACGAGAGAGGGAGAGTTGAGAGAGACAGTTAGAGAGAGAGAGAGGAAGGCAGAGAGGGGTTCGTCGGTAGTGCTCAGGCAGTGGAGCTCGAGGCTTGAGTTTGTGAAGAGGAGTCAGAGGCGCTCGTGATGTAGGCATTGGTTGCCGGCAAGGAGCGGGCACGGGTGTCGTTGACATGGTCGCCGACGGTTCAGAGGTGGCTCCGGTGAGGTGGGGAGCTCGGCGGCGGCTAGGAGAGGTTGTGAAGGGTTGCGATTTGAGTAGCGCGGTGGAGGAAGGCAGCCGGAGATGGCTGCGGTGGGCGCTGGTGGGGTGGTCACGGGGCTTGGTAGGATGGTGTTGATAGGGGAGCTCGCAATGGTCGGAGGTGGAGGGTTGGCCGGGGCTTGTTGATGGAGGTGGTGATGAGATGATGGTGTCGAGGAGGAGCTAAGATAGCGATGGGAGGTGGTGAGGAGTGGGGCACCGGCGGTGGTCGAAACGACGGTGAAGAGGGAGGTCGGCTCGGGTGCAGGAGAAATGATGGGTGCGACGAGGGACGAGGGTGAAGGCGGCGACGTGGGACGAGCGGCGTGAGGCAGGCGAGGTGGAGGCGATGGTGAGGGAACGGCGGTGAGCGCGACTTGCTGGCGTGGGCGTGGGTTCGAGGGGAGCGGAAAAGAAAATGCAAGAGAGAGAGAGGGTGAGCAACGTGAGTGTTAGGGAGAGAGTGAGGGGAGAAGATGTGAGGGAGAGAGGAAAAGAGGCGAGTGTCGAGGACAACGCTCGCGAGCGTGGCAACCGTCGCAGGCGTGAGCGCGGGCGACGGAGGGGGAAACGGACGCGCGAGAATGGTGGAGAGCCGTTGGGGATTTAAGGGAGAGGAACAGTAACGAGGTCGGGAGAGAGGGGATTTGGCGCGGGCTGATGGGCTGAGCCAAGAAAAATAAAGAGAAAAATGGAGAAGAAATGTGGGCCGGGCCACGGTGGGCTGAGTGAATAAATAAGGAAAATATAGAGAAATTTAAGAGAAAGAGAGGGACGGGCCGGCTGGGGTGAGTTGGGCTTGGAAATAAAAGAATTAGAGGGAAGGAGGGCCGGGCCAAGCTTAGAAAACAAGGATTTAATTATAAAAGAGATTTATTTGGGGGGGAAAAAGAAGGGCAGGCCGGCCCAAGTAAATCAAGGGGTTAGGGGAATTTATATTAAGGTAAAAATTAAAGTTCTTGGCTTGGAATTTGGTTTAGTAAATTTCTTTATGGTTTTTCCTAGTGGCTTAGGAATGGGCTGAGGGAAAAATGAGATAATATAGGGTTAGAATGGTGTTGGGTCTTAGGGTTAAAATCAAATGGAAAAAGGGATTTAGTTTTGGGTTTTAAAAAATAATGGGATTTAGAAGGGATAAAATTATATATAAAATAAATAAAAATTTTAGGTAAAATAAATAGAATTATAAAATAATAAAATACGGATTTAGACGTATAAGAAAACTGCGTATTACATCATACCACCCTTACAAAAATTTCGTCCTCGAAATTTAAAGAAATAATAAGTTATAGAATATAAGCGAAAGCCATCATAGTTGCAAACTAATATATAAGGATTTACTAAAAACCGCGGACGAGAAAAAAAAATTGAAAATATGCATATAAGTAAAAACAACATACGGAAGGGTAGGCCTAATAGGTATAAGGCAGGAACAACTATAAGAGCAATCTACAAGTACACGAGAATATGGATGACAATGATGAACAAAAATAATCAAGGCGTATTCAATAGAAACGAAACCCAAACAGGTGTACATACAGGTATGTCAAAGGTAGCACGACGGAAAATAAATATAAGGCACAATCATTTATAATAGTAATCATAGGCACAAATCCCCAAAATAAATTGACTACAGTAGAGCAGTGAAAACTAGTCGGTAAGCTAAAACATTTTAGGAAAGGTATCGACAGAATAGGTTAAACATCATTTAGAAAGCTTGTATAGTGAAAGTATGCGTGGTGTAAGGTTGCGCTACTGAAAATGAGAATAATAATAATGTACTTAAAATACATAAAATGAAGTAGTCAATAACACGTACTCTTTGATAGATTTAAAGTACTGAAAACTAAATTTTTGAATAACAGTGTCCCTAAATAGGATTAGGGTAATAGGAAAAACACCAATAGGTCTAAGGCTAGATAGCGTAATGATTATAAGGAAGTGTGGCTCAATCAGAAGGTTGAAGTGTGTCGGTTTTAGGCTGAAGATCAAGGAGTTTGGGATCGGGTCAGCACAGGAAGTACGGATGAGTACAAAGGGATACAAAAAGGAAAATTGTAGGGGAAAGCAACAGTCGGTACAACACACGAATCAAAATTTGAAGAGTCAGTGAATTTGGGAGTTTCACAGGAACTGTTCTCCTCCCGGAAGGATCTCAAACGGGGCACGTACGAGGGATGAAAGGTGGCTCATTCCAAGGATCAGGGTGCGGTACTTTCTAATCGAAATGAGATTGAAAACTACACAATGAGTAGGGGTGGACAGTCAGGGAACTCGGCAGGAAATAAATGGATAGGGGCAATAAACAAGTATCAAACGAACCAAATATCAAAAGGTTTATGAATCCAGAAGATTTACTTTATTCAAGAAATTTGAAACAAGACATTCTCAAAGGTGAAAGGTGGCCTTAAACTATACACAGTTTATTTGGCCAGAAAGACAACATCAAAAGAAATTCTGTCAGTCGTGGTTGTGGAGATTCAATAGGTTGCGGTAGGCTCGCGCACTCAGGTAGGGGCGTCCATTTTCATAGCGCCTCGCAGGTATCCCTATTGGAAGTCCTTCCATAGCAGGGTCCTGATCTTCTGGTCCTTCTTCCTTGGATGGAGCTTCTTCATCGAGATCCGATTCCAAGTGTTCCTCTCCTTCTGGGTTCTCTTCCACGGATTTTCCTCCACTGGGTTTTCTTCTATTGGTTCTTCCTCGGGATCTTCCTCTATCAGGTTCTCTTCAGGGTCTACTTCTCCTTCGTCAGAATCAGCTATCACGTTAAACTCTGGGGCGGCTGCTTCTTCGTCCTCTGAATCGTTGTTTCCAAAGTCGACCTGGGGACCATTGACCTCATCGTCGGAATCCATCAGTGTGCGGTCTAAGGAAACGCATGACTGTATATCCCCATCTAGATGCGGCGCTGCTCCAGGGTGGGCCATGTCTGAATGAAAAGATTCATGATTAGACAATGGAATACATCAAGGAAAGCTCAGGGTACGAAATATAGGAAAATAGGAGGTTGCAGGAACTGAAAGATCAGAATGTAAATACTGTGATAATGATTAGAATTTGGCATAGAGAAAGCATGAGAATGATACACGTATTATGATTCAAATTTCATTGCATTCAACTAAAAGTTCGACGGATACAAAGGTTCAAATGGAAGGAAATGTTTATAAGAGTACGACAACAAAATACTGAAATTGGAAAACATAAAATTCTTCTTTGACTGCCAGGACGCTGCAACATCGTTACGCGAGTTGAATCCTGTGTTGGGTCCGCTCTTATTCTCGAAATTCGAGCTACACAATAATCCTCACTTGGTCGAAGTGGGGAGTGTGGACGAGTCTCTCCCTTGCAGTTCTTTCCTTTCTGGGCATCCGCTGATGAAATGTTTGTCGGAACCGCATATCAGACATTTCCATTGAGCACGGCGACAATCCCTCTGAAGGTGTCCTGGCCTCTTACAATATCCACAGCAGGGGTTCTTCTGGTACTTCTGTTGCGGGGAAACGAATTGGCGTTTCATCTTCTTCTCTTTTCCTCGTCCAATAGAGATCCCTTTATGATAGGAGACTCCCGCTGGAGTCTGATTCGCCTGTCTTCTCAGTCCTTCAGCTAATAAGTCGTTTGTTCGCTCCTGAGCTTCCTTTAAACCTTGCAGTACACTAAGGATTTCAACGGTCTGATTCTGAGGAGTGGAGATAGAGGAAGAGTCGTTGAAAGACATGATCCTGAAACAATGATTTTGAGGATGATATAAGTCACAAGATATACGAATCAAAATATAATACGGATAGGACAAGGATTCAAAAATATCAGAGGTGCTGAATTTATTATAAGTGGGGAAATCAATTTTATGACTTTAGGTCACTTGAATTGAGTACGATAGTGCAATTGCAACCACGTAACCTTGTCAAGTCACCCGAAACCATAGCGAATGAATAGCTGAACACACGATGTGAATATGGATCAAGAATGACAAGTTTACAATCTAGACCGAGTGATGTCTTAGATTGCCAAACTCTGCACGGAAAACTGCAATCTTAACATATGCAAAACCTGGCTCTGATACCAACTAAACCATGTCACGCCCCGCTTCCCAAAATACGGAATACGAGGGGTAGACAAGGCCAGCCATGCTCCTACGGTCAAGGAAAAGTCCTGCCGTAGTCACACTTCGGCTTCTAGTTTCTCATGGTAAACAGTATATAATGCGCAGGTAATGAGAAATGCAGTAACTGAAGGGAACAATATAAAGACTGACCTGAAGTGGAACAAAAAGAATGTAACTCGGGAGGGCAAAACAAGAAGTCCGTGATGCACGTCTAGTTCTGGTCCAGGCTAAATCTTCTCCTCACACTGAGCATGCATACTCAGGTGGTCAGAACGACACAATAGCAATATAATGTATATAATCAAATAACAGTTCTAACAGTGGTGAAGGATATGAATAACAGTAAATCAATAACAGCATGAATATAAATGAGCAGAGATAAATGCAGCGGAGCAGTAAAGCAGTATAACGATATGTCATGTATGTCAACACAGTATATAAGGAATGTAAACGACAGTAACCCTATTAGTCTCTAAGTCTCACTGCACAGGTCAATAAGCCTATCGTCAGTCCAAGTGTGAGAGTCAACCACTCGCGAGTGTCCTCCACCCAAGGGTAGAACCCAAGGGCAAGGGACCACGGGCCCAACATGTAACGAATGTATCACGGTGTCTATAGCACATACCCTGTAAATCTCCATATAACTCCCTAAGTATATAAGCCGGCATGGGACTCCCGAGATTCTGTTGAATTCACACTTGAACTACCCCACACCCCGAGGTCTACATCAAACGCTAACCATAACCCTAAATACTAATCGATCCGTGACAAGTCTGCGCGAGAACTGGAGGCAGGACCTCCATCAAGCACGTCCCGACTAATACCTAAGATAAATGGCAGTGTCGGATGCCTTATCTGTGACATCCGTGCAAGCGCTTCCATAAGTGTCCCATACCACTTATAGTCACACGTACACGCATCCCACAGACGTCGACAATGCAAAAGAATAAAAGGGACACTGATTGTGCACAAGTACGTATCACTTTCACTTCATCACGGATACACGAACACTGACGTACTTGCCACAATCATCACTAAAATCTAACACTGGGTGAATGCACGATATCACTAGGTTATCACTACAATGATATGGGTATGATGTGATGCGTGAACAAGTATATAAACATGATGAGGATGTTATAAAACAACATTCTTTCACTTGCACGATTTATCATGAAACGTATGTATATAATTTGGCGAAATGATAAGCAGGTAGTAATTAATATGTTCAGTTAGCTATCCATCTAATTTGGTTTCGAGCCAATCAGCTTTCAGGATCATTAGTTATAACTGTTTCATTTTAAGCGCACGCGGCTGGAAATCCTGTTTCAGAATCAGGAATCCATTTCGCAACGCATTTTAACCCCAGTTGGGATCATAATTTAGCGGCGCTACAGTTTTATGGATTCTAGGGTTTTCAGTAAAGTTTTCAACGCAACAAACGGATCTCCAATCGCATCTGTACGTTAGGAGTTATAATCTGTTTAATATCAACATGTCAATTCTGATTCTGCTGGGACTGTGATGTGTCCCGATCTTCTAAATTACAGATTAAATATCAAACGGTAACGAAACAGGATGAAATCAATTGTGTTTTCTAGCTAACAGATTTATCTATAATAATCAGCAGAGTTCCGCAACTTACGAGTTAAGGAAATTCTATGGTATCCAATACGAAACAGTAAGCAAAGACTGGAGTCACTCTGGACTGCAGTCCAGAGTTGCACTCCAGTCCGAATATCATCACAGTTTAAATACAAAATGTCTGGAAACTGGTATGGAGTTAAAGTTCATCGAGTCGGCTCCAATTTGAGCCCTCGAACGCACCATTCTACTATGTACTTAATTTATGGTGAATTTAACGGTTTTCAGGTGCAACAGAAATACAGTTTTACGGTTAAACTTTGGGGCAGTTGTTTTGGTCATAAACGATCAATTTATCCAATGAAACTTGCACACGTTGTTCATCACAGCAAGGTCCCAAGTAATAAATTAAGTTCCGTCAATTTAGAAATGTATTTTCTTTGGGAACACGCACCGAACAGGTACGGCACAAAATCAGTTAAACTTGTAACTCTAATAATTTATGTATTTAACGATTTTAACCTAAGTAAAATAGCATGAAAGCAAGTAAAAACTTGCCTGGAGACGTCTTGGAGCACACGGCAGCGGCAACGACGTGAACGCGCGATGAATGACGCGTGCAAGGTTAGCGGTCTTGGCTCGTGCTCGGGCTCTGGGCATATGGTGGCATGGTGCTAGTGGCATGGTGGCATGGTGCTGGTGGCATGGTGCTGGGCATAAGGTGGGTACGAGAGAGGGAGAGTTGAGAGAGGCAGTTAGAGAGAGAGAGAGGAAGGCAGAGAGGGGTTCGTCGGTAGTGCTCAGGCAGTGGAGCTCGAGGCTGGAGTTTGTGAAGAGGAGTCAGAGGCGCTCGTGATGTAGGCATTGGTTGCCGGCAAGGAGCGGGCACGGGTGTCGTTGACATGGTCGCCGACGGTTCAGAGGCGGCTCCGGTGAGGTGGGGAGCTCGGCGGCGGCTAGGAGAGGTTGTGAAGGGTTGCGATTTGAGTAGCGCGGTGGAGGAAGGCAGCCGGAGATGGCTGCGGTGGGCGCTGGTGGGGTGGTCACGGGGCTTGGTAGGATGGTGTTGATAGGGGAGCTCGCAATGGTCGGAGGTGGAGGGTTGGCCGGGGCTTGTTGATGGAGGTGGTGATGAGATGATGGTGTCGAGGAGGAGCTAAGATAGCGATGGGAGGTGGTGAGGAGTGGGGCGCCGGCGGTGGTCGAAACGACGGTGAAGAGGGAGGTCGGCTCGGGTGCAGGAGAAATGATGGGTGCGATGAGGGACGAGGGTGAAGGCGGCGACGTGGGACGAGCGGCGTGAGGCAGGCGAGGTGGAGGCGATGGTGAGGGAACGGCGGTGAGCGCGACTTGCTGGCGTGGGCGTGGGTTCGAGGGGAGCGGAAAAGAAAATGCAAGAGAGAGAGAGGGTGAGCAACGTGAGTGTTAGGGAGAGAGTGAGGGGAGAAGATGTGAGGGAGAGAGGAAAAGAGGCGAGTGTCGAGGAAAACGCTCGCGAGCGTGGCAACCGTCGCAGGCGTGAGCGCGGGCGACGGAGGGGGAAACGGACGCGCGAGAATGGCGGAGAGCCGTTGGGGATTTAAGGGAGAGGAACAGTAACGAGGTCGGGAGAGAGGGGATTTGGCGCGGGCTGATGGGCTGAGCCAAGAAAAATAAAGAGAAAAATGGAGAAGAAATGTGGGCCGGGCCACGGTGGGCTGAGTGAATAAATAAGGAAAATATAGAGAAATTTAAGAGAAAGAGAGGGACGGGCCGGCTGGGGTGAGTTGGGCTGGGAAATAAAAGAATTAGAGGGAAGGAGGGCCGGGCCAAGCTTAGAAAACAAGGATTTAATTATAAAAGAGATTTATTTGGTGTGGAAAAAGAAGGGCAGGCCGGCCCAAGTAAATCAAGGGGTTAGGGGAATTTATATTAAGGTAAAAATTAAAGTTCTTGGCTTGGAATTTGGTTTAGTAAATTTCTTTATGGTTTTTCCTAGTGGCTTAGGAATGGGCTGAGGGAAAAATGAGATAATATAGGGTTAGAATGGTGTTGGGTCTTAGGGTTAAAATCAAATGGAAAAAGGGATTTAGTTTTGGGTTTTAAAAAATAATGGGATTTAGAAGGGATAAAGTTATATATAAAATAAATAAAATTTTTAGGTAAAATAAATAGAATTATAAAATAATAAAATACGGATTTAGACATATAAGAAAACTGGGTATTACACACGTCATCTATCGGTTTGGAACTCCACGGCGGATTATCTCCGATAACGGGCCAGCCTACAGAAGCTATAAGATTAGCCGCTTCGCGCAGCAGCACAATATAGACTGGAGATATTCTTCAGTTTACAATCCGCGAGCTAATGGTCTAGCCGAGGCCTTCAATAATACCTTGACAAAAATCATGAAAAAGACGGTGTCCCGAAATAAGAAAGACTGGCACGAGAGGCTGCAAGAGGCCCTTTGGGCCTATCGAACTACGTTCAAGATGGCCACGAACACAACGCCGTACGCACTGGTATTCGGTACGGAAGCGGTACTCCCCCTCAAAATAGAGCTACCCTCTCTACGAATGGCAGTTCACTACGAACTGACGAACGAAGAAAATGCTAACCTTCGGCTCGAGGAGCTTGATGCTCTTGAAGAAACACGGCTCATAGCGCAACAAAATCTATAAGCTTGTAAAGCAAAGATGACGCGCTCATACGAAAGACTGACCCGACCGAGGACATTCCGCCAAGGCGAACTCGTGTTAGTGGTCAAAAGGCCTATGATCCCCAATCGCGCCAAGCGGGGAAAATTCGAGCCAAACTATGAAGGCCCGTGCATCATAGATAAGGTCTACCAGGGTGGGGCCTATCTACTCATGGACATGCACGGTGAAAGGCCTTTCAGGCCAATAAACGGTCGCTTCCTAAAGAAATACTACGCTTAATGAGCCACAGCCTAGGTCGATGATAAGTGACGACGACCATGCCCGCTCGCTATCTTCTTAAGCTCAAGTTTTATAAGCAGTAGCCAGCCTCTCAATGTCGGACCGAAATGTCTTTAAACTAATAACGGACCGAAACGTCCTTAAACTAATACCGCAGCATCCTTAGGCCGACGAAAATAAATAAATAAGGAAAAATATAATAAATAAAAACGGTATGTCCATAAGCAAAAAGGGCACGGATGAAAACCCGAAAGGGCTCCGTGAGTAAAAACAGTAGGGCTACCGGCGAGCGTTCGTGAAAACCCGAAAGGGCGCGGCCTCGTAAAAAAAAAGAGAAAAAGAAAATGAAAAGAATAAAAAAAAATGGTATGCCCATAAGTAAAATGGGCACGGATGAAAACCCGAATGAGCTCCGTGAGTAAAAACAGCAGGACTACCGGCGAGTGTTTGTGAAAACCCGAAAGGGCGCAACCTCGTTAAAAGACACTTATAGGGTCCTCTCGACCTTGTAAGGAGAAACCACCCGCGTGAGATCCTTAAGACTCACAAAGGAGCAACACACTTAGGGATCCCCACGATTCCTAAGGAGAAAATACACTTGCGAGATCCTCACGACTTGTAAGGAGAATTCTCTTATGGGACCCTCACGGCTCATGAGATTTGAAAGTCTTAAGTTACAGAAACCTAAACCCGTTCTTAAGTAAATCCCCCACAACCTTCGATACTGCCCTACAAGGGGCTCAATACTGACCCTTGTATACAATCCACGGGCGCGAATAAACATTTCCTCAGCAAAGTCCCACCCGTGACTAGTGATATGTCCATATGATGAGCAACCCTTGTAGGTCCTCTCGACCTATAAGGAGAAAACCCTCTTGTAGGATCCTTATGACTTGCAGAGGAACATACATTTAGGAATCCTCACGATTCCTAGGGAGAGAATACACCTACAAGATCCTCACGACTTGTAGGGAGAAATACCTTTGTGAGACCCTTATGGCTCATGAAGTCAAAAGCCTTGGTCGACAGGACCCTTAACCTTGTTTACTAAGCCACCTTAGTTTAACATCGATAGAGGCAAATGATGATTCGCTCCTGACAACATCCCAGTTGCAGCGGTGCTGATGCCGAAATCGGTGTCTAAAATCCAAGCTTGCGGTGAAAAAGCTAGCAAGCCACACATGCATACGAAATAGCCGAAATGATGGGGCAACTTGCAATAAAAAGCAGCAAGTAAAAATGTATGTATAAAAAATAGCCGAAATGATGGGGCAACTCGCAATAAAAAACAGCGAGTGAAAATGAAACAAATAGCCGAAATGATTGGGCACCGCGAAAAATAGCCGAAATGATAGGGCAATCGCGACCTCCGCGATATAAAAGCTGAAATATAGAGCATCGCGGAAAAAGAAAATAAAATATAAAAAAAGTTTCAATTTATGCCCTACAGGTGATGTTCCGTCACACCCTGTACACAATCCAAGGGCGTAAACAAAAAGGGATCATACTTCTCCCCCAGGTTTCATCAGAAGAAGAAGCCAAGTCTCGACGGGCCAAAGGAGACCTGGAGATCGTTTCAACACCCGTCTCGTAACAACGGACACAACTCTAAGCTAAGCGGAACAGCGGCAACTCCCAGTTCCATGGCTCGGTGGTATACATATCGCCAACAGTCAAACCTCCATCCCGTGAAATGCGGATACAATCAGCGAAATTCCTGGTTACGTGGAACACGGATAACGTCACTCTTTGACCCCGTGGAAAACGTCCAGAGTGGATCCTGGTCCTCGCGGAGCACGGCAGTGAACCCGTGTGAAGTATCCAGAGCGGAGCCTAGTCCTCGCCGAGCACGGCAGTGAACCCGTGTGAAGCATCTAGTGCAAAATTCCTGGTTACGTGGAACGCGGATAATGTCACTCTTTGACCCCGTGTGAAGCATCCAGAGCGGAGCCTAGTCCTCGCCAAGCACGACAGTGAACCCGTGTGAAGCATCTAGTGCAAAATTCCTGGTTACGTGGAACGCGGATAACGTCACTCTTTGACCCCGTGTGAAGCATCCAGAGCGGAGCCTAGTCCTCGCCGAGCACGGCAGTGAACCCGTGTGAAGTATCTAGTGCAAAATTCCTGGTTACGTGGAACGCGGATAACGTCACTCTTTGACCCCGTGTGAAGCATCCAGAGCGGAGCCTAGTCCTCGCCGAGCACGGCAGTGAACCTGTGCGATGCATCTAGTGCAAAATTCCTGGTTACGTGGAACGTGGATAACGTCACTCTTTGACCCCGTGTGAAGCATCCAGAGCGGAGCCTAGTCCTCGCCGAGCACGGCAGTGAACCCGTGTGAAGCATCTAGTGCAAAATTCCTGGTTATGTGGAACGCGGATAACATCACTCTTTGACCCCGTGGAAAACGTCCAGAGTGGATCCTGGTCCTTGTAGAATACGGCAGTGAACCCGTGTGAAGCATCCAGAGCGGAGCCTAGTCCTCGCCGAGCACGGCAGTGAACCCGTGTGAAGCATCTAGTGCAAAATTCCTGGTTACGTGGAACGCGGATAACGTCATTCTTTGACCCCGTGGAAAACATCCAGAGCGGAGCCTAGTCCTTGCCGAGCACGGCAGTGAACCCGTGTGAAGCATCTAGTGCAAAATTCCTGGTTACGTGGAACGCGGATAACGTAACTCTTTGACCCCGTGGAAAACGTCGAGAGTGGATCCTGGTCCTCGCGGAGCACGGAAGTGAACCCGTATGAAGCATCCAGAGCGGAGCCTGGTCCTCGCCAAGCACGGCAGTGAACCCGTGTGAAGCATCCAGAGCAAACACCGGACTGTGGAGTCCCTAAAATCTACGGACTATGATGTCCTTAACCTCGACCGTAATGTCTTAAAACTAACAATCAACCACCTCGATTCCCTACGGATTCTGCCTTGGTTTAAGGGTACATCTCTTCACTCCTTTGATACCTGGCGTTGTAATTCCTCAACTTCTTCAAAGAGGTGACGGGTCCCTACAACCAAACATCGGACTGTGGAGTCCTTAAATCCACGGACTATGAGGTCCTTAACCTTGACCGTGATGTCTTAAAACTAACATCGGACTGTGGAGTCCCTAAATCCACGGACTATGAGGTCCTTAACCTTGACCGTGATGTCTTAAAACTAACATCGGACTGTGGAGTCCCTAAATCCACGGACTATGAGGTCCTTAACCTTGACCGTGATGTCTTAAAACAAACATCGGACCGTGGAGTCCTTAAATCCACGGAC
This sequence comes from Agapanthus africanus, assembly GCA_030015575.1. Lineage (NCBI taxonomy): Eukaryota > Viridiplantae > Streptophyta > Magnoliopsida > Asparagales > Amaryllidaceae > Agapanthus > Agapanthus africanus. Next base: position 77,409,782 of record CM057339.1, on the reverse strand, counting down.
TATGAGGTCCTTAACCTTGACCGTGATGTCTTAAAACTAACATCGGACTGTGGAGTCCCTAAATCCATGGACTATGAGGTCCTTAACCTTGACCGTGATGTCTTAAAACTAACATCGGACTGTGGAGTCCCTAAATCCACGGACTATGAGGTCCTTAACCTTGACGTGATGTCTTAAAACTAACATCGGACTGTGGAGTCCTTAAAACCACGGACTATGATGTCCTTAACCTTGACCGCGATGTCTTTAAACTACGATACCTGGAGCAGCCCCTGACCCCGTGAAACACGGATAAGGGCGACCACATCCAGCACTTACAGGTCCTCACGATCTGTAAGGAAGAAAACTCTCTTGTGAGATCCTTACGACTCTCAAGGGAAAACCCGCTTAAGAATCCTCACGATTCTTAAGAAGGACTTACACCTATGGGATCCTCTCGACCCATGGGGAGAAAAAACTCTTTGTGAGACCCTCGTGGCTCGTAAAGTGCAAAAGTCTTAGGGAGCAGATCTTAACCCTGAATCCTGAGCTATCGCTGTCCTGCAAGGAGATCAAGATAAATTGTCCGCAAGACACATTCAACAAAAAGGAGACGCATCATTGAGAAGAAAAACGTATCTTTTATTCATAAACTAAAATGGATACAAAGTACAATTCATGAAAGAAACAAAAAGAAGATACTCTCATCCATGAGTATGTACAAAAAAAAGGGAAAAGATACAAGTCCTCAAGCCGGCGGGCGGTGCAGTAATTTTACCAGCTCATCATTTTGTTGCTGAGCCATGGCTTCATGATGTAAGATCTCCAGAAGACGAGCCTCCGCCTGAGCTTGCTGAGCCTGATACGAAGCAAGCCGAGCTTCAAGCTCTTTCTCGGTGGCTTTATGAGCTTCGACCCTTTCACGAGTGAACGTGGCAGCTTTATCGAGAGCCACCACCTCTTTGATGGACTCCTGAAGCACCAGCCAGAGTTCATATGCTTTGTTGGCCTTGGCGGTAAGAGTAGCGCGAAGCTCGCTCAGTGCCTTGGAAGCTAGCTCCCTTTCCGAGAATTTGCGGCCAAGCCTTTTCTCGCATGACGTTATATTGGCTGCGCATCGTGCTATCAGCCACGGCTTCCGAGGAAAGGCGAGAACATTCAAGGGCGTGCAAGCGAGCCTCCACCTGCCGACAGAACTCCACCCAGACTCGCACCACTTCTTCGCTATGGTAGGTGGCAAGAAAAGGAAGAGAACCGTTAGCTTCAGCGACAAACGCTTCAGCGGTGGTCGCGCTGCCAGCACGTATCTCCTCAATCAAAGATGATAAGGAGACAAGGCTTAATTGGGCCAAGCGTTCTGAAGCTCGCAAGGCATAAGGGCCGGGCGGCATCATGATGCGCGACTCCAACACCGTGGAGACTGGCAGAGCTGTTCAAATTTGAAAGATGTCAGTAAAATTCTTAAGCAAAGAACGAATGAGAGTATGATGAAATGTCGCTTACCGACAGTCGTGCAAGTAGGAGCTGAAGGTTCCCCTGGCCCTTCGAGAACCTCGACCTCATCATCGGCCTCCAAAACTGTAGAAAACATCAATGTAAATACGCAAAATAACAACGATGCTATGAGAAGTGATGGACGACACCAACCTTGCCCGGATGAGAAGACGATGCGTTGGGGGGATATCGCTTGTGGAGCTGCCATCTCCAGCAGTCGCTGAAAGGATTGCCGGGGAGACAGATCGGCAATAGAGGCCGCCAACTCGCGTAATTCTGAGAAAACAAAAGAGTTCAGACAACGGAAAGGCTGCTAATTTAAAATTCAGAAGGTTACCTTCAACACTCCTCCCATTCTGAGCCGGGGGGATTGCGGCTTCAACGGCCTCCGCCATGACGTCGGGCTCCAACAAAGGGAAGGTAGTCTTGATTACCTCTCTCCCAGCCTCCAGGCCACCCTCGGGAAGAGTCATTGGGGCAACCTCCTCCAAAGGAGCCTCCCCCAAAGGAGCAAGCACTCCCTGACCAAGAACCGCCGCTGGAGGCTTTACCATGAGAGGAGCAGCCCCATCAGCCCCCTCCACATCGAGCGAGGCTTCATCGAGAATTTCGGCGGGCTTTAGCTTTAATGAGCCCGTAGGGAGCTCCCCCAGCGTCGAAGATTCTGCACGATTCAAATAAGAATAAGGATACATATGCACGGGCATAAATAATCTGAAGAACTACAAAAAGAACCACAACGTACCGATGCGCAAAGAAGCCCTCAATATGGCTTCTTCAAGCCGCTGCTCCTTCTCAAGGAGGTGGGCTCGCCAGGGATCAAGGGTAGACTCATGGCCGCCGGTCCATAAAGAAAGTGCGTCCGCTGCATCTTCTGAAGCGGCCTGCTTCAGAGCCCTTTCCCCCCATTCCTCCAAAGGACCGATAAATCGCCGCCGAATCCACGAAGGGTCTTCGTAAAAAATTACAGCGGGATATGACTTCTTCGAAACCCTGGCATTATGAGACACGTCTTTGGAACGCCGTATGGCCTCAGCTAATTGTGCGGCCTCCTCATCGGCCAAACTCGGGAAGAGAAGTCCAGCGTCTGACTCTTGCAGGGCCAATGGTTCGTCTTCAAGAATAGTCTTAGACTCCGCCAAAGAATCGAGCAGGTTGATGGCCGCTTTCCTCCGCCGCTTAGACTCAGAGCCGGTCGCCGAGGATGACCGCTTCCTCCCTCACGAAGCCTTAGGATGGCGCCGGCCCACATCGCCCTCGACACCCTCATCCCTATTACTCTCGCTCAGTGCCACAACCGAGGATGACACCGCCATTGTGGACGCCACGGGGGGCGGTGCCGCCACCGGCGGTGGTGCTACTACTGGGGCCCGTCTACCCCGCGATCGGGAACCCAAGGGCATACCAGCTGTTGGAGTAAGGTCTACCCCTGACTCCCCCGGAATGAGCGTGGTGCCAATCTCCCTCAGAGGGAAGCGGACTGGAACCCTCGGTCGCAGCTTAGCCCCCGGAACCTAAGGAGGGGCATCGTGACCAAGAAGCACCCTTCTTTCTTCAAGAATAATTGGGTTGATCCGATGAAGATACCAACTCGTAAACGCACCCACGCACCGGGGCATGTACTCAGCTTCAAGGACTATGAAACGGGAGCCGGTGTTTAGCCTCATGAAATGATGAGCGGCATCGCGAACGCATCGAGCGAAGGGATCGGGGCGACTATAAAAGCCTCAAAAGGAACACCCTGGTCGTATCCAAGCTATCGGGCGAATCGATGCGGATTGTACCGCATGAAAAGAGCTGCACTGTCCTGGCGAAACACCAAGTAGCCCGGTCTAATTGTATACAAGTGCGCGGCTTCCCGGGGCTTCAAAGAAGGTGCGTTGTCTTTCGACTGGTCCCAGAGTTGTTGAACTGGACCTGAGGGAGTAGACAAGACCCGATCATTAAAAACCAGCCCGCCAGCGGCGGCGTGAGGAGAAATCAGCACCTGAATAGCCCCGAATTGAGTCGGGTCGGCGGCAGAAGCACCCACCAATCGCATAAGTCGTGGGAAGGGATAGGCGTCGTAAAACGCGGGCCTCTGATGCATAGCGAAAGCCCCCAGCACATGCATTTCGATCCAGGACGTGAAATAATAAAGCGAAAAGTTTACTACATCCACGCCGGGAGTAGAGGTATTAGCTGCGGTGCCCAACCCATGATAAAGATGAGCCAGCGTCGGGATGCCGATAGCCAATCGCGTCCCCTCAGCAATACGATGAGCCGGGTAGATAACCGAAGCTCTTATAAAGCGACGATGCATGGGAGTGACAAACCAACTGAGCCAGACACTAACAAACCCCATAAAGAAGGTCTCCTCGTCCATGCCGGGAACATCAATAGATTCAAAAGATGTCGGCGACATAATAGGGATGTAGTACTGGGGTAGATCCGATTCAGTGGTCGGCAGCTTCTTCGGATCAAACCCAGAGGGGTCTCCAATGTTGGCAAACTTCGGAGCTGTCTTCGACACGACATCCTCACAAAGGAAACAAGCAATGAAGCTCTTGAAAGTAACACCCTGCTCTTCGGATTCGGTGAACAATCGGTCGAAGATACCCAGCGCCTTGATCAAACTGGGACGCTTGTGGCGGACGGCGTTCTCAACAGACAAGCCATCAACCGGTGCAGGCTCGGGCTCGAAGACATACTCGTCAGGAGGAAACAACTCCTCATACAATGCACCCCTGATTGGCAATCTCGAGATTTCATAAAATTCTGCCAGAGAAATCGAGACCCCGCGATCTCCTAAAATAAAAGTGTTGGTGGGGAGATTCCATTGATTCAAGAACGCCCTAACCCACCAGACGTGCGGGGACTTATAATGGAAGAGTGACGCATATATTGACTGATAAAGCCCGACCTTCTGCAGTCGCGCACGATGGGCAGGAAGGATGTAGCGAGCCCAGAGGAGGTAGCCCGTAGGGTGTCGAGGAGTAAGCCCTATCTTATAAATTTGCCCCCACGGGTGGGCCTCACCCTGGCAAATACGCCGCCTCAAGATATCTATGGCCGGGATCGGATGGTTCGGAATACCGGTCGTCGAAGGCTCGAGCCTCCCCGTTGGAGTCCAGTTGGGCATTTCCACAGCAAAAACCGTTCTCGGAGGGTCCATCGGTAAGAATGGGAAAGTAGGCTCTGTCAGTACCGCGCAAAGGAAACTCCGGCGACCCTGAATAATATGACTGTACCAAGATCCCCATTGAAGTAGGTTGGTGCAGTTCGGGTCATGGGCCCGGATCATCGCCATCGCTTCCTCATCAGATGGTGACTGAGGAAAAGCAGCCTCCGAGCGAGAAAAGGGAAAGCATGGAACAGAAGCCATCACACCTGAAATCCAATAAAAGAAGACCGTTAAAAGCAAAGTCAGCGATATATATCCATGCATGAACATGAAGACTATTTAAAGAAAGCAACAGTAGATTTTTCTGGGACCATTGGCTACAAAACACATGGGCCCCACAGAATCAAGATGACGGCTCATTAATAATGAGACCAAGCAGTTATAATAAAACAGAGGGAATATCCTCATTAAATAAAAAATAGGTTTCAAGAAACCCTACACATTCCCCTTAGAAGACAAATCTGTCTCGGGCTCTACAATGGATCCAACAGGATCAAAGGAATTAAATTCCCACAGAAGACATCATTACAAAGCTCCTGTTTCATTAATTGCAGAAGGACAACCTCGGGTCAAGAGACCCCAAGAAGCCTCCATGGGAAGAAACCGAGTTCTTCACAGGAATTAAATTCCTTATTAAGAAAAAGGAATTAAATTCTCCAAAAAACCTTTTCTGTGAACGGAGTTAAACTCCATGGATCATCATATGAACCCTAAGAAATCTACTGTTGCAGGTTAAATGGTTTCGTATTTTGGTTAAGAAACTCGAAGAAAAATGGGTTCTTTGTTAAAAAAGGGTAAAAACCCTTGTTTTGGATTTAAAATCCAGAGGAACGTGAGAGTTCATCGTTCATTCGAGAGCATTACCTAAAGAGAAAGGTCTTTTCGAACAGAGTTAAACTCTGAGGGTTGTTTCAAGGCAGAGAACTAAGCTCTGGAAGAAGAGAATTAAATTCTCAGAGAAAGTTTGCAAGGAAGAAGATGAACAAAGTGGTGGCGTCTCTGAAATGACCCCAATATTTATAGGAAGTGATGGAAACGTTTCATCTCCCCAAATCCCTAAAGGAATCCAACGGTCACAAAAGGTGACGGCGTTGCACTCACGTGCAGACACGTGAGAACAACGCTGTGGGGGCATTTGTTTCCTGAATTAAAATTAGGAAAGCCTACGGAAGAGGCTTCAGAAAAGGGTCGCGTGCTCACACGTGACCAATAGTCACGTGTTGGCACGTGACATCTAAAAGCATCGGCAAGGCAAATTCAGTTTCCCAACTACATCAAAGAAAAGGGCTTCAGAAAAGGTCACGTGCTCCCACGTGACCAGGGTCACGTGCTCCCACGTGACCAGGGTCACGTGCTCCCACGTGACCAGGGTTACGTGTTGGCACGTGACACTCAAAAGCAGCAGACTCATTCTCCGGTTAAATTAAGAAAAAGGCTCCAGACGAGGGTCACGTGCTCACACGTGACCAGGGGTCACGTGGTGGCACGTGACCAGGGGTCACGTGGTGGCACGTGACGACTAAGCAGCGGCCAGAAAGCAGAGCGCAAAAAGAAGAAGAGGGCTAGTTCCAAGGGGGTCACGTGCCCACACGTAACCAAGGGTCACGTGGCCACACGTGATCGGCTTTCAAAGCCTATCTGTTAACAGAATTAAATTCTGAGAAAAGACCTCTCAAATCTTTCCAAAGGAACCGATTGAATTAAAGATTTAAAGGTGATTAAATATCATCTATTTGTGGAAAAAGCCTGAACTTGGAAAGATTTCCCCTTAAAATCTAACCGAAATAACAAAGGAGAATCTCTGGATTTAAAATCCAATGGTGAATAAAATTCACCTAATAATCCAAAGGCCCAAATGAATAGTGAATACAAATCAAATCTCTCGATGAAAGATACACCAAAACTAATTGATTCGGCTGCTTCTCCTATAAATAGGAGCCAAGAGACACACAGAGATATATGCAGAAGGATCGATACGTAGATAAAAAAAAGAGCCTTGATACTTTGGAGGAATTTGGATCTTCTGCAAAAGAAAACCTTAGGTAAGAAAGGGAAAGCTTTTTGAAAGGAAAAGAGAATTTAATTCTCAACAGAGTTTAACTCTGATATAAAACAGAAGAACATAGTTCTCTCTTTGGTGGAGGATCTGTAAAGTGCACATCTCCCCTTGAGTTGAGAATTTAATTCTCATTGGGTTGAGATCCTGCCATGCAGATCCAAAGCATAGAGAGGGAATGGAAGCTTGAGAATTTAATTCTCACAGAACTATAGGAATTTAATTCCTTTAAAGTAAAATTAGGGTTTGACACTATGTTATGGGAATTTAATTCCTTCAGAATGAACAGAATCAGGGTTTAACCTTAGTTAAGAACTTAGTTCTGTTAAAATAACAGGAATTTAATTTCCTTAAAAAAGAAGAAATTAGGGTTTCACCCTATGACAGAATCCCATTCCTCAGAATAATTCTTTAAAAGAGAGTGGGAATTTAATTCCTTAAAGCTTTTATTAGGGTTTAACCCTATGATAGAATTCAGTTCTTCACATATATGAGGAATTTAATTCCTACAGAAAATTCAGAGTTCAACTCTATCCCAGAATATAAATCTTCAAAAGGAAATAGGAATTTAATTCCTCTAAAATTATTGTTAGGGTTCAACCCTACGAGGAATTTAATTCTTGAAAGGGATTAACAGATCTTCTAAAAAAAAGAAAAAACATACATAGAGGCAGGGTCACGTGCCACCACGTGACCCCCAAAAAGATCCACAGAAAAGGCCCTTTGAGGCAGTGCCTCACGTCACCCACGTGACCCTTGGCAGAAGCTTTAACATACAAGCATTTAAATGCCCGTCACGTGATGGCACGTGATGTTCCAGAAGATGCGATATTCTCAGCAGAACAAATGAAGGGAGGGCGCCCTCACGTGCTACCACGTGACCCCTCTTGCCTTAGTGTTTAACACTAAATTGGAACCCCTGAATCCAGTGTTAAAACACTGTCTGGCTTTAGTGTTCAACACTAATCAAAGAACTTTATTTGCAGTGTTTAACACTGAATTTCTTAGTGTTTAACACTAATTTGAAGCCTCTGCTGCTAGTGTTTGACACTGATTTGATCTAGTGTTTAACACTAATTTGAACCCTCTGTTGCTGGTGTTTAACACCAACTGTCTTTTAGTGTTAAAATACTAACTTGATCCCAGTGTTCAACACTGCTGAATTAACGTTAGCCCAATTGGCTAAATGGCCAGAGGCAAAGCCTCTCCTTCAATGGACCAACAGGAAGCCAATATTCCAAACATGATTGGACTTAGCCCAAGATGGCCATAAGTCCTCAATTCAGACTTAACTGGGCTAATGGGCTCATAACATAATTAATTGGTCTTGATCCCAAATTGGGCCAAAGACTATTTAATCCACCCCGGTTTAAGGGTACATCTCTTTACTCCTTTGATACTTGGCGTTGTAATTCCTCAACGTCTTCAAAGAGGTGACGGGTCCCGATGACTACACATTGATACGGACTGTGGGGTCCTTAAACCCATGGACTATGAGGTCCTTAACCTTGACCGAGATGTCTTAAAACTAACATCGGACTGTGGGGTCCCTAAATCCATGGACTATGAGGTCCTTAACCTTGACCGAGATGTCTTAAAACTAACATCGGACTGTGGAGTCCCTAAATCCATGGACTATGAGGTCCTTAACCTTAACCGGGATGTCTTAAAACTAACTACGGACTTTGGAGTCCCTAAATCCACGGACTATGAGGTCCTTAACCTTGACCGCAACGTCTTAAAACTAACATTGGACCGCAATGTCCTTAAACTACCCATGGAACGCAATGTCCTTAAACTACCCATGGACCGCAATATCTTTAAACTACCTACCGACCGTAATGTCACTAAACTAAACAACAGAGCCCCTCCTTTTATTGCTCTCTTGCTGGATCTAAACGATCCCGTTAAGTTGATCTTAGTCTAAAAGCTAGACTAACGTATCCTTAACAAACATTTAAGTCGATCTTAGTCTCGAATGAGGCTAACGTATCCTTAAACCCAAACCCTCAAACCTAAATCTAAGATAATACGGATTTGGACTATTCCATGCCCTACGGGCGACGACATAACTCAGTCTCCGTATACAATCCACGGGCAACTAAACACAAAATAAACACACACGACACGAAGTGACCATCTGGAGAAGGAGAAAGTGGTTACCGCAGTGCGGTAGCGTAATTAACTGCAGGGGCTTGTGCCTGCAGGGAAGAGCGTCCCCACAATCAAAAACCCCTCAAGCGAGGGGGAATCTGACGAAGTCTGCTACATCGGACGCATCCGTTTAAACCTTCGATATACGGTGCCATAAATCAACTTGGCATCTTCGGAGAGGTGGACGGATAGCACCAATTGGCATCTGCCCCGAGCCTCAGGCGAGACGACCACGCGTCTCAGCCGCCGTTCGGAGGGGAACAGTTGATAGAGCCAAAATTGAAGTCATTTCTAATCTTCCTCCTCCTAAATGCGTCAAAGATATCCGAGATTTCCTTGGCCATGCCGGTTTTTATAGACCGTTCATCAAGGACTTTAGCAAGATTGCTAGACCTTTGACTCTCTTATTGGCCAAGGACACAACATTTGATTTCGACTCAACTTGCATGGAAGAGTTCGAGTCTTTGAAACACTCTCTCATTTCTGCACCCATTCTTTCATCTCCAGACTGGACGCACCCCTTCGAAATCATGTGCGGCGCATCAGATTTTGCCATTGGTGCTGTTCTTGGGCAGCACATTAATAAGATGCCTCACGTGATTTATTAAGCTAGCCGAACATTAAATGAGGCCCAACTAAACTACACAACTACGGAAAAAGAGTTTTTAGCAGTTGTGTTTGCACTTGAAAAATTTCGACCTTATTTAATCGGCTCTCCAGTTATAGTGTACACTGATCATTCAGCTCTTCGCCACCTTTTTGCGAAGAAGGATGCTAAATCAAGGCTAATACGTTGGATCCTCTTGCTACAAGAGTTTGACCTTGTCATAAGGGACAAAAAAGGATGTGAAAACGTAGTGGCCGATCACCTTTCACGACTTCCTTCTTCGCCTACACTTGAACTTCCAATCACTGATGTTTTTACCGATGAGCAACTCTTGACCGTTTCTTGCGAACCATGGTTCACCGATATTGTAAACTACTTAGCCACCGGCTTGATACCTAACGATTGGTCGAAACAGGATAAACTTCGATTCTTGTCCCAAGTAAAGCATTTTTACTGGGATGAACCTTATCTTTTTAAATACTGTTCCGACCAAATCATTCGTCGGTGTGTGCTGGAAAATAAGGTTAAGAGTGTGCTGTCTTTTTGCCATGATCAAGCATGTGGCGGGCACTTTGGCCCAAAGAAGACAGCCGAGAAAGTTTTGCAGTGTGGTTTCTATTGGCCACGACTCTTTAAGGATGCATATGAATACTGCAAAACTTGCTCCCGGTGCCAACACTTGGGCCGGATATCATGGAGAAACGAAATGCCACTCCAACCAATTTTGGTTGTGGATATTTTTGATGTTTGGGGTATAGACTTCATGGGACCATTTCCTAACTCTTTTGGAAATGTGTATATTCTTTTGGCTGTTGACTACGCTTCAAAGTGGGTCGAGGCTGTGCCTAGTCGAACGAACGACAACAAGGTTGTCGTTCGATTTCTTAAAGAACACATCTTTTCAAGATTTGGGCACCCTCGAGCGATAATAAGTGATAATGGTTCTCACTTTTGCAATAAGACTTTTGAGTCCTTAATGCGCAATTATTCTATCACCCATAAACTGTCAACGCCATACCATCCCCAAACATGTGGGCAAGCCGAGGTCTCGAATCGGCAAATTAAGCAAATCTTGGAGAAAACGGTTTCTAAAAACCGTAAAGATTGGTCACTCAAATTGATCGATGCATTATGGGCTTTCCGTACTGCATACAAGACCGATCTTGGCATGTCTCCATACCGGCTTGTTTACAGGAAGGCTTGCCACCTCCCAGTAGAAATTGAACACAAGGCATTGTGGGCTATCAAAGAGCTGAATTTATCTTTAGGAGATGCGGGCAGCAACCGAAAGCTGCAGTTGAATGAACTAGAAGAGCTGCGGGATGAGGCATATGATAATGCCATAATTGCTAAAAACCGATCTAAGGTGTTCTACGATAAACACCTTTTTCGAAAGACATTTAAACCTGGTCAACAGGTTTTACTCTATGATACTCGGTTACATTATCACCCCGGCAAGCTCCGTTCTAGATGGAGAGGACCTTTTGTAGTCCGCACCGTTTATCCGCACGGTGCGGTTGATCTTGAAAATCCTGAGGACGGTACTTTATTCAAAGTGAATGGGCATCGATTGAAACCGTTCCTCACAGCGGACCCCTCGGAGGAGCTCCTGCTTTTGCAGGAGCCGATCTACACCGATTAAATATCCTCCGCTTTCACCCCCGAATTTCCAACCAACTTTTTCCAAAACATTATTTCAAATAAGTTTAGGGTGTGTATAATATGTAAATATAATTGCCGACATTATCGACCCACTTGGTGCAGCATGACAGTGAGGACACTGTCCAGTTTAAGTTTGGGGGTATGCTCGGTAAGTTTTCTTTCTTCGCATTCATATGTATACTTTTGCATTGCACCTTTATATAAAAATCATAAAAATTTGAGGGAAAAAAAATTAGAAAATGAAAAACCCATAAAAATTGAAAAATTTCAAAAGATTATAAAAATTAATTTTGGCCGTATTTGACTTGAGTTTGACAAATAGGTTAACTGGATAGGAACAACTAGATCTTAGACTTAGTAAATTAAAAACCCTAAAAATAACCTTCCTTAAAGTTTAACGGTAGAAAGTATATGTCTTTGTAGTTTATTTAGAAATAGAAAAATTTTGAGTTCACTTCTTGGGCTAATTCAAAGCAAAGGAAAAGTAATGATGTTTTTATTAAAGTATAAGTTTGAAAAATAATTCCTAGCTTAAGTCTAAATTCTGAAAATATATACCCTACAAATTGCACAATCACGCATCTTGAAACTTGGAATAGTAGAGGAGACCTTGAAATGCTCTTGTCTAAAGTCCTTAGTACAATAAAAATGAAAAAAAAGGGTCAATAAAAAAAAATGGACACTGGTTTTTGTGATTACTTAAGGCTAAAAAAATAGAAAAATATTTAGCGAGGGTGCTTCATCACCTAGTGCCTTAGACTAACTGGTTTGGGAGTCACTACTAAAGCCTTGGGTGTTACAAGACTAGGAAGTGCGTTTTAAAGTGCTAACGCATCTTGTAATCGGTTGTTGGTACCTCAAGAAGTATTAACGGTCGCATGAAGGATGTGTAAGCGAAATTCAACAATTAATAAGTACTTTGGACAATGGACAAGAGCACGATTGATTGATTTGAATTTCCAAGTGTAGGGGTGATATTTACACACACGTGGGGATATGTGATTAGAGTTTAGATAAGAGAAAGAAATGAAGAATAGAACTTGTATCTTTAGTAAAGTTGATAGAAATTCCTAAGTGGAGATGGAACCCTAGAAGGAAACTTAGGAAATGCCGAAAGCTAAGTAGGTCTGCAGGATATATATAATCTTAAGTTAAATGATGAGGAAGTGTGAAGAATATGGGTGGATAATTTACGAGTCGACGATAATAGAATTCCTTGTTAGAAAACCCAATTGGAAAACAATAGTCGAAAAGCTGAATTGATAGGATTTTGTGGGTAGTATCCGCTGAAAACCCTCAGGAGACAACACTCCTCCTACTAGGGACACCTAGAGGTTTAACGGCTTGTTGCACGTGCTCAGTGCAATCGCGTTTCCCTGCGAAAGTGCGGCTAGGTTAGATTTTTATCGAGAATAAAAAAATAAGTTTGCTCGAGGACGAGCAAAAGATAAGTTTGGGGGTATTTGTTCACACCATAATATTGCATTTTATATTCCCCATTCTTATGCATTTTACAATAAAAACATGTGCTTTTGATCCATGTCTGCTACATAGTACAGGTTACAGGTTTTTGGAGCGAGAACAGTGAAAAAGACAAAAGACGACACAAAAAGGGACTTTTGACCAACAAATAGAAGGATCCTAGTCAAGCCTAGACGAAGAACAGTTCACAATCAACAAGGCAATGCAAGGTCCAAAACGTCAAGGCAAACGGTTAAAAGACCACTACAAATTGTTCACTGAAGATCTGGAACCAACGTAGAAGCCCAATTGATAAAAGTTACAACGAATATAGAAGCCCAGGAAGCCACAAACAAGCACACAAAATTGCAGCATATAAGCTCACCAAAGGGCCGTGGAACCGCGGCCCAAGGCCTACTCATGCCGCGGTTCCGCGGCCGTATGATGCCCGTACTTTGTAAAATTTTTCCAAAATGTGTTGGCGGCTCTGAAAAGATTTCCTAGGGGTATATTTGTAATTGCAGACATGCGGATCAATTGTAAACCTAGGGTTTCTATGTCCTATAAATAGAACACAAACCCTTGTATTTTCTCATGCCTCTATTCATCAATAAAATTCTGTTTTCTTTGAAGTTTGGAGTGCATCAATCGTAAGTAGGTATTTTTTTCTTGCCCTTGTTCTAGTCTTTTATATCTGCCCTAGGTAAATTCTTTACTTGCCCTAGTTTAATTTAGTTTAGAATTTTATTAACTTGCAATAGATGTTTCTTCTCTTTAATAAAAAAAAACAAAAATTATGTCTTTATTAATTCCCTCAATGAGCGAGTAGTTTCCTCGCTTGTTGGGGTTAGGAATAGGGAAGGGTTTGAGAGATGAAGATCTCTCATCTCTTTTCTTTGCCAATCTATTATGAACATTAGGACTCCATGCATACTCTCATCTTCCGCTCCCTACAGTACTCTGCCCTCGAGGTAACGGTGATCCGCAGTATAAAAGACCGGAGTTGTGGGTTTTCCATAGAGGTTAGGGTAAAGGTTAAGAAAGGAAGGACAAGGATCTAGAGGAAGAACATCTTCCCAATCATCCTAATCCCTTTTATTAAAATTTACCATAACCCTTAAAATCAAATCTAAATTAAGGCATTGAAAAGAGGTGTAGATCTTTGTTTACCAAACTTTACCTAAACCTAATCCTAGCAAGTTTCTAATCCTAGTATAACACAACTTCGTTTTAGATCTAATTAAAAGGCCAAACACCATTTGGAATTAGCTCGTAAGAACTTTAAGAAGAATTATAATATCCCTGTGGACCGACCCGTATTCACTGGCTAGCTTCATGCGACGCCGTTCTTGATTGCGGTAATTATTTTTGATCGACAAAATCTCTCTAAATCAAGAACCCTCTTATGAGACCCTCACGGCTCATAAGGTTCAAAAGCCTTAAGCTACAGGGATCTGAACCTGTTCTTAAGCCATCACCTTTCTCAGATTGCCCTACAAGCGGTTCAATACTGACCTTTGTATACAATCCACAGGCACAAATAATCATTTCCTTGCCGAGTCCCACCAACGACGAGGAATGCCCTCATTTGATGAATAAACACTTGTAGGTCCTCTCGATTTACAAGGAGAAAACACTCTTGCAAGATCCTTACAACTTACAAGAGAACATACACTTAGGAAGACTCACGATTCCTGAGGAGAAAAGAGACCTACGAGATCGTCACGACTCGTAAAGAGAAACACCTTTACGAGACCGAAATGATTGGGCACCACGAAAAATAGCCGAAATGATTGGGCAATCGCGACTTTCGTGATACAAAAAGCTGAAATGATAGAGCATTGCGGAAAGAAAACAAAATACGTATAACATAAAACTTTTGCCCTGCAAGTAAGTCCATACTGACCCCTGTATACAATCCATGGGCATAAACGAAAGGGAACCATGTGTCCCAACAAACTCTGCCAAAGGGAAAAGTCAGATCTCGACAGCAACATCTGTATCCCAGAAGACCAACAACGGCGTTCCTTCTCAACTCCAGCAGGATGCAAACGTAACGTCAACAACCGACCTCAGGGTCGCAACCAATCGGAGCCACGACAAAGTCCCTAGTTCCAAATCTCGACAGCCACGTCTACAGCCTAGAGAACAACAACGGCGTTCCTCCTTATTCCAGCAGAATTTAGACGCGACATCACTAATCGGAAACACGGCAAAGTCCCCAGTTCCAAGACTTTACGGTTCGTAGACAACCTAGCGTCATCCAATGACCCCGTCGCGGAAACACGTCATCAAATGACCCCGTCGCGGAAATACATCAGCACATGACCCCGTCGCGGAAATACGTCAGCACATGACCCCGTCACGGAAATAAGTCATCCAATGACCCTTTCTCGGAAATACGTCATCCAATGACCCCGTCGTGGAAACAAGTCAGCCAACGACCTCCCCGTCAGAGCAATGCTTCGACTTGGAAACAA
This sequence comes from Agapanthus africanus, assembly GCA_030015575.1. Taxonomy (NCBI): domain Eukaryota; kingdom Viridiplantae; phylum Streptophyta; class Magnoliopsida; order Asparagales; family Amaryllidaceae; genus Agapanthus; species Agapanthus africanus. The sequence continues at coordinate 77,394,726 of CM057339.1, read as the reverse complement.
GTCAACTAGCCCTAGGGAAATTAGTGTCCTTGGCAAAAACCTCGATTCAGGGAAATCAACGTCCTTGACAAGAGCATCTCGATTCGCGTCAACCCACAAGAAAATCAGTGTCTTTGCAGGAATCTCTCGATTCATCTCAACTCTGAGGAAATCAGTGTCCTTGGCAAAAACCTCGATTCAGGGAAATCAGCGTCCTTAACGAGAGCATTTCGATTCACGTCGACCCACAAGGAAATCGGTGTCTTTACAGGAATTTCTTGATTCGTCTCAACTCCGAGGAAATTTGTGTCCTTGGCAAAAACCTCGATTCAGGGAAATCAGCGTCCTTGACGAGAGCATCTCGATTCGCGTCGACCCGCAAGGAAATCAGTGTCTTTGCAGGAATCTCTCGATTCGTCTCAACTCCGAGGAAATCAGTGTCTTTGGTAAAAACCTCGATTCAGGGAAACCAACGTCCTTAACGAGAGCATCTCGATTCGCCCCGACCCGCAGAGAAATCAGTGTCTTTGCAGGAATATATGACATCAGCAAAACGGAGCTATGGCAAAGTCCCCTGGTTCCAAAATTTCAACGGTTCACAGACAACCTAGAGACTACCTCGGAGCCATGGAAAAGTCCCTAGTTCCAGGTTTCGACAGTAACATCTACAGCCTGGAGATCAACCAACAGCGTCCTTCTTCCTTCCAGCAGGATATAGGCGCGACATCAACAAACGGAGCTATGGCAAAGTCCCCTGGTTCCAAAACCTCGACGGTTCACAAACAACCCAGAGACAACCTCGACATTCGACGCAATATTACAGGCACAATGTCGACCAACGAAGCTAAGGAAAATCCCCTGCTTCAGGGTCTTGACGGAAACTCAAATGTGACCTGAAAAGACTATCGGAGATCATCCTACACCAGCGCGGAGTGGTCGTGACTCATCGGGGCTCCCAAACTGAGCCTACCCTCAAGTAAAAAGCGACATGGAATACCCTAACACTTGCTCTTTCGACAGTAATATTACCCGGAAGATTACTTGAAGACATCTTGTCCATCCCCCGAAAGGATCAGACACATGATAGTTGCGGGGCTACTCGAACAACAAGATTGCATAACAGGAAATATATCGTCCAACGCGATGGTGCGATGCGTAAAAACCCTAGTACCACAGACCCTAACGGACTTCTATTAGTAGGAGTTAAGTGTGACGTTAGGAAACCCTTGCAAGAACTTCTCGATTCGTCTCAACTCGTAGGGCAAAGCCTTAGGCAATTGGGATAAGGACATGTTTCATAAGCACCGGGGCCGTGCAAGTTGGTCCAAGATGGACTAATACATACAATTCACGGGCCACACTCTCTAAAGTCGAATATCGACAAGGAGGGAAACAACTACTTACGAGTCCTCTCGACTTGTAAGGGGGAAAATTCTCTTATGAGATCCTTACGACTCTCAGGAGAAAATGCACTTAGGAATCCTCACGATTTCTAAAAAGAAAATACACCTACGAGATCCTCTCGACTCGTAGAGAGAAAAATCTTTATGAGACCCTCACGGCTCATAAAGTTAAAAAGTCTTAGGCAGCAGACCCTAACCTGTCTCCTAAGCCATCACTGCTCTACAAAGAGATAAATATGGACTATCTACGGGCCACATTCCCCGAAGTCAAATATCGACAAGGAGGGAAACAACCACTTACGAGTCCTCTCGACTTGTAAGCTGAAAAATTCTCTTGTGAGATCCTTATTGTGAGATCCTTACAACTCTTAAGAGAAAACACACTTAGGAATCCTCATGATTCCTAAGGAGAAAATACACCTACGAGATCCTCTCAACTTGTAGGGAGAAAAGTCTTTATGAGACCCTCACGGCTCATAAAATTGAAAAGTCTTAGGCGGCAGACCTGAACCTGTTTCCTAAGCCATCGCTACTCAAAAAAGAGCTTAAGACGAACTGTTACTTATTATCTACAAGCCGCACTTGCCAAAATTACATGCCGTCGAAATCGAGATGCTGCTCAAGAGTACGTAAACTGATTTTCGCCAAGACAAAGCAAAAAGGCATAACCCACGGACGTCAATCACATATTATGCAAGGCAATAAGAAGAAGATTTGATTTACATCCAACTGAGCGTCCGAAGCGTATCCACTCATGTATGTGTGAAGAGGATAAAATAAACGCATCGAAAGGAAAAATTTGTTATTCATACGTCAGAAAGTTCTTACATTGATAAAAAAAAGCATCATTAAAATGTTTACAATGGCAAAACATTGAATTCGGGACACGGATTAAGAAATTTAAAAGTGAGGCCGTCTAAAGTGTTTCTGGCCTTTTTGACCATTCTTGTGTGCATCCTCTCACGCTCACAAGCGTCAGGATCTTCGCTGATATCCTCCACCCTCTAATAAGCAGCGATTATCACCGTCTGTTGGAAAGTTTGATACAAGATATCAAATGAGATCATCTCGCCGTTTCTTCGAGATCAGGCCCGTCAGATACACTGAGTGCACCTTATCTTCAGTCTCATCCAGTTCATTAAGCGGCGTGGCTTCATAAAATCCAGGAAGTAGTCGACCGTTGTGTGCATTGAAATGATTCATAATTTCAGCGCATTGAGCATTTGTAAATTCTTGGTTTTGACGACGGCCTTGTGCGCGAATGTCCTCATAAGAAATAATTTCGTTAAGACAGTACAGATGAGCTGCCATAGCGCCTGAAAATGAAAATTAGTGAGAGTTTAGTGGACGGACTGATCAAGAAAATGCTTATTGAAACAAACTCGGGGATTTAAAAAACTCTTGATATCCGCATGAAGAAAACAAGTGCTAATTAAAACACCTAAAAAATTCAAATTTGTGCAATTAAGGAGAGAATCTTAAAAGGATTCACATTTAAAGAGAGACTCCTCGAGAGCAACGCTCTGCAGATAGGAGTGACATCTGTCAACTCTAATGATGAAGGGATTAAAAATTCCCCAAATTTTTTTTTGAAGATCTATGCTCGATGAAGATGATGGAGTAACACATCAGAAACCCTAAAAGCAAAGCTTTTAATTCTGAGATCTTCAAGATCTATGAACAAACTCTGAGAGTTCTTCATGAAAGATCAACAAATCTATATGATTTGAAAAGAGCAAAGCTCTGTTGAGAAAACCCTAAAAATTTCTTTAGATCTATGAACTGAAAAGAGCAAAGCTCTGTTAATGGGTGAAACCCTAGATTATAAAGATTTAATATTTACCTAAAACTTTTGACAGGGTTCTGTCTCTAAAAAGAGTTCTTAAGACAAAGTGCTACGCTCTGAAGAGAGAATAAAATTCTCAGAAAAAACAAGAAATCAAGAAGATGAACAGAGGTAATTTCAAGGGCCAAAGGCCCTATTTATAGGCAGGGGAAACCGGTTCAATTTCCAAGATTGATCCAACGGTGGAAAAGCAACCACCGCTGCACTCACGTGTGAGCCACGTGAGCGCAACGGCGGGGGGCGGCATTTGTTTCCCCCAATTAGAGCAAAACTCCGTTTAAATTTTGAAATTTGAAATGAAGCAGCGCTTCATAAGAACGCTGGTGCTAGCAGTGCCAGCGTTAAGAGTCAAAGACTCTGAGGTAGCGCTCACGTGCAAAGCACGAGAGCGCTCGCGCCAAGAGCGCCAGCGCTAAGAGTCAAAAACTCTGATGCAGCACTCACATGCGAAGCATGAGAGCGCTGGCGCTAAATGCGCCAGCGCTAAGTGTCAAAAGCTCTGTTGCAGCGCTCACGTGCAAAGCACGAGAGCGCTAGCACTAAGTGCGCTAGCACCAATAGTCAAAGACTCTGATGAAGCGCTCACGTGCAAAGCACGAGAGCGCTAGCGCTGGAACTAAATGTTCCCCACCTTTCGATCAAAGATTCAACAAAAATGATTGAAAAATCATCAAATTACCAGAATAAAATCCTGTTAAGGAAATAATCCTCAGAATCTTTCCTAATAGGAAAGATTGTGCTCCGTAAATCAGAGCACCATTGGATCAAAGATCCAATGGTGATTAAAAATCACCAAGATACAGAGTGATCTCTGTATGGGAAAATAATTTCCCTATCTTGTTGATAACAAAAAAAATTTCTTCCGTAAAACAGAAGCCCTAGGATCAAAAATCCAATGGTGGGGAAACATTACCAAATCAATCAGAAAAAGATTGCCTTAACTGATCAGCCTCCACTTTATAAAAGCCCCAAGACTTCAAGCCTTGCATAAGGGAACCCCCCCACACAAACTTTGAGAAATTTCAAAGAGAAGAGCAAGCTCTCGGGAGAAGAATTTCAAGGTAAATAAAGCAGAGAGATCAAAGCATCTCGTCAAAAAGAAGTACTTAATTCTTTTTCTAGATCATAGATCTATAAGACAGGGGTCTTTCACAAAAAGATATCATAGCATCTCATCATAAAAGGGGGGAGAAGAATTCAATTCTCTTCAGATCATAGATCCAAAAAGACAAAGTCTTTCACAAAAAAAAACATAAGAGATCGTAACATCTCCTATAAAATAATAACTTTGTTCTTAGAGCTACGAGACAAAGTCTCTAATAAATGAGAATTTAATTCTCAGAACGCAGAACTGATCAAAGCTGCCTAAAAAGAGCATTAGCGCTCCAATTTAAAGAAGTGCCTTAGCACTTCAAAACTGGCGCACAGCGCCGCAGCGCTCCAATTTAAAGAAGCTTCTTAGTGCTCCAAGACTGGCGCACAGCGCCGCAGCGCTCCTAGCGCTCTAATTTAAAGAAATGCCTCAGCGCTCCAAGTCTGGTGTTCAGCGCCCAGCACTCCAGGCGCTATTTTAAAAGAAGCGCCCAGCGCTCCCAGCGCTATTTTAAAAGAAGCACTCAGTGTTTCAAGGTTGGCGTTCAGCGCCAAGCGCACCACGTGCTCCTCACGTGGTCGCTATTTTATAAAGAGCGCTCTACACTCATTGACTGGCGCTCAGCGCCAAGCATGCCACGTGCTCCTTACGTATGCGCTATCTCACAGGAAGTGCCTTAGCGCTTTAAGTTTGGCGCTCAGCGCCAAGCGCGCCACATGCTCCTCACGTGGGCGCTGAGAGAACATAAACTGTTCTTTAAATAAATCCCCCAAAGCCATAATGAGAGCTCAACACTCGATAAAAGACAAAAAGGTCATCAAAACCCAGACCAATGCTCAGCATTGTTAAATGAAAAGGGCTGAGCCTAATTAAATATCCAACATTTTAACTGAGTGAGCCGAGCTCAAGTTGGCCACGGATCCCTAATATAGATTAATTGAGCCCATATGCTCATAAATCTTTTTAACTGAACTTAGTCCCAAACTTGACTATAGATCTCCCAACCCACATTGGTTCAAGGGTACATCTCTTCATACCTCTGATATATGTCGTTGTAATTCTTCAACGTTTTCAGAGAGATGGAGGGTCCCAATAACCAATAACTTTTGGTGCATTTCCAAAAGGTTGAACTAAAACCATACAGACTATGACGTCTTTAAACCGGACTATGATGTCCTTAAACTTTACGGACTGTGGGGTCCTTAAACTCATGGAATATGATGTCCTTAAACTTTATGGACTGTGAGGTCCTTAAACTCATAGACTATGATGTCTTTAAACTAGACTATGATGTCCTTAAACTTTACGGACTATGATGTCCTTAAACTTTTGGACCGCAACGTCCCTAAACTAAAACAATAGAGCCCAAATGCTCTTTTGTTGGATCTAAATGATCCTGTTGAGTAGATCCTTTGTTGGATCTAATTGATGGATCTTCTTTCGCGTGGAGGTCGTCTCCGTTTTGACAACGTGGAGGGCGATGCTGCCCTTTTTGCGACGTGGATGGTCGGTGCTGCCCTTTTTGCGACGTGGATGGTCGGTGCTGCCCTTTTTGCGACATCGATGGTCGGTACTGCCCTTTTTACGACGTGGACGGTCGGTGCTGTCCTTTTTGCGACTTGGACGGTCGATTCTGCCCTTTTTGCGAATTGAACGGTCGATGCTGCCCTTTTTGCGACTTAGACGGTCGGTTCTGCCCTTTTTGCGATTTGGACAGTCGGTGCTGCCCTTTTTGCGACTTGGACGGTCGGTTCTGCCCTTTTTGCGACTTGGACGGTTGGTTCTTTCCTTTTTGCGATTTGGACGGTCGGTGCTGCCTTTTTTGCGACTTGGACCGTCGGTTCTGCCCTTTTTGCGACTTGGATGGTCGGTGCTGCCCTTTTTGCGACTTGGACAGTCGGTGCTGCCCTTTTAGCGACTTGTACGGTTCGTGAATTGCTCCTCTTCTTATGGTGTTGGGATTTGATTTGACTTGCTCCACTTTCCGCGGTGTCGCGATTGAAGTTGATTTGCTCCGCCTCTTGCGGTGTCGGGGTTGATTTATTTGATTTGATTTGTTTTGGAAGTTCCCCACATATCCAGTGGGACTTTCGATCTTAGAAGTGCTGCCGGGTTGGACTTTGAATTTGGTTTTTGGGTCGGCACCAGCATTGCTGCACTGGAATAATACCAGGAGCAACTCATCATTTAGCGTGAGGGGGTTTCCCTCATTCCCAGTTTAACGACTTAGGGGTCATCTGTTCCCAGTTTAAAGACTTAGGGGTCTATTGGATTGGAGTTTGGAATTTTGGGGTTAGGGTAGGCATCAGCGTTGCTAACACTGAAGCACATCTGCCAGGAGCAATTCATCAATTGCCTTTTCCTATTGGGGAGCGATGGCTTAGGAGACAGGTTTAGATCCTTATCACCTAAGGCTTTTCAATTTTATGGGCCGTAAGGGTCCCATAAAAGCATTTTCTCCCTACGAGTCGTAAGGATCCCGTAGTTGCATTTTCTCCTTAGGAGTCGTGGGGACTCCTAAGTGCGTTTTTCTTTTGTGAGTCGTAAGGATCCCATGAAGGTGTTTTCTTACGAGTCGTTAGGATCCCGTAAGTTTGTTCTCCTCATGTATCGTAAGGACACATGAGTAGATCTTCCCAACTGGAGCATAATTCCAAGGGCGGAGACCAGCCGTGGGGCTTGTGATTGCCGTGGGGCCTGCGTGTGATAAGAATTATTTGAGCCCGTGAATTGTATACGGTAGTAAATTTGGGGACTGGACGTAGAGCTGGAGGAATTTTGGAAAATTGGATTTTGGTTGGCGTCTGCATCGTTGCACTGGAATATGGTACCAGGAGCGACTCATCATTCACCGTTGGGACATTTAGAGTTTGGTTGGCGTCTGCATCGCTGCACTGGAATATGGTACCAGGAGCAACTCATCATTCGCCGTTTGGGGACTTAGAATTTGGATCTTGTTTAGCATCAGCATTGCTGCACTGGAATAATGCCAAGAGCAACTCATCATTTTCCCCGGGAGGACTTAGGATTTGGGTTTTTGGTCGACATCAGCACCGCTAACACTGAAACGAAATGCCAGGAGCGACTCATTATTTGCAGTTGCCCGTTGGGGAGCGATGTCTTAGGAGACAGGTTTAAATCTCTATCACCTAGGGCTTTTCAATTTTATGAGCCCTAAGGGTCTCATAAAAGCTTCTCCCTACGAGTCGAGAGGATCCCTAGGAATCGTGGGGATTCCTAAGTGTGTTTCTCCTTTATGAGTCGTAAGGATCTCACGCAGGGATTTTCTCTTCATAAGGTCGTGAGGACTTTACGAGTGTATTTTATCTCTTTTCTCGAGTTTGCACCCTTTCGGGTTTTCACAAACTCGCCGGCTATCCTGCTGTTTTTACTCACGGAGCCCTTTCGGGTTTTCATCCGTGCCCGTTTTGCTTGTGGACATACTGTTTTTTCGCTGGTGGGACTTTAAAAGTAGTCTCACCGGCAGGACTTGGGAGAGATAGGGGTCGTTTATGCCCGTGAATTGTATACGGTTTTACAGGATGTATGATCCAGACCGTAGGGCTGGTATGCTCAATTCGCCTGCGACTTAGAGCATACACGCATAGTATTTCTTGAGATATCGGCCATGTTTCCCCTAATCAGAGCAAAGCTCTGTTTTGAATTTCAAAATTCAAAAATTGAAGCAACGCTTCAGATTCAGCGCTTTGCGCGCTGCGTGTTACGTGTCAAACACAGACGCGCTAGTGCCAGGTGCGCTGTGCCCAAGGCAGCGCACCCCTAATTAGAGCAAAGCTCTGTTTTAAAATTCAAAATTTAAAAGTTGAAGCAACGCTTCAAATCCAGCGCCAAGAGCGTTGCGCGCCACGTGTTAAACACGGGTGCGCTAGTGCACTTGCGCTGCGTTCTGCGCTGCGCACCACGTGTCAAAAAACGGGTGCGCTAGCGCAGTTGCGCTGCGCGCCACGTGTCGAACGTAGGTGCGCTAGCGCAAGGTGCGCCAGTGCTGGGATAAAAAATTCCCCACCGTTAGATCAAAAGATCTAATAATAATAAATTATTAATTAATCAGAATTAAAATTCTGTTATGAAAAGATCTTTCCAAACTTATTAAAATAAGAAAATTATCTTCTGTAAAACAGAAGCCTTAAGATCAAAGATCCAACGGTGGGAAATATTCCCAAATCAATCAGAGAAAGATCTCTTAAACTGATTCAACAAATCATTTGGCCCTATATAAAGGCCCCTAGACTTCAAGTCTAATAGATACAGAAGAGATAGAGAAAACCCTCTGCAAACTTTGAGAAAACTCAAAGAGAAAAAAAGGCAAGCCTTTAGAAGAAGAAGATCATTTCTTCATCTTCAAGGTAAAGAACTAGTTCTTGAACCACAGAGATGAAATCATTTCATTAAAACAAAAGAACTATCTTCTAAAAGATCATAGATCTACAAAAGACCAAGGTCTTTGATAAAAAGAAAAAAGATCAAAAGATCTAATTATAAAAAAAACTAAAAGAAGTATTTTACTTCATTCACAGATCTTTGATCCATAAAGGCAGAGCCCTTTTTATAAAAATAAGAACTTTTGTTCTTGGATCATGAGGCAAGGCCTCCTTCAAGAAGAACATAAATTTGTTCTTTGATCGTAAATCTGATCAAATGCGCTATGTGCTATTAGAAAGTGCCTTGCACTCATGGATTGCGCTTTTGCGCTTCTTGGACCGGCGCTAAGCGCCAAAACATGCCACGCGTCAACCAAAGACACAATCTGCGCTTTGCGCTTCTGAAGCAGCGCACTGCGCTCATGGGATGGCGCTCAGCGCTAAGCGCGCCACGTGTCACTCACTGGCGCGCTAACAGACTAGCGCAAAGCGCTCATAAATTAAAAGCGCAATGTGCTAATAAACCAGCGCTTAGCGCTAAGCGCGACACGTGTCCTCTTCGTGTGTGCTACCCGATAGAAGCGCAATGCCCTCTTTAGCTGGCGCAAAGCGTCTGACGCGCCACGTGGTACGCTGTCAGAACACACTTTGTTTTGATGAAGACAAAAGATGTCAGAACTCAATACTTAGCATTATTAAAAGGGCCGGGCCCAAATAAAGGCTTAATAGCCAGAGCAAGAATAAAAATGTTAAACATTTTAATTGGATTTAGCCCAATTCTTGCCATAAGTTCTCAACTTATATTGAACTGAGCACATCTGCTCATAAATATTTAACAAATATTAGTCCCAAACTGGGCTACAGATCTTTCAAACAATTCACACTGGTTCGAGGGTACATCTCGTTACTCCTATGATATTTATCGTTGTAATCCTTCAACATTTTCGAGAGGTGACGGGTCCCGGTGATCATACATTTCCATGGATTGTGGGGTCCTTAAACTCACGGACTGTAATGTCCTTAATCTTGACCGTGATGTCTTAAAACTAATATCGGACTGTGGGGTCCTTAAACCCATGGACTATGATGTCCTTAACCTCGACCGTGATGTCTTTAAACTAACATCGGACTGTGGGGTCCTTAAACCCATGGACTATGATGTCCTTAACCTCGACCGTGATGTCTTTAAACTAACATTGGACCGAGATGTCCTTAAATTAACAATGGACCGTAATGTCCTTAAACTAATCGACCGCAATGTGCCTAAACTAAACAACAGAGGCAACCCAAATGCTCTCTTGTTGGATCTAAATGATCCTGTTAAGTTGAGCTTACTCTAAAAATTAGACTAACGTATCCTTAAAAAATGTTTAAGTTGATCTTAGTCTCAAATGAGGCTAACGTATCCTTAAACCCAAACTCCCAAACCCAAATCTAAGAAAGATACGGATTTGGACTAGTCCACGCCCTACGGGTGACAACATAATTTAGTCTCCGTATACAATCCATGGGTAACCACAAACAAAACAAACACCCACGACACGAAATGACCATCTGGAGAAGGAGAAAGTTGTTACCGCGATGCGGTAGCGTAATTAACTGCAGGGGCTTGCGCCTGCAGGAAAGAGCGTCCCCACAATCAAAAACCCCTCATACGAGGAGGAATCTGACGAAGTCTGCTACATCGGCCGCATCCGTTTAAACCTTCGATACATGGTGCCATAAATCAGCTTGGCATCTTCGGAGAGGTGGACGGATAGCACCAATTAGTATCTGCCCCGAAATTCAGGCTAGACGTCCGCCGCGTCTTCATCGCGTCTTTCGGAGGGGAACAGATTCTGGCACGCCCGGTGGGATGTTTTCCTCTTTCCACTCCACACTTAGTGTGTCGTGTTCGCGAACGAATCGCGGTTTGCTAATGGTTGCCCTTGGGTTTCGAGATACTAAGATTTGGCATTTTGCTTGGTATATAAAGCGAAGAATCAATGACATCCACCAGCGTGAAGTGCTCCAGCTGCAACTGTAATTCACGTTCTGCCTCATCTGGAGGCAAAGTTTACGGGCCCCAAGCGGCTTCCCTGTTCACGATGCCGGTGGACCAGGTGGCTCAGGCCACCACTGGTTTATTCTTTGGGACCATGCTCCCACCGATGAGTTTCAGCGCCCCTATGCCAACACCGGAAGCTCCCAAGAATTCGGTCTTTGACCGGCTTACAACTACTGTAGCCCCTCTCAACGGGTCGTCCAGCTCCAGCGCCTCGGTCTTCTCCAGATTAGGCCAAAGTTTCTGTGGGCCCAAGATGAAGCCTGCAATTCAAGAGAAGGTTATTCCGAAAAGAGTAACCAACCCTGCCCACGAAGTCGTCAAGGCGGCTTCGCCTGCCAAAGGGTCGGTCTTTACAAGACAGACCATTCAAGCTCCCACTACGACTCACGCCCCTGCTCAAAAGTCTATCTTTGACAGACTAGATACTGCTACTCAAAAGACGTCAGTCTTCAAGAGGCTGGCACCGGTGGCGCCTCACCTGGACAGGGGGCAAGACAAAGCCATCCCCATCACCGAACCAACCCCAACAGCTCGACACGCTTGACGTCGCCACTGGCGCCGAGTAAGGAAGGTTGGGGGCAACTCCCCCTCTGGGATAACTCCACCAGCTCCAACGGTGGAAGTTAATGTTGCTGTTCCAACCGGGAACAGCTTTGAGCTGCCGAACAAGGTACGCAGGAACTCGCCTACTGCCGTACTGAAGAGATCTCCACCACCGGTGGAGACTGTCACAGGAATAAAGCTAGAGCAGCCCCCTCAGCGGCTGTCCTCTAAAGTTTACAAAATCTGGCGGCAAGTCTGAGAGTCGGTGGTTGATCAAGACTATCCCCACCAGCAGAAGAAGCTGAAGGTCCGACAGGAAGAAAACTGTCCTGTTAAACCACAGAAGGCGACGGCTACTTGGGTGCCCACTGCAACGGCCCCCTCAACTTCGACCGCTCATAAGAGGAGCAGGCCGGAGAAAGCCTCCAAGTTTGCGATAAATGTCAAGGGCACTGAGCCCAAACGCCCTAAGTCTGGGGGCATGGTGGTGCATACCGTCTATATGGCATCCGGAAAAGAGGATAGACGTATCTCCACAGGTCATCGACCGCTTACGCGATCCGTGACAAAAGCCCAAGAGCAGCAGCAGAAGCTTCAGAAGATGACGATTGCGATGGCCGCACTCACCGGGCCAAAAGAAAGCCCGGAAACATCCGCGGAGCAGCGCCGTGAGCAGGAAACTGATTCTGAATTCCTTCGGAGAATGCTTGAGAAGAAGGACAAAGAGACCGCGAAACAAGCGGCCAATATAAAGCAAATGGTTCTTCTGTTCCAAGACATGGTGGGTATGATGATCCAGCCGGACCCTCCAGCTGAAGATCCTCCGATTATCCTTGAAGTTGACAGAGGAGAGACGTCGAATCCACCTCCGGCTCTTTCAGCGGCCAAGGAGGAAACTATTTCCAAGGCCGCCCTGGATGACTATATTGCTCAGCAAATACGAGTTCATCAGGAAAATGAAGCGGCCAGCCAAGTCGTCAAAACTGGGCGACCGTATCCAGGCTGGTATGATCAGATAAAGTACCCGCCGGGCTACACGATCCCTAAATTCTATGTGTACAAGGGGACAGGCAATCCCCATCAGCACGTCGCTCAGTTCAGGGCCTTGTGCGGTAACACTGAAGGCGACGATAAACTGCTACTACGCCAGTTCGGCGGCAGCTTTTCGGAGACAGCGTTCGAATGGTACTCTGAACTCCCGAACGACTCTGTCAAGACATTTGCGGAGATGGAGCTGCTGTTTACACAGAGATTCGCAAGTGCTAGTGAACGCACCCCAATAACGGCATTGATCAATGCCAGTGTAAAGCTAGGCGAGACATGGGTTCAATACGCATTCCGATGGCGGAATCTATGGTCGAAGTGCGAGCAGCGTATCGAAGAAGCGTCTGCGGTGGGCATGTTCGTGGGCACTCTAGACCCTCATGCAACTATTTCCCAATTCATGATGTTCTTCAATCCGACCACGTTCCAAGACTTAATCGACAAGCTGGCCCAGATGGAACAGATGGGTCATAGACCGTCTCCTCCGAAACCGGAGTCACAGAACGTAAAAGGTAAAGGGAAGGCGACCTTCGTTGCGAATACCCAACAGCAGCCCAGTGCCCTAAAATTAACGGATCAATTGGAAGAGAGACGGCGCTATTATAATGAGAAAATGAAGCGTCCATACTCGTTCCCATAGGACAAAACGAAGAGACTCTTCGAGCTGGCGATGCGCAACAGGCTTATCAATCTGTCGAATCCAAAGCGACCATTTCAACCCGGCGAAGCGAATAATCCCAATTATTGCCCTTACCACAAAACGGTAAGCCATCCAATCGAAAATTGCTTCGTCTTTAAGGGATGGATCGAGGATCAGTACCAACAAGGCAAGTTTGCGTTGTCTGAGAAGTGGAAAGTGAGCCCACCACAACTACATACTCCTAAGAAGATGGACACACAGGGGGCAACGTGCTCTTTTATTGAAGAAGCTCCATGGGAGGTCGTTCTTTTGGCCAAAACCAAAAGAATGTTGAATGATCTCCAAACATGCCCGGCGATCAGGTGGAAGAATCCGCTAGAACCCCAGATCATCGAAGGAATGCTGAAGCCGTGCCCAACTCCAAAAATTGGTGGTGATAGCCAAAGTGTTCATACCCAACCGTCAAAATCTTCGAAAAAGAAGAAGAAAACTAAAAAGCCCATGAAGCCTGGCGATAAGCGCACGGACCTGCAGAAACAGATCGACACGCTGGAAGAGAACAACCGAAAGGCATGAACCCCAATCACGCTCCGAGAGTTCCTTGGCCACATCCTTGAAGACGGAGATGATGGAGAAGACTCGTCGAAAGAATCTGAGGATTACGTAGCAAGTTTTCATGCGATCTCTTATTCATCGATAGATGATGAAGAAGCTCCTTGCACCGAAAGACTGGGGGCAGGTCCTGAACCGGAGCTTCCAAGGCCATCAGACGAAATGATCGATACATTCCTGAACGAAGCTCTTCTAAAAAGTAAAGCTGATCGGGAGCGTGAGATGGATATATTTGAAAAGGCCAAACGCCGGCGACTGGACGAAAGAGTCGAGACATCCCCGCCGAATCAAAGGACATCTGCCGCAGATAAAAACAAGTTCAAGATGTGGAAAAAGTTTGCGAAAGCCACATCAGTGGGAATGAAGCTACCACCCTCCGAAGGAAACACTCTTGGTGAAGCAAAAATGCATCCTAGCTACTGCCTATATCATCGAAAAATTGCACACCCACTGAGGAATACAACGCTTTTAAAAGGTGGTAGCAAGGGTATGTTGCTCACCGGCAACATTTTAAGCGAATGAAACGCAAAACTCGTCGGGAGCGAAGAAGTACGACCGAGGAGCATAAAAGAACTACCGGCAACTGTTGCACGGTCAACGTCGGGGCGTCGCGAGTTCTCACCTTCGGAAGTGACTCCGATGAAGAAATGACTCTTGGGCCTCTTTTCAAAGAATTTACCTCGGGGAGAGAGGAACAACCGAAGACCTGCGAAAATATCCAGTTGCGCAATCGTACACTTCCAGAAAAGAATCTCGGACCCACAAACAGAAAAGATAAGCGAAAAGAAAAGGTCTCGGAGGATATCGCCCTAGATGACCAAGTCATGAAAGAGCTGACCGCCAAGGACCCGCCAAAGAAAAGTAAGGTGGACTACAACGTTTTGGTGCGCTTGAGAAAGCTACCCTCGCAGCTCAGCATTCTCGACGCTCTTTTACTATCAAAAGAAGCAAGAGATTCATTGATCAAGGCGCTATAAGAGCCGGAGCAATTCCAAGCTTCCCTCGCCGAAGAAAGGATGAAAGACGAGCTGGAAGAAGTACACACAGCTGATGTCACCTTCGGCGATGAAGATCTCCTCCTTGGGGCATGCGAGCACAACCGTCCCCTATATGTCTCTGGATACTGTCATGACATCAAGATAGGTAAAATCCTGGTCGACAATGGGTCTTCCGTCATCCTCCTCAACGTGAGAGTATTGAAGAAAATCTGCATGAGCATTCAACACCTCGCTTGGGATAAGATCACCATCTCCGGGTTCGACTCTCAGTCATCACGGATGCTTGGGTCCGTGATACTGACGTTATGCTTTGGGTTGCTCGTCACTGATATCAAGTTCCACGTTATTGACGCCAAGACATGCTACAATGCTTTGCTCGGTCGGCCCTGGTTACACGAGTACAACATCATCCTTTCTACACAACACCAGTGTATGAAGTATTTCAAGGATGGTCTCGAGTATACTGTGACAGGAGAGCTAAACTCATTCTCCGTGAATGAAGTCCGGAAATACGAAGATGCAAAATACTTCTTTCCAGATTTCGAGGACACGGAGAGATGTCACAAACCAGAGAACAAAGCTACCCCTACCATTCCGGTCTTCGGGAGTGATACCGAGGAGGAAGAAGAGATAGTTTACTTAGGTCCGCCCCAGTGCAACAAACCAAGACCGTCCGCTCCTATGTTGATCTTTGACAGCGACTCGGAAGATGAGGTCCATGCTATATTCTCTGCTCGGCCTTCAATACAAACATTCGCTGATGAAGAGCAAAGTTTGCAAGTTGCTATGGTTTCACCTAAGCATCATAAAGAACTAGACGCGCTTGATACCTACAGTGTGGAAGAGCTGTAGACGTTCTATGTCCCTCCCAGGCGAGAAGGTGAAGAGGTGATCCTATTCTACCGATTCGGAGAAACCAAAGTGGAGAAAGAAATCTAGTACGGCATGGATTCTACACATGACAGGCTCCGGCCCATCCATTTGCCCAGATATTACACGAACGGACTAAAAAGGCTGTTAAGGCGCCAAGACGTACCTTTCAAACAGACCACTCGGAAAGCTAAGTTCTATGACAGGATCTGGAACGTCCCTGGAACTCAGCGGAAATTGCCCAACGGGAAAATGGAAATGACCGGGCTTGGGTATGTTCAATCCAAGAAGCTAACCCTGAACCAGAAAGAGCTCCCGACATGAAAATGCCCAGTCCTTCGTTCGAAGAACAAATGGACAAGCTTATACGGGAAGCGGGTCAAAAGGTTCGAGACGACCATAATCGTGAAATGACCATCTACGAGAAAGCCAGGACGCAACGCCTTCTTCAACAGGCCGCGAAAGATGAAAATACTCTTCCTTATCAACCCGTCATACAAAAGGCCCGACGCAGAGGCAAAAATAAGTCAATAAGCGGGAAAAGCGTTCGAGAGCGCCAAAGCGAGACCAAGAAGCCACGCGATCGGGAAGCGAGCAATTTGGATTCATCTCTTATAAAGAAGATGAGTCGAGCATACTCTTTTCCTCAGAACAAAACACGGAAGATACTTGATCTCGCCATAAGACATCAAATGATTACACTTCCGGAGACTAAACACCTCGAGCAAGCTAACGAGGTCTCTCACCCAGACTATTTCTCTTATCACCGAGCGATAGGACATCCTCTCGAAGACTGCTTCACCTTCAAGAACTGGGTCGAAGACCAATATCAGCTCGGTAAGTTCGCTCTATCCGACAGTTGGAGGATAACTCCGCCGCAGAAGCACGAACCAAAAATCATGCATACAGCGAGAATAGAACCAGATCAGCATCGGTCTTGGAAGTGAGCTTGTACCTGTCATATGATAACACTATCAAAAGAAGAGCCCGAGAATATGGATGACCTCCCCTGGTGCTTTGAAAACGATAATAATGAGGTGATTTCAGAGTTTCCGCCGGCGCCGAAAGAGCTGGAAGATGGAATACATACTACTGCAGACGATCTCAAGAAAATTGATTTGGGGACGACGAGTGATCCGCGACCGACATTCGTCAGTGAGTTGCTGTCTGAAGAAAGGGTAGCTACACTAAAAGATGTGCTTATGCAGCATAAGGATTGCTTCGCGTGGAACTATTCCGAGATGCCAGGATAGACCCAGAGATTGCTGTGCACAAATTGGCGATATCTCCAGACGTCAAGACGATCAAATAAGCACCGAGAAGAATGCGGCTCGAGCTTGAGATGAGCATCAACGCCGAGGTCAAGAAGCTAATCGACTCTGGCTTCATCCAAGAGGTTCCGTACCCTGACTGGATCGCCAACATCGTCCCAGTGATGAAGAAAAACGGGACAGTGCGCATATGTGTGGACTTTCGGGATCTCAATAAAGCCTGCCTGAAAGACGACTTCCCAGTACCGGTTACTGAGCTAATGATAGATAATACGCCCACTCACGAGATTTTCTCCTTCATGGACGGATCATCAGGATACAATCAGATAAAGATGCATCCCGAAGACCATAAGCATACTGCTTTCCGGACCCCTTTGGGTATATTCTGCTACAAGGTGATGCCCTTCGGTCTAAAGAATGTTGGCGCCACCTATCAGAGGGCCATGACGAAGATCTTCGATGATCTCATACATGAATTCGTCGAATGCTATATGACGACCTCGTGGTGAAAAGCAAATCATACGAGGAACATTTAGAGCATCTGAGAATCATGTTTCAACGCCTTCGGCAATACAACTTGAAGATGAACCCTCTTAAATGCGTGTTCGGGGTTTCCTCGGGTAAATTCCTAGGATTCATCGTCCGACACCAAGGCATCGAGATAGATCCGTCAAAGATCAAGGTGATTATGGAAATGCCTCCGCCAAGGACTCTCAAGCAACTGCGGTCTCTCCAAGGGAAGCTCGCGCATATCCAGTGATTTATAGCCAATCTCTCAGGAAATTGTCGTCCTTACAGTCACCTGATGAAGAAGGGAACCCCGTTCTTCTGGGATCACAAATTCCAAAGCGCGCTGAACGAAATCAAGCAATACCTGCAGAACCCGCCAGTGCTGGCTGCTTCGGTCAAGGGAGAGCCTCTCATTTTGTATACAACTGCCCTCGAAGGTTCTTTAGGTGTATTATGGGCACAAGAGAATGACCAAGGGAAGTAAAGAGCCCTCTACTATTTGAGCCGAGTTCTATTGGGGGCAGAAAGCAATTACTCTCCCATTGAAAAACACTGCATAGCATTAATCTTCGCGATAACGAAGCTCAGGCACTATGCGTTGGTTCATGAAGTTCGTCTCATATCGAAGGTGGATCCTCTCAAATACTTGATGTCAAAGGCCATATTGACCGGGTGACTCGCTAAATGGGCCTTGCTCTTGATGGAGTTCTCAATAACTTATCAGCCTCTTAATGCAGTGAAAGGCCAGGCCATCGCCGACTTCCTCGCTGAGCATCCGATACCTGCCGATTCTTCCCTAAATTGCGAACTGCCAGACGAGCATGCGTTTGACACGATTAACGGGAGTGATACCCGATGGGAACTTTATTTAGATGGAGCATCTTCCATGAAGAAGCGCAAACAAAGCACCCCCATAATCAAATCAGGGGTAGGCATCATCTTCGTAACTCCACAAGGAGGGATAATGCGCTTTGCCTTCTCCTTAACAGAGCCGAGGACAAACAATAAAGTTTTGATAGCAGGTCTCGAGATCGCCATCGACATGGGGATTGAGAACCTTCTCATATACGGAGACTCCCAATTGGTCGTTAGTCAAGTAAACGGCGATTATCAAACGTGCAAACCCGAACTGGTGACGTACGGTAAGAGGGTGCAGCAACTGCTGACCCAAATACCTTCCTACACTTTAGAAAGCATACCGCGCGCGGAAAATAGAAAAGCGGATGAATTAGCCAAGCTTGCTAAAGAACTGGCCGGCGAGAACCTCGATGACGTGAGGATCGTTGTGCAAAGCCGTCGGGTTCTTGCACCGGCAGAAATATCCCCAGAGTCATCCGAAGAAAAGGGAGCGACTGAGCAAACGGCCCTGCAAATAAAAGAGCAGGAAAAGGTTGAAGATTGGAGGGAAGTCTTTATAAACTACTTCAAATCCCGCCGGACGCCTGAAGATGCGTCCTCAAGACATCAGCTCATGAAGCGAGCCCTATCTTTCGCCTTCGTCAATGATACTCTGTACAGGAGGTCATTCGATTCTCTATGGCTAAGATGCCTGGGACCTGAAGAAGTAAAGAGAGTCGTCCAAGAAACTCATGATGGACTCTGCGGTTCTCACCAAGCCGGGCTGAAGATTAAACGGATGGGTTATTATTGGCCCACGATGATCCAGGACTGCCTCGAGTATGCGAAGCAATGCCACTCGTGCCAGATCCATAGGGACTTCGTCCATCAGCACCCAAATCCACTACATCTGACAGTGGCTAGCTGGCCGTTCGAGATGTGGGGGACTGACATAATCGGCCCCATCGAATCAGTATCGTCTAGGGGACATCGATTCATTTCTGCGACAACCGATTACTTCTCCAAATGGGCAGAAGCAGTACCGCTGAGGGAAGTGAAGACGGAGAACATCCTCCACTTCTTTAAGACGCACGTCATTTATTGGTTTGGAACTCCACGATGGATTATCTCCGATAACGGGCCAGCCTATAGAAGCCACAAGATAAGCCGCTTCGCACAACAACATAACATAGATTGGAGATATTTATCGGTCTACAATCCCCGAGCTAACGGTCTACCTGAAGCTTTCAACAAGACCTTGATGAAGATCGTGAAAAAGACGGTGTCTTGAAATAAGAAGGACTGGCATGAAGCTCTCTGGGCATATCGAACTACGTTCAAAACGGCCATGAACACAATGCCGTACGCATTGGTATTCGGTACAGAGGCGGTACTCCCCCTCGAGATAGAGCTACCCTCTCTACGAGTGGCAGTTCATTACGAGCTAACGGACGAAGAGAATGCTCACCTTCGGCTTAAGGAGCTCGACACCCTTGATGAAACTCATCTTATAGCACAGCAAAATCTGTAAGTTTATAAAGCAAAGATGACGTGCTCATACGAAAGATTGACTAAGCCAAGAACATTCCGCCAAGGCGAACTCATGCTAGTATTCAAAAGACCTATGATCCCTAATCGCGCCAAGTGGGGGAAATTCGAGCCAAACTATAAAGGTCCGTATATCATAGACAAGGTCTATCAGGGTGGAGCCTATCTACTCATGGATATGCATGGCAAAAGGCCCTTCAGGCCAATAAATGGTCGCTTCCTGAAGAAATACTACGCCTGACGAGTCACGGCCTAGGTCAATGATAGATGACGATGACTATGTCCGCTCGCTATCTTCCTAAGCTCAAACTCTATAAGTAGTAGCCGGCTTATGGGACCGAAATGTCCTTAAACTAACAACGGACCGAAACGTCCTTAAACTAACAACGGACCGAAACGTCCTTAAACTAACAACGGACCACAATGTCCTAAAAATTACAACTGTTGCAACTGACCGAGATGTCAATAAACTACGATGGATTGCAGCATCCCAAAGCTGATACAAAAAAAAGAATTAAAGAAAAGAGAGAAAAAGGAAAACGGTATGTCCATAAGCAAAATGGGCACGGATGAAAACCCGAAAGGGCTCCGTGAGTAAAAACAGCAGGGCTACCAGCAAGTTTTGTGAAAACCCGAAAGGGCGCAGCCTCGTTAAAATAAAAAAAAGAGAGAAGAAAAAGAAAACGGTATGTCCATAAGCGAAAAGGGCACGGATGAAAACCCGAAAGGGCTCCGTGAGTAAAAACAGCAGGGCTACCGGCGAGTTTTGTGAAAACCCGAAAGGGCGCAATCTCGTTAAAAGACACTTGCAAGGTCCTCTCGACTTTGTAAGGAGAAACCACCTGCGTGAGATCCTTATGACTCATAAGGGAGCAACACACTTAGGGATCCACACGATTCCTAAGGAGAAATTACACTTGCGAGATCCTCACGACTCGTAAGGAGAACCCTCTTATGGGACCCTCACGGCTCATAAGATTCAAAAGTTTTAAGTTACAGGGATCTGAACCTGTTCTTAAGTAGCCCCCACAACCTCCGATACTGCCCTACAAGCGGCTCAATGCTGACCCTTGTATACAATCCACGGGCGCGATTAAATATTTCCCTAACAAAGTCCCATCCGTGACTAGAGATATGTCTATACGGTGAACAACCCTTGTAAGTCCTCTCGACTTATAAGGAGAAAACACTCTTGTAAGATCCTTACGAATTACAGGAGAACATGCACTTAGTAATTCTCACGATTCTTAAGGAGAAACCGCACCTACGATATCCTCACGACTCGCAAGGAGAAATACCTTTATGAGACCCTTACGGCTCGTGAAGTCAAAAGCCTTAGTCAACAGGATCCTAACCCTGTCTACTAAGCCACCTTTGTTCGACATCGACTAAGGTAGATGATGATTCGCTCCTGGCAATATCCCAGTTGTAGCGGTGCTGATGCCGAAATCGGTGTCTAATCCCAAACTTGCAGCGAAAAGCCAGCAAGCCACACATGCATACGAAATAGCCGAAATGATGGGGCAACTTGCAAACAAGAAGTCAGCAAGTAAAAATGTGTGCATGCAAAATAGCCGAAATGATTGGGCAACTCGCAATAAAAAACAACGAGTAAAAATAAAACAAATAGCCGAAATAATTGGGCACCGCGAAAAATAGCCGAAATGATTGGGCATTCGCGACCTTCGCGATATAAAAGCTGAAATGATAGAGTATCGCGGAAAAAAATAAAAAAATGATGAAATTTATGCTCTACATGTGATATCACATCAATCCCTGTATACAATCCAGGGGCTCAAACAAAGAGGGAATCATGCCTTTCCTCCCCAGATTTCATCAGAAGAAGAAGCCAAATCTCAACGGTTCACAGATAGCCTGAAGATCATCTCAACATCCGTTTCAGTACGACAAACACAACATCAAGCAAAGTGGAACAGCGGCAACTCCCAGTTCCATGACTCGGTGGTACACAGATGACCGAGAGTCAAACCCTGACTCCGTGAAATGAGGACGAAGCAAAATTCCTGGCTACGTGGAATGCGGCTTATGTCAATCCTGACCCCGTGGGAAACGTCCAGAGTGGATCCTGGTCCTCGCAGAGCATGGCAATGACCCCGTGTGAAGCATCCAGAGCGGAGCCTGGTCCTCGCCGAACACGGCAGTGAACCCGTGGGAAGCATCCAGAGCAAAATTCCTGGTCACGTGGAACGCGGCTTATGTCAATCCTGACCCCGTGGGAAACGTCCAGAGCGGATTCTGGTCCTCGCAGAGCATGGAAATGACCCCGTGTGATGCATCCAGAGTAGAGCCTGGTCCTCGCCGAACACGGCAGTGAACCCGTGGGAAGCATCCAGAGCAAAATTCCTGGTCATGTGGAACGCGGCTTATGTCAATCCTGACCCCATGGGAAACATCCAGAGCGGATCCTGGTCCTCGCAGAGCACGACAATGACCCCATGTGAAGTATCCAGAGCGGAGCCTGGTCCTCTCCGAACACGGCAGTGAACCTGTGGGAAGCATCCAGAGCAAAATTCCTGGTCACGTAGAACGCAGCTTATGTCAATCCTGACCATGTGGGAAACGTCCAGAGTGGATCCTGGTCCTCGCAGACCATGGCAATGACCCCGTGTGAAGCATCCAGAGTGGAGCCTGGTCCTCCCCGAACACGGCAGTGAACTCGTGGGAAGCATCCAGAGCAAAATCCCTGATCACGTGGAACGCGGCTTATGTCAATCTTGACCCTGTAGGAAACGTCCAGAGTGGATCCTGGTCCTCCCAAAGCACGGCAATGACCTCGTGTGAAGCATCCAGAGCGGAGCCTGGTCCTTGCCGAACACGGCAGTGAACCCGTGGGAAGCATCCAGAGCAAAATTCCAGGCTACGTGGAACGCGGCTCATGTCAATCCTGACCCCATGGGAAACGTCCAGAGCGGATCCTGGTCCTCGCAGAGCACGGCAATGACCCCGTGTGAAGCATCTAGAGCGGAGCCTGGTCCTCGCAGAATACGGCAGTGAACCCGTAGGAAGCATCCAGAGTAATATTCTTGGTTACGTGGAACGCTGATAATGTCAACTCTGACCCCGTGGGAAACGTCCAGAGCAGAGCCTGGTCCTCGCAAAACACGGCAGTGAACCTGTGGGAAACATCCAGAGCAACTCCTAACTCCGTGAAATGCGGATGAGGACAACTTCACCCATCACTTGCGGGTCCTCACGACTCGGAAGGGAGTAAATTTTCTTGTAAGATCCTTACGACTTATAAGGGAAAACACACTTAGGAATCCTCACGATTCTTAAGGAGAAATTACACCTACGGGATCCTCTCGACTCGTAGGGAGAAAAGTCTTTATGAGACCCTCACGGCTCATAAAGTTGAAAAGTCTTAGGTGACAGATCCTAACCCTACTTTCTAAGAATTGTCACCACCCAACGAAGAGTCCAAGGTGCTCACTCTATCATCTGTCGGCTATGTTTGCTAAAATGACATGCTGATAACAAAAGAAAGAAGAAAGCAGATAGATGACACAAGACATTGCGAAAGAAATGTATCTTTTATTCATGAGTTCAATTGAGTACAATCTACATCATTTGAAAGGATAAAGAAAAATGAATACATTTTATTCAAAATTTACAAATGGCGCAAAATGCAACTATTGGGAGGGAAGCGTCTTCAGCAGGCCAATCAATTGCTCATGCATTCCCCTGAGCCTCTCGTCACGGTCAGCTGCCATGGCCAACTCCATTTCAACCTGAGCCCGTTGCTGCAAATAAGACGAAAGTCGCTCATCAACGACCCGCCGAGCTGCCTCACGACTCTGCACATCCTGCTCGATGAGGTCGAGCTTCTGCCTTAGCGTCAGCCCATCAAAAATGTATCGTAAAAGGCCCTCAAAGATGGTTTTCAACTGCACAGCATTGGCGCCAACCTGAGCATGCAGTCGAGCAGATTCGCTTGAAGTCTCTTCACATTCCTTATGCTTTAAGGCCTCTTCTTGTTCAAGATGACGAAAGTAAGGAGTGCTCTGCTCGACCCACGCAGCCCGTTGAGAGTTCACAGCCAGGACCTCGGGAGCAGGACGTCTGACCTCGAGCTCATACAAACAAGCCTCGATTTTCCTGCAGTGGCTAACCCAAGAATCAACGACGCCCTCACTATGAAAGTTCACGAGCTTCGCCAGCATAGGATTTGTTGGGTTGCTAGGTACACGCATAAGGGTCTACGAGGCATCAACCATGCCCGATTTAAAAATTAGCCATGCCGAACAACCCAAAGCCGGATCTTTAAACTAGAGATTAGGCAAAAACAAGCACGTTAAACTCTTTAACACTAAGTGAGAGGGATTACAACCTTTGTAGATCTGGTCCTTCACTTCTTATGCTCCGTGTTGAGGTCCCTTCGCTGCGATCATCGTATTCCGGACTCTCGAGAGGCTTCACGAAGAGAAAGATGCGGTATTGCTTCCGATCTTCGATAACAAAGATGATCTATCTTGAAGTTTCATTAACACAAGCTAACACTCACTAAATGAAGTGAACACTTTCATCTAAAGGGCAAGGGTAGATGAGGATGATGAAGTAGGATTTTTGCTCTTATTTGTTTTCTTATTCTCACTCATTTTCATCACTTGGAAAAAAGCTAGAAAGCTTTTTCCATGAAAGAAAGAAGAAGGAAGAAGAAGATGGATAATCATTAGAATTCTTTTGTGATGAATAATGAAAGAAGATAATGATCAATAATGCAACCATGGTTGCTAAACCTTTGTAGAGAATTAACCAAGGGTGTAGGGTTTGGGTTAGGTTAAAGATGAGTCATGTGTAAATATCTTTTTCATGACAAAATAAAAACCTTCTAGAAACTTCTAGAAAGCATTAACCCAAATCAAACCCTAATCTTGTTTAATCTCTACTAAACATGTTGCATTAGTAATCATATCATGTTACAATATTATATATCACATATATAATATTTATTGTAAAAAAATAAAATAATACAATTAACATATATCGCATATATATCAATGTATTACCCGAGTGAGAAAAAGAATCTTTTAGTGAGCTAATATTAGTTAATGTAATTTAATATATCATATATATTATTATACATTAAATTATCGAATCAACACTTGATCTGAAAATCTGGGTATATCGCATATAACCGACTAATATATTATTTACCGATTCATCGAATCAACACTTGATCCGATGACCCGGCTGATATCAAATATCGCGAGAATAGAATACGGTATCTCATATCGTATTATCCTCGGTCCCGCATATATCACATATGTGCTCCTACTCCATTTTGCCTGAGCCAAGAAACCTCTGTGTAGGACTCTAAAGAATCGTCAATACGCCGGCAGTAGGTGATGATCATATCAAACACCCACAAGCTGCAAGCGGTCAGCTAAACGTAACAGCCACCCAGGTATTGAGCGCTCAGAAGATCAACAAGCAAGCCTGTACATTCTCCTGTGAATCCAATCAGTAACACTCCCGTATAGTCCGGTCTCGTTATCTGATATGTCGCATATCTCGCCTAGGGGTGGTAAACGTCAGACCCCAATAGCTTGATAAGTCGTGTAGATATGAGGTCTATAACAGTTCGAGAAACTACTGATAATACTTACCAGTAAATCTTAGCAACCCTGGCCAAGGATTTCCAGTTATAGCCAATCGAACACAGCACAACATCAACTCCCTATACCGGGAGAGACGAATCCCTTCCTATCGCTCATTGCCTCCATGTGATTCGGGACTGTACCCAAAAGCCACCTTTTTGTATGCCCTCTTGGACGTGGTATGATGGAAATCAAAGCACAGTGGGAATCACACAAGACTCTATGACGATCTCGGGTCAACAGACTACTCTGTACCAGTGTCACCGGAGAACTGCCATCTGACGTGAGGTATAATACCATCTGGGAGTTCTCGGCGAGTCCGTCCAGTGTACCCGGTCTCCACTGAGCACCCGTACACCATCCTTGATGTCAAACACCGATGGATATGGGATCATCTATCGCCCATCATATGGGTTAAGATGCGTATACGCTAGTCTACTCTGGTGCATCGATGCCCTGTCTCGATACACCCTCGATTAGGAACAGTTATAGGATGTACTCGTCGACTATCGTGGCCCCACTAGTATGATCTCATCATAGTCCCAGTAGTCGAGTACATATCCTAAGGGCTTTATCAACATGTAACATAGAGACAATCAGAGTACATGTTAAGATAAAGTACAACCAGATAGCATATTATCATGTCGAGCAAGAAAGTCCTTCCTATATATATCCAAGCATCCATTACAATATATATCATATGTACAGTAATGGCCTATAGGGCATACATATAACTAACATGATTAACCTCGGCGGCAAAATCCGCAGCGAATGTGGGAGTCTCCACGTCAAGCTCTTCGATGTAGTCACTCAATATACGCAGACTATTCACGGCGTCTTTGGAACATGCCCGTCGAGAGAAGGGGCCCACTGGCATTATAACTTGAGATTCGAATGGAGTTGGAGTCAGTATCACCGCTGCAAAAACAAATCACGGTCAAATGACGGTTCAAGAAATAGAGAATGTTTATAAACAATGAAGTTTACTATACGACTGAGGTAGATAGCAAGGCCGGGAGTATTGGTAGAACTGTTCTCTCATCTCCTCTTTGAATCTGTAGTACTGCAATCAAGGCAAAGGAGAATCAGAAATGATCTCACTGTTGGTAAAAGAAAGAACTTTAACTGAAGGCTGTATTCACCAGCGCCACTAGACGAAGAAGTCTCCAACGGGAAGGAGAAATGGGGGTGCAGCACCTGGTACAGGTGGTCAAAAAGGACTCCTATAAAGACGCAATAATGCAACGTTAGTACATAAATTATACAGCCTAGAAATAAGACTGATGGGTCACAAATCCATACCTTCCAGCATCTGAGACGGTGTGAGAGAAGGTAGAGAGGTGGTCACCGTCAGGGCGATAACTGACGGCGCTGCCTCGGGTAGCACAACATCAGCACTAACCGCACCTGCATTAGAAACAAGATAAACCCTGTCAGGAAAGATTGAAAAAGATTGCGGAATAAAAGAAGGGCGGTGACCTAAAATCTACCTGATGACTCGCCAGCCGGAACCGTGACGAGGGCGTTACTTGATACAACAACGGCGTCTCCTTCCTCCATCGGGGTGGTCTCACCTCCCGTCGCCTCATACCCTGACTCCACGAGAGCCGTCGTCACGCTTGCGACGCCAGGAGACGGTAAAGAACCGTAGGCGGGAAGAGCGATGATCGGGGTGGTGCCCGACTCTTGAGAGAGAGCGGCCACCTTGGGCCCAGCAATTGTACCCATTTCGCTCGCCACCGCCTCGAGCTCAGTAATTGTAGCCATCTCACCCGCCGCCACCTCGGGCTCGGCAACGGTAGATATCTTGGGCATAGCAATCATGACTGTCTCGTCAGCTACTACCTCGAGCCCGGCAATTGCGGCCACATCGCCTACCGCCGCCCCGGATGCGGTAATAGCAGCTACCTCCTCCTCCGCTACCTCAGGCTCGGCGTTCGCCGCTACTTCTTCGGTAAGGCTCGGCCCTGCAGGATAAGGTATATGAGAACTAATTATTTAAAACTTTGACAATGGAACCTCACGGCACATTACCTGGAGTTGATTTACGGTTTGCTTCCCGAGCCGCGCGTGCCGCCCGTTTGTAAGCAGTAGACAAGGCGATCGGAGACTCCTCTGAAGGAGTAGCAGCAGGGGTAGCAGTGCTCGAACCCGCACCCACAGCTAAAGCAGAACTACGCTCCCTTGCTGCGCGCCTCCGGCGCTTCCTTTCCTCCCAGGCCGTCAAAGCAGACCTTCTAGAAGCCTCCTTCAACAGGACATCGTCATCCACACCCAGGGTTACCTCTGGAGCCGTCAAGGCTTCCTTCATCGGTCGTTTGAGTAAGACCTCTTTCGGCAATACTGAAGAGGCCGGGACTCCGGTGGCTGGCCCGGGAAGAGTCTCTGCATCACCTTGCGGGACCGGCATTGTGGTCCCTGCGATGAGATAAAGAAAGGGTTAGATTGTCCATAAAAAGGAGAATGAAGACTCAATGAGCCGAGACATACCAATGCCCAATAAAACGCGATTCCTCTCCTCCTCCTCGAAGGTCCTGAGGGAAACCGCCAGAGCCTCTTCAGTAGTAAAGCCTGTTACAAAAGGAAGAATGTCAGTCAAGACATGATAATAAAAATAAAGATATAATGCAAAAACAAAGTGCGATTAATATTTACTTGATTGCACGAGGGCGGCTATTTCCGCTTGGTGGCTTGCGAGTCATGCAGAAGCAGCAATAGCGGCATCGAGATCAGTGTCTTCTGGCGCTATGAAGAGACCCTCATTGGTTCCATATTCACTTAGACCTTCGGAATAAGGAGCGTGAGACTCTAGGCCGAGTACGGCATCAAGGGAGAGGACCGACTTCTTCTTCTGTACGCGAGCTCCGGTCGCAGCCAGCACCAGCTTGCGCTTCATGGGCACTTTGGGACGGCGAGTCCCGATATCCGAGCCCACGCCAGATTCGGGTGAAGCTACATTCACCGTCTCCACGGGAACGTGGGGCACCGATGACACATCCACCGTCTCCACAGGAGCATGGGGCAATCCAGGAGGGGGGCTTAGCACACGTGGGGGCTCAACTGCAGCAACCTCTCTTAGCGGAGGGGGTACAACAATCCGTCGCTTCAAAGGGACTTTACGATTACCGGCAGGAGGTGCACTTTTGCGATCAAGCAGCAACTGCCTTTCTTCCATAATAACGGCGCCTGTCGAATGCTGGTACCATGCCGTATATGCATTAAGAATCCGTAGGACACAACTCAGCTCGCTGATGAAGAAGTGAGAGCCCGTATTCAAACGCATGAAGTGATGCAGCGCGCTCCGCATCCTCTCTTCAGTGGCAGTGGGTTCCAGCAAGAAAGCCTCCAGCGGCACTCATTGATTATAGCTCAATTGTTGAGCAAAACGATGCGGATTATATCTCATGAAAAGCGCCGCATCATTTTGCCTAAACACCAGGAAGCCCGGTCTGATAGAATATAAATGGAGGGTCTCCCGAGCTGTCAGAACTGATGCTCCATCTTTGAAAATATCCTGCAATAACCGCACCATTGTGGTAGACTCTTTTCCGATGGTTAACACCTTGTCGATGAAGGTCATCCCATCTCCAACCGTGCGGGGACGAAGGAGCAAACCTCTAGCATCCCACGGAGATGGATTTACAATTGAGGCGCCGACCAATCGCATAATCTGGGGGAAACTGCACTTGTCATAGAATGAAGGCCTTCTATGGATACCAAAAACGCCAAGTGCATGTAGCTCGAGCCATGACATGAAGTAATGCATCGATAAGTTCACATGCTGTACTCTAGGTTCGGTAGTATCCGCCGCTTGACTAAGGCCGTAATACAGATGGGATAAGCCGGGGACCCCGACAGCCACTTTCACCCCAATAGTCATTTGGTGAGCAGGATAGAAGACAGATGGCCTCATACGGCGAAGGTGCATTGGGAGCGCGAACCTGCTCAACCATAGCCCAAGAAATCCCAAGAAGAATGCTTCCTCATCCATCCCAGGGACTGCAATCTCCGCAAAAGGAACAGCTGGAGAGTTGGGAAGGAAGAAACTCTTCTGATTTACCTCCGTCGCTTGCAGGTTGTCCAAACCTAAGCCAAAAGGGTCGTCAAGTATAGCGAATTTAACGGCCTCCTTCGAAAAGACTTTTGGGTGAAGGAAGCGAGCGATGAAATCCTCGAAACTAACCCCGCGGCTCCCAGATTCGAGAAAAAGGCCCTCGTAGGTATCCAACACTTTGATCAAACTGGGAAACTGGTGTTGAACAGCATTCACCAGAGTAAGGCCCATTATCACTGGCTTGGCACTGAAGACATATTCGTATGTAGGAAGCAGCTCCTCATAATGCTCCCCTATGACCGGTAAGCAAGAAACTTCTGCAAATTCCTCTAAGGAGATTGACACTTCCCGGTCCAGTGAAAGGAAGGTGTGAGTAGGGATATTCCACTGCTCCAAAAAGGCCTTAACCCACCAGGTGGGAAGCGTAGGATACTGGAAAAGAGAAGCATAAACGACGGTATACAACCCAAGCCTCATCAACTGCGACTTCTTTGCTGACAGAATGTAGCGGGCTCATTGCAGATAACCGATCGGATGACGAGGAATCAGACCTATGTTATATGGTTGTCCCCACGGCAGCGCCTCGCCTTGACAGATACGGCGTCCCAAGGTATCTAAAACCATGGGAGGCTGAACGGGAATCGAAGCTATAGCGGGCTGAAGAAGGCCTTCTGAAGTCCAATTAACCATCTCCACGGCGTAGTTCACCGGGGGTGAGCTGGCATAATGGATTGCCATGATGGGCTCCGAGGGTACCGCGCAGGAAAACCTTTGTCGACCCCTGATAATCTGATTGTACCATGACCCCCACCGGTGAAGATTCTTATGTTCCGGATCGTGGTCTCTGATCAAAGCTACGACCTCCCGGTCTACAGGTGCTCCAGGAAATCCTCCCCCTGAACGAACGAACGGGAACGAAGTATCGAAAGACATGTTGCCTGCAAAAGGGGGGGGACAGAAATCAACTGTCAGTGTTGTAATTTAATTTTAAATTTCTGACACTCGATACTTTAAAAGTTGTACTACACTGCAATGCAGTGGAAAGGGAACCAAAGGAGGACCTACAAAATCCAGATGACAATACATCAATTAATAAAACAGCCTCATCATTGGATGAGACTGTCAATTAATGAAGAGATCCTCAAGTAAATTCTCATTGAATGAGAAATCCCTCGGGAAAAGGAGAAAATCTCCCTTTGAGAGCAAAACTCTGTAATAGAGTGACACTTGTCAAACTCTGGTCATGAAGAAATAAAATTCCTTAAAGAGCCTGGCTCTGTAATGATGATGGAAAATCCATCAAAGATTAATTAAAATTAATTTTTGAGAATTAAAAATTCTGGGATTTTCAAGATCCATAAAAAAACTCTTAAGAGTTCTTCATCAAAGATCAAAAAATCTACATATTATCAAAAGAGCAGAGCTCTGATTCATGGGCTAAGAAACCCCAAGAAAAGATCTGTTTAGATCTATAGGTTCATGAGAGCAAGGCTCTGTTTATGAAACCCTAAAGGGGTTTTCTTTAGATCAAAGATCTATGAAGAGCAAGGCTCTGTTAATGGGTAAAAACCCTAATTTATTAAGATTGTTTAATTTTACCTAAGTTTGGGAAAGAGTTCGGACACTTGAAAGTTCTTAAACTGAAGAGCAAGGCTCTGAATAAAATTCTCAAGAAGAAGATGGAAATCATCTAAGGGACCAAAGGTCCTATTTATAGGCATTGAACCGCCTCTTCAACTTCTGAGTTGATCCAAGGGCTCAGATGTTGCCACCGCTGCACTCACGTGTGCGCCACGTGAGCGCAACGGTGGGGGGCATTTGTTTCCCCCAATCAGAGCAAAGCTCTGTTTTGAATTTCAAAATTCAAAAATTGAAGCAACGCTTCAGATTCAGCGCTCTGCATGCTGCCACATGTCAAACACAGACGCGCTAGCGCCAGGTGCGCTGCGTCGAAGGCAGCGCACCCCCAATCAGAGCAAAGCTCTGTTTTAAAATTCAAAATTTAAAAGTTGAAGCAACGCTTCAAATCCAGCGCCAAACGCGTTGCGCGCCACGTGTCAAACACGGGTGCGCTAGCGCAGTTGCGCTGCGTGCTATGTGTCAAACACGGGTGCGCAAGTGCAGTTGCGCTGCGCTCTGCGCTACGCGCCACGTGTCGAACGTAGGTGCGCTGGCGCAAGGTGCGCCAGCGCTGGGATTAAAAATTCCCCGCCGTTAGATCAAAAGATTTAATAATAATAAATTATTAATTAAACAGAATTAAAATTCTGTTATGAAAAGATCTTTCCAATCTTATTAAAACAAGAAGATTATCTTCTGTAAAACAGAAGCCTTAAGATCAAAGATCCAACGGTGGAAAATATTCCCAAATCAATCAGAGAAAGATCTCTTAAACTGATTCAACAAATCATTTGGCCCTATATAAAGGCCCCTAGACTTCAAGTCTAATAGATACAGAAGAGATAGAGAAAACCCTCTGCAAATTTTGAGAAAACTCAAAGAGAAAAAAAGGCAAGCCTTTAAAAAAAGAAGATCATTTCTTCATCTTCAAGGTAAAGAACTAGTTCTTGAACCACAGAGATGAAATCATTTCATTAAAACAGAAGAACTATCTTCTAAAAGATCATAGATCTACAAAAGACCAAGGTCTTTGATAAAAACAAAAAAGATCAAAAGATCTAATTATAAAAAAAAACTAAAAGAAGTATTTTACTTCATTCACAGATCTTTGATCCATAAAGGCAGAGCCCTTTTTATAAAAACAAGAACTTTTGTTCTTGGATCTTGAGGCAAGGCCTCCTTCAAGAATAACATAAATTTGTTCTTTGATCTTAAATCTGATCAAATACGCTTTGCGCTATTAGAAAGTGCCTTGCACTCATGAATTGCGCTTTTGCGCTTCTTGGACCGGCGCTCAGCGCCAAAACAGGGCACGTGTCAACCAAAGACACAATCTGCGCTTTGCGCTTCTGAAGCAGCGCACTGCGCTCATGGGCTAGCGCTCAGCGCCAAGCGCGCCACGTATCACTCACTGGCGCGCCAACAGACTAGCGCAAAGCGCTCATAAATTAAAAGCTCAATGCACTAATAAACCAGCGCTAAGCGCGACACGTGTCCTCTTCGTGTGCGCTACCAGACAGAAGCGCAATGCGCTCTTTAGCTGGCGCAAAGCGCCTAACGCGCCACGTGGTGCGCTGTCAGAACACACTTTGTTATGATGAAGACAAAAGATGTCAGAACTCAATGCTTAGCATTATTAAAAGGGTCAGGCCCAAATAAAGTCTTAATAGCCAGAGCAAGAATAAAAATGTTAAATATTTTTAATTGGACTTAGCCCAATTCTGGCTATAAGTTCTCAACTTATATTGAACTGAGCACATCTGCTCACAAATATTTAACAAATCTTAGTCCCAAACTGGGCTACAGATCTTTCAAACAATTCACACTGGTTCGAGGGTACATCTCGTTACTCCTCTGATATTTATTGTTGTAATCCTTCAACGTTTTCAGATAGGTGACGGGTCCCGGCGATCATACATTTTCATGGATTGTGGGGTCTTTAAACTCATGGACTATGATGTCCTTAACCTCGACCGTGATGTCTTAAAACTAACATCGGACTGTGGGGTCCTTAAACCCATGGACCATGATGTCCTTAACCTCGACCGTGATGTCTTTAAACTAACATCGGACTGTGGGGTCCTTAAACCCACGGACTATGATGTCCTTAATCTCGACCGTGATGTCTTTAAACTAACATCGGACTGTGGGGTCTTTAAACTCACGGACTATGATGTCCTTAATCTCGACCGTGATGTCCTTAAACTAACAATGGACCATAATGTTCTTAAACTAATTGACCGCAATGTGCCTAAACTAAACAACAGAGGCAGCCCAAATGCTCTCTTGTTGGATCTAAATGATCCTGTTAAGTTGATCTTAGTCTAAAAATTAGACTAACGTTTCCTTAACAAATTTTTAAGTTGATCTTAGTCTCAAATGAGGCTAACGTATCCTTAAACCCAAACCCCCAAACCCAAATCTAAGAAAGATATGGATTTGGACTAGTCCACGCCCTACGGGCGACAACATAACTTAGTCTCCGAATACAATCCACGGGCAACCACAAACAAAACAAACACCCATGACACGAAGTGACCATCTGGAGAAGGAGAAAGTTGTTACCGCGATGCGGTAGCGTAATTAACTGCAGGGGCTTGCGCCTGCAGGGAAGAGCGTCCCCACAATCAAAAACCCCTCAGCCGAGGGGGAATCTGATGAAGTCTGCTACATCGGCCGCATCCGTTTAAACCTTCGATACATGGTGCCATAAATCAGCTTGGCATCTTTGAAGAGGTGGACGGATAGCACCAATTAGCATCTGTCCCGAAATTCAAGCTAGACGTCCGCCGCGTCTTCGTCGCGTCTTTCGGAGGGGAACAGGCCATTAATGGGTGGCCTGGGCCTTTCTCCCTCGACATTTATCAGCTAGTAGGATCCTCCATCAAACACTTTCTCGATGACGTATGGTCCTTCCCAGTTTGGCTCGAATTTTCCCTTGGCATGTCGTTTGGGGATGATCGGTCTTTTGAGGACCAACACCAATTCGCCTTTCCTGAAAGCGTGGAGATGGGTTATCTTGTCATAGGCCCATGACATTTAGGCTCAGTATAGCTCCAAATTTTGCTGTACCGTGAGTCTCTTTTCTTCGAGGGTGTTGAGCTCTTCAAGCCGCAGGAGCACGTTTTCCTCCCCCGTCAACTCGTGTTGAACGACCATTCTTAAGCTTGGAACTTCACTTCGAGGGGAAGGACCGCCTCCACTCCGAAGAGCAATGAGTATGGAGTGGACTGAGTTGGAGTACGATGCGTGGTACGATATACCCACAACGCCTCGTGAAGTTTGAGATTCCAGTCTCTCTAGTTGGCTGAAACATTTTTCCTCAGGAGCTTGCATAGAGTCTTATTGTAGGTTTCGGCTAGCCTATTGGCTCTTGGATTATAGATGGAGGAATATCTTCAGTCTATCTTGGGCTGAGTAGTGCACCTTGAGACTTTGAATCTCTTGAAAGAAGGCCCGTTATCAGAAATGATTTTTCTTGGTGTACCAAAGCGGTATAGAATATTATGCTGGAAGAATGTCAGAATATCTTCTATCTTGACTTCTTTTAGTGGGATAGCTTCAGCCCATCTGTAGAAGTAATCTGTTGCGGCCAGTATGAACTGGTGGCCTCTGGATTACGGAGGATCAATTGGGCTAACTATGTCGGTTCCCCCGACTTCGAAGGGCCACGACGCCACCGTAGAATGCAACAGATTGGGATGCTTGTGAATGAAATCATCGTGAATTTGGCAGATATAACATTTCTTTGAATGCTCTCCATAATCTCGTATCATGGTGGGCCAGTAATACCCAAGACATTTAATTTGAAGTTGCATCTTGGGGCCAGATTGGTGAGCATCGCAAACGCCCGAGTGAACTTCTTTCATGACCTTTTGGGCTTCAGCCAATGACAGACACCCGAGCCAGAGTTGGTCATATGACCTGCGGTATAGCGTGTTATTTACAAACACGTCTCGGAGAGCTCTCTTCTTCAGTTGAATCCTTGCAGATTTTCCTTCGGGAAGCTTGTCGTATCGGAGGTATTCTATGAAGGGTTCTCTCTAATCGGGCTCGTCTTGGATG
Source organism: Agapanthus africanus (assembly GCA_030015575.1). NCBI lineage: Eukaryota > Viridiplantae > Streptophyta > Magnoliopsida > Asparagales > Amaryllidaceae > Agapanthus > Agapanthus africanus. Next base: position 77,359,746 of record CM057339.1, on the reverse strand, counting down.
ATCAAAGCTTCTTCGGCAGGACCGCTCTTCTGTTCTATACTTTCCTCTTTTCGTAGAGAGACTGGGGGTAGAATTTGCCGGCTCCTGACTGTGATCAGAATTTCGTCCATGTCAGGATCAACCAGCTCCTTAGCTAAGCGAGCGAGTACGTCAGCTTTTCCATTCAATGCCCTAGGAACTCTCATCAGCTCAATATGGGTGAATTGTTTCATAAGCTCCACCACCCGGCTTCTGTATCGAGCTAACTTGGGTTTGTATATCTTATAGTCGCCGCTTACTTGGTTGACGACAAGCTGGGAGTCACCGTAAACCCGTAGCCGAAGGATTTCCATTTCTATGGCGAGCTCCAGACCAGCTATCAGAGGTTCATACTCAGCCTCGTTGTTTATGCGAGGCTCGGTGAGAGCAAAATAACGCCGTAGGGTTTCCATCGATGGCGTGATGAACACCAATCCTATCCCTGCTTTTATCTCTTGGACGCTTGATTTACTGGAGGTCCTTATCGATGAGGCCCCATCGAAGTAGAGCTCCCAACATGGCTCGTTATTCTCGAGGTGCAGCACTTATTCATCGGGTAACTCGCAATTGAGTGGTGACCCTTCAGGTATGGGATGAGCAGCGAGAAATTCCGTAAGAGCTTGCCCTTTTACTGCTTTCTGAGGAGTATAAACTATGTCAAACTCAAGTAGCATGACAGCCCATCTTGCCATTCTGTCGGTTAGGCTTGCTTTGGTCATCAAGTGTTTGAGCGGATCGACCTTGGAGATCAGCATAACCCGATGAGCCAGCAGACAGTGCCTCAGCTTCTTCACAGCAAATATCAGAGCCAGGCATTGCTTTTTGATCGGGGAATAGTTGTGTTCTGCCCCGACTAGAGTTCGACTGAGGGAGTAGAGGGCATTTTCTTTTCCCTCCTTGTTGTTCTGGGCAAGGAGCGTACCGAGTGATTCATCTAGCGCGGCAGTGTAGAGAATCAGTGGTTTATTTTTAATGGGAGCGGCCAGCATTGGAGGGTGAAACAAGTACTGTTTAATGCTTTCGAACGCTTCTTAACATTCGGCATCCCAGACAAAAGGAGCTCCTTTCTTCATGAGCTTTGAGAAGGGCCTACATCTCCCCGATAAATTTGAGATAAACCTTCGTATATAAGCAAGCTTGCCTTGAAAAGATCTTAGCTGCATCAGACTCTTTAGAGGGGGCATCTCCATGATGGCCTTTATCTTTGATGGGTCAATTTCGATCCCTTGATGTCGGACTATGAAGCCCAGGAATTTTCCCGATGACACACCAAAAGCGCACTTTAGAGGATTCATCTTCAGATCGTATTCCCTCAGTCTCGTGAGAACGGTCCTAAGATCTTGGATGCGATCGGTCTTGGCTTTAGTCTTGACGAGTAGATCATCAACATAACATTCGACAACTTTATGAATTAGGTCATCAAAGATATTGGTCATTGCCCTTTGGTATGTAACACCTGCGTTCTTCAGTCCGAACGGCATCACCTTGTAGCAATATATTCCGATCGGGGTTCGAAATGCTGTGTGTTTCTCATCCTCAAGAGACATCTTGATCTGATTATATCCAGACGAGCTATCTATGAAGGTGAACAGCTCGTAATTTGAGGTGTCATCGACCATCATTTCCATGACCGGTAGCGGGAAGTCGTCTTTAGGGCATGCCTTGTTGAGGTCCTTAAAATCGACACAGACTCGGATCTGCCCATTTTTCTTCTTCACTGGGATTATGCATGCGATCCAGTCCGCATATTTCTCTTCTCTGATGAAGCCAGCATCGATAAGTTTCTTAGTTTCCTCGATGACCTTTTCTTCTAGCTCCCTTCTCATTCTTCGGGGAGCTTGTTTGACTGGCTTAGCATCAGGAGATATAGCCAGCTTATGCACGGCCACTTCAGGGGAAAGGCCAGGCATTTCTTTGTACATACACGCGAAGCAGTCGACGAACACATGCAGCAGGGCGATTATCTTCTCTTTCATTTCCTCTAACAAGAGTGAGATGATGTAGGTCGGCCTTGGATTATCGGGTGTTCCTAAGTCAATCTCGGTTAGCTCGTCAAAGGTTGCTTGTCCTCTATCTTCTAGCTCTTGAGGAGCTTCTTCTGGCTCAGCTAGCTCGTCATCATCATTTGATATATCACTGGCTTCACCAACATGGCTCATGTAGCATGCCTTCGAATTAGGCTGGATGAAACCTATGCCCCGTCTATCTGGAATCCATCCATCGATGAGTGCTCGGACCCGAGGCGGATGCTATAGCCCTTCATAAAACTTTGCTTCGGACTCCGTTTGATATAACCGACATCCGCACCTTTTGAAATATTCCCACATCTTGGACGCATAGTATTTGGGATTAAGGATGGCTCTTATGCCTATCTCATAGGGAAGGCACGCGACAGACAAATTGTTCGGGTGCACAACATGATTTGACCCATAAAACAGGATGCCCTTCTGTCCACTTTTCTTTCTAGGAACGTAGAAAGTTTTTAGCTGGTCCACGGTAGAGACTGACAATGCATCGAGCTCTTTGCACATCTGCTGCGGTACCTTTGTGACAACTAGGTACCCTTCTGTAATTTCGAAGGTCTCTCGTAGTTTCATTTGTTGCATCGGGGTCCAATCTGCACAACTGTTGCAAGGCAAGTCCTCTTCCTCTGACTCTTCAGTGTCGCCGCCAAGATGAGGGCATACTTTGCAACTAGATTGGCTTTCAGTATTAGATTCGTCCTCATCGCTACCGAAACGAGGACGAGTTTTACGGAAAGACGGACTTCCAGCGTCAGACTCATCAGTGTCACTACCGAAACGCGGACGCGCTTGGGGTTTTTGGCTTTTAAAAGTGACAGCTAGCTAAGATTTGCTTCTGAGTTTTGGGGCCGCTCTGTCCTTAGTCAGTTGTGGCTTAGTATTTTGGTAGTTCATAAAGTACCGAGAATCCTCATATCGGAATTCATGCACACCGAGCGGCTGGATGTCTCCGTCAATGCGTCTTTCTTCGCCATTTTTAGTATACTTCATGCATTGATGGAGAGTTGACGGAATGATACCGTAATCGTGGAGCCACGGCCGCCCCAAGAGAATTTTATAAGACATGTCAGCGTCGATCACGTATATCTTACCTTCAGTTTGCAGATCTCTAAATTTGATTGGCAAAGCTATAGACCCAAGAACTTACTAGCATTTTGATTGAAGCCTTGAATGACAATCCTTTCCCTTGACAGGTGTCGAACGTCTATTGATAAACTCTTCAGAGTTCGCAAGTTCATGATGTTCACTGAGGACTTTGGATCAATCAATATGCGATTAATCCGGTCTCCGTCACTGTACCCTATCACGTAAAGCAGCCGATTATGCTCAGCTGTTCCCAGTAGCAAGTCTTCGTCCTTAAATGTGACTATAGCAGCATGCAGAGCGTATTGGGCTTCTTTCATATTGATTTCTGCAAAGCGAGCCTGATGCCACTCGGGGTTTTGTAGAGCGTGAATGAGAACATATCTAAGCTCTTTAGATAGGACCAAGGCATCGTAGATGCTTAGGAGAGACGGAAGCTTCCGGAGATGAGCCAAGACATTATAGTCCACCGAGGAAGGACTTGAGTTTTCATTAGCCGGTTATTTGCCATCTTCCTCATTAGCCACATGTTTTTCCTTTCCTTTTGGGGGCGTTGCCCTGATTTAGCGGCAGAGCCCTGCCGCTTCTGAACTGGATTTGGTTGGCCCTTTTGGCGAGCTCCTCGTCCTCTTCGGGAAAATAGAGCTCCTCCTCAGAGTCACTGCCAAGATGGATGGCGTAGCAGGTCACTATAAGGATCTCTTCATTGGAGTCTTCCTCTAAATCCTTCAGAATTTCAGACGCTTCTATAGGGAGGAGCTCCTTCAATTGAATCAGAATTCTTTCCTTCTGTTCATAGTCTTCGAGGGAATCGATATATTTTTGAATGGTCGATCTCCCTGCAGACTCTTTTTCGCGTTGAGCTGCATTTTTCTTCTTCTAGAGCTTTTTGGATTTTGAGCCTGATGGAGCCGCATTGGCAGCTGGAATGGTAGGCTTCTTTTGCACTTCCCATTCCGTCCTGGGCTCTTTCCGAAGTAGCTTTATCATCTTCTTCATCTTATTAGATATGTGCGTACCGCACGGAGGCTGTGGTGAGTCCGTTTCATTTCCCAGGACAGCGGGTTCGGCTGTCTGCTCCCAGAAGGCTTCAGCTTCTATCTGTATAAAGTTGGTGGTTGCAACTTGATTGTTCACCAACACACTTTTGGACAGTTCGATCTCTCCAGCCTTGTACTGCTTCTCAACCCAGTCTTTGAAAATATAGCAATCCTCGATCGCATGGCTCACTACTATGTGGTAGGGCAATACAGAGGATTGTCGGTCATTTTTGCTTCTTGAGGTCTTTTCGACTCCGGCAATTGTAGACCGTTGTTCAAGGCATCTTTAAATATCTTGCGGACCTTGTCCCTCCTGAAAGAGTAAACCTTGTTATTTTTCTCCTCTAGGGAAGGCCGCTCTCCTCCCAGCACTGGCTTTCGAGACTGGTTGGTTTTGAATTCGCCTGCCTTTCTCTTGTCTTCATTGTCGGACGCATTGAAGACATTGGTACTGCTGGAATTCCCGCTTCTACGTTTGTTGTCCCTCTTTCTTTTCCAAGTCTTGTCTCTCGGAAAGTCTGGGGTGGACTCTTGTTTCGAGCGTTCCAGTATCTGGACTTTCTTGGTTAGCTCCTGAAACGTCTTGAGGCCTGCTGTACACAAGAATGGGACCATCCAATTGCTGAGGTTTCCAAGGAGAAGGCTAATGGACTGGTCCTACTCTAGCGGTGGTTCGCACTTGACCATGAGATTACGCCATCGGGTGATGAAGTCGGTGTTGCTTTCATTCTTCCTTGGCTTGGTCCTCACAAGATCAGCAATGGAAATTTTATCACCGACACTCATGAACCTTTGCCGAAACAGAGACTCCATTTGGGCAAAGGTAATGACGGACCCGTTTGGTATACTCGCGTACCAGTCGAAAGCAACACCGGTCAAGCTGTTGACAAACCGACGAAGAAGGAGTGCATCATTTCCCCCTGCATTTCCGCACGGTTGTTTAAAGTGGGCGACACGCTGATTTGCATTTCCCGTCCCGTCAAATCTTCCGAACTTAGGAATGACGTAGCCATTCGGGAATTCGATCAGATCGTACTGTGGGGATATGGCCGCCCACTACTGCTAATTTCTTTTTGAGCTTCAGCTTCGGCCACCAATGTTTTAACCTTGCTGGTGACCAAATCCATTATCCAATCTTGTGTTAGCGGGATAGTGATATCTGGGGCCAAGGCATGCCCAAAAGTAGAATATGGCCGGCTTTCGTGCGGCTCGACCAATCTTAGACCCAAAGGGACAGGCATCGGCCGCTTCGGATTGTCATCATCCGGCTCATGAGTAGTGATTTGTGCTTGATTGGGAGGTGCTCGAGCAATTTGAGCCGTAAGCTGCATCACAACGTTCGTTAGGTCGTCAATTTTCGAATAGAGCTTGGCCATCTCTTTATCTTTGCTCCTGAGCTGTTTTCGAAGCTCTTGAAGCAGCTCTTGCTCTGCGGTCCTGGGACAGAAAGTCGGCTCTTCCTCATGGACTGAAGGGTCTTTCTTCCAATCATCCTCATCGAGAGGGTTTTCATCATCCAGCGGAGGCAGTTGTTCTTGGGAAGCGGCAACCACATTTAAGCCAGATTGGGCTTGGGATGTGGTGGCCCCATCCTTACTTTTGCTGTGAAGGTTGTCGCCGGGGCGTCCACCCGCCATATAAACGGTATGGATAACATATCCAGCCATCTTTTTGTTATCGGCGGCTGATTTGACGGATCGCTGTCTTGACCCTCCTCTTTCAATAACGGGCAGTCGATTGAAGGCGGCTGGTCTGGCTGGATTCTTGAATGGTGCCGACGCTTCTTTTTTGGTTGTGCCTCACTGTTTTCACACGGCACAGAGCGCCTGGTAGGCTCTTGAAGATACAGTGTCATACTTTTTCTGTTGGGGCCGGGACACGTCTCTTTGTAGCAACGTTCGGACCGCTGTCTTCTTAATTCTAACGGTCATGGCATTTCTGTGAACCCACTTCAGAGGTTCGAAGGGATTGCTGATTTTTACGACCGACTCAGCCGTCGTCGCAGGATGACTCTGCTATTGGAATCTCACAAGATTCCACTTGGCCAGAGTCCTGGCCCTCTTGTTGGCTCGATACCTGAGCCGCTTCTGTCTCAGCCTTTATGTTTTGAGCACTTGGCTGGTTATGGCTTTTCGGGAAGCCGCCGTAGACCGGGCGATGGAAGGCTTTGGAGATACGCCTGACTGTGCATTTGTTGGATTCATCGCCTGAGCTCGTCCGCAACGTTTGATATTGCCCTTTGTACCAGAAGTCTTGCCCCCAACTGGAGCACCAGAGAGTCGTTCAGACACTGTCTTAAGTTTCGGTTGTGGTGCCTTAGTGATCACAACATTCGGCCTCTTGCCCCTTGAGACCGTCTTGGCTATCTGTTTTTCCGGGATTTCTGCCATATGAGCGCTTCTGGCATGGTAGATGATGACGGAACCAAATTGGCGGGGCAGTTCCTCCCATTGTCGGCTGAGACTGGCAGGGAGAACTACGCGGGCATTGATCTTGACCACGTACGGGACCGGGGTCGCATTGGAAGATGAATTCGTCTTGGGAGACATTGTCGTTGAAAGTTGATTACTGCACGAAAAAACATTATTTCAGTACAAACATTGGCATATATGTTAAATGAGTTCACATGAACACTTGACCCGAAGAATGGGAGGAGAGAAAGGTCCTACCGGGCGTGCCAGAATTTGTAGGGTGTTTTTCGTCACCCCATTGAGATGGGAATACACGCGCTTGTCAGGCGCATTACAGATTCCCCCTGCCTAGGGTAAGCTGGGGTTTATTGATTGTGGGGATACGAATCTCCGGCAGCCGTGGACTAAGCTGCCGTTAATTACCCCTCGCCTTTGGAGCGAGAGAACCTCTGATTGACGGGTCAAACAGGTCATGCGAACTCAATGTGCAGTGTTGTGTTTTGAAGGGGTTTTAGATATATCGGGGGGCCCGCAGAGTTTTTACGGGGGTACCGCTACCCGGATAGCGGGTTAGGGGTCAAGGGGGCTAGCAGCCCCCTTGCGGTGTGCGGGGCAGCTCCCCATTAGAAAAATTTTCCTAGCGGGGGACGTATTTTGAGTGTAGAGTGTATGTAAATTGAGGGAAAAAAGGCGTCCAAAGGACGCATGGGTGCCAGCGTCTCGCATGCCTAGCACGCTGGCACTGGGCGCTGGCGCTTGGGCGCTTGGGTTAGCGCTAGGCACTGGCGCCGGCGCCCCCACGTGGGCGCTCGGGTACTGGCGCTAGCGCTTTGGGCGCTAGCGTCCCACGTTCCCGGTACGTGGGCGCTTGGGCGCTGGCGCTAGCGCCCCACATTCCCGGTACGTGGGCGCTTGGGAGCTAGCGCTTTGGGCGCTAGCGCCCCACGTGAACGAAACGTGGGCTCTAGTGCCTCACATGCCCGGCACGTGGACGCTCGTGCGCTGGCGCTAGCGCTAGCTCTTTGGGCTTTAGCGCCTCACGTGCCCGGCACGTGAGCGCTTAGGCGCTGGCGAAAGGAAGGGATTTTTACCCCCTAGAAATAGGAGTTAAACTCCAAAGGGGGATTTTGAGTGGAGTTAAACTCTAAAAGATCTGGATTAGGAGTTAAACTCCTTTGCGGATTTGGGTCTTGGAGTTGAACTCCCTAAAAATCTTCAGAGGTTCTTCCCTCTTAAGCCTTGGATCTTCTCTTGAGCCTTGGATCTTTTCCAAAGTGGGATTTTCGGAGATGGGTCTCTGTTGGAGATAGTGCCCTCAGAGTCAATTATTGGATCACAGGCACGTGATTGCAATGATTGAGGGAGGACCTATTCCGATACGACAGTCTTACTCGAGATGATAGTATGCTATCTGGTTTACCTTTATCATCGTGTACCGCTTCAGGTGACCTTACAGGTCGCTATTACACGTTGATAGAGCCCCTAGGATTCTTGCTTGACTGCCAACAGTATGAGGGCGATCATATACGTGGGAGCTGGTAGTCTATAAGCACATCCTTAAATGGTCCCTAGTCGTGGGAGTTTCGAGACAGGGCATCGATTCTCCAGAGTAGACTAGTGTATACAGTCGAGACCCCGACGAGGGGCGGTGGCCGGTCTCACAAGCCACTGGTGTCAGTTGGTTCACCTAAGATGTATACAAATGCTCATTGGGTTATGAGTACACCGGACAGGACTCGCCGGGAACATGCTAGTTGGTCTTATACCTGACGTCAGATAGCAATTCCCTGGTGACATGTGTACAGGTTAGTTCATCGACCTGGGGATCGTCATTTGTCTCGTGTGAGTTCCCACTGTGCTTTGATTACTACCCTACCATGGCTCAAAGGAGTCGTGCAAACGGGTTTTAGTTGGGTACAGTCCCGAGCCACATGGAGGCAGTGAGCGGATCTTCGGGGGTTCGTCTCTCCCGGTATTGGGGGTGAGGTCGCGCTGTGTCTAGGAGAGCCATTACACGAAGTCCTTGGCCAAGGCAGGAGATTTACTGGTAGGTATTCCAGTAGTATCTCAGGGTGTTCTGGGCTACACTCCGACATGACTTGTACCGCTTTTGGGGGTCTGACTTTTACCCACCCCCTAGGCCCGCCATGCGATGCTCATAGACGAACGGACCGGACTGTACGGATATTGTCACTGACAGGCTCAGTAGGGTGTCAGGATGAGTTCGCTCATCGACGTCCCTTTTGGTCAATAGCTGGTGGCCCGTTACGTATTGGCTTATACCTCTGACGTGCTAGTGGTTAAATCCACAGCCATAATATTGACGAGTCTTTAGAGTCCACCACACTTACAGTTACTCAAGCTTCGGGCGAAACGCTGTAGAGGCCGTATGGAGATATGGCAGGGTCCGATCAGATACGTACGGTATTGCACGGATCAGGATCGGACGGTTAGTACTAGAGGCCGTATAGATATATGGCAGGGTTCGATCAGATACGTGCGGTATTGCACGGATCAGGATCGGACGGATATTACTAGCCGGCTTTGGTTTAAGCCGGATCCTAGTATAGTACAGTGTAGATTTTGTCTCTTTGCATTTGTATCCGGACGGAATATAGATGCGGGTGTGTATGCACAGTATCGGGGTTTTTCCTGTAATTTATTATGGGACCAGTTTTCTGGAGTTGCCAGTTTGCATTCCGTTCCGGCCGGTTTTCTTTTGTTCTTTTCCGGCCGGACTTTTCCGATGGAGGGGGTTATTTGCAATTGTGCAAATAACATTTATGGAGGGGGTTTCTTGCAAATGTATTCATTATGATAGGATAAGCATCCTTGCTTTTTCATGATGGTTTTTGCATTAATGAGATTTGATAAGTTATGGGTTTGATGAGAGGTTTTCCTTTTTGCAAGGGGTCACCCTCCACCTTTTCCTACACTCACCTCCCTTCTTGTTATGTATATGTTTTTGATTACTCCACCATTCTCACATTTTTGAACATGGCCGGCCACATTTAGATGAGAGGAGGAAAAATGAGAGATTTCATTTTGGTGAGGAAAATTTATCATCTCATTCCATGCTTGATAAATGAGAGTTCCACTTGAAAATTCCATTCCTCCATCAAGGCAACATGACCCCAAATGAGACATAGCCTCTACATTACACATTCTACAGCAAATCTTGGACGCGTCGGCCAGCCAACTTCGCGCCCGAGTTGCCTCGGTATTGAGGTGGGAGCCCGTAAAAGATACAGACGATGTAGTGCCCTTCCGGCAAGGATGCGACGACCGGAGTTTCCGCGGGAGATCGGGACGACGACGAGAAGACCGGAGGACTCGGATCACTCGGTATATCTCTCTTCCCTATCTTCTTACTTTGCTAGATCTAGTTTAATGGCCCGATCCGGGGTTTAGTGCGCGGTGGTACCGGTTTGCTAAGTTCGCAAAATTAAAGTTTATCACCGCTTCCGTATTTGGCCGTCGGATTGACGGCCGGGGCGCCGCCGTGCACTTACAGTGGTATCAGAGCCTCGCCATTAACTTCGTCTAGCTTTGTTTGATGTGTTTGCATTTCCGATCGACCAAAATTCCAAAAAAAAACCACATTTTCCTCACATCAGTTTTCTGTCGAATTTTTTCTGGCTCTAAAAATTTTTCAGGTTGTAGAAAACTGATGTACAAGAAGTTCTAAGAGTTCTGGGAAAATTCGAGACATTGATCTCTCAGGTAGAGCGCGGAACCGCGGCAAAACCCCCCTTGTTGCCGCGGTTCCGCCGCCGTGTTGAGGGATCAATGCGTCAAAATTTTCCCATGGGCTGGTGGGCTGAAAATAGGGTTTTTGGAATATTAAAATTGGGCCCAGAATTTCTGTGAGTGCTACAGTATTGCTTGGGGGCCCACTTGTTAATTTTTGATCGATCGGATATTTTAAACACATTATTTCACAGTATTTACATTATATCTGCGACCGTGAATGTCACTCGATCGGTAAATCCAGTCTAACTGCTATAGCCCGGTTAGACGGATTTGCGAACGTGACTTTCACGTTGATGTTCTGTGTTTTGCTGTGATGTTGCGGATCGGTCGTAGGGGATAGCCTGGATGCAATGCTAGTACAGTGTTGTTGTATTATGTACATTTGATGTTGCGGGGCGAGCGTCCGACATGTGGACTGCCGTCACTGCCTGTTTGTATTATTCTTTTGGGGCACGACCTGGTTGCGGTCGATGTACCCGTTGTATGTATATTTTACTTTCTGTACTAGGATTGCCCCGCGGTGGGGTGCATGGATAGCCGGGTTCTGGAGGGCAACAAGCCCGCATCTCATGGCATTGGGACGGAGGGGGCTTCGCTCTAGAATTGGCGGGCTATTCGCCGTACTCGTAGGGGGTACAGGTTGACCCAGGAGGGGTGCCCAAGTTACCGGATTCCGTGAAGTGCTGGGTGGTCCATTCACGGCGCTGAAGGAGGCTTCCTCGCTTCAGGTTTTGACGGGTAACTTGCCGCGCCCGTAGGGGTCTAGGATTTCATTGCACAGGCTATCCACACGACCAGGGGAACGTCGGGTTTCAGTAGTGGCTCTGTGAAACCCGGGGATCCCAGATATCTGTATTGTTCTATGATGCTGTACATTTCTGTGATGTTGCATTTTTATCACGCTTTGAGTGAATATAATATATTGGTATATATATTAGTAGATGTTGTATATGTTTTACATCCGCGCTAGTCCAGTCCCCGCTCTGTCGTTAGTTAGCTAACCTAACGGGTAATGACGGGACCCCGTGGCGAATGCGGATGGCATATACGTACATCAGTATATTTTCGTTCTTTGTGGTGTGATCAATTGATGGGACTGCATTGATTCGGATCAATGCAAGTTAAAACAAACCTATTCTGATGTTCTTGGAACACTTTTCAAAAAGCTGTTATTGCAAGGACGTTCACTTTTGTTTTGCATCGTGGTATTCATTTGGAATATCCTGCTCCTCAGTCGACGAGGCAAGGGCCGAGATCCCTTCACCGGGAGTGACCCCTTGGACAGAAGTTTGCGTCAGGGCATTAACTTCACTATAGCCGATTATTTTTGCTTTGCGTCGTGGTATTCATTTGGAATATCCTGCACCCCATTCTACGGGGAAAGAGCCGAGATCCCTTCACCGGGAGTGACCTCTTTAGTAAAGGTTTTCGTCACTATATTTTCTAAAAAGCTATCCGTTCCTTCAACGATATCAAGTTCATTACGTTAAAGGTTTTTGCCAGAAACCATTCGTAGCCCTCCGTCGTTTCATATGGGTAGTCAATAGTATTCAAGCTGTGTTTGTTGGCCAAAGTCAAGGCACAGTGTTTGGTAGCTGTTGGTTATTCATATGCAGCATAGATAGATGCGTTGGTTTGGAACAGTCGTACTGCCTTGTTGGCCAAAGTCAAGGGTAGGTACGGGTGGATTCAAAACAACCTGGAGAATGACGGGTAGAACTTGACATGTGACTTATGATTTGTTGGCCAAAGTCAAGGTCATAAGAGCATGGGGTAAAAATCACATCGGGAGTTTCAAAAGAACTGAAACTTGCCAGATATGCGCATACCTTCTGGAGTGTGATGACGTGAGCGGATTACGTCACGTTATCATGCGATGAGAGTTGGATCCCGATTCCCACTGATGAGTTAGTTTACTCCTCGGGTGACCCCGACTAATTCTTCTTTCAGGTTTGGAGGAGAATTTGAGGTACAGTGGGAGGTTTCCTGATTAGATAAATTGGTAACCATTCTGATCTAGGTTAGAGTGCACGCTGAGTGTTTCTTTTCTCTCTCTCTTTGGCAGTGACCATTGACCCGACCCTAAGACTATGACTCAGAGACCAAGTTAACCGAACCTTCTTTACACTGGCTTTTGGATTGTCAGAGTTGCAGACCTCATTGCCACTCCTACTTTTACCCTTTTCTCCAGGACACCCCGTATTACTGCGAACGTCCACTTCCATTGGACAAAACCATCGTATGGTAAGATACGAACTCGAAGGAATTCGAGGATGGTTTCCGGTTCTGGAGAAAAAGAATAGGACTATTCAGTTGTCTTTTCCTTTTACCTTCTCTCACATTGCGAGTACTCCTTGGTTTAGGAGATAGTACACCTATTACGCAAATTGGATAGTCTTCTTCCAAACCTTAGGCTAGTGCCGAACAGTGGGGAATGAAGAAAACCAATTAGCCTAACGATGGTGTACAGAAGGTATTAAGTTAAGACAAAGCAAGGGATTAGTAAGAGGGCAAAGTAAATTGCGACTGATATTCACGACCAAACCAAGTATTTCTTCGCCAATCCTAAATCACCTTTGTATTTCTCCAGAACACTCCGTATCACTACGAAGATCCACAGTTTATTGGATAATCCATCGTATGGTTATATACAAACTCGAAAGGAACTTGTTCCAGTTCGGGGATGAATTCTGGTCCAGGAGAAATAGGAATAAGGTTTATTCAGTTGTCTTTTATCTTCACCTTCTCTCGCATTGCGAGTGCTCCTAGGATTAGGACAGTATACCCATTATGCTTATTGGATAGTCTTCTTCCAAACCATAGGCTGGTGCCGAACGGTAGGGAAGGAAGAAAACCAATTGGCCTAAAGGGGTGTGCAGAAGGTAATGACTAAAGACATAATAAAGGGATTTGGAGAGGTGGCAAAGAACTATACGGTTACAGTCGTGAATCTAGAAGAGGCATTACTAGGAATACCGGGATACCCCAACGAAACATTTCAATGTTTCAGTTTCACTGTGTACTGTTAAAAGAAAACTGATTTCCCGATTAGATACTTACTCCAGGGTATGTATTTACCAGGTATGATTCTCACATCTGTATGGTTTTACAGATGATGAGTGGGAGTAGGTTATTGGGAATTGGGTGATCATCCTCATTATATCGGGATTCGTTGTAATCGGTGATATTTGAGGAAATCACCTGGGTTGTTTGCCGGTCGGCAAATATTTGGTTTTGAATATCCGCTTTTATGCACCAATTTCAAATTGATATATCTGTACGTCTATTTTCATAGAGTGAGATATACCTTTTGATATTATGTCGATGACATTTACCTATATCAATGGATGGTTAGGTAAGGAGCATTAAACAGCGGTGTAATTCTTCTTAACCATAAATACAGTTTTTAACTACAACACACAGTGAAAGAGTTGTTAGACTCATCGGACTTATACAGAGTATTGTATGTTGTCCAGTGTCCATTAGGACAGAGGGGTTGGTCCTCATACTATATTCTGTTTACTTTTAACTTCTCTAGTTCTTAGACATGTGTTTCGTAGAAACACAGGGTCTAAGTTTTGAGGAATTATAGGTATTTGAATAGAGTAGAGAACCAAGTGTAGCAAGTATCGGGATTCTTCAAAGTGATCGAAGATGTAGATACTTGTGTATGGTATTCAGTTGATAGTAATGATAAAGAGAAATTGCTTCTCTTTCAGGTTACTCATAATTGGAAGCATTCCTAAGTTGAGTAATGCTGATCGGCCTCCTTCCATTTAGTTGACATGCACTGGAGATAGCTGCATGATTTGAATCTGGTTCAATTAAATCAGTGCCTCTGGTTCTATATTGGATATAGTACAGTTCATATCTTAACATTGTTAAGGTACGGGGAGTTGTCCGGCTTATGATTAAAACCAGACTCTGGATAACTCAAGGCACGTTTCTGTAATGGCTGTTTGTGGGTTGACCCAGGCTATGACGAGGGTTGATTTTCTACCATCTGGGAGATCAATAGAAATATTGTTCTAGACTCGCCACAGTTTTAATAAAAATGGATTTTTTTCAAAAACAGTAGTGGGAGTATGGTAGAACTGGAAGTGATTCCAGAACCGCAAACGATTACTGAAGATTTGATAAGGAACCTAAAAATTCAATCTGATTTGACATTCCATTGGCCACTCCGCAGATACGGTGGGTAACTTCAGGCACCCGAGAGGTACTCCGGTAGCCTCAAGGACGGTGACAGGGAAGTTCTTGTTTACCCACACTTGCCATTGCTGTTGTTCCAGGCTGCGAGACCCGGTGGGAGGATGAGTATAGCGTCGTTCTAAACTAGCTTTAGAAGTGCACGTCTATATGACTCTGCCAGAGGGTTGTCGTAGTCAGTGGGAGCAGCGGAAGCATTGGTGGACATCAGGCTTATGTCTATTTATAGACTAAAGCAGATATAGCGGAGATAGATCATCTATTTCTGATGTGACAGTCATAAGTTTGACGTCATCAGAATAGGGGATGGATCTGTTGAAAAGGTAGTAGGGTATGATATCCGGGTTTTGGATGACATACACAAAGTAGGAAGTGATATTCCTATACTACGATCGGTTATACTTTGGTTGTCACACAGTGGTTTCTCCACATAGGACTTGGATATAATATCCGACATTCTGGTTACTAGATCTATGGTTTTAGATCTAGATTTGGGTGGTTTCCCAATCAGGGTACTTAGACAGCATTCTATGAGTATTTAGAATGGTTGACTCCTGGCACGGTAGTATACCTGCAGGTGATGGAGTCACCCTCTCTAAAGGTGTCTTATAGACTAAAGTAGAGAGGGATGTGCATGATTGGCAGATCACTTGCTTAGGCAATTGAGTCAATCATGAGATGTCAAGTACCACACCAGATGTTGTTCTTGCACTAGATGCAATAAGATGATATTGATCCAATCCTGGAGAAACAGTCGGAAGCAGTTTTAGAACATAAGTGGATGTTCTAGGGATATGATAACGACAGCCTCATTTGGGAGACAGTTATCATTCCAGGCTTCCAAGGTGACATGGACGACAAGGAGGCTGTCAGAGTTATAGTTTTCCTTCTGACAAGGGGCAGTATTCTGGACAGGTGATCCAGGCAGATACTGAGGGAGGCATGGCGCAGGATACCGATTAAGTTCAGTTGACGATACAGTCTAAGAAGTTTGGATTTGGAGTTCATTTATGAGCTAGGTCCCATCAGACATCCAGACATTCTAAGACAGGTATTGCTCATTTCGGGAGATGGCATTCTCCGCGAACTTGAGATTTAGAGAGACATAGAAAGAAACATCAGAGCGGATCCACTCGCTGAGGCTATTCCTCGAACGCAATAGTCTCGCAAACGAGCTTTGTGAGACTGACTAGTAGAGGAGTTGGGTGTTCGGTATCACACGGGATGTGAGTATGCGACATCACAATAATTAGCCTTGAGTGCAAGTGGGAGATTGTTGGAGATAGTGCCCTCAGAGTCAATTATTGGATCACAGGCACGTGATTGCAATGATTGAGGGAGGACCTATCCCGGTACGACAGTCTTACTCGAGATGATAGTATGCTATCTGGTTTACCTTTATCATCGTGTACTGCTTCAGGTGACCTTACAGGTCGCTATTACACGTTGATAGAGCCCCTAGGATTCTTGCTTGACTGCCAGCAGTATGAGGGCGATCATATACGTGGGAGCTGGTAGTTTATAAGCACATTCTTAAATGGTCCCTAGTCGTGGGAGTTTCGAGACAGGGCATCGATTCTCCAGAGTAGACTAGTGTATACAGTCGAGACCCCGACGAGGGGCGGTGGCCGGTCTCACAAGCCACTGGTGTCAGTTGGTTCACCTAAGATGTATACAGGTGCTCATTGGGTTATGAGTACACCGGACAGGACTCGCCGGGAACATGCTAGTTGGTCTTATACCTGACGTCAGATAGCAGTTCCCTGGTGACATGTGTACAGGTTAGTTCATCGATCTGGGGATCGTCATTTGTCTCGTGTGAGTTCCCACTGTGCTTTGATTACTACCCTACCACGGCTCAAAGGAGTCGTGCAAACGGGTTTTAGTTGGGTACAGTCCCGAGCCACATGGAGACAGTGAGCGGATCTTCGGGGGTTCGTCTCTCCCGGTATTGGGGGTGAGGTCGCGCTGTGTCTAGGAGAGCCATTACACGAAGTCCTTGGCCAAGGCAGGAAATTTACTGGTAGGTATTCCAGTAGTATCTCAGGGTGTTCTGGGCTACACTCCGACACGACTTGTACCGCTTTTGGGGGTCTGACTTTTACCCACCCCCTAGGCCCGCCATGCGATGCTCATAGACGAACGGACCGGACTGTACGGATATTGTCACTGACAGGCTCAGTAGGGTGTCAGGATGAGTTCGCTCATCGACGTCCCTTTTGGTCAATAGCTGGTGGCCCGTTACGTATTGGCTTATACCTCTGACGTGCTAGTGGTTAAATCCACAGCCATAGTATTGACGAGTCTTTAGAGTCCACCACACTTACACTTACTCAAGTTTCGGGCGAAACGCTGTAGAGGCCATATGGAGATATGGCAGGGTCCGATCAGATACGTGCGGTATTGCACGGATCAGGATCGGACGGTTAGTACTAGAGGCCGTATAGATATATGGCAGGGTTCGATCAGATACGTGCGGTATTGCACGGATCAGGATCGGACGGATATTACTAGCCCGCTTTGGTTTAAGCCGGATCCTAGTATAGTACAGTGTAGATTTTGTCTCTTTGCATTTGTATCCGGACGGAATACAGATGCGGGTGTGTATGCACAGTATCGGGGTTTTTCCTGTAATTTATTATGGGACCAGTTTTCTGGAGTTGCCAGTTTGCATTCCGTTCCGGCCGGTTTTCTTTTGTTCTTTCCCGGCCGGACTTTTTCTATGGAGGGGGTTATTTGCAATTGTGCAAATAACATTTGTGGAGGGGGTTTCTTGCAAATGTATTCATTATGATAGGATAAGCATCCTTACTTTTTCATGATGGTTTTTGCATGAATGAGATTTGATAAGTTATGGGTTTGATGAGAGGTTTTCCTTTTTGCAAGGGGTCACCCTCCACCTTTTCCTACACTCACCTCCCTTCTTGTTATGTATATGTTTTTGATTACTCCACCATTCTCATATTTTTGAACATGGCCGGCCACATTTAGATGAGAGGAGGAAAAATGAGAGATTTCATTTTGGTGAGGAAAATTTATCATCTCATTCCATGCTTGATAAATGAGAGTTCCACTTGAAAATTCTATTCCTCCATCAAGGCAACATAACCCCAAATGAGACATAGCCTCTACATTACACATTCTACAGCAAATCTTGGACGCGTCGGCCAGCCAACTTCACGCCCGAGTTGCCTCGGTATTGAGGTGGGAGCCCGTAAAAGATGCAGACGATGTGGTGCCCTTCCGGCAAGGATGCGACGACCGGAGTTTCTGCGGGAGATCGGGACGACGACGAGAAGACCGGAGGACTCGGATCACTCGGTATATCTCTCTTCCCTATCTTGTTACTTTGCTAGATCTAGTTTAATGGCCCGATCCGGGGTTTAGTGCGCGGTGGTGCCGGTTTGCTAAATTCGCAAAATTAAAGTTTATCACCGCTTCCGCATTTGGCCGTCGGATTGACGGCTGGGACGCCGCCGTGCACTTACAGTCTCCTCCTTCCTCCTCTTTGTTGGCCGGATCTTGGAGGAAAAAGGGGGATGAAATTCAAGATCTCCCTTTTTTGAGATCTAATGGAAGATCTGAGCTCCCCTTTGTGGGTTTTGGGGTGAAAAACTATTTAGTTTTAGAAAAAGAAGAGTAAAACTCTTAATTTAATTCAAAAGAAAGAAGAAGGTTTAGAACCTTGAGGAAGGAGAAAGAGGCACAGACCTTGATTTTTTTAGAGAGAGAAAACGATCTTGAGATATTTTCATTATTTTTGCCTTTATAGGCTGTACACTTTACATATAGCCCCTTGGGCTTTACAAAATGGCATTTTCCCCATCTTTCTTACATTTATTCATAAAATAAAAATAAAAGAAATAAACCAAAATTATTTATTACAAAATTTTTATTTTGGCATGGGGAGGCCGGCCGCTTCATGTTTGGGTTCGACCCGGGCATTGGACCACATGACCTGGGCTTGGACCCACTTGGCTTGGGGTTGACTTTGATTTTGACTTGGTCAACCGGGTGTAAATTTTTACCCTAACAGGACCCATGTCTCGCCGAGTCTGGGCTTTTCATCGACTAGTGCAGTCACGGTAGTCCGTTCGCTTTCACTAGCGAACCTTCATGTGAAGAAGAGCTCCATCTCAGCAAAGGTCTTGATGGAGTCATCCGAAAGTTCTGGATACCATTTGAAAGCTATGTCTAAGAGACTGCTCATGAACTAACGAAGGAGCAGAATGTCGTTGCCTCCAGTGTTGCCAACCTTAGATTTAAACTGAGTGACATACTGTTTCGGATTACCGGTTCCTTTGTATATTGGGAACGTCGTGATCGTGTATCCTGCAGGGTACTGTATTTGTTCATACCATATAAGATATGGCCAACCAGTCTTGATTAGTTTGCTGGCGGATTCACTGGCTTGATGCGCATTGAACTGCTGAGTATTATATTCATCCAGCCGTGACTTAGAAATCATCTCTTCTTACACTGCTGGTGGGATTTGAGGGGAGTCATCGGTAATATTCACAGGTGCTTCTTCTGCTGGCTATTCGGGCTGAGTTATCATCCCGACCATACTCTGAAACCGGATGACCATCTTATCCATCCCGGCATTCATCTCTGCGGCCTTTTCATCTTTTTTGTTAAGGACACATTTCAGGTAGTCAATATCCGACTCCTGACTGGTCCTCTATTCGGAAACGACGTCTGGATTTGTTTTAGGTGGTGGATTCATAAGTTCTGTTTCCTGAGCCATGATTTCTTGCAATTTTTGCTGAAATTTTGTTATAGACCGGATGACTGATTTATGAGAAACGGTGTTATGGCTGTCTTCCTTGAAATTCATCATGTAGACTGTATGAACTACCATGCCCCCAGCCTTAGGGCGTTTAGAGTATCGGCCCGTAGAGTTTGCCTTGGGCGTAGGAACCTTCTTCGGCCTTCCTTTTTTGTGGGTTGACTTGGGGAGAACAATCTTCATGTCAGGAGGAGAGTTGTCACGACGAGGTTGACTCCTCAACTGCTTAACCCGATGAGATTAGCTCGGATTAATGGAGGATCCCTGAACTTCCTTCCAAATCTTATGGATCGTGGAGGACAATCATGGGGGTGAGCGTACAGGTGCGGAATCCCTTGGTATCTCTATAGGTGGTGGAGATTTCTTGGGCAAAGCGGTGGAGGAGTTGTGCTTCACAATCTTCAAGGGTTCGAACCTATTCCCGGTTGGAACATCAGTGTGAATGATTAGCATAGGGGAAGGTGGTGTTAGGCTGGATGGAGAATCGCCTCCATCCTGTCTCTGTCGACGCCGGTAGCGACACCGAGAAGCTCTCGTGATGGAAGATTCTTCAACTTTAGGAGCTTCTTCTGTACGCCCTCTGCGTTGCTTAGAGACCTCAGCTGTTTCCTATTCCCGCCAAAAATTTTGGTTCAAAACTTGTTGTTCCTTTTATAAAAGTAGAGGACAACCCCTACGTGCAAAGCACGTGAGCACTTACATGAAAAGCATGTGAGTATCGGCTTCAGAAAGGATTAAATCTTATGATAGCTCCTACGTGTTAAACACATGCAAAGCATTCAAGTGCTGCTTCAGATAGGATCAAATCCTATATTGGTTCATATGTGTTAAACATGTGTGCGTCTCACATGATATCCGCGTGAGCGCTAGTGCGAGCATCTTGGCAGCGCCTCACATGAGCGCACTTGCCAGTTTTTTGGCAGCGCCTCACGCGATATCCATATGAGTGCTATAGGCTAACGCCCTATGTGCAAAGCGCGTGAGTGTTCTTTTTGGTAGAATTAAATTCTATATAGAATTAATTTCTATGGGGGAAATATTTCCCTGATTTTTCTCAAACTAAAAACAATCCTCTCTGTTAAACAGAGGACCCTTGGATCAAAAGATCCAACGGCGATTATAAAATCACCATTCGATAGAATTAAATTCTATCTAAAAATATTTTCCTAATCTTATTAAAACAAACAAGAAATCTTCTCTGTTAATTAGAGGGCCTTTGGATTAAAAATCCAACGGTGAATAAAATTCACCGATTGATCTAAAAGATCAATTTGATTGACTATGAAAACAATCTTGATCTTTCAATTAGATATTTTCTCAACAAATTGATTCATTTTCCTTCTTCTATAAATAGGAGCAAAGAAAAAAGGAGAGGGACCACCCCATAAACTTCTATAAAAAAATATATAGAAGGTTCTCACAAGGTTCTACAAAACAACAGAGAATTTAATTCTCTCAAAGAAGAAAATCTCCCTCCTCAAAACCATAGATAAAGAAAATATCGAGATCAAAACATCTCCTATACCTAAAATATCTAAGGGTTTAACCCTTCTCAAGAACTTAGTTCGTTCTCTGAATCTGAGATCTACAAAACAAGTCTCCAACAAGTTGAGAATTTAATTTTTATCGAGAAGATCTTGTTCTTAAGAATCAAAGTTTCAGGAGAGAACATGGATACAAGAACATGAAGAAGATGAAGTCTATAATACTTCAAGAACTTAGTTCCTTCAAATCAATAACTTAGTTCTTTAAGAACCCAATCAAAGATCCTCAAAATAGTGATCTTGGTGATCGTTAATGGTCAAAATACCATTAATAGAGATTAAACCAGTCTGAAAACATGAACAGGAAAATATGGATAAAAGAACATGGAGAATATGGAATCCATAATACCCCGGGAACTTAGATCCTTCAAAATCAAGAAATTAGTTCTTAAAGAACCCGATCCAAGATTCTCAAAATACCGATCTTGGTGATCGTTAATGGCCAGAATACTATTAACAGATATTTAAGTTTGTTCCCCTAATAATTAAACATATAATAAAAAGATTTAAGCACTATAAAATTCTAATAAGGCAGCGCATCACGTGCTCCCCAAGAGAGCGCCAGCACCAACCTCTTATAGGATTAAATCCTATGGTGGCGCCGCACATGAAGTTCATGTGGGCGCCATTATGCAAAGCCCATGAGCGCCTATCATATATAAGAACTAAATTCTTAAGTGGAGCCCACGTGTACAACATGTGAGCGCCGACGCTTAAATTAATAGCAGGTAGAATTAAATTCTACATTGGGGATATTTCCCTAAAATCTGGGATATTCTCTGTTAAACAAAGCCATTGGATCAGAAATCCAATGGTGATAATAAATCAACAAATAATAGAATTAAATTCTATTAGGAGAAAATATCTCCCTAACCTTTACAAATGAGAAAAATATTCTCGGTTGGATCAAAAATCCAATGATAGAATTAAATTCTATATATGGGAAAATATTTCCCCAATCTTCTTAAAAACAAGAAAAACATATTCTGTAAAACAGAAATTCTTGGATCAAAGATCCAACAGCGGATAAAATTCCCTAAATATTATTTGAGACCAATAAAATCAATTGGAATCTCTCAAAGAGAGATTTTCTCAAATTAATTAACAAACTTACCTCTCCTATATAAAGAACCCGAGACTTCAAGTCTCAGATAGAGGATTGACCCCATAAGTTTTTCCACATAAAGAAAAGACGGAGAATTTAAAAAGAAGAAGATCTCCCTCCTTTAAAACTCGAGGTGAAAAAAAAGAGATCAAAATATCTCATATGCCTAGTATAATGGAAATAAGGGTTTAACCCTTCATACAAGAACTTAGTTCTTCCTCTGATTTGAGATTTGCAAAGCAAATCTCCCCACAAATTGAGGATTCAATTCTCATCGGAGAGACTCTGTTTTTCAAACTCAAAGTCCAGGGGAAAAGAACTAGGTTAAAAAAGAGAGAAAAAGAACCTAGGTTCTATGAATTTAATTTCTCTAAATAATAAGAACTTAGTTCTTTAAGAAGACTTGATCCCCAATCTTCAAAACAAACATCTTGACGATCATTAATAGTCAAAATGCCATTAACAGAGATTCAATCTCTAGAATAGAAAGGAATTAGCACCTCACGTGCTTCCCATGTGGGCGCCCCCAACAAAGGACTCAGCGTCTCACGTGAAAAATGCGTGGGCACCCAAAACAGAAGGCCAGCGCCTCACGTGAAATACACATGAGCTCTGAGTAAAAGTGCTTGTAACAACTCCAATTCTTGTGTACATAAATTTGATTAAAAGTTAATGTATACTTGGGGTATTTACATTTCCTGTGAGTGCTATAAATATTTGATTCAATTTTTAACAGCAAGAAGGAGCTTGTAGTATATTAGTAAGACCTTACACTGCTGAGCCAAAGCACTAGAGTTTAAATCCCATCAGCCACATTATTTTTTTAATTAGTTTTCTTTTAATCTTTTTAGAAGACCAAGAGTCTACACGTGCATAACCCATAAAACCAAGAGTCACATATAAAAAAAACGAGTCCAGGAGGTAGACCAAGAGACAGGGGACACGTGGTGGCGAGACTCGGCCTGACTCGGTCGAATCGGGCCGGCGGCGCGGCTGAATCGGCCGACGCCGACGGGTCAACTCGGACGAAACCCAATTTTTTTATGTAACATGTGACTCTTTAACTCCCCATAACCCCTGTACTAAATAATTTCCCTGCACATTTACAAAGAAATTTAAAACCCCATTTAAACCATATTTTAATACAATTTTTATCACACTCTTTCATCTACCCTAAACCCTAATTTTTCCTATAAATACCACACCTAAAATCACCCTTCCTCAATTCCAAATCTCTGTCTAAACTCTCAAGAAAATTCCCTAAACTTTTTGTGCGCAAGTGGAGTTAGCAAAGGGCGAAGCTCCGAAGAACTTCCGACGACGTTCCAAGGAGTTTCCAGCGACGAAACGATGCACCGGTGCCTCCCACTTTTTCCTTTCCCTCTTATCTACACTACAATCCAGTAAGTCCCTTTTCCCCTTCTCTTTACTATTCTAAAAACTTAGAATTCTAAAACCCGACGGAAGTGGAGTTAATCCGACTTTCGATTCGGTTTTTCCTTAAAAATCATATTTTTCTTAAACAAAATAATACCAAAATCTCACATCATGATCATTAAACATTAAAAAAATATATTGACAAGTTTCACATCAAAATAATTTCTATTGTACTTTTTACCGCAATTTTACAGAAAATACCATATAGTTTAGTTTCGACATAAATCTTATAATTCCTTGCTATATCTTTAGATAGTTCACGAGGTAATGACCTACCTCCTCAAAACACTCATATGTAACATAGCACGATGATCTTTGGGAATATAGTTTTGGAAAAATACGATTTTACACAAAACTACCTCAAACTTATAAAAACCTTTTTTTACAAGATATGTATTTTTAAAAAATCTTTGCAATGTGCCGCTACAACCCATTTCGGGGAACCCTTTCGGGATGGTGCGGATTATCGCACATCCTCGGGCTTAGTAGTGCGAGATGCAGACCTCCGTAAGGAGCATACGGTCTCGAAAGATTTAAAAATACAATTTTCTTTAGAAAATGTGATTTCTATTATAAATAAAACTTATATTTTTAATAAATATATATATGTAATTAATATCAAAATATCTATTTTTAGTATTTATAATATTCCACACTTCCAAAATTCATGAAAACATCTTATTTACAAGAAAATACCAAACAATTCCAATATTACAAATAAATACCATATATTATGAAAATTTATTTTATTCACTAGAAATGTCACAATGATAAAATATACATCAATGAAAAATTTAAAGACGATAATAAAATACTTGAGGTATATTTTGAAAATTATACAAAATTATTTTTATATAAAACCCCCTCATGTTCTACAAATTACCCTAAGAACCCTAGTAAACATAGGTTTAAGCGGGACCAGTCTCTTGAGCCTCAGGGAGCCGGAGATATGGGTTCTTGCCTATGTAAGGTAGACAACTTAATACACGGTGTTATCAACACGGTAATCGTCTTTGAAAAAGACACGAATCCTGCCGTCCATGTGCAGCGGTTACCGATAACACCAAAACCTAATTCAGGATTCAATTTCTTTTCTAATTGTATGACTCAGACTGAGTCTCAATATAATCAATCTGACTTGAATGAGATTCAAGTATATATAACAATTCAATATGAATCCATATATTCAATCTGTTCAATCTATACAACTTGACGGAACCGAACCATGGATATACATCCATCTACATGATTCTCCAGTTACATCCATTTACTGATATCATGGTTTCGGCAAGTCATCTATATATACAATCTATAAAACATGACAATACAATACAAACAATACAATCAAGATATCGCGGGGTTTAAGGGGTAGATTGGTACGGAAGGTGTCAGAAGTGGCACGAGACTGCAATCATTAAGACACCTAACCTGAATTCAATTGTCGTTGAACTGTGGCTGAACGGTTCCTTGTATTCCGTCCACCGTAGTCTCTGGTCTAACGAGACCCCTCTTGTATACACTGGCATTCTTCTGTACCAAGCTACAAACAACAGCATTAAAACTAAATACAATATTATAACAATATAATACAACTTTAAAAGCTACACTCTCTCGCTCTGTCTATTCTATTTCTCCCTTATCTTTGGGACTTACCGATCGATTGTTCACTGACGACATTCCTTCTCTTTCTTCTTTGGAATGTTGTCAGGTGATTCGGACCTTCAGGAGATCGAGCGTACCAGCAAGGATTTGGATCAGCTAGCATTCGACTCGGAGCTCTAAATACTTATACATTTCTTTTCAATACTTTCCATTTCTGCTATACCACTATTTAGGCATTTCTTTTCATTCCATGTATTTACTTTTCAGATGTATTGTAAAAAGAATGTGAATAAATAAAGTTGTTATTCAACATATATCTATTGTCATTGTCTCTTATGTATTTTACTTATATTGCTTAGATACGCTTAGCTTGTTTACTTCAGGGTAAATACGTAGCGGCCAGTCGCGTCCCCTTCGCCGTACACCGGGAAGCGGGGCATGAAAGTGCTTAGCACTTCATATGCGGCCAAAATGACTGAGTGCTTAGCACCGATTGTGCAATGCCCACATCCCAACGCCGCATGTGCTCTTCACGTAGACGCCATACAAAAGTGCTTGGCACTTCATATTCAGTCAAAATGACTAAAATGCTTAGCACTTATTGGGCAGTGCCCATGACCGAGGACTTCACATGATACACATGTGAGCGCCAGAACCCTAAATAAGTGCTCAACACTTTTTCATAAAAGGAAAAGGGCTGAGCAAACAGAACCCAAATAAGTGGTTAGCACTTTTGAATAAAAGAAAAAGAAAGAAGAAAAGACTGAGCAGACCAAGCCCAAATTGGTTAAAAGTCTCTCTTTGAAATTTCAAGCATCTGAGCCCAAATGCTTTGTTGTTGGATCTTAATAAAAAAAAGTGATTCTTAAAATGTTGCTAAGTTGATCTTTGCCTCAAACATGATTAATGTATCCTTAGTTAAAAAATAAATTGGGCCCAAATGCTCATATTTTTAAGTTGATCTTAATCTTAAATTAGATTAACGGTTCTTAAACCAAACAAAATATTTTTTGAACTAAAGAAAATATAACGTAAATTCAAAATCCCAAATCTAAAATATACAGATTTGGACTAATCCGCGCCCTACGGGCGACGACATAAATTAGTTTCTGTATACAATCCATGGGCAACCAAAATAAACAAAAATGCACACGACACGAAGTGAACTGCTGGAGCAGGAGAAAGTAGTTATCGCAACACGATAACGGAATTAACTGCAGGGGCCTGCGTCTGTAGGAAAAAGCGTCCCCATAATCAAAAACCACTCATAAATAAGGGGGAATCTGATGAAATCTACTGCAACGGTCGCATCTGTCCAAACCTTCGATATACGGTGCCATAAATCAACTTGGTATCTTCGGAGAGGTGGATGGGTATATGTCCAAATAGCATCTGCCCCCAAATTCAGGCTAGACGTCCCAACGTCTCAGTCTGGTCTTTCGGTGGTAAATAGATTTTGGCACGCCCGGTGGGACCTTTTCCTCTTTCCACTCCACATTTCGTGTAACAACCCTAAAGTCCTATACACTTTTATTGATTCAGTATTAATAAAAGAATATATTTCTGTCCTGATTTCGAGTTATAAGTTATTTTTGATAACTTATGTACAAGAAACTCTTTATAGCTCACTGGTTAAGCCTTTCCTCTATTGTCCCATAGCCTGCAAGTTCGAATCCTATCAGTTCCAATTATTTTTAATATTTTTCTTTTTAATTTTTTTCATAAGCTCAGGAGTTGCACGTGCATTACACGAAAAAACGAAGAGTTGCAAATAAATCAAACAATAAAAACGAGACATAAATACCCAGATGAATGCACCGCACGAACCCCGAGACCAACCCCCACTTTTGGACCGCCGGTTTTCCCATTTTAACCACTACCGATGGGTGATTTTTGCCCAAAAGTCCCTACTATTTGCTTGTGCATCCCTTCATATCCCCACTACTCCTTTTTCCTATTTTATTTTCCTACAATTAAACAGAGAAGCCCAGACTCTTCATCTACCCCTTTTACTCTCACATTTAATACATTTTTATTTTCTTTTTTAATTTTCTCTACACCTATATTTACCCCTATAAATACCTAGCATTTCTCCTTAGTTCTTCTCCTAATTTATTCTGAAAATACTAATCAAAAATTCTATCTCCCAAGCCTCACTCTAGCCAAGAGAGTCAAGTGCATAAGTCCAGACCAACCCCGACACTCAAATTCGTTCCTCTGCACGTTAGCTATCTAGAGTTCATTCTTGTACGCATAGTCGGACCCGAGCTCAATTCTCCATGCATCGTAGGTCTCGGTTCCTCAACCGAGACCTTTTCTTTTCTTTTCTCACTTGTACGAGTACAAGCGGAAACAGTAAGTCCTCTCATTCTCTTTTCTTTCCCTCTTGTATGCTCTCTTCTATTTTTTCCATGTCGCCACTCCGCATCACTTGCAATTACGCTAAATCCTCCATCTACTTTTCCCTCTTTTTGCTCCTCCGATTATATCAACGCGAAAGAATATGGTATTATAAGCAAAGTTTAAATTTATATATATATATATATATATATATATATATATATTCATTGTAATTCGGCATGTTCATCATAAATTTCATGCCATGATATCAAGAAAATACGAATTTACAACTCTATCCATGTCTCACAATTTTAATATGATGTTTTTTTTATGTTAAATAATATGTAGGTTAAAAATAACGAATAAATACCATGAACTTTAAGAACTACCCTTTTATCGATATCTAGAATTTATACCTATAGAAAATTCACGGCGTAACGACCTATCCCACTCACAACACTATGGTTTCATACCACGATATTTTGGTTAAGTTTTATTTAAAAGAAACAATTTATAATAAAATACCATCACTTTTATATAATTTTTTATCGCTATTTTTAAATCCTTTGCAATTGAGCCTCTACAACCCTCGTTAGGGGACCCGCTAATGGATGGTACGGATTATCGTACATTCTTAGGATAGTAGAGCGAGATGCAGAGCTCCTCACTAAGTATTCGGTCTCGAAGGAAATAAAATTATGATTTTTAAGAAATATGACTTTTCTAAACAAAACTAAATTTTGGAAAATAATATAAAATTATGAACCCGTATGTTCAATAAAAACATGTTATGAAACTATATTTTTAAATGAAAGCTTAGAGTTTTTAATAAAATACCATCATGTTTCCAAAAGAGTTACTTTTATAAAAATACCATAAACTTTTAAAAACTAGGTTTTATCACTAAAACACCATCTAAATTAAAATACATATTCATGAAAACCATAAATATTATAAATCACCCTAGAGGTTTATTTTTAAATAATATTAAAGTATTTTTCATAAAACCCCCTCGAGAAATGCAAACAATATAAATACATTGTAAATCACAATATTAAATATTAAGGACTCTAGATTAATATAAGCTTAAGCGGTCTCATTACTTTTGAGCCTCGGAGAGCCGGAGAAAGTGAGTGTTTGCCTATTCAGGTTAGACAAGTTTAACGGAGTTATCAATAGCAATTATCATGGGAAAAGACATAAATCATGCCGTCCATATGCAGCAGTTGCCGATTTCTCCTTAACATAAAATTTTTAACAGTTTAAATCAATTCATATGAAAAAGACCTGAACTTTAATCCAAACTCGAATCTAAACTTGAACTCAAACTCGAACACAAACTCGAACTCTAACCCAACTCGAATCTAAACCTGAAAATGAACTTAACATGAATATCAGAAGACATTGGCTGCTATTGAGACTGACTTGACCCGAACCATGAATACAAACTTGACATGAATATATGAACACTTAACACGAATACTTGACATTGACATGAACTCAATCTTGCACTTGATGTATTCATGGACTCGAGCAAGCCTGGTAATTTTAACTGTAATCTAGGATACACGGGGTGTTGGGATAGTTCAAGTGCGAATCCAACGAAATCTCAGGAGTCCTCCTAAATTATGAATCCATGTCTACTAACACAAGCAAGCGATCATGAGAACCCGTGTTTTTTTTTCTCCTGGATTATATCCTGTTGAGTTTGGAATATTTCAATATTAGGTTGAAGTCCCGACTAACACTTGATTCGGGCTCGTGGTTCCTTACTCCTGGATTATAGCCTGTTTGGTTCGACAATACACTTGAGATTGGTTGACATCCACCCTTGTACTTACGTTACATTAGGTTACCCATATAAAGACATTTTAGGACACTTACATGCACTTCATGTTCACTATACCTGTACGACACGGCCATGCTATACTATGCTCATATTACTTTGCCATGATATATAAAACTGCATGTTAAATAGAAGTGCCATGCTTACATTAAATGAAATGTTTAAACAGCATATCTCATAGTCTATTGCTTCATAATATCCATTTTTCTTTGTCATTATAATTTTATACTTCACACTTTTTTTTCTTTGGGACTTACCGAGCGAAAGTTCTCTGACGAGCATTCCACCCACCTTTGTTTCTTGGAATATTTGTCAGATATTGTAAAGACTGAAGATGTGGACACCACAGAGGAGGAGCACGATCAGATCATGACTCAGGCCTAAATTAGTTATCATTTTCTTTCGGTTTATGTATGCCACCTGTTTAGGCATTTCTTTTCTTGTATTTTCTTTCAATTGAACTTATGTATTGTAAATATATCAAGTTGAATGTAAATAAAATTGTTGAAGTTTAAATCTCATATTAATTTCTTGTCATTTTATATTGCTCAATTACGCTTAGCGTATTTATTCCGGGAAATGACCTTCTCGAAATGAATACATCACGGGCTTCGTCACATACCTGCTACCGTCGACTGGGAAGCAGGGCATGACACTTCGTGTGTCGTATTTTGTGAACAAAATCACGGTTCGCCATGGTTGTCCTTGGATTCGAGGTGCTAAAACTTGGTGTCTTGCTCCTGTGCGGAAAATCAATGACTCTCAACTGCACCTCATGCAACAACAACTCCCGCTCCACCCCAACTAGAGAAGTGACATATGGGCCCAACGCGGCCTCTATTTTTTCAATGTCGATTGGGCAGGTCATACAAGACACTACTGGATTGTTCTTTGGGACCATGATCCCACCTATGAGTTTCGGTATCTCAACACTGCAAGAAGAAGCTCCTAGAAGGCCGTCTTCGATCGACTGGTGTCACACCCCGCTTCTCGGTGTACGGTGAAGTGGACGCGACAAGGTCCGCTACGTATATACTTAGAAGTACATACGCTAAGTGTATCTAAGCAATATAAAAGTAAATCACAAGAGACAAGAGATATAGAAATAACAGCAACTTTATTAATAACATTCTTTTGTACAATGCATGAAAAGTAAATACAACTGAAATGAAAAGCGATGCCTAAACAGTGGCATAACAGGAAATGAAAATACTGAATAGAACAAGGTACAATATCTAGAGCTCGGGGTCTTCGTGAAACTGCTCCACGTCTTCACCGGTGGGCTCGATCTCTGCTGGGTCCAAAGCACCTGACGACATTCAAAGAAGAAAGAAATAGAATGTCGTCAGCGAACAGGTCGCTCGGTAAGTCCCAAAGATAAAGGAGAAATAGACAAAGAGTAGGGGAGAGAGAGAGTAGCTTTTAATATTGTATTGTATTGTTGTAATGTTGTATTAACGCTGTTGTTTGTAGCTTGATACAGAAGAATGCCAGTATATACGAGAGGGGTCTCTATATGCTAGAGACCATGGCAAACGGAATATAGAGTACAAGGCTCCGTTAGAAGGCCCGGAACAACAGCAATTGGATTCATGTTAGGTATCTTAAGTCTGACCGTCTCGTGCCACTTTTAACATCTTCCGTACCAATATACCCCTTAAACCCCGTAGTGTTTTGATTGTATTGTTGTATTGTATTGTGTAAATTGGATGACCGACCAAAATCATGATATCAGTAAACATATTATAACTGCATAATCAGGTAAAGGGAATAACGGAATAATGGATGTATATCCATGGTTCGATTCAGTCAAGTTGTATAGAATGTTAACTGGATTCTGGAATTCATGTGTTCATATTGAGTTGGAATATTAAAGAATGTAGATTGACTTGAATCATATTCAAGTCAGAAATAATCAGACTCAAACCCGAGTCAGACTAAAAGAAATGTAAGTCAAAGCTCTATAATTGTTAGGGTCATTATTGTAATTTATAAAACTTGAGGGGGTTTTATGTAAAAATACTTTTGTATAGCTTTCAAGATACATCTCAAGTATTTATTATTCGTCTTTATTGTTATAATGAGTGTGATTTTATTTGTGTTAATTCTAGTGATAATATCCTAATTACATAAATAAAGGTATTAATTTGTAATATTGATTTAGTTGAAATTCATGGTATTTTAATGTAACTTTTAATCTTGTAATTTTTAGGAAAATGTGAAAACTTTATCTTATAATACAATAGGTGTTAAAATGATAAATATACATATGTTTATACAAAAAATAATTTTTAATAAATATTTTATTTTCCAAAAAAATCTCATTTTTCTTAAATGTCGTATTTTAAACCTTTCGAGACCGAATGCTCCTTGCGGAGGTCTGAATCTCGCACTACTAAGCCCGAGGGTGCACGATAAACCGTATTATCCCTAACGAGTTCCCCAAAGGTGGGTTGTAGTGGCGCTTTGCAAAGATTTAATAAATACTAATCATTTAGAAAACGGTTTTATAAAGATAAGGTATTTATTTGAAAAAGGGTGTAAATTTCTGTATTTTAGATTCTAGGGTTTCCTAAGCCAACTAACCTATTTCTAAATGGTCTAAACGATAAGTCATTAGAAGCCTCAAATCGCGTCTTCACCGCCAATTGCGGCCAGGTAAGTGCCAGGTCAGTGGGAGGCTCTCCACTACAAGTAGTGGCCCTAATTAAGTAACCGCTCGCCTTAGACACACTTGCCTAGACACCACAAAGTCAGGTTTAGATAAACGATCGATGTCCACGACATATCGTATTTTCCTTTTAAAAGATATTGTTTTAAAATTGTTTAAAACTTAGAACTTTTAGAAAAGGTTTTATTAAGAAAAGGGTATTTAAATGTAAAATCTTGTATTATCGTATTCTAAGTTTTGATGATATCAATTAGGGTTGTATTTGCGTGTGTGTGGAGGTAGGTCATTACCTCGTGAACTACTTTAAGGTTTAGCAAGGTTAAGAGGTTGAATGTGATAAACTAAACATGGTGGTATTTAAGTGAAAGAATACGATATATTGCAAAAGCTATCATTTCATGTGTGAAAACTTGTTCAAATTAATTTTTAAGTGATTAGTAGTCAACATGAATATGTTTAAGCATTATGGAATTGGTGATAAGTGAGATTTGATAGAAAACCGAATCGGAAATTGGTTTGTTCCGATTTCCGTCGAATTTGAAAAATCTTATTTTAATGGAAGAAAAGAAAGGTAGAAAAGGGGCACTTACGGGTTTGGACAATGCTAGAGAGTGAGAGAGAGGTAGAGGGTTTGCCGGCGGGTCGAAACGTCGTCGAGAGCTCCTAGCACGATCACCGGAAAGTCGCCGTCGATTTCGTCAGCGCTTCGTCTTTCGCTCGTTTTCCGACGTACCAAGTTCTCTTGGAATTTTGAGAGAGTGAACTTAGAGATTTAGGATGAGAGGGTAGAGGGTAGGGGTGTTTATATAGGGTTAGGCTAAGGTTAGGGTTTTCAATAAAAATATATATATAAAATATATAAAAATCATTAAACCTAGGAGTAAAAGGGATTTATTGGCCAAATGATAACCGATCCAAGCATTTAGAGTATGCAGGAGGGTGGACCAGGTCAAGGGCCAACTTTTCTCTGCTAGTGACTCGGCCGTCCGGCCAAGTTCGGCCGGCGGCGCCGGACCGAGTCGGCCGACTCGCTGGCCGGCGGCGCCGAGTCGGGCTGAGTCAAGGTGTCGGGGGTTTTCCTGGGGAAGATTTTGGTATATTTACTTTTTGTTGTCCAGTACAAATTTTGTGAGTTATGGCGTTTTGACTGTTGACTTCCAAAAGAAATTAAAACAAAATAAATACAAAAATAATGTAGGGCATGGGATTTGAACTCTGGTGGCTTGGTTCAGCAGTGCAAGGTATTACGATGAGCCATAAGCTCCTTCTTGTAATTATTGTGGGAAAATATCTACTTAAAGTGGTAACAGCAACATTAAATACCCCAAGTATACTTTAATTTTAAAACAATTTTATGTACACTAATAATGGAGTTATTTAAAAACAAAATAATTACATATATATTATGCTCAGGTTAAGATACTCTTTTATGGATTTTTTGAAAAAAAAATTTGTATAGAAAAGTGTATAGGAAAATTAGGGTTGTTACAACTGGCAACCACGACGGCTCCCATCAGCAAGCCGTCAAACTCTGGCGTCTCAGTCTTTAACAGGCTGAACAAGAACTCAAACGGGCCCGTAAAGAAGCTCGTGATACCTGAAGCGGCTACCCTAAAATGGCTGGCCCTCCCAACCCCTGTTACAGGTGAAGCCGTCAAAGGTGCTTCCCCCATCAGACGATCAGTCTTCGAAAGATTGGCCGGTTCTCTACAAACTCCATTAAGGACGTCGGTCTTCAATAGGCTGGCGCCAATTGAAACCCCTCAGCAAAGCCGGAGGCATGATGAAGCCGCTTCCAAAACTGAGGCGATCCCTTCAGCAAGGCACGCTCGACGTCGCCGCTGGCGCCGAGTGAAAGAAGCTGGGGGCAACTCCCTCACTGGGCTCACCCCATCAGCTCCTATGGTGGTGTTTGACACTGCTGTTCCAACTGGGAACATTCTCGAACCGCTTAGAAGGGTACGTAAAAACTCTCCAACAGCGGCGCTAAAGAAATCTCCTATACCTGCAAAAGTTACAGTGCAAGCAACGTCGGAGCGGCCTCATCAGTGGCTCTCCTCGCAAATTCATCAGGTCTGGCGAAAAATCCAAGACTCCATGATTGACCAAACCACTCTCGTCGACCAAAGAAATTGAAGGTCCGACAACAAAAAGACCACTCTTCCGCTATACAACAGGGGACTTTTCCTAAACAGGCACCTGTCACAACAGCTACTTCAACTCCAATCTCTTATAAAAGAACAAGTTTGGAGAAAACTCTGCCGCCCGCGGCAAATTCCAAAAGCGATGGATCTAAACGCTCCAACTATGGGGGCATATCCGTACATATGGTCTACATGGCTTCAGGAAAAGACGAAAGCCGTGCCTCAGTAAGTCATCGACCGCAAACCCGATCGCTGACTAAGGCTCAGGAGCAACAGCAAAAGCTCCAGGAAATGCTGACCAAAATGGCAGCACTTAACGGATAGAAAGAAAGTCTGGGTAAAGAAGTCGAACAACGCTAAGAGCAAGAGACCGATACAGAATTTCTGCGAAGGGTGCTCGAGAGAAAGGACAAAGAGGCTGCCGAGCAAGCTGCTAACATAATGCAGATGACTCTTTTTTTCTAAGATATGGTTGGAATAATGATCCAGCCAGAACCCTCGGCCGAAAATCCACTGATAATCATCGAGGATGATAGAGGGGAAACATCAAACCCTCCTCCCGCCTTATCAGTGGCCAAAGAAGAAACAATCTCCAAGGCCATCCTTGATCATTACATTGCTCAACAAATAAGAGCTCATCAAGCTAATGAAGCCGCTGGCTAAATTGTCAGAACCGGGTGACCATATCCAGGCTGGTATGATCAAATCAAGTACCCGCTGGGATATACGATCCCCAAGTTCTATGTCTACAAAGGGACAAATAACCCTCACCAACACGTTGCACAATTCAGAGCTCTATACAACAACACTGGAAGCGACGACAAACTGTTGCTCACCAGTTCGTTGGCAGCCTGTCAGAAACAACCTTCGAATGGTACTCGGAGCTCCTAAATAACTCCTTGAAAAAATTCGCAGAAATGGAACTGCTGTTCACACAGCGTTTCTTTAGTGTGATCAAACGAACTCCGATCACGGCATTAATCAATGCCAGGATAAAGCCGGGAGAGACATGGTTCCAATACGCGATCCGGTAGCGGAACCTGTGGTCTAAGTGCGAACAACACATTGAAGAATCTCATATCGTGGACATGTTCAAATGGACCCTTGACCCTCGATCGACTGTATCCTAGTTTATTACATTCTTCAAACGAACTACCTTTCAGGCTCTGATAGATAAACTAGATGGACCAAATAGGCCATGGGCCTTCCTCCTCAAATAAGGACCTTAGAAATAACAAGGGTAAAGGGAAAGTAGGCTTCATTGCCAACACGCAAAAACAGCCGAGTGACCCAAAACTAGCTGCTCGCCAAAACAACGCGCGTCCGCGCCCGTCCTTGGAAGAAAGACTAGGATATGCTTACTCGTTTCCTCACGACAAGACAAGAAGACTGTTTGAATTAGCAATGTGTAATAAACACATCACATTACCAGACACGCGGCGTCCACTGCAACCCGGCGACGTCAACAACCTTAACTACTGCTCCTATCACAGAATGGTGAGCCACAATATTAAAGATTGCTACGTCTTCAAATACTGGGTCGAAGACCAGTATTAACAGAGGAAATTCACGATGTCTAATAACTGGAGGGTAAACCTACCCCAGAAGCACACTCCCAAAAAGGTAGATGTGCAGAGGGCATCATGCTCACTCGTGGAAGAAACTCCATGGGAAGTCATTCTTTCAGCAAAAACCAAAAGAATGCTAAAGAATCTGCAAGCATGTCCGGCAGTCGAGTGGAAAAGCCCATTTGAACCCAAAATAATCGAAGGGGTGTTAAAACCTCGTTCTGCACCGAAAATTGTTGATGAGGGGAAAACCCCCAAGTCAAACCTTTGAAGTCTTCGAACAAAAAGTAGAAGACCAAGAAGCCTGTGCAACCTGCCAAGTATGACGAGATCTACA
Organism: Agapanthus africanus; assembly: GCA_030015575.1. Classification (NCBI taxonomy): domain Eukaryota; kingdom Viridiplantae; phylum Streptophyta; class Magnoliopsida; order Asparagales; family Amaryllidaceae; genus Agapanthus; species Agapanthus africanus. Next base: position 77,323,825 of record CM057339.1, on the reverse strand, counting down.
AACATACATTGACTGGAAGAGTACAACCAAAAGGCGCGGACACTGGTCACGCTCAAAGAGCTCCTCAGTCATATTCTTGAGGACGAACATAGTGACAATGATGAGGGAAATTACTCATCAGAAAACACCGAAGACCGTGTAGCAAGTTGCCACATGTTCTCCCATTCGTCGTTATATGACGAAGAAGCACCCTCAGCATCAGAAAACAACGCAGTGGAACTGGGGGCAGAACCGGCTCTAAAATCCCCAGAACTGCAAGAAGACCCGATTAAGAGGCTGTTAAACAAAGTCATTCAAAAAAGCAAAGTTGACCGAGAACGCGAGACAGATATATATGAAAAGGCTAAGTGTCAGCGTCAGGATAAAGAAGCTGCGGCGAGGATCATCCGTAAAGTACTCCGACCAAACCAAAGCACGCCTACTATAAATAAGATCAGGATCAAAACAGAGAAGCGGTTCGCCAAAGCCCTGTCAATGGGGATGAAGCTACCACCTCTCGTAAGGAACACTCCCGGGATCATGTGCCTCGATAGAGAAGAATCACATCCAGACTACTGCCTATATCATCGGAGGGTCACCCACCCCACTGAGGAATGCAGTGCCTTCAAGAAGTGGTGGCAAGGATACGTTGCCCATAAAAAAACGCTTCAAGAGGATGAAGCACGAATCTCGCGCTCGTCGGCGGCAAAATAGTGGAACGAACACACCTGAAGAAATGACTGGCAACTGTCATATGGTTAATACCAATTCGGAAGGGGAAACCCCAAGTTCTTACCTTCAGGAGCGATTCTGAGGACGAAATACCCCTCAGCCCTCTCTTCAAAGACTCCATCTCTGAAAAAGAAGAGGAGGAGGAGGAGAACTGCGAGAATATTCAGCTGTGTAACCGCACGCTGCCTGAGAAGAACCTCGGACCTACAAACAAAGGTTCAAACAAAAAAGACAAAAGGAAAAGGAAAATACTTGAGGAAATTGCCTTCGACGATGAAGTTGTCAAAGAGCTCACCGCAAAAGACCCGCCTAAGAAAAACAAGGTGGATTACAACGTCCTGGCACATCTGAGAAAAATACCCTCACAACTGAGCATATTGGATGCTCTCCTCCTGTCCAAAGAGGCACGAGATTCCCTGATCAAGGCATGACAAGTGCCCAATCAGTTCCAAGCTTTTTTCACAGAAAAGAAGATGAAAGATAAACTGGTAGAGGTCCATACGACTGACATTACATTCAGCGATGAAGATCTCCTCCTCGGTACGTGCGAACATAATCGTCCGGTATACATCACCGGGTACTGCAACTACATTAAGATAGGGAAAATCCTTGTCGACAATGGACCCTCCGTCAACCTTCTAAACATGTGAGTGCTGAAGGAAATTTGCATGAACGCTCAACATCTTGCCCGAGATAAAATTACCATCTCCGGGTTCAACTCACAGTCGTCATGGACGCTTGGATCCGTAATACTGACGCCACACTTCGAGCTGCTCGTCACTGATATCAAATTTCATGTCATTGACGCTAAGACTTGCTATAACACTTTGCTCGGCAGTCCTTGGTTACACCAGTACAATGTCATCCCTTCTACACAATATCAGTGTATGGAGTATTTCAAGGATGGTTCGGAGTACACCGTCATAGGAGAACTAAATCCGTTCTCCGTAAACGAAGTCCGGAAATACGAAAATGCAAAGTACTTCCTACCAGACTTTGGGTATACCGAAAGGTGCCACAATCCGAAGAATAAACAGAAATCCGTCGCCACTATCCCAATCTTTGGGAGCGATACAGAGAAAGACAAAGAAACAGTTTACTCAGAGTAACCCCAAAAAGAAAACAATAAGCCCGGATCATCTACTCTTATTTTAGTCTTTGGCAGCGGCTTAGAAGACGAGGCCAACGCAGTGTTCTCCGTCCGTCCATCAATGCAAACTTTTGCCGGAGCATATCAGAGTCTGCAAATCACAATGGCTCCGTCTCGACACTATAAGGAACTTGATGCGCTCCATACATACAGTGTACAAGAACTGGAAACTTTCTACGTACCTCTCAGGCGAAGAGGTGAAAAAGCGATCATCTTCTACCAATCTATGGAAACTAAAGTAGAAAAAGAAGTCTAGCGTGGTGCAGATTTTGCACTCGACAGGCTTCTACCAATCTATCTGCCATGATACTATGCAGAGGGATTGAAAAGGCTGTTAAGATGCCAAGGTGTACCCCTCGAACAAACTGTTCGACAAGCCCAATTCTACAAAAAGATTTGGGATATTCCCGGAATTTAGCGAAAGATGACCAACTGGAAGATAGAGACAATCGGGGTCGGATACCTTCGGTCCATGAAACGGGAGCAGATATACAGTTTCCGCGTCATAAACAGCTCTAGTGAAGCGAAAAACGCACTTCCAAATAGTCGTGACGTCAAATCAAAGCGAGATCACACTCTAAAAACATTAAGTCCATCGCTGGAAGAACAAATTGACAAGTTAATAAAAGAGACTTGTCAAACGAGCCGGGACAACCATAGCCGTGAAATGACCATTTATGAAAAGGCCGGGACGCAGCGTCTCAGTATGCAATCTGTGGAGAAAGTAGAGTGTAATGCTCTTCACCCCCAGCCCGCTACGTGTTCTCGCGAGAAAGGAAATCACCAAAATGGAGGCAAAAACAGGGCCAAGAACGCAAACAACGGTCGAAGACAACAAAGCAGATCCAAGACACCGTACAATCGAGAAAATCTTGGTTGGACCGCGTCCTTTATAAGGAAGATGGATCGGGAATACCCTTTCCCTCAAGACAAGACAAGGAAAATATTCAATCTTGTCATGATGCACCAATTGATGACGCTTCCGGAGTCTCGACACCTTGAACAAATAAATGAGGTCAATCATCCGGATTATTGCTCCTATCACCAAATAATAGGTCATCCCCTTGAAAATTACTTCACCTTCAAAGACTGAGTAGAAGACCAGTATCAACAAGGAGGTTTATGTTATCCGACAGCTGGAGGGTAACCCCGCCATAAAGGCATGAGACAATGAGGACCAATACCATCAGGATAGGACCAGCTCAACACCAAGAATGGAAGCGAACTCATACTTTCCATATAATAACACTCTCAAAAGAGGGAGGGCACAAGAATATGAATGACCTTTTTAGGTGCTTCGCAAATGAAGGCGAGGACGAGGTGATCTCAGAGCTTCCACCAGCACCAAAAGAGTTGGAAGATAGGATACACACTACGGCGGACAACCTAAGAAAAATTGACTTAGAGACAGAAAATGATCCGAGGCCAACGTTCGTCAGTATGCTACTATCTGAAAAACAGGTGGCACGTTAAAAGACGTGATCATGAAGTATAAAGATTTTTTCGCCTGGAACTATTCTGAAATGCCGGGTCCAGATCCAAAAGTGGCAGTACATAAACTGGCGATATCGCCAGGTATAAAGCTATTCAAACAGGCGCCAAGAAGGATGCGACTCGAACTTGAGATGAGTATCAACGCTGAAGTCAAGAAACTAATCGACTCCGGCTTCATCCAAGAAGTTCAATATTCCGTCTGGATAGCTAACATCGTTCCAGTGATAAAAAAAATGGGACGGTGTGCATCTGCGTGGATTTTCGGGACCTTAACAAAGCTTGGCCGAAAGATGACTTCCCAGTGCCTGTTATCGAGTTTATGATCGATAACACGTCTATCTATGAGGTCTTCTCTTTCATGGATGGATCTTCAGGATACAACCAAATAAAAATGCACCATCAAGACTAGAAGCATACTGCCTTCCGAACCCCGCTGGGCATATTCTGCTATAAGATAATGCCCTTCGGTTTAAAGAACGCTAGCTCTACCTACTAGAGGGCTATGACAAAGATCTTGATCTCATGCATGAGATTGTCGAATGCTACATCGACAACCTTGTGGTAAAGAGTAAATCTCGCGAGAATCATTGGGAACATCTAAAAATAGTGTTCCAATGACTTCGGAAGTATATTCTGAAAATGAATTATCTAAAATGCGCGTTTTGTGTTTCCTCGGGCAAATTCTTAGGATTCATCATACGTCACCGGGGTATCTAAATCGATCTCTCAAAGATCAAGACGATTATGGAAATGCTTACGCCAAGAACTCTCAAATAGCTGTGATCTCTTCAAGGAAAGCTTGCGTATATCCGACGGTTCATAACCAATCTTTCCGGAAAATACCGTCCCTATAGTCATTTGATGAAAAAGGGGACTACGTTCGTCTGGGATCAAAAGTGCCAAAATACATAGGATGAAATCAAACAATACCTGCAAAATCCGCCAGAATTGACTGCTCCGGTTATGGGAAAACCCCTTATCCTATATACAAGGCCCTTGAGGGTTCTCAAGGCCCACTATGGGCACAAGAGAATGATCAGGGAAAAGAGAGAGCTCTATATAATTTAAGTCGAGTTCTCCTGGGGGCAGAAAACAACTATTCCCCCTTCGAAAAGTATTGCCTGACGCTGATCTTCGCAATAACGAAACTTAGACATTACGCCTTGGCATATGAGGTCTATCTCATATTGAAGGTGGATCCTTTCAAATATCTAATGTCAAGGGCCATACTAACATGAAGGCTTACCAAATAGGCCCTCCTCCTAATGAAGTTCTCCATAATGTATCGACCCCTTAAAGTGGTGAAAGGTCAGGCCATTGCCGACTTTCTCGCGAAGCATCCGATACTAGTTGACTCCCCCTTGAATTGCGAGTTGCCAGATGGACATGCGTTCGACGCAATCGAAAAAGAGAAAAAAGAAAATGATTCACAATGGGAACTCTACTTCGATGGAGCATCTTCCGTGAAGAGGCGAAAGCAAAACACCCTCATAATCAAAGCTGGGGTGGGCCTTATCTTCGTAACTCCGTAAGGAGGGATATTGCGTTACGCCCTCTTTCTAACAGAGCCAGTGACTAATAACAAAACTGAATATGAAGATTTGATAGCAGGTCTCGAGACCGCTATCAACATGGGAATCAAACACCTTCTCATATATGGAGACTCCCAGCTGATCATCAGCCAAGTAAATGGAAACTATCAGACATGCAAACCAGAGCTGATAAAGTATAGCGAAAGAGTGCAGCAACCGCTGACACAAATCCCTTCCTATACCTTAGAATGTATACCGCGTGCAGAAAATAACAAGGCTTGGACAAACTGTCTAAGGAATTGGCTAATGAAGACCTCAATGACATGAGGATCATTGTGCAAAGCCGCAGGATTCTCACACCAACAGATATATCTTCAGAAGACCTAATAGAGCCATCCAAAAGAAAAGAAACGACCGAACAAGTAGCCTTTCAAATAGAGGACAAAGAAAAGGTCAAGGACTGGAGGGAAGTCTTCATAGATTACTTTAAATCACAACGAATGCCCGAAAATGCATCGTCTATATATCAACTCATGAAATGAACTTTGTCTTTTTCCTTCGTCAATGATACTCCATATAAGAGATCGTTTGACTGTTTATGGCTAAGATGCCTGGGGCGAAAGGAAGCAAAGAAAGCCGCCAAAGAAATTCACGACGGACTCTATGGTTCTTATCAAGCTGGGCCAACGATGAAACTGAAGATAAAAAGAATGGATTACTATTGGCCCACAATGATCCAAGACTACCTCGAACATGCAAAGCAGTGTCATTCGTGCCAAATTCATGGGGACTTCATCCATCAACATCCAAATACGCTACACCCAACAGTGGCTAGCTGGCCATTCGAAATGTAGGGAACCGATATAATTGGCCCTATCGAACCGGCATCATCCAAAGGACATCGGTTTTATATTGGCAACTACAGATTACTTCTCTAAGTAGGCAGAAGCAATTCACTGAGGGAGGTGAAAACGGAGAATATCCTCCACTTCTTCAGAACCCGTGTTATCTATCGGTTAGGCACTCCGTGACGGATAAACTCGGATAATGGGTCGGCTTACAGAAGTCATAAAATAAGTCGCTTCGCACAGCAGTATAAAATAGATTGGAGATACTCTTAAGTCTATAATTCTCGGGTCAACGGTCTAGCTGAAATTTTCAACAAGACCTTGGTAAAGATTATAAAAAAGACGGTGTGTCACGCCCCGCTTCCCGGTATACGGCGAAGGGGACGGGACGAGGCCGCTATGTATTTACTATGAAGTAAATATGCTAAGCGTATCTAAGCAATATAAATATAAATGCACAAGAGACAAAATATAATAAAATAGCAACTTTATTTATTCACGTTCTTTTTACAATCCATGGAAAATTAAATACATGGAATAAAGCGATGCCTAAACAGTGGCATAACAGAAATGTAAAGTACTGAAAGGAAATGTGTACAATGAACTAAAGCTCTGGGTCTTCAGTAAACTGGTCCAAGTATTCAACACTGGGCTCGATCTCTAGAAGATCCAAATCACCTGACGAAATTCAAAGAAGAAAAAAGAGAATGTCGTCAGTGAACAAATCTCTCGGTAAGTCCAAAAGATAAAGGAGAAATAGAGTAGACAGAAAGAGAAGGTAGCTTTTAAAGTTGTATTATATGATTAATGCCGTTGTTTGTAGCTTGGTACAGAAGGATGCCAGTGTATACGAGAGAAGTCTCTATATGCTAGAGACCAGGACAAATGTAAGTACAAGGAACCGTTATGCCATGGTACAACATCAATAGGATTCAGGTTAGGTGTCTTAATTTTACAGTCCCGCGCCACTTCTAATACCTTCCGTACCAATCTACCCCTTAAGCCCCGCGAAGTATTATTTGATTGTTTGTGCTCTATTGTAACTTGTATTGTCTTGTATAGATGGATGACTTGCCGAAACCATGATGTCAGTAAATGGATGTAACTGGAGAATCATGTAAAATGGAAATATATACATGGTTCGGTTCAGTCAATACAAATTAAATAGATTGAATATATATATTCAAGGATTCATGTTGGATTGCAGATTGTAGATTGTACTTGAATCATATTCAAGTCAGATTATTAATGAGACTCAGTCTGAGTCAGAACAATTATAAAAGAAATTAAAGTCCTGATTGTTTTGATTTTATCGGTAACCGCTGCACATGGGCGGCAGGATTTATGTCTTTTTCAAAGACGATTACCGTGTTGATAACACCGTTGTTAAGTTGTCTACCTTAAATAGGCAAGCACCCAGTTCTTCAGCTCTCTGAGGCTCAAGAGATTGGTCCCGCTTAAACCTATGTTTACTAGGGTCTTTAGGGTAATTTATAGAACTTGAGGGGGTTTTATATAAAAATACTTTTGTATAATTTTCAAAATACATCACAAGTATTTAATTATTGTCTTTAGAGTTGTCATAGATGTAGATTTTATATTTGTGATATTTCTAGTGAAAATATCCTAATTTCATAATATATGGTATTTAATTGTAACATTGAACTTGTATGGAATTTATGGTATTTTAATATAAAGTGATTCTTGTGATTTTTTAGAAAAAAATTGGAATATTTATATTATTAAAAAATAGATATTTTAATGATACATATATATATATATATATATATATATATATATATTTATATATATAAATAATTTTACTATATATTATATTTCTAGAAATCTCATTTTCTTAAGATTTTCGTATTTTAAATCTCTCGAGACCGTATGCTCCTTACGGAGGTCTGCATCTCGCACTACTAACCCTAGGGATGTACGATAATCTACACCATCCCAATCGGGTTCCCCAAAATGGGTTGTAGCGACACTTTGCAAAGATTTATAAAAAATACTTACTCCTTTAGAAAACGGTTTTATTAATTCATGGTATTTATTTGAAATGTTTCATTTTCCCGTATTCTATGTTCCCGAAAGGTATTGTGCTATGTTGCATATGAGTGTTGTGAGGAGGTAGGTCATTATCTCATGATCTACTTAAAGGTATAGCAAGTTTGTGATGTTTTAATGTCGAAATGAAATTACATGGTATTTTAATGAAAAAGAGCGGTAAAAGTTACAAAATGAAATAGATTGTCATGAGACTTGTTTAACATGTTCATTAATGTTTAATAGTCAACATGCAATGGTTTGGTATGATTTGTATTTAAGAAAAGGTTGAATTTTTTTTCAAAAGAACCGAATCGGAAATCGGATTAATTCTGATTCCGTCAGGTTTTAAAAATACGGATTTTGGGAATAGTAAAGTGAAGAAGGAATTGGGAGTTACGGGTTTGTAGATTAGGGATGAGGAAGAGTGATCGGTAGGAGGCGCCGGTGCATCGTTTCGTCGCCGGGAGCTCCTAGGGTTGTCGTCGGAAAAATCGCCGAAGCTTCCGCCTTTCACTAACTTCAAATGCACACAACTTCTCAAGTTTTTCTTGAGAGTTTTTTATCAGAATTTTGGAGTGAGGGGAGTGTGTCTAGGGGTTTTATTTATAGGGTTTAGGGTAGGTGAAAGGTTAAATTGAAAAAATGTATTAAATTGTAATAAAATGTATTAAAATAAGGTTTAATATGATTTAAAGAGGCTCTGGAACCGATCTACAGAAATAAAGTGTGCAGGAGTGATGGGAAGATGAAAAGCCAGACTTTTCATGTTGGGGACTCGGCGGTCCGGCCGAGTCCGGTGTGGTGGGCATTCCTCGGCGGTTCATTATCCCCCAAGCACAGTTAGTTTATTTAGTGTAGTGGGTTTTTTTACGAGTTATACACGTGTAAACCCTTGGTATTCTAAAAATTCAAAATAAAACAATAATAAAAATAATATGGGGTATGGGATTTAAACTCTTGTGGGTTGGTTCAGCAGTGCAAGGTATTACCAATGAGCTACGAGCTCCTTCTTGCTATTAATAAGAAAAACAAATATTTATGGTACTCTCAAAAATGCAATTACTCTAAGTATACATTAACTTTTTAACAAATTTCTGTACACTAAAATTGGAGTTGTTACACGGTGTCCAGGAAAAAAAAAGGCTGGCACGAAAGGCTGCAGGAAGCTCTCTGAGAGTATCGAACAACGTTCAAGATGGCCATGAATACAACACCATACGCATTGGCGTTTGGCACATAAGCAGTACTCCCATTGGAAATAGAACTCAGCAGTTCGATATGAGCTAACAGATGAAGAAAATGCTCATCTTAGGCATAAAGAGCTCGACGCCCTCAACGAAACTCACTTGTAGCACAGCAAAATTTGGAGGCTTATAAGGCAAGAATGACACGGTCATACGAAAAACTGACCAGGCCGAGAACATTCCGCTAAGGCGAACTCGAGCTAGTCATCAAAAGACCAATGATTCCCAATCGTGCAAAACGGGAACAGTTTGAGCCAAACTATGAAGGCTCGTACATCACAGACAAAGTCTACCAAGGTGGAGCCTACCTGCTCATTGATATGCATGGAGAAAGACCCTTCCGGCCAATAAACGGTCAATTTCTAAAAAATTACTACGCTTGACGAGTCATGATTTAGGTCAATGATAGATGATAACGCTTGTTTCCGCTCGCTATCTTCCTGAGTCAGAACCCTGAAAGTAGTATCCAAAAATCTCTATCGCCCCAAAATACGGCCATAATGGACTGAAACGTCTTTAAACTAATACTGGACCGAAACGTATTTAAACTAATAATGGACTAAAGCGTCGTTCCCTCAAAACACAGGAATAATGGACCGAAACGTCCCTAAACCAACAATGGACCGAAACTCCTTAAACTAATGCTGGACCGAAACTTTCTTAAACTAACAATGGACTGAAATATCCTTAAACTAAAATTCGTCCCCAAAATGGGAATGCTGGACCGAAACGTTCTTAAACTAATGCTGGACCGAAACGTCGTTAAACTAACATTCATCCCCAAAATGGGAATTCTGGACCGAAACGTTCATAAACTAATGCTGGACCGAAACGTCCATAAACTAATATTCGTCCCTAAAATGGGAGTGTTGGACCGGAACATCCTTAAACTAGCATTTCGCTCCAAAATATGGCAATAAAGGACCGTCATGTCTTTAAGCACACACGTGTAGCCCTACGGTAAATCCCCATATCAATTACCGTATACGATCTATGGGCATAAACGATTCATAACTCTCCCGGGTCCTATGCGATGTAGTACTTTGAAGAAGACCGAAACCTATTGCTAATAGTGCGTTACTTGCGGACCGCCTAAAAAAAAAGAGGGTATGTCCACAAGAGAAATGGGCATGGATGAAAACCCAAAAATGCGCCGCGAGTAAAAACAGCAGGACTACCAGCGAGCTATTGAAAACCATAAAGGGCGCGAACTCGTCAAAAAAACCTGCGTGAGATCCTTACGACTCACAAGGGAACAACACGCTTAGGAGTCCCTACGATTCCTAAGGAGAAATTACACTTGCAAGATCCTTTCGGCTCGTAAAGAGGATTTCTCCCTATGAGACCCTCACGGCTCATAGGATTCAAAAGTCTTAAGTTATAGGGATCTAAACCCGTTCTTAAGCCATAAAAAACACCTACATAACCTTTTTGCCCTTCAGGCGGTCAAATATTGACCCTTGTATAAATCCATGGGAATAAATAAATATTCGCTTACCAAGTTCCACCAATGACGAGAAATGTCCCCATATGATGAGCCACACTTGTATGTCATCTCGACTTACAAGGAGAAAATAATCTTGTAAGATCTTTATGACTTACAACAGAAAACACACTTAAGAATCCTCACGACTCCTAAGGAGAAAATACACCTATGAGATCCTCACGACTCGTAGAAAGAAAAACCTTTATAAGACCCAAACGGCTCATAAAGCCAGAAAGCCTTAGTCGACGGGATCCTAACCCTGTTTACTAAGTCATCTTTATTCAAATCGACAAAAGCAAATGATGATTCGCTCCTGACAATATTCCAGTGGTAGCGATACTGATGCCTAAGTAGATATCAGATTTTAAAAAAAAAGCCAAAATGATAGGGTAACTCGCAATAAAAAGCAACGAGTAAAAAATAAAAATAGAATTAGCCGAAATGATTGGGCACCGTGAAAAATAGCCGAAATGATTGGGCAATCATGACTTTCGCGACTTAAAAAACTGAAAAGATAGAGCATTGCGGAAAGAAATTAAAAAATGAAAATGAAACTTCTCTGCCCTGCAAGAATGTCCATATTGACTCTTGTATACAATTCAGGGGCATAAATAAAGAAAAATGGGACTGTGTTTTCTCACCAAGCTTCGTCAAAAGGAGAACCGAGTCTCGACGGCACATATACCACCTAGAGACTATCCCTATGTTCCCCCCTCATTCCAACAGGGTGCGGACAAAACAAGCAAATAAAAGTGAAGTGATGGCAAAATCCTAGCTTCAGGTCTTGATAGCGACATCTACAGCCTAAAGATCATCCCGACGTTCCTTCTCGGTGCAGACACGACGTCAACAAAGGCTCCAATGAGCCGAATTAAAAGGAGTGACGGCAAAATCCTAACTCCAGATCGACGTGCTTCTCATGCCAGTAGGATGCAGACGCAACGTCAACAAAGACCCAAGGGTCAAAGAAAAAATAGAGCCATGGAAAAATCCTAGCTCCAAGTCTTGACGGTACATATACAACCTAGAGACTATCCCTGTGTTCCCCCTTAATTCCAGCAGAGGCATGCACAACAATCAAATAAAAATGAAGCAACGACAAAATCCTAGCTTCAGGTCTTAATGGAAACATCTACAGCCTAGAGATCATCCCGGCGTTCCTTCTCATTCCAGCAGGATGCAGATGCAACTTCATCATCAAAAAAGGGGGGACCCAAGGGTCAAAGCAAAAATTGAAGCAATGGCATATTCCTAGTTCCGGACTTCAATTGCAATACATACAGTATATAAGTCCTACAAATGTTTACCCTACTTCAGCAAAGAATCGACACGACATCGTTAGAGCAAAAAACGAAGTGACGACATATTCCTAGTTTCGGATCTTGACGGCAATACATACAAAGCCTAAAGACTATTGGAGATCATCCTACCCCAGAAGGGTGCGGTTATGCCTCATCGGGGCTCCAAATTGAGCCTAATCTCAAGTAAAAAGCGTCATGGAAAATACCTAATGCTTGTTCTTCCAACGGTAATATGACCTAAGAAGATTACTTGAAAACGTCTTGTCCGGCCTCAGAAGAGATCAGAGACACAACAGTCGCGGGGCTACTCGAACAGCGGCTTAAAGACTACATATCGAGGAATACATCAGCCAACGCGACGGTGCCATGGACTAAAACCCTAGTACCACAAACCTAACGGACCTCTGTCATAAAAGAATGGGAGTTATCTATATACAACGTTAGGATAAGTTTTCCTGTAAACCCAAGGGAAGTAAACTAAAAATACTCCAAAATGAGTACATAAATTAGAGACTCCGAAATGAGTGAATAAACTACATACTCCGAAATGAGTATATAAATTAGAGACTCCGAAATGAGTGAATAAACTCCAAACTCCAAAATGAATACATAAACTAGAGACTCCGAAATGAGTGAATAAACTACATACTCTGAAATGAGTACATAAACTAGAGACTCCGAAATGAGTGAATAAACTACAAACTCCAAAATGAGTAAATAAACTAGAGACTCCGAAACGAGTGAATAAACGACAAACTCCGAAATGAGTACATAAACTACTTCGTGCCAGATCAAGATATCAAACACAGAAGAGAGCATGCAAAAGAAAAGAACGTATATTCTTTATTCATGAAAAAAAATGCTTCAAAGATACAATTTATATATAGAAAAAATAATACAATTCTAGCCTCTATGAAGACGGGGCTTTCAATAAAGCAGCGACCCGCTCATTCTCTTGCTGCAGCTTCTTTTCATGCTCCAGTATTGCGGCTAGCATTGCGTCAACTTGAACCCGTTGTTCCAAGCATAAAGAGAGCTTCTTAGAAATTTCATGCTTAGCAGCCTCAGAGCCCCGCATTCCTCGCTCAGTAGAGTCAAGGTCCCGCCTCAGCGCCACTCCTTCAGAAATGCATCGTTGAAGATTTTCGAAGATAACTCGGAGCCGCGCATCATTTGTTTTTACCCGGGCACATAATTGGCTTGATTCGATAAAAGCCGTCCCATACTCCTTCTGCTTCAGGACCAGCTTCTGCTCGAATTATTGAATAGGAGCGGCACTTTGTTCGATCCATGAGACCAATTGAGCCTTCGGGGATAATGCGTCAGGCATAAGACGTTTGTGCTCGATCTTATGGAAGCAAGCCTCGATTCGCTTACAGTAATCAACCCAGATGCTGATGAAATCTTCATTATAGAAAGTCACAAGAGTCACCAGCATGGGGTTAACCTCGTCTGCGAAGTCTGCAGCAGAAGTGAGAGCATCGACATCAAGGTCTTCAATAAACCCACTTACGCCTGCTATTTGTTGCACCTATGGAAGATTGACGTTTAGCGAAGGGCCCTACGGGCATAGAAATATGAGACAGCTGCTACGGAATAAGACACGTATAAAGAAGGGTCAAATTTCAACCTAAAATAAAAAAAATGATGAATGAGATCTGACCTACTAATAGTCGAAAGTGGAAAATCGGGGAGCATAGAGGGTCAGCTATTCCTTCGTCCTCTCCTTCGAGCCGTAAGACTGTGGTCAATACAAAAAAAACCTATTAAAAATGGATTACTTGTAGAAAGATGAAATAAGAAATGAAAGATATACTGACCAACACCAGAAGGGGGACGAATCCTGATTAGAAGGCGAAGTGCGAGGTTAATATTTGGCACAAGTGGTTGAAAAGCACTCCTACAAGATTGCAGCAATATACGGTAAGAAATTAATCCAAGGAGTAATATCAGTACCGAAATGAGGAAATAAAGGATCTTTACTTTCCGTCACTGAGCCTGAGAGAACTCTCGGGGCGCGAAAGAGATAGGTGGAACAACAACAGTCATGGTGATGGCTGACGGGGGTTCTTCAATCACCAGATTGCCAGGGTTTACCGTGCCTATATCAAGAAATAAAGGAGATGTTAGAGAATGTGTCTAGCAGGATTGATGGTCCAAAAGTGATAACACGAAAAATACATGACGGTGCGGAAACCATAGTAGTATATGGAGCATCACTAGTTATGACAGCTTCCTCGATTTCCATCATCACCGGGAAGACGGATTCAACGTCTACACCTTCGTCTCCCGAGTGAATAAGGGTCGTCGTTACGTTAGCGTCACCCGCGGATATTGGGGATCCACAAGGAGAGGAAGTGGCCACTGGAATAGCATCAGACTCATAATGAAAGCCGAATGCCCCAGAATCCCCAAACGCTGGCACCTCACCCGCAGCGCTGACACCTAAACTTGGCCCTGCTGTATCATTCAAGGAAAAAATGTGTTATAATTCAAGATAAACTGCTATGGAAAGAAACTTGGAAAAGTAAATAATTCCTACTAGGTTTCATTAAAATATCATGCGCTGTCTCATATTGAAGTAACCGCTCAGCCTCTTCACGAGCTGCACGCGCGATCTGCCTATAAACGGTTGATAAGGCAGAAGGAATGTCCTCCACGGGAACATCAGGGGGTCGTATCTCGCTTGAACCCGCACCTGTGGCCAAGTTAGCCTGACGCTCCCTCGCTGCATGCTTCTAACACTTCTTCTCGGCTTTAGCTGTGCGGAGAGATCTCTCCAGAAACATAGATAGAGGAACGTCTTTATTTGAATCAGATTCAACCTCCGGATCTGCTACAATGTTCTTCATCGGCTACTTTAGTGATGCTTCCCATGGTGGCCCTAGGGTGGCCTCAACGGTAGCCAGTAGCTCTGAAGGTTCCGTAGGTGCTATCGAGGGAGGAATATCCTGCGCACCACTACCTAAAGATGGCGTTGCACTAGAAACAACACAAGCTACGGTGGTTCCTGTAATAAAAAAAGAGGGGAGTCAGGGTGTGAACAAAATGAGGTAAATATTTTAAAGGCGTCACGAAACGAATCATACCGAGGCCCATAGAAGCACGAAGCCTCTCCTCTTCCTCGAATGTTTTGAGGGACGCCAAAATGGCTTCTTCAGTGGAGATGCCAGTTAAGAAAGGAGCGTAATAATAAACTCTAAAATATACAAAAAAGTATAAATGAGATATACATGACGCCGTAAGAAAAGAAAACGCTGCTTGCTCGCGGGCTAATTGCTCAGAAGCCTCAATAGCAGCTTGAAGATTAGTTGCGACATTCTCATCAGTAGAAACTTCAAACAGACTGTCATTGGTGCCGTATTCGGACAATCGTTCGCTATAGAGAGTATGAAGATCCTGACTAAATACAACGTGAGCCAAAAACATGGATTTTTTCTTCTTCTGAGAGCCGGTAGCAACACTTGACGATAGGAGCTTGCACTTTACAAGCCACTTGGAACGGCGAGTCCTAGTTTCTGAGCCAATACGCGACTCAAGAAATGCTGTAGCTATCACATCGCCAAGAGCACTTAAGTCCGATCGTGTCTTAGCCATTGACACCATTGGAAAGGCTCGCGGAACTACAACCGCGTCGCTCTCTCTCAAGGAAGGACAGACAAAAGCTCGTCATTTCAGTGGAAACACGGGATTACTGGCCGGGACAGAATCCTTGTGATTAAGGAGCATCCGCCTTTCTTCTTTGATAACGGCGCCCGTTGCATGCTGATACTGGGCTATGTAGGCATTTGAGGCCTTCGGGATATGACTCGGCTCAGCAATCAGAAAATAAGACCTTGTGTTTAGCAGCATAAAATGGTGCACCATATTGCAAACGCTCTTCTCTGAAGCTACTAGATCGACGAGAAATGCTTCGAGGGGAACGCCTTGGTTATAGCCGGATTGCTGAGCCAAACGATGCGGGTTATACCTCATGAATAACACCGAGGCATTTTGCCTGAATACTAGGAAACCTGGCCTGATGGAATACAGATGCACGATCTCCTGGGCCCTCAAAGTAGAAACCCCATCCTTAAAGACATCATGAAGCGGCTGGACCACTTTAGAGGGTTCTTTATCAATGGTCAGGACCCTATCAACAAAAGTCATGTTGTTCCCAACCATGCGCGGACGCAGGAGCAATCGCCGAGTCTCTCGCTGTGTAGGGTCTGGAGAAGAAGCATCGACCAGTCGCATGATCCGAGGGAAATTGTACCCTTCATAAAATCTAGGTCTTTTATGCACACCAAAGGAACCCAACACGTGCATCTCAATCCATGAGGTGAAATAATGTAAAGGGAGATTTACGAGCTTCAAACCCGGCTGGGTGGTATCAGCCGCTATACTTATGCCATGATACAAATGGGCCAATCATGCAACCCTAATAGCCATACGCGTCCCTACCGCAACACGATAAGCTGGATAGAAAACAGACGGTCTCATGTAGCGAGAATGCATTAGGAGTACAAACCAGCTCAGCCACAAACCAGTGAAGCCCACGGAAAACGTTTCCTCGTCAATGTTCGGAACGGCAATCTCTGCAAAAGGGACGATGGGGGTGTCCAGAATAAAGAACTGCTTTAAATCTGCATCTGTAGTTGGCAATTTGTCCAAGCCAAATCCGAACGGATCATCAAGCTTGGCAAACTTCGCAGCTTCTTCGATAAAACCTCCGAACGAAGGAAACGGGCAACAAAGTCCGTAAAGCTAATCACATTGCCCCCGGACTCCAAAAACAAGCTTTCATAGATATTTAACACTTTGATCAGACTCGGGAACTTGTGCTGGATAGCGTTTTCCGAAGTAAGTCCCATGACTATCAATTCGGTAGCGAAGATATACTCGTCAGGAGGAGGTATCTCCTCATAATGCTCCCCTATGACGGGTAACTCAGAAATATCTGCGAATTCTTCCAGCGAAATCAATACCCCACGGTCCGATAATAGAAACGTGTGGGTCGGAATATTCCACTGTTCCATGAAGGATTTAACCCACCACATATGAGGAGTGTTGTAATAGAAGAGAGACGCGTAGACCGCTGGGTATAACCCGGTTTTCAGCGATAGCGATTTCTTGGCCGATAAGATGTAGCGGGCCCACTGGAGGTAACCAGCCGGATGTTGAGGGGTCACTCCTATTGTATAAACCTGACCCTAAGGACGCACTTCTCCTTGACACATGCGACTTCCCAAAATATCTAGGGCCCTCGGCGGCTAAACAGGTATCGACGCCATGGAAGGTTGGAGACAACCTTCCGCAGTCCAATTAACTTCTTTCACAGCATAATTGACCTGCGGAGGGTCAGCATAATGAATCGAAGGAATCGGTTCTGATGTCGCCGCACAAGTAAAGCTTCTCCGACCCCGGATAATATAGTTATACCACGCCCCTCATAGATGAAGAGATTTCCGTTCCGGATCATAGTCCGGGATTAAAGCAAGGACTTCACAATCAGTAAGGGCATCGGCAAAAGCACTCTTTGAATGAACACAGGGAAAAAAGGAACCAGAAGCCATGGTATCTGAAAAGAAAAACCAGTGGAGGGTTAGCAATCAAAATGCTAAAATCACTAAGTAAAAAAAACAACACAGTGGACCCCACAAAATCAAGGTGGTGGCTCATCAATGATGAGACATGTGCCTATTGTGAGAATCCAAATGTATTCTTATTAAATAAATAGTGCTCATTAAGCAGTGGAGTTAAAAACTTCCAATATTTCCCTAAAAGTGGGTTCTTTAAAACAAACAACAAATTCAAATTTGTGAAGGAAAAAAAGAGAAGGGATTAAAACCCCAAAAATTCCAGAAAAGAAAAAGAACGGTAAATTGAATAAAATTCCCAAAGTTCTTAAGATCTAAATTAGAGCTAAGCTTTGAAAAAAAAATGGAATTAAATTCCCCCAAATAGTGGGATCAAATCTCAGAGAGCCCCATATTAGAAAAAACCCATGGGTTAATCCATGAAATCAAATTCCAGAAAAAAAATGTCAAGATTGACAGCAGGGCAAAACCCTAAGAAGTAGAATCAAAGATTCTCAAGTCTTGGATGAGGACATTAAGATCCACGATCTATAAAAAGAAATCTGTTTTTAGATCTCCAAGAGTGAGAGAGAGAGAGAGAGAATGCTAAGCTCTGTCGAATCTGATAATGGACATAAAATCCGAAACTAAGATAATATATACATGTTCAAGAGTGGTTAAGAGCTATGCTCTGTTCATAGTTCATACCAAGAAATTTGGTAGAGTATTCTCTATTCAAAAGAGTTATGGGAGATAGAGATCTAAGCTCTGGGAAACGAGAATTAAATTCTCAGAAGAAAGGAAGGTTCAAGAAAGAAGATGAACAGATAGCAGTCATCTCAAAGGCCTAAGGCCCTATTTATAAGACGTGGGGAGAACGGTTCAACTTCCTAGGTGATCCAATGGTGATAAAAGTGATACCATTGCACTCACGTATAAGCCACGTGAGAACAACTGTGGGGGACATTTGTTCCCCTAATAATTAAACATATAATAAAAAGAGCTAAGCTATGTTAAATTCTAATAAGGCAACGTCTCCCGTGCTCTCCACGAGAGCGCCAACACCTACCTCTCATAGGATTAAATCCTATGGTGGCGCCACACATGAAGTTTACATGGGCGCCATTGTGCAAAACACAGGAACACCTATCATATATAAGAATTAAATTCTTAAGTGGCGCCCACGTGCACAATACGTGAGTGTCGGCGCCCAAATTAAAAGCAGGTAGAATTAAATTCTACATGGGGGATATTTCTCTAAAATCTGGGATATTCTCTGTTAAACAGAGCTATTGGATCAAAAATCCAATGATGATGATAAATTATCAAATAATAGAATTAAATTCTACTATGAGAAAATATCTTCCTAATCATTCCAAATGAGAAAGATATTCTCGGTTGGATCAAAAATCCAATTATAGAATTAAATTCTATATATGAGAAAATATTTCCCCAATCTTGTTAAAAACAAGAAAAACATATTCTGTAAATCAGAAATCCTTGGATCAAAGATCCAACGGTGGATAAAATTTCCCAAATAATCTTTGAGACCGATAAAATCAATTGGAATCTCTCAAAGATAGATTTTCTCAAATTAATTAACAAACTTACATCTCCTATATAAAGAA
Organism: Agapanthus africanus; assembly: GCA_030015575.1. Lineage (NCBI taxonomy): Eukaryota > Viridiplantae > Streptophyta > Magnoliopsida > Asparagales > Amaryllidaceae > Agapanthus > Agapanthus africanus. The sequence continues at coordinate 77,304,821 of CM057339.1, read as the reverse complement.
CCCGAGACTTCAAGTCTCAGATAGAGGATTGACCCCATAAGTTTTTCCACAAAAAGAAAAAACAGAGAATTTAATTCTCAAAAGAAGAAGAAGATCTCCCTCCTTTAAACCTTGAGGTAAAAGAAAAGGAAAAGATCAAAATATCTCCTTTGCCTAGTATAATGGAAACAAGGTTTAACCCTTCATATAAGAACTTAGTTCTTCCTTTGATTTGATATTTGCAAAAACAAATCTCCCCACAAGTCGAGAATTCAATTCTCATCGGGGAGATTTTGTTCTTCAAACTCAAAATCTAGGGAAAAAGAACTAGGTTAAAAAGAAATAGAAAGAAAAAGAACCTAGGTTCTAGGAATTTAATTTCTCTAAATAATAAGAACTTAGTTCATAAAGAAGACTTGATCCCAGATATTCAAAACAAAAATCGCGGCGATCATTAATGGTCAAAATGCCATTAACAGAGATACAATCTCTAGTAAAAAAAAGGAATTAGCACCTCGCGTGCATCTCACGTGGGTGCCCCCAACAAAGGACTCAAGGACTTACGTGAAAAACGCATGGGCGTCCAAAACATAAGACCAACGCCTCACGTGAAAGATATGTGAGCACTGAGTAAAAGTGCTTCGCACTTCATATGCAGCCAAAACGGCTGAGTGTTTAACACTAATTGGGCAAAGCCCACATCCCAGCGCCGCACGTACTCTTCACGTGTACACCATATAAAAGTGCTTAGCACTTCTTATTCATTCAAAAGACTAAAGTGCTTAGCAATTATTGGGTATTGCCCATGACTGAGGGCTTCACATGATACACATGTGAGCACCAGAACCCAAATAAGTTCTTAGCACTTTTGCATAAAAGGAAATGAGTTAAGCAAACAGAACCTAAATAAGTGCTTAGCACTTTTGAATAAAAGAAAGAAGAAAAGACTGAGCAGACCAAACCCAAATTAGTTAAAAGTCTCTCTCTGAAATTTCTAGCAACTTAGCCCAAATGCTTTTTTGTTGGATCTTAATAAAAAAAAGTGATCCTTAAAATGTTGCTAAGTTGATCTTAGTCTCAAACAAGACTAATGTATCCTTAGTTAAAAATAAATTGGGCCTAAATGCTTATATGTTTAAGTTGATCTTAATCTCAAACTAGATTAACAGTCTTTAAACCAAACAAAATATATTTTGCAAATATAACTTAAGTTCAAAATCTCCAAATCTAAGATATACAGATTTGGACTAATCCGCGGCCTATGAGCGACAACAAAAATTAGTCTCCATATACAATCCATAGGCAACCAAAATAAACAAAAATACACACGACACGAAGTGAATTGCTAGAGCAGGAGAAAGTGGTTATCGCAACGCGATAACTAATTAACTGCAGGGGCTTGTGCCAGCAGGGAAAAGCGTCCCCACAATGAAAAAACCCCTCACAAATGAAGGGGAATCTTATGAAATCTGCTACAACGGTCGCATCTGTCCAAACCTTCGATATACGATACAATAAATCAACTTAGCATTATCGGAGAGCTGGATGGATATATGTCCAAATAGCATCTGCCCCAAAATTCAGGCTAGACGTGCCAACGTCTCAATCCGGTCTTTCGGCGGTAAAAAAAGTTATCTAAAAACATTAACATAGATCAAATTTCCAAAAGAACTCAACGTCTCACATGAAAAGCAAGTGAGCACTCAAGACCAAGTTACATAGCGTCTCACATGAAACACATGTGAGTGCCAGAAAACCGAAAGTTTAGTGCTTAGCACTAGTGCAGCGCCTCACGTGAAACACACGTGAGCGCCAAAACTTTGCGCCTCACGTGAAACACCCGTGAGCGCTCAAAAGAAGCCAAAGCTGAGCGCCTCACGTGAAACACACGTGAGTGCCAGACGCTTAGCGCCTTACGTGAAACACACGTGAGCGTCAGAGAAAAATTAGTGCTTAACACTATTATAGCGCCTCACGTGATATACGCGTGAGCACTATATGCAATTGAGTGCTTAGCACTGCTGAGTGTTACAAAAACCCAATCTTAGCCCAAATTAGCTAAGCTTATGTTCATGATATCCAAACTGATCTTAGTCCCATACATGACCAACGATCTTCGTCCCATACCTTCTAAGTTAATCTTAGTCTCAAACAAGAATAATGATTCTTGGATGATCTACCACGATTCTTTCCCTCGAATATGGGATTTGGTTCAAGGACGTCTCTTCAAATCTCTGATATGTGTCATTGTAATTTCTCAACGTCTTCAGAGAGGTGACGGGTCCTAATAACCAACGACTCCTCTTTTGTCGTCTCAAACATGGCGATAATGGTCTGAAATGTCCTTATACTAATATTCGTCTGAAACATGGCGATAATGGACCAAAATGTCCTTAAACTAACATTCGTTGCCAAAATGGAAACGTTAGACCGTGATGTCCTTAAACTAAAATAATTGAGCTCATATGCTCATTTGTTCATAAGTTGATCTTGGTCTTAAATATGACTAACGATCCTTAGATCAAACCTGAATATCCCATGAACTGATGGACCTTATTTATATGAGATCTGCGTCCTAAGTTCATTCCCGTTGGCAAACCAAGCTACCAACATAGACCCCGTCAAGAAAATCATTGACCCAAACCTAAATCCAAATTATATGGATTTGGACTAATCCACGTCCTACGGGCGACAACATAAATTAGTCTTCGTATACAATCCACATGCAACCTTAACAAACAAAATAACACACAACACAAAGTGACCTTCTGGAGCAGGAGAAAGTGGTTATAGCAACACAATAACGTAATTAACCGCATGGGCTTGATCCTGCAGGGAAAAGTGTCTCCACAATCAAAAATCCCTCACAAATTTGGGGGATCTGATGAAGTCTTCTATATCGGTTGCATCTGTCCAAACCTTCGATATACGGTGCTATAAATCGACTAGGTATCTTCAGAGAGGTGGATGGATATGTCCAAATAGCATCTTCCCCCAAATTCAGGCAAGACGTTCAATCCCAGTCCGTCTCTGTTTTCGGCGGAAAACAGATTTTGGCACGCCCGGTGGGACCTCTTCCATTTTCCATTCCACGCTTCGTGTGTCGTGTTTTTCCGTGATCAAATAATTGCGGTTTATATGTTTGTAGTTGCCCTTGAGTGTTGTGATACTGAAGCTGGAGTTTCGTCTCTATGTAGAATGGTGTTCACTTCCATTTACAGCAATTCAGGCTCTACTAAGTCTGGTGGAGTCATGTATGGGCTACTTGCAGTTTCAAGTCTCTGCAATCCAGCTTTTCAAGAAATGAAGGGGCTCTTCTTTAGGTCGATACTCCCACCCCGTACACTCGATGCCTCAACACATAAGGAGGAAGCCCAAAAAAAGTCCGTCTTCCACATGTTGGTTCCCCAAGCTGCTGCTTTGCCGACGGAATCAATCCTTAAACAACTGGTTCCTGCCAAAGACCAAGGTCGACGCAGGGGGCATAATACTCATGCTCTCAAAGAAAGCAGGGGGCAAGCTTAGCAAACTCTTGAGACTAATAAATCTCCGGTCGCAAGACATTATCGACGTCGAAATGGGCGTCAAATAAGACGAGCTGGGGGCAGTTCTCCGTCCAGGCTGATTCTGTAAGTATATCATGCACATGGCTAGAGGTAAAATACGTTGTGGAATGGTAAAATCAAAAAATTCTAGCAAGCATAGTATACTACCCAAGTGATCATCCTAAAATTACAACATGCACGAACTAAATGGCTAAGAGCTAAGATAGAAAAATCATACTACCTATGATGCTTCTTCTTTCAAGCTCCAAGATGGTTAAAAAGTTGGCTCCTTTGTTTTGAACCCCTAGCATGGTCTCCTTGAGTTCATCGGCTTGAGTCTCTTAATCGGCCCTTTCCTTCGAAGACGGCGATGAATGGCAACTTGAGCTATTTCTTCTTCTTTGCTAGTTGGTACCTAGCAAAGAGAAGTATATGGTTTTGTAAATGGTGAAGGGTTTTCTCTTGTCTCTTTTTTCCTTTTTTTTCTTCTCTATCTTTTCTTTCTCTCATGGAAAAATGTAAGTGTGAAGAAAAGAGAGTGAGAGTTAGGTTATGTCCACACTCACCATACTCCCATGACCTAAGCCATGCCACCTCTCTCTTATATCATCCTAACACATGTCCTAGAGTGTGTGAGATGGTTACACATCACCCTTAGGTATGCACAAATGAGATAAAGAAAAAAGATAAAAGGAAAAATATTTATCATGGTTAAATAAAAATATACTAGCCATGATAAAAACATAATGTTCACATCACATGGAACAATAAAAATAGAGAGAGAGAGAGAGATTTATGATATTAGGTTAATTACATGTATTATCATATAATCACATATAATTAAACTTGTCATTGAATTAACATTTAATACAATGACCCAGTTTATCTCAATAAACCGGCTAGTATCATAACCCGTACGGCTAAAAGACGAATGTCTAACCGGCCCTGCACGTATCCCATGCGCGCAATATATTATTTTGCTCGAGTGGTCAAAACATCTGTGTGGGACTCTAAAGACCCATCAACACGCTGGCAATAAGTTGTCGGATCACATCTTACCTTATAAGCACGTCAGCGGTACTGGTTGTACGTAACGGCCACCCAGGTATTGAACAAATTAAAAGGTCTACAAGAAAACTTGCCCGTACCCTACAGAACCTATCGATGACACTTACCGTACAGTCCGGTCTCTTCGTCTGAGAATATCGCATATCGGTTCTGAGAGGTGGCATCCGTCAAACTCTCACTAACCCGATAAATCGTGCAAGTATAAAGCTCATAACCATATGAGAAACTACTGATGATGCTTATCAGTAAAACTCTCTTGCCCTGGTCAGGGACTTATGGTTATAGCTAGTCTCACACAGCGCAACATCAACTCCTCATACCGGGAGAGACGAATCCCTTCCGATCGCTTATGGCCTCCACATGATCCGGGACTGTACCACTACCTGTTTGCACAGCCCTTTAAGGCTGTGGTAGGTGTTCATATCAGATTTTTGCATTTTCATACCGCCCAATTTTTATCACATTTGCATATCCGTAGATACTCTTGAGCCGTGTTTGCTAGTCAAATGCAGGATACAGGTTCTCGGTTCTAAAACGGTGAAATTCATGGAAAACACGAAAAAATCCGGGTTCCTGCCAACCACAGATAAAAACACGGTCTCTGCTCTTCATCCGTATGTTGCCAGATATCAATAGGAAGACAAAAGATCAAATCAATGTCATTCTCATGCACAAGGCTCAATGGTAGCACAAAATCCAAGAGATCTACGCGGAACTCGAAGCAAATCATGACAAAATCTTGACAAAAAGTCCACCTTTCCCTCAACAGAATTCTGGAAAATTCGTGAAGCAATTATAAGAAAATATATATACCAGAATCAAGCACACAGCAGATCAGGCCACCACAAAAAAGCAGATGACCCAATTCCACCATAAGAGCACGGATCCGCGGCAAAAGGTGGGTCCAGGCCGCGGATCCGCGGCCCTTTAGGCGCCAAACCTGGAGAAATTTGGGGGGCATTTTGGTCTTTTCATGTTTGTTCTGGTGGTTGCCCTAGGTTTTCATTCTCTGGCCTATAAATAGCCCAGAAGTTTGTGAAGGAAAGGGTCCAATTTTTTGTATTCTCATTTTGCCTAGTTTTAGTGTTGTTCTTCTTCCTCTTCTCACCTCTTCTCCATTAAACTTGTAGTGAGCTTTTGAGTGAAGAGTGATGAATAAAGAAGACCATTTTTATTATCATGCTTGTCTCTTTCTTTACTTGTTGTAATGTTTTGTAATTGTTAAGTAGTTGTTGTTATTTGCTTGATTGTTTCTTTCTTCTCTCTTTTTCTTTATCCTTACATACGACAATGATACTTACGCTCGATCCTCGCCAAGGTGAGGTCGCAAACAGTTAGTCGTATTCTTTTAATCTCCTTCTTTCTATCTTCCTCTTTTGTGTTGTTTTATTTTTCCGTATTATGATGTGTGAGTAGTTCATTCTTGTTAGGGTAGGATAAGGGAAGTTTGAGAGAAGGAAATCTCTCTCACTCTTTCCTTGCCCAACAGCTTAAATCGACTCTCGTTAATTGAACCACAATCCGCTCCTTACGGCACCCTATCCTACATGATAGCGGTGATTCCGTAGTGAGACCGGTTGTGGTTGGATTAACCGGAGGTTATGGCTAAGAGCCAAGAACGGACGGACAAGCACCAAAAGGAAGACTTATGCGTTGGAAAGCCTAGCTTATACTCGCAAAGTCCTTCCTAGTCGTGCTAATCCCCGTTGTTGCCGATTACCGTAACACGATATTAAGAGGGGCAACGAAAGATGTGGAGACTCCTAACTCAAACTAACCTAATCCTAACCCTAACATGCTCTCTTTTAATATCAACTCAACACTTAGATAACTACAAACAAAATCTGAACAACCGGACTTAACTCGTCGAAAAACACATAGAAAAAGATTCCCATCTCCCTGCGGACGACCCGTACTCAACCGGCTAGCTACGTGCGAAACCGTCTTGATTGCGGTATTTAGAACTAAACTTGACACGCACATATCCTAACAATCAAATGGCGCCGTTGCCGGGGAGACGGTAGTTTGTTTCTTTGTGAAATTTCGGGTTAATTTGTAAGTATAACTCTAACCGAAAAACAAAAAAAAATATACATACTTTGTAAAAAAAAAAAAAAACATCTTGTTATTCTTGATTAGTTTTTGTGCAAGTGCGCAGGAAAATACGAGGTTCAAGATCGGCGCCAAAGACGTTGAAAATACGGAGTTCAAGTACAGTGCCAAAGACGTGGGAAGATAGACCCACAGTTCGCGGCTACACCGCGACGGACAAAAACGAAGCATCCGGTCTACTGTAAGAATCTGGAGCAGATACAGTGAGCAAATCAGCATTCCACACATCCAGACAAGCAGAGGAGACCAATACCAGCACCCACAGAAAAACTGAAGTCCCAATCTCTTCTTTCAGCCGCGGATCCGCGGCAATAGAGGGTCTTGGGCCGCGGATCCGCGGCCACTTGGAGCCTTTGGGCTGCCATTTTTTCTGGGTAATTCTCTCTCCTCTCTTCCTCTCCTCTGAACTCCAATAAACTGTGTTTTCTGCAGCCTTCTTTGCGCAAACTCTTCTCCCCCTTCCAATAAACTGTTCTTGTGCAGGATTCTTTGCGCCGCAAATAAAAATTGTTTGCAGTTGATTTGTTACTGCTTTGCATTTCTTTAATACGGACTTAAGGGGCTTGAAACCAATCCAGATTGGGTGGGGATTTCATCACCCTTCCCAGGACCCCAAAAATCACTAAAGCATATGCATTGTCCATTGTAAATTAAAAAATACTAGACTTCAGCCCTAAGGACTTCGCGCTCATTAGGAGAAGATAAACCTTGTTTAGAACCTCGCTTAACCGTATATTGTTTACGGGGTGTCTAGGAAAGTGTTAAAGGCGCAACCGCCGAAAGAGAAAGGGTTATTTAATTAAGGAACTTCGCGAAAGCGTTGGACAACCTCCCCTTATCTCTGCACTTACCTGGCCTCGTGATCAGTGTATTTTTAAGCCCGTTTCTCGACATTGTTTAACTTCGACAATCAAGTTCAGGAGCAGGTCTAGTAGACCTAGGTTACCCTAGATCTAGGTGTGATTGTGCATATCTTGTTTGTGATTGCTTAAGCCGTATTTCCGTACATACTTCTGTAAATCTCTTTCTAAAAAAAAAAGAAAGAAAAAAATCAAAAACTTTTATAAAAACTTGCCCTTTTGTCGCCAAATCCATTTTCACCCACCACCCATCGCCTTTCTCCATTGACGTTTTCTTACCCTCACCTTCTCCGCTTTGACTACACTAAACTCGTTTAGTGTATGTCCGCTTGGACTCGGGACACTAGCGCCCGTCTAGTCCGTGTTACGTTAGTCGCGACCGACTACGCGATCGACTCCGAAGTCGATACTCCGTCCACTCCTCTTTCTCCTCTTCCTTTGCCGGCCAACTCCGACGTTGACCGGAATTCTGTTCATACATCTTCACCTTCACCTTCACCTTCACCAACCTCTTCTTCCGCGATGTCGGGATTTAATCCGAACATCTCTTTGACCACCCCTGGATTGGCTCCACCTCCTACGGAGACCAATCTTCCACCACCTCCGCCTGTTGTAGCGCCGCAGCGAATTGCGCTCCAGGATCGTTTCTACCCTACCCGTTCTGGCACTTCCAACCTGCCTTTCTCTTCCTCCGGCCAATGGGGACAACTTTGAAATTAAGCCCCATTTCATCAACATGCTTCCACGTTTTCATGGGCTTGAATCTGAAGATGCCTATATCTTCATCAACAAATTTCAAAATGTCTGTGCCATGATGAAAACAACCCAGCTGTCGGACGATGCTATACGTCTACGGGTCATTCCGTTTACTTTATGCGATCTCGCTGAAAAATGGCTGTATAGCACTGCTTCCCACTCAATCACCAGCTGGGATGAGTTTGTTAAAGCGTTTCTGAAAAAATTTTACCCAAATCATAAGACCGCAAGAATTCGAAATGAGATCAACCAATTCTCCCAACTTCCTTCTGAACCCTTCTAGAAGTGCTTTGACCGATACAAAGACCTTCTTGTTCAGTGTCCTCACCACGGTATAGAGAAATGGCAACTCTGCCAAACCTTATACGAGGGACTGAACCCAGCAACGAAGCAGTTGCTGGAAACCATCTGTCAGGGCCACTTCCTATCCAAATCTGACGAGGAAGCGTGGCAGTTCTTTGACGATCTTGCGGAGCAAACGCTACAGTGGGAGAGCACCAGACCGACTTCTTCTTCTACCTCCACTTCTACCGGTCAGTCTAGGGTAGGAATCCACCAACTCGATGTCTCTATTGCGATGAAAGCTGAAATGGCTGCAATAACACGAAAGCTTGAAGCGATAGAGAGCAAATTTTCTGCTCCTGCTCCCACACCTGTTCTCCCCCTTCGTACCATCTGCGCTTATTGTTCCGATCCTTCCCACTTGACTGAAGAGTGTCCTTACAATCCACCCTCGCAAGGACAGGATCAGGTTAATGCTGCCTTCCAGCAAAGACCGAGGAATGATCCATACTCTTCCACCTACAATCCCAGTTGGAGGAACCACCCTAATTTCGCCTGGAATCAGAATCAGAATCAATTCCAGGGAAACAATTTCCAAAGGGCCCCTCCACCGCAACAACAAGCGCCACAACAAACTCAGCATCAGTATCAGCAGCCCTTCCAACCCCAACCTTACCAAAACCAGACGAACAACTTTGCACCCAACAACTCTTTTCCACCAAACAACAACTTTGTTCCGTCCAACAACGATAAGGTTTCCTCGCTCGAGCGAAGTCTGGAGGCGTTTGTTAAACAATCGACTCAATCCACTGCCAACATCCAGTCTTCGATTCAATCTTTAGTGCAACACACTGCCGCACACGGGCAAAGCATCAAGACCATTGAGGCCCAGATTGCACAGCTGAACGCGGCCTTGAGCGAGCGAGAGAAGGGGAAGCTCCCGTCCCAGCCACTTCCAAATCCCGGCCACCCACATAATGCACATGTTGCTCTTGAACAACAAAACCATAATGTGAGTGCCGTGACCACACTGAGATCAGGAAGGGTGCTGCAACACAACATTGGCAAACGGATCAACGATGACACCCCGGCCGCTGCTTCTTCTTCTTCTTCATCTCCTTCTGCTTCTTCGTCTTCTGAGCCTATTCTCCGTTCTTCAACAGGCTCCCCTTCCTCTTCTTCTGCTCTGAACGGACCCACTTCTCACTCCACGAAGACACCTATTCTGGGATCCGTTCCAACTCCAAAATCTCCTCCTCCAGTATTAGACTCAACCAATTTTCAAAATGTTCCATTTCCAAACCGGTTGAGGTCTAACAAACAAAATCCACAAATGGAGAAGATTTTGGAGTTATTCAAGCAAGTTAACATTAACATTCCTCTTTTAGATGCTGTCCAACAAGTCCCATCTTACGCGAAAATCTTAAAGGACTTGTGCACGAAAAAGAGGAAGTCTCAGGTACCCAAGAAAGTTTTCTTGGCTAGTGCTGTGAGTGATGCCCTTACCCAATCTTTACCACAAAAACGGAAGGACCCTGGCTGTCCTACGATTTCAATTACTATTGGGGATAAGAACATCAACCGCGCACTATTAGATCTTGGTGCCAGTGTTAACTTGCTTCCGTATTCAGTATACGAGCAATTAAGCGTCGGAGAGCTGAAACCCACACACTGCACTCTCCAGATGGCCGACCGATCGATCACCCACCCTAGGGGTGAGCTAGAGGATGTGTTAATAAAAGTCGGGGACTTCATATTCCCTGTTGACTTCATTGTATTAGATACACAGCCTGTAGCTAACCCCCGGAATCAAATTCCGGGGATACTCGGTCGCCCATTTCTCGCAACCTCAAATGCTGTGATGAATTGTCGCAATGGTTCAATGAACCTCTCTTTTGGAAATATGACGATTGAACTCAACATTTTTAGGTTGGGGAATCAACCCGCCGAACCTAATGCTCATATACTGGATGTTTGCTCGATCCAGGAGATCACACCAGAAGAGTGTGAATTCGAGGAGTTTCTGTTTGAACACGATAATCTTGACGCCACTAGTGCGTTTCTCTTCGAACCTGCTGCTGTTTCTGCGTCCGACAACGAATACGAGTGTTTCACGTTCTTGCACGATCTTAGCCGCGCACAACCCGAGTTTGAATCTTTTGAATTTCCGGATGAGTTACCTGAACCATCCAACTCGGTTGCCTACACTCGCTTTGAACCTTTGCTGGAGTCCTTTGAGTTCGAAACCTTTGCACCAGTCTTGCCTTCCATCATTTCACCTCCAACGCTCGAACTCAAGCCGTTGCCGTCTCACCTTAAGTACGCTTACTTAGGTGAGAACGAGACCCTTCCTGTCATCATCTCGGCTTCTCTAGCTCTCGAGCAAGAGAAAGCCCTTCTCGCTGTCTTGCACGGCAACAGGCAAGCTTTTGGCTGGTCCATGGCGGACATCAAGGGGATTAGTCCCCTCATCGTTGAGCATCACATTCATCTGATGGATGATGCCAAACCAGCCCGGGATCCACAAAGACGTCTTAATCCAGTCATGAAGGAGGCTGTGAAGAAGGAGATCGTCAAATGTCTAGATAGTGGTATCATTTACCCTATCTCTGATAGCCAGTGGGTTAGCCCCATTCATGTTGTCCCCAAGAAGTCGGGCATCACGGTCATCACCAACGAGGCGAATGAGTTAATCCCTACTCGCACCCAAACTGGGTAGCGAGTTTGCATTGATTACAGAAAACTCAACGCCGCAACGCGGAAAGACCACTTTCCGCTACCTTTCATTGACCAAATGCTTGAACGATTGGCCGGACATGAGTACTATTGTTTTCTTGATGGCTACTCTGGCTATAATCAAATTCCCATCGCCGAAAAAGACCAGGACAAGACCACTTTCACTTGTCCTTTCGGCACATTTGCATATCGACGCATGCCGTTTGGGTTATGCAATGCGCCCGCTACCTTCCATCGGTGTATGATGGGAATTTTTTCTGACATGGTGGAAAAATTTCTGGAGATTTTCATGGATGACTTCTCCATCTTCGGCGACTCCTTTGACGAGTGTTTGCTGCATCTTGACGCTGTCCTTACCCGATGTAAGGACAAGAATCTCACTTTGAACTGGGAGAAATGCCACTTCATGGTGCGCGAAGGTATTGTCTTAGGACATGTCATCTCGCAAAATGGCATAGAGGTTGACAAAGCAAAGATTGAGGTCATTTCCAATCTGCCTCCTCCCCGATGCGTCAGAGATATCCGAGCCTTTCTTGGCCATGCCGGTTTCTATAGACGGTTTATCAAGGACTTTAGCAAGATTGCTAGGCCCTTGACTCTTTTGCTGGCCAAGGATACACCATTCGACTTCAACTCGAGCTGTGTGACTGCATTCGAGTCACTGAAACGCTCACTCACTTCTGCTCCCGTTCTCTCCTCACCTGACTGGACGCACCCATTCGAGATTATGTGCGATGCATCCGACTTTGCCATCGGTGCTGTCCTTGGACAGCACATCAACAAGATGCCGCATGTAATCTATTACGCGAGCCGAACCCTGAACGACGCCCAACTCAATTATACAACAACTGAGAAGGAATTCTTGGCTGTTGTATTTGCTTTAGAAAAGTTTAGGCCCTACCTCATCGGCTCTCCAGTCATTGTTTACACTGACCACTCTGCTCTGCGCCATCTTTTTGCGAAGAAAGATGCCAAATCTCGGTTAATCCGTTGGATCCTCTTGCTTCAAGAGTTTGACCTTGTCATTAAGGACAAACGAGGATGTGAAAACGTGGTTGCCGACCATCTCTCACGACTTCCTTCTTCGCCTTCGGTTCCAATTCCAATCAATGACGTTTTCCCGGATGAACAGCTCTTGACAGTATCTTGCGAACCCTGGTTCGCAGATATTGTAAACTATTTGGCCACGGGATTGCTACCGACCGAATGGTCACGTCAGGACAGACTTCGCTTCCTATCCCAAGTAAAACACTTTTACTGGGATGAACCCTACTTGTTCAAGTACTGTCCCGACCAGATTATTCGTCGGTGTGTCCCGGATGAGGAATTCAAGAGTGTGCTGTCCTTTTGCCACGATCAAGCGTGTGGCGGGCATTTTGGGCCCAGAAAGACAGCTGAGAAGATCTTGCAATGTGGTTTCTAGTGGCCACAACTTTTCAAAGACGCTCATGATTATTGCAAGACTTGCTCCCGGTGCCAACACATGGGCCGGATATCCCGGAGGAACGAGATGCCGCTCCAACCGATCTTGGTTGTGGAGATTTTCGATGTTTGGGGGATAGACTTCATGGGGCCGTTTCCCAGCTCTTTTGGGAACTTGTACATTCTTCTAGCTGTTGATTACGTCTCTAAATGGGTCGAGGCTGTGCCCAGCCGGACTAACGACAACAAGGTTGTCGTTAGGTTCCTTAAAGAAAACATTTTCTCCCGGTTTGGGCACCCCCGAGCGATCATTAGCGACAATGGAAGTCATTTCTGCAACAGGACTTTTGAGGCCTTGATGCGGAAATACTCCATTAATCATAAGCTTTCTACGCCCTACCACCCCCAAACCTGCGGGCAGGCCGAAGTCTCAAATCGGCAAATCAAGCATATATTGGAGAAGACGGTTTCCAAGAACCGTAAGGATTGGTCTCTGAAACTCACTGATGCCCTTTGGGCATTTAGAACCGCTTATAAGACCGACCTTGGCATGTCTCCCTATCGGCTTGTGTACGGAAAAGCCTGCCACCTTCCTGTCGAAATCGAGCATCGCGCATTTTGGGCGATTAAGGAGCTGAATCTGTCTCTTCAGGACGCGGGCAGCCATCGGAAGCTGCAGCTGAACGAACTATGCGAGCTTAGGGACGAGGCGTACGATAACGCGGTTGTCGTTAAGAATCGAACGAAGGTGTTTCACGATAAACACCTTTTGCGCAAAACCTTCGTACCTGGTCAACAGGTACTGCTTTATGACACCCGACTTCATTTCCATCCTGGAAAGCTCCGATCTCGCTGGAAAGGGCCGTATTTTGTGTGGAATGTGTATCCGCAGGGCGCTCTGGATTTGGAAAATCCAAAGGACGGTTCACTCTTCAAGGTAAATGGACACCGATGCAAACCGTACCTTAGCGCCGAACCAACAGAGGAGCTCCTGTTCTTACAGGAGCCGGTTTACCCAGAATGATCTTCCTCTGCCTACCTCCAAACTTCGGTTATCCAGCCAAGAACAGTGGACATTGTTCCAAATAAGTTTGGGGGTATGTACAAACCATTTTGTATATATTTGTGTATATTCTTTTTCTTTTCTAAAAAAAAAAAAACAAAACAAAAACAAATAAAAATTTGTGTATCGCTAACCGACAATTTTGACCCTTCAAATGATCTCTTCATGCAACAACAGTGAGGACACTGTCCAGTTTAAGTTTGGGGGTACGCTCGGTACGCATTTCTTACCTTCGCATTCATATGTATATTTTGCATCTGCATATTAATATCCATAAAATCCATAAAAATTTAAAAATTTTCTAAAAACATAAAAACTTTTCTGTCAAGTTAGCTTGTGAAATAAACTCTGATTCAACATTTCGACGGTTTTTGTTTGAAAAAAATAGGAATAACTAGATCTTATGTTTGGATTTTGAAAACCTGAAAGATAACTCTCCTTTGATGTTAACTATAGCTGATATACGTCTTTACATCACACTACACGTGTCGTAAGATTTTGGGAATTAGATGACAAGTCTTTCATGTTTAAACTTTTAAACAGATAAATGATTTTCTGAGGATCAAATAGGTTTGTTCTGAAATAAGTAATGTCAAGAATAGTTTATGAAGTAAAGCGAATATGAAGGAATATTATTGATGCCGTAATTGGAACTAAGTCTGAAAAATAACCCATCGGAAACTTGATTGGAATGATTACACACCAAACCCACTAAACACGTCTTTTATCCAAAAAAATAATTGAACTGCCGGTTATATCTCCGTTCGTATTAAATCATCTGATTTTCGCGCCAAACTGTCTTTTGTTTTTGGACCTAGGTAACTTGAGTAATTAAGTCCGCTGGGGTGTTTCTACACCTAATGCCCTAAAACCAACTGGTTTGGGTGCATTGGCCCAAAGCTCGCTAAGAAGCCTAGAAAGTCCAGTTTAAAACAAAGTCAAGCAAGTGTTCTCTCCGAGTTAAAATTCCTAACGGTTCTTTGTGTGAGAATAATCTTGATAAAAGACAAGCTTTTATAAAAAATTTTAACGGAGATATGAAGGTTTTACTCTTTGATAAAGACTATGGCACGTTCACAGAGGTGTGTATGAAATGAAAACAAGAAAAAGGTGGAGTGAAAAATACGACTTAGTTTCCTGTTATGGAAGATTGAAATTCTGAAGTTAAAACCTTACTGGAAAACGAAACTTGAAAAATGCTTAACTCTTTATAAAACTTATGTGATCCTTTTAAAAATTGTTATCTGGGCTTTATTGTGTGACATGATGACTTTAATCGATCCTTCTGGAACTTGACGACCCTATTTGCACTGCACGTAAAGACATATAAAATCTGTAGTTAAATAAGAAGCGAGTTGTGAAAAATAAAGGTTCGATAGTCTAGACTTAGGATTATAGAATTGTTATTTTCTAAAACAAAACTTTAGGGTTTGAAACTTAGTCATTTTTACAAACCAACTTGACTGGATTTTGTGGGTAGTATCCGCTGAAAACCCTCAGGAGACAACACTCCTCCTACTAGGGACACCTAGAGGTTTAACGGCTTGTTGCACATGCTCAGTGCAATCGCGTTCCCTGCGAAAGTGAGGTTAGGAAATTTTTTTGTGAATAAATGGGCTTTGCTCGGGACGAGCAAATGATAAGTTTGGGGGTATTTGTTCATATCAGATTTTTGCATTTTCATACCGCCCAATTTTTATCACATTTGCATATCCGTAGATACTCTTGAGCCGTGTTTGCTAGTCAAATGCAGGATACAGGTTCTCAGTTCTAAAACGGTGAAATTCATGGAAAACACGAAAAAATCCGGGTTCCTGACAACCACAGATAAAAACACGGTCTCTGCTCTTCATCCGTATGTTGCCAGATATCAATAGGAAGACAAAAGATCAAATCAATGTCATTCTCATGCACAAGGCTCAATGGTAGCACAAAATCCAAGAGATCTACGCGGAGCTCGAAGCAAATCATGACAAAATCTTGACAAAAAGTCCACCTTTCCCTCAACAGAATTCTGGAAAATTCGTGAAGCAATTATAAGAAAATATATATACCAGAATCAAGCACACAGCAGATCAGGCCACCACAAAAAAGCAGATGACCCAATTCCACCATAAGAGCGCGGATCCACGGCAAAAGGTGGGTCCAGGCCGCGGATCCGCGGCCCTTTAGGCGCCAAACCTGGAGAAATTTAGGGGGCATTTTGGTCTTTTCATGTTTGTTCTGGTGGTTGCCCTAGGTTTTCATTCTCTGGCCTATAAATAGCCCAGAAGTTTGTGAAGGAAAGGGTCCAATTTTTTGTATTCTCATTTTGCCTAGTTTTAGTGTTGTTCTTCTTCCTCTTCTCACCTCTTCTCCATTAAACTTGTAGTGAGCTTTTGAGTGAAGAGTGATGAATAAAGAAGACCATTTTTATTATCATGCTTGTCTCTTTCTTTACTTGTTGTAATGTGTTGTAATTGTTAAGTAGTTGTTGTTATTTGCTTGATTGTTTCTTTCTTCTCTCTTTTTCTTTATCCTTACATACGACAATGATACTTACGCTCGATCCTCGCCAAGGTGAGGTCGCAAACAGTTAGTCGTATTCTTTTAATCTCCTTCTTTCTATCTTCCTCTTTTGTGTTGTTTTATTTTTCCGTATTATGATGTGTGAGTAGTTCATTCTTGTTAGGGTAGGATAAGGGAAGTTTGAGAGAAGGAAATCTCTCTCACTCTTTCCTTGCCCAACAGCTTAAATCGACTCCCGTTAATTGAACCACAATCCGCTCCTTACGGCACCCTATCCTACATGATAGCGGTGATTCCGTAGTGAGACCGGTTGTGGTTGGATTAACCGGAGGTTATGGCTAAGAGCCAAGAACGGACGGACAAGCACCAAAAGGAAGACTTATGCATTGGAAAGCCTAGCTTATACTCGCAAAGTCCTTCCTAGTCGTGCTAATCCCCGTTGTTGCCGATTACCGTAACACGATATTAAGAGGGGCAACGAAAGATGTGGAGACTCCTAACTCAAACTAACCTAATCCTAACCCTAACATGCTCTCTTTTAATATCAACTCAACACTTAGATAACTACAAACAAAATCTGAACAACCGGACTTAACTCGTCGAAAAACACATAGAAAAAGATTCCCATCTCCCTGCGGACGACCCGTACTCAACCGGCTAGCTACGTGCGAAACCGTCTTGATTGCGGTATTTAGAACTAAACTTGACACGCACATATCCTAACAATCAGTAGGGTAGAAATCTAAGTACAGTAGGGACCATATGAGACACTATGACGATCTCAGGTCTAAAAACTAACATGTACTTGTGTCACCTGAGAACTGCTATCTGACGATAGGTATAGTACCATCTTGGAGTTCTCTATGAGTCCGTTTGGTGTACTCATTCACTAATGAATACTTGCATATAATCTTTGGTGTCAAACACCAATGGTTGTGGGATCAACCACCGCCCTATACTGGGTCGAGAAATGTACACACCAGTCTACTCTAGAATATCGATGCCCCGTCTCGATACCCCTACGATTAGGAACTTTATAAGGATGTGCTTATCGACTACCCAGGGCGCACTAGTATGATCGACATCATAGTCCTGGTAGTTAAGCAAAGATTCTAAGGGCTCTATCAACATGTATAACCAAGGGCAGGATATAAAATGTATACACGTTAAGATAAAGTCAAAACCAGATAGTTCACTATCATTTTAAGCAAGAATATTCTATGTATACATATGTCCCTGATGTCTAATATAATGTACAATAATGGCCTCTAGGGCATACATATCCAACAGATTCCAACTCTGACGGCGAATGTTGTTGTTCCATCCGGGAACAGCTTTGAACTGCTGCGAAGGGTCAGGCAAAATTCCCCCGTCGCGGTATTAAAAAGTCTCCATAGCCCATGGAGATTCAAAAGATCAGAAAATGGTCCGCTCCCCAAAAGAACTTCCCTTATCCATATATAAGGTGTGGAAGCAGGTGAAGAACTTAGCCATTGTCTGCGGCTCTTCCTCTAAGCATCAGCCAAACTCTGACAACTCCCCTTCTAAATACAAGGAGACTCATCCAAAGACGGTTCCTACTTTGACAGTTCCTCCTATAGTGGTTTCTCACAAAAAAGAGAAGCCTGATAAAACTCAAGCGACCAAGGCAAACTCCAAAGGCCAAAGTTCTAAATGCCTCGAGCCTGGGGGCATGATAGTTCGCACAATTCATATGGTGAATTCTAAAGAAGAAAGTACTGCTTCTGCTAGTCACGAACCGCATACTCGGTCTCCGACGAAAGCTCAACTGGAACGTGAAAAGTTATAGAAGATGCTTACTCAGGCGGCGGCACTCGCTAATCCATCGTCTAAAGCAAATCTCGAAGACGCGCCTGAAGAAAGAGTACGGCAGGAGTCAGATATTGACTTTCTAAAGCGCGCTCTAAAAAAGAGAGATGAAGAAGCGGTAAAAATGTCCACTAAAATGAACCAAATGGCCTTTCTGATCTAGAACATGGCTGGAATGATGGTCCATTCGGAACCACTGGCAGATAAACTGCCGGTAGTCGCTCTTAAAGACAAGAGTGACATTTCAAATTCTCTACAAGCCTCATCAACAACTGAGATGGAAATGATCCCAGAGGCAAAGTTGGATGCATATATCGCTCAGCAAATCAATTCTCACTATGCCAATGAAACAGCAAATAGGTCAATCAAAATTGGTCGACCGTATCCAGAGTGCTACAATTAAATACAGTACCCTCCAGAGTACATGCTTCCAACATTCCACATGTACAAAGGAGCTGGAAATCCTCGCTAGCACATTGGGCAATTTAAGTCCATGTGTGGCAACACTGAAGGAAATAATATACTGCTCCTCCGATAGTTTGCCAGCAGTCTGGAGGGCATCGCCTTCGAATGGTACGCGGAACTCCTAAATGATTCCATAAAGACCTTAATGGATTTGCTGTTCTGTCGGAGATTCGCTAGTGTGAATAAATGCACTACCATGGCGGCGTTAGTCAACGAAAGAGTTAGACTGAATCAGACCTGGGTTCAATATGTTACCCGATGGCGAAATCTCTGATCAAAATACGAGCAACGCATCGACGAAGTTGCAGCCGTAGGAATGTTCATAGCCACTCTTAACCCAAACTGAAAGGTGTTCCCAAATATAGCCCTCTTTAAACCGACGACCATTCAAGAGCTCATGGATAAAATGGCTTGATTGGATCAAATGAGTCAAGACCCTTCCTCATTCAATGAAGATGAATGAAAAGCAATGGCAAGATTGTGTTTGTCGCCAACACTCAACAAAAATGAGCGACTCTGAAGCAACCTATCGCCAAAATAGCGACAGCGTGGTTACTTGCTTCCCTCCTAAAATATACATAGGGGCATATTCCTCACTGGTGGAAAAATATCTACATGAGATGGTCCTTTCTTCTCAAAGGACGGAAAGGATATCAAGATATATGCAAGCAGGTCTTGCAATCAAGTGGAATATCCCACTTGAACCAAAAACCATGGGAGGGATGTGAAACCCATGTCCCACTTCGAATCATACGATAAGGAGAAAATCCCCCAAGTCCAGAGAAAAGAAAACTCAGCAGAAAGAGTGACGTGATATCTCGTTCTTTCGTATGTGAAGATGTTTCGTCAGCATCAGAATGTCAGCGTCAGAAAGTGACATTGATGAATATGGGACAGGTGTCGTGTAAAGTGTCCTGCATTTCCCGCAAAAACAACCCGATTGGTACAATGATAAACGAAGTAGTCCAACAAGGTGAAGATGGCTTAAGGTGTGAAGTGTCTATACAAACAAAGGACAGGCAGTGGCGTCTAAGCAAACCAGCATTGGAAGGGATGGGTTATATAACTCCCCGACCGAATGATAAATAATAGACCGAAACGTCCCTAAACTAGTGTGTCACCTCAAACCCGGCGCGTCGCCCCAAAAATCGTGATACTGGACCGAAACGTCCCTAAACTAGGGCACCGCCTCAAATATGGCGATAATGGACCGGAACGTCCCTAAACTAGCATTCCGCGCTAAATACGGGGATAATGGACCGAAATGTCCCTAAACTAGTGCATCGCCCCAAACGGCGATATTGGACTGGAACGTCCCTAAATGTCACGCCCTGCTTCCCGGTGTACCGGCAAAGGGCGCGACGAGGCCCGCTACGTATTTACTCAGAAGTAAACACGCTAAGCGTATCTAAGCAATATAAAATAAAATGTACACAAGAGATAAGATGTAAATGAATAACAACTTTATTTATTAACATTCTTTTTACAATACATTGAAAAGTAAATATATGGAATGAAAGCAATACCTAAACAGTGGCATAACTGAAATGAAAATATGTATAAGTAAACTAGATCTCTGGGTCGGAGGCTATCTGATCCAAGTCCTCGCTGGTGGGATCTTTCTCCAGAAGGTCCGATCCACCTGATAACATTCCAAAGAAAGAAGAAATGAATGTTGTCAGCGAATAATCGCTCAGTAAGTCCTAAAGAATAGGTATAGACAGAATAGACAGAAGGAGAGTGTAACTTTTAAAATTGTATTATATTATTAGCGTTGTTGTTTGTAGTTTGGTACAGAAAATGTCAGTGTATACGAGAGGAGTACCACTATTCCGAAGACTAAGGTATACGGAGCATAAGGAACCGTTCAGCCACGATACAACGGCAATGGATATTCAGGTTATGTGTATTCTGGTTACAGTCTCGTGCCACTTTTAACACCTTCCGTACCGATCTACCCCTTATAAACCCTACGATATCTTGATTGTATTGTTTGTATTGATTGTATTGTATTGTATTGTATTGTAAATTGTATATGGATGACTTGCCGGAACCAAGATATCAGTAATGGATGTAACCGGAGAATCATGTAGATGGTTGTATATCCGTGGTTCGGTTCGGTCATTATAGAATGATATAGATTGTACAAACGGATTCATATTGAATTGTTGTATTGTAAGTTTATACTTGAATCGTATTCAAGTCAAATTGATTAGATTGAGACTCGGTCTGGGTCAGACACTTTTTAAAAAGACCATGAAATACTGAATTAGTTTTGATGTTATCGGTAACTGTTGCACATGAACGGCAGCATTTGTTTCTTTTTCCAAGAAAATTACCGTGTTGATAACACCGTTTGTTAGGTTGTCTACCTTAAATAGGCAAGCATCCATATCTCCCGCTCCCTGAGGTTCAAGAGACCGGTCCCGCTTAAACCTATGTTTACTAGGGTCCTTATTGTAATTTAGTATAACTTAAGGGGGTTTATGTAAAAATAGTTTTGGCATAATCTCAAAATACACCTCAAGTATTTAATTATCGTCTTTAAAGTTTTCATAGATGTATATTTTATAGATGTGAAATTTCTAGTGAGTAGAACCTAATTTTCATAGTATATGGTATTTTCTTGAAATATTGGAATTGTTTTGTATTTGGATGGTATTTTCATGTAATGGTGATTCCTTTGGTTTAGAAAACTTGGAATATCTATATAATTAAAATAGATATCTTGATAATATATATATATATATATATATATATATATATATATATATATTTAATGAAAATAAATTTTATTTATTTTCTTGTAGAAATCTCATTTTCTAAAGAAAAATGCATAAAAATTCCATCGAGATCAAATTCTCCTTTCAGAGGTCTGCATCTTGCTCTATTAGGTCCGAGGACATGCGATAACCCGCACCATCCCGATCGGGACCCCCAAAAGTGGGTTGTAAAAGTGCAATTGAAAGGAATTGTTTAATATATCTTTTTAAAGAAAAGATTTTATAAGTTGATGGTATTTATTTGTAAGTCGTGTCATCCCATGAAAATATTTCCAAAACTTTATCGTTCTATGTCAAAGATGTGTGTTGTAATGAGATAGGTCATTACCCCGTGAGCTATCTAAAGGTAGTATAGTTATTATGTTAATTTGTGTCGAAACTAAAACATATGGTATTTTATTGTAAAAGGGCGATAAAAGTTACAAAAATGATTCTTTTACGGTGAAACTTGTTTTAATGGGTTTTCTAATGTTTGTTAAACATTATATAAGATTTTGGTAATTTCTTGATTAAGAAAAGTTGAGTTTTGAAGAAAAATAGAATCGGGAGTCGGATTAACTCTGCTTCTGTTGGGTTTTAGAAATTGAAGTTTTTAGAATAGAAGATGAGAGGGGGAGATGAGACTTACTAGCTAGGGAACAAGAGAAGGAAGAGAGGAAACTAATGAAGGCTTCGGGGCGTCATTCGTCGCCGAAAACTCCTCGGAACGTCACCGGAACTTCGCCCTTCGCTAACTCCACTTGTAAGCTAAAGAGACTTGGGAATTCTTGAGAGTTTTGGAAGGGATTTCTGGGTGAGAATGTGTGAATTGGAGGGTGGTATTTATAGGAAAAATTAGGGTTTGGGGGGTGAAAATTTGCATTAAAATTGGATTAAATGGGTATTTTATTGCACTCTGGATAAATTCGGAGTAAACAAGCAATATAAAGGAAGTGGGGTAGGCCAAAGGTTGCAGGGGCAAAAATTGGGAGCTTTACCTATGGTTGGGCCCGGCGGTGCCGATATTTCCTTTGGTTCCGCCGGTCGGGAACCGATGGAGGGGGTCCAAATTTGCGCCACCTGTCCCTATCGTTTGGTCTAACCTCGTACACATGTTTAAATAGTCAGTGACTTCTCATTTTACATGTTGTGCACGTGCAAACCTTTGGGCTTCTAAAAAGATTAAAAGAATATAAAACAAAAAGATAATGTAGCTGATGGGATTTGAACTCGGGTGCTACGTTACAGCAGTGCAAGGTTTTGCCAATAAGCTACAAGTGTTTTCTTTGCTGTTTTAAAGCAAAACAAATTCTTATAGCATTCACAGGAATTGTAAATATCCCAATTGTACATTAAGTTTTGAACAATTTTATGTACACTGAAATTGGAGTTGTTACACTAAACTAGCGTGTCGCCCCAAATACGGCGATGATGGACCGAAATGTCCCTAAATTAGCGCGTCGCCCCAAATACAGCGATATGCTCTCTTGAGAGCTATATTGCAATCGAAGTCTGAACGGCGAGGGTTGCAACTCAAGTCCTACCGGCTACACAGCTACACCAGCGATGAACCCACCCCCAAATTCCACCGGCAAACAGATGGGTCATCTGCGGAGAAACTACTTTCGAGAGTTCCATGGCTCGCAAAAAAAATGGTATATTCATGAGCTAAATGGGCACGGATGAAAACCCTAAAGGGCGCTGTGAGTAAAAACAACTGTACTGCCGGCGAGTTTGTGAAAACCCGAAAGGACGCAAACTCGTTAAAAAAAAGATAAAGAAAAGGTATGTCTACAAACGAAATGGGTATGGATGAAAACCCAAAAGAGTACCATGAGTAAAACAGCAGGACTACCGGGGAGCTTGTGAAAACCTGAAAGGGCGCAATCTCGTGAAAATAAAAAAATATACACTTGCAGAGTCCTTTCGACCTTGTGAGGAGAAAATGTTAAGAATATGTATGCCCTAGAGGCCATTATTGTATGATATAGTGGAACTTGGGCATGTATATATAGGACTTTCTTGCTCGACATGATAGTGTGCAATCTGCTTGCTCTTTATCTTAATATGTACACTTGTATTATTATACTGTCTCTCAGATACATGTTGATAAAGCCCTTAGGATGTTTTCTTGACTACCAAGACTATGATGCGGATCATACTACTGGGACTTATGTAATCCACAAGCACATCCTTTAATTGTTCCTAGTTAAGGGAGTATCGAAACAGGACATCGAAATTCCAGAGTAGACTAGTGTGTGTGTTTCTTGACCTTGTATGGGGAGATGGTTGATCCCATAACCATTGGTGTTTGACATCAAAAATTGTACACGGGTGCTTATTAGAGAATGGGTACATCGAACAGGACTCGCCGAGAACTCCTAGTTGGTACTATACCTATCGCCAGATAACAGTTCTCTGGTGACACTGGTACAGATTAGTTTGTATACCCGAGATCGTCATAGTGTCTTGTATGGTTCCCACTATGCTTTGATTTCCTCCCTACCATGGCTCAAAGGAGTCGTGCAAACAGGTGGATTTTGGGTACAGTCCCGAGTCACATGGAGGCAGTGAGCGATAGGAGAGGTTTCTTTCCCCCGGTATTGGGAGTTGATATTGCGCTATGCTCAATTGGCTATAACAGTAAGTCCCTGGTCAGGGCTGATGAGATTTACCAGTAAGAGTTATCAGTAGTTTCTCGAACCGTTATGAGCCACACATCGGCATGACTTATCAAATTACTGGGGTCTGACGATTCCACCCATAGACTCGATATGCGATATATCAGACGAAGAGACCTGACTGTACGGTAAGTGTTACTTATAGGCTTCATGAGAGTTTGGACAAGCTTGCTTGTTGATCTTCTATTCGCTCAATGTAACACCCTAGTTCATTTATACCAGTTCTAGTTCAAGTATTTCTTTATTTATGGTATTTTCCTGATTTATTGTGTTTTGGGTGCGAATGGTATTTTGACATCTGTATTTGCATCCGACCCGACCCGCTTGCTTGAAACCTGTTTTGATTCACGTTTATGATTTATCCTGGCTTGTTATGAGGATCAGTGCATGTTGTTTATTTTACATACTGCATATTGGCATTTTATCTGGCATTTGCATTTTTACAAAATAACATTTTAAGTCACATAAAATATTTTAAAAATACATTGCATCGCCTGCTTGATACCCCTGACCCTGTGGTTGCATCCGCACATCTTATTCTCGTCTCGTTCAATGAAACGGACTTGTTTAGATGGCTACACGCACGTACGTGCATCCGTTCTTGGGGGTATGCATTTTTCGTTACCCGTATATCCAACTTTAATTTTGGTCGACATGTATATTTTTCGTATTTTAAAACTGAACTTTAGACCCGACCCGGGCATGTTTTGGACTATATTTGTATTTACCAGAATATCAAATTTTATTTATATAATATTAATTTTATAAACTGATACAAATTAAAATTTAGTTAACTAATAAAAGATTTTTTTAAATTTAAATCTAAACTAATTTCCTAACAAATTAACAACCCTTTTCTCTCTCTCTCGCCTCTGCATATATATATTTATATATATTTTATTTATTTATTTTTCTTTCCTTATTTGATACACAGCCTTTTCTTCTTACTTCTTCTTATTCTTCTTTCTTCTTTCTTTTTCTTGATCTTGTTTCTTGATTCCGGTGATCACCACCGGAGCCGTGCTCGTTACTGACAATCCGATTGATCCAGTGAACGTACTTTGCCTGTGTGATCACCCTCTTGCCTTGCCTGGACCCATCCCGCGTGCCGCGTATGCGGTGCAACGATTTACCGACGTCGGACGTGCCGTGCGTATCCGTCGCGTGATTCGATCGAGGAAAGTTTATCTTGCTATATGCTATGATATATACTACCTCCATATTAATAATAATATTTCATGTTTAGTGTATTGTACATACCCTGTTATCGTTTTACTGTCTTCGGACATCCGTATGCATCCATATCAATATTTACATATCTAGTCGCATGCTAATTTATTTTGATACATGCTATGTATCTTATTTTACATCCATATGAATAAAAATATCACATGTTAATTGCACTGTACATCCATATTAAAGTTTTACCGTTTTCGATACCCGTTTGCATCCATATCATTTAAAATATAAATCGTCGTAATATTCTTATTATTATCTTTAATTAGTTTATAATCTGCATTTTATAATGTTATACAAAATATAGTTTGAAAATATTATATTTTATACATGAAACGTCGTTGCAAAGCGGATACGACAAATCTGAAATTTACTGTACACCTTAGCTTATAAAATTCATTATAAATCATAGAAAAATTATTAATATACGTTCTTAGTTCATTACGAAGATAACTCAAAATACTATAACTCTATGAAATATTTACTTACAAAATAAATTGTTTAAATAACGTAAAATTCAAATGAAAATATCTCTAAACTGCTGTCCAGGGAAATTCCAGCAGCAAATTTTCAATTTCGAATGTTCATAGCTTTTTGTAAAAATAATCTGAGATACTTCAACTTATAAAAATGAAAACCTTATTGAATTATATTTTTTTTGGTATAATACACATTCCTTTTAGAGAACGTTTGTTATTTTTAAGCTATTTTACAAATCAGGGTGACGCTGAATTTCTGAACGGAACTTTCTTGTGCATGGTTAATCAATACCACTTTTATAGTTATTAATCGGTTTGAATATGTTATCCATATTAATATTATTATATCAATATCTATTTAATAAATAATAGTGCTTGTGTTTTAATATTCAGCAAATTTTACCGATTTACAGTTTTATAGTATCCGTCCGTATCCGTACGGTTTATTACATATCTAATTGCACGCCGAGACCATATTATTTCATGTTACTGTTGTATTAGGGTACCATACTTGATAATTGTGCATCCTACTTAGTCATGATGTAACCCCTGATAGATATTTGTGCATCCATGCTTTTATTATACATCCGTACTTTCACCCTGATTCAATACTTGCTATAGTTTGATTATGAGCATCTGTTGATACCTGTGCACTACTTGACATGACCTGATACACCACTACTTGACATGACTTGATATATTTACACTACTTGACATGACCTGATATATCACTACTTGACGTGTTACCTGATCCTGTTTCTAATGTCGACAATCCTGACATGTTGTCCCGATGGACATATCCTATTGTCTGTATAGGCAAACCTGTTCCTGCTTGATCCTGTGTTGGCATTAGTCTCAAATTTATCAATACCTGACTTGAACACATAACTTAGGGGTATGGGAAAATCAATGATGAAACCTGACTTGTAACTCGACAGTTCGATGCTTATACTGATCAGTTTTAGGGGCTAGGCCAGCCCTGGGAGGATGTTGTTGACATCATTCATTTGTACATGTTTCCTGTTTAGTGCCTAGCGACATATCTCGGTTTCAGCCCGAGAATCTGGAATGTGGTCCCGGTCATGTACGGGATACTATTGAGTTATATCGACGATTCATTAAATTGATTTCAAAGACTTGAGAGTAATTAACCCAGTAGCTTAGTTCGGATTACTCACTGCACATCACATATGCTTTTACCCCTCACCGTTCCTTATTCGTGTTACTGTTCTACTTTTAATATTGTTCATACTCGTGCCTGCATGTCTTGCTACCCCCTGATTATATTATTGTTTGATATTATGACGTACTGACGTCTGGATTTTGCATGGCCCAGATCCTCTACCTTTGTCACAGGCTGATCGGGAGTATTTCCGCCGTCAGGCCGAGCAGTGAGGATCTTGTTAGTATCTAGTTAGTTTAGTTATTTCTGTACTTTCCAGATGTTACTGTTTATTGGATTTATTGCTTCCGCATATTAATTCTTGACTCGTTTATTCTGGCATATGGACATGTACTAGATAGTTTATTTTACTTTCCTGTTCTTGATATCTTATATACAGCCGTAATGTGACTGTGGAGGGATGTTTCCTATCCACAGGTAGCATGGTTGGCTCTGTCATATGTCGATCTTAGCGCACTCTGGGAAGCGGGGCATAACAGGGTTTTTTTGGTATCAGAGCCATATGATTTAGGTTAATCGAATTTGATTCTTTTGTAGTTGGGTATTGGACCCAATACACGAAACAGAAAAATCGTAATTAGGAACATGTCCTGCCACATTGTTCTCATGATTCTTGAATCTTATCTTTCTCTTGATCCTTTGTCTTGACGATATGCAAACAACTTTGCATCTCGACTTGAAACCTTCTGGTTCTCTATTGTTTCTTTCTATTCTGATACTAGGATTTGGGCGACTTGAACGGAGTTATGTGATTGTACCTATGAACTGCAGCATGGTTACAATGATGTACTCTATTTAAGTAACTTGGAGTCCTAGTCTTGATTCATTTCCTTGATTTATGGTCATGATATTACCTTGCTTCTCTCGGTTTCATTGCTTACCAGTTCATGTTTTATCGCAAGCTTGAATCATGTTTACCGTGCTTATCTTATTCAGTGTTTGGCGTCAGATGAAGTCGTTTTCGGTTTCCTACTTGTTCATGATTTTCCTGCATTAGCATTATTCGATTCTGGTGCATCCCATTGTTGTATGTCGTCCAAGTTTATTGCTGCACATTTGATTACTTGCACGACTCTGTCTTGTTGTTGGGACATACAAACTGGGAACGGAAGATCATATCTAGTAATGAGTGCAAGGATTGTTTAGCTGTATTTGCGGACGAGAGTTATTTGCAGATTTCTTGGTGATCGATACTGGCAGTTATGATGTTGTCTTAGGAATGGATTTTCTCTGCACTTTCCATTCTCACATCGATTGTAGGGCAAAGAAAGTGATTTTCCAGATTCCCAGACATCCGGAGTTTATTTTTGCTGAAGGTGGCAATTCTGTCGGGCCAGTCGAGTTTAAGGCTAGGCCGATAAGCGTCGTTCTTTCGTCGATGGAAGTTGATAAGGAGGAAGCACTAGCTGTAGTTCGAGAGTTCATGGAAGTGTTCGAGGACATCTTGGATTTACCGCCAAAACGAGATGTGGAGTTCGCGATCGATCTTGTTCCTGGTGCAGCGCCAATCTCAAGAGCGTACTATCCGATGGCACCAGTGGAGTTGGAAGAAATCAAGAAGCAGGTTACCGAATTACTTGAGAAGGGTTGGATTTGCAGCAGTAATTTACCTTGGGGAGCTCCGGTTCTTCTAGTCAAGAAGAAAGATGGCACAAGGAAGATGTGCAACGATTATCGAGAATTAAACCAGATGACTATTAAGAACAAGTACCCGATCCCTCGCATTGGCGAATTTTTCGAGCAACTTAGTAGCGCGAGGGTATTCTCAAAACTGGATTTGCGGTCCGGACATCATCAAGTTCGAGTTAAATCAGAGGATATTTGCAAGACTGCGTTCCGAACTAGATATGGACATTACGAGTATTTAGTTGTGCCATTCGGAGTCATGAATGCACCGGCGATATTTATGGACTTGATGAACCGAATCTTTTCACCGTTTTTGGACCAGTTTATAGTGGTATTCATCGATGATATTCTGGTTTATTCGACGAGCCTAGAGGAGCATGCAGAGCACTTGAAGATCGCACTGCAGACATTAAGGCAAGAAAGATTATATGCAAAGATGAGCAAGTGCGAGTTTTGGCTTGAAGAAGTGAAGTTTTGGGGCATGTCGTATCCGGAGATAGAATCACTGTTGATCCTGAGAAGATTGCAGCAATTCAAGATATTTCGATTCCGATGAACATAGCAGAGATCAGAAGTTTTCTTGGACTTGCAGGATACTACAGAAGATTCGTGGAGAATTTTGCTCGATTGGCTGAGCCTTTGACCAAGCTTACGCGAAAGGAGGTACCATTCTTATGGACGGATAGTTGTGCATCAGCTTTTGAGGCGTTGAAACAAAGATTGATAACCGCTCCTATTTTGACCGTACCAGACGGTTCCAGAGGATTAGTGATTCACAGCGACGCATCTGGGAAAGGTTTGGGATGTGTTTTGATGCAGCATGGGAAGGTTATAGCCTACGCATCGAGACATTTGAAGCTCCATGAGAAAAATTACCCAACTCATGATTTGGAGCTTGCAGCAGTGATTTTCGTTTTGAATATTTGGAGACACTACTTATTGGGAGAAAGGGTCGAAGTATTCACCGATCACAAAAGCCTGAAGTACGTGTTCACACAGAAAGAGCTTAACATGAGGTTGCGTAGATGGTTGGAGCTGATGGCTGACTATGATCTTGATCTCAAGTACCATCCGGGAAAGTTAATGTAATGCCGGATGCGCTTAGTCGGTTGCCGGCAATTCGGATGTTGACTGCAGAGAAGGAGCTTATCGAAGATTTTCGGAGATTCAAATTGGAGATCGTCCTACCGCATTCTTCGGGACAGTTGATGCAGCTGAAAGTACAATCGTCGTTGATCGAGAATATTAAAGCAGCGCAGTCACAGGACCCAATATTTCAGAAGTTTCGAGAACAGGTTGAAACGGGACTTCGAACGGACTTGTTGATTCATGAAGATGGTTCGTTGCGATATGGTAGCCGTTTGTGTGTGCCGAAAGGAGACATTCATGAAGAAGTTATGAAGGAGGCACACAGTTCCGCATATTCTGTACATCCAGGAGGCACAAAGATGTACCGTGATCTAAGACAGCATTTCTGGTGGGAAGGCATGAAAAGGGAGATTGCTCGCTTTATAGCGAAGTGCTTGGTGTGTCGGCAAGTTAAGGTTGAACATCAAAGGGTTGCTGGTTTATTGCAACCACTTCCGATTCCTCAGTGGAAGTGGGAACATATAACCATGGATTTTGTGACAGCTTTACCGCAGAGTCCAAAGGGCAAAAATGCAGTTTGGGTGATTGTTGATCGATTGACCAAGGCAGCTCATTTCATACCAATTCGAGTTGGTCAGTCAACGGAAGCGTTAGCAGAACTGTACATACAGGAGATTGTGAGATTGGAGTACCTGTGAGCATCATTTCCTATCGTGATACTCGATTCTTATCGCACTTCTGGAGGAGCTTACAGGAAAGTTTGGGGACTCGATTGAAGTTTAGCACAGCTTATCATCCTCAGACAGATGGTCAATCGGAGAGAACGATCCAAACTCTTGAAGACATATTGAGAGCTTGCATGTTAGACTTTAAGGGTTCGTGGGAGGATCATCTACACTTGGTGGAGTTTTCTTACAACAACAGTTTTCAGGCGACTATTCAGATGGCTCCATTCGAAGCATTGTATGGTCGCAAGTGTCATTCACCTGTTTGTTGGGACGATATTGGAGAACGAATATTGTTGGGACCGGATTTGATCGTGCAGACAGTAGAGAAAGTTAATAGTATCCGGAATATATGAAGGCAGCACAATATCGGCAGAAGAGTTAGGCCAATACATCGAGAAGATCTTTAGAGTTCACTGTTGGTGATATGGTATTCTTGAAGATATCACCGACTAGAGGAGTGATTCGTTTTGGGAATCGAGGCAAGCTTAGTCCTCGATTCGTAGGGCCTTTCGAGATTTTGGAGCGTGTTGGAGAAGTGGCTTATCGATTGGCTTTACCGTAATCTTTGGCGAATGTTCATGATGTGTTTCATATACCTCAACTCCTTAAGTATGTTCGAGATGAAACACACGTGCTGCATCATTCGGAGCTGACTGTAAAGGAGGATTTAACCTTTGAGGAACGATCGATGTCGATTGTTGATTGAAGAGAAAAGGTCCTTAAGAACAAGTTTATTCCTCTCGTACTTGTTTCTTGGAGAAATCGCTCACATGGAGAATCGACTTGGGAACGAGAAGACGAGATTCGACAGAAGTTTCCACACATATTCTTGTAGATTCTTGATTGTTTATCTTTTCTTGTTCCTGGAATTTCGAGGACGAAATTCTTTTTGTAGTTGGGTATAATGCTAGTTCATTTATACCAGTTCTAGTTCAAATATTTCTTTATTTATGGTATTTTTCTGATTTATTGTGTTTTGGGTGCGGATTGTATTTTGACATCTGTATTTGCATCCGACCCGACCAGGTTGCTTGAAACCTGTTTTGATTCACGTTTATGATTTATCCTGGCTTGTTATGAGGATCCATGTACTTTCATATTGTTTATTTTACATATTGCATATTGGCATTTTATCTGACATTTGCATTTTTACAATATAACATTTTAAGTCACATAAAATATTTTAAAAATACATTGCATCGCCTGCTTGATACCCCTGACCCTGTAGTAGCATCCACGCATCTTGTTCTCGTCCCGTTCAGTGAAACGGACTTGTTTAGATGGCTACGCGCACATACGTGCATCCGTTCTTGGGGGTATGCATTTTTCATTACCCGTATATCCAACTTTAATTTTGGTCGACATGTATATTTTTCGTATTTTAAAACTGAATTTTAGACCCGACCCGGGCATGTTTTGGACTATGTTTGTATTTACCAAAATATCAAATTTTATTTATATAATATTAATTTTATAAACTGATACAAATTAAAATTTAGTTAACAAATAAAAGATTTTTTAAATTTAAATCTAAACTAATTTCCTAACAAACTAACAACCCCTTTCTCTCTCTCTCCTCTGCATATATATATTTATATATATTTTATTTATTTATTTTTCTTTCCTTATTTGATACATAGGCTCTTCTTCTTCTTTCTTCTTTCTTTTTCTTGATCTTTTTTCTTGATTCCGGTGATCACCGCCGGAGCCGTGCTCGTCGCCGACGATCCGAGTGATCCAGTGAACGTACCTTGCCTGTGTGATCACCCTCTTGCCTTGTCTGGACCCATCTCGCGTGCCGCGTGTGAGTTGCAACGATTTGCCGACGTCGGACGTGCCGTGCGTATCCGTCACGTGATTCGATCGAGAAAAGTTTATCTTGCTACATGCTATGATATATACTACCTCCATATTAATAATAATATTTCATGTTTAGTGTATTGTACATACCATGTTATCGTTTTACTGTCTTCGGACATCCGTATGCATCCATATCAATATTTACATATCTAGTCGCATGCTAATTCATCTTGTTACATGCTATGTATCTTATTTTGCATCCATATGAATAAAAATATCACATGTTGATTGCACTGTACATCCATATTAAAGTTTTACCGTTTTCGGATACCCGTTTGCATCCATATCATTTAAAATATATATCGTCGTAATATTCTTATTATTATCTTTAATTAGTTTATAATCTGTATTTTATAATGTTATACAAAATATAGTTTGAAAATATTATAGTTTACACATGAAACGTCGTTGCAAAGCGGATACGACAAATCTGAAATTTACTGTACAGCTTAACTTATAAAATTCATTATAAATCGTAGAAAAATTATTCTTTACTTCATTACGAAGCTAAATCAGAATACTATAACTCTATGAAATATTTACTTGCAAAATAAATTGTTTAAATAACTTTAAATGAAAATGAAAATATCTCTAAACTGATGTCCAGGGAAATTCCAGCAGCAATCAACTTCGAATGTTCATAGCATTTTGTAAGAACACTATGAGATACTTCAACTTATAAAAATGAAAATCTTATTGAATTATCTTTATTTTGGTATAAAACACGTCCCTTTTGGAGAACGTTTGTTATTTTTAAGCTATTTTACAAATCTGGGTGATGCTGAATTTCTGAACGGAACTTTCTTGTGCATGGTTAATCAATATCACTTTTATAGTTATTAATCGGTTTGAATATGTTATCCATGTTAATATTATTATATAAATATCTATTTAATAAATAATAGTGCTTGTGTTTTTATATTCAGCAAATTTTACCGATTTACAGTTTTATAGTATCCGTCTGTATCCGTACGGTTTATTACATATCTAGTTGCACGCCGAGACCATATTATTTTATGTTACTATTGTATTAGTGTACGATACTTGATAATTGTGCATCCTATTTAATCATGATGTAACCCCTGATAGATATTTGTGCATCCATGCTTTTATTGTGCATCCGTACTTTCACCCTGATTCAATACTTGCTATAGTTTGATTATGAGCACCCGTTGATACCTGTGCACTACTTGACATGACCTGATACACCACTACTTGACATGACTTGATACATGTACACTACTTGACATAACCTGATATACCACTACTTGACGTGTTACTTGATCCTGTTTCTAATGCCGAAAATCCTGACATGTTGTCCCGATGGACATATCCGTTGTCTGTATAGACAAGCATATTCCTGCTTGATCCTGTGTTGGCATTAGTCTCAGATTTATCAATACCTGACTTGAACACATAACTTGGGGGTATAGGGAAATCAATGATGAAACCTGACTTGTAACTCGACAGTTCAATGCTTATACAGATCAGTTTTAGGGGCTAGGCCAGCCCTTGGATGATGATGCTGACATCATTCATCTGTACATGTTACCTGTTTAGTGCCTAGCGGCATATCTCAGTTTCAGCCCGAGAATCTGGACCGTGGTCCCGGGCATGCACGGGATACTATTGAATTACATCGACGATTCATTAAATTGATTTCAAAGACTTGAGAGTAATTAACCCAGTAGCTTAGTTCAGATTACTCACTGCACATCCCATATGCTTTTACCCTTCACTGTTCCTTATTCATGTTACTGTTCTACTTTTATTACTATTCATACTCGTGCCTGCATGCCTTGCTACCCCCTGATTATATTATTGTTTGATATTATGACGCACCGACGTCTGGGTTTTGCATGGCCCAGATCCTCTACCTTTGTCGCAGGCTGATCGGGAGTATTTCCGCCGTCAGGCCGAGCAGTGAGAATCCTGTTAGTATCTAGTTAGTTTAGTTATTTCCGTACTTTCCAGATGTTACTGTTTATTGGATTTATTGCTTCCGCATATTAATTCTTGACTCATTTATTCTGGCATATGGACATATACTAGATAGTTTATTTTACTTTCCTATTCTTGATATCTTATAGACAGCCGTAATGTGACTGTGGAGGGATGTTTCCTATCCACAGGTAGCATGGTTGGCTCTGTCACGTGTCGATCTTAGCGCACTCTGGAAAGCGGGGCGTGACACTCAATACCTGGGTAGCCGTTACATCCAGCTAGTACCGCTGACGGCTTGTGGGTTACTAATGTGATCATTACCTACTGCTGGCGTATTTACGAGTCTTTAGAGTCCCACACAGAAGTTTCCTAGTTCAAACGAAATGAAGTAAGGCACATATGCCAATATGTGCGGGGGCCTGATTAAATACAAGTATGTGATATCGTATTCTAATATGATGGTTATTTGATATCGGTTAAATTATATGTAATATAACCGGATTATTGAATCAAGTGTTGATTTGATAATGTGATATACAGATAGATGATATTAGTCGGTTATATGTGATATAACCGGATTATTAAATCAAGTGTTGATTTAATAATTTGATATATATGTATATTTGATATAATTATATGTTAACTAATATTATTGCTCACTAATTATTTTCTTCATAATATATATATATATACATATGATATATATATATATATATACATATGATATATATATATATATATATATATATTATATGAAGCATGGTTGGTTTTTTCTATTTTGTAAAAGTAGAAAATGAGGTGGAAAATGGGGAGGCTTTTGTGGTATGGTGCAAAGCATGGCTCAATGAATTTTTAATTCATCATCTTACACTATTGAAGCATGGTTACAATTATATATTGATGGATATTGGTTGCTTCAATAATGTGAGGGTTTTAAGCCATTCTTTACTTGGTTTATTTTTTGCCTTAGCCATTTTCTTGAGCTCGTTTCTTTAGCTCTCTCCATTTTCTTCACCTCCACCTCCAAGCCCTAACACTCACATGAGTTGTGAAACCTAGGACTTGTGAGGATCCTTAGTGAGCTAAACACCTCTATTTCACTATCCTACACTAGATTAGCATTTTGGTGTAGTGTGTTTCCTTCACTAAAGAAAGTTTGGTGAAGAGATAGCTTGGATTAGAGGAGCTTCGGGTGGATCATCTTCGTCATGAAGATCGCAAAGGAAGCACAATCCAACTTCAAGTGGAGCCTAGTAGAGTCGCGTGGACTACTACACGGAGTTTTAGAAGAGAAGGACACAGTCTACAAAGGTTGTAACCTCCTTTTCTTAGCTAGTTTTTGTGATATCATCATAGTTAACCCTGATAATCTAATTTGATACTTGGTTAGTCTAGCTTAGCATCCCGAAAATTTTAAAGTTGCATGCATGATGCCAATTTTGACCATGTGGTAGTGCTAGGGTAGACTTTCAGAAAATACCCGCGTGAGATCTTTACGACTCACAAAAGAGCAACACACTAACGAATCCCCACGATTCCTAAGGAGAAATTACACTTGCGAGATCCTCAAGACTCGTAAGGAGAATTCCCCCCTATGAGACCCTTATGGCTCATGAGATTCAAAAACCTTAAGTTACAGGGATCTAAACATGTTCTTAAGCCGTCATATTCTCCAAGCTGTCGTACAAGTAGTTCGATATCGACTCTTGTATACAATCCACGGGCATGAACAAAATATATTCTAACCGAGTTCCACCAATGGTGAGACATATCCCCATATGGTGAACGACAATTGTAAGTCCTCTTGATTTACAGGGAGAAAATACCTTCATAAAATCCTTACGATTTACAAGAGAAAATATCACTTAGGAATCCCCACGATTCCTAAGAAGAAAATATACCTACGAGATCCTCACGACTCGCAGGGAGAAATACCTTTATGAGACCCTCACGACTCATAAAGTCAAAAAACCTTAGCCGATAAGATCATAACCCTGTTTACTAAGCCACTTTTGTCCAAATCAACAAAGGCAAATGATGATTCGCTCCTGGCAATATCCTATTTGTAGCGATATTGATGCCTAAATAGGTATCAAATTTCAAGTTCTCTCAAGGCAAATGATGATTCACACCTGACAATATTCTAGTTGTAACGATGTTGATGCTAAGATTGGTATCAGATTCCAAATTTGCAATAAAAATAGAAAATAAAAATGACATAACCGAAATGATTGGGCACTGCGAAAAACAACCGAAATGATTGGGCAATCGCGACTTTCGCGGTATAAAAAGATGAAAAGATAGAGTATCGTGAAAATAAATTTAAAAATATAATAAAATAATATTTTTCTACCCTGCAAGTAGGTCCTTATTGACTCTTGTATACAATCCATGGGCACAAATGATAGAAAGGGAACCTTATTTTCTCACCACGCTTCGTTAAAAGAAGAAACGAGCATTGATGGCACATCTACAGCCTAGAGACTATTTGGACGTCCTTCTTACTCCAGCAAAATATAGACGTGACGTTAAAAAAGACCTAAGGGTCAAATAAAAGTGGAGTGACGGCAAAATCCTAACTCCGGATCTCGATAGCAACACCTACAACCTAGAGATCACCTCGACGACCCCCCCCCCTTCCTTCTCGGTACAGACGCGACGTCAACAAAGGACCCAAGGGTCAAATAAAAGTGGAGTGATGGAAAAATCCCAGCTCTAACTAGACGTTCTTTCTCAGTACATATACGACATCAACAAAGGACCCAAGGGTCAAATAAAAGTGGAGCAATGGAAAAATCCTAGCTCCAGATCTTAATAGCAATATCTACAGCCTAGATATCATATCCACGTTCTTCTCATTCCGACAGGATGCAGATGCAACGTCAACAAAGCTCCAAGGAGCCAAAATAAGAGTGGAGCAATGGTAAAATCCTAGCTCCAAATCTTGATGGCAACATCCACAGCCTTGAGATAATATCGACGTGCTTTTCATGCCAGCAGGATGCAGACGCGACGTCAACCAAGACCTAAGGGTCACATAAAATTAGAGTGACGGCATATCCCTAGCTCTAGATCTCGATGGCAATACATACAGTATCGAGGTCATACGGATATCTACGTTACTTCAGCAAAGAATCGGCATGACATCATCAAAGAAAAAATGAAATGAGGACATATTCCTAACTTCGGATCTTGACGGCAATACATACAAAGCCTAAAGACCATTGGAGATTATCCCACCCCGAAGGGTGCGGTTATGACTCATCGAGGCTCCAAATTGAGCCAACCTCATTGTTCCCTTCCGAACGGCGGCCGACGACGCTAGGTACGTCTTGCCTGAGATTCGGGGTAGATGCTATTTGGATTTATCCGTCTACCTCTCCGAAGATGCCAAGTTGATTTATGGCACCGTGTATCGGAGGTTTAGACGGATGCGGCCGATGTAGCAGACTTCGTCAGATTCCCCCTCGCTTGAGGGGTTTTTGATTGTGGGGACGCTCTTCCCTGCAGGCGCAAGCCCCTGCAGTTAATTACGCTACCGCATCACGGTAACAACTTTCTCCTGCTCCAGAATTTCACTTCGTGTCATGTGTGTTTGTTTTTTTTTATGGTTACCCATGAATTGTATACGGAGACTAAGTGATGCCGTCGCCCGTAGGACGTGGATTAGACCAAATCCGTATTTACTTAGATTTGGGTTTGGTGTTTTGGTTTAAGGATACGTTAGCCATATTTAGGCTAAGATCGACTTAAACGTTTGTTAAGGATACGTTAGTCTGATTTGAGACTAAGATCAACTTAACGGGATCGTTTGGATCCGACAAAAGAGCGTTTGGGGACTCTATTGTTCCAATTTAGGGACGTGGTGGTCCATATTCCAGTTTAAGGACGTGGTGGTCCATCGCCAGTTTAGGGACGTAGTGGTCCATGTTCCAGTTTAGGGACATGGTGGTCCATCGCCAGTTTAGGGACGTGGTGGTCCATCGCCAGTTTAGGGACGTAGTGGTCCATGTTCCAATTTAGGGACGTGGTGGTCCATCGCCAGTTTAGGGACGTAGTGGTCCATATTCCTGTTTACGGATGTGGTGGTCCATGTTCCAGTTTAGGGACGTGGTGGTCTATGTTCCAGTTTACGGACGTGGTGGTCCATGTTCCAATTTAGAGACGTGGTGGTCCATTATTAGTTTAAGGAAGTTTCGGTCCAATATTAGTTTAAGGACGTTTCGGTCCACGAGTTTAAGGACCCCGCAGTCCATATTGATGTGTATGGTCGTCGGGACCCGTCACCTCTCTGACGTCGTTGAAGGATTACAACGATAGGTGTCAGAGGAGCTCGGAGATGTACCCTCGAACCGGATATAAATTGATTTAAGAGAGCAATCTTGCCCATATTGATGTGTGTGGTCGTCGGGGCCCGTCACCTCTCTGACGTCGTTGAAGGATTACAACGATAGGTGTCAGAGGAGCTCGGAGATGTACCCTCGAACCGGATATAAATTGATTTAAGAGAGCAATCTTGCTCAGTCAATTTAATTTGAGGACTTACGGCCAAAATTGGGCTAAGTCCAGTTGAAAATGTTCACATTTTGTTTGCATTTGGCCTGTTAGGCCTTTGTTTGGGCTTTCCCCTTTACAATAATGCATAGCATTATGTGCAGTACTTTTATTTGGTCCATTAGACCTTTGATTGGGCTCTGCCCTTTAATAATGCATTGCATTTAATACTCTGACGGTGCCCCACATGGCTTGTCAGGTGCTTTGCGCAATTAAAGAGCGCAAGCGCTCGTGGAGGTGACACGTGTCACGTTCCGATGAGCGCAAGCGCAACAGCGCAGTGCGCTGCGTCAGTGCGCTGCACTGTTGCACTGCTGACACGTGGCGCTTCCTGGCGGCTTGCACAATAGTGCAGTTTTGGCAAGTGCTGGGCACTGTTCTTATTCTTTTGGATCAATTTTAGATCAAAAAAAACAAGTTTTTTCTTGTTTTTTAAAGAACCAGTGGTTCATGAAAAGTGCAAGGCACTGTTATCTTGAGAATCTTTTAGATTTAGAACCAATGGTTCATAAAAAGAAGTGCAAGGCACTGTTTATTATTTATTTTCTTTTCCTTAGAGATCTTTGATCTTGTTCTCAGATCAATGATCTGTTCATAAGAGAATTTTCTCTTTTTCTAAAGGTTTTTACCTTTTTTTGTTCTTGAGGATTTCTCTCCAATTCTTCAGAGTTCTCTCTGTTTAATTTCTCACAAAATAATGTTCATGATTTTGAATTGAGGTCTGGGGTCCTTTTTATAGTGACCATAAATTAGTTAAAGAGATCTTTCTCTGGGTGATTTGGGGAATTTTCCCCACCGTTGGATCTTTGATCCAAAGGCCTCTGTTTTACAGAAGAAAATCTTCTTGTTTTAACAAGAACAGAAAGATTTCTTTAGAATCTTAATTCTGTTAGGCGTAAACGCCCCAGCGCTTGACACGTGTCGTGCAGCGCAGCGCTTGCGCAGTTGTGCTTGCGCAACTGCGCAGACACGTGTCGCGCAACGCAATGCTTGCGCGGCTGTGCTTGCGCAGCTGCGCTTGCGCACCTGCGCAGACACGCGTCGCACAGCGCAGCGCTTGCGCAGCTGAAG
This sequence comes from Agapanthus africanus, assembly GCA_030015575.1. Taxonomy (NCBI): domain Eukaryota; kingdom Viridiplantae; phylum Streptophyta; class Magnoliopsida; order Asparagales; family Amaryllidaceae; genus Agapanthus; species Agapanthus africanus. Next base: position 77,264,982 of record CM057339.1, on the reverse strand, counting down.
CGTTGCTTCCTTTAATTTTTGTTTTAAATAGAGCTTTGCTCTGATTGGTGCGCTGCCTCGGGCGCTGCGTTGATGTATCAACTTTTGACACGTGGCGCGTTGCGCGCAGCGCAAAGAATCTGAAGCGTTGCTTCATTTACTAAAGTTTAAATTTTCAAAATAGAGCTTTGCTCTGATTGGCGCCTTGGAATTTGAACAGAGCTTTGCTCTGATTGGGGTAAACACACATGTAAAAAGCACCACGGCAAATACCTAACTCTTATTCTTCTGACGGTAATATGACCTAAGAAAATTACTTAAAGACATCTTGTCCAGTCTCAGAAGGGATCATAGACACGACATACGTGGGGCTACTCGAGCAGTAATCTAAGGGACTGCATATCGAGGATACATCAACCAACGCGACGGTATGATAGACTTAAATCTTGTACCACCAACCTAACAGAACCCTATTAAAATAAGGGTTATCTATATTTTATATTAGGATACACCTGCGAGATCCTCTTGACTCGTCTCGACTCGTAGGGAAGAACATCTTTATAGGACCCTGGCGGCACATAAAGGTAAAAAAGCCTTAGGCGACGGCAATATCAACCTGTTTCCTAAGCACTGTGGCCCTACAAGGAGGTCCAAACTGACTCTTGTATACTATCTATGCACCACATTCTCCAAAATCGCATACTGATTAGGAGGAGAAGCTACTTACAGGTCCTCTCGACTCGTAAATGGAAAATACTCTTGTAAGATCCTTATGACTCTTAAGAGAAAACTCACTTAGGAGTACTCATGACTCCTAATGAAATAATACACCTATGAGATCCTCTCGACTCAGAGGGAAAAACATCTTTATGAAACCCTCACGGCTCATAAAATTGAAAAGCCTTAGGCGACAGATCTAAACATATTTCCTAAGCCATCGCTACCCTACAAGGAGGTCCAAATTGACTCTTGTATACTATCCACAGGCCACATTCGCCAATAAAGTGAAGAAGCCGCTTACGGGTATGTTTACCGTAGAAAACAGAGACGAACTGGGATAGATCGTCTTGCATAAATTTGGGGGCAGATGTTATTTGGACTTCTCCATCCACCTCTCCGAAAAAACTAAGTTGATTTATGTCACCATATATCGGAAGTTTGGACATATGCGACCGTTGTAACAGACATTATCAGATTCCCTCTCATTTATGAGGATTTTTTATTATGGGGACGCTCTTCCCTGCAGGCGCAAGCCCCTGCAGTTAATTACATTATCTCGTTGCGATAACCACTTTCTCCTGCTACAACAGTTCACTTCGCGTCGTGTGTTATTTTGTTTGTTAAGGTTGCTCGTGGATTGTATACGGAGACCCTTTTATGTCATCGCCCATAGGGCGCGGATCGGTCCAAATCCGTATATTTTAGATTTGGGTTTAGGTTTTGAACTTAGATTATATATTCCTTTAATTCAAAAATATTTTGTTTGGTTTAAGGATCGTTAATCTAGTTTGATATCAAGATCCACTTAAACATATGAGCATTTGGGCCCAATTTATCTTAACTAAGTTGACGTCAGTCTTATTTGAGACTATGGTCATCTTAGCAATATTTTCATGATCCTTAAATTTTATTAAGATCCAACAACAGAGAATTTGGGCATAACTGCAAGAGACTTAACCAATTTGGGCTTAATCTGCTCAGTCTCTTTGTTTTGTTCAAAAGTGCTAAGCACTATTAGGCACTGTTTATTCAGCCCCCTCTTTTTTATGCAAAAGTGCTAAGCACATATTTGAAGCTCGGGCGCTCATATGGGTATTATGTGAAGCCTTCAGTTATAGGCGCTGCCCAATCAGTGCTAAGCACTTAGTTATTTTGACTGAATATATATATAATGCTAAGCACTTTTTTTGGCGTTCACATGAGGAGCACGTGAGACGCTGGGCGCTGCCCAATCAGTGCTAAGCACTCATCCGTTTTGGCTGTATATGAAGTGCTAAGTACTTTTGTGTGGCATCCACGTGAGGAGCACGTGAAGCGCTGGGCACTGCCCAATCAGTGCTAAGCACTCAGCCGTTTTGGCAGTATATGAAGTGCTAAGCACTTTTATTCAGCGTTCACATGTGTTTCACGTGAGGCACTGGACTTTTTCTTTGGGCGCCCGCGTGTTTTTCACGTGAGGCACTGGGCGCTGTTGGAAGGGCGCCTATATGGGAAGCACGAGAGGCGCTAAGCTCTTTTCTTTTTTAGAGATTAGATCTCTATTAATGCCATTTTTAGCCATTAATGATCATCAAGATCTTGGATTGTTTTTTCTTCATTGGAGAACTACGTTCTTCTTTTCTTTTTATAAGAACTAAGTTCTTTATGTGGGGTTAAACTGTAGTTTCAGAGGAATTAAATTCCCGGAATATATGTTCTTTTTCAATTTTTTTCTTTTAACCTAGTTCTTTTCTGAATCTTTGATTCACAAGAACAAGATCTTTCCGATGAGAATTAAATTCTCAACTTGTGGGAGACTTGTCTTGTGGATCTCTGATCCAGAGAAAAAAACTATGTTTTTTGAGAAAGGTTAAACCCTTAGATAGGTAAAATGAGATATTTTGATCTCTGTGTTTTCTTTACCGAGGGTTTTGAGGAGGAAAGTCTTCTTCTTTTATTGAGAATTAAATTTCCTGTTGTTTTGAAAGCTTTCTGTATTTTCAGAAGCATATGGGTTTTTTTTTCCTTTTTTCTCTTTTTGAGACTTGAAGTCTCAGGTCCTTTTTATAATGGAGGCAAATTATTAATTAGTTTTGAGAAAATCTCTCATTGAGAGATTCCAACTGATTTAATTGGTCTCAAAATTTGCTTGGGGAATTTTACCCACCGTTGGATCTTTGATCCAAGGATTTCTGTTTTACAGAATATGTTTTCTTGTTTTTAACAAGATTGGGAAAATATTTTCCCATATACAGAATTTATTCTGTCAAACGGTGACGTTTAATCACCATTGGATTTTTGATCCAAGGGCTCTCTGTTTTACAGAGAGCAATCTTTTTTGTTTGTAAAGATTGAGGACAAATATTTCTCAAAATAGAATTTAATTCTATTATTTGATGATTTATCATCATCATTAGATCTTTGATCCAACGGCTCTGTTTAACAGAGAGTATCCTAATTTTTTTAGGGAAATATCCTCATGTAGAATTTAATTCTACTGATATAAATTTGGATGCCGGCGCTCACGTGTTGTGCACGTGGGCGCCACTTAAGAATTAAATTCTTATTTATGATAGGCTCTCATGTGCTTTGCACATTGGCGCCCACGTGAACTTCACGTGCGGTGCCACCCTAAGATTTAACCCTAAGGGGTTGGTGCTGGCGCTGGCGTCCTCGTGAGGGCCACGTGAGATGCTGCCTCAACAAAATTTAACAGAGCTTAACTCTTTTTATTATGTTTAAATTTTGGGGGAACAAATGCCCCTACCGTTGTTCTCACATGGCTCACACGTGAGTGCAACGGTGTCATTTTTTCCACCTTTTGATCTTCTAGGGAGTTGAACCGTCCCTTCACTTCTTATAAATAGAGCCTTTAGCCGTTGAGATGACTGCCGTATCATCATCTTCTTAAAGTTTCTTTCTTCTTTGAGAATTTAATTCTCATCTCAGAGCTTAGATCTCTACCCACAGAACTTCCTATGATTAGAGTTAAACTTTTGATTTTGTGGGGGCCATTGATTTTCCTTTAGACTATAATGATTTTAGTATTCTGATTGCTAACCCTCCACTGGTTTTTCTTTTCAGGTACTATGCCTTCTAATTTGTATGATCTTGAAGAGATTATCTCTTATGAGGAGATTCACATCCAAGGTCATTGTCAAGGCCAGGAGTTTACTAATGCCCAATGCGCTGAGGTGATGCGTCGCTTCGACGATTACAACGGTCGATTGCTCCCCCTCTATTTTTCTCTTTTAAAGATCGTCGTTGGGTCGATCTGGGAAGCTATACCCGAGCGTCTTGAAGTTATGCCACTCCAAACGCTCGATGACACCGAGGATAAGGTACATTCAGTGTACTTGATGGGATTGATCTCAAAGAAACGGAGAGATAATCTCGTGGCCATCTTGCACCGCGTCTTTCAACAGAAAGCGATAATATCAGCATATCAGAGGATGAAGGACATCAGTGGCGACCCTGACGCTTGCATCCGAGAGAAGATGCACAAGAAGATGGTTGATGAGGCTGAACGTGCATTGCTCAAGCTTGCTTTTGAGTTTGAGAATCCATGTCTAGAGTTTAGCGTTCTGCCATTGTAAACATTTTGATGATGTTTGTTTCTTTTTTTTATCATCCTTATCACCAATGTATAAATTTCTTCGAAGTTTGAATGACAAAGCTCCCCCTTTTTCTTTACGCCAATGCTCGTATGTGCCTCACGTGAGGTGTTGTTATATATATATATCGTCGGCGCTCACGTGTCATGCGCATGAGGCACTGCTACAGGATTTAATCCTGAAAAGAACTAGCATCGGTGCTCACCTGTCATGCACGTGAGGCACTGCTACAGGTTCTAATCCTGAAAAGAATCAGCACCGGTGCTCACGAGTCATGCACGTGAGGCGCTGCTAAGGGAATCGTTTCATATTCTTGCTTTGATTTTCATGAGTTGCTCTTTCTTTTCCCATGCCCTTTTTGTCAGGCCTTGGAAATAGTTCCACTATGCACAACATTTTATGTTCCTAAATTTAAATGCTTCTCTTTATATTCTGAAGCAATGATCTTCTTCTTCTTCACAAGAAAAGAACCATTTTTTAACAGATCAATAGTTATGGCTTGCAATTTTCCTCATGCTCATCAGCAACCATGGGAGGTGCCTATCGAGAGAATTGCCCCGTTTTGCTTCACGATTGGTGGATCACGTTCTCACAGATGACCAATGTGACACGGTGATGTATGGGCTTCTGACTCGTAGGGGCTCTCCTCTTCCTATCGACTCCATTTGGCTCCGGATGATCTTCCTGTCTGTGCTTGCTGACATTCCTCCTCATCTGGCGGAGATGACTCCGGCGATGCTAGATGCGGAGGAGGACAAAATCAAGTGCTTTCATAAGGCAGATTTGATTACCCAGCCTCTGAAGGATCGCTCTGTTCAGTTGCTAAGCCAGATACGGGCTCAGCGGGCCATCATGTCTGCTTTCGCTGATGGGCACAGTGCTGACCGATGGGGAGCGACTCCTCGCGAAGATCGCCGCTTCGACATGGTGGAGAAGGCTGAGAGGGTTTTAGAAAACTTCATTCATAGTTTTGTAAACCCTTGTACTTTTGATTCCGTGTTCGGTGGTCTGTTTCCTGTAGAATAAAGTATTTATTTAAACGTGTTCCTATATTAGTGACTGTTGAATGTTTTATCCCCAACACATATTCATGTGTGCATCTTGCATCTACGCATGTACTTTTACCCTTAAGGTTTTTTTAAGTGCTAATGTCACTGATGTGCTCGTGTCATGCACTGACCTTCCACACGCGTATATAAATCGGCATGCTTCCAACGCTATCTTCATTCAAGTACGCATGTATTTGCAAGTGAGCGCTTAAACAGGTGCGAATTAAATGTTGTCCTCACTGTATTGTATAGCATACGTCTGGTTTTGGGCTGGCATGTCATACAATTTTTTTTTAGAATTTTGATCTAAGAAGATAGCGAGCGGACATAAGTGTCGTCATTTATCATTAACTCGGATTTCAATTCCTAAGAAGTGTAGGTCTGAGCCCCGAGACCTATGAGTTGCACCTTTTTGTTTCTTGTTCGGAGTCTCCAGTTTATGTACTCATTTCGTAGTTTGTAGTTTATTCACTCGTTTCGGAGTCTCTAGTTTATGTACTCATTTCGGAGTATGTAGTTTATTCACTCATTTCGGAGTTTGTAGTTTATTCACTCGTTTCGGAGTCTCTAGTTTATGTACTCATTTTAGAGTTTATAGTTTACGTACTCATTTTGGAGTTTGTAGTTTACATACTCATTTCAGAGTATCTTTAGTTTACCACCCTTGGGTTTACAAGAAAACTTGTCATAACGTTGTATGTATATAACCCCCATTCTTTTTATGATAGAGGTCCGTTAGGTTTGTGGTACTAGGGTTTTGGTTCATGGTACCATCGCGTTGGCTGATGTATCCCTCGATATGCAGTCTTTAAGCCACTGTTCGAGTAGCCCCGCGATTGTCGTGTCTCTGATCACTTCGGGGGCTGGACGTCTTCAAGTAATCTCCTTAGGTCATATTACCGTCGGAAGAGCAAGCGTTAGGAATTTGTCATGACGCTTTTTACCTAAGATTAGACTCAATTTGGAGCCCTGATGAGCCATAACCGCACCCTTCTGGGGTGGGATGATCTCCAATGGTCTTTTAGGCTTTATATGAGTTGCCGTCAAGACCCGAAGCTGGGAATATGCCGTCACTTCATTTTTGTTTTGATGATATCACACCGATTCTTTGCTGAAATAGGGTAGACATCTGTAGAACCTCTATACTGTGTGTATTGCAATTGAAGTCCGGATCTAGGAATATGCCATTGCTCCAGTTTCATTTGATAGCTGCGTTCGCATCCTGCTGAAATGAGGGAGAACGGCAGGATAGTCTCTAGGTTGTATATGTACCGTCAAGACTTGGAGCTAGGATTTTGCCACGGCTCTATTTTGCTTTGACCCTTGGGTCTTTTGTTGACGTTGCGTTTGCATCCTACTGGAATGAGAAGAACGTTAGGGTGATCTTTAGGTTTTAGATGTTGCCATTAAGACCTGAAATTAGGATTTGCCGTCACTTCACTTTTATTTGATTGTTGTATCTGTCCCTGCTAGAATGAGGAAGGGGGGTCATAGGGATAGTCTATAGGTTGTATATGTACTGTTAAGGCTTGGAGCTAGGATTTTGTCATGGCTCTATTTTTGCTTTGGCCCTTAGGTATTTTGTTGACGTTGCGTCTGCATCCTGCTGGCATGAGAAGGAACGCCTGGATAGTCTCTAGGTTGTATATGTACCGTCAAGACTTGGAGTTAGGACTTTTCCATTACTCCCTTTTATTTAACCCTTAGGTCTTTGTTGACGTTGTATCTGTACCGAGAAGGAACGTCGAGCTGAGCTGATCTCTAGGTTGTAGATGTTTCCATCAAGATCTAGCTCTCCCTTTGACGGCGTCTAGTGGGAAAATACGGTTCCCTTTCTTTCATTTGCGCCCACGGATCATATACAAGAGTCAATATGGACATGCTTGCAGGGCAGAAAGTTTCAATTTTTTTCCGCGATGCTCTATCTTTTCAGCTTTTTATATTGCGAAAGTTGCAATTGCCCAATCATTTCAGATTTCTATCTACGGTGCCAAATCATTTCGACTATTTTTTTTTATATTTTTATGCGCTGCTTTTTATTACGAGTTGCCCTACCATTTCGGCTTTTTTTGGAGTTGGTGATTTGAAATCCAATACCAATCTTGGCATCGGCATCGCTACCACTGGGATATTGCCATGAGCGAATTATCATTTGCCGTGAGAGGACTTGAAATTTGATACCTATTTAGGCATCAGTATCGCTACAACTGGGATATTGAAAGGAGCGAATCATCATTTACCTTTATCGATTTAGACAAAGATGGCTTAGCAAACAGGGTTAGGATCCTGTCCACTAAGGCTTTTGACTTTATGGGCCGTAAGGGTTTCATAAAGGTATTTCTCCCTATAAGTCGTGAAAATCTCGTAGGTTTGTTTTCTCCTTAGGAATCATGGGGATTCCTAAGTGTGTTTTCTCTTGTAAGTCGTATGGATCTTCCAAGAGTGTTTTCTCTTTATAAATTCATAGGACTTACAAGCGTCGTTCACCACATGGGGACTTTTCTCGTCATTGGTGGAACTTGGCAAGGGATATATTTATTTATGCTCGTGGATTGTATACAAGGGTCAATATAGGACCGCCTTTAGGGCAATATTAGGGGAATATGGGGATATATTTATTTATGTCCGTGGATTGTATACAAGGGTCAATATAGGACCGCCTGTAGGGAAATATTAGGGGAATATGACGGCTTAAGAACAGGTTTAGATCCATGTAGCTTAAGACTTTTGAATCTTATGAGCCATGAGGGTCTCATAGGGGGGAAATTCTCCTTGTGGGAGACTTGTCTTGTAGATATCTGATCCAGAGAAAGAACTAAGTTCTTTGAGAAGGGTTAAACCCTTAGATAGTTAAAAGAAGATATTTTGATCTCTGTGTTTTTTTACCTAAGGTTTTGAGGAGGAAAGTCTTATTCTTTTATTGAGAATTAAATTCTCTATTGTTTTGAAAGCTTTCTGTATTTTTCAGAAGCTTATGGGTTTTTTTTCTACTTTTTTCTCTTTTTGAAACTTGAAGTCTCGGGTCCTTTTTATAGTGGATGGGAATTGTTAATTAATTTAGAGAAAATCTTTTATTGAGAGATTCCAATTGATTTAATTGGTCTCAAAATTTGTTTGGGGAATTTTACCCACCGTTGAATTTTTTATCCAAGGATTTCTGTTTTACAGAATATATTTTCGTATTTTTAATAAGATTGGGGAAATATTTTCTCATATACAAAATTTATTCTGTCAAACGGTGACTTTTAATCACCATTGGATTTTTGATCTAAGAGCTCTCTGTTTTACAGAGATCAATCTTTTTTGTTTGTAAAGTTGAGGACAAATATTTCTCAGAATAGAATTTAATTCTATTGTTTGATGATGTATCATCACCATTGGATTTTTTATCCAACAGCTCTATTTAACAGTGAGTGTCCCAATATTTTAAGGAAATATTCTCATGCAGAATTTAATTCTACTGATATAAATTTGGGCGTCGGCGCTCATGTATTGTGCACGTGGGCGCCACTTAAAAATTAATTTCTTATTTATGATAGGCGCTCACATGCTTTGCAAATCAGCGCCCACGTAAGCTTCACGTGCGGCGCCACCCTAGGATTTAACTCTAAGGGGTTGGCGCTGGAGGCTGGCGCTCTCATGAGGGGCACGTGAGGCGCTGCTTCAACAAATTTTAACAGAGTTTAGCTCTTTTTATTATGTTTAAATTTTGGGAGAACAAGGTCTTCACGACTCGTAAGGAGAAAATACATGTAACACCCCACGCCCCAGTACGGATTGTATTGTCCGCTCTGGCTCTGTTTTGTCCTTTAGACCGAACCGGACCCGACCAGGGGTCACTTCCCAAGAGGTCACCCATCCCAAGACTTCTCTGGCCTGAGCACGCTTAACTACAGAGTTCTCAAGCTCATGTAGTGCCGATTCTCTTAAAAGACGTCTCTATGATTGAGGGTGGTATCATTACATTTATAATGCAGTTCGGTCCTCTTTCGGAATGTGTTCCGAAAATTCCCCATTGTTCTACAGTGGGTCCTACGGACTCAAAAGGTGGCCCCTACGAAATAAAGAGGCGGCACTCACCCCCTTGGCATGACAATTGGCATGGCATTTTGTTCCGTGAGCAAGAACCAGGTCCCGACATTCTCCCCCACCTTTGAACAATGGTCCGTCCTCGAACCACAGATCTACTACTGAGGGACCTGCATGGGCCACCATAAATGTAACGCCTCATGCCCCAGTACAGATGGTATTGTCCGCTCTGGAAGAAACCGCACAGTTTTATCCTTTAGAGCGAATCGGACCCGACCAGAGGCCACTTCCTAGGAGGTCACCCATCCCAAGACTTCTCACACTTAACTACGGAGTTCTTAAGCTCATGTAGTGTCGATTCTCTTAAAAGGTGCCTCTTTAATTGAGGGTGGTATCATTACATTTATAATGTAGTTCAGTCCTCTTTCGGAATGTGTTCCAAAAATTCCCCATTGTTCTATAGTGGGTCCCATAGACTCAAGAGGTGGCCCCCATGAATTCAAGAGGTGGCCCCCGCCCCCTTGTCATGACAATTGGAGTGGCACTTTGTTCCGTGAGCAAGAACCGGGTCCCAACATTACCCGAGTGAGATCCTTAACACTCACGAAGGTGATGCACACTTAGAAATCCTCACCATTTTTGGTGAGAATACGCACCTATGAGATCCTCACAACTCATAGGGAGAAAAAACTTTTTGAGACCCTTACGGCTCATGAAGATAAAAAAAAAAAAGTCTTAGGCTATAAGGTTCCTAAACTTGTCTCCTAAGGCATCAATTCTATGGTGATGCATAACTTTACAATACTTAACCCACATACATACCTACGTGGGAAAAGTAGTGGCGGCATTTGTTCCCGCCAAAAATTTTGGTTCAAAACCTGTTGTTCTTTTTATAAAAATAGAGGACAGCCCCCACGTGCAAAGCACGTGAGCACTTACATGCATAACATGTGAGTATCGGCTTCAGATAGAATTAAATCCTATGATAGCTCCCACGTGTTAAAAATGTGCGAACCCACATGCAAAGCATTCAAGTGCTGCTTCAGAGAGGATCAATTCCTATATTGGTTCCAACGTGTTAAACACGTGAGCATCTCACATGATATCCGCATAAATGCTAGTGCCAACATCTTGGTAGTGCCTCACGTGATATCCACATGAGCGCACTTTCCAGTCTCTTGACAGTGCCTCACGTGACATCCACATGAGCACTATAGGCCAGCGCCCCACGTGCAATGCATGTGAGTGTTTTTTTAGTAGAATTAAATTCTACGGGGGAAATGTTTTTCTGATCTTTCTCAAACTAGAAACAATCCTCTCTGTTAAACAGAGGACCCTTGGATCAAAAATACAACGGTGATTATAAAATCACCATTCGATAGAATTAAATTCTATCTTAAGAAAATATTTTCCTAATCTTGTTAAAACAAACAAGAAATCTTCTCTGTTAAATAGAGAGCCTTTGGATTAAAAATCTAACGGTGAATAAAATTCACTGGTTGATCTACAAGATCAATTTGATTGACTATGAAATCAATCATGATCTCTCGATGAGAGATTTTCTCAATAAATTAATTCTTTTTCCTTCTCCTATAAATAGGAGTAAAGAAAAAAAGGAGAGGGAAAACCCCATAAAATTCTGTAAAAACATGTATAGAAGGTCCTCACAAGGTTCCACAAAACAACAAAGAATTTAATTCTCTCAAAGAAGAAGATTTCCCTCCTCAAAACCTTAGGTAAAGAAAATATCGAGATCAAAACATCTCCTTTACCTAACATATCTAAGGGCTTAACCCTTCTCAAGAACGTAGTTTTTTCTCTGGATCTGAGATCCGCAAGACAAGTCTCCCACAAGTTGAGAATTTAATTCTCATCGGGAAAATCATGTTCTTAAGAATCAAAGATTCATAAGAGAATATGGATAGAAGAACATGAAGAAGATGGACTCCATAATATTTCAGGAACTTAGTTCCTTCCAATCAAGAACTTAGTTCTTTAAGAACCCAATCCAAGATCCTCAAAATAGTGATCTTGGTGATCGTTAATGGTCAAAATACCATTAACAGAGATTTAACCTCTCTGAAAACAGGAACAGGAAAATATGAATAAAAGAACATAGAGAATATGAAGTTCATAATACCCCCAGGAACTTGGTTCCTTCAAAATCAAGATTTTAGTTCTTAAAGAACCGATCCAAGATTCTCAAAATAGTGATCTTGGTGATCGTTAGTAGCCAAAATACCATTAACAGAGATTTAAGTTCTCTAAAAATATTAACAGAGATCAAATCTCCAAAAGAACTCAGCGACTCACGTGAAAAGTAAGTGAGCACCCAAGGCCAAGTTACATAGCGTCTCATGTGAAACACACGTGAGCACCAGAAGTGCTTAGCAGTAGTGCAACGCCTCACGTGAAATACACGTGAGCACCAAAACTTAGCGCCTCACATGAAACGCACGTGAGCGCTCAAAAGAAGCCAAAACTGAGCGCCTCACGTGAAACGCACGTGAGCACCAGACGCTCAGCGCCTCACGTGAAACACACGTGAGCGCCAGAGAAAAATTAGTGTTTAACATTATTATAGCGTCTCACGTGATATACACGTGAGCGCTATATGCAACTGATAGCACTGCTGGGTGTTACAGAAACCCAATCTTAGCCCAAATTGGCTAAGTTTATGTTCTTGATATCCAAACTGATCTTAGTCTCATACATAACTAACGATTTTCATCCCATACTTTCTAAATTAATCTTAAACAAGACTAACGATTCCTGGATGATCCACCACGATTCTTTCTCTCAAATACGGGATTTGGTTCAAAGGTATATCTCTTCACACCTCTGATGTATGTCGTTGTAATTTCTCAACGTTTTCAGAGAGGTGGTGGGTCCTAATAACTAACAATTTCTCTTTTGTCATCTTAAACATGGCGATAATGGACCAAAATGTCCTTAAACTAACATTCGTTCTCAAAATGGGAACGTTGGACCGTGATGTCCTTAAACTAAAATAATTCAGCCCATATGCTCATTTGTTCATAAGTTGATCTTGGTCTCAAATATGACTAACGATTTTTAGATCAAACCCGAATATCCCATGAACTGATGGATCTCATTTATATGAGATCTGCATCCTAAGTTCATTCCCGTTAGCAAACCAAGCTACCAACGTGGACCCCGTCAAGCAAATCTTTGACCCAAACCCAAATCCAAAATATACGGATTTGGACTAATCCATGTCCTACGGGAGACGACATAAATTAGTCTCCGTATACAATCCATGGACAACCTTAACAAACAAAATAACACACGACACGAAGTGACCTTTTGGAGCAGGAGAAAGTGGTTATCATAATGCGATAATATAATTAATTATAGGGGCTTACGCCTGTAGGGAAGAGCGTTCCCACAATCAAAAACCCCTCACAAATGAGGGGGAATCTGATGAAATCTGCTACATCGGTCGCATCAGTCCAAACCTCCGATATACGGTGCTATAAATCAACTTAGTATTTTCGGAGAGGTGGATGGATATGTCCAAATGGTATATGCCCCAAAATTCAGACAAAACGTTCAATCCCAGTTCGTCTCTTTTTTTGGCGGTAAATAGTGCCAAGTGCTTAAACACAGATATCCATTTTGCTGTTGGAGAAGTAATCTAAGAGGCTAATCTGCGGAAGACATATTGCCTTGGTAGTGCAGCATTCTTAGGTGACTCGGAAGTTGGGAGGGCTAGCCTTTCGCAGACCGCCTTCTTTGGTATCATGGCCTTCTTTTCCAGTGGACCCACAAAACTCGAGCCCAGTCTGCCAAAGACTGAGCTTTCAAATTTGGCAGGTTTGTCAGCAAAACCTGTAGAGACAGTAGCCAGCCTATCAAATACCGACTTTCTTGGGATTTCCTCCCTTAGCGTCGAGGCATCAATAGTGGGGAGTGGAGGAAATTGACTGTAACCTCCCTAAAACTCCTATACCTTCGCGTATCATTTTTTTAATAAAATATTATAATTATTTATTTTTGGTATATTTTGTTTTTAAGTAAATATATTATTTTATCACTTCTTTTACTTCACCCATTCTATAATTTTTCAAAGCCCAAGCCAAGCTAATTCCATTTGATTTCTTTCTTTTCATTTTCTAAACTACTTTCTTTTCAAGGTACGGTATATATTTAATTCTTGTTAAAAATATGCATGAACAACTTTGTAACTTATTGGTTAAGTCTTTGCATTGTTATTCCACAAGTCACATGTTCAAATCTCCATTCTTGCAATTATTTAAACCCTCTCATGAGACCTTTCATTTTCTTTAACTCCCAAATGAATGATCACCCTTTCAGTTTCTTTTAACTCTCAAAATAAATCCGAATTAGAATTATAGTGAACATTATATGCTCTCTCCATCTCCTTCATTTTCTTCAAAACCTCCACCCATAATTCTCTCCCTTTCTTATGCGGATTTCGTCATTATTTGTTTTTCTCTTTTTTTCATATTAAAAATTAGAGAAGAAAAACCCTAAATAAAATCTAACCACGTTCATTCTTGGAGCTATCATAATTCCGGCGTCTTTGGAGCACTTCCATTCGCTAGGACTCTAGATGAAGAGAATCGAGTATCGTTACCGCTCACAACTTTGTCGCCAAAATATATCGCTTTCCACCGAATCGAATCGGTGAGCTGGTTGCTATATCGACTCACACATCCTATAAGTCCCTTCTCCCTCCTTCATTTCTAGTTTTCTTCTTCTTGGACCCATCACCTTGGCTTTTCATAGTCTCTAATTAAATATATATTTATATATGTATTTCATTAAATATAGTTGTACATGTAGCAATTAGTTGTATATTCTTTTCATATTTTTGTGTTGTAGTTAATATCGTATTCATGTTAATTTATTGATTTGTGTAAACTATTGATATTAGCATATTATTCATATATTCCACTGCTATTTCATAGATCACTGTTTCCCCCAATCAGAGCAAAGCTCTGCTCAAAATTTGAAATTTAAACTGAGGCGGCGCCTCACGTGCAAAGCACGAGAGCGCAGGCGCCAAGAGCGCCAGCGCTAAGAGTCGAAGACTCTGAAGCAGCGCCTCACGTGCAATGCACGAGAGCGCTCAAGCCAGGAGGGCCAGCGCTAAGAGTCAAAGACTCTGAGGCAGCACCTCACATGCAAAGCACGAGAGCGCCAAGCGCTAGAACTAAATTTTCTCCACCATTGGATCAAAAATCCAACTGAGATGAATGAATCATCAAATTACAGATAAAATTCTGTTGAGAAAATACTCCTCAAATCTTTCCAAACAGAAAAAATTGTGCTCTGTAAATCAGAGCACCGATGGATCAAAGATCCAATGGTGATTAAAAATCACCAAGATACAGAATAAGTTCTGTATGTGAAAATATTTTCCCAATCGTGTTAAAAACAAGAAAATTGTCTTCTGTAAAACAGAAACCCTAGGATCAAAAATCCAATGGTGGGGAACCATCCCCAAATCAATCAGAGAAAGATTTCCTTAACTGATTCAACAAATCAGCCTCCCCTATATAAAGGACCCAAGACTTCAAGTCTTACTGAGAGGAACCCCCCCTAAACTTCAAAAAGAAAAAGAGAAGAGCAAGCTCTAAGAAGAAGAAATTTTCTTCAAGGTAAATGATAATAAGTGAAATCATAACATCTCCTCGATTTTTGAGAGTTTAACTCTCACATCAAAAGAACTTAATTCTTTTTCTAGATCACAAATCTACAAGACAAAGTCTTTCACAAAAACAAAAGAGATTATAGCATCTCTTCATAAAAAGAAGAACTTAGTTCTTAGATCCATGAGACAAAGTCTCTTATAAACGAGAATTTAATTCTCAGAGTACAGAACTGACCAGAACTGCCAAAGAAGCGCTTCAGCGCTCCAAGTCAGGCGCTCAGCACCAAGCGCACAACGTGCTCCTCACGTGTACGCTATTTCATAAGAAGCGCTTCAGCGCTACAAATCTAGCGCTCAGCGCCAAGCGCACCGCGTGCTCCTTACGTGTATGCTATTTCAAAAGAAGCACTTCAACGCTCCAAGTCTGGCGCTCAGCGCCAAGCGCACCACGTGCTCCTCACGTGTGTACTATTTCAAAAGAAGCGCTTCAGCGCTCCTAGTCTAGCGTTCAGCGCCAAGCGCACCACGTGCTCCTCACGTGTGCGCTATTTCAAAAGAAGCGCTTCAGCGCTCCAAGTCTGGCGCTTAGCGCCAAGCACACCACGTGCTCCTCATGTGTGCGCTGAGAGAACACAAAGTGTTCTTTAAATAAAACCCAGCGCCATAAAAAGTGTTCAACACTCAATAAAAGACAAAAAAAAGGGGTGTCAGAACCCAAATCAATGCTCGGCATTGTTAAATAAAAAAAGGGACTGAACCCAAATAAATGTTCGACATTTTATTCAAAACTAAGCGGGCTGAGCCTAAGTTGGCTACAAATCCATAATTCAGATCAACTGAGCCCATGTGCTCATAATCTTTTTAATTGGTCTTGGTCCCAAACCTGACTATAGATCTCTCAACCAATATTGGTTCAAGTGTACATCTCTTCATACCTCTGATACATGTCGTTGTAATTCTTCAACGTCTTCAGAGAGATGGAGGGTCCCAATAACCAAAAAACTTTTGGCGCATCCTTAAATTGTGAAACCAAAATACCAGACTATGATGTCTTTAAACTAGACTGTGAGGTCCTTAAACTCATGGACTGTGATGTCCTTAAACTTTACGGACTATAACGTCCTTAAACCCAATGGACCATGACGTCCCTAAACTCATGGACTATGACGTCCTTAAACTTTATGAACTATGAGGTCCTTAAACTCATAGACTATGATGTCCTTAAACGGTGGACCGCAATGTCCCTAAACTAAAACGATAGAGTCTAAATACTCTTTCGTTGAATCTAAATGATCCTAAAATCCTGTTGAGTAGATCTTAGTCTAAAATTAGACTAACGTATTCTCAACAAACGTTTAAGTTGATCTTAATCTGAATGAGATTAACAATCCTTAAACCCAAATCAAACCCAAATCTAAGAAAATATGGATTTGGACTAATCCACGCCCTACGGGCGACAACATAAATTAGTCTCTGTATACAATCCACGGGCAATCAAAAACAAAACAAACACACACAACACGAAGTGACCATCTGGAGAAGAAGAAAGTGGTTACCGCTTTACGGTAGCGTAATTAACTGCAGGGGCTTGCGCCTGCAGGGAAGAGCGTCCCCACAATCAAAAACCCCTCACAAACGAGGAGGAATCTGACGAAGTCTTCTACAACGGCCGCATCTGTCTAAACCTCCGATATACGGTGCCATAAATCAACTTGGCATCTTCGGAGAGGTGGACGGATAAAATCAAATAACATCTGCCCCCAAATTCAGGCAAGACGACCTACGTTGTTTCGTCTTTGTTTTCGGCGAAGAACAGATTCTGGCACGCCCGGTGGGACATTTTCCTCTTTCCACTCCACACTTCGTATGTCGTGTTCGCGAACGAATCGCGGTTTAATACGGTTGCCCCTGAATTCGAGATACTAAGATTGGTGTCTTACTCCCATGCAGAGAAAATTGCTTCCAACTGCACCAACTGCAACAGCAACTCCCACTCCGTCCTCGCTGGAGGAGTGACCTATGGGCTCCAAGCGGCCTCCTTCTTCGTCATGCCAGTGGAACAAGTGACTCGGTCCACCACTGGACTGTTCTTTAGGACCATGATTGTAACGTTTTAAAAAAATAAATAAATAAATAAATAAAATCCTTTAGGTGAATTTTCTGATAATTAGTAAAATAAACCGTCTTTTCCGTAAAACTTAACTACAATTATTTTTCAATATACATTTAAATACGCCTATTTTAACTATGTAATTACTAGTAAATGGTGTTTATTTAGTGACTTATAAGTTATTAGTTTACTAAAATATTTTCCTTAATTAATTAAATTCAAATATTTACATAAGCTTTTAATTATACATTAAATTAGTGCAAATTACAAATAAAAAATGGGTTAATTTGACAAAGTGAGCCGTGACATATTAGAATTAAGATGGTTGCATTCTCTTCTCTTCTTGAATTGGTTTCAAATTCTAGAGAATTCTAGGGTGAAATTCAATAAGGAAAATGAAATAAAATGAAATAATTGTGAAAAGACTTAAAACGTGTAATTATTTGAAGATGTTTTTACTCTTTTGCTCACATATTTTTCTCTCTCTCTTTTCCCCCATGCCATGGCCGAAAATACCTCATGGGCGGCCCCCCATTTCTCCACTTCAATACTTCTAAAAAATCATCCAAAAATTCATCAAAAATCCAAATAAAAACCCACTAATTCCTAATTAAATCTCTACCCTTCACTCTTTTTCCAAACAAACAAGGATCTTGGAGAAAAGTTAGCATTTTGGAGACAAGTTTGCATATTTGATCTCATGTTTATGGAGGTATAATCCTAAGCCCTTGGTTTAATTTTTAGTTAATCACTTTAAATTAGCTTATTAAGTGTTTAGTTTGGTTTTAAAGTGGTTCCAATTGCATGATTGAAAATTCTAGAAAGGGTTTTTAAATCAAATTAGGGTTTTTATCATTGGATATTAATCTTAATGTGTAGTTTAACATGTTAGGTAATACTAAACCTAATCTAGAAGCTAAATTGTAAATTGTTACACTTTAATTGTCCAAATTACTTACTTTTTTGCAAACTAGGTTTTTGTAAAAGATGTATTTTGGTGAGATAAAATTATGATGAGGGTTGCTATCATTAGATTATGGTTTTAATGAGGAGATTAAAATGTTAATTGAATGCAAAA
This sequence comes from Agapanthus africanus, assembly GCA_030015575.1. Taxonomy (NCBI): domain Eukaryota; kingdom Viridiplantae; phylum Streptophyta; class Magnoliopsida; order Asparagales; family Amaryllidaceae; genus Agapanthus; species Agapanthus africanus. The sequence continues at coordinate 77,246,783 of CM057339.1, read as the reverse complement.
CCTAATTTGGTTACTAGTTGCTATTTGTTAGTTAAAAAAATTATGATAAATATGCTAATTTGCAAACTAGGTTTTAGAAATTTATTTAAAATGTGGGATTAAAATTCTAGTTAGGGTTTTAGCACATCATTAAGGTTTACATTGAGTAGTTTAACAATTTAAAATATGCAAAATCTAGCTTAGATGTTGAATTGTGAATTTTGCTTTAAAAAGTGTTAAAATTTGATATTTTTGCAAACTAGAAATTTTGGTTTAATATAAATTGATGAGAATAAAATATAGGAATGGTTTATATAACCTAGTTATGATATTTAGTGAATATTATGGCCATTAGTTTTGTTTAAACATCAAGTTTTGAAGTGAAACGGTTAATTGACGCTTTCTAGGTTTTCGGAAATAAATCGATTTGATTTATTTTGAGCTTTTGATGAGTTGCAATATATTTTATATTATAATTAGTGAGTTTTGGAACTACGACTTGAACATCGTGTTTTCTCTCGATCAATCGGCGTTTGTACGCCAATGTCGAGGGTTTTTCGATTCTTTTGCATGAGCAGAGTCATAGGTTTTAACCTATGCGCGTTTCGTGCGCCGTTTTAGTTTTATCCACGATTCGGTTTACGATATACATATATGTTTGCGTATAGGTACCCCTTACATGGACTTCGGACGATGAAGAAGAGAATGGCGGCATCGACTTCGGCAGACAAGGACCAGGTGAGTAGATATATATCTACGGGGAAAGTCGGGTGGATGGCGTTTAGCAACCCCGCAAACGTAGAATAAGGATATTACATATTATTATTAGGAAGTCGGACGTGAACTTAGATTTTTGGCGAGCAGGGTACCATTGAAGACATCAGGTTGGATTAGACTGATCTAGAAAGACTTAACCAGAGGATGTTTGCCCTAGTGGGAATTCATAGGTTTCATGTAGACACACACACACGCACACACATACACTTGACTTGGGGTGTGTGTGTGTGTGTGTGTGTGTGTGTGTGTGTGTGTGAATATATGTAGGTTTCTATATGTATATATATATATATAATATATATACACGTGATATGAGGAGGTTATATGATATATGGGGAGGAGTCGGTATGACTGGACATGATGCCGTGAGTTAAAGATATACGATCGAGTATGATATGAGATGTACTATGATATTAGCGGATCGTTGGGAATTGAGAAAATGGATATTTATACATAAAGGATAATAGGTGATGACGACATTGAAATGTACAAGACTCTAAAATAGAACCCGGATTGTAATATGTGACTTAATCACGATATGATATATGTGACATGATATTTCTGAGGATCATTTGACGATATATATTTACACAGACAATGATATATGGTTGATGATATTGGGATGTATGCGATTATAGCACAGTACCCTTGATCATGATATTGTTTGATGATGATACTATATGAATGATGATATACATATGTGATAGTTGACCCATACCCCGATTTTGGGAAGCCATACGATGGATTTTACCGTACGAGGCATAGATGTGATAATTGATCCGCGCTCTTGACTCGAGAAAGTCGTACTATGTACGTGACGTTATTGAGGCTGGATTACCGACTATTAGAGATATCGACTCAGACTTTAGGAGGATTCTTCTTACCTTTCGACTAGTGTCCTTAGTTAATTCCTTAGTTGGTTAGATAGATCTTAGTTTAGGCTCGAGTCATACTTATTTTAAAAACTATCGGATCATGCTTTTTTTTCAAACAACAAGCTGTATGACTCGTAATTAGTATATATTCTCTAGTTGTGCGTTTACTACACATTCACTGTTCTATTCATGTTGCATTTATCGCATTGCATATTCATACGTATATTTCTTTAGCCAATAGGAAACTCTGCATGTTAGGACACCAGCACCATTACCGATGATGCGCATGTTCCACGTACACTTATTTGCCGGCTCACACACATCATCATCGGTAATTGCCATATCACGTACACTTTAGAACATATTATCTTTTATTGATAGAATCAGTTAAAGGCTAGATCAATATAATAGTGTATGATTACTCTCATGTGCTAGTTAGACATTGCATTTATTACATAGACACTTCATGCATTCACATTTTCATATTATCATGCAGTATTGTGGGGTTTATGCCGATACTCATTATTACTTACTCATGATTTTGGGATTTTGGATATCTATGAGATTTCTGGATTTTGGGAAAAACCGCAAGAATATATATAAAAAACTTCTCTCTCTCTCTCCCCCACTCTTTTTGAAAAACAAGTTGCGGTTTTCTCGTGATATATGTGTCGTCCACCATGAGATTTCATGTTTTCTGTTGGATTTCGAGACCCGATTCGAGGAGTGGATGAACCGTCTCGGGTACATAATGGGTCTGGTATGGTACCCGGGGCAAGAAGATCGAGTTGTAGACAATGAGCCTTGCAGAGGAAGACTACCTACCGGTGATGTCTGACGCGGTGGATATCCGGAGGATACCGACCGTTGTCGTGAGATTTGATGATATGGGCCGATCCGGACTGACGGAGCCCGAGATATTGAGACTATGAGATATTGAGACTATAAGGTATTGAGACTTTGAGATTTACATGTTTTGAGTCGATGCTTGACACGGATTTCCATGGATTTTATTGATGATGTTTCAGATTACCATACAAATTTTACTTTGATAAAAATTAAAGATTTCTTATACAGATATATCCAGATTTCATGGTTGATTGTTTTACATTCATGGTGCATGCATACTCATACACATGACATGTTACTACTTAAGGTACTGACACGAGCACTGAGCATTGCACTTACGCATAGATTATTACCCTGCTACTACTAGATAACTAGTGATATATTAAGTATATTATTATGACCTAGGAGAGCATCGTGCATGCGATTTCTACTCGCAGATGTCTTCTACTCATGAGTTGGCAACTCACCCCCGTTGTGCCAAATTTTCTTACAAGTTTCAATGTACAGGTTTCCTTGGCAGTTTGCTGGCACATCATTTCATTCAGGGTGATTTGCTGGTAGGTTGGTTCACTTGTATCAGGACCGCCGTTGTACTTTTATTATTTCATTTGTATCTAGTAAGATCCATCAACCAGACTTGTATTACTTGATAGATTTAGAAGACCAGTTGTTGTTATTTCGACCTTAGAGTCACGCTTGTATTATTATGGTTTCTGGTGGATTTGGTTTTCTTTTGAGTTTTGAGCCTCGCCCTTCGGCGTTGTATATTATAGTGTATTGTGTGGTTGTTTCCGCCTTTTGGCGTAGAGCTAGCTCCCGCTTGGGGATGCCTTTTTATTGTTGCTTATGTATATATATTCTTATTTGTACCCGTTTGGGGCTAGTTTTTACAAAGGAGACTCTGCCGAAATTTTTGAGAAATTTGATGTTGCTTTTAAAACATGTTTTCCTACACTTCTTCTTTTAAAGGGTTTAGATTTCTGGGCTTCGGCTTACTTAGATTACGTTACGCCTTTAGACGTTTCGTAATTTAAGTGTCGGTCACGTTCCGTACCTTCGGGTCATGACAATGATCCCACCGGCAAGCTTCAATGTCCCAATACTGTCATAGGAAGCTCCGAAGAAGTCGGTCTTTGATCGGATTACCACTACCACGGCCCCTCTCAACGGGCCGTCCAACTCCAAGTCTATTGCATCAGTCTTCGACAGGATGAGCCTGATCTCAAGCAGGCCCGTGAAGAAGCTTGCAATACCCGAAGGAGTTATCCCGAAGCGGATAGCCATTTCAACTCCGACGGACAAAGTCTTCAAAGGGGCTTCTCTTGCTAAGGGATCGGTCTTTGCGAGACTGGCCACCCCAATTCCTTCTTCGGGTAAGGTCGTTCAAATTACTTCCCCTGCCCAAAGGTCAGTTTTCGACAGGTTGGACGTTTCTTCTCAGCGGACATCAGTCTTTGATAGGCTGGCACCAACAGCAACCCTTCACCAGAATAGGAGCATGATGAAGCCACCCCTGTAATTGAGCCAGTGCTGTCTGCAAGACATGCTCGACGCCGCTACAGATGCCGAGTGAGGAAAGCTGGGGGCAGTTCCCCTTCTGGATTGACTCCACCAGCTTCGATGGTGGAAGTCGATGTTGTTATTCCAACTGGGAACAACTATGAACCACTTAGGAGGGTGCGCAAAAACTCTCCAACTGTTGTGTTGAAAAGATCTCCTCCACCTGTGGAGAACGCTACAAAGGCAAAGTTAGAGCAGCACCCTCAGCGGCTGTCCTCTAAAATTCACAGGGTCTGGCGAAGGGTCCAAGACTCTGTGATTAATTAAGACTACTCCTGCCAACCAAAGAAAATGAAGGTTCGGTAAGAGAAGGACCACTCTGTCGTACCACAGAAGGTGCCATCTACTTGGGCCCGCTGCAACTACCCCCTCAACCTCGACCGCCCAAAAAAGGAGAAGGACAGAGAAAATCCCTGTGTCTGCGACGAATCTCAAGGGTACTGAACTTAAATGCTCCAAGCCTGGGGGTATGGTAGTGCACACCGTTTACATGACTTCCGGAAAAGAAGATAGCCGTATCTCTACGGGTCATCGACCACTTACACGGTCTGTGACAAAAGCTCAGGAGCAACAACAGCAAAATCTCCAGGAGATGCTAACGAAGATGGCCGCTCTCACGGGGCCAAAAGAAAGCCCGGAAATATCATCGGAGCAGCGTCAGGAGCAGGAAACCGATGCCGAATTCTTTCGAAGAATGCTCAAGAAGAAGGATAAAGAGGCCGCGGAACAAGTGGCTAACATAAAACAAATGGCGCTCTTGTTCTAAGATATGGTGGGCATGATAATCCAGCCAGACCCTCCCGCTGAAGATCCTCCGGTAATCATTAAAGACTATAGAGGGGAGACATCAAACCTGTAAGGTTAGTATGGCACCCTATGAAGTGTTTTGAAGCATCACATGACCCAAAGTTATAATTTTTAAGGTGCTAAACTAACATGCAAGTGGATCGATCCTAGAAAATTAGGGTTATTAAACTTTAAGCTAGTAAAGTTAAGAGTTTGAAGGCTACAACCTTTATAGCTCCCCTTCGCTGGACTCCTTGGTCTCTAAGGTGTTGAACGAAGCTCCTTTTGATGTCCCCTTGTATCCACGACGATCCACTACGGAGCACTCCGTCCAAGCTCGCAATTTCGACAAACCGAAAAGAACACTCTAAACAAAGCGGCTAAGCTTGTGTAGAATGATGTTGTGGTTGGGTTTCTCACTTCAAAAACCTTTCTTTTATTGTATTTCACTCACTAGAAAAGACTAGAGAAGAAAAGATGAAGGAAGATGAAGATGGTGGCTAATATTAACAAGAGATAAAAGATAACCCTTGAGTTAAGCAAGAGAAAGAAATATATATCACTATATATATTTAATTCCTTCTTGACTTCAACCATGATTAAATGATAGATAGTTAATTTAACTTGGGTTTAGAATGATAAAGAGAAGGATAACCATAGTTTAGTGGTAGTTGAGATAGGTTAGGTTAGAAGAAGAATGTAGAAGCAAGAATGTTTATCCTTTCCTTTTTCATTTTACTTTAAAACCAAAATTAAATAATTATCCATTGTTTAATCTATGGTGTGAGGCTTATATTGCCACCATTTTCATATATAATCAACCATGATGGTTTGATGTATGTATGTGTACATGTATGCACATTTACATGTGCATGAAACTAGAAAAGAAGAAAGAAACACATGCATGCATGCATACATCCATCAAACCCTAGAAAGGTTTTAAGTGAGAAAACTAATGGTTAAATGATAAATCAACACTTGATTTATCAATCCGGTCATATCTCATATGACCCCACCAAAAGCAGTTCACCCGATCAATGTTCGGTATCATATGCGCACATTTCAATCGGGTGCATGCGCATATCGCATATGCGCACCACAACGTTTCGCCTGGACTGGGTAACTCCTCTGTGGGACTCTAAGACTCGTCAATACGCCGGCAGAGGGTAATGATCATATCAAGTACCCTTAAGCCGCAAGCGGTCAGCTAAACGTAACGGCCACCCGGGTATTGAGCGATCAGAAGACAACAAGCGAACCTGCTACAACTCCCGTCGAGCCATCCGGCAACACTACCGTACAGTCCGGTCTCTTCGTCAGATATGCTGCATATCGAGCCTAGGGATGGTCACGTCGACCCCAATAACTCAATAAGTCGTGTCGGTGAATGGTCTATAACAGATCGAGAAACTACTGATAACACTTATCAGCAAATCTCAGCAGCCCTGGCCAGGGACTTGCTGTTATGACCAGTCGAGCACTGCACAGCATCAACTCCCAATACCGGGAGAGACGAAACCCCTCCTAGCGCTCATCGTCTTCATATGTCTCGGGACTGTACCCAACGGCCACCTGTTTGCACGACTCAGTAGAGCCGTGGTAAGGTGGCAATCAAAGTACAGTGGGAGAACACACAAGACTCCATGACGATCTCGGGTCTACAGACTAACCTGTACCAGTGTCACCTGAGAACTGCTATCCGACGATAGATATAATTCCATATAGGAGTTCTCGGTGAGTCCGTCCAGTGTACCCAGTCACCACTGAGCACCCGTATATGATCTTGATGTCAAACATCGATGAATGTGGGAACATTCATCGCCCATCGTATAGGTCTAGTATCATATACGCTAGTCTACTCTGGTATATCAATGCCCCGTCTCGATATACCTACGACTAGGGACGTTCCAGGATATGCTTATAGACTACAGATGTCCCACTAGTTTGATCTCCATCATAATCAGGGTAGTCAAGCCGATATCCTCAGGGCTTTATCAGCATGTATGAATGAATAGAAGCATGATCAAATAAACATGTCAGATAAAGAAGAACCAGATAGCATACTATCATGTCGAGCAAGAATGCAAACTGAATATATATACATGTATAGATACATCCACTATCTCATAATGGCCTCTAGGGCATACATATATCCAACAATCTCCCACTTGCACTAAGGCCAGTTATTGGCGTATCTCATACCCAACATCTCAAAAAGTCGCTCATGCTGCGGCTGAGGGAGAGCCTTGGTGAATGGATCCGCGACGTTGTTCTTTGTGTCCACTCTCTTAATCTCGATCTCGCGGCGATCTACAATCTCCCGGATCAAATGAAAGCGCCTCAGGATATGTCTGGACCGCTGATGGGATCTGGGCTCCTTGGCTAACGCCATTGCCCCATTATTGTCACAATACAAAGGTATTGGATCAATAATGGTTGGAACTACTCCTAGCTCCGAGACGAACTTCTTCATCCAGACGGCTTCCTTGGCGGCATCATTTGCAGCAATGTACTCAGCTTCCATCGTAGAGTCTGCAACGGTATCTTGTTTGGAACTCTTCCAACTTACTGCCCCTCCATTGAGGGTAAATACAAACCCTGAGATAAATTTGTTGTCATCCTTATCGCTCTGGAAGCTCGAATCGGTAAAGGCCTCCATTTGGAGATCTTTATTACCATACACCAAGAACAATTCTTTAGTCCTTCGTAAGTACTTAAGAATGTTCTTCACAGCTGTCCAGTGGTTCTCCCCTGGGTTGGATTGATACCTGCTTACAACTCTAAGTGCATAAGCTACATCTGGGCGTGTGCATAACATCGCATACATTATAGATCCTACTGCCGAAGCATAAGATATAATGCTCATGCGAGCTCTCTCTTCATCGGTCTTTGGACAAGAATCCTTGGAGAGAGTGACTCCATGGCAAGCGGGTAAGACACCCCGCTTGGAGTCTTCCATACTAAACCTCTTTAGGATAGTGTTAATGTACCTGGTTTGGGACAGTCCCAATAACTTTTTGGATCTATCTCTATAGATCCTTATGCCCAGGATGTATGTGGCATCACCCAGGTCCTTCATGGAGAACCTCAGTGATAAGAATGATTTGACCGACTGTAGCATAGGAATATCATTTCCTATCAGAAGAATGTCATCTACATACAATACGAAGAATGTGACAGCTCTTCCTACAGCCTTCCTATAAACACAAGGTTCATCTGGATTTTTGATGAAATCAAACTCTTTGATAACATCATCGAAACAGATGTTCCAACTTTGAGATGCCTGCTTTAACCCATATATGGATTTAAGCAATCTACATGCTTTCTCGCTGCTCCCACTGTCAATGAAGCCCTCTGGCTGATCCATATAAACACATTCTTCTAAATCTCCATTTAGAAATGTTATTTTAACGTCCATCTGCCAGATTTCATAGTCGTAGTGAGCAGCAATAGCAAGTAGGATCCGAATGGATTTAAGCATGGCTACGAGCGAGAAAGTTTCGTCATAGTCCAGACCTGGTCTTTGACGAAAACCTTTCGCCACAAGTCTTGCCTTATAGGTCTCTACCTGCCCATCCACACCAATCTTTCTTTTAAAGATCCATTTGCACCCTACAGGTTTTACCCCAGGGGGTACAACGTCCAAAGTCCATACTTTGTTGGTGTACATAGACTCCATTTCGGATCTCATGGCATCCAGCCACTTCACAGAGTCACCACTCGTGATAGCTTGCTGAAAACTGGTAGGATCATCATCTTCCATGATACAGTCTTCTCTGTCACCATCAATGAGGAAACCGTAGTACCTCTCCGGTGGGCGAGAAGTCCTACCAGACCTACGGAGTGGCCGAGGTTCTTCAGTTTCTGCTGCAACAGTTGGTTCAACCAAATCGTCATTTGTAGTTTGTGTCTCTAGAACCTCTTCTAGATCCACCACTTTGCCATCATCTTTATCTGTGAAAAACTCTTTTTCCAAGAATGTGGCATGTTGAGAAACAAACACCTTTTGTTCCTCTTTGTGGTAGAATAGATATCCATAAGAATTCTTTGGATATCCCACAAAGTTACACATGACTGACCGTGTCTTGAGTTTGTCCGGATTCTGCTTTTTAACATAGGCCGGGCAACCCCAAATCTTAATTCTTTTAAGAGATGGTCTCTTCCCATTCCATATCTCATATGGCGTGGTAGACACGGCTTTGGTTGGAACCCTGTTTAGCAGAAACGCTGCAGTCTCCAATGCATGCCCCCAAAACGAGACTGGTAACTCAACGTCACTCATCATGGACCGGACCATATCTAATAGGGTCCTATTCCGTCGTTCTGACACACCGTTCTGCTGTGGTGTGTAAGGAGGAGTGAGCTGAGAGAGAATCCCATTCTCTTTTAGGAAGTTTGCAAATTCTGTACTGAGATACTCTCCACCTCGATCTGATCGAAGCATCTTAATACTCAAGCCGGTTTGTTTTTCTACTTCTTGTTTATATTCAATGAATTTCTCGAAAGCGTCGGACTTGTGCTTTAATAAAAATACATGACCGAATCTTGAGAAATCATCAATGAATGTAATGAAGTATGAAAAACCGCCTCTAGCCTGTGTAGACATAAGCCCACATACATCACTATGTATGAGGCCCAGGAGCTGAGTAGCTCTTTCTCCGTGTCCGGTAAACGGAGTTTTGGTCATTTTACCCTTGATACAAGACTGGCAAGTCGCATAAGATTTATATTCAAAAGGATTTAAATATCCATCTTTGTGTAACTTGTTTAGTCTTGTTTCGTTAATATGACCAAGTCTACAGTGCCAAAGAAAAGCTTCATTTAATTCTGAAAGTTTTCTTTTATTAGTGTGTTGTATACTGAAAACTGTGTGTTGATTTAGGACATATATTCCGTTATTAAGTGTACCATACCCAACCAACATTTGATTCAGGTGAATGTTCATAACATTGTTTTGCAATACAAAATTATACCCTTCATTGTCCAACAAAGAAACAGATATTATATTACATAGCATATCAGGTACAAAATAACATGGATTCAAAATCAAAATACATCCAGACGGCAACCCCAAGTGATACTCTCCCACTGCGACTGTATGTACATTGGAACCATTTCCAACGCGGAGAGTATGGTCACCTGTCTTCAAAACCTTGCTATTTCTCAGCCCCTGCATAGAATTGCAAATGTGAGAACCTGAACCGGTATCCAATACCCAGGAAGCAGAGTTTATAGAAAAACAGTTTTCAGTCACAAACGCACCTGAAGCGGAAGCATCACCATGCTTCTTCTTGAGACTTAAGTACTCTGTGCAGTTGCGCTTCCAATGTCCTGTCTTGTGGCAATGAAAACACTCGCCTTTCCCTGGGTCTCCAGCCGTGGACTTTCCCTTTCCCTTCACCTTTTTGACTCCGCCCTTAGGATTAGTGGGTTTCTTCTTTTTCTTTCCCTTGGCCTTAGCTTTCGGGCGAGAAGAAGAAGACTGTCCAATAGTCATAACGGGAGTCTTTGCTGATTTCATAGTGCTCTCTGCACTCCTTAACATATTAAGGAGTTCAGGGAGTTCCTTTTCCATGCCATGCATGTTAAAGTTCACTATGAACTGAGCAAAGGTGGAGGGGAGGGACTGCAGAATAATATCTATATATTGTTCATTGTCCATTGTCCATCCGAGGTCCTCAAGCTCTTCTATAAGAGCTATCATCTTCAAAACATGGTCTGCTACTGGTGTGCCAGGGGCCATCCGCATGTGAAACAGTTTCTTTGATGCTTCGTATCGTAATACGCGGGACTGTTCCCCATACAACTCCTTTGTATGGAGTAATATCCCGTGAATGTCCATGTCCTCGTGCTGCTTTTGATGTGTGTTGTCCATCGATGCAAGCGCGAGGCATTTTGCCGTGGCACAGTCAGCGTCCCATGTCTTGCGGACTTCAATGTCCGCAACTGAGGATTTTGGGCCTGGGACGGGCGGGGCTGAAGCCGTGAGGACATATGATACTTTATCATAAGTCAAGGCGATCTTCAGATTCCTTAGCCAGTCTTTATAGTTGGTTCCATTCAGTTTGTTCTTATCTAGTAGAAGCTTAAGTCCAGTCATTGGTATCTGCCATTAAGAGAGAGAAAAGAATACACTCAGCGAAAGCTCTTGCACAGATTAGATTGGTTTATTATCTTGTCTAATCGATGTTTCCCACTGCTTTTTATCGAGTTTTTCTTTCAAACCTTAAAAAGAAAAACTAGCCAGGATTAATTACAGTCTACAACTTCGCTAACCGTTCAGCCAGGCCAGTGTCGGTACTTTGAGGGAGGTTTCCCGTGCTTTCGCACGGACCTAATTAGAGTAAACCTCGTTTTTCCAGAGGCGGAGCCCCGTTAACACCTTTCTAGACACCTAATGAGTTAGCTAATTGTAAACTGTAAAACTCTCCTAGGAGCAACTATTGCTCACAGTGGGATCGGGATCCAACCATCATATGGAAGGTATGAAACTCATTGCAAATTTCAACACTTGAAATTCCCGATGTGGTTTTTACCCCTAATACTCGTGACCTTGGCTAAGGTCAACAAATCACGAGCACTAGTCAAGCTCAACCCGTCATTTCTTGATTAATTAGACCCGTTCACATGACCCTTGGCTAAGGTCAACAAAGTCATATGCCCGTCCTAATTAATCTGCATCATATGCGTTTGTAGGAAGACATCACTTAGCTACCATACACTACGCCTTGGCTAAGGTCAACAAACGTAGCACGAATACTAAGTACTCTACTTCCTAAAACGACGGAGGGTTGTGGATGATTTTTTAAGAAAATCTTTAACGCTTTGAGCTTGATATCGTTGTAGAATCAAAAGGTTTTCAAAAAGAGTGGCTTAAGCTCCGCAGTTTTGAAATATAGCTTTTTCATAAATAGCCGAGTAGTTTTTAAATCCGATTCTACAACATCTTTTAGGTTTATTTTCTTTACATTAATCACATTAATGTAATCCCATCATTTAAGTCCTAAAGCCAATCACAGAAAAGAAACGAAAATAACACGTACGCTTATTCCATCCGCATTCGCCGCAATGTTCCGTTATGCACCGTTAGGTTACTTAACTAACGGCATACCGGGACGGGACTAGCGCGGGTGTAAAACATAAGCAACGTCTACTATATATCATATATATAATATGTCATTCGTCTCAGATATCACAGAACACAGGCAGCAGAAATATAGATATAACGTGGGATATACTAGGACGTCCGTATTTAGTATTTAGCCAGAATAGAAAATACGGATTCCACAGTCGCGATGAATAGCCAAGCCCACACCCTGGACCCCTACGAGAGCGGCAAGTGACCCTACCAATCCTGGAGTTTAGGAAACCCGGTCTCGACTCCTCGAGATGGCCTCCCACTGAACCCCAGAACCCGGTCACCTGTGCTCCCCTCCTTGGGTCCATCCTAATGCGGAAAAGTAAATAATATACAACACTGGTGACACAACCGCAACCTGGAAGTGCCCCAAATAAAAGAATATTACATTACATTTGAATTTACATGAATGAAAATATAAAACTCTCATCTCACAAAAACCCCCCGGCTATTCGATCGCGACAATCCTGCACATCATATCTCAGCAACACATAATATCACATATCATCAACGTAAGTAAGTATGCGTACCCCGATTATCGTTGATGTATAGCAACGAAACCGGCGATATCTAACATACTACACTTACGGTCACAGAAAAGAAAGTGTAAAACTACAATATTTGGAATCCAGATTCTCTTTAGACATTATAAATGCGAAATATCACATATTTCGTATTTCATGCCTAAACCATATGAATTCCACATATTGTATCACATTCCAGACAAACAGACAGTATTAAAGTTTTCGAACGAACAATCAAGCACCCAAGATTCACTAAAGCTCAACACTTGAGCAGGGTTCAAAAAATCTGGAGTGTGACACAGTAGCGGCGGTCCAGCCGTAGAAGGGTCAAGCCAACGCCTCACATGTGGCACGCCGTACTGCCCCAAACCCTAGGGTTCAAAGGGCAGTTCGAAACGGTCACATAATCGAGTTAAGGTTTGTTGTCTTCTAGAGGGACCACCGCAAAAAGACTTGCACGTATTTCCAAACTATTTAAACCCCGTGAATAGTGAGTAAATGATACTCGTTCAAACACTTCAATACTTTCTAATTTACCCGGAAAAGCTACGAAATGAAAATCCCGATCGAATCGATGAATCCAAAAACATCTCCAGAAATTTTCAAAACTTTATTCAGTTTAAAAATACCCAAAAAATTATACATGCAGAAACTTGAATTACTGTAGAAACAGTATCCCCTAATTCAAACATAAGGCCGCGGAACAGCGGCCTAAGCAAGCTTAGGCCGCGTTTCCGCGGCTATCTTAACTGTTCATGGGATTATTTTTCTGCCGTAATCCTTATATTTTCCTGCTATGATTTTTACATATTTTTAATTCTGTAAAATGTCAAGTTTTAGAAAATTTCCAGAGAGCACCTAAAGAAACCGTATTTCGGTTCGATCGGAGTTTTGACTTCGTAAAAAGGTCGCCTAATGTTCTAGGTCGGCTCTGATACCAATGTAAGGTTAGTATGGCACCCTATGAAGTGTTTTGAAGCATCACATGACCCAAAGTTATAATTTTTAAGGTGCTAAACTAACATGCAAGTGGATCGATCCTAGAAAATTAGGGTTATTAAACTTTAAGCTAGTAAAGTTAAGAGTTTGAAGGCTACAACCTTTGTAGCTCCCCTTCGCTGGACTCCTTGGTCTCTAAGGTGTTGAACGAAGGTCCTTTTGATGTCCCCTTGTATCCACGACGATCCACCACGGAGCACTCCGTCCAAGCTCGCAATTTCGACAAACCGAAAAGAACACTCTAAACAAAGCGGCTAAGCTTGTGTAGAATGATGTTGTGGTTGGGTTTCTCACTTCAAAAACCTTTCTTTTATTGTATTTCACTCACTAGAAAAGACTAGAGAAGAAAAGATGAAGGAAGATGAAGATGGTGGCTAATATTAACAAGAGATAAAAGATAACCCTTGAGTTAAGCAAGAGAAAGAAATATATATCACTATATATATTTAATTCCTTCTTGACTTCAACCATGATTAAATGATAGATAGTTAATTTAACTTGGGTTTAGAATGATAAAGAGAAGGATAACCATAGTTTAGTGGTAGTTGAGATAGGTTAGGTTAGAAGAAGAATGTAGAAGCAAGAATGTTTATCCTTTCCTTTTTCATTTTACTTTAAAACCAAAATTAAATAATTATCCATTGTTTAATCTATGGTGTGAGGCTTATATTGCCACCATTTCCATATATAATCAACCATGATGGTTTGATGTATGTATGTGTACATGTATGCACATTTACATGTGCATGAAACTAGAAAAGAAGAAAGAAACACATGCATGCATGCATACATCCATCAAACCCTAGAAAGGTTTTAAGTGAGAAAACTAATGGTTAAATGATAAATCAACACTTGATTTATCAATCCGGTCATATCTCATATGACCCCACCAAAAGCAGTTCACCCGATCAATGTTCGGTATCATATACGCACATTTCAATCGGGTGCATGCGCATATCGCATATGCGCACCACAACGTTTCGCCTGGACTGGGTAACTCCTCTGTGGGACTCTAAGACTCGTCAACACGCCGGCAGAGGGTAATGATCATATCAAGTACCCTCAAGCCGCAAGCGGTCAGCTAAACGTAACGGCCACCCGGGTATTGAGCGATCAGAAGACAACAAGCGAATCTGCTACAACTCCCGTCGAGCCATCCGGCAACACTACCGTACAGTCCGGTCTCTTCGTCAGATATGCTGCATATAGAGCCTAGGGATGGTCACGTCGACCCCAATAACTCAATAAGTCGTGTCGGTGAATGGTCTATAACAGATCGAGAAACTACTGATAACACTTATCAGCAAATCTCAGCAGCCCTGGCCAGGGACTTGCTGTTATGACCAGTCGAGCACTGCACAGCATCAACTCCCAATACCGGGAGAGACGAAACCCCTCCTATCGCTCATCGTCTTCGTATGTCTCGGGACTGTACCCAACGGCCACCTGTTTGCACGACTCAGTAGAGCCGTGGTAGGGTGGAAATCAAAGTACAGTGGGAGAACACACAAGACTCCATGACGATCTCGGGTCTACAGACTAACATGTACCAGTGTCACCTGAGAACTGCTATCCGACGATAGATATAATTCCATATAGGAGTTCTCGGTGAGTCCGTCCAGTGTACCCAGTCACCACTGAGCACCCGTATATGATCTTGATGTCAAACATCGATGAATGTGGGAACATTCATCGCCCATCGTATAGGTCTAGTATCATATACGCTAGTCTACTCTGGTATATCAATGCCCCGTCTCGATATACCTACGACTAGGGACGTTCCAGGATATGCTTATAGACTACAGATGTCCCACTAGTATGATCTCCATTATAATCAGGGTAGTCAAGCCGATATCCTCAGGGCTTTATCAGCATGTATGAATGAATAGAAGCATGATCAAATAAACATGTCAGATAAAGAAGAACCAGATAGCATACTATCATGTCGAGCAAGAATGCAAACTGAATATATATACATGTATAGATACATCCACTATCTCATAATGGCCTCTAGGGCATACATATATCCAACAAAACCCTCTTCCGACTCTATCAACAGCCAAAGAAGAGCCCATCTCGAAAGCTGCGCTTGATGACTATATAGCTCAACAGATATGAGCTCATCAGGCGAGCGAAGCGGCCGGCCAAATCGTCAAGACTGGACGACCCTATCCGGGTTGGTACGATCAAATAAAGTACCCGCCAGGATATACGATCCCTAAATTCCATGTGTATAAGGAGACGGGTAATCCACATCAGCACGTTGCTCAATTCAGGGCTCTGTGCGGTAATACTGGGGGTGACGACAAACTGCTGTTTCGCCAGTTTGTTGGCAGCTTGTCGGAGACAGCGTTCGAATGGTACTCTGAGCTCCCGAATGACTCTGTCAAGACATTTGCAGAAATGGAGCTACTGTTTACACAAATATTCGCGGGCACTAGCAAGCGCACTCCGATCACCGCACTAATTAACGCTAGAGTGAAGCCGAGAGAAACCTGGGTTCAATACGCCATTCGGTGGTGGAATCCGTGGTCAAAGTGTGAACAGCACATAGAGGAAGCTCCTGCCATGGGGATGTTTGTGGGAACCCTCGATCTTCAGGCAACCATATCCCAGTTCATGATGTTTTTCAAGCCGACTACCTTTCAGGCCTTGATCGATAAGCTGGCCCAAATGGACCAGATGGGCCATAGACCGTCCTCCTCAAAAACAGAGCCGCGAAATGAAAAGGGAAAAAGGAAAGCAACCTTCGTCGCCAACGCTCAACAACAACCGAGTGGCCCGAGACCGGTTGTTCGCCAAAGCAACAAGCGGTGATCCCTCGATGAGAAGTTGAGACGTCCTTACTCATTTCCCCAGGATAAAACAAGAAGACTGTTCGAACTGGCAGTGCACAATTGGCTCATTACTCTACCAGAGCCGAGACACCCACTACAACCAAACAACGTCAACGATCCCAATTACTGCCCCTACCATCGACTATTGGGCCATCCGATTGAAGACTGCTACATCTTCAAAAACTGGGTTGAAGACCAGTACCAACAGGGAAAGTTCACGATGTCCGAAAACTGGAAGATAAATCTGCCACAACGGCACACTCCTAAAAGGGTAGACACGCCGGGGGCATCATGCTCATTCATAGAGGAAGCTCCATGGGAAGTAGTTCTTTCGGCAAAAACGAAAAGAATGCTAAAGGATCTTCAAGCATGCCCCGCAATCAAGTGGAAAAGCCAGCTAGAGCCCGAGATCATTAAGGGAATGCTGTAACCGCGCCCGACGCCGAAAGTTGGTAGCAATAGGAAAAATGCCCAGGTCCAGCTATCAAAGTCTTTGAAGAAGAAGAAGAAGAAGACCAAGAAGCCCGCGCAGCCTGATGACAAGCGCACGGACCTACAAAAGCATATTGACGCGCTGGAGAAATACAACCAGAAGGCGCGGACCCCAGTCGCACTCCATGGGTTTCTCAACCATATCCTTGAGAGCAGAGGCAATGACAATGACGAGGGAGACGACACGTCAGAAGAACCCGAGGATTACGTGGCAAGTTGTCACATGATCTCTCATTCATCACTAAATGATGAAGAAGCTCACTCAACGTTAGAAGATGACATAGAAAAGCTGGGGGTAGAATCAGCACCAAAATCCTTGGAACCGTCCGATGAGCTGATTAACGTGCTGCTAACCGAAGCCCGTCAGAAGAGCAAAGTTGATCGAGAACGCAAAATGGCCATATTCGAAAAAGCCAGGCGTCGATGTCAAGTGGAAGAAGTCGCGGTGGGGATGAATCACAAAACACCCCAACCAAACCAAATCACACCCTAAATGGGTGTATCCCACTTTATCGTGATGTATCTTGTCACGTGATAAATACACGTGCATACAGGATAAACAATTGAACGCAATTTCCTAAAACTAGCGACTGACCGAAACGTCTGTAAACTACTATAAACCGCAGCATTCTAGGGATGACAAAAAAAGGTACGTCCACAAGCAAAATGGGCACGGATACAAACTCGAAAGGGCTCCGTGAGTAAAAACAACAAGGTTATCGGCGATGTTTGTGAAAACCTGAAAGGGCGCAGACTCGTATAAAAAAGGCGCTACGTCTACAAGCAAAATGGGAACGGATGAAAACCCGAAAGGGCTCCGTGAGTAAAAACAGCAGGGCTACCGGCGAGTTTGTGAAAACCCGAAAGGGCACGTGCTCGTAAAAAAAATCGTGCACGCTTGCGAGTTCCTCTCGACCTTGTAAGGAGAAAACACATGTATGAGATCCTTACGACTCACAAGGGAGCAACACACTTAGGGATCCCCACGATTCCTAAGGAGAAATTACACTTACGAGATCCACACGACTCATAAGGAGAACCCTCTTATGAGACCCTCACGGCTCATAAGATTCAAAAGCCTTAAGCTACAGGGATCTGAACTTGTTCTTAAGCCATCACCTTTCCCAGTTTGCCCTACAAGCGGTTCAATACTGACCCTTGTATACAGTCCACGGGCATAAATAATCATTTCATTGACGAGTCCAACCAACGACGAGGAATGCCCTTATTTGGTGAACAAACACTTGTAGGTCTTCTCGATTTACAAGGAGAAAACACTCTTGCAAGATCCTTACGACTTACAAGAGAACATACACTTAAGAATCCTCACGATTCTTAAGGAGAAATCGCACGTGTGAGATCCTCACGACTCGTAGGGAGAAACACCTTCATGAGACCCTTACGGCTCATGAAGTCAAAAGCCTTAGTCGATGGGATCCTAACCCTGTTTGCTAAGCCACCTTTGTTCGAATCGACGGAGGCAAATGATGATTCGCTCCTGGCAATGTTCCAGTGGTAGCAATGTTGATGCCTAAATCGGTAACAAATTCCAAGTCCTTTCGTGGCAAATGATGATTCGCTCCTGGCAATATTCCAGTCGCAGCGATGCTAATGCTAAGATTGGTATCAGATCCCAGGTTCCATACTCGCGGTGAAAAGTCAGCGAGCCAAAAATGCATATGAAATAGCCGAAATGATGGGGCAACTTGCAACAAAATCAGCAAGTAAAATATATACATACAAAAATAGCCAAAATGATTGGGCAATCGCGACTTTCGTGATATAAAAGCTAAAATGATAGAGTATCGCAGAAAGAAATAAAAAATGAATGAAAGAATAAAACTTTTACCCTGCAGGTAAGTCCATCCTGACCCCTGTATACAAGCCATGGGCATAAACGAAAAGGGAACCATATGTCCCAACAAACTCTATCAAAGGGAGAGTCAGGTCTCAGCGGCAGTATCTGCATCCCAAAAGACCAGCAACAGCGTTCCTCCTCATGCCAGCAGAACGCGGACGCGACACTACCAATCGGAGCCACGGCAAAGTCCCCAGTTCCAAGACTCTGCGGTTCACAGACAGCCTAGAGTCAACCCTGACACCGTAGAAAACGGAGAGAGTCGACCCTGACACCGTAGAAAACGGAGAAAGTCGACCCCGACACCGTAGAAAACGGAGAAAGTCGACCCCGACACCGTAGAAAACGGAGAAAGTCGATCCCGACACCATAGAAAACGGAGAAAGTCGATCACGACACCGTAGAAAACGGAGAAAGTCGATCCTGACACCGTAGAAAACGAAGAAAGTCCGTAGAAAACGGAGAAAGTCGATCCCGACACCGAAGAAACGGAGAAAGTCAACCCTGACACCGCAGAAAGTGGAGAATGTCAACCCTGACACCGAAGAAAGTGGAGAATGGTAACCCTGACATCGTGGAAAGTGGAGTAAGTCAGCCAATGACCTCCAACCCCCTGGGAAATCAGTGTCTTTGGTAAAATATCTTGATTCAGGGAAATCAGCGTCCTTGACGAGAACATCTCGATTCACGTCGACCCACAGAGAAATCAGTATCTTTGTAGGAATACATCGATTCATCTCGACCCCCAAGGAAATCAGTGTCCTTGGCAAATATCTCGATTCAGGGAAATCAGCGTCCTTGACGAGAACATCTCGATTCGCGTCAGTGTCTTTGCAGGAATACCTTGATTCGTCTCGACCCCCAGGGAAATCAGTGTCCTTGGAAAATATCTCGATTCAGGGAAATCAGCGTCATTGACGAGACATCTCGATTCGCGTTGACCCACAGTGAAATCAGTGCCTTTGCAGGAATACCTCAATTCGTCTCGACCCCCAGGGAAATCAGTGTCCTTGGCAAATATCTCGATTCAGGTAAATCAGCGTCTTTGACGAGAACATCTCGATTCGCGTTGACCCGCAGAGAAATCAGTGTCTTTGCAGGAATATCTCGATTTATCTCGACCCCTAGGGAAATCAGTTTCCTTGGCAAATATCTCGATTCAGGGAAATCAGCGTCCTTGACGAGAACATCTCGATTCGCATTGACCCGCAGAGAAATCAGTGTCTTTGCAGGAATACCTCGATTCGTCTCGACCCCCAGGGAAATCAGTGTCCTTGAAAAATATCTCGATTCAGGGAAATCAGCGTCCTTGACGAGAACATCTCGATTCGCGTCGACCCGCAGAGAAATCAGTGTCTTTGCAGGAATACCTCGATTCATCTCAACCCCAGGGAAATCAGTGTCCTTGGCAAATATCTCGATTCAGGAAAATCAGCGTCCTTGGCGAGAACATCTCGATTCGCGTCGACCCGCAGAGAAATCGGTGTCTTTACAGGAATACCCCGATTCGTCTCAACCCCGGGGAAATCAGTGTCCTTGGCAAAACCTCGATTCAGGGAAATCAGCGTCCTTGGCGAGAACCTCGATTCGCGTCGACCCGGAAGGAAATCAGTGACTTTGTAGGAATCTCTCGATTCGTCTCAACCCCAGGGAAATCAGTGTCCTTGGCAAAAACCTCGATTCAGGTAAATTAGCGTCCTTGGCGAGAACCTCAATTCGTTTTAACCTGCAAGGAAATCAGTGTCTTTGCGAGAATCTCTCAATTCGTTTCGACCTGCGGGGAACTTAGTGTCCCTACACATAAAGAAAATTCTCTTGTGGGATCCTCACGATTCTCAAGAGAAAACGCACTTAGGATTCCTCACGACTCCTAAGGAGAAAAGACACCTACGGTATCCTCTCGACTCGTAGGGAGAAAAGTTTTTATGAGACCCTCATGGCTAATAAAGTTGAAAAGTCTTAGGTGGCAAATCATAACCCTATCTCCTAAGCCATCACTGCCCTGCAAGGAGGTCAAGATGGACTATCCACGAGCCACACTCTCCCAAGTCGAATAATGACAAGGGGGAAACAACCACTTACGAGTCCTCTCGACTTGTAAGGGAGAAAATTCTCTTGTGAGATCCTTACGACTCTCAAGATAAAACGCACTTAGGAGTCCTCATGACTCCTAAGGAGAAAAGACACCTACGGGATCCTCTCGACTCGTAGGGAGAAAAGTCTTTATGAGACCCTCATGACCCGTAAAGTTGAAAAGTCTTAGGTGGCAAATCATAACCCTGTCTCCTAAGCCATCACTGTCCTGCAAGGAGGTCAAGATGGACTATCCATGGGCCACACTCTCCCAAGTCGAATATCGACAATAGGGGAAACAACCACTTACGAGTCCTCTCGACTTGTAAAGGAGAAAATTCTTTTGTGAGATCCTTATGACTCTCAAGAGAAAATGCACATAGGAATCCTCACGATTCCTAAGGAGAAAATACACCTATGAGGTCCTCACGACTCGTAAGGAGAAAAGTATTTATGAAACCCTCACAGCTCATAAAGTTGGAAAGTCTTAGGCAACAGATCCTAACCCTGTTTCCTAAGCCATCGCTACCTTATAAAGAGTTCAAGATGGACAGTTATCTACTATCTAGAGGCCAAATTTGCTAAAATCACACACCAACAACACAGCAGAGGAAAGAAAGCGATAGTCGGAGATAACAAAAAAATGTGTCCATTATTCATGAATTCATTTGAATACGAGATACATCATAAAAAATAAAAAATGAAATGAATACATGTTATTCATAAATTACAATTGATACAAAGACGACTATTGAGAAGGAGGCGATTTTAGCAAATCAGCAAGCCGCTCGCGCACTCCTCTCAGCTCCTTTTCATGAGCAGCCGCCGCGGCCAACTCCGCTTCTACTTGGGTCCGTTGCTGCAAACAGGATGAACGTTTCTCATCGATTTCCCGCTGAGCTGCCTCACGACTCTGCGCATCCCGTTCAATGAGATCGAGCTTCTGCCTCAGCGTTAGCCCGTCAGAAATACATCGTAGGAGGCCCTCAAAGATAGCTTTCAGCTGTGCAGCATTTGCGTCAACCTGGACGCGCAGCCGGGCGGATTCGCCTGAAGCCTCCTCATGTTCCTTCCGCCTTAAGGTCGCCTCTTGAATGAAATGGCGGAGGAAGGTAACTCTCTGCTCAACCCACGCAGCCCGCTGAGAGTTCAGAGCCAGAACCTCGGGAGCAGGACGCTTGAGCTCAATTTCATGCAAGCAGGCTTCGAGCTATTTGCAATAATTAACCCAAGACTCAGCGACGCTCTCGTTGTGGAAGTGCACAAGCGTCGCCAGCATGGGATTAACCTCAGCAACAAAATCTGCAGCGAATGCAGGGGCCTCCACGTCAAGCTCCTCGATGGATTCATTCAGCATACGCAGGCTGGTCGCAGCGCCCTTGGAAGATGGATGTCTAGAAAAGGGCCCTGCCGGCATCAGGATACGAGACTCGAAGGAAGCTGGAGCTCGTGCGATTGCTGCAAGACAAGTTATGGTCAAAGGTAGGCCCAAGAGATAACGAAAATGCACGAGCAATGAAGTCTACTATACCGGCTGTGACAGGTGGCAAAGTTAGGAGTACCGGTGGCGCGCCTATTCTCTCGTCCCCTCCTTCAATTTGTAACGTTGTAATCAATTCAAAGAATAATTAAAACGACATGGTCGACCGTAAAAGGAAGGAAAGGATGTCGGTTAAAAACTATACTCACCGACACCAGTAGGCAGAGTGACTTCCGACTGGAAGGAGAAATGCGGGTTCAGCACCTGATACAGATGATCAAAGAGAACTTGTACAAGGTTGCAACGATACATGGTCAGTACAAGGAAAATGGTATCCACAATTTAAATTAATCGCAAACCCATACCTTCCAGCAATTGAGAGGGCATAAGAGAAGGCGAAGGGACGGTGACCGTCAGAGCAGCAACTGGTGACGCTTCTTCGAGTGGCATAATCTAAGCACTCACCACACCTGCATTCAAAACAAACGAAATGCCATCAAAAGGGACTGAAAGGGATTGCGAAACAAAAAGTAAACAGCGACTCGAGACCTACCTGATGGGTCATCAGCCAAAATTGCAACGGAAGCATCACTGGGCATTGCGGTTTCTTCGCTCTCCTTCAGTGGAATAGTTTCTGCACCAGTGGCTTCATCCCCTGACTCTACAAGGGCCGTCGTGACACTCGCAATGTCCGCCGATGGCAGGGAACCACATGGAGAAAGAGCAGCAATTAGGGCAGTCCCAGAATCTTAAGAAAAAGTAGCTGCTTCAGGCTCGGTGGTTGCCATCATCTCACCTGCCACCTCATCGCCAGGACTTGGCCCTACAGGATATGATATATAAGAATTGGAAGACCAAATTCTAATAAAAAGACCTAATATTACGTTACCTTGGGACGGCTTTTCGGTTTTTTTCCCGAGCCGCACGCACAACCTGCCTATAAGTAGTAGACAGGGCAACTAGAGCATCCTTTAAAGAAATGGCGACAGAAGGAGTAGTACTTGAGCCTGCACCCACAGCCAAGCTGGCATCATGTTCCCTCACCGCACGCTTCCTACGCTTCCTTTCGGTCTGAACGGTGAGAAGCGATCTCCGCAAGACCTCCGTCAAAGGGACGTCATTGTCCGGACCAAGTTCTACCTCTGGAGCCACTACGGCATCCGCCATCGGATGTTTAAGTGAAGCCTCTTGTGATACTGACGGGGGAGCCGAGGCCACGATAGCCGGCTCTGGAAGCTTCGCTGCATCATCGCTCGGGATCGGCACCACGCTTGGGATAACCCTCATCGAAGTAGTCCCTGTAACAAGATGAAAGAGTGGGTCAGACTACAAATAAAGAAAAAGGGAATGAAGGCATAATAGGCTGAATTATACCAAGGCCTAAAGAAACAAGAAGCCTCTCTTCCTCTTCAAAAGTTTTGAGGGAAGCAGCGAGAGCCTCTTCGACAGAGATACATGTTGAAGAAGAAAGCGTCAGTCAAAGCATAATAAAAGAAAGATAACAGCGGAAAGATGCGACTGAAGTCTACCTGACTGTGCGATAGTAATCAGCGCTGCTTCATCGCGGGCCAGTCGCTCGGAAGCCACAAGGGCAGCTTGAAGATCGGTATCATCTGCAGGCGTGATGAATAGACCCTCATTAGTCCCGTACTCACTTAAGCCTTCGCAATAGGGAGCATGGGGCTCCTGGCCGAGTACGACGTCGACAGAAAATATCGACTTCTTCTTTTTCTGTGAGCGAGTGCCGGCAGACGACAACACAAGCTTGCACTTGGCGAGCAACTTTGGGCGACAAGTTCCGATCTCTGTACCTACACCAGAATCGGGAGACGCTACAGCCACCGCTTCTATAGGCGCACGAGGTAGACCCTTATCAGGAAAAGTGCGCGGAACCACAGCTGCAGCAGCTTCTCTTAGGGGAGGACGAATGATGGTCAGTCACTTCAAGAGAACGGTTGGGTTACCCGCTGGGACAGTACCCTTGCGATCAAGCAATAATCGTTTTTCTTCCCTAATAACAGAGCCCATAGTGTGCTGGTACCACGCCATGTACACATTCAAAGCTTTCGGAACGCGGCTTGGCTCGCTGATAAATAAGTTAGACCCGGTATTCAGCCCCACGAAATGGTGCAGCGCACTACGGATACCATCCTCTGTAGCAATAGGCTCGGCTAAAAAGGCTTCAAGCGGGACACCCTGATTGTAGTATTGTCACGCCCCGCTTCCCAAAGTGCGCTAAGATCGGTACGTGACAGAGCCAACCATTCTACCTGTGGCTAGGAAACATCCCTCCACAGTCACATTACGGCTGTCTAGAGATACCAAGAACAGGAAAATAAAATAAACTATCTAGTACATGTCCATGAGCCAGAATAAACGAGTCAAGAAATAATATGCGGAAGCAATAAACCCAATAAAGAATAACAATCTGGAAAGCACGTCCCAAATACGGGCTCACATCACGAAATGAAGTACGGAAATAAACTAAACTAAACTGGATACTAACAGGATCCTCACTGCTTAGCCTGTCGGATGAAATACTCCTGAACGGCCTACGACAAAGATAAAGGATCTGGGCCATGCAAAACCCAGACATCAGTGCGTCATAATATCAAATAATAAAATATAATCAGGAGGTAACAAGATATGCATGCATGAGTATGAATAGTAATAAAAGTATAACAGTAACACGAATATGGAACAGTGGAGTGTATAAGCACATGTGACGTGTGGTGAGTAATCTGAACTAAACTACTGGGTTAATTACTCTCAAGTCTTTGAAATCAATTTAATGAATCATCGATGTAACTCAATAGTATCTCGTGCATACCCGGGACCACGGTCCAAATTCTCGAGCTGAAATCCGAGACATGCCGCTAGGCACTAAACAGGAAACATGTACAGATGAATGATGTCAGCAGCAGCATCCCAGGGCTAGCGTAGCCCATAAAACTGATCAGTATAAGCATCGAACTGTCGAGTTACAAGTCAGGTTTCATCATTGATTTCCCCATACCCCCAAGTTATGTGTTCAAGTCAGGTATTGATAAATCTGGAGCTAATGCCAACACGAGATCAAGCAGGTACAGGTTTGTCTATACAGACAACAGGATATGTCCATCGGGACAACATGTCAGGATTGTCGGCATTAGAAACAGGATCAAGTAACATGTCAAGTAATGGTGTATCAGGTCATGTCAAGTAGTGCACAGTGAATCAAATGGGTGCCCAACAGTACAATGTAACAAGTATTGAATCAGGGTAAAAGTACGGATGTACGATAAAAGTATGGATGCACAAATATCTATCAGGGGTTGCATCATGACTATGTAGGATGCACGTTATCAAGCATGGGGTACTAATGTAATAATAATATGAGTCAATGTAATATGGCATGCAACTAGGTACATAATTAATGGTATGGATGCACAAATATCGATCAGGGGTTACATTTACAGCTTCAAGACTATGTAGGATGCACACTGTAAAGTATGGGGTGTTACTACAATAATAACATGAATTAATATGATCTGTAAATGCAGCTACATATATAATAGATGATATGGATGCATACGGGTATCCGAAAACAGTAAAACTTTAATATGGATGTATAATGCAATCAACATGTAATATTTGTATTCATATGGATGCAAGATAAGTATTATAGCATGTAGTAAGATAAACTTGCCTGAACGGATCTCACGACGGGATGCGTACGCTGCGTCCGACGTCGGATAAACGTCGCGATGCACACACGGCGTACAGAACAGAACTAGGCAAGGCAAGAACACGACCACGCTGTCTGGGGATGTCCACTGGGTTGCTCGGATCGTCGGCGATGGCACGGCTCCGGTAGCGATCACCGGAATCAAGAATTCAAGAAAGAGAAAAGAGAAAGAAAAGTTGAAGAAGAAGAAGGAGGATGAGGAGAAGAGTGTTGCTGTGGTGTTGGATCGGAGTATCTGGGACAGATAAGAAGGAGAGGGAGACGTGACGACGAGTCGTGAGTTTTCCGGCGAGATTCAGAAAACACGGATCGGGGAAAAGAAAAGAAAGGAAAGAAGAAGAAGAAGAAGAAGAAGAAAGGGAACTGGGGTTCACTGTGCTCTGGGGTCAGAGGAGGTGGCAAGGGGAGACGATGGTGATGGGTCGGAGCTGTGGTGAGGTGTGCAGGTAAGGGTTCGCTCAGTGCAAGGGAGAGGCTCGGGTTTGTTTGAGGGTGAAGGGAAGTGGAGGTGAGGTGGTCGAGGTGATGCTTTCTGGGCAATGGGGATGAAGTGAGGTCGACGAGGTGGTGACGGCGACGTGCAGACGAGGGGCTCGGCATGGGTTCATCGGGGTTCTTGGGTTTCAGCATGTGCAGGGAATCATCAAGGTTGGCTTGGGGTGTTGGTGAGGAGATAGTGACGGTGCTGGTGACGAGGGGAGTCGACGACGGTGAGGGTGGAGGAGATCCGGCGAGATGGGTGCAGGCGTCGGTATGGGTCGCGGGTTGTGCAGGGGTGAACCGGGAAGGAGGGGAGAGTCGAGGATAAGGAGGGGAAGAGAAGGGAGAAGATGTCGACAAGGGTGTGGGATGTTCGACGACGGCGAGGCTGGCGAGGGGAAACGTGGGGATGAAGCGAGGCTGGGGTTCGTGGAGGTTTCGGGTGTAGGGATCAGGGCTCGTCGTGGGGAGGAGAAAGAGGGATGTGAGGTGAGGTGATGAGAGGAGAGAGGCGAGGGCGAAGGCCGGTGGCGACGACGTGCACGAACGAGGGGCGTGGATTCGAACGCGGAAAAGAAATATGAGGGAGAAGAAGAAGGTGAGGAGAGAGAGAGAGAAGAACATGTATGGGGTTAGTTAATGAGGGTTAAAAAAATAATTAATATATGTATATGTGTGCATAGTGAGAGAGAGAGAGTCGCGAGAGGGGGGGAGAGTGTGAAAGGTTGAGAGAAAGAGAGAGAGAGAAAGAAAGAGGAAGAAAGAGAGTGATTGATGCTGTTAGGATTAGAAAATATATTTTGTTTTTAAAAAATAAAAACGAGTTAACAGTAAATATTATATGAATATAATATTGAATATATTTTGAGATTTTGGCTAATACAAAAATTACTCCAAAATATGCTCGGGTTGGGTCTAAATTTATGGTTTGAAAATACGAATAACATACGTGTTAACAAAAACCAAAATATGATATTCGGATAACTAAAATGCATACCCCCAAAAACGGATGCACGTAGCTTGCACGTAGCTATCCAAACGAGTTCGTTTCACTAAACGGAACGAGAACAAGATACGCGGATGCTACAACAGGGTCAGGGGTATCATGCAAGCCATGCTAGAATTTTTTTTTTTAAATATTTTATTTGACTTTAAATGTTATATTAAAAATATGCAGATGCCAGATAAAATGCCAGTATGCAGTATATAAAGAAAATGAAAGTGCACGGATCCACGTAACAAGTCGGGATAAATCATAAATAGGGATCAAGATGGGTTTCCAGCAAGCGGGTCGGGTCGGATGCAAATACAGATGTCAAATACACTATTCGCACCCAAAACACCATAAATCAAGAAAATACCATAAATAAAGAAATACTCAAAATAGAACTGGTATAAATAAACTAGGGTGTTATATTATACCCAACTACAAAAAGAATTTCATCCTCGAAATTCCCGGAACAAGAAAAGATAAACAAACATGAATCTACAAGAATAGGCATGGAAACTTCTGTTGAATCTCGGCTTCTCATTCCCAAGTCGATTCTCCATGCGAGCGATTCCCCCATGAAACAAGTACGAGAAGGATAACCTTATTCTTGAGAACCTTTTCTCTTCGATCGACAATCGACATCGGTCGTTCTTCATAGGTCAAGTCCTCCCTTACAGTCAGCTCCGAATGATCTATTACGTGTGTTTCATATCGAACATATTTACGGAGTTGAGATACATGAAACACGTTGTGAACACTCGTCAAAGATGGTGGTAAAACCAATCGATAAGCCACTTCTCCAACACGCTCAATAATCTTGAAATGCCCCACGAATCGAGAACTAATGTCACGTCCCGCTTCCCGGTGTACGGCAAAGGGGACGCGACGAGGTCCGCTACGTATATACTCAGAAGTACATACGCTAAGCGTATCTAAGCAATATAAAATAAATACACAAGAGACAAGGAATAAAAAGAATAGAAACTTTTATTTATTAACATTCTTTGTACAATGCATGAAAGGAAATACAACTGAAATAAAAGATGCCTAAACAGTGGCATAACAGGAAATGAAAAATACATAGAGGAAAAGTGTACAATAAAACTAAAGTGCAGGGTCTTCAGTAAATTGTTCCAAGTCTTCTTGCGATGGCTCGATCTCTACCGGGTCCGAAACACCTAACGACATTCAAAGAAGAAAGAAACGGAATGTCGTCAGCGAACAGATCACTCGGTAAGTCCCAAAGGTAAGAGGAAAGTAGAAAAAAGACAGAATAAGAAAATATATTTTAAAGTTGTATTATCCTGTAGTAATGTCGTATTAACGTTGTTGTTTGTAACTTGGTACAGAAGGATGCCAGTGTATACGAGGGGAGTTTCTATATGCCAGAGACTAGAGGCGCGTATAGTATAAGGAACCGTTTATGCCACGGTACAACAGCAACTGGATTCATGTTAGGTGTATTAAATCTGACAACCTCGTGCCACCTTTAACACCTTCCGTACCAGTCTACCCCTTAAACCCCGCGATGTCTTATTTGTATTGTTATCTTGTAAAATTATATTGATTGTATGAGTGATTGACTGACTGACCGAAATCATGATATCAGGAAACGGTTATAACCGTAGAGTCATGTAAATAGAATACTGAGAATCATGTAAAAGGAATATATATCCATGGTTCGGTTCGGTCAAGTTGTATAAATTGATAATTGTATTCATGGATTCATGTGTTCACATTGAATTGGAAACTTGTAGATTATAGAATGACTTGAATCATATTCAAGTCAGATTAATCAGACTCAAACCCGAGTCAGACAATCAGGAATGTGAATCGAAGTCTTATAATTGCTAGAGTCCTTAGGGTAATTTATAAAATTTGAGGGGATTTTATGTAAAAAAAAGTTTTATATACTTTTCAAAATACACCTCAAGTATTTATTGTTCGTCTTTAGAGTTGAACTAAGGGTGGATTTTATGTTGTGACATTTCTAGTGAAAATATCCTAGTTTTATAAATAAGGGTATTTATCTGTAATATTGATTATTTGAAGTTCATGGTATTTTAGTGTAAAATTTATTCTTGTGATTTTTAGAAAAAGGCGAAAATTTTATATTATAGTAAAATAGATATTTAAATGAAAAATATACATATATTTATACAAAAATCATTTTAATAAATATTTTATATTCCAAAAATCTCATTTTCTTAATATGTCGTATTTTAAACCTTTCGAGACCGAATGCTCCTTGCGGAGGTCTGAATCTCGCCCTACTAGCCCGAGGGTGCGCGATAAACCGCACAATCCCGAACGAGTTCCCCAAACATGGATTGTAGTGGCGCTTTGCAAAGATTGTAAAATACTAATCCTTTAGAAAACGGTTTTATAAAGTAAAAGATATTTATTTGCAAAGTGTAATTTTCCGTATTTTAGATTCTGGGGTTTCCTAAGTCAACTAGCCTATTTCTAAATGGTCTAAACGATAAGTCGTTAGAAGTCTCAAATCGCCTCTTCACCGCCAATTATGGCCAGGTAAGTACAAATGAGGAAAGGAGGGATCCGCTCACGAATCGTAAGACGGGCCTTTTAAAGTTACCTTTGCTCACTTGCCTAGCCTAGACACCACAAAGTCAGGTTTAGATTAACGATCGATATCCACAACTTATCGTGTTTCCTAATAAGAGGTATTTATCTAAAAGTGTATCAAAGCTAAACTTTTAGAATTGATTTTATTAAGAAAATGGTATTTAAATGAAATTATTGTTTTTCTCGTATTCTAAGTTTTGATGATATCGTTTAGGGTTGTATTTGCATGTGTGTGGAGGTAGGTCATTACCTCGTGCTCTACTTTAAATGTATAGCAAAGTTAAGGGGTTAAATGTGAAATCGAAATATGATGGTATTAAAGTGAAAAATACGATAAATTGGAAAGGTTATCATTTCATGTGATGAAACTTATTCAAATTGATTTTTAAAATTTTAATAGTCAAGATTAAGATGTTTAAACATGAATGTATTGGTGAGAAGTGAATTTTATAGAAAACCGAATCGGAAATCGGATTTGTTCCGATTCCGTCGGGTTTCGTAATTTCGTATTTTAGAGAAATAGAAAGGGGGATAGAATGGGACTTACGGGTTTCGATTAGGCAAAGGAGTGTAGGGGGAACTAAAGGAGTTGCTGAGGCGTTGCTTCATCGCCAGTTGTTTCTAAAAACGTCGCCGGAATTCCTGCCGGAATTTCGTCCGAGCTTCGCCGCGAACTTGTTTTCAAAGTACACACTTCTTGGAAAATTTTTGAGAGAGTGAGCCTAGGGTTTTGGGATGAGAGGGTAGGGGTGTATTTATAGGGTAGGTTGGGGTAGGGTAGGTGAAAGGTTTTTAATTAAAAAAATTGTAAAAAGTTATAGAAAATCATTAAAAATTGTAGTAAATGGGGGATATTTAAGATTCGTGTACCGATCCAAATAAATGGTGTGTGCAGGGGGTTAAAGAAGCTCAAGAGACACACTTTTCATTTTGGGGACTCGGCCGTCCGGCCGAGTCTGGCCGGCGGCGGCGGCCCGAGTCGGCCGGTCCGCCGGCCGACTCGGCCGAGTCGGGGCGTAGGTAGGTGGGGGGTCTCCGGGTTAAGACATTGGTATATTTAGTTTTCTGGGTGAAGTTCAAAGTTTGGGAGTTATGGTCTGTGGACTGTTGGGCTTCCAAGAAATTTAAAACAAAAATAATCTAAAAATAATGTGGGGCAGGGGATTTGAACTCTGGTGGCTTGGTTCAGCAGTGCAAGGTGTTACCAATGAGCTACAAGCTCCTTCTTGTAATTATTATGGGAAACTAAATACTTAAAGTGGTAACAGCAACATTAAATACCCCAAGTATACTTCAAATTTAATCCAATTTTATGTATACAAAAATTGGAGTTGTTACAACTAAGTTTGCCTCGACTCCCAAAACGAATCACTCATCTAGTCGTTGATATCTTCAAGAATACAAGATCACCAACAGTGAACTCTAGAGGTCTTCTCGATGTATCGGCCCAACTCTTCTGCCGATCTTGAGCTGCCTTCATGTGATTCCGGATAGTATTAACTTTCTGAATGGTTTGCGCGATAAGATCCGGTCCCAACAATCTTCGTTCTCCAATATCGTCCCAACAAACAGGTGAGCGACACTTGCGACTATATAATGCTTCGAATGGAGCCATCTGAATAGTCGCCTGAAAGCTGTTACTGTAAGAAAACTCCACCAAATGTAGATGATCCTCCCACGAACCCTTGAAGTCTAACATGCAAGCTCTCAACATAACTTCAAGAGTTTGGATCGTTCTCTCCGACTGGCCATCTATCTGAGGATGATAAGCAATGCTAAACTTCAATCGCGTCCATAAACTTTCCTGTAAACTCCTCCAGAAGTGCGATAAGAATCGGGTATCACGATCGAAAACGATGCTCGCAGGCACTCCATGCAATCTCACAATCTCCTGCATGTACTGTTTTGCTAACGCTCTCGTTGACTGACCAATTCGATTGGCTATAACTGGAAGTCCCTGGCCAGGGCTGATATAGAGATTTACTGGTAAGTGTTACTAGTAGTTTCTCGACCCGTTATGAGCCACACATCGACACGACTTATCGGTTACTGGGGTTGACGTATACCACCCCTAGACTTGATATGCAACATATCAGACGAACAGACCGGACTGTACGGGAGTGTTACTGATTGGATTCACAGGAGAACGCACAGGCTAGCTTGTTGATCTTCTGATCGCTCAATATCTGGGTGGCTGTTACGTTTAGCTGACCGCTTGCAGCTTGTGGGTGTTTGATATGATCATCACCTGCTACCGGCGTATTGACGATTCTTTAGAGTCCTACACAGAGGTTTCTTGGCTCAGGCGAAACGGAGTAGAGGCACATATGTGATATGTACAGGACCGAGAATAATGCGATATGAGATACCGTATTATATTCTCGCGATATTTAGATATGAACCGGGTCATCGGATCAAGTGTTGATTCGATGAATCGGTACATGATATATTAGTCGGTAATATTCGATATAGCCGGATCGTCGGATCAAGTGTTGATTCGATAATTTAATGTATAATAATATATATGATATATTATTACATTATCTAATATTGGCTTGCTTTATTATTTCATTTTCTCACTGGATGATACATTGATATATATGCGATATATGTTAATTGTATTATTTTCTTTTGTTGCAAATATATAATATATATGTGATATATATTATTGTGACATGATATGATTTATTGTTAAACATGTTTAAGGATGATTAAATGATGTTAGGGTTTGATTAGGGTTAGTTGCTTCATGCACCTTCTAGAAGCATTTTCTTTTGTCATGGTTAAGATATTTTTGATGACACATTGCTAACCAAACCAAACCCTAACTCTAGTTGTTTCTCTACACATTATTAGCCACTCATCCTTGACCATGGTTGATATATCAATTATATAGCTTTGTTTTCTATTCATCACAAAAGGATTATTATGATTATTATCATTTTCCATTATCATCTTCTTCTCTCTTAAAAAGCTCACTAGAAATTCTTTATGTGATGAATAAATATGAGAAAATGATTTAAAAAGAAAGCATAAATACTACTCTCTTATCCTCATCTCATCTAGCCCATGAGATTAGTGTGTTCATCTCTTTAGAGTGAGAAAGCTTGAGTCTTTGCAACTTCGACGTAGATCATCGGAGATTTGGAACACTTCAAGCTAGCATGGATCGTTCGAGTCGTGGAGCCTCTCATGAGTCCGGGAGATTGTGGATCGTGGCAAAGGGACTTCTACTCGGAGCTTGTGAAGCGAAGGAGCGGACTACAAAGGTTGTAATCCCTCACACTTAGATAAAAGTTATCATCTTGCATGTTTAACCCTAATAATCTAGTAAAGATCCCGGCTTTGGGTTGTTCGGCACGTCTAAATTTTTATCCGGGCATGTTTGATGCCTTATGAACCTTCACAAGAGTGCCTAGGAACGCTACAGTGGTATCAGAGACTAGCTAGAGCATTAGGTGACGTGTTTACGAAGTTAAAACTCCGATCGAACCCGAACCGACGTAAATAGACCCCTCTCTGGAAATTTTTCTAAAACTGGGATTTTTCTGAATTAAAAATACCTGAAAAATACTACAGGAAAATATAAGAATTACGGTGAAAAATGATGCAATGATCCGTACAAAGCGCCGCGGATCCGCGGCCAAACCTATGATTGGGCCGCGGAACCGCGGCGGTTTGAAGTGATCATGGCCCCATTTCTGCACAGTAATTCATGGTTCTGTGTTATATATTTTATGGGTATTTTTAATCTGTTTCAAGTGTTGAATATTCTGGGGTTTGTTTTGTAATAGCAGACTCGATCGGAAATTTTAAATTCGTATTTCTTTCCGGATATTTAGAAACTGTTAAACTAGTTGAACGGATATCATTAACCCACTTTATCCCGGCACGTAAAACTTTCAAGCGTTGAATTTTTATTGGGTTTAAATCTTTCGGAAAAATTGTACAAGTTAAGCAGTGGACCCTCTAGAAGACAACAAACCTTAACTCGATTATGTGATCGTCTTGAACTGCCTTTTGAACCTTCGGGTTTGGGGCAGTACGGCGTGCCACATGTGAGGCGTTGGCTTGACCCTTCTACGGCTGGATCACTGGTACTTTGACATATTCTGGAATTATTTGAACTCCGCTCAAGAGTTGAGCACTTTGGGAAATCTTGGGTGTTTGATTATCTGTTCGAAAAGTTTAATACTGTCTATTTATCTGGAATGTGATACAATATGTGGAATTCATAGAGTTAGGCATGAAATGCAGAGTATGTGATATTTCAGATTTATGATGTCTGAAGTGATTGTGGATTCCAAATATTGTAGTTTTACACTTTCTTTTCTGTGACCGTAAGTGTAATATGTGACATCGCCGGTTTCGTTGCTATATGTCAACGACAATTGGGATGCGCATATTTACTTACGTTGATGATATGTGATATTATGTGTTGCTGTGATATGTTTTATTGGATCGTCGCGTTCTGAATAGCCGGGGGTTTTATGTGAGATGAGGGTTTTTATTTTCATTCATGTAAAATTCATTTGTAATGTTATATTCTTTTATTGGGGCACTTCCAGGTTGCGGATGATGTCACCGTTGTATATTATTTACTTTTCCACATTAGGTAGACCCAAGGAGGGGAGCACAAGTAACCGGGTTCTAGGGTCCAGTGGGAGGCCATCTCGAGGAGTCGAGACCGGATCTCCTAACCCTAGAATTGGCAGTGTTACTTGCCGCTCTCGTAGGGGTCTTGGGATGTGGGTTTGGCTATTCGTCGCGACCGTGGAATCCGTGTTTTATACAGGCTCGTATTGAAAACACGGACGTCCTAGTATATCCAATATTTCATATATGTTCTTCTGCTGCAATGTTCTGTGATGAGATCATATTACTGCCTGAGACGAATGCTTATACTATACATATATATGCTGATATATAAATATTACTGCTTTCGTTTCTTCTGTGATGCTTAGGAAGCATAAGCTGATGGGATTTTTATTAATGAGATTGATAAAAAGAAAAGAAACCTAAAGATGTTGTAGAATCAAAACTTTATAAAAAGGGTAGCTACAGTTTTGCTTTGCACAGTGATATATATGATATATCCTGCACCTTATTCAATAAGGAAAGAGCCGACGATCTCTTCACCGGGAGTGACCTCTTTAGCGAAACTGGCAGATGCTACAAAACTCGGTTTGTCTTTTGATTGCTTTTAAAGTTTTGCTTTGCACAGCGGTATATATGATATATCCTGCACCTTATTCGATGAGGAAAGGGCCGACGATCCCTTCACCGGGAGTGACCCCTTTAGCGAAACTAAGAAAAGCCTCAAAAACACTTCTTTTCAAAACTTCACTCGATTCTACGACGATATCAAGTTCATTACGCAATAGGTTTTCTGAAAAACCTGTCGTAGCTCTCCGTCATTTCAGATAAATCCTACTTAGTATTCGTGCTGTGTTTGTTGACCTTGTCAAGGCACAGTGTACGGTAGCTAATTAGTGTTTATCTGCTAAAACATGAGATGTGATTGGATTAGGGTATTCGTACGGCCTTGTTGATCTTGTCAAGGGTCATGCGGGTGGGTTTAATTCAATCAGGAAATGACGGGTTGAACTTGACTTGCGATTTATGGTTTGTTGACCTTGTCAAGGTCATAGATCGCTAGGGGCAAAATATTATTGGGAATTTCAAGTGTTGAAATTTGCAATGAGATTGCATACATTCTATGAGATAGTTGGATTCCAATACCCACTGCGAGTAAGAGTTACTCCTGGGAGAGTTTTACACAGAACAATTATTCATTCAAGTAGGTGTCTAGAAAAATATTAACGGGGTTACGCCTCTGGGAAAACGGGGTTTACTTTAATTAGGTCCGTGCGAAAGCACGGGGAACCTCCCTCAAAGAACCGACACTGATCTGGCTGAAAGATTGACGAAATTGTAGGGTGTAATTAATCCCGGCTAATCTTACCTTTTTTGGGTTTGAAGGTAGATTTGATAAAATCAGTGGGAGACATCCTGATTAGATAAGATAATAACCAATCTAATCTTGCAAGAGCATACGCTAAAGTGTTTTTTCTTCTCTCTCTCTTCAGGTAGCGACCATGTCAGACCATAATCAAGATAATAATATTTATGTATTGACCGAACCCAATTATTGTACTGAGCTAGGGAATGTTGGACCCGTTCTTTCTTATAAGAGTTATAAGACTGAACAGGAAACAGGAGAATATCTGGATTCTCAAGCCGCCCAAAAGAACATGCATGTTGATGCATCTTCTTCGGGTGTGTTAGTTATTGAGAGCTGTTTCTCAGTTCACCCTACGTCCTGGGTATTAGATACCGGATCAGGATCCCACATATGTAAGTTGTTACATGGGCTACGAAAAGGTAGAGAACTAGGAAAAGGTGATCATTCCGTTCAAGTAGGTAACGGTGGAAGTATTGTAGCCAAAGCAGTTGGCGAATATCACCTTGTATTACCAAGTCGTAATACACTGATTCTAAATGAGTGCTATTATATACCGAACATGATGTGCAACATTATATCAGTTTCTTTATTAAGTAAAGAAGGATATAATTTTGTAGTAAAGGATAATGTTATGAACATATTCCTAGATCAAAAGTTGATTGCATCAGGCTCGTTACATAATGGCATATTCATTCTAAATCAGAATACAGTACTCAATATACAAAACACACACAAGAGGAAAAATTCAGAAATGAACGAATCCTTCTTGTGGCATTGTAGACTTGGTCATATCAATGCGACACGACTGGCTAAGTTACATAAGGATGGTTATTTGAATCCGTTCGAATTATCATCTTATGATACTTGCCATTCATGTCTCAAAGGAAAAATGACCAAAGCTCCGTTTAGTGGACACGGAGAAAGAGTTACCGAACTCTTAGGACTGGTACATAGTGATGTATGCGGTCCCATGTCTACGCATGCCAGAAACGGTTCTTCCTACTTCATTACATTCACTGACGATCTCTCTAGATTCGGACATGTGTTCTTGATGAAACACAAGTCTGAAGCTTTTGAGAAATTCAGAGAATATAAGCACGAAGTAGAGAATCAAACGGGAAAAAGTATTAAGATTCTTCGATCTGATCGAGGAGGTGAATACTTAAGCAATGAGTTCCTAGATTATCTAAAAGAGAATAGGATTCTCTCTCAGCTTACTCCTCCTTATACACCACAGCACAACGGTGTGTCGGAGCGGAGGAATCGCACCCTATTAGATATGGTACGCTCTATGATGAGTACAGCTGAGTTACCTATTTCCTTCTGGGGGTATGCGCTTGAGACAGCAGCATACCTATTGAATCAAGTTCCAACTAAATCTGTACCTACCACACCATATGAGATATGGAGTGGGAAGAGACCGTATCTTAAACGAGTTAAGATATGGGGTTGTCCGGCCTATGTAAAAAGGCAAAATCCGGACAAACTCGAGGCACGGTCAGTTCTTTGCAAGTTTGTAGGATATCCGAAGAATTCTTATGGATATTTTTTCTATCACGGTGAGGAGCAAAAAGTGTTTGTTGCTCAACATGCCACCTTTTTAGAAAAGGAATTTCTTGCAAAAGAGATTAGTGGCTCTGAGGTAGAACTGGAAGAAGTTCCAGCAACACAAACTGCAACTGAAGATTTAGTGGAACCAGAGGATTCAGTAGTACCCGACGAACCCCAGCCTTTCCGCCGATCTAGTAGGGTTTCTCGTCCACCTGAGAGATACTACGGTTTTCTCATTGATGGTGGAAGCGAGGACTGCATCATGGATGATGATGAACCGACTAGTTTCGAGCAGGCCATCACGAGTGGTGACTCTGTGAAATGGCTAGATCTGAGATGGAATCCATGTACACCAACAAAGTATGGACTTTGGAAAATGCTCCTGAAGGGGTAAAACCCATAGGGAGCAAGTGGATCTTTAAAAAGAAATTTGGTGTAGATGGAAAAGTTGAGACTTTCAAAGCTAGACTTGTAGCAAAGGGTTTTCGTCAACGACCAGGTGTGGATTATGACGAAACCTTTTCTCCAGTGGCTATGCTTAAGTCCATCCGGATCTTACTTGCCATTGCTGCATACCATGACTACGAAATCTGGCAAATGGATGTTAAGACCGCCTTTCTAAATGGTGATTTAGAAGAGAGCGTGTACATGACTCGGCCAGAGGGCTTCGTAGATAGTGGGAGCAGCGGAAAGGTGTGCAAGCTGCTTAAATCCATTTATGGGTTAAAGCAAGCATCGCGGAGTTGGAACATCTGTTTTGATGTTGTAGTCAAAGAGTTTGACCTCATCAAAAATATAGATGAACCTTGTATCTATAAGAAGGTAGCAGAGGGTAAGGTTGTCTTCCTCATATTATACGTGGATGACATACTCTTGATAGGAAATGATATTCCTATGCTGCAATCAGTCAAGCTCTTCTTATCACAGAGATTCTCAATGAAAGATCTAGGTAATGCCTCCTGCATATTGGGAATCATGATCTATAGAGATAGATCTAAACGGATACTGGGATTGTCCCAATCCAGGTACATTGACACCATACTAAAGAGGTTTAGTATGGAAGAATCCAAGCGTGGGAACCAACCTACGATCTCTGGACTCACTCTCTCCAAAGAGATGTCTCTCAAGACTGATTTGGAGAGAGCTCGCATGCAAGGGATACCCTATGCTTCGGCAGTAGGCTCTATCATGTATGCGATGCTATGTACCAGACCTGATGTAGCATACTCACTAAGTGTAGTGAGTAGGTATCAAGCAAATCCTGGAGAGAGTCATTGGACAGCTGTGAAGAACATTCTCAAGTACTTACGAAGGACTAAGGAGATGTTCTTGGTGTATGGTAACGGAGAACTCCAGGTGGAGTCCTTTACCTATTCCAGCTTCCAAAGTGATAAGGACGACTCTAAGT
Source organism: Agapanthus africanus (assembly GCA_030015575.1). NCBI lineage: Eukaryota > Viridiplantae > Streptophyta > Magnoliopsida > Asparagales > Amaryllidaceae > Agapanthus > Agapanthus africanus. The sequence continues at coordinate 77,207,848 of CM057339.1, read as the reverse complement.
CGCATTCGGGTTTTGTCTTTACCCTCAATGGAGGGGCGGTATGTTGGAAGAGTTCCAAACAGGATACCGTTGCAGACTCGACGATGGAGGCTGAATACATCGCTGCCAACGATGCTGCCAAAGAGGCTGTCTGGATCAAGAAGTTCATTACTGAACTTGGAGTGGTTCCATCCATTGAGCATCCAATACCTCTGTATTGCGATAACAATGGAGCTGTGGCATTGGCCAAGGAACCCAGATCCCATCAGAAGTCCAGACATATTCTGAGGCGGTATCACCTGATCAGGGAGATAGTTGATCGCCGGGAGATCGAGGTCAGGAGAGTAGATACGAAGGACAACACTGCGGATCCATTCACGAAGGCTATTCCTCAGATACAGTTTGAGAGATTATTCGGGATGCTAGGTATGAGATACTACAGCAGCTGGCCTTAGTGCAAGTGGCAGATTGTTAGTTATGTATATGCCCTAGAGGCCATTGTTGTACATATGATGTATATTATAATGGATGCTTGGATATATATATAAAGAGATGAGTTTCTTGCTCGTCATGATAGTATGCTATTTGGTTTCACTTTATCTTAACATGTTGACTTGTATTGGTTTACTGTTTTTCTCTCATATGTTGATAAAGCCCTTAGGATCTGTACTCGACTACTGGGACTATGATGAGATCATACAAGTGGGGCCTTGGTAGTCGATGAGTACATCCTATAACTGTTCCTAGTCGAGGGTATATCGAGACAGGGCATCGATACACCAGAGTAGACTAGCGTATACGCATCTTGACCCATATGATGGGCGATGGATGATCCCACATCCATCGGTGTTTGACATCAGAAATGGTGTACGGGTGCTCAGTGGAGACTGGGTACACTGGACGGACTCGCCGAGAACTTCCAGATGGTGATATACCATACGTCAGATGGCAGTTCTCCGGTGACACTGGTGCAGGGTAGTCTGTAGACCCGAGATCGTCATAGAGTCTTGTGTGATTCCCACTGTGCTTTGATTTCCACCTTACCACGTCCAAGAGGGCGTGCAAAACGGTGGCTTTTGGGTACAGTCCCGAATCACATGGAGGCAATGAGCGATAGGAGGGGGTTCGTCTCTCCCGGTATAGGGAGTTGATGTTGTGCTGTGTTCGATTGGCTATAACTGGAAGTCCCTGGCCAGGCCTGATATAGAGATTTACTGGTAAGTGTTACTAGTAGTTTCTCGACCCGTTATGAGCCACACATCGACACGACTTATCGGTTGCTGGGGTCTGACGTATACCACCCCTAGACTTGATATGCAACATATCAGACGAACAGACCGGACTGTACGGGAGTGTTACTGATTGGATTCACAGGAGAACGCACAGGCTAGCTTGTTGATCTTCTGATCGCTCAATACCTGGATGGCTGTTACGTTTAGCTGACCGCTTGCAGCTTGTGGGTGTTTGATATGATCATCACCTGCTACCGGCGTATTGACGATTCTTTAGAGTCCTACACAGAGGTTTCTTGGCTCAGGCGAAACGGAGTAGAGGCACATATGTGATATGTACAGGACCGAGAATAATGCGATATGAGATACCGTATTATATTCTCGTGATATTTAGATATGAACCGGGTCATCGGATCAAGTGTTGATTCGATGAATCGGTACATGATATATTAGTCGGTAATATTCGATATAGCCGGATCGTCGGATCAAGTGTTGATTCGATGATTTAATGTATAATAATATATATGATATATTATTACATTATCTAATATTGGCTTGCTTTATTATTTCATTTTCTCACTGGATGATACATTGATATATATGCGATATATGTTAATTGTATTATTTTCTTTTGTTGCAAATATATAATATATATGTGATATATATTATTGTGACATGATATGATTTATTGTTAAACATGTTTAAGGATGATTAAATGAGGTTAGGGTTTGATTAGGGTTAGTTGCTTCGTGCACCTTCTAGAAGCATTTTCTTTTGTCATGGTTAAGATATTTTTGATGACACATTGCTAACCAAACCAAACCCTAACTCTAGTTGTTTCTCTACACATTATTAGCCACTCGTCCTTGACCATGGTTGATATATCAATCATATAGCTTTGTTTTCTATTCATCATAAAAGGATTATTATGATTATTATCATTTTCCATTATCATCTTCTTCTCTCTTGAAAAGCTCACTAGAAATTCTTTATGTGATGAATAAATATGAGAAAATGATTTAAAAAGAAAGCATAAATACTACTCTCTCATCCTCATCTCATCTAGCCCATGAGATTAGTGTGTTCATCTCTTTAGAGTGAGAAAGCTTGAGTCTTTGCAACTTCGACGTAGATCATCGGAGATTTGGAACACTTTAAGCTAGCATGGATCGTTCGAGTCGTGGAGCCTCTCATGAGTCCGGGAGATCGTGGATCGCGGCAAAAGGACTTCTACTCAGAGCTTGTGAAGCGAAGGAGCGGACTACAAAGGTTGTAATGCCTCACACTTAGATAAAAGTTATCATCTTGGATGTTTAACCCTAATAATCTAGCAAAGATCCCGGCTTTGGGTTGTTCGGCACGTCTAAATTTTTATCCGGGCATGTTTGATGCCTTATGAACCTTCACAAGAGTGCCTAGGAACCCTACAGGATCCTATGACTGCACTGCTTTAATACTCTCGATCAACGACGACTGTACTTACAGCTGCATCAATTGTCCCGAAGAATGCGGTAGCACGATCTCCAACTCGAATATCCGAAAAATCCTCGATAAGCTCCTTCTGTGCAGTCAACATCCGAATTGCTGGCAACAGACCAGGCACATCTAGCACTACATTAACTTTCCCCGGATGGTACTTGAGATCAAGATCATAGTCAGCTATCAGCTCCAACCATCTACGTTGCCTCGTGTTGAGCTCTTTCTGCATGAACACGTACTTTAGGCTTTTGATACCGGTGAATACTTCGACCCTTTCGCCCAATAAGTAGTGTCTCCAAATCTTCAAAGCGAAAATCACTGCTGCAAGCTCCAGGTCATGAGTTAGGTAATTCTTCTCATGGGTCTTCAACTGTCTCGATGCGTAGGCTATAATCTTCCCATGCTGCATCAAAACACATCCTAAACCTTTCCCAGATACGTCGAATCACCAATCCTCCGGAACCGTCTGGTACGGTCAAAATAGGAGCGGTTATCAATTTTTGCTTCAACGCCTCAAAAGCTGACGCACAACTATCCGTCCATACGAACGGTACCTCCTTCCACGTAAGCTTGGTTAAAGGCTCAGCCAATCGAGCAAAATTCTCCACGAATCTTCTGTAGTATCCTGCAAGTCCAAGAAAACTTCTAATCTCCGCTACATTCTTCAGAATCGGCCAATCTTGAACTGCTGCAATCCTCTCAGGGTCAATGGCGATTCCATCTCCGGATATGACTTCACTTCTCCAAGTCAAAACTCACACTTGCTCATCTTTGCATATAATCTTTCTTGCCTCAATGTCTGCAGTGCGATTTTCAAGTGTTCTGCATGCTCTTCTAGGCTCCTCGAGTAGACCGGAATGTCATCGATGAACACCACTATAAACTGGTCCAAGAACGGTGAAAAGATTCGGTTCATCAAGTCCATAAATATCGCCGGTGCATTCGTGACTCCGAATGGCATCACTAAATACTCGTAATGTCTATACCGAGTTCGGAACGCAGTCTAGCAAATATCCTCTGATTTAATTCGGACCTGATGATATCCGGATCGCAAATCCAGTTTCGAGAATACCCTCGCGCCACTAAGTTGCTCGAATAAATCGCCAACGCGAAAGATCGGGTACTTGTTCTTAATAGTCACCCGGTTCAATTCTCGATAATCGATTCACATCCTCCTTGTGCCATCTTTATTCTTGACTAGAAGAACTGGAGCTCCCCAAGGTGAATTACTGCTGCGAATCCAACTCTTCTTTAACAATTCAGTAACCTGCTTCTTGACTTCTTCCAACTCTACTGGTGCCATCGGATAGTACGCCTTTGAGCTTGGCGCTGCACCAGGAACAAGATCGATCGCAAACTCCATATCTCGTTTTGGCGGTAAACCCGAGATGTCCTCGAACACGTCCATGAACTCTCGAACTACAGCTGGTGCTTCCTCCTTATCAACTTCCATCGACGAAAGAACACTGTTTTTCGGCCTAGCCCTAAACTCGACTGGCCCGACAGAACTGCTACCTCCAGCAAAAACAAACTCCGGATGTCCGGGAATCTGAAAAATCACTTTCTTTGCCCTACAATCAATGTGAGAGTGGAAAGTGCCGAGAAAGTCCATTCCCAAGACAACATCAAACAATGGGATGCACCTGAATCGAATAATACCAATGCGGGAAAAACTTGAACAAGTAGGATACCGGAAACAACTTCAGCTGAAGCCAAGATACTGAAGAAGATTAAGCACGGTAAACATGATTCAAGCTGACGATAAAACATAAACTGGAAAGTAAGAGAAGCAAGGCAATATAACGACCATGAAACAAGGAAGTGAATCAAGACTAGGACTCCAAGTTACTTAAATAGAGTACCGCATTGTAACCATGCTGCAGTTCATAGATACAATTACATAACTCCTTTCAAGTCGTCCAAATCCTAGTATAAGAATCGAAGGAAACAATAGGGAACCAGAAGGTTTCAAGTCGAGATGCAAAGTTGTTTGCATATCGTTAAGACAAGGGTCAAGAGAAAGATATGATTCAAGAATCACGATAACAATGTGACAGGACATATTCCTAATTACCGGTTTTCTGACTCGTGTATTGGGTCTAATACCCAACAACAAAAGAATCAACCCGATTAATATAAATCCTATAGCTCTGATACCAAACAAACCCTGTCACGCCCCGCTTCCTAGAGTGTGCTAAGATCGACACGTGACAGAGCCAACCATGCTACCTATGGCTAGGAAACAACCGTCCACAGTCACATTACGGCTGTCTAGAGATATCAAGAACAGGAAAATAAAATAAATTATGTAGTACATGTCCATGAGCCAGAATAAACGAGTCAAGAAATAATATGCGGAAGCAATAAACCCAATAAATAATAACAATCGGGAAAGTACGTCCCAAATACGGGCTCACATCAGGAAATGAAGTACGGAAATAAACTAAACTAAACTGGATACTAACAGGATCCTCACTACTCGGCCTGCCGGCTGAAATACTCCTGAACGGCCTGCGACAAAGATAGAGGATCTGGGCAATGCAAAACCCAGACATCAGTGCGTCATAATATCAAACAATAAAATATAATCAGGAGGTAACAAGATATGCATGCATGAGTATGAACAGTAATAAGTGTATAACAGTAACACGAATATAGAACAGTGGAGTGTATAAGCACATGTGACGTGTGGTGAGTAATCTGAACTAAACTACTGGGTTAATTACTCTCAAGTCTTTGAAATCAATTTAATGAATTATCGATATAACTCAATAGTATCCCGTGCATACCCGGGACCACGGTCCAGATTCTCAGGATGAAATCCAAGACATGCCGCTAGGCACTAAACAGGAAACATGTATGGATGAATGATGTCAGCAGCAGCATCCCAGGGCTGGCCTAGCCCATAAAACTGATCAGTATAAGTATCGAACTGTCGAGTTACAAGTCAGGTTTCATCATTGATTTCCCCATACCCCCAAGTTATGTGTTCAAGTCAGGTATTGATAAATCTGGAGCTAATGCCAACACAGGATCAAGCAGGTACAGGTTTGTCTATACAGACAACAGGATATGTCCATCGGGACAACATGTCAGGATTGTCGGCATTAGAAACAGGATCAGGTAACATGTCAAGTAATGGTGTATCGGGTCATGTCAAGTAGTGCATAGTGAATCAAATGGGTGCCCAACAGTACAATGTAACAAGTATTGAATCAGGGTAAAAGTACGGATGTACGATAAAAGCATGGATGCACCATATCTATCCGGGATTACATCATGACTATGTAGGATGCACGTTATCAAGCATGGGGTACTAATGTAATAATAATTTGAGTCGATGTAATATGGCATGCAACTAGGTACATAATTAATGGTATGGATGCACAAATATCGATCAGGGGTTACATTTACAGCTCCAAGACTATGTAGGATGCACACTGTAAAGTATGGGGTGTTACTACAATAATAACATGAATTAATATGATCTGTAAATGAAGCTACATATATAATAGATGATATGGATGCATACGGGTATCCGAAAACAGTAAAACTTTAATATGGATGTATAATGCAATCAACATGTAATATTTGTATTCAATGGATGCAAGATAAGTATTATAGCATGTAGCAAGATAAACTTGCCTGAATGGATCTCACGACGGGGTGCGTACGCTGCGTCCGACGTCGGGTAAACGTCGCGATGCACACACGGCGTACAGAACAGAACTAGGCAAGGCAAGAACACGACCACACTGTCTGGAGATGTCCACTGGGTTGTTCGGATCGTCGGCGACGGCACGGTTCCAGTGGCGATCACCAGAATCAAGAATTCAAGAAAGAGAAAAGAGAAGGAAAAGTTGAAGAAGAAGGAGGAGGAGGAGAAGAGTGTTGCTGTGGTGTTGGATCAGAGTATCTGGGATAGAGGAGAAGGAGAGGAAGACGTGATGACGAGTCGTGAGTTTTCCGGCGAGGTTCGGAAAACACGGATCGAGGAAAAGAAAAGAAAGGAAAGAAGAAGAAGAAGAAAGGGAACTGGGGTTCACTGTGCTCTAGGATTAGAGGTGGTGGAAAGGGGAGACGACGGCGATGGGTCGGAGCTGCGACGAGGTGTGCGGGTAAGGGTTCGCTCAGTGTAAGGGAGAGGCTCGGGTTCGTCTGAGGGTGAAGGGAAGTGGAGGTGAGGTGGTCAAGGTGATGCTTTCTAGGCGATGGGGATGAGGTGAGGCCGACGAGGTGGTGACGGCGACGTGCAGACGAGGGGATCAACATGGGTTAGAGTGATGGGTTCGTCGGGGTTCTTGGGTTTCAGCATGTGCAGGGAATCGTCGGGGTTGGCTTGGGGTGTTGGTGAGGAAATAGAGGCGGTGCTGGTGACGAGGGGAGTCGACGACGGCGAGCGTCGAGGAGAGCCGGCGAGATGGGTGCAGGCGTCAATATGGGTCGCAGGTTGTGCAGGGGTGAACCGGGAAGGAGGGGAGAGTCGAGGATGAGGAGGGGAAGAGAAGGGAGAAGATGTCGACGAGGGTGTGGGATGTTCGACGACGGCGAGGCAGGCGAGGGGAGACATGGGAATGAGCGGGGCTGGGGTTCATAGAGGTTTCGAGTGCAGGGATCGGGGCTCGTCGTGGGGAAGAGAAAGAGTGAGGTGAGGTGAGGTGATGAGAGGAGAGAAGCTAGGGCGAAGGCCGGTGGCGGCGACGAGCACGAGCGAGGGGCGTAGGTTCGAACACGGAAAAGAAATATGTGGGAGGAGAAGAAGAAGGTGAGGAGAGAGAGAGAAAGGAACGTGTATAGGGTTAGTTAATGAGGGTTAAAAAAATAATTAATCTATGTATATGTGTGCAGAGAGAGAGAGAGAGTCACGAGAGAGGAGAGAGAGAGTGAGAAAGGGAGAGAGAAAGAAAGAGAGAGATTGATGCTGTTAGGATTAGAAAATATATTTTTTTTTTAAAAAATAAAAACGAGTTAACAGTAAATATTATATGAATATAATATTGAATATATTTTGAGATTTTGGCTAATACAAAAATTACTCCAAAATATGCCCGGGTTGGGTCTAAATTTACGGTTTGAAAATACGAATAACATACGTGTTAACAAAAACCAAAATATGATATCCGGGTAACTAAAATTCATGCCCCCAGGAACGGATGCATGTAGCGTGCACGTAGCTATCCAAACGAGTCTGTTTCACTAAACGGAATGAGAACAAGATGCGCGGATGCTGCCACAGGGTCAGGGGTATCATGCAGGCCATGCTAGATTTTTTTTTAAAAATATTTTATTTGACTTTAAATGTTATATAAAAAATATGCAGATACCAGATAAAATGCCAGTATGCAGTATATAAAGAAAATGAAAGTGCACGGATCCACGTAATAAGTCGGGATAAATCATAAACAGGGATCAAGACGGGTTTCCAGCAAGCGGGTCGGGTCGGATGCAAATACAGATGTCAAATACACTATTCGCACCCAAAACACCATAAATCAAGAAAATACCATAAATAAAGAAATACTCAAAATAGAACTGGTATAAATAAACTGGGGTGTTGCATTATACCCAACTACAAAAAGAATTTCGTTCTCGAAATTCCCAGAACAAGAAAAGATAAACAAACATGAATCTACAAGAATAGGCGTGGAAACTTCTGTCGAATCTCGGCTTCTCGTTCCCAAGTCGATTCTCCATACGAACGATTCCCCCATGAAACAAGTATAAGAGGGATAACTTTATTCTTGAGAACCTTTTCTCTTCGATCGACAATCGACATCGGTCGTTCTTCATAGGTCAAGTCCTCCCTTACAGTCAGCTCTGAATGATCCAGTACGCGTGTTTCATCTCGAACATACTTACGGAGTTGAGATACATGAAACACGTCATGAACACTCGCCAAAGATGGTGAAAAGACAATCGATAAGCCACTTCTCCAACACGCTCAATAATCTCGAAATGCCCCACGAATCGAGAACTAAGTTTGCCTCGACTCCCAAAACGAATCACTCCTCTAGTCGGTAATATCTTCAAGAATACAAAATCACCAACAGTGAACTCTAGAGGTCTTCTCGATGTATCGGCCCAACTCTTCTGCTGATCTTGAGCTGCCTTCATGTGATTCCGGATAGTATTAACTTTCTCAACAGTTTACATGATAAGATCCGGTCCCAACAATCTCCGTTCTCCAATATCGTCCCGAAAAACAGGTGAGCGACACTTGCGACTATATAATACCTCGAATGGAGCCATCTGAATAGTCGCCTGAAAGCTGTTATTGTAAGAAAACTCCACCAAGTGTAGATGATCCTCCCATGAACCCTTAAAGTCTAACATGCAAGCCCTCAACATGTCTTCAAGAGTTTGGATCGTTCTCTTAAACTGGCCATCTGTCTGGGGCTGATAAGCAATGCTAAACTTCAATCGCGTCCCCAAACTTTCCTGTAAACTCCTCCAGAAGTGTGATAAGAATCGGGTATCACGATCGGAAATGATGCTCACAGGCACTCCATGCAATCTCACAATCTCCTGCATGTACTGTTCTGCTAATGCTTCCGTTGACTGGCCAATTCGAAATGGTATGAAATGAGCCACCTTGGTCAATCGATCAACAATCACTCAAACTGCATTATTGCCCTTTGGACTCCGCGGTAAAGCTGTCACGAAATCCATGGTTATATGTTCCCACTTCCACTGAAGAATTGGAAGTGGTTGCAATAAACCAGCCACCCTTTGATGTTCAGCCTTAACATGCTGACACACCAAGAACTTCACTACAAAGCGAGCAATCTCCCTTTTCATGCCTTCCCACCAGAAATGCTGTCGTAGATCACGGTACATCCTCATGCCTCCTGGATGTACGAAATATGTGGAACTGTGTGCCTTCTTCATAACTTCCTCGTGAATGTCTCCCTTCAACACACACAAACGGCTACCAAAACGCAATGAACCATCTTCATGAATTAACAAGTCCGTTCGTAGTCCCGCTTCTATCTATTCTCGAAACTTCTACAATCTTGGGTCCTATGACTGCACTGCTTTAATACTCTCGATCAACGACGACTGTACTTGCAGCTGCATCAACTGTCCCGAAGAATGCGGTAGCACGATCTCCAACTCGAATATCCGAAAAATCTTCGATAAGCTCTTTCTGTGCAGTCAACATCCGAATTGCTGGCAACCGACTAAGCGCATCCGGTACTACATTAACTTTTCCCGGATGGTACTTGAGATTAAGATCATAGTCAGCCATCAGCTCCAACCATCTACGCTGCCTCGTGTTGAGCTTTTTCTGCATGAACTCGTACTTTAGGCTTTTGTGATCGGTGAATACTTCGACCCTTTCACTCAATAAGTAGTGTCTCCAAATCTTCAAGCGAAAATCACTGCTGCAAGCTCCAGGTCATGAGTTGGGTAATTCTTCTCATGGGTCTTCAACCGTCTCAATGCGTAAGCTATAACTTTCTCATGCTGCATCAAAACACATCCCAAACCTTTCCCAGATGCGTCGCTGTGAATCACCAATCCTCCGGAACTGTCTGGTACGGTCAATATAGGAGAGATTATCAATATTTGCTTCAACGCCTGTCACGCCCCGCTTCCCAGTGTACGGCGAAGTGGACGCGACGAGGCCCGCTACGTATATACTCAGAAGTATATACGCTAAGCGTAACTAAGCAATATAAAGTAAATCACAAGAGACGAATAATATGGAAATAACGGCAATTTTTATTAATAACATTCTTTTGACAATGCAGGAAAAGAAAATACAACTGGAATGAAAAAGCAATGCCTAAACAGTGGCATAACAGGAAATGAAATAAACTGGAAAGAACAAGGTACAATTATCTAGAGCTCAGGATCTTCTTGGAACTGCTCCAAATCTTCACCGGTGGGCTCGGTTTCAGCTTGGTCCAACGCACCTGACGACATTCAAAGAAGAAAGAAATAGAATGTCGTCAGCGAACAGGTCGCTCGGTAAGTCCCAAAAGAATAAGAAGAATGAGAATGATAGAGTAACAGTTTTTCTAAAGTATTATATTGTTGAATATTATGGAATATTGTGTAACGCTGTTGTTTGTAGCTTGGTACAGAAGGATGCCAGTGTATACGAGGGGGATCTCTATATGCTAGAGATCAGGGCAAAAGGAAAGTACAAGGAACAGTTATGCCACGATACAACAGCAATAGGATTCAGGTTAGGTGTCTTAATCTGACCACCTCGTGCCACCTTTAACACCTTCCGTACCAATCTACCCCTTAAACCCCGTAGTGTTTTAACAGTATTGTAGTGTTGGATTATGTAAGTTGGGTGACTGACCAAAACCATGATATCAGTAAACATGTTACAACTGTATAATCAGGTAAATAGAATATCAGGATAATGGATGAATATCCATGGTTTGATTCAGTCAAAAAGAATATATTGTTAACTGGGTTCATGGATTCATGTATTCAAAGTGTGTTGGAATATAAAAGAATATAGATTGACTTGAATCATATTCGAGTCAGGAATAGTCAGACTCTAACCTGAATCAGACTACAAGAAGATGATTTGAAATTCAATATTAGCTAGGGGCCTTATAGTAATTTGTAAAACTTGAGGGGGTTTTATGTAAAAATACTTTTGTATAGTTTTCCAAGTATTTGATAATCGTCTTTATTGTTATAATGCATGTGAATTTTATTTGTGTTATTCTATTGAATATATCCTAATAAAAGTATTAATTGTTTTATCTGAAATTCGTGGTATTTTAGTGTAACTTTTAATCTTGTAATTTTTAGAAAAATATGGAAAATTTATATTAGGATAAAATAGGTGTTTAAATGATAAATATATATATATTAACACATGAATAATTTTATATTAATATTTTATTTTCAAAAATCTCATTTTCCTTAAATGTCGTATTTTAACCCTTCGAGACCGAATGCTCCTTGCGGAGGTCTGAATCTCGCACTACTAGCCTGCGGGTGCACGATGAACCGTGCTATCCCTAACAGCTTCCCCAAAAGTGGGTTGTAACGGCGCTTTGCTTAGGTTTATAAATACTTTTCATTTGGGAAAACGGTTTTATAAATATAGGGTATTTATTTGCAAAAAAGTACAGTTTTCCGTATTTTAGTTATTAGGGTTTCCTAAACCAACTAGCCTATTTCTAAGGTCTAAACGATGAGTCATTAGAAGCCTCAAATCGCCTCTTCACCGTCAATTACGGCCAGGTAAGTTCCAGGTAAGTGGAAAGGAACCACAGTCGTGGGCCTAATTAAAAACCACTAGCCTTAGACACACTTGCCTAGGCACCACAAGACAGTTTAGATAAACGATCGATGTCCATGACCAATCGTGTTTTCATTTTATTAAAAGATTTTATTTAGAAATGTTTACAACTTAAAGTTTTCAATAAAGGTAATAAAGATTAGGGTATTTTAGTGAAAAGTCCTGTAATTTCGTATTCTGTGTTTTGATATTTATCTATTAGGGTTATATTGAGTGTGTGTAGAGGTAGGTCATTACCTCGTGACTTATTTTAAGTTTTAATGAAGTTTAGAGGTTAAACATGTTATGTTAAACTTGAAGGTATTAACGCGCAAGAATACGGTATTCGAAAACGTTATCATTTCATGTGTGAAAATTCATTCAAATTGGTTTCTACAAGTTTAGTGATCAAGATAAATCTATTTAGGAGTGAGGGAATTAATTGAACTAAGAAAAATGAACTTCATGGTATTTTTATGAAAAGAGTACGGTTTTGCAAAGAACTTATCATTTCATGTGAAAAAGTTTGATTAAATTGGTTTATGGGTGATTAATAGTCAACATGAATATGGGTAGATAGTATGTATTAGGTGACAAGTAGAAATTTATAGAAAAACCGAATAGGAAATCGGTTTGTCCGATTTCCGTCGGGTTCCAAAAAGTCATATTTTTATACTTATAGAAAAGAGAAATAGAGGGGATGGGACTTACGGTTTGGACAAGCTAAGGGATGTGGTGGTTGTCGATTCATCGAAAACGTCGCGAAGGTTCTGATCCGGTCGCCGGAATCCGTCGTCGATTTCGGCAGCGCTTCGCTTCTCGCTCTTCGTACCGAGTTCTCGAGAATTTGAGAGAGTGGACTTAGAGTTGTGAGGGGAAAAGATAGAGGATAGGGGTATTTATATAGGGCTAGGCTAGGGTTAGGGTTTGGATTAAAAAATATAAAAAACATTAAAAATTCATTAAAAATCATTAAACTTAGGAGTAAAAGGGATTTATTGGCCAAATCAAAACCGATCCAGGTATAATAAGTGTGCAAGAGGGTTGACCAAGTCAAGAGCCAACTTTTCTCAGTTGGTGACTCGGCCGTCCGGCCAAGTCCGGCCGGCGGCGCCGGACCGAGTCGGCCGAGTCGCCGGCCGGAGGCGCCGAGTCGGGCCGAGTCAAGGATCCAATGGCCGGGGGTTTTCCTGAGGAACAACTTTGTATTTTTACTTTTTGTTGTCCAGTACATATTTTGGGAGTTATGGCCTTTTTACCGTTGACTTACAAAAAAATTAAAACAAAATAAATACAAAAATAATGTGGGGCATGGGATTTGAACGCCGGTGGCTTGGTTCAGCAGTGCAAGGTATTACCAATGAGCTACAAGCTCTTTCTTGTAATTATTGTGTTATTTAATTACTTAAAATGATAGCAGCAAGAGTAAATAATCCAAGTATACATTAAATTTTAAAGTAATTTCTTGTATACTAAAAATGGAGTTATTTCATTCTTGTAGCTTGTAATTAAAAACAAAAATAATTACCTAAATCTTGTGCTTAGGCTAAAATACCCCTTTGTGGATTTTAAAAAATATTTTGAAAAAAAATTTGTATAGGAAAAAGTGTATAGAAAAATTAGGGTTGTTACAACGCCTCAAAAGTTGACGCACAACTCTTCGTCCATACAAACGGTACCTCCTTCCACGTAAGTTTGGTTAAAGGCTCAGCCAATCGAGCAAAATTCTTCATGAATTTTCTGTAGTATCCTGCAAGTCCAAGAAAACTTCTGATCTCCGCTACATTCTTCGGAATCGGCCAATCTTGAACTGCTGCAATCCTCTCAGGGTCAATGGTGATTCCATCTCCAGATACGACATACCCCAAAACTTCACTTCTCCAAGCCAAAACTCGCACTTGCTCATCTTTGCATATAATCTTTCTTGCCTCAATGTCTGCAGTGCGATCTTCAAGTGTTCTGCATGCTCTTCTAGGCTCCTCGAGTAGACCGGAATGTCATCGATGAACACCACTATAAACTGGTCTAAGAACGGTGAAAAGATCCGGTTCATCAAGTCCATAAATATCGCCGGTGCATTCGTGACTCCGAATGGCATCACTAAATACTCATAATGTCCATACCGAGTTCGGAACGCAGTCTTGCAAATATCCTCTGATTTAATTCGGACCTGATGATATCCGGATCGCAAATCCAGTTTCGAGAATACCCTCGCGTTACTAAGTTGCTCGAATAATTCGCCAACGCGAGGGATCGGGTACTTGTTCTTAATAGTCACTCGGTTCAATTCTCGATAATTGATGCACATTCTCATTGTGCCATCTTTCTTCTTGACTAGAAGAACTGGAGCTCTCTAAGGTGAATTGCTGCTGTGAATCCGACTCTTCTCTAACAATTCAGTAACCTGCTTCTTGACTTCTTCCAACTCCACTGGTGCCATCGGATAGTACGCCTTTGAGATTGGCGCTGCACCATGAATAAGATCGATCGCGAACTCCACATCTCGTTTTGGCGGTAAACCCGAGATGTCCTCGAACACGTCCATGAACTCTCGAACTACAGCTGGCGCTTCCTCCTTATCAACTTCCATCGACGAAAGAACACTGTTTGTCGGCCTAGCCCTAAACTCAACTGGCCAGACAGAACTGCTACCTCCAGTAAAAACAAACTCCGGATGTCCAGGAATCTGGAAAATCACTTTCTTGGGAATCGGTGCTGAATGGCATTCTCTGGGGTGAGACCCATCACTACTGATCAAGTAGAGAAAATATACTCATCAGGGGTTAATATCTCCTCATAATGTTCCCCTCTGACAGGCAAGCTGGAGATCTCCGTGAACTCCTCTAAAGAGATTGAAACTTCCCGATCTAATAGAAGGAAGGTGTGAGTTGGAACGTTCCATTGTTCCAAAAAAGCTTTGACCCATCATACAGAGGGCGTAGAATACTGGAAGAGAGAAGTATAAATTGCGGGAACAACCCGAGCTTTAGCAGCTGCGATTTCTTGGCCGATAAGATATATCGAGCCCACTACAGATATCCAGCTGAATGGCGGGGAGTCAAGCCTATCATGTATGGCTGTCCCCAAGGGCGCGACTCGCCTTGACATATACGTCACCCCAAGATATCTAAATCCATTGGAGGTTGTACGGGTATTGCAGCCATAGAGGGCTGAAGGCAATCCTCCGAAGTCCAATTGACCTCCTTTACGGCATAGCTCACTGGGGATGAGTCGGCGTAGTGAATGGCGGAGATCACCTCCGAAGGTGCTGCATAAGAAAAGCTACGTTGACCCCTGATAATTTGATTATACCGCGTCCCCCATAGATGAAGATACTTATGCTCCGGGTCATGATCTTTGATCATAGCGAAGACTTCCTGGTCTACTGGCGCGTTAGGAAATGCGCTCTCTGGACGAACAAACGGGAAAGAATTGTCAAAAGACACAGTACTTGCGCGAAAAAGAACAAGAGTTAGCTGTCCAGGCTATAATTCAAATGCTGACACTTGGTACATAAAATTTATACCACACTACAATGCAGTGGAAAGGGACCAAAGGGGACCCACACAATCAAGATGACGGCTCACCATTGATGAAACAGTCTCATCATTAATGAGACAGTCAATTCATTAAATAGAAATCCCTAGAAGGATTCTCATTCAATGAGAAACCCCTCGGGCCGAGGAGTTAAACTCCCTTGAGAGCAGTGCTCTGCAAAAAAGTGACATCCGTCAACTCTAATGATGAAGGGAATAAAAATTCCCAAAAAAATCTGAAGAGCTATGCTCTGTGATGATGATGGAATCATCCATCAAAACCCTTAAAAAGCAAAACTTTACTGAGTTAAAAACTCTGAGATCTTTAAGATCTGCAAAATGAACTCTAAGAGTTCTCCATTAATGGGTTAAAAAACCCTAACAAGATCTCTTTAAATCTGTGATCTAAGAAGAGCAAAGCTCTGTTGAGAAACCCTAAAAATCTATATGATTTGAGAAGAGCAAAGCTCTATTAATGGGTAAAACCCTAAAAAATATTTTTTTAAGATCTATGATCTGAAAGAGCAAAGCTCTGTTAATAAGTTTAATTTTTACCAAATATTGGGCAGAGTTTTGACTCTTAAGAAGTTTCTTAGGGCAGAGAGCTTGGCTCTGAAAGAGAATTAATTCTCAAGAAAAACAAGAAGATGAACAAACAGTCATCTCAAGGGCCAAAGGCCCTATTTATAGGCGCTGAGAGCCGATCCAACTTCCAAGTTGATCCAATGGTGGAAAAGCTGCCACCGCTACACTCACGTGTGAGCCATGTGAGCGCAACGGTGGGGGCTTTGTTTGCCCTAATCAGAGCAAAGCTCTGATCAAAAGTTGAAATTTAAACTGAGACAGCGCCTCACGTGCAAAGCACGAGAGCGCTCGCGCCAGGAGCGCCAGCGCTAAGAGTCAAAGACTCTGAGGCAGCGCCTCACGTGCAAAGCATGAAAGTGCTCGCGTTAGGAGCGCCAGCGCTAAGAGTCAAAGACTCTGAAGCAGCGCCTCAGGTGCAAAGCACGAGAGCGCCAAGCGCCAGAACTAAATATTCTCCACCATTGGATCAAAGATCCAACTGAGATGAATGAATCATTAAATTACAGAATAAAATTCTGTTGAGGAAATACTCCTCAAATCTTTCCAAACGGGAAAGATTGTTCTCGGTAAATTAGAGCACCGATGGATCAAAGATCCAATGGTGATTAAAAATCACCAAAATACAGAATAAGTTCTGTATGGGAAAATATTTTTCCAATCTTATTAAAAACAAGAAAATTATCTTCTGTAAAACAGAAACCCTAGGATCAAAGATCTAATGGTGGGGAAGCATCCCCAAATCAATCAGAGAAAGATTTTCTTAACTGATTCAACAATTCAGCCTCCCCTATATAAAGAACCCAAGACTTTAAGTCTTACAGAGAGAACCCCCCATAAACTTCAAAAATAAAAAGAGAAGAGCAAGATCTAAGAAGAAGAAATTTTCTTCAAGGTAAATGATAATAAGTGAGATCATAACATCTCCTTGATTTTTGAGAGTTTAAATCTCACATCAAAAGAACTTAGTTCTTTTCCTAGATCACAGATTTACAAGACAAAGTCTTTCACAAAAACAGAAGAGATTATAGCATCTCTTCATAAAAAGAAGAACTTAGTTCTTAGATTCATGAGACAAAATCTCTTATAAACGAGAATTTAATTCTCAGAGCACAGAACTGACCAGAATTGCCAAAGAAGCACTTCAGCGCTCCAAGTCTGGCGCTCAGCGCCAAGCGCACCACGTGCTCCTCACGTGTGCGCTATTTCAT
The DNA here is from genome assembly GCA_030015575.1 of Agapanthus africanus. Taxonomy (NCBI): domain Eukaryota; kingdom Viridiplantae; phylum Streptophyta; class Magnoliopsida; order Asparagales; family Amaryllidaceae; genus Agapanthus; species Agapanthus africanus. The sequence continues at coordinate 77,190,573 of CM057339.1, read as the reverse complement.
AAGAAGCGCTTTAGCGCTCTAAATCTAGCGCTCAGTGCCAAGCGCACCACATGCTCCTCACGTGTGCGCTATTTCAAAAGAAACCCTTAGCGCTCCAAGTCTGGCGCTCAGCGCCAAGCGCACCACGTGCTCCTCACGTGTGCGCTGAGAGAACACAAAATGTTCTTTAAATAAAGCCCAGCGCCATAAAAAGTGTTCAACACTCAGTAAAAGACAAAATAAAAAGAGGTGTCAGAACCCAAATCAATGCTCGGTATTGTTAAATAAAAAAAGGGACTGAGCCCAAATAAATGTTCAATATTTTATTCAAAACTAAGCGGGCTGAGCCTAAGTTGGCTACAAATCCATAATTCAGATCAACTGAGCCTATGTCCTCATAATCTTTTTAATTGGTCTTGGTCCTAAACCTGACTATAGGTCTCTCAACCAATATTGGTTCAAGGGTACATCTCTTCATATCTCTGATACATGTCGTTATAATTCTTCAACGTCTTCAGAGAGATGGAGGGTCCCAATAACCAAAAAACTTTTGGCGCATCCTTAAATTGTGAAACCAAAATACCAGACTATGATGTCTTTAAACTAGACTATGATATCTTTAAACACGGACTATGAGGTCCTTAAACTCATAGACTATGATGTCCTTAAACTTTGCGGACCATGACGTCCTTAAACCCAATAGACCATAACGTTCCTAAACTCATGGACTATGACGTCCTTAAACTTTATGAACTATAGGGTCCTTAAACTCATGGACTATGATGTCCTTAAACGGTGGACCGCAATGTCCCTAAACTAAAATGATAGAGTTTAAATACTCTTTCGTTGGATCTAAATGATCCCCAAATCCTGTTAGAGTAGATCTTAGTCTAAAATTAGACTAACGTATTCTCAACAAACGTTTAAGTTGATCTTAATCTCAATTAGATTAACGGTCCTTCAACCCAAATCAAACCCAAATCTAAGAAAATACGGATTGGGACTAATCCACGCCCTACGGGCGACAACATAAATTAGTCTCTGTATACAATCCACGGGCAACCAAAAACAAAACAAACACACACGACACGAAGTGACCATCTGGAGAAGGAGAAAATGGTTACCGCTTCGCGGTAGCGTAATTAACTGCAGGGGCTTGCTCCTGCAGGGAAGAGCGTCCCCACAATCAAAAACTTCTCGCAAACGAGGGGGAATCTGACGAAGTCTGCTACAACGGCTGCATCTGTCTAAACCTCCGATATACAGTGCCATAAATCAACTTGGCATCTTCGGAGAGGTGGACAGATAAAACCAAATAGCATCTACCCCCAAATTCAGGCAAGACGACCTACGCGGTTTCGTCTCTGTTTTCGGTGGAGAACAATCACATATTTGAAACCCCAGATCTCGTAATTATTTAATAAAAAACCATAATTTTGTCATTCTCAAATACGACCTTAAAATATCTCTATCGTTAATATAATTTTTAGAAATTAATTTCCACTTTTAGAAACTCTTAGAACATTAGAATAAAATAATAGATTGAATTCCAAATTTACAGTAAAAATTGCATAACAATCCGAATAACGGTTTAGGAGTTACGTGGTTTTTTATTCACCGTTTTAAAAACCAGAAAACTATCATTAAGGGTTTTCTTCGAGAGACCATAACTCTATAATCGTTGCTCAAAATTAAGTGTTTCAGATATTTTGAACATCTACATCGAAATATATAGAGTTTCATAGTTTTAAGTTTTTACTAAAAACAGACGTAAAATATAGAAAACCCGTTACAATATTAAGCGACGAAACTGGACAGAATTTGTCCTAATTCGCGCACTGTTTTTAAATAGGACATAACTCGAACTCTCGATGTCCATTCATGACAAAATTTAGATTTGTAGATGCACAATTGATAGACCTATAATTTCCTGTATATTAGATTACTTAGAAATGTATGAAACAACCCGATATAGGTTTTGTAATATAACATATAGTTGCTGTCCAGAAATCTGAATTTCTGTTTTAAACGCCAATATTAAAATGATCATAATTAGAGCTTCAGAAATCTAAATCGTGCGAATGTTAGTGTTTTAGATAAGTATATCGAAAGACCTACAATTTTCTAATAATTTTCATAACCTGAAATCTGATGGAAATTGACCCAAATTATATTTTAAAAATGTGTGATGGTGCTGAACAGATTCTGATCTGTTTTGCGCGACGATATGAAAACAGATATATCTCCCAAACCAGTAGTCGTATTTAGGCGAGACTGAAACTCACGTGTCTATAACACTTAAGGCTGTGTTTTCGTTTATATTATAACTTCAATTAACTTGATTAACTAGTCGTACATATCACATATTTACAACATTGGTTTTGGAAATTACTTGTATACTTATTTCATATCATGTTCTGGGATTGCTTATTTATTTTTATCTATATGACTTGTGATTACACCATTACATGCTACAATTTATTTGATCTTGAACTTGAATACTAGACTTAAACTCGAACTCAATCTACTCGAACTAACTTAACTCAACCTAGGATTGCAATTGACATGACTCACATTCTACTTGACTTACTCGATTGCATTATTCACTTTTGCAATCTTTGGTTTCGATCAAGACATGTTATAATAAACCAATCAAATTAACTAAGTCGATACAACAGTTTTAATCTATTATACTCGGGATGTTTGGGATAGTTTCATGTGTGAATCCAACGGAATTTCAGGAGTCCCGTATTAACCTACTCGAATTTTATTTACTCGAATCTCAATCGGGTCGACTTCTCCACACCTTAGAGTTCCAATACTAACACATGAAATGGGCCCGTGTTTCCTTTCTCCTACGGCCCCACTTTTGAACTCGTGAATATTTTGCGTTGACATTCACATTTAGAACTTAACGTTAACATGGTGACTATAGAGAGACATATAGCACATATACTCATGTTCACTTTCACATGCTTTTACTTGTTATTTACAATACTTCATTTTAAGCTATACTTGTTTACGTGTTCATAATTTATATCTATGTTATAGCATATATCGCATTACACCTTATATTTCATTTATATATATCACACCATCCTTTTGGAGACTTACCGAGCGTTAGTTCGCTGACGGGCATTCTACCCATCGTTCTTTCTTTTTTGAAATATTCGTCAGGTGGTCTTGAGACAGAGAACATAGAAGCGGTCAAAGGGGAGTACAGTCAGTTTGCATCAAAACCGGACGTCTAGTTTCATTCAGCTTTTCATTTCATTTCGGTTTATTTATGTATACCTCGTTGATAAGGCTTATCATGTTATCGTATCTTATATTTAGTTATTTTATCAATTGTGAATTTTGAATGTAATAAATTAAGATTGGATTTCATTCTTTTGTTTATTATTATTACTTTATATTGCTTATAGATGCTTAGTGTATTTATTTCGAGAAATGATCTTCTCGGAATAAATATGTTGCGGACTTGCCACGTCACTATTTCCGTCTACTGGGAAGCAGGACGTGACATTGTCGGAACTGGAGCCCATTCAAAGTTCGTTGGACCTGAGCTGTCGGAATGCACAGCAGTAGGGCCATGAATTGACCAGACATGATTAGCTGAGGTGTGGAGGTGTCGGAACCAGATTTGCAGTTGCAGGATGCAGTTAATATCTAGTATAGGAAGGAGAACACCAGCTTTAATATTTCGAAATCTAAGAGCAACATAAACATATATATACCGCGATTGGTTCGCGAAACACGGCATACAAAGTGTGGAAGGGAAAGGGAGAGAGAAGGTCCCACCGGACGTGCTAGAATCTGTTTGCCTCCGGAAATCGGACTGAGGCGCGGGGAGCGCGTTTGGCCTAAATACGGGGGCAGATGCTATATGGAATATATTCGTCCACCTCTCCAAATATACCAAGTTGATTTATGTCACTGTATATCGGAGGTTTAGATGGATGCGGCCATTGTAACAAATTTTATCAGATTCCTCTGCATATGTGAGGGGTTTATTGATTGTGAAGACGGTTTTTCCTGCAAGCGCAGGCCCCTGCAGTTAATTACGTTATCGCAACGCGATAACAATTGTCTCTACTCTAGAAATCTTTGTGTGTCGTGTTTTTTTGTTTATTTGAGGTTACTCTTGGATTGTGTACGGAAACTGATTTATGTCATCGCCCGTAGGGCGTGGATTAGTCCAATTCTGTATATTAGATTTGGGGTTTGAACTTAGATAGCATTTCTCATCTTGATGAGGTCCATCGGTTCACGGGATATTTGTTTTCATTTAAAAATCGTTAGCCTTATTGTAGACTAAGATCAACTTAATTAGAAAGCAGAGGCTTTTATACATGGTGTATATTAGCTAAATATCCAAGCTATGGCTTGCTATTCATGTGCGCATGTGCATCATCAGTTCACGGGGATCCATGCTTTTCCCTTTCGGAGGGGTATACAGGAATATGTGGTACGCATTCATATATGGTGTGCATGGGTATGGGATGCACATGCAATTTCATTCAAGAATTGCGCACCTGAATATCACGTCACACGCTTGTGCACGTGTGTATCACGTGACGTGCATGCATTTTTGTCTATGGGGTGCGCATGTGAATATCACGTGACGCGCATTTGTATAAAGTGCGTATATGGATATCACATGATATGCGTCTATATGAAGTGCGGATCGGGAAAGGATGCACACGTGAGTATCACGTAATGCACACTTGATTTTAAACAATACGCATGTGCGTAAGTCTGATGTGGATAATCTCCTCCACATGCGATCATGTATAGCTTACGTGATGCGTACATCCATAGTTCACACCCTAAGCCAGGGTGCGTACCATGATGTAGAAAGTTTTGGCTTTCAAAGAGATTGAGATATCTATTGTTTGATTTAAAGTACATTCATTTGGCATGTTTAAATTCAATGAAAGTAAAAAACTTTCAAAAGAAGCTCTAATTTCGATCTGTGTTTTTGTGATGTTACTTTTACAAGGGTTTTATCTAAAGTCTTGGATTTTAGAATAGATCTCTCATAAAAGCAATGGTTTTTTATATGAGAGAGATAAATTCTTAGATCGTTTGATCTTTATCTTATTTTGAGAAGTACTAAATTCGTTCTGAAAAGTACTAGATTTTTATAAAAGAGAGAGAGAAGGAGCCTTCTCTTCTTTTTTTATTATTTAGTTGATTAGGGTTTCTTCTTTTTCGAGAACTTCGGTTCTTTTTTTTTAGAGAGGGAGACAAAAGCTCAAAGAGTACAAAAAAGATCCAAAAGCCCCGCTTCATTATGAAGAGGGTTCATATTTATAGGAAAGAAATTATTAGAATTTGTTCCCAACAATCAGGTGAGTTTTGAACTTAATTTGTTCTTAATTGATTCATATCAATTAAAGGTGCATGCCATACGTACCATTGGATCATTGATCCAAAAATCAATTTTGATTATTTTGTTAAGTTTGTTATTAACAAACAGATTTAAATTGATTTATATCAATTTAAGATACGTGTGTACCGTTGGATCATTGATCCCAAGATCAGTTTTAATTATTTTTGTTAACTTGGTTAACTAATAAAAGATTTTCTTCTTGTAATGACTTAGTCAAGTGCATGTGATGACCTTTGCCATGCGCGTGTGTCTCACACATGCTGCATAGCATGCGATGACCTTTGCCATACACAAGTGCTTTGTACGTGTTGCATCGCATGCGATGACCTTTGCCATACACAAGTGCTTTGTACGTGTTGCATCGCATGCGATGACATTTGCCAGGCACACGTACTTTACATGCAATGGGTTTAAGCCATGAGCACATGCTTTGCACGTATCGCATCGTATCCATTGGATGAACCTTAAAATGGGTGCGAACAGATATGTGTCGTCTAATAACTACTTTCTATATTTTAGTTTGTTTTAGTTTGGTTTCAATAGGGTACACGCATTTCGGGAGTATTTCGTAAACGCCCGGAAATCACGATAACACAACAAAAGAGTTGACGTTCCGTTTTGGCTTGGAACCACAGCGATCACGACCACGACATTTAGTATTCCGTCAATGTCCGGAATCATGGTAACACGATAAGAGAACTTCTGGGATACGTCGTACGACCTTACTATCCAAACTACCCATCCCCATGTAAATGTTTGTTTAAGTTAAGTTATTAGTTACAAGCTAGACCATGGAACCAATAAGATATGAGAAACATGCTTCTTTCCAAGTCGGGCTATTCCATTTCCATCCCATATCTAGTGTTCATGCACTCACGCATAACCGCTCAAGTAAAGCAAGTTATGATAGTTCAAGACAAGTTTGGTCATGTAGGCCATATCAAGTGTAACAAGGGTTTTGCAAAGTATAGTTAAAAAATAATGTAGAAGATATTTTACCGCAACGCATGGAATTTAGGAAAGTCGGGGTATTTTAATGCAGAAAGGGTTTTGTAAAAATTTAAGGTATTTTAGTGAAATGGTAATTCTTGAAAAGATCAAGGCATTTAAGTGAAATAGGGTTCATAATAGTTAGGGTATTTATGTGAAAAGGATTTATACAAGTTTAAGGTATTTATTTGGAAATACGGTTTTTGGAAAAGCCAGGGTATTTTGGTGAAAATACGGGATTTGAAAACTTTAGGGTATTAATGTGAAAAGGTTTTCATTTTATTTTAAAATTCAAGGTGAAGATTTCTCTTCATATTTTTTGTTATTATTTTTCCTGTTCGCAATAATAGTAAAGATATCATTTTATTTTTAAATTCACTGTGAAGATTTTTTTCGATTTTTTTCATTGTTTTTCTCTTCTGCTATAATAGAGGATAGTGTTGAGATTTCGATTTGTTGTTAAGATGTGACTATTTTATTTGTTAAGTTTATGCTCAATAAAGTTTAGTTTAAATATGATTTACTATTGAGATGTGATTATTGGATTGATTTATACCAAAATCTATCTATACTGTTGATATGTGATTACTCGATATTTTCTAATAGGTTTTCGAGATTAATTATAGAATAAATTTAGCTGTTAAAATTTTGTGATCCAAATCCTATGCTTTATTATTTAAATTTGTTATTGTTATTACTTTATTATTTTAAAATATTTTATATGATTTAACTGATTAGATATGATATGGTATATGCTTATTTTACTCTGATACTTGATTGATTATATGGGAGGGGAGCTGGGACATGATGTATTATAGCTATAAATATCTGCACCTCAATGGAAAATACCAACTTGTCACTCCCGCACATGCACGCACTAACATGGATGGTGTCAACTAATTAACAGCATGTATTTTATGCCCTCAGTTTTACTTCAATTTTCGATCTGTCATTAATTTTCAAATATCTTTGCATTAATTTTCGATCTCTATCAATCAATAACATCCATATTTTATGCTCTGAGTTTAACGTAACCTTTTAATACTCATGTTTGCTAAAATGAAATATCGGAAGAAAAATGTGCAATATTTTATACCAGTCTTTATTTTCAGGTTATGTTTGCATTGAATTGCAGATATCAATTTATAAATGAATACTGAAGATCTAACCTTCCTTTTTATTCATATTTTCTTATATCCTAAGTTTATTAATTGTTTTATCTAATGATTTTTCAATATCAGTTTATATTAGTATTTCTTTATATTTTTCTTCAAATTAAGAGTTACATCAAATTAGTTGGGAGTACAATAGAAATACCAGTCCTAAAAGTTTATAATGCGCTAGCTACATGAACTCGGAAGTTGTGCCGAAGTTGACAGAGATGTTTATATGCTGACGATCACCTCATGAACGATTTAGGCAGTGGAATCTAAGCTAAACAGCACACACATGTTCCAAAGTTAACGAGTTAAGAGTTTTTATTTTGGGTATTTTCAAGGGTTTAGTGAATAAACAAATTGGGAATTCCCGCTAATGAATCATCTGAGTTTGTGCAATCTATTCCTTAAATAGGTAGAGGGCTTTTTTCTAGCCTTGACAAATTGAGTTGTTTATGTTTGAAAATGCCGCTAAATCCCATCCAACTAGATCTGCTGATCGTAAAAGTTAGTTTTCTCAACTCATGCTTTGGACGTGGGGTAATTTGGATGAAAATACCCTCATCTTTGTTTAAACCCTTATCTTCTTCACATGGCCTCGCCTCTCTCTTTATTTTAATGAAAAAAAGCTTCTCTCTCTCTCGCTCTCTCTTTCATGTATTCCTCTTTTGAGTAGGGAATCTTAAAAGAAATCGACGAATCTTGACTTAAAAAACCAAATCGAAGAGATCAAGTTGATTTTCAAGTCGGTCGTCAAAGTCGAAAGCCTTTGAAGAGCTGGAGATGCTTTCGAACAAGAGATTTGCAGCAATTAGGGTTTTGGGGGAAGTATGTGGAGAAGTGATTGAGATTTTAGTTAGAGAAAGCGTCGGCGATCACTTAGGGCATCGCCCAACTTTGGGGATTTTAGGGAAAGTTTAATATTTTTTTGGTGAAAAGAAAAACATATACTAGGTTTAGTTGTGAAATTGATTGAGTGGGATAGTTTGGTCAATTACTACTCCACAGTTAACACCGTGATGGGTAAGCATGAAAAAAAAACAAGTTCCGGTGGGGTTTAATGACGTTTTCAGGCTTTGACGGGGTTTTCTCCAAAACTTGAAAACGTTCATGGTGTTTAGTAAAATTTATCCTATCTTCGTCTATATATAATGCAAATACCTTTTGGTTAGAGATCCAACTCTCTTCTTTTTTCTTGAAAAAAATAAAAAAAAAGAAAAATCATCCCCTCTCAAGACCTCCACATCTTCTTTCTCTCCCTCCCTCCCTCCAACCAAAAAATAATTAATTGTTTATCTTAAACCCTCCATGCCGTCTCTCCCAAAAAATAATAAAAAAAATCTAGAACCCTCCACATACATCATCTCTCTCCCCAAAAATATATCTTCTATATATATAATGCAAATGCCCTTTGGTTAGAGGTCTGCCCCTTTTCTTTTTCCTTGAAAAAAGAAAAAAAGGAGAAAAATCCTCCCCTCTCAAGACTACCACATTATCTCTCCTTCCTCCCCAAAAAATAATTAATTGTTTATTTCGAACCCTCCATGTCATCTTTTCCAAAAATTATATAGAAGATATATAGAACCCTCCACATACATCATCTCTCTCTCATAATATAATATATATACACACACCGACCTGCAGAAATTCTAGTATATATAATATAAAGGTGTAAGGAGGCTTGAACAGCTTTTTTAATTTCTTGATTTACCCCCGCTATTATGTGTTTTTCTCCGTTTTGTCCTCATCATCCTTTTGACGCGTGGAGGCAAGGATCTTGGTTTCCAACTTTAGGGTTTACCTATTTTGGCCCTGGCAGCAATTCCATCTGAGCATGCACATGGAAAATTACACGACCCTTATTTATTGCGAAATTATGATCAGCCCCCTTATTCAATGGACAAGTTCTGGGAGTGTCTGTAATTGTGGTGCATAACTAAGCCAGCTATGCATTTATTGGCCTAAAAAATTTAGTCTTGGCACTTAAAAGTTTTAATGGAAAAATAATTTAGCATAAAATCAGCATCCACTATCAAGTTTATACTGTAGAGGTCTCTACCAAATCTTGTCTAAAGGAAAAAAAGTATATCTAGGGTTTTTGTATCAAAAAAATTAGTTTGCTTCTCCCTTTTACTCATATATCTGCCAATGAAATGTCTTTTAGATTATGCTGCAATATTCGTGATGAGCTTGGAGTGATTTATGGATTATCATGCGCTGTGATAAAAAAAATTTAGCCGAGAATTGCAACTTGCTATATAAATATTTATATGCAGGAATCGTTCTTTTTTGTGTATTTAAATTGTGTTTATGTAAAACTAAGAAATAATGCTTTGATTTTAGTTTAGACTATCAGCCGATTGCTTTGTTCCCGATCGGTTTTGGACGATGCATTGGCAGGTATGCTATAATGGATATAAATTATTAGGTTATTTAAAATTAAGAAACAAAATTTACATTTCATTTTAGCCTTTCAAGATGTTGCTTGCTTGTGTAGCATACCTAAATAGGTATATTAGTTTCCTGGTCAAAAATAGGTTAAACTTGCAAAGTGAAAAATAAATAAGAGCATTAGCTTAGTTGGTATGGGCAATTCTTTTTTTGGGAGAGTACGGAGTTTGAATCTCAGGAATCCTTAGAGAGGGGAGGTGACCACAAATTTAACGATTTTGGGTAAATTCGTAGGTCCCCTAAGTGTGTGTGTTGTGTGTGCATAGTTTAGGGCTTACGGGCGCGCGCGCGTGTATATATATATAATCTGACTAACCAATATTTTAATATTTTGCAGTTGAATATGTCATAAATTAGTTATATCGAAGAATTAATTAAAAATAATAAATATTCAGTTTCAGAGGAAGATGTGGTTTTATCTTGCTAACTTTGCAAATTCACATTTCACTGTGTTTGATGTGGGTAAAAGGACAACAAGATTCGATTGCGGTGATTTTTATTCTCAAAAAAAAAAAAATAACTAAAATAAAAAACTGAACAAAACTCAAACCTAAACCAAATATAACAATGATAATTCATCTACGTTCTGTTTTGGCATTTTACATATATGAGCATCAATCTTAATACATTGGGCTGAAACAAATATCCAAACTAAAAATAAAGACAAAAAACATTTATGCTTCATACATTCATTTGTGTAACTCCACTAGTATTTGGAAAAGCAGCGATATTCTGTAATAGTTCATCTTGATCAGCATTTACACCATAGAGTTCAAGCCAGATATGTCATGCAATGCAACTCAAAACTATGAAATTTGGAAGAACATATTTTGTGTGAATTGATATGCTATACCTTTCAAGCTGAATTGTTCTTCGGAAGATGACATTTTTATCTACAACACTTCTTCTTCTGCAAGCACCCTGCGCATTTTGCGCAAATGCGCAGGGCATATTGCTGGTATTCTCTCCAACCCCTAACTAAAATATACGGCCGATGATTATTTGAAAAGTTTTTGGACATAAAATGAAAGCTTCAAATAAAAGAGGAGCCTCTATGAGAGAAAACCCCAAGGTTCATATAAATCCATCGACAGCTTCTCCGAACGCTTGGGAGTGAGGAGAGAGAGATGAAAGAGATCGTCGTCGGATCGGAGATCGGAAGGAGAGAGGGATCGCCGGCGGCGATGGCGGCGTCGCCTCCACAGGCGTTGGTGGAGCGCATGAAGGATTACGGGCAAGAAGACGCTTTTGCCTTTTGGGACGAGCTCTTGCCTGAAGAGCGCGATCTCCTCGTCAAGGACATTCAGGTAACTGTGCAGCCTTAGATCTACTTGCATTTAGTTAGGGTTTCTGTGGCTTTTCGTTGATTAGATCTCTCGATTTTTGGATCGAATTTTCGTTTTGAATTAGATTAGATTTGGATTTTTTAAATATAAAATTTCGTGATTTGGTTGAATTGGAGAAATGGTTCTCGTTTCTGTAACGAAGATCTATTGGAAATTGGGTTGATTTGAGAAATGCATTATTAGATTTCTTTAAGGAAGCTTGTCGGCGTCGCCTAATCTAATCTTGCTGTTTTTTTCTTAGGATAATTTGTTGAATTTGGGTGCGAATCAGTTGATTCTATAGAAATTGAATCTTCATTGATCCGATCGAGCTAACAAAAATAAAAGAACATTATAAGAAAAGAAAAGTGAAAGGCCATGCTGCCTAATAGAACAAAAAGAAGAAGCACATCAGCTAAAATTACCAACTCTATAATAATACTTAGATTTTTCTTTGAGGTTTGATACAAAGAACCTCTATTTTATTTATGGTACTAGCTTTTTTCTCAATTTATTAGTGTAGATTCAGCTGTAAGCTTTATTTTGGTAGCGAGGTAGAATTGAGATCATTAGATGTAACGATGATACATAATTATTTGGAATAATCTAACAAAATTTATAGAAGGGTGAACTTTCCCATATTACTTTCCCATAGTAAAGGAAATGCTTTCCTTTCCATCAGTTAGTGCATGCCTTAACTAAATAATGTCAACAAGTTACATGTTCTTGATAAACTATTAACTAATTTGTTCAGATTTATATAATCTATTATTTGATTTTTATTTTTAACTGCGGATCACCTCATAAATGTATAACCACATCTACTTACTACATACTTCAGAGCTTAGATCTTCCAAGGATCGATCGGATAATTCGTTGTTCACTTGGATCTCAAGGTAATCTCTTTACGGCCTGTGGTATTTCTGCTAATTTTGTTTGTATCAGACTGCAAGCATTTTTCTTGCGCTCTCTGAACTTTTGGATACAAATAGGCCTTCCATTGCCTGCGATTGAGCCTGTGCCAGAGTCTAGTGTCTCAACTGTGGAAGATAGAACTCCAGGAGATCGAGAGAGGTGGTGGAAGAGAGGGCTGAAAGCTATCTCAGAAGGCAAGTTAGCTGTTGTGCTTTTGTCAGGTGGACAGGTACTACATTTTTTAATTCCGTTCAAGCACATGCAGCTTTAGATTTTACTAAAAATAGATTTCATTTTAAATGTCTAATTTTGTTTTTTTTAAAAATGTGATTAACAACGAGATGCTATCTGATCAAATTTGTACATTTATTGCATTCTATGTATGATAGGATCGGAAACAGATACAGAGATACATGACACGATACAAGCCGGATTCGCGGATTCACAATTTTCCAAAAATTTAGGATATGATTCGTTAGGATACACTAAGTTTTTTTTGTATAAAATATATATACGTATTAACAAAAATTATTATATTAGCCAACCTCCACTGAAAGTACAAATACTTATTATTTTTGATCAATGATAGTTGACATTTTATTGGTCATTGATGCTCGCTACATCTACGATAGTTGACGTTTTTATTGGTCATTAATTCATAATACTCTCAATCTGGTTACTTGGTGTGGGATAACATCCGAAGCTTGTTATCTAAGGATACTGATATTAAATAACATTTTTAAGTTGGTGTTTTCTGTAGAGTTTACTTTCAAGGAAAAGAGCTTGCAAAGTGTAAGTAAGCTTGATACTTACAGCAAAACTTGTAATATGGTTTTAATTATTCATAATAAACTATACTTATTTATTATGACTGTCTCCTTTTTCTATCCTCTGCATCCCTTTCTTTTCCTTATCTAACCACTCTGCATTTTATCTGGTTATTTTGCACTGTTGGAATATAATATCACATTGATAGGTTTTGTTACATCTGAAATTTGACTCAGGGCACACGACTCGGGAGCTCAGATCCTAAGGGCTGTTTCAGTAAGCAATAATCCTTACTTCCAATATTGTGCTCTGCTGTTCCTTTTTTCCTTTTTGGCTATATATGGAGCAGAACTTCTGATGCATAGAAGATAGTTTCCATTATACGATGGTGAAATTGTGTTGTAGAAAACACAAATTGTATAAAAAATGATATTTACTCTGCACATGAAATAGCCAAAGCTTAAAATAATCTTTGTGAAGACATTGAAATATGATAATTACAAGGATTTGCTTTCCGATGATGCTCACCAAGTCATCATGGCGAGTCATCATGAATCTTGCCTTTCAAATGACATCCAAGCAAGTAACAGAAGGCTCAAACAAGGTTAACTATGAAAGTCAGTGTTCCGCACATGATTCTGAAACAATATGTGTAGCTAAAACCATACTCTTGTTCACTTCTTTTTCGCAAAAGTACTTGTGTCATTTTCTCCATTAAATTTCTATAATTATTGACATGCCAGTTGATCATAGTAATTGTTTTCATCATAATCATCATAGCCATTTTCTATTTCGAAAGGTCTGGCAATGGAAAACAGCTGTAGAGTGACATGATTTTATGTAAATACCTCCCCTCCCGAAGAGACTAACTACCTAACAAAAGACTGGGGCTATAATTACTTTTCTTCATTCTCGGTTTTTTCTTCTAATTATGAATATGTATTGAAAATAATTATTCTTTTTGTGCAGTTCTCACTAAAATCATTTTGAGCATTCCCCCTCATGCAGGAGACCTTTGTTTTTCTAAGCGTTTTCTGACTTCAGTTTTTTACTTAATCTCTAAAATATGTTTTGAGCTGTCATGTTGTTTTGTTTATACCCTATGAATCTCGCTGTTGATTATAACTGCTGGCATTTCCATGTGGGAAGGTAAAATCCCTTATCTGCTATTGAGTCCAGATTTCAAAATCCTTGGCTTTCACTCGATAAATTGGTAGAGCCTTAGGCTGGACTCTTTATCCAAATTGAGCAAGTTATAATTTCTAAGAGAGAAGAATTGATGACAGACAAATGCAGAAAATTGTGGAAAGAGAAGAAGCAAAGAGAAGAAGGAAAGCCATACTGATTGCCTTGTTCTATAGCGTGTTAATCACTGGGCACTTGGCAGCCCTCTTGAGATGTGAATGAGAATTTATCAGGGTCTGCATCTTACTATTCCACATATATATCTTCTATAAACATTCAAAGATCCTTCATGTACTAAGCAACATCCAGTCATGCTCCATAATCAGGCAACAAAATCACTCTCACAAAGACATAGCTTAAATAGTTAAAATGGGTTTTTTCCGAAATATAATTTTTTTATGGTAAAACACATACAATGATGAACTGTATAACATGATTTGTCCTTTTCGTTCTGTTCCAATTCTTCAAAAAAAATAGTTAAACTTCATTTTCAAAAGGTTTATGGATAACTAGCATAGAAACATATATTATTGTGATCAATGAACATATCCTATAGTTCATTTGATTGTTCAGTGTTCTGATACATTCTGATTCTTCTTTAATTCTAATATACTGAAATTGCAGTTCTATTCCATTGAGTTATGAACTTATGACACTTTTCTTCTCTAGTGGATTTATATAATTATTTAATTATGTTTGTCTCTTTCTTTAGATATTGGACTCCCTTCAGGGAAGTCACTTTTCCAACTTCAAGCTGAAAGAATTTTATGTGTTCAAAGACTTGCCGCTCAATCTACAGATGGTAAGATCTGTCAATGACTTGACAAATTTGGTCTTTATGCGGACTGTCAGGTTAAATTTTACATGCTGTATATGGCAGGTTCAGCTGGATTTTCACCAATCCATTGGTACATTATGACTAGTCCATTTACTGACGATGCTACCCACAAGTTTTTTGAAAGCCATAAGTATTTTGGCTTGGAAGCTGATCAAGTAAAATAAACATTATGAAATCCTTTTTTCATTTTTCATTTTGGAATTCTCTTCAGCTGACTTCTTTTCATTGTTCCATGAAGGTCACCTTTTTCCAACAAGCCACTATTCCCTGTGTTTCTCAGGATGGTAGGTTTATCCTGGAGACTCGATGCAAGGTATAAACTCTTGTTTCTTATGTATATTAGAATTAAAACTAATATTAACTATTCCCAGGGGGTGGGAGGGTTGGCAAGGAATGACAATTGTGACATGGAGATGGTCATGTAATCCAGTCCTGCTTATTAAGAAATATCATCATACCAACTTAGTGTGTTACTGTTGCATGAGCATGGTTATGGATTTATGGTGATTCGTCACAAAATAATAGGACACAATGATATGACAATTCCAACAAGGGCCTCTGTGCATATATTATGAATTGTTGATCACTTGTTAAGTATCCGAATAGAACACTATAATATGGATTTCATGGTAATATTCTGGTAATAAACCAATAATTACTTGAAGAATTCTCATCCTTAATTACAATGGAAGAAAATTATATAAATGTATTTGCAAATTAATTTAAGTTTTTAACGCATCATCAAGGGTGCAATAAATTCTCTTAAGTCTTGAATGCACTTTCTTCCCATAATTCTCTCAAACTAGGATTGGCCCTAATTGGCAGGTTTCTTTCTAAATCTTTTATGAAGCGTTACTTCACAATCAACTTCATTTTTTAGCAAAAGGCAGATGAAGGTGACGAGTCATGTGATGAGTCCTAAATATGCACTTACATATCTGGTTACTCTACAAATTCAACTATTATGTTGAAAAATATATTGCACATATCCATCAAGTGTAGGACAGTAGGAGTATCCATGTATCCCATTGGTATGCCTTTGATATTGTAGTATACATTCCTTATAGTCAACAATCCAACCAGTCTAAAACACATTTAATGATCAATAAACAACATCTGGTCTCATTTTATCACTAGATTATTAAACAAAGTTAGATCTCGACTTATCCCTAAACTGATCCTTATCAACTTATCCCTGAATTTATATTAAGAAACGAATGAAACCAGTGGCTATCTTGCCGAAGGGATCAACTGAAAAAATTGAAAAAGTGGAAAAGTTCATATTTTTTATTGATTTGGCGACGGTACTTCACATAATTACGGTAGAAAGTTTTTTCAAGGTAAACTGACATATAAGGACATGCAGGATGAGGAACAATCATGATGAGAAGCCGTAGTGCTAATAAGTGAATTTGTAGTTATCCGTGGACTGCAATTAGAAGCAATCATGTTAAGATAAATTAATTTCTAATTATGCTTTAGGGTTGGCACCAAGCCTTTGTTGCTTCCTGCTTGCACTATTATAATCATTTCAAGCTTTCAGCAATATATTAGTGTATGTTAGTGCATAAAATATTCTGCTAGTTAATTGCATGAGGCCAAAGTTATTGTTAAACTATAATCATGAAGAACATTAGCAGAATGAAGAAAAGGAAAAAGGTTCCACATTCAGATTACTTTTGTTAGCTTGGTCCAATCATCTATTATACTAAAGTCCAGAGTGATTCCCACAAACATCATCTGCATCATCGACTGAAAAATGTTTCTGTCTTGTATTGGTGCTTGTATACCTGGCAATTAAGCGAGAATTTAACCAAAGGACAACTATGCTCCATATTGCTAATGATGGGAGAATGAAAACGTTTTAAATGGTTTGTAAACATTGAAGAAGAAAGATGGGTCTGGAACCTGTTAATTTTGGTGGGTGCCAGAAAAGAGCAGCTGGAAAGGCTTTGAAGGCAGCATGACTCCAAAGACAACATATCTGGAGTCTCCAACACTGCCCTCACTTGGAAGGCGATACACTGTTTTACTTGTGGAAACAATTGATGATCATTTTTAATTTTTTTTATGTATACTGTGGAATTTGAATCCAAGATCTTTTATCTCCGGTGCTTGGATACCACCACATTGTAACTTCACCCAAAATCTTAAGCTAACCGTGTGTGTGTTTTTAGAGGTTTATGTAACACGAGTTCATATAAGGATACGGGGATACGATACACTGATTCACAATTTTCCAAAATCCTAGGATACGGTATGCGTTTTTATAACGATTTTAATTAAAAAATATAAATATATCATAAGATATACACATAAATATATAATAACATAAATAAATAACGGTAGTATGTTAGATATAATATGCACTTTCAAATTTTCGGGAGCCTTATTTTCAAGAGAAAGAGGAGATGTGTTGATTCGAGAGAGGTGATACATTTACAAATCCGAGCGGATCCGAAAGAATCCGTGAGCTTCTAAGAGTTTTGGACTTTGATTCGCGATTGGGGCCAATTCATGAGACATTTACAAGTATCCGTGCTTCATAGGATGGGGGTAGGGGGTTAGACCAATGATTATATTATACTGCAACTTCCAACACTTACGGAGAAAGACAGTTAGCTAATATTGACATTATACCTCAACATGTATTGTTTTGGAAGTTGATAATGTTGGCCAGCATATCTTCATTGCCTTGTAACTGTATTAAACAATTCTGATTATCATTTGATTCATCTCCTTCACAATTAATTTATCAGGCATTATGGATTTCATACATCTCTTTTTGACTGTTTCATTTGTTTCCATCATTTTCTGTGCCTCACTAATATGGTGAAAGCCGTCTTCTAATATTCTCAATAGTTGTTGCCTTCATCCTCTTAATTTCAAAGATACTAAAACTTTTTTGGTGCTCAGGTGGCAAAAGCTCCTGATGGAAATGGAGGACTATATTCTGGTAGAATTTTGGAACTGTAGTGTTTACAATGTTGCTTGTTTACACTGATCAGTTATTTAATAGCTTTTACATTTTTTTCAGCTCTAAAGTCGTCGAAGTTACTGGAAGATATGGCTATGAGAGGCGTTAGATATGTAGACTGTTATGGAGTTGATAATATCCTGGTAAGATATTTGGTTGGTCAAAATATCAGTGAACTGTATCTGTGTTTAATTTATGTCTAATTATCTGAGAGCAGGTCCGTGTTGCAGACCCAACATTCCTGGGATACTTTATTGATAAAGGTGTCGCGGCAGCTGCAAAAGTCGTAAGGAAGGTTATGCACACCTTTTCATACACTTTGGCATAGTTTGTACTTTGTAGTATGGACAGCTACTGTACAATGTGATTGTAAGGTTATTTCACCTTATATGCTGCACAGCGTGGTCTCTCCTTCCATCATTTTGTTTGAGCAATTTTTTTTATTAACCCTCGTGACTTACGAGATGCTTCTCAGCACATGTATTATAAGTTCAAAATATATTTTATCCACTCTTAGCATTTTATTTCAACCATCTGGTCTATCTCCGTCATGTATCCACTGAATGTTCCCTTCACTCCTGTCTATTTAAGGCAGCACCTGTTTATCTTCGTCGAGAGCATGATCATCAAAGAAAGTGGCGTGTCTTGGGTTGGGAGGGCTGTGGGAGTAGAAGGGATGTTATTGTGAATTATTAAAAAATTTCATTAGCAAAGATCTTGATTTTTCCTTTGGAACCTATAAATCCCTATAGTTGGTCACTATAAAAATTACAACAATCTACCTGAATCTGTATTCAGTATGGATTTATATATTTATTATGTAGGTTGTGATAAAAGCCAAATTTATCATGTATTATTTGTATATAGATTGCAGACACTTATCACTGCACATACAATTGTTTTCCCATCCTCATACTAGTTTGTGCATGATTTAATGTAACAGACCTTCGAATCATTCTGAGATAATTTTTAACCACTTGTACTATGCATCCAAGCAAACTTTCTTTATAGTGATGCGGTCATATTTTGCATAATTTTGGCTTTGAATTGTCCTTTGCTAAAATGCATCCATTCAGTTCAGTCTCTTCTTTGGACATTAATCTAATATTTGCGATCTTTGAATTCAGGCATATCCGCAAGAGAAAGTAGGAGTATTTGTCCAACGAGGCAGAGGCGGACCTCTTACAGTTGTTGAGTATAGTGAAATGGATCCATCAATGACTACAGATATCAATCAGACAACTGGCCGACTTCGATATTGTTGGAGTAACGTAAATTTCTATTAACCTGATTTCATGAACTTAGGGCTTACTTTCTGATTTTTTAGCAACATTATTTGGTGAAACTCAAATATGGAAACTTTAATAGTTATTATCTGGAACTTGGAAGTATATTTTGGCACTTTGATCCATAAAAGAATTGACTAAGATCATTATCATAATCTGATATATTCCTTCCTAGCAAAAAAATACTCACATATTCCAAATGATGTTTCTAGATATACACTTTGCATTTGAACATCATATAGCTTTATTATCCAAGTTAATTTTCATCTATATAGTTAAATAGTCAATGTTGAATTAGTTGCCGCAAAATTTAAATCACCTACTTTCAAGGGTTGCAAAGTTCATAGTCATGACAATCTAGAAGGTCACAAGTTATAGGCATGCAACCAACACAAGAGAAGTTCAACCCTATATAAGTAGAGTTTGATCAGTGAATAGCAGTGTCTGGATTATGTTTTGACAGGTTGCATTTCAGACTCTCTTCATCCATGTTGAGTTGTCGACATTCTATTCTATCAGCCTTATTGTCTGATCTATGATACCATGGGAAGCAAACGAGGGCATAAGCTCTAGAATGGTTCAATACGGAATTAGGGTAAAAAAGTAGCAGTAACTTTTGATTTGTAGTGAAAGTAATGAAGAAAAGGATAAATGGATTGGAAACAGTTAGTAAATAAGTGAAGATCATAAATATGGAAATTGTTATCTAGCTCTAAATTAATCGCATCACTAACAAAAGTCAATACTGCAAGAATGGAGAAATGAAAGCGCTTAGTCGCTTACTAATTAACATTTAAATCTAGTATATGAGACAGAGTCCATCACATCATAAAATTCTTTAAAGACCGCATCATAAAATTCAAGAAACAATTATTGTGTGAATGGATTCTAAGAAGAGAAGAAATAATTGCTATCCTAACAAAAGTCATTACTGCAGGAATGGAGAAATGAAAGTGCTTATTACAATGACATTCGCATGTGATATATAAGACAGAGTTCATCACATCATAAATTTCTTTTTTGCCAAAGACCACATCATAAAATTCAAGAAACTATTATTGTGAAAAGATTTTAAGAAGAGGTAGAACACCTCTTGAATCAAGTAAGAGAAATAAAAGTAGAAAACAGATGTTTGGATGTCAGGTGTATCTCTTACAGTTCATTATAGGAAAGCTAAAGAAGAATCATTATGTACGCACATCTTCCTCACAATGATGGCATAATTATGGGAATTGCCAATTTATTGGAAAGTATATTGTACAAAGTTAAGCAATAAACAATATAATGACACTCCCAACTTGTGGGAACACTTCCCCAACACGCATCTGAGAAACTCGCCCTTCTAATACACTTAGGACAATATGCTGAACCAAAATCTCACTTGCGGACTTTTATAACAAACAAATAATCCTTTTACTGGAAGCATCTTCCCTTGCAGTTTATCTGTTTTTTCCTCTCTTTCTTTTATTGATTAATAAGTGTTTAAATATATCAACGCCAAGAAGGAAACGTCTTATATTATTTACTTGACACCACATAATCCATGTTCATGACAGATCTTGATGCTTTATCCAGCACAACTGTAGTTTTGCACCAGGATAGATATCTTGTTCTATTTATATTAGTGGGGACCTGGGCTAGCAAATATCTTGTTCTATTTATATTATTATATACCATGCCGAGCACATTAGCACCATGATAGAAACCCAAAAAAGAGATAATAACACAAAAAAATCTCAGCACTTGTGGCCTTGTCAGGTCCAGCGAGACAAATTCAACTAAGGGATTGTTGACCCTGACTTTCTCCACAAGCTCTTATATATTTTTATGATAAGTTTTCTCCCTTAATCTGTATACATTTTGGTACCTTGTGATTAACTTGTGAGGTAGTCTGCACTATTGTTCTTACTCATTATTGTTTATCTCTAATCAAGGTCTTACGTCTGCCACATATTTCTTTTAGGTGTGCTTACATATGTTCACTCTGGATTTCCTGAATCAAGTAGCAAATGGCCTTGAAAAGGACAGCATGTGAGTTGTTCCTTGTACTCCATTTCTTCAGACAACCAGTTTAACTTTCTTTTTCATATTTTTTTATAGTTCCACTTGGATGGAATCTGCAAGTGTTTGCTTTACCATATTTGCACTTGTTAGGATAAATGCTTCTCTAGTATGTTTATCATACCATATGGACCATTGTTATTTCTAATATGCTGTTCTATCTTTATCGAGTCAAGTTTATTCAAAAGAAAAGAAAAAGAATAAGAAAAAGAAATACTTAGTTGAGTCAATTGTATTACATGGACTCTCCAATGCTTCAATTATGGAGTTGTTGTTTCTAATATGTCTTCTTAAGCTTAAATTTTGGCTAATTTTCGATATACCATGAACTTTAGCATCCTTGAGTATAATCATAAACTTAATAAGCCACTAGAACCTACTATTAACTTTTTTCCTTCGTTGCAATAAAGTATGATCTGTAAGTTAGCCATCAAGATCTGTTAATGTAGATATAATCTGAGTAACATGACCACTAAATCCCTAATTACCTTTTTCTTGCTCTCTCTCTCTCTCTCCATTTCGGACCTCGGCCAACAACCAGCCACAGTAATGGCTTAAGAGGATGTATCCATACCATTTTAATTTGTACAAGTGTGCCCTTACCCTGTAGTGAAGTGTATTTTTGCCACGTACATTCCTTTCTCCAACTATAAGAGTCATGTGATATTAGTTGAGAAATTTATTGATTAAAATTTTCTATAATTAGTCACATTGACTTATATACAATCCCTAGTTAATTTACTTATTTATTTGTGTTAATAGAAACTTATTTCTGGCAAGGCAAATGGAGGACGATTAAGCCATGCATAAAATATGTAGAGTAAGATGGAAGGAATATAGGAGTTTGGGGCATAGATTTGGATTGGAGGAAGATATGTGAGCAAGATGGTTAGAGGTAAAGATACACAGACATAAAGAAGTGTTTGGAAGAGCAGATGTTGCTGATTAAATGGAGAAGAGGAAAAAGATGGAGGGGTAGTTTTGCCTTTAATGAGAGGAAAGACAGGAGGTAGAGGAGACATTCGAAGGGCGATAAAGAAGTGGTGGAAATGATCATATGGTAAAGAGGAGGTAAGGAAAAGTCTTGAGGATAGATACAAGAAGACAATGTTGTGGTGGAAAATAGGTGGAGAGGGATGAGGGTGAGGATGAAGAAGAGAAAAGAAAAGGGAAGATTAATCGGTCCATCCCTTTTAAATTTGGTAACGGAAGTCTTAACATATCAGTAGTACCTATTTTCAACAAAATAAAAACCCATAAAAGCAGTATCCAGGACCATGTTATTACCCTTATGAAGGGCAAATGAATAAATTAAACCCACAACATCAGGGGGGGTTGAGTTAGTGGAAAGATAAGCTCAACGATGAGCTTCAATTCTAAGAAATGTTTTATATTTTTGGGTTAAAACCTATTGGATGATCGAAACAGTTAGCCCAGAATTACAGTGTAATACGCACACTTCAACTATTGTCAGGTTAGAAAGTGAATGGCATAGAGAAGATCGCGTAGGCTTCTTAAACTTGTTAAAATCCACCGTCTCCGAATTAGTTTAATAAACTAGAGATAAAACTCTTTTTGAAAAGAAGAGCAGTGAGCTAACAACAATATCCAGATAGGTGATGGTGTTCAATGAACTGGTAATCACTTTGTCCCGAAAAATTTAAAGGCAATTGAGTCATGGAGCTAAAGGCATAAGTAATATGTTGGAACAGTATTAAGCAGGGATGGGGTGATTCAAGATGATGTGAAGTATTCCTGCTGAAGTTAGATCTCTAAACAGCAAATAGCAGTACTTACAGTCCTATTCCTTTCATCTATGTGAGCCAAGCCTACAGTTGGATCAGCTTTATAAAACTTGCAGGGAGGTCAAGAATGAAATGTATTATCATTTATTAGCTAACCAGATCACTTCTAACGCGCTGGAGAAGTCCATTTTCAAAGCTAAAAACACCTATATAGACAATGCTTTACGCAATCGGGGACACATATGCAGAATTTGAAAAGTTGTGCGGTTGGATTGGGCACTTTATTGGACATTCTGACCAAATTGATTCTCATATTGCTTGGAGAGATTGATACAGTTCTCGGTAACACCATAGGAGCTTAAAATGAAAATTACTTGGTGCCTCAGCCAGTTCCCCTCCTTGCAACTGTACAATCATTTTGCAACTTTGAAAATGATTACATAGACAGATGATGAATCGTGGCATTATTTTATCGGCATATATCACCTATGAAGCATGAAAATTTGTTAATGCCTCACGAATCGTCCCTGATCATGAATCGGAATACGAAACTTATGAAAATCTTGGTTTTTTTCTGATTCACCCGGACTTGTAAATGTCACTAACCTCTCTCGAATCAGCGTCTGTCCCCTTCCTCTCGAAAATTAAGGCGCTGGAAAATTTGAAAATGCATCGAGTATATAATATAATGCCATTATACACACACGATTTGATATAAAACCGTATCCGAAGTTTTTAGAAAATTGTGAATCCACGAATCCATATCGTATCCCGTATCTGTTTCCGAACCTACATAGCATATCACCTCCTATAAAACAATCCACTTTTGGTGTTGAACCACTCCACATATTGCTTGCCTTGATGATATTAAAGCCTGTGTTTGAGAAGTATCCAGACGGCCACAACAGTGTGAAGATGTTCTGCCATGATGTCAGAATGATGTTACCTATGTACTCTGAGAATGAATTCTCTCTTATTTATGGTTTAGTGATTTCCTATTCTTTTATGCGTGCTTGAATTCCCTGCTTTATCTTGTACTCATTCATGGAGCTGGTGATAACCATCTTCCCATTCTTATCCATCACTGTTCTTGTCAATTTTGACTCCTAATAGCCTATCACAAATGAAAGGATGGTATGAAAATATGAAGACGTTTAAAAGCTGAAGTCCCTAGAAATGAGTAATTTCTTATAATTTAGTCTAATTTCAACTAATTGCCTGAATGTAGTTCAATCAATTTTGCTGATTTTCTTATGTAACTTATTACTGAGTTTGGTATTCTTATTGATACTCTATTTGTATATAATGTTTGGGGTTCCTTTTTTAAGTATAAATATATTATTGTGTCAGTGCTTATAATTGGAACCTAACTTACAATTTTCTCTGCACGTCCCATATAATTTGGTGTTGTAATTTTGATATGCAATAGTGATTTCCACCATGGAACTTCTTTAATTATATGTATAAATCTTACATGGCTGATATATGGATTTGAATGCAGTTACCATCTAGCTGAAAAGAAGATCCCTTCCATCCTCGGTTATACAATTGGTTTAAAGCTTGAGCAGTTTATATTTGATGCTTTTGCATACTCTCCTTCAACAGCTCTTTTTGAGGTTCGTTATTATTTACCCACTACCACACATTAGTTTTTGTGCCTCTGAATTGTGCGTCATGCCCCCCCCCCCTGCTTTTTCCGTAAACCAATCCCTTTAAAATTTCCTATTTGCGAAAAAGAACAAGGACGGAAAATAAAAGATGATGAAACATGTCACTAGAAACTTTTTTCATCCTGCATACTGATAAATAACAGGTGTTGCGGGAGGAGGAGTTTGCACCAGTAAAGAATGCAAATGGTGCGAGTTACGACACTCCTGATAGCGCTCGGTTAATGCTTCTTCGGCTCCATAGTCGATGGGTGGTTGCTGCTGGTGGCTTCTTGACACATTCTGTGCCATTATATTTGACTGGTAATCTTTCTTCCATTGATTTTCATATGATTTTTTTTGGTTTAATCCGTATTTTGATGTTAGATATATAAATGTATTATTTTAATGAATATGTATGGCCTAAACCTTTGTGGATTATGCGTTTGATGGGAAAAGAACTTATTCTGCGTATAAAAGATGGGGAACAAATGTCACAAAATTGGCTGTTTTCTTGCAGGATCCTTAAATTGTTGAACTCTTAAGCAGCACAAATTTAGATAATACGTGCTGGCTTCGTGTATTCTCAATTTTCCAAAAGTTTGGGATAGGATTTGTTTGGATACACTATTTTTTTTTTGTTCACACGCACGGACACTGTCACACATACACAGAATAACCAAAAATTATATTTTTAGCAAATCTAAACTAGAATACAAATTATTCGGTAGTGTTGATACATTATTGGTTGATGTCTCAACCATTATACATGTTTAATTCATCTAGATTACAATATACGTTTTGGGATGTGCCTGAAAAATATCCACAACTATCCTCAACGAATAAAAAAGAATTCAACATGTGATACAACTTCGATACAAATCCGGCGGATTTGTCTCCTCGATGATGAATGCGTACAACATAGGTTGAATTAACCTTTTGTTTAGGTCTAACTTATCCTTGTGCACCTAATATTCAAACATCAGAAAGGAAGTGATGGCCCATTCTATATGAGTGTTCAATTTGAATCCAATTTATGATCCTCCTGTTGCAAATAGTAAATACAAAGTTGTTACTAAATCAATTATCGATTGACACCTTTTAACTGTCTTATAGCAGATTAAACATTCAGACGTTTATTATGAGAAAATATTGATGCAATTTATGATTCAGAAACCCAACCCAAGACCGTTATGTTTTTTCTGTGTTTTAAAGCCTGTAGATTTTGATTCTTAGCACACTTGAGTCTCCCTTATATTACTTGATTACAGGTTGGGTGGCAATCTCCCCTCCCCCCCCCCCCCCCTCGCCCCGAAAAAAAGCCCAAAAAAAGGGGGAAAAGTAAACAATTATATATAAAAACAAATAATTTGTGCTGGCATACTCACACGAATAGCTTAGGACATGGCAACTTATACGTGCATATGAGACGGGTTCTTTAAGAACCCCGCTCTTTTGTTAAAAAAGAAAGAAATTATTCGTTCATGTAGGCATATAGTCATGTACAAACAACACACAAAGAATGGTAATAATTTCCTTTCTAAAGTGAGGGCTGGTTCATTTCCTAAGAGGATCGCATCTAAAACAATGGCAACAAGGAAACTTATATATAAATAACAAAAATCTGCAGCAAAGAAGCAAACTGGCTGTAACTGATTCATAAAAGAAGATAAAGCTAGACAAAGCACCAAACAGCCATCAGAATGCTTGAAGGACTGGAAAAAATAATGAAACAATTACATATCACAAAGTGAATAAACCTGTATGATCATTGATCGCCTCCCCAACATGGATTTCTTGTAAAATGCTTGGTTATTACCATGTATTTCCAAAAATATAGGCTTGCATTGTGGTTTATGAAATTTTTACAGTAAAGAATCAAACAACCACGTAAGCATTTGATTCTTTAGAGGACTGGCTACATGATTTACGTAATCTTCCTTCAACTATATGAATTCCTCAAAAAGAAAATTTCAATAAGCATCATTGCAGGATTAGTAACACTATTTGTGTTGTTAGGTCTCACTGGTACCTCACCCTAATATATGAATCCAGGCCGCATTGATAGGCGCCCTAAGAAAACAGTAGATTACAAATATGATCTTAAACATAAAAGCATAGTGGCTTACAATGAGGGCGAACATAAACACCATACTACCACCTGTCGTTGATGTTGTTCTTGATGACTCTGTGTTGTCCTCGATGATGAGGTTAATGCAAATGTCTCCTTAACTAGAAGCATACAATTTGTTGTTTTTTATTTCCAAAATCGGAATTAATGCTTATACCCAAGACTTGGCTGCTACTTTCGATCTTAAATAACAACTCGTGGTTTCAGGCGTGGAAATCTCACCACTTTGTTCTTATGGTGGAGAAAATCTTGAAGTTATATGCCGTGGAAGAACATTTCACGCACCAAGTGAGATCTCCTTCTAGTCCGTGCTATTGCTTGGAAATTATTGTCAATATGAATCTGTGACTGGCAATCATATATATTGGAAATTATTGTCAATATGAATCTGTGACTAGCAATCACACACACACACACACACACACACACACTTGAATCTGGTAAAGACATTGGTTTTTCTTCGGAATTTTACCATTAGAGCACATGTATGTATTGCTTATGTATCATTGTCTACTATCATTTGCGTGTTCTTGGTTGAGGCTGTCAAAGTAGTAGTGTCTATAATCATAATTGTTGAGTTATTGGTTTTCGTGTAAGTTTGAAAGGCTTCTCTTGAAATTGATCTCAGGAAGCTTTGTAGCTAGAAATTAGATTGATCCCCAAACCAGAATATCCTACACGAGATCTTACACATGTAAAATTTTCTATTATAATGGTAAGGAAAACCATTAAACTTGCTAGATTTTCCCAAGAATGATGCAAACAATGTGAGAGTTAATAGGTGTTCGGATGCAAAAAGGTTATTAGCATCATGCTTTTCATGTACGTCTTTGGATGCAGAAGGGTTATGAGTATGAATTTTCAATTATTGGAGCCTATTATAATTTTTTTTAAAATACATTGATGTATATTGTATGGAAATATTGAAACAAGATTACTGGAGGTGTATGTTGGTTTATGAATAAAATTTGGTAGGGAAAAGTGGGTTTTTAGTTCTTATGTTTATTATTATTTTTATCATTTGCCTGAATGTGTTTTGTTGCATTTCATTGCTTTGTCTTGGAGATCACATTATCTGTTTACTAGAATATGCATGTGCGTTGAAGCGTTTATACTATAAATGGAAGATCAGTGTGATTCTATAAGAAAAAAAAATATGTTTTAAGGAAAAAAATAAGTTGTTTACATAACACTCCTTTTATGCTCAAATAATATTGGTCCAGTATGATATATATGAGAAATAAAAATGTTATAAGTATTAATAAAAGGTTTAAATTTTATTAGTATATGTGCGTTTCTTTTTTTTTGAGTGAGTAGGCGTGGGTTAGATTTGTGTGTGTGTGAGAGAGAGAGAGAGAGAGAGAGAGAGAGAGATGAGTTCGGTATTTTTTTGACATTTTTTTTGGGAGGTTTGAGAAAGATGAGTGGGTATTTTTTTTGACCTTTTTCTTTGGAGGTTTGAGAGAGATGATTTGGATGTTATTTTGTCTTTTGTCTATGGATGATGTGGACATCCTTATGGTGAACTATGAAGCAATGGATATCTCTTTTCTTTTTTATGAAATTTTTTGTTGTAAAATGATGTAATAATGACATCATCATCCAAGAAGTTTGGGTTATAATAGTAAACATGATAAATATCATCCGTATTTTGTCGTCTTCCATTTTATCCTTTTTCCTACCGCTCCGAATTCTTTTGAAGTCGAGTCCTTTAGGAATTAGATTATGAGAAGCTGTTTAGTATCTTCTCAAACTCGGATATCATTTGTATTTGTGGGCAACGACTGAAGATTTCTCAAAAAAATAGTGATTCAATTGTTTGGATTTGGTATGACATTTCTTTTGGTAGAATTGAGAGGGAAGCTATTATTAGGAAAATTGGTTAATACAAGAACCATCACTAAAATTTTGGGTAAATTGTCGAAACACCCAAGCACTTATTTTCTGTTGTAAAATCCCCCGTCTCGAAATGTTAGTGAAAACCTCCTAGCAAAGTTTTTCATTGTTAAGAAACTCTTTACCTGAGATGTCTAGTTTTCCATGATATCTAAGCAGCAGCTAACGATATCTAAACAGTTGTCTGTGATATAAATCGCTACATGCGATATGTAAATAGATTGTATGAGTTTGTTAGATATAGCATCCTACTATGTAGATATTGTAGGAAAAATTTTCAAGGGGTTTTTGACTATTGTTTGGAGGGTGGGGGGTTTTGACAACAGGAAAAAGTGCTCGTTTTTTTTGTTGACAATTTACTCTAAAAATTTCAGTCTTCGGCCCTTTGTTATCAGCTAAGAGCGCTAATTGTTAAGAGGCCTGGAAAAAGAGAAACTTTTCAGGTTGCAATTTAACTGATAGATACTATAATTAATGATCCAGAAAGCGTTTTGACAACCCCAAAAAAGATAAAATAGATAGAGGAAAGATTAATAAGCGGATTACCAAATTCTTTATCAGAATATCCTTCGAGGAATGTAGTGGTCAGCTAATAGAGTCGAGAAGATCTCTGAGATCGGTCAAAATGCTACAATTTATCAATTCTTAGTGATTGACATCGCTCATCTCAATCAACATGCTCTATGAATACAGATATAAAAAATCAACATGATGTCCTAATGAATACAGTCATAAAAAATCAACGAAGGATATTCTACAGAAACCCTGGTTAGTAGAGTTTCGGAAAGTTTTCTTCTGTCACTCTTTATTCTTTCTCTCACACTTAAAAATAATTTAGATTAAACAAAATCTTGGCATCATAAACTGTGTTTTCAAACGATCCTAAATTTTATTAAACCCCAATTTTAGACCAGCATGGTTAGCACATGTATGGTTATTTTTTAACTTAATTGAAACCATGGTTTCGGAAAACTTGTTGCCAAACTAGGCCAATAGTTTGCCAATATTAAAACATTGCCCGCAACCAAAATCATCAATCAAAAAATATCAGAATCACATGAAAATTGATGTATATATGATTCAGCTTATGAAGATCAAGATGAACTATACCGATCATTAAGAATGAAAAAAAGAGAGAAGAGTTCTAGGTTTTGAAAAACACATATTTACTAGTTTTCTTTCGCAGTCCCATGCATGCATTTGGATGGTCAGTAGATGTTGCATGGATGACTTGCCTGCATGGAGGGAGAAAGAATGGAAGATGCTTGAACCGAAATGATTGATGTGGATAAATTGAAATGATGAATAGATTGGAAAATCTTTCTCAATTTTTAATTTCTTTTGTTGTAAAAAAGAAACATTAAATCATGAACGATCTAGGTGCGTGAAGAGTCGATATATTCAGAAAGCATCTTTTCATTATTTGAACAACTTTTTTTTATTTTTTATTTTTATATCTCCAGAAAAAAAAAAATTTTAACACACATAATAATCAACGAGGCTACTATCCCCATCATATTATTTCTTTATAATTTATCAAAACAGAGGAATACAAAGTAAAATTGTTTTATGTATCCCAAGCTAAGTATCCAATACAATCTAATTTGGACATCTTCCTCGAACAACCAGGGAGATAAATATCTAAATAATGATTGTTGTACACATCAACCTTCTTGGGCGCTACAAAATGATTATTCCAAATATTATTGCTGCTAAAATGAAGAGGACACTCTATGCTCCAGACTTGGGCTCCGCAAAATGCTCGGCCACCAGCCGGCGTTGAATCTTTCCGGTGGCGGTTTTGGGCAATGAATCGGTTAGAAAAATCTTCTTTGGCACCTTAAATGCAGCCAAATTCTTCTTGCAGTATTTTTCAAACTCCTCCACCTCAATCTCTGCTCCTTCCCTCAGAACTATCGCGCAGTTTATCTATCACGACCCGAAATTGATAGAAATTGGAAAAGGACGTGTGGAATTGATCTGATCGTACAGAAATGATAACTAAAGATAAGATAATGAAAAGAGGCACGCACCTCTTCGCCATATTTTTCATCGGGGACACCAAAGGCTACAGCCTGTGCGACGTCTGGGTGAGATAATAGTACCGCGTCTACCTCTATTGGAGATATCTTCTCACCTGCAATATGTTTTTTTATTAAGATTAAGGACAGTATAGTGTATATATGTTGGCGTAATAACCGATACTGTCCTAGTGATGTTTGGCTGTTTACATGGAAAGAATTTTGACAAAAAATTTGGAGATATTTAAAGTAGAAATGATTGTTTGGATACAACTAGCTGTGACCAATTTGTTTGAAACTAGGGCTGCTAAACGAGCTGAACGTGACTGAGCTGGGTCGGCTCGAGTTCGGCTAGTTTAGTATCGGCTCAGCTTAAGTTCGATCCCGAGCTGAAACATTAGGCTCATGTTTGTTTATTTAACAAGCCGAGCTCTTAACGACCTAACGAGCCCTTCACGAGCTGATCTTTGAAACTTTTTTTTATATTTCACGTTCGATTTCTTCGAGTTGGAGCTCGATGATCTTTTTGTAGGACTTCAAAGAAGAACGCGTCGTTCAAGGAGTTTTGATTTTTTTTTTACGGTTTCCAAGTTGGAGCTAGAGACTTTTCGAGTTTGGGGTTGAGAAAAAGGATTAAAGTTTTCGTCAAGTCGAAAGCAGAAAATGAACCGAACTCGAGCGGTTAACGAACAGGCCACGTTCTGCTCGAGTCCGGCTCGTTTACTTATCAAGCTGAGATTTTGGCTCAAGTTTGGCTCATTAGCAAACGGCCGAACTTGAATGGGCCCTTATCAAGCCAAACTCGAGTCCGCTTGGTTCGATTAGCATCCCTAACAGGTACCAATAGGTTGATGAGGTGTTATTTGCATATATCTCCACCACGTTCTCCTCCTCCTTCCACTCGTCTCCACCTCCACCACGTTCTCCTCCTCCTTCCACTTGTCTCCACCTCCTCCTTTGACCATCCACCTTCACCTTTTTCACCTCTCTCCTCCACCTATAAACCCTAACTTCTTAATTTATATTTTTAATTTAATTCTTTTGGGGGTAAATAGTCATATTAGGTATAAGCTAAATCGTTACCATTCGGTAGTTTTTTTTTGGTAATTTATGAACATTTTGGTAGTTTCATGCCGAACGCACAAACCTTTTGGTAGTTTTCAGGGGCATATAGTCATCTTAGGTACAAGCTAAAAGTGTTACTATTTCCACAATAGGTTTTGGTAGTTTTTGGTAATTTATGAACAATTTGGTAGTTTCTTGCCAAACACACAGCTTTTCGTAGTATTTGGGAATCAAGCCTATAAATAAATGCTGGGAAGTCAAAATGAAAAGAGAGAATATTTACCTCCACGGTTAACAAGCTCCTTGATACGGCCAACCAAATGCAAGTACCCATCGCTATCCATAAACCCAATATCCCCGGTATGAAACCACCCATACAAGAATGCCGACTGATTCGCCTCCGCATTATTCTTATATCCCTTGGTGACATTCGGCCCTCGGATACAAACCTCCCCTGCCACTTCAGCAGCCACCACATTCCCGGCCTCATCGAGCACCGCCATTTCCTGACCTACAGGCCTACCCACTGACCCAGGCTTGTGGGGCCCATCCTCAGGTAAAGGGTTGGAGGACATCAAGTGGGAGGCTTCGGTCATGGCATAGGCCTCAAGGACCGGGGCACTGAAGGATTGCTCGAGGCAGGCGATGATGGACGGGGCCAACGAGGCACTACAACTGCGAATAAAGCGGAGTTTCGGGTAGGCAGGTTCGGGTTTAGTCGAGTGGCGGTCGAGGAGGATTTGGTGGATGGTGGGAACCGCTGTGTACCAGGTCGCATTGGAGGAGATCATGTCGGACCTGTGTGCATTGAGGAAGGATTAATATGATTTTGAAAGAGAAAAAAAGCGGGAATGCTTTTGTTTTTTTATAGCACTTTGCTGCTTTTACCTATGACTAATTAACGTCGGACATAATATTTTTAAATCAATTTATCTTTTGTTCTTGCTCGTTTAGTAGAATTTAAAGGATATCAACAAACCGTTTAGAATCATGCAAATCTATGTGGCGTAGCTTTCTCAAGAATCTCAACCAGAAGTTTCACAAGGTTGACATTAAATCAATAGCATGTTGTTGAACTTTCTCAGATTATTCGATAAGGTATAAAGCCAGACCTTCAATTTAACAGTAAAATGCTTTAAATAGTAATGGTATTGAATTCAAAAAACGTGAAAATTGTTAATAAGCCCAAGGACCTCAAAGCAATGTGCTAGGTTCTTGGGCTAAACAAATAAGCCTAAGAGCACCAGATGCATAAAATTCAATTCTATGGTCCCTCAGACTTCGATATTTGTATTTTTCTAAGTCCAAGATGGATCCTTCATCCTCATTAACTTCTCCACTTTGCATTACAAAATCGAAATAATATAATCAAATAATTATTTTTTTGTGCTATTCCGAACCAAGTGCAATTATACAATTAATTATATACTCCTCTGTTTCTTTTTACTACACTTTTTTTTCCTTTCACTTGCACGCTAATAAAAAAAATTATACTCCCAAAATCGCAATTAGGAATAAATTTGCAACTTCACGTACAAAGTGCATTGGTTAAAACCTACTTCCTGATATTTTAAAAATGGCTAGTAATTCGAAAGAAAGAAAAGAGCCGGAAATAACTAGTAAAAAGAAAGCCAATGAGTAAAAAATTACTGCCTATCCATTTGGTTGATTCCACAAAGCCTGTTAGCTTTTCATATGATTGGATGTAGGATACAAGATCCATTGGGGATTCGGACCCAACAAATATTGCAAAATCTAACATATTCACATCCAAATTCAAGAATTGGTCTCTTCAATTTTCAATAATTAAAGAGGATCCGCCTAATATTATGAGACCGACTTTCCAGTAAACCGTCCCCATTTTCTCTATCTCAAAGTAATCTAATACCATACCCATTTTCTCTACCTCAAAGTAATCTAATGCCATACGGGCATGAAAAGTATATTACTCTACCCTAAATTTGCCAAGAAAAAACCACAGCATGCATAAGGTGATGCAAGCGGACTTTGAAGCCGGATCCATCCTCGGACTCATGCCAATAAAATAAACCTAGGCAAGCCATGAAACAAGTCAAGTCATTTTGACCCACACAACAGCAGATAAGACTCCTTTACCAAAATGCAGAAGCGGAGAACCGGCCTGACGCCGGTAGGGTCACCACCGCGCCGGCCGCAAGAGAGCTGAGCAGCCCCCCAACGAGCCCGTGCACGTGAAATAGCGGCAGCACGATCACCGTGGCGTCGTGCTCGCCGAGGCGGTACACCGAGCGTATGTTGCTCACCGACGCCGCCAGGTTCCGCTGGCTCAGCGGCACCCCCTTCGGCCTGCTCGTGGTCCCCGACGTGTGCAGGAACAGCGCCACGTCATCCTCCTCGTTTTCCACGCCCTCGATCCCCAAATCCTCCGAGGCTTTCGCCGCCGGCAGCGAGATCTCGATCGAATCTGCACCCTTGAGCTCGACCTTGGCGGCGGCGATCCCGATCTTGGAAGCGGCGGATTCGGCCGCGTGATTCCCTTCAGGATTCGTGATCATGATCCTGGACTCGGAATCGGCGAGGTAGAACTCGAACTCCTCCTGCGTGTACGCCGAGTTCAGCGGCGCCGCCGTCGCCCTCGTTCGGATCACCGCCAGAAACATGATCACATACTGCAACAAATGAAATAACTATTAAGATCGATCCTGCGAAAATCTGCAATATGTTGAGTCAATTGTTTGATTTGTACTTCGATGGTATTGGGGAAGACGAGGGCGATGACGTCGCCGCGCTTGACTCCGGCGTCGAGGAGACGCGCTGCGGCGATCTCGATGAGGCCGTGGAGCTGGGCGTGGGTGAGGTCCATCTTGTTGGGGACGAGGAGAGCTCGCCGGGATTTGAAGTTGGCGGCGGCGCTCCTTAGGGTTCCGGTGAGCGTCGAATTGTCCATTTTAAAATTAATTAAAATCAATAAATAATTTACTTGGAATAGAAGTTTTTAATAAATGAAGAGGAGGAGCAGGGGTTTTGAAAAGATGGAGATGGAGAAGCATTTTATGGGGGAAGATGATGGGGGCTAAATGTGAGAGTGAGGCCTCAGCTGGGTGAGGCTGTGACACGTGTCGACTGCTGGTGGATCAGAAGATAGACACGTGTGACGCTAGGGTTGTGTTGGGTGTGCAGGGTTTGGGTCCCTTTTGTTATGTTGTTTGTTTGTTTTGGCTGCTGGTCTTTGGCTTCTAGCCTTCTAGGATACTGGTTTTTTGCATAGCTTAATCAATTTTCAGTTTTCAGTTTGAACAAAGGTGACGTTTTCTGAAGCCTGGTTTCTTCTTCTTGGGTTTAATTAGGAACAATAAAGTTTTTCATAAGAAAAGATTTCAGGTCTTGAAAACTGATGATGCTCAGAAGTGGTATTTTCTGAAATCACGACATGTGGCGACTGACTGACGTGCCCCATGGCTCACGGAAAGGAAACGACAACAGTACATTAGAAGCATGCCCCGGGCCTTCGACCCGAGAATGTTTCCGACCTTCAGTGGCTGTCCAGACCACTCCTATACCCGCCTTACAAACAACCGTTGGCTCGCCTCCGAGCTTCCTGCACGATGGGCCTCCTCGGCCCTCCCGGCTCGCCTCCGAGCTATCACAGAACCAAGATGCCTCGGCCTCCTGCTCGTTCCCGGGCCTCGTGCTCGTCCCCGGGCCTCCCGCCGAGCTTATCTTCCTCGGTCTCACCGACCAACCCACAACACCGATCACAGGCGCCTCCGCCACGGCTCCGCGAGTCTCGCCAAGCGCGAGATATCCGCCGCCCATGATCCCACGTTCCACACCATCACGATCCCCCATTAACGAGCATATCTCGTCATTAGTATGGAATCCCGTCTATCACGCGGGAATAATGACAGGGTCGTAACGGTCGGCGTGAATCTTGCGTCCGCCTGCCCATTACTGCCACTATATAAACTCCTCTCCCAGATGACTCAGGTAAGCCAATTTCACCCCAATAGGCCGTTGCTTTGCCAAAATACCCCGTCTAACTTGATCGTCGGAGGGTCCTCGGTGACACAACCACCCCGGGGCTTCCTTGCAGATAGTTCGGCCTCAACGACATAAAACCCATTGAGATCAACACGCTTCAGGAGACGACCCTCCAACTCAATCCCAGCCATCCATCAGCGCTCGCTGCAGATCAATGGAAGGTAACATCTGAAGGAGATCCAGAGCTCCATCAGTTGGCGTCGTCTGTGGGAACTTGCTAGTTCCACTCAACGAAAGTTTATCTTCCGATCTCGACTTCATGGCAAGCAGTCACCGTGACGATCCAAGCACCAGTTGTCGGCTTCCCCGCAGTGGAGACGAGGGAGAATCCCCTCCTCCCCCGAACGCCATTCACGCCCTATCCGCTCGGATAGATCGACTCGCGTCCGTCGTGGATGCACTCGTCCGTGTCCAAACGGCCGGGCAAGCTCCCCAGGTCGCCACTCTTACCTCGGGACCGGGATCTCTACAGAGGGAGAGAAGACTCTGCCCGCGTCGGCACGACCGGACACCACTTCGCCGTCTCCGGTGGCCGCAGATCCCTCGGACCAACGTATTCATTGACCCGCTGGGCGCTGCACAACTCAACACCGAGATCTTTCGCCAGAGCGCCTTGCCCCGAGGCCCATCGCGCCCCTGTCTCTCCCGAGGAGGTGTCGGTCAACTCGTCTGCGCCTAAGCATGACTGGCATCCCCTCCCTCGACTGGGTCGCGCGGACGGGACTCTCCACGGCAGCTCGAAGACGACCTCGCTAGGGGACCTAAAGAACCTCATCGAACGGAACCGTGGCCGTGGCCAGGCACAGGTCTCCGGCAGCAGAGGCCAAAAATTAGAATGCGCCGAATCATCAGGATACCACGGCCGACTCGACGCCCTCGAAAAGAAGATCGAAAGCATGCATCGGGAAAATCGTCCTTTGAGCGACGGGGCTAAGTATGCCGCCGACTCGCTCACGAAGCCATTCACCAAAGAACTACTCGCCATCCACATCTCCTCCCGGAACAAGCCCCCAAAGGTCTCCCTCTTCGATGGGAAGTCCGACCCGAAAGACCATTTGGACGCGTTCACGGCCGAGATGAGTTTCAAGGACTGTTCTGACGCCGCACAATGCCGCGCTTTCCCCGCCACTCTCATCCACTCCGGACGAGACTGGTTCCGAGGACTCGCGCCGCGCTCGATCTCTACCTTCGATGAGCTGGCCACCCAATTCCTCGGCCACTTCGTCGGGAACAGACGGCAGAAGCGGACCGTCGACCATCTCTTCACCATAAAGAGCGGGGACAAAGAATCCTTCAAAGGATACGTCACTCGCTTCTACAACGCCCTCCTTGAATTCACAGAACACCGGGACGAAACGGTCATTACGGCCCTTAGGTCGGGTCTTAGGCACAAGGAGTGGCTACGCTCCTTTGCATTGGCGCAACCTAAGACCATGGCCGAGGTAAAGGCCTGAACCGAACGCGAGATCCAGTTTGAGTCCGTGGTGAACGCCAACTTGCCCCGGACAGAGCAAGCCGATCAGAAGAAAAGGGCCTGTAACAACCCCAAATTTCCGATACAATTTTTTTTTCAAAATCCATAAAGGGGTATTTATTACCTAAGCACAAGATTTAAGTAATTAAATAACTCCATTTTTAAAAAGAATTGATTTAAATTCAAAGTATACTTGGAGTATTTAATTTTGCTGATATCTCTTTAAGTAATTATTTCACACAAATAATTACAAGAATGAGCTTGTAGCTCATTGGTAATACCTTGCACTACTGAACCAAGCCACCAGAGTTCAAATCCCATACCCCACATTATTTTTGTATTTATTTTGTTTTAAATCCTTTGGAAGCCCAACAGTCCACACACCATAACTTCCAAAACTTGAACTGCACCTGAAAAGTTAAAAATACCAGAAGCCACACCTGACGACCCCCCACCCTCTGGCACCCCGACTCGGGCCGGCGCCGCCGGCCGGACGGCCGAGTCGCCAACTGGAAAATTTTGTCTTTTCATCTTCTTAACCCCCCTGTATACTCTAATTTATTGGATCGGTTCCAGAAAGTTAAATATACCCTATTTACTACGATTTTTAATGAATTTTCTATATTTTTACATTTTTTTATTAAAAAAAACCCTTCACTTACCCTACCCCTAGCCTACCCTATAAATACACCCCCTACTCTCTACCCTCTCATCCCAAAACCCTAAACTCACTCTCTCAAAATTTTTCCAAGAGTTGTGTACCTTGAAAACAAGTGCACGGCGAAGCTCCGACGAAATTCCGGCGGAAATTCCGGCGACGTTTTTAGGAACAACCGGCGACGAAGTAACGCCTCGGCAACCCCTCTAGTCCCCCCTTCACTCCTTTGCTTAAACGAAACCCGTAAGTCCCATTCTATCCCTCTTTCTTATTCTCTAAAATACGAAATTTCAAAACCCGACGGAATCGGAACAAATCCGATTGCCGATTCGGTTTTCTATAAAATTTCACTTCTCACCAATACATTCATGCCTAAACATCTTTATGTTGACTATTAAATATTTAACAATCAATTTGAACAAGTTTCATCACATGAAATGATAGCCTTTCCAATTTATCGTAGTTTTCACTTAAATACCACAATGTTTCGATTTCACATTTAATCCCTTAACTTTGCTATACATTTAAAGTAGAGCACGAGATAATGACCTACCTCCACACACACGCATATACAACCTAAAACGATATCATCAACAAAACTTAGAATACGATAAAACAATACTTTCATTTAAGTACCATATTCTTAATAAAATCATTTCTAAAAGTTTTAGTTTTGATACACTTTTAAATAAATACCTCTTATTAGGAAAACACGATAAGTTGTGAACATTGATCTTTTATCTAAACCTGATTTTGTGATGTCTAGGCTAGGCAAGTGAGAAAAGGTAACTTTAAAAGGCCCGTCTCACGATTCGTGAGCGGATCCCTCCTTTCCTCATTTGTACTTACCTGGCCACAATTGGCGGTGAAGAGGTGATTTGAGGCTTCTAACGACTTGTCGTTTAGACCATTTAGAAATAGGCTAGTTGACTTAGAAAACCTAAAATCTAAAATACGGAAAATTTACACCTTTGCAAATAAATATCTTTTACTTTATAAAACCGTTTTCTAAATGATTAGCATTTTACAATCTTTGCAAAGTGCCGCTACAACCTATTTTTTGGGAACCGTTCGGGATTGTGCGGTTTATCGCGCACCCTCAGGCTAGTAGTGCGAGATTCAGACCTCCGCAAGGAGCATTCGGTCTCGAAAGGTTTAAAATACGACATCTTAAGAAAAATGAGATTTTTGGAATATAAAATATTTATTAAAATTATTTTTTTATAAATATATGTATTTTTATCATTTAAATATCTATTTTATCATGATATAAATATTTCACCTTTTTCCAAAAATCACAAGAATAAATTTTACACTAAAATACCATGAACTTTAAATAAATCAATATTACAGATAAATACCTTTATTTATAAAACTAGGATATTTTCACTAGAAATGGCACAATATAAAATCCACATTCATTACAACTCTAAATATGAATAATGAATACTTGAGGTGTATTTTGAAAAGTATATAAAAATATTTTTACATAAAACCCCCTCAAGTTTTATAAATTACCCTAAGGACCCTAGTAAATATAGGTTTAAGAAATAATCAAGACTTCGATTTACATTTCTAATTGTCTGACTCGGATTTGAGTCTGATTATATCTGACTTGAATATGATTCAATTACAATCTACAATCTACAATATTCCAATTCAATATGAACACATGAATCCGTGAATCCAGTTATCAATCTATACAACTTGACTGAATCAAACCATGGATATACATCCATTATCCAGTTATTCCATTTACATGATTATGCAGTTACATCCGTTTACTGATATCATGGTTTTGGTCAGTCATCCAATTACACAATTCAATTTACAAGACAATACAATGCAATACAGTACTATCAATAACATAACTACACGGGGTATTGGGGTAGTTCATTCGTGAATCCAACATAATCTCAAGAGTCCCCTAGATTATGAATCCATATCTACTAACACAAGCAAGCAATCATGAGGGCCCGTGTTTGCATGCTCCTGGACTATGGCCTGTTGAGTTTGGAATACTTCGGCGACGGTCGAAGTCCCGCTACTAACATATCATTTGGGCCCGTGGTTCTCTACCCCTGGATTACAGCCTATTGGGTTTGAGAACACTCTTGAGATTAGTTGACATTCACCCTTGAACTTATGATAACAACAGCATTAACACTAAAACAATATAATACAACTGTAAAAGCTACTCTCTCTCTCTCTCTTACTCCCTGTCTATTCTATTTCTCCTCTTATCTTTGGGACTTACCGAGCGACCTGTTCGATGACGACATTCTCTTTCTTTCTTCTTTAAATGTCGTTAGGTGGTTTGGACCCGGCAGAGATCGAGCCATCTGTAGAAGACGTGGAGCAGTTTGCCGAAGACCTTGCACTTTAGTTTCATTGTACACTTTTCTTTTCAGTACTTTTCATTTTCTGTTATGCCACTGTTTAGGCATCCTTTATCTCAGTTATTTCATTTTCATGTATTGTACAAAAGAATGATAATAAATAAAAGTTGCTGTTTTTATTATCCCTTGTTTCTTGTGTATTTATTTTATATTGCTTAGATACGCTTAGCGTATGTACTTCTGAGTATATACGTAGCGGACCTCGTCGCGTCCCCGTACACTGGGAAGCGGGGCGTGACAGGGCCAGGGAAGAGAAGAAGGCAACCGAGCAGCAACCCTGCTCGGTCCATCCATGGCTGGTAGTTAACTACCCACCGACGCCAAGGATCAAAGCCCTCATCAAGAGGCCACCAAGCAGCTACCCTGCTCGGTCCATCCTTGGCTGGTAATCTCTTACCCAACGACGCCAAGGATCAAAGCACTCATCAAGAGGCCACCGAGCAGCAACCCTGCTCGGTCCATCCTTAGCAGGCCACTCCATGCCCTCCCGCGCGAAGAATCAAAGCCCTCATCAAGAGGCCACCGAGCATCTGCTCGGGCCATCCTTAGCAGGACACTTCATGCCCTCCCGCGCTAAGGATCACAGCCCTGATCAAGAGGCCACCGAGCAGCTACCCTGTTTGGTCCATCCATGGCTGGTAGTTCACTACCCACCGACGCCAAGGATCAAAACCCTCATCAAGAGGCCACCGAGCAGCTACCCTGCTAGGTCCATCCTTAGCAGGCCACTCCATGCCCTCCCGCGCTAAGGATCAAAGCCCTCACCAAGAGGCCACCGGGCAGCAACCCTGCTCGGTCCATCCATGTCTGGTAGTTCGCTACCCACCGACGCCAAGGATCAAAGGCCTCATCAAGAGGCCACCGAGCAGCAACCCTACTCGGTCCATCCTTAGCAAGCCACTCCATGCCCTCCCGCGCTAAGGATTAAAACCCTCGCCAAGAGGCCACCGGGTAGCAACCCTGCTCGGTCCATCTATGGCTGGTAGTTCGCTACCCACCGACGCCAAGGATCAAAGCCTTCACCAAGAGGCCACTGGGCAGCAACCCTGCTCGATCCATCCATGGCTGGTAGTTCACTACCCACCGACACCAAGGATCAAAGCCCTTACCAAAAGGCCACCGGGCAGCAACCCTGCTCGGTCCATCCATGGCTGGTAGTTCACTACCTACCAACGCCAAGGATCAAAGCCCTCATCAAGAAGCCATCGAGTAGCAATCCTACTCGGTCGATCCTTAGCAGGCCACTCCATGCCCTCCCGCGCTAAGGATCACAGCCCTCATCAAGAGGCCACCGAGCAGCTACCCTGCTCGGTGCATCCATGGCTGGTAGTTCACTACCCACCGACGTCAAGGATCAAAGCCCTCATCATGAGGCCACCGAGCAGCAACCCTGCTTGGTCTATCCTTAGCTGGTCCACTCTAAGGATCACAACCCTCATCAAGAGGCTACCGAGCAGCTACCCTGCTCGGTCCATCCATGGCTGGTAGTTCACTACCCACCGACGCCAAGGATCAAAGTCCTCATCAAGAGGCCACCGAGTAG
Organism: Agapanthus africanus; assembly: GCA_030015575.1. Classification (NCBI taxonomy): domain Eukaryota; kingdom Viridiplantae; phylum Streptophyta; class Magnoliopsida; order Asparagales; family Amaryllidaceae; genus Agapanthus; species Agapanthus africanus. The sequence continues at coordinate 77,148,648 of CM057339.1, read as the reverse complement.
CAATCCTGCTCGGTCCATCCTTAGCAGGCCACTCCATGCCCTCCCGCGCTAAGGATCACAGCCCTCATCAAGAGGCCATCGGGCAGCTACCCTGCTCGGTGCATCCATGGCTGGTACTTCACTACCCACCAACGTCAAGGATCAAAGCCCTCATCAAGAGGCCACCGAGCAGCAACCCTGCTTGGTCTATCCTTAGCTGGCCCGCTTTAAGGATCACAACCCTCATCAAGAGGCCACCGAGCAGCTACCCTGCTCGGTCCATCTATGGCTGGTAGTTCACTACCCACCGACGCCAAGGATCAAAGCCCTCATCATGAGGCCATCGAGCAGCTACTTTGCTCGGTCCATCCTTAGCAGGCCACTCCATGCCCTCCCGCACTAAGGATCAAAGCCCTCACCAAGAGGCCACCGGGCAGCAACCCTGCTCGGTCCATCCATGGCTGGTACTTCACTACCCACCGACGCCAAGGATCAAAGCCCTCATTAAGAGGCTACCGAGCAGCAACCCTGCTCGATCCATCCTTAGCGGGCCACTCCATGCCCTCCCACGCTAAGGATCAAAGCCCTCGCCAAGAGGCCACCGGGCAGCAACCCTGCTCGGTCCATCCATGGCTGGTAGTTCGCTACCCACCGACGCCAAGGATCAAAGCCCTCACCAAGAGGCCACTGGGTAGCAACCCTGCTCGGTCCATCCATGGCCGGTAGTTCGCTACCTACCGACGCCAAGGATCAAAGCCCTCACCAAGAGACCACCGGGCAGCAACCCTGCTTGGTCCATCTATGGCGCTGGTAGTTCACTACCCACCAACGCCAAGGATCAAAGCCCTCATCAAGAGGCCACCGAGCAGCAACCCTACTCGGTCCATCCTTAGCAGGCCACTCCATGTCCTCCCGCGCTAAGGATCAAATCCCTCACCAAGAGGCCGCCGGGAAGAAACCCTTCTCGGTCCATCCATGGCTGGTAGTTCGCTACCCACCGATGCTAAGGATCAAAGCCCTCACCATGAGGCCACCGGGCAGCAACCCTGCTCGGTCCATCCTTGGCTGGAAATCTCTTACCCAACGACGCCAAAGATCAAAGCCCTCGCCAAGAGGCCACCGAGCAGCTACCCTGCTCGGTCCATCCTTAGCAAGCCTTTCAATGCCCTCCTGCGCTAAGGATCAAAGCCCTCACCAAGAGGCCACTGGGAAGCAACCCTGCTCGGTCCATCCATGGCTGGTAGTTCGCTACCCACCGACGCCAAGGATCAAAACCCTCATCAAGAGGCCACCGAGCAGCCACCTACTCGGTCCATCCTTAGCAGGCCTCTCAATGCCCTCCCACGCTAAGGATCAAAGCCCTCATCAAGAGGCCACCGAGCAGCTACCCTGCTCGGTCCATCCTTAGCAGGCCTCTCAATTCCCTTCCGCGCTAAGGATCAAAGCACTCATCAAGAGGCCACCGAGCAGCTACCCTGCTCGGTCCATCCTTGGCTGGTAATCTCTTACCCCATGACGCCAATGATCAAAGCCCTCATCAAGAGACCACCGAGCAGCTTCCCTGCTCTGTCCATCCTTGGCTGGTGATCTCTTACCCAACGACGCCGAGGATCAAAGTCCTCATCAAGAGACCACCGAGTAGCTTCCCTTCTCGGTTCGTTCTTGGCTGGTGATCTCTTACCCAACGACGCCGAGGATCAAAGCCCTCATCAAGAGGCCACCGAGCATCTACCCTGCTCGGTTCATCCTGGCGGGAAGCTTCCTATCCCACAACGTTGAGGATCGAAGCCTTCATCACGAGGCGACCGGGCATCCTCGTTCTCGGTTCATCCTGACGGGCAGCTACCTGCCTCTTGACGCTAAGGATCGAAAGCCCTCCTCAAGAGGCGACCGAGCATTCTCCTACTCAGTCCGTCCACTCCAGGCAACTTCTGCCCTATAAAGAGATGGATTAAGGCCCTCGTCACGAAGCCGCCAGACATCTTCATGCTCGGTATCAATGGTAGATCCCTGAGCCTCACATTGAACCAGCGAGCAAGCCTCTGCCCAGCGCATGCACCCGAAGAAGGAAAGCTCCCAACATGGCTCAAGTAAGCAAAAAATAGGAGAGCTTGAGTTCGGTCAATAGCCGGCCCTAACAGACGAAACGCCTCCTCCATTCGTTCCTGGGCAATCGACATCACGATTCTCGGTGCCAAACCAAGCAGAAAATTCTCCGTATAGTCCACTCTTGACCCGACCCATAAATAGGTCGGAACGAGAGTGGGGGGCTAATGATGATGCTCAGAAGTGGTATTTCCTGAGATCATAACACGTGGCGACTGACGTGCCCCATGGCTCACGGGAAGGGAGCGACAACGGTACATTAGAAGCATGCCCTGAACCTTTGACCCGAGGATGTTTCCGACCTTCAGTGACCGTCCATACCACTCCTATACCCGCCTTACAAACAACCGTTGGCTCGCCTCCGAGCCTCCTGCACGATGGGCCTCTTCGGCCCTCCCGGTTCGCCTCCGAGCTATCACAAAACTAAGATGCCTCAGCCTCCCGCTCGTTCCCGACCCTCCCGCCGAGCTTATCTTCCTCGGTCTCACCGACCGACCCACAGCACCGATCACAGGTGCCTCCGCCGCGGCTCCGCGATTCTCGCCAGGCGCAAGATATCCGCCGCCAATGACCCGGCGTTCCATTCCATCACGATCCCCCATTAACGAGCATATCTCGTCATTAATGGGGAATCCCGCCTATCACGCGGGCGTAACGCCAGGGGCATAACGGCCGGCGTGAATCTCGCGCCCGCCTGTCCATTACTGCCACTATATAAAACCCTCTCCCAGATGACTCAGGTAAGCCAATTTCACCCCAATAGGCCGTTACTGTGCCAAAATACCCCGTCTAACTTGATCGTCGGAGGGTTCTCGGTGGCACAACTACCCCGGGACTTCCTTGCAGGTAGCTCGGCCTCAACCACATAAAATCCATTGAGATCCACACGCTTCAGAAGACGACCCTCCAACTCAACCCCAACCTTCCATCAGCGCTCGCTGCAGATCAACGGAAGGTAACATCTGAAGAAGATCTAGAGCTCCATCAGAAACGCTGTTTTTTAAAATCTGAAAAGACGAGCGTTTAACGGTGCCTCTTTAATAAAAGAGCCCATGTATCCATTGATGACTGATAAATGAGAAAAAATTTACAATCTATTCCGCATTTAAGATATACATATATTATTCTAGTTTCCACAATATTATTATGTATACTTAATTTTCACACAACGTGCATCGCACGTGCAAAATTACTAGTTATTATAATACAGACTCTAATGTTGTACCTAATGTCATCAATTGAAAGTCTTTAGTTTTTAATAAAGTTTTTATCTAATTAATTTTTAATATAATTACTAAAAATAGAAGTACATTGATGTAGAGGAGGAGGGTTTTAGATGGAGACTAGCATGGACCCATACGCAAGCGCACGGGAGCTTGATGTTTCGAAAAATATCTTTCTATAACATAGTATTTAATTTGCAAAGACTGTATTATGAAAATGAAGAAGTGGATTTTATAAAAGTAACCAACAATTTGATCCTCCTAGATCATGACGATTTCAATGTCACCTCTTTCGATAGTATTGAAATACTCTTGGGTCTTGTTATGGCTCTAAACTTTGTCTAATTTTAACCTGATCAAATCCATTCCATTATGCTTTAGGAAATCTAAAACTTAAATCTAATCAAATCCATTTTATTACCCTCTTGGAAATGTAATTAAATTCAAACCGATCAAATCAATTTTGTTACCCCGGTTTATTACACCACCATGGCTATCAGATAAGTAGAGATTGCAGGGGGTGTAAATTAAGTCCATTAGGGGGTTCTTGATCATAAGAATCGGTGATAATTCTATCAAGTACTCTACCCTACTGTTAAATTGAGAAGAAAAGAAGAATGACTCTTTGAAGAGAAAGGCCTTCATTAAAATCTCCATATTTTCTTTTCTTCTTTTTCCTCTTTTTCTTCTTGCCGAGAACACTAAGTCTTCAAACCTTGGAAATTATAAGAGTTCTCTCTGCTATAATTTCTGCCTCTTGAAGAGGTATTTATAGAATGAGACAGTTAATAAACCATTACTCACGTTTATAGGGGTGGTGGAGGGGGGAAGGGTTGACACTCCATTTAGCATCCAATTACCGTTTGTGCGGGAATCTTTTAGATATGCCCGCAACCGCTTCTTAAATAGGTCAAATATCTTTGGCTTAGTCAAAGAAGATACCTTCCGTTGAAGAACCCTGCAAATGAAGATGCCCTCCTGATGGATCTCTTGGATCTCCTTCAGATGTTACCTTCCGTTGATCTGTTGCGAGCGCCGATGGATGGCTGAGATTGGATTTGGAGGGTTGACTCCTGAAACGTGTGGATCTCAATGGGTTTTATGTGGTTGGGGCCGAGCTACCTGCAAGGAAGTCCCGGGGTGGTTGTGCCACCGAGAACCCTCCGACGATCAAGTTAGACGGGGTATTTTGGCAGAGTAACGGCCTATTAGGGTAAAATTGGCTTACCTGAGTCGTCTGAGAGATGGGTTTATATAGTAGCAACCATGGGCAGGGGGGCGCGAGATTCACGCCGGCCGTTACGCCCCTGGCGTTATGCCCGCGTGATAGGCGGGATTCCCCATTAATGACGAGATATGCTCGTTAATGGGGGATCGTGATGGCGTTGAACGCGGGATCATGGGCGACGGATATCTCGCGTCTGGCGAGATTCGCGGAGCCGTGGAGGAGGCGCCTATGATCGGTGCTGTGGGTCGGTCGGTGAGACCAAGGAAGATAAGCTCGGCGGGAGGCTCGAGAACGAGCGGGAGGCCGAGGCATCTTGAATATGCGGTAGCTCGGAGGCGAGCTGGAGGGCTGAGGGAACTCAGCGTGCGGGAGGGCTCTGAGGCGAGCCGATGGTCATTTGTAAGGTGATCGTAGGGGTGGTCTGGAAGGCCACCGAAGGTCGGGAACATTCTCGGGTCGAAGGCCCGGGGTATGCTTCCGACATACCGATCTTGATCATTTCTCGTAAGCCCTGGGACACGTCATCTGCCAAGGTAACATCTGAAGGAGATCCAAAAATCCATCAGCTACCCTGTTCGGTCCATCCTTGGCTGGTAATCTCTTACCCCATGATGCCAAGGATCGAAGCCCTCATCAAGAGGCCACCGAGCAGTTATCCTGCTCGGTCCATCCTTGGCTGGTAATCTCTTACCCAACGACGCCAAGGATCGAAGCCCTCATCAAGAGGCCACCGAGCAGCTACCCTGCTCGGTCCATCCTTGGCCGGTAATCTCTTACCAAATGACGCCAAGGATTAAAGCCCTCGCCAAGAGGCCACCGAGCAGCAACCCTGCTCGGTCCATCCTTAGCAGGCCTCTCAATGCCCTCCCACGCTAAGGATCAAAGCCCTCGCCAAGAGGCCACCGAGCAGCTACCCTGCTCGGTCCACCCCACTGCCCTGAACCACCTCGTCGAACCCTCTGCGTCATCAACATCATTACCTTCACCAACCCAAGCACCACCACTGTTTCCCCCTCTCTCCAAACCACCAAGCTTCGAACCCTGCAGCCTCGAACCCCGCTGCACCCATCGCCGGAGCTACCTCCGCCGACCACCGTCGACCCCAGCATACACATAGGAGATCCACAGAATCCCACTCCGCTTCCAGCGATCACGAGCCATTCCCCGGGCAACTCCGACGATGAACCCGAACTCGAGCCGAGGCCGTGAACCCAAACCGTGCCGTTCGTTGTGCGTTCGTGCCGTTGCCGCTGCCGTGCGTCGCCAACTCGTCTCCAGGCAAGTACCCTACTTGCTACATACTAGATTATTCTGTTACGATTCAAAATCTTATAAATTCTATGTTTATAATTCGTGAAAATCTATACGACACAAGTGCTTGATGCAAAACCTGAACGAAAACTCTTCATTAAACTGACGGAACTTGATCATATAAGCTGGCCCATGTGGCAATGAACATTGTGTAAAAATTTGACTGGAAATTATAATCGTTACTGACTTGAACGATCACCCCCAATTACACCCGTTAAAACTGAAAATTTCGCGCGTCTGAAACTTATAAAAATCATAATTAATTGTTTACAAATTGGAATGATGCGTTAGAGGGCTCAAATAGAATCCGACTCGACGATTTGAAACCCCATAAAAGTGTTGAATTGTTTCTATACTGAAAATATGACGGAAACCGGTTCGGAGAGCGGCTCTGGACTACAGTCCAGAGCAGCTATGGCTGTTGATTTCTATCTCGTAATGCTTACCCCTTTGCTGTTTGAACTTGTATATTGCGGAAACCTATACTTTAGTGAAGATGAAACTATTATCTAAATAACCGAAGTGATTTCACCCCTTTTTACCATCTTTTACTATTTAAACTGCAATTTAAAAGAACAGGACGTATAACAGTCCCAAACAGAAACAGAACTGATACCCTATCGTTGAACAGTGCATACCTTCTGACGTAGAGACGCGATTGAGAATCCGTCTGGCGCGTTGGAAACCTTATTGAAAAACCTAGATTTCATTCAACTGTAGTATCGCTAAATTCTGATCCCAAGTGTGTGAAAATCGTTCGCGAAATGGACATTCAGTTTAGAAACTGAATTTCCTGCAGCGAACACTTAAAATGAAACGGCTGTAACTTGCAAATCCGAAATCCGATTAGACTGAAATAAATTTTTCTGAACTTCCGACTGAGTCTACTTGTTACCGTCTCTGTATCATTTCACTGAATTCTGAACGTATGATTTACTGCATTTTTTATAAATTCATGAGGTGCATACTAGTTCATATTACACATGACTTGTTAACTTCATAAATGTACATATCTTACCCGATGGCCATACACATAGTGATAGTGTGCGTTAATATTTAGCGTACAATACATTATCGTGTGTGAACGGTATTGGTTTAGGAGTGTTAAGTACGCCAATGGAAAAGTGAATGATTCGTGACAGTGAATAATACAGTGAACAATGACAAAACCGTGTTATTGGTGCATACTTGTACACGACTAGACCATACTCGTAAATAGTGTAAACCTGGGAAAAAGGGGAAATCGAAGTGGAAATAGCATCATATTTAGCGAGGACAGTGATTTAGAGGATGATCATTCGAACAACGACTCTTATATATATTAGGTAGGGCCTAGCGGTCCGGCTGACAGAGTTATATTCCGGGCGTTGCGGGCCGTAGTCTCGGTATATACGAGACCCTCGTTAAATATGATTCTCCTTTCCACAACTCGATTTCAAACATGACTTAGAGACTGATAGGGACACAGATCATACTTTGCATCAGTTCATGACATATTGATTACCTGCATTTTACTTCACTATTATTATCCTCTGTGCTTGTTACTTGTCCTTATTATAATATTGCTATTAGGTCGCTCTGACGACCTGAGTATGCATGCTCAGACCTCGAGGAAGGACCAGCGCAGAAGTCGGACTTACCCTTCGAGCTTACGGAGATTCAGTCGAGAGTACCTCATTCATTTTTCTGCTTTACCTAAAGAGACCTTGTATTCGAGCTTGGTTGGTAGTTCTTTTCTTGTTTTACTGTAAATTGTGAACAGTGAAATTTGATGTAATAATTTAGTGATGTATTTCCTTTACTTCTGTGCTTTGTTTACTGATTACCATGTAATGCTAGAAGCCGAAGTGTGACTACGGCGGGATTATTCCTTGACCGTAGGAGCATGGCCGGCCTAGTCATCCTTCGTTTTCCGTATTTTGGGAAGCGGGGCGTGACAGCGGCGCTTTACAAAGATTTGTATAAATGCTAATCATTAAGGAAAAACGGTTTTATTAATTATGGTATTTATTTATAAAGATATCGTTTTCCCGTATTCTATATTCTAGGGTCTTCTAAGTCAACTAGACTGCTCCTAACTGGTCCAAAGCGACAAGTTGTGAGTTATCCTTCAAATCTCCTCTTCACCGCCAATTGCGTCCAGGTAAGTACAAGTGAAGAAAGGAGGGATCCACTCACGAATCACCGTGAGACGGGCCTTTTAAAGTTACCTTTCTCACTTGTCTAGCCTAGACACTACAAAGTCAGGTTTAGATAAACGACTGAATGCCCACAACCTTCCTCTGTCCTAATGAGTGTGACCGTTCTTAATTGGCCGAGTCTAGATATTTTTATTATTAGCTCAAAAGTTATTTATTTGTAAAGATGCATCAATACTAAATCTTTTAGAAATGGTTTTATTAAGTAAAGGGTATTTAAATGAAAATGTTTGTTTTCCCGTATTCTAAGTTCTCGAGGGTATCGTGTTATGTTACATATGAGTGTATGAGGAGGTAGGTCATTACCTCGTGATCTACTTAAAGGTATAGCAAGTTTAATGGAGTTAAATGAAGAATTGAAACAATGCGGTATTTAAGTGAAAAATACGATAAATTGAAATAGCCATCATTTTATGAAATGAAACTTGATCAATTTTGTTGATTAGTGTTTAATAGTCAACATGAGAGAGTTTAAGCATAATTGTATTAACGAGAAGTGAAGTTTTATAAGAAACCGAATCGGAAATCGGATTTGTTCCGATTCCGTTGGGTTTTGTAAATCCGTATTTTTAGAATAGAAAAGAGAGGTAGAAAATGGGACTTACGGGTTTTGGACAATAACAAGAGTGGGATGGAAGGAGAGGAATCGCCGGTGCGTCGATTTGTCGCCGAGAGTTTCTAGAACGATCGCCGGAAGTTCGCCGGGAATTTCGCCGTAGCTTCGTTTCGTGCTCGTTTTCAAAGTACACAAGATTTCTTGAGAATTTTAGAGAGTTGGCTCAAAGTTTTGGGGTGAGAGGGTAGAAGATAGGGTGGTATTTATAGGGTTAGGCTAGGGTTAGGGTAGATGAAGAGTTTAAATTAAAAAAATATAAAAATATATTAAAATGTATTAAAAATTGTAGTAAATGAGGCTTTATGGATTCTCTGGAAATGGTCTAAACATTTAAAGTATACAGGGGGGTAGAGAAGGGGAAAGGTCACAAATTTGGTGTTGAAGACTCGGCCGACTGGCCGAGTCCGGCCGGCGGCGCCGGCCGATTCGGTCGAGTCAGGGGTTGGGGAGATGGGGGTCGCCTGAGTAAGGCTCTGGTATACTCAGTTTTTCAGGTTCAATGGAATATTTGGGAGTTATCTCGTGTGGACTGTTGGGCTTCTAAAAAATTTAAAACAAAATAAATATTAAAAATAATGTGGGGCATGGGATTTGAACTCTGGTGGCTTGGTTCAGCAGTGCAAGGTATTATCAATAAGCTACAAGCTCCTGCTTGTAATTATGGAGTGAAATAGATACTTAAAGTGGTAACAGCAACATTAAATACTCCAAGTATACTTTAAATTTAAAGCAAATTTATGTATACTAAAAATGGAGTTGTTACAGTCTACCCTCCTTACAAAAATTTCGTCCTCGAAATTTACAACTTTTATTTGAGAACTAGTTTACAAAGAGGTGAGGATATTTTGCACGCATTTCATCTTTCCTTTCCCAAGTGGATTCTCCTGGAATGTCTTTCCTCCACATCACTCGGACCAAGTTAACTTCCTTATTCCGAAGTGTCTTCACTTTCCTGTCCAGGATCTCCACAGGCTGTTACTCACAAGACAAGGCGGGCTGTATAGTGAGCTCGGAATGATCAAGAATATGGCTGGGGTCATTCACATACCTTCTGAGTTGGGATATGTGGAACACATTATGCATTCCTTCCAATGAGGGTGGAAACGCTAAACGGTATGCCACTTCATTGACTCGTTCGAGTATGTCGAACAGTCCAATGTATCTCGGACTTAATTTACCCCGTCTTCCAAATCAGATCACTCCGCGGTTCGGAGATATCTTCAAGAATACGTGATCTCTTGGCCGGAACTCCAAGTGTCGTCTCTTTGCATCAGCCCAGTGCTTCTGTCGATCTTGGGCTATGCGCATCTTTTCCCTGATAGTACGAACCACATCAACAGTCGCTACTATCATCTCTGGTCCAAGAAGTTCCCTATCTCCGATGTCGTCCCAACTTAGTGGCGATCGACACTTCCTTCCATACAATGCTGCAAAAGGTGCTATTCCTATGCTTGCTTGGTAGCTGTTGTTGTACGAAAACTTCACAAGATGTAGGTGATCTTCCCATGATCCTTTGAAGTCTAACATACATGCTCTGAGCATATCCTCCAAGATCTGAATAGTTCGCTTAGACTGACCATCGGTTTGTGGATGATAAGCCGTGCTGAAGTTCATACTTGTTCCTAAACTTGCTTGCAGACTCTGCCAAAATTGCGATCGGAACCTGGTGTCACGATCGGAGACAATACAGACCGGTACTCCATGAAGTCTCATAATTTTCTGTATGAGTTCATGGGTATCAGAGATAGTACATTATGAAGAGTTTAAATCTTAAATAGATTATTACCTCCATGTACTTCTTTGCTAGTGTCTCAGTTGATTGGCCAACTCGAAATGGGATGAAGTGAGCCGACTTTGTGAGTCGATCCACAATGACCCATACGGCATCGTTACCCTTTGTGCGGCGAGGAAAAGCAGTCACAAAATCCATCGTAATGTGTTGCCACTTCCATTCTGGGATTGGTAACGGCTGAAGTAGTCCAGCTGTCCGGTGATGTTCAACCTTTACTTGCTGACACACCAAGCATTTTGCGACGCTTCTGGCTACTTCAAGCTTCATTCCATGCCACCAATAATTCTGACGTAGATCTTTGTACATTTTAGTACCTCCAGGGTGTACTGAGTAGGGAGAGCTGTGAGCTTCTTTCATTAACTCTTTCCGAACAGGACCTTTTGGTACACACAATCTGCTGCCGTATCTCAAAGATTCGTCTTCATGGATGATGAAATCGGTTCTGAGTCCATTCTCCACTTGTTCTCTGATCTTTTGCAACTTAGCATCACTTGCTTGAGCCGCTTTGATCTGATTGACAATGGTTGATTGAACTTGTAAATTCATCAAACTTGAAGCATTACCTAGCATGACTACTTCAATCTCCATCTGATACAAGTCTTGTTGAAGCTTCCACTGAGCGGTGAGATTCATCAATAATGGTTGACGACTAAAAGCATCAGGTACCACATTCACCTTCCCTGAGTGATATTGTAAGTTGATGTCAAAGTCCGCCATGAGTTCTAACCATCTTCTCTGCCGCATATTCAACTCCTTCTGAGTAAACATGTACTTCAGACTCTTATGATCTGTGTAGATGTTCACTCGTTCACCAAGTAGATAATGGCGCCAATCTTAAGAGCAAAGTTGACGGCTACCAACTCCAGATCATGCGTCGGATAATTGCGCTCATGAATCTTCAGTTGTCTTGAAGCATAAGCCACAACTTTATCGTGCTGATGTAGAACACATCATAATCCCTTACCGGATGCATCACAATGCACTTTGATTCCTCCAGATTGATCCGGTATTACGAGAATATGTGCTGATGTCAACCTTGACTTGAGTTCTACGAAAGCTTGTTCGCATGCTTCTGACCACACAAATTCTTCATCTTTACGTGTGAGCTTGGTCAGAAGTGTTGCTATCTTCAAAAATCCTTCAATGAACCTTTTGTAATATCCAGCTAAACCTAAGAAACTCCGAATGTCCTTCACTGACTTTGGTATAGGCCATTCGCTGACTGCTGAAACCTTCGCTGGATCCACAGAGATTGCTTCTCCTGATACGATATGTCCAAGAAAACCAACTTACTTTAGCCAAAACTCGCACTTGCTGTACTTGGCATAGAGCTGATGTTGTCGAAGAGTTTCCAGGACAATTCGTAGGTGCTCGGCATGTTCTTTCCGACTCTTAGAATACACCAGGATGTCGTCGATGAAGATGACAACAAACCTGTCTAAGTACTCCCGGAAAACTTGATTCATTAGGTTCATGAATATTACTGGTGCGTTGGTCATTCCAAATGGCATCACTAGAAATTCGTAATGTCCATAGCGAGTTCTGAAAGCTGTTTTATGAATATCAGCTTCTTTGACCTTCACCTGATGAAAACCTGAACGAAGATCCAATTTAGAAAAAACACAAGATCCACTTAGCTGATCGAATAAATCATCGATGCACGGGAGTGGATACTTTTTCTTTATAGTGACTTCGTTCAATACTCTGTAATCGATGCACATTCTGTATGAACCTTCCTTCTTCTTCACAAGTAGTACAGGTGATCCCCAACTTGAAGTGCTGGGACGAATCCATCCTTTCGCTAGTAATTCTTCCAACTGTGTTCGGACTTCCTTCAAACCTTCCGGACTTAAACGATAAGGTGCTTTGATCACCGGTTGTGCTCCTGGTACTAAATCAATTCTGAATTCAAGAGCTCGGTCGGGAGGCAAACCTGATATATTTTCAGGAAACACGTCGTCGAACTCTCGAACCACATCTGGCCTTGATTCTTCCTCCACTTGAGCTGCTTCAACTACTGCTTCCCTTGGCTTCGCTTTGTAGGTACTTGGCTCCAGGGTACGGTCTCCGCTTTTGAAATAGAAGACCGGATGGTCTGGAATCTCGAACACTACCCTCCTTTGACGACAGTCGATGGTAGCATAAAAAGTTCCAAGCCAGTCCATACCTAGAACCACATCAAAGTTTGGTATGTCCAGCACTTTGAAGTCAGCATAAAATTCTCGGCTGCAGACGACTACCGGACACAAGCTGTATCCCATTGTTGCCTTTAAAACGCCATTTCCTGAACTGACATTCCAGCTGGATACAAGCGGTGAGATTGGAATCGCATGGGTTCGGACGAACCGTTGCGACATAAAGCAGTGAGATGCTCCAGTATCAAACAGTGCTAGTGCAGGTATTGAGGATACTAATATTGTACCTAAGGTATGTGGGATATGTTTATAGGAAAAGCATGTAGGATAAATATCAAGACTGAAAGAAATTTTTAGGAAGAAAGGGTTACCAGTGATAACTTGGCCAGTGGCATCAGCTTCTTCCACTGTCATCGTGAAAGCCTGACGCCTTGGTACATTCCTCCTGGCCTTAGGAGCATTCCTCTGAACATTCCTTTGAGCTTGATGGAACTGACGAGGAGGTGGTGCAGCTTGTGGTCCTCTGGGTGGTGCAGGTAGTGCAAGCCTTGGAGCAGGTGCCTGAAGGGCTGGTCGCTGCGGATAGGTAATTGCTGGCCTGGGTGCAGCAACTGGGTTTTGTCTTTGGGGACAAGACCCAATATCATGAGTAGCTGAGCCGCAGACTAAGCAAAACCGGTTGGCTCGCCGGCAGTCTTTCATCATATGTCCAGTTCTCTTACAGTAGGTACAAAAGGCTAGGCTGGGACGATGGTTCGGTACTCCTGGTCGCCTTGGCACAAAAGGTGGCCTGGACGAGGCTCCTCCTGCCATCTTTTTGGCAGGGCGCTTAAATCAAACAGATTAAGGTCTTCCCCTCGCCTTTACCACTGCCTCATAACGACGGGTAGCTTTCAGATCCGATTCATGAGTCGGAAAATCTCCTGTGGCCAGTGCAGCCCGGATCTCCGAATCCAAACCTTGTTGAAATCGACGGGCTCTGATCTCGTCCGTCGGTATCAAGTGGGTCGTGAATCTGTTTAAAGGATTGTGTTAGCTGTGTAGTATGTGATATTTAAAAATTGAACTATTGTGACATATCTTACCGACTAAACATGGTGAACTCAGCGTCATATTCATCTACCGACTTGGTCCACATCGAACCTTGTTGCAGATGAATGAACTGCTGTTCCATACTGAACCTGGCAGTCTCAGAGAAGTACTTAGCGTCGAACATGTTGCGGAAAGTCTTCCAGTCAATGGGTTGTTCAAGACGGCTTTCTTTTGCCTTCCACCAGTTCCGTGCATTGTCCGTAAGCTGTAATTTTGCTATACGAACCCAAGCTATTTCTGGCACTTGTGCCGCTGCTAGATCATCTTCGATGCTCTGAGCTCATTCCTCAGCTTCCAGTGGGCTCTCCTTTCCTGAGAACTGTTTGGGGTGCAAAGCCCTGAATTACTTCACCCCAGATGGTTCTGCCTCGGGACGGTTCATTAAAAGAGCAGTCTGCTGCTGCTGTCCCTCTAGGAGGCTTCGGATTGCCTCAAGCAGAACCGTTTGCTTGTTGAGTGGAGCAGGGAAGGCAGGTGTGAGTGGTAGTGGTGGAGGTGTGTTGTTGACATTGGTGCTGGTGTTGTTCGGGGAATCCATAACCTTGAAGAAAAATTTGGGTTATGACAGATTCAAAGTATTTGAAATGATAAGATTCAAGTAACATGAATTGTAAAGAATATTTTAGTTGCTGGTTTTTGTGTTATATTGCTTAGGTTGTTCACGCAGAACAGAACGGCATGGCAGTGTTCCATACAACTCTGATCTGCATGGGCCACCAACAAAACCTGTCACGCCCCGCTTCCCGGTATACGGCGAAGGGGACGCGACTGGTCCGCTACGTATTTACTTAGAAGCAAATACGCTAAGGGTAACTAAGCAATATAAAAGAAAATATACACAAGAGACAAGGTATAATAAAAACAACATCTTTATTTATTAACATTCTTTTGTACAATGCATGAAAAGAAAATACAACTGAAATAAAAGCGATGCCTAAACAATGGCATGACAGGAAATTATAGGTACTGAATAGAAAATGTACAATGTCTAGAGCTCAGGGTCTTCGCTGTACTGATCCAAGTCTTCTGCAGTTGGCTCGATCTCTGACCGGTCCAAATCACTTGACGACATTCAAAGAAGAAAGAAATAGAATGTCATCAGTGAACAGGTCGCTCGGTAAGTCCCAAAGATAAGAGGAAAGTAGAATAGACAGAATAAGAAAGTATCTTTTAAAGTTGTATTATATTGTTGTAATGTTGTATTAACGCTGTTGTTTGTAGCTTGGTACAGAAGGATGCCAGTGTATACGAGAGGGGTCCCTATATGCTAGAGACCAGGGCAAACGGAATGTACAAGGAACCGTTAAGCCATGGTACAACAGCAACGGAATATAGGTTAGGTGTCTTAATCTTACCGTCTCGTGCCACTTTTAACATCTTCCGTACCAATCTACCCTTTAAACCCCGTAGTGTTTTGATTGTATTGTTGTATTGTATTGTATAGATTGTATAGTTGGATGACTGACCAAAACCATGATATCAGTAAATGGATATAACTATATAATCATATGAATGGAATAACTGTAGAATCATGTATATAGATGTATATCCATGGTTCGGTTCAGTCAAGTTGATAGATTGAATATATGGAATAATGGATTCATGTTGAATTGTAATATTATAAATTGTAGATTGTACTTGAATCATATTCAAGTCAGATTATAATAAGACTCAAACTGAGTAAGACAATTAGAAAAGTAAATTGAAGTCCTGATTGTTTTGATATTATCGGTAACCGCTGCACATGGGCGGCAGGATTTGTGTCTTTATCAAACACGATTACCGTATTGATAACACCGTTATTAAGTTGTCTACCTTAGATAGGCAAGCACCCACTTCTCCGGCTCCCTGAGGCTCAAGAGATTGGTCCCGCTTAAACCTATGTTTACTAGGGTCCTTATGGTAAATTATAGAACTTGAGGGGGTTTTATGTAAAAATACTTTTATATACTTTTCAAAACACACCCCAAGTATTTATTATTCGTTTTTAGAGTTGTAATAAATGTAGATTTTATATTGTGGTATTTCTAGTGAAAATATCCTAATTTCATAACAAGTGGTATTTATTTGTAATATTGGTTTTGTATGGAATTCATGGTATTTTAGTGTAAGATTGATTCTTGTGATTTTTGAAAAGAGTTGGAATATTTATATTATAATAAAATAGGTATTTTATTGATAAATATACATATATTTATACAAAAATAATTTTAATATATATTTTATATTCTAAAAATCTCATTTTTCTTAAGATGTCGTATTTTAAATCTTTCGAGACCGAATGCTCCTTGCGGAGGTCTGAATCTCGCACTACTAAGCTCGAGGATGTGCGATAATCCGCACCATCCCGAACGGGTTCCCCAAAATGGGTTGTAGCGGCACTTTGCAAAGATTTGTATAAATACAAATCATTAAGGAAAAACGGTTTTATTAATTATGGTATTTATTTGTAAAGATATCGTTGTTTCCCCCAATCAGAGCAAAGCTCTGTTCAAAAATTCAAATTTTGAAATGAAACAACGCTTCAGATGCAGCGCCAAGTGCGCTACGCCCCAAGCAGCGCACCATATGTGCGCTAGCGCAGGGTGCGCTGCGCTCCGAGCAGCGCACACGGGTGCGCTAGCTCAGGGTGCGCTGCGCTCCGAGCAGCGCACCACGTGTCAAACACGGGTGCGCTAGTGCAATGTGCGCTACCTTTTAAGCAGCGCACCACGTGCAAAGCACAGGTACGCTAGCGCTGGAATTAAAAACTCCCCACCGTTAGATCAAAGATATAATAATAATGATAAATTATTAATTAATCAGAATTAAATTCTGTTATGAAAAGATTCCTCAAAATCTTTATAAATAATAAGATTGTGCTCTATAAATCAGAGCACCGTTGGATCAATGATCCAATGGTAAATAAAAATTACCAAAACACAGAATAAATTCTGTATGGAGAGATTTTCCAATCTTGTTAAAAACAAGAAGATTGCCTTCTGTAAAACAGAAGCCCTAGGATCAAAGATCCAATGGTGAGAAAACATCCCCAAATCAAATAGAGAAAGATCTCTTTAACTGGCTCAACAAACCAGCCTACCCTATAAAAAGGCTCCTAGACTTCAAGTCTCAGGGAGAGAGAAACAAAAAAAAAGAAAGAGAGAGAAACCTCCCCAGAAACTTTGAAAAAATTCAAAGACCAAGCTCTTACAAGAAGATTTTTCTTCAAGGTAAGAATGAAGGACGATGAACACAGAGATGAAATCATCTCATGATTAAAAAAGAAGAATTCATTTCTTTAAAAAGATCATAGATTTACCAAGACAAAAAGTCTTTCACAAAGAGATCAGAAGATCTCATCATAAAATAAAAGAAGAACATAATTCTTCTCACAGATCATGGATCTATAAAGGCAAAGCCTTTCATCAACATAGATGATTGGAAATATCTCCTGCAAAATAAGAACTGGTGTTCTTACATCTTGAGACAAAGTTTTTTTTAAAAGAACATAAATTTGTTTCTCAGATCATACAATTGGTCAGATGTGCTTTACGCTCTTGAACTACGCTTCTGCGCTCTCTGGACTGGCGCTCAGCGCCAAATGCGCCACGTGTCAATCACGTATGCGCCAATTAACAACTTGCGCTTTGCGCTTCTGAAATAGCGCACTGCGCTCATGGGTTGGCGCTCAGCGCCAGGCGCACCACGTGTCACTCACGTGTGCGCCACTAAACTGAAAGCGCAATGTGCTCATGGATTAGCGCTCAGCGCTCATAAACGGGCATCATGCGCTCATCATCTAGCGCCTAGCGCCAAGTGCAACACGTGTCCCTTACATGTGCACCACGTGGCAGAAGCGCACTACACTTTTTGACTGGCGCAAAGCGCCTAGCGTGCCACGTGTTGCGCTGACAGAACATAAATTGTTTTTTAATAAGCCCAGAGCTCTGAAAAATGCTCAGCATTCAATAAAAGACAAAAACATTGTCAAAAGGGCCAAGCCCAAATAAAGGCTCAACAGCCCAAAATAAAATGTTAAACATTTATTAGACTTAGCCCAAGATTGGCCTGTTTCGGCCAATCAGAGCAAAACTCTGTTGAAATTCAAAATTCAAAATTTTGAAGCAACGCTTCAAATCTCAGGCGCAACGCGCCACATGTCAGACGCTGATACGTCAGCGCAGCGCTGAAGAAGGCGCGCCCAATCAGAGCAAATCTCTATTTTAAGCAAAATTAAAGGAAGCAACGCTTCAGTTGCGCAGGCACTGCGCTGCGCGACACGTGTCAGCGCAGATGCGCTAGCGCAGTTGCGCTGCTCTTTGCGCTGCGCGACACGTGTCACGCGAGAGGGCATTTGCGCCAAACAGAATTAAGATTTTAAAGAAATCTTTCTGTTCTTGTTAAAACAAGAAGATTTTCTTCTGTAAAACAGAAGCCCTTAGATCAAAGATCCAACGGTGGGGAAAATTCCCCAAATCACTTAGAGAAAGATCTCTTCAACAAAATTAACTAATTTATGGGCACTATAAAAGAGACCCCAGACCTCAATTCAAAGGCATCAACATTTTCTTGAAAAAAGTCAAGAGCTTCAAACAGAGAGAGAACTCTGAGAAAATTTCAAAGAAAAAGGTAAAAACCTTCACGAGAGAAAAGAAATCTCTTTTAATAAATCATTGATCTAAAAACCAGATCAATGTTCTTCACATAATAAACAGTGCTTTGCACTTCTTATGAACCACTGGTTCTTTAGAAACAAGAAAACAACAAAATAAAAAATAGTGCTTTGCACTTTTATGAACCTCTGGTTCTTGAAACAAAAAGAAAAACTTATTTTTCTTTGATCTAAATTAGATCAAGAAATCAAATAGTGCTTTGCACTTCTGTTCTTGAATCTAAAAGATTCTTAGTGCTTTGCACTTCCAAACTGCGCAGTTGCGCTCTTGGAAAAGCGCCACGTGTCAGCATCTGAATCACTTGCGCTAGGAGCTTTGAGATAGAGCTTTGCTCTCTGTGATTGGCGCAACTCACCAAGGTGCGCCACGTGTCAGCAGCGCAAGCGCAGCGCACTGCGCTTGCATGACACGTGTCGTCATCACAAGCGCTTGCGCTCTTTGATTGGCGCAAAGCGCCTGAAAATGCAATGCATTTCCTGAAGGGCCAGGCCCAGTTAAAAGACCAAACATGCCTAATTAAATTGATGCTCTGCATCATTTATAAATGGGCAAAACCCAAACAAAATAATAAAAATGCTATGCAGATGCCTTGCAGAGCCCAAAATAAATTGATGCTCTGCATCTTTTATGGGCAGAGCCCAAACAAAAAAAATAGAAAATAATGCAATGCATTATTTAAAAATGGGCCAAGCCCTAACACAGGTCTAACAGACCAAAAACAAATAAAAGGCGTTGAATACTTTGGACTTAGCCCAATCATGGCCGTAAGTCCTCAAATTAAATTGACCGAGCGAGTTTGCTTCCTTAAATCAATTTATATCCGGTTCAAGGGTACATCTCCGAGCTCCTCTGACACCTCTCGTTGTAATCCTTCAACAACGTCAGAGAGGCGACGGGTCCCAACAACCACACATGAATATTGGACCGAAACGTCCTTAAACTAATATTGGACCAAAACGTCCTTAAAACTAATATTGGACCGAAACGTCCTTAAACTAATATCGGACCACCACGTCCCTAAACTGGAATATAGACCATCACGTCCCTAAACTGAAATGCGGACCACCATGTCCCTAAACTGGAAAATGGACCACTATGTCCCTAAACTGGAACAATAGGGCCTCTAAACGCTCTTTTGCCGGATCTAAACGGTCCCGTTTAAGTTGATCTTAGCCCCAAACACGGCTAACGTATCCTTAAACACTCAAATGGATTATAAAACTCCCAATCAACTCTGGTTCGAGGGTACATCTCCGAGCTCCTCTGATACATGTCGTTGTAATCCTTCAACGACATCAGAGAGGTGACGAGTCCTGCCGGCCATATATTCAATGGATCATTACGTTAAGTTGATCTCAGTCTCAAACAGGACTGACGTATCCTTAACGAACGTTTAAGTTGATCTTAGCCGCAACACGGCTAATGCATCCTTAAACTAAAAACACCAAATCCAAATCTAAGTAAATACGGATTTGGACTAATCCACGTCCTACGGACGACGGCATTACTCAGTCTCCGTATACAATCCACGGGCAACCACAAACAAAACAAACACACACGACACGAAGTGAAATTCTGGAGAAGGAGAAAGTTGTTACCGCGATGCGGTAGCGTAATTAACTGCAGGGGCTTGCGCCTGCAGGGAAGAGCGTCCCCACAATCAAAAACCCCTCAAGCGAGGGGGAATCTGACAAAATCTGCTACATCGGCCGCATCCGTCTAAACCTCCGATACACGGTGCCATAAATCAACTTGGCATCTTCGGAGAGGTGGATGGATAAAACTAAATAGCATCTGCCCCGAATCTCAGCGTCAGGACACATCGCGGTCCTGTGCGCCGCCTTTCGGAGGGGAACAGATTCTGGCACGCCCGGTGGGACCTCTTCCTCTTTCCACTCCACACTTCGTGTGTCGTCTTCGCGAACCAATCGCGGTTTGTTAAATGGTTGCCTTTGGATTTCAAGTTACTAAGATTTGGTCTTTGCCTGGCGCAGAACTCAAGATTCAATGGCCTCTAATTGCACCAACTGCTCGAAGTGCCACTGCAACGGACGCTCCACCTCACTAGGAGGTGTAGTATATGGGCCCCAAGCGGCTTCCTTCCTCGCTCTGCCGGTAGACCAGGTGACCCAAGCCACCACTGGCCTGTTCTTCGGGACCATGATCCCACTTACAAGCTTCTCTGCGCCAATACCTGCACCGGAAACGAACAAGAAGTCGATCTTCGACCGGCTCACTGCTACGACGACCCCTGTCAGCGGGTCGCCCATTACCAAACCAACAGCCTCTGTTTTCACCAGGCTAAATCAGAACTCTAAACTGGCTGTCCCAAGGAAAACAATAACTGCTGCTCCAGAAGTCGTCAAGGCGGCTTCCCTTGTCAAAGAATCAGTCTTTTCAAGAATGACGATTCCTGCTCCTGCCGTTGCTCGAGGATCCGTCTTCGACAGGTTGAATATCACCCCTCAAAAGACAACCTCAGTCTTTAAGAGGTTAACACCGGCGGCGCCTCCTTCAGACAGGGGGAAAAAAGAAGATTTCTCAATCTCCGAGCCAGTCCCAACGGCTCGTCATGCTCGACGTCGCCATTGGCAACGAGTGAGGAAGGCAGGGGGCAACTCCCCCTTAGGGCTAACTCCACCGGCTCCAGTGGGGGAAGTCGACGCTGCTGTTCCAACTGGGAACAGCTTTGAACTGCTGAGGAGGGTACGGAAGAATTCTCCAACCGCTACACTGAAAAGATCTCCTCCGCCTGCGGAGAGAGTCACAGAAACAAAGCAAGAACAGCCCCCTCAACGGCTGTCCTCAAGAATTTATAAAGTTTGGAGGAGGGTTCAAGACTCCGTGATCGACACGGATCACTCCCGTCAATGAAAGAAGATGAAGGTGCAAAAAGAAAAGGACCGTCCTATTAAACAGCAGAGGACAACGATCACCAAGATGCCCACTGCAACGGCCCCTTCAACTTCAACGGCCCACAAAAGAAGAAGGCCGGAGAAAACCCCTGCGCCCGCGGCAAATGCCAAAGGTGGTGAGCCTAAACGCCCTAAGTCCGGGGGCATGATAGTTCATACAGTTTATGTGGCATCGGGAAAGGAGGATAGCCGCATATCAACAGATCATAGACCGCACACGAGGTCGGTGACCAAGGCTCAGGAGCAGCAGAAGAAGCTTCAAGAAATGATGAACGCTATGGCCGCACTTACAGGGCCAAAAGAAAACCTTGAAACGTCCTCGGACGAACGTCAGGAGGAAGAAACCGATGCTGAATTCCTTCGTCAGATATTAGAGAAGAAGGACAAAGAGGCTGCTGAACAAACAGCCAACATACATCGTATGGGCTTCCTCTTCCAAGACATGATAGGGATGATGATACAACAAGATTCTCCGGCTGAAGAGCCCCCGATCGTCCTTGGAGACGATAGGGGAGAAACATCAATTCCTCCACCAGCCCTATCAACAGCTAAGGAGGATACAATCTCTAAAGCTGATTTGGATGAGTACATCGCCCAGCAAATACGGGTTCATCATGCGACCGAAGCAGCCGGCCAGGTCGTAAAAATGGGGCGGCCATATCCAAGTTGGTACGACCAAATCAAGTACCCGCCAGGTTATACAATTCCCAAGTTCCATGTCTACAAAGGGACGGGCAATCCTCATCAGCATGTTGCCCAGTTCAGGGCACTCTGCGGCAACACCGGCGGTGATGACAAGCTGTTGTTTCGCCAGTTTGTTGGAAGCTTATCAGATACGGCGTTCGAATGGTACTCTGAGCTCCCGAACGACTCTATTAAAACCTTCGCGGAGATGGAGCTGCTGTTTACTCAGTGTTTTGTAAGCGCCAGTGAACGTACCCCAATAATGGCACTGATTAACGCCAGGATAAAACCCGGCGAGACGTGGGTTCAGTACGCTATACGATTGCGGAACTTATGGTCGAAGTGCGAGCAGCGCATTAAAGAAGCTCCCGCAGTGGGTATGTTTGTAGGAACCCTTGATCCGCAAGCAACCATCTCACAATTTATGATGTTTTTCAAGCCAACTACCTTCCAGGCTTTGATTGACAAGCTAGCGCAGATGGATCAGATAGGCCATAAACCCCCTCTTCCAAGGCCGGACTCCCGAAATGATAAAGGGAAGGGAAAAGCGATCGTCGTCGCTAATGCTCAACAACAACCGAGCGACTCGAAGCTGGTTGCTCGTCAAAATAATATGCGCCCGTACGTACCCCTTGAGGATAGGATGGGACGTCCTTATTCCTTTCCCCGTGATAAAACGAGGAGGTTATTCGAGCTGGCGTTACACAACAGACTCATAAATCTGCCGGATCCAAAACGTCCGTTGCAACCAAGTGACATCAACGAGCCCAACTACTGTCCTTATCATCGAGTACTGGGCCATCCGATCGAAGACTGCTACGTTTTCAAGAATTGGCTTGAAAACCAGTACCGACAGGGCAAGTTCGCGTTATCTGACATATGGAAGGTGAATCCCCCGCAGCCCCACACCTCTAAGGGGACGAATACGCCGGGGGCAACATGCTCCGTCGTTGAAGAAGCTCTTTGGGAGGTTGTATTATCAACCAAGACAAAGAGGATGCTAAACGATCTTCAGACATGTCCAGCGATCAAGTGGAAGAACCCGTTGGAACCGCAGGTCATTGAAGGGATGTTGAAGCCACGTCCAACTCCAAAGACCTATGGTGGTGGTTCAAGCACTTGCAGCCAGCCGTCAAAATCTTCAAAGAAGAAGAAAAAGAAGTCAAAGAAGCCCGTGAAGCCTGGCGACAAGCGCATGGACTTACAAAAGCAAATTGATGCGCTGGATGAATACAACCAAAAGGCACGGACTCCCATTACGCTCCAAGAGTTCCTCAATCACGTCTTTCAAGAAGAAGACGAGGGAAGAAGTTCATCTGATGAATCCGAAGAATGCGTGGCGAACTGTCATATGATTTCCCATTCGATCATGAACGATGAGGAGACTCCTTACACCGAAAAGCTGGGGGCAGATCTTGAATCAAAAATTCTGGGGCTATCAGATGAGGTAATTGACGCATTCCTTAATGAAGCTCGGTTGAAAAGTAAAGCTGATCGAGAACGCGAGACGGCTATATTTGAAAAGGCCAAGCGCCAGCGACTTGATGAAAGAGCTGAGATGATCCCGCTGGAGCAAAACATCTCCGCTACCGACAAAAGCAAATTCAAGATGAGGAAAAAGTTTGCTAAGGCCATATCAATGGGCATGAAGCTACCATCCTCTGAAGGAAACATCGCCGGTGAAGTGGAAACGCACCCCTCTTATTGCTTATATCATCGAAAGATTTCGCACCCCACTGAAGAGTGCAAAGCTTTCGATAGATGGTGGCAAGGATATGTTGCTCATCGACAACGCTTTAAGCGGGAAAAGCGTAAAACTCGTCGAGAGCAAAGAAATACGACCGAAGGGCTTAAAAGAACTGCTGGCGATTGTTGCATGGTTAACACCGGTAGATCACAAGTGCCTACATTCGGGAGTGATTCTGATGAAGAGCTAGAACTTGCCCCTCTCTTTAAAGAATCCACTTCGGGAAACGAAGAAGAGCCGAAGGTCTGCGAAAATATCCGGCTGCGGAATTGGACGCTGCCTGAAAAGAACTTCGTACCCTCGAACAAAAAAGATAAAGGGAAAGAAAAGGCCACTGAAGATATCGTCTTAGATGACCAAGTGGTGGAAGAGCTAGCTGCCAAAGACCCACCAAAGAAGAATAAGGTGGATTATAACGTCTTAGCACATCTGAGGAAGCTGCCCTCACAGCTCAGCATTCTTGACGCCCTTTTGCTATCAAAAGAGGCGAGAGATTCGTTGATTAAGGCACTCCAAGACCCAGAACAATTCCAAGCATGCCTGACCGAGGAAAAGATGAAGGATGAATTGGAGGAAGTGCACACTGCCGATGTCACTTTTGGCGATGAAGACCTTCTACTTGGGACGTTGCGAACACAATCGCCCTCTCTATGTCTCAGGATACTGCCATGATATAAAGATAGGCAAAATCCTGATCGATAACGGGTCGTCTGTTAACCTACTCAACGTGCGGGTGTTGAAGGAAATCTGCATGAGCGTCCACACCTTGCTCGGGACAAGATCACCATCTCCGGGTTCGACTCCCAATCGTCAAAGACTCTTGGATCTGTGATACTGACGCTACGCTTCGGGCTACTCGTCACGGACATTAAGTTCCACGTCATAGACGCCAAGACATGCTACAACGCTTTGCTCGGCCGACCATGGTTACACGAGTACAACATCATCCCTTCTACACAGCATCAGTGTATGAATATTTTAAGGATGGTTTCGAGTATACCGTAACGGGAGAACTGAACCCGTTCTCTGTAAACGAGGTCCGCAAATATGAAGACGCCAAATACTTCTTACCGGATTTCGAAGACACAAAGAAGTGTCACAAGCCGGAGAATAAAACTAACGCTACCATCCCTATCTTCGGCAGTGATACTGAGGAGGAAGAGGAGATAGTTTATTCGGGTCCACCCCAACACAACAAGCCGGGACCATCGGCTCCTACATTGATCTTTGGCAGCAACTCGGAAGATGAAGTCCATGCTGTATTCTCTGCTCGACCTTCAATACAAGCGTCCGTTGACGAAGAGCAAAGTCTACAAGTCGCCATAGTGCCGCTTAAACACCATAAAGAACTGGATGCACTTAGTATCTACAGTGTAGAAGAGTTGCGGACATTCTATATCCCTCCCAGGCGAGAGAGCGAGAAAGCATTCTGTTTTACCGCTGAAGAAACCAAGGTAGAAAAAGAAATCTGGCATGGCGCGGATTCTACGCTCGACAGGCTTCAGCCTATCCGTCTCCCCAGATATTATACGGAAGGTTTGAAAAAGCTGCTGAAACGCCAGGGGATACCCTTCAAACAGACCGTTATAAAGGCCAAATTCTATGACAGGGTCTGGAACGTCCCCGGGACTCAACGCAAACTGCGTAACGGGAGAATGGAAACAAAAGGGCTTGGATACATCCGGTCAAAGAAACGAGAGTTACTACCCGGCTGCTACGTCGTGTATGAACTTGATGAAGAAGCGGATACTCAATGGGAGGACGCTAATCCTAAGCCAATGAAAGTTCCAGATGCAAAGGAGCCCAGTCCGTCGTTCGAGGAACAAATGGACAAACTTATAAAGAAAGCTGGTCAAAAAGTCCGAGATGATCACAACCGTGAGACGGCCATCTACGAGAAAGCCAAGACGCAACGCCTTCTCCAACAGGCCGTAAAAGATGAAAATGCCGCTCCTTGTCAACCTGTTATAAAGAAGGCTCGGCACAAAAGCAGAAATAAGTCGAAAGGTCAAAAAGGCGCTCAAAAACAACAAAGCATGGCTAAGAAGCCACGCAAACGGGAGTCGAGCGTTATTGATCTATCCCTTATGAAGAAAATGGGTCGAGCATACTCGTTTCCTCGGGATAAGACGAAGAAGATACTTGAGCTTGCTCTAAAACATCAGATGCTCACACTGCCGGAGTCCAAGCACCCCGAACAAGCAAGCGAAATCTCTGGCCCAAACTATTGCTTTTACCATCGAGTAATAGGGCACCCGCTCGAAGACTGCTTCACCTTCAAGAATTGGGTCGAAGATCAATATCAGCTTGGCAAGTTCGCTCTGTCCGACAACTGGAGGGTAACGCCGCCACAGAAGCACGAGCCCAAGGCCACGAAAGAAGAACCGGTTCCACATTGGGATTGGAAGCGAATTCGCACCTGTCATATGATTACAATATTAAAAGAAGAGCCCGAGGACATAGATGAGCTCCCTTGGTGCTTCGAAAACAGCAGCGACGAGATAATCTCAGAATTCCCACCAGCGCCAAAAGAGCTGGAAGATGGAATCCATACCACTGCAGATAACCTCAAGAAGATTGAGTTGGGGTCCGCAGACGATCCACGACTAACATTCATCAGCGAGCTGCTATCTGAAGAAAGGGTGGCTGCGTTAAAAGACGTGCTTCTACAGCATAGAGATTGCTTCGCGTGAAACTATTCCGAAATGCCTGGATTAGACCCAGAAATCGCTGTGCATAGATTGGCGATATCCCCGGACATCAAGCCAGTCAAACAGGCGCCGAGGAGAATGCGGCTCGAGCTTGAGATGGGCATCAATGCTGAGGTCAAGAAGCTGATCGACTCTGACTTCATCCAGGAAGTTCAATACCCTGAATGGATGGCCAACATTGTCCCGGTGATGAAGAAAAATGGGACGGTGCGCATATGCGTGGACTTTCGGGATCTCAATAAAGCTTGCCCGAAGGATGATTTTCCAGTGCCAGTCACCGAACTGATGATAGACAATACATCCACTCATGAGGTTTTCTCCTTCATGGATAGCTTATCAGGGTATAATCAGATAAAGATGCATCCCGAAGACCAGAAGCACACCGCCTTCAGGACCCCTCTAGGTATATTCTGTTATAAAGTGATGCCCTTCGGTTTAAAGAATGTCGGTGCCACTTATCAAAGGGCCATGACAAAGATCTTCGATGACCTTATACACGAAATCGTCGAATGCTATATCGACGATCTCGTGGTTAAAAGAAAATCATACGAGGAACATCTCGAGCATTTGAATACCGTATTGCAACGCCTTCGGCAATACAACTTGAAGATGAACCCGCTCAAGTGTGCATTCGGAGTTTCCTCAGGCAAATTCCTGGGATTCATTGTTCGACACCGAGGTATTGAAATAGATCCGTCAAAGATCAAAGCGATCATGGAAATGCCTCCGCCGAGAACTCTCAAACAGTTGCAATCTTTCCAAGGAAAGCTCGTATATATTCGGCGATTTATAGCCATCCTCTCTGGCAAGTGCCGCCCTTACAGTCACCTGATGAAGAAGGGAACTCCATTTGTCTGGGATCAAAAATGCCAGGGCGCGCTGGACGAAATTAAACAGTACCTGCAGAACCTGCCAGTGTTGGCTGCTCCGGTCAAGGGAAAGCCCCTCATTCTTTATACAACCGCCCTCGAAGGTTCCTTGGGCGCATTATGGGCACAAGAGAACGATCAAGGGAAAGAAAGAGCACTCTACTACTTAAGTCGAGTTCTACTGGGGGCAGAAAGCAACTACCCCCCATTGAAAAACACTGCCTAGCGTTGATCTTCGCGATAACAAAGCTCAGGCACTATGCGTTGGCGCATGAGGTCCATCTCATTTCGAAGGTGGACCCTCTTAAGTATTTAATGTCAAAGGCCATACTGACAGGTCGACTCGCTCAATGGGCTCTGCTCTTGATGGAATTCTCGATAACGTATCAACCTCTCAAGGCAGTGAAAGGCCAAGCCATCGCCGACTTCCTTACTGAGCATCCGATACCCGCCGATTCTCCTCTGAGCTGTGATTTACCAGACGAACATGCGTTTGACACGATCGACGGTGGTGATACCCAATAGGAACTTTATTTCGATGGAGCATCTTCTGTGAAAAAGCGCAAACAAAGTACCCTTATAATCAAATCGGGGGTAGGACTCATCTTCGTGACTCCACAAGGAGGGATAATGCGTTTCGCTTTCTCCTTAACAGAGCCGAGGACGAATAACGAAGCCGAATATGAAGCCTTGATAGCAAGTCTTGAGATCGCCGTTGACATGGGAATTGAAGACCTCCTTATATACGGGGATTCTCAACTGGTCCTTAGTCAAGTAAATGGCGACTACCAAACATGCAAGCCAGAACTGGTGAAGTACGGCGAAAAAGTGCAACAACTGTTGACCCAAATTCCCTCCTATACTTTGGAGAACATACCGCGCGCGGAAAACAGCAAAGCAGACGCATTGGCCAAACTTGCTAAAGAACTGGCTGACAAGAATCTCGATGACATTAGAATCATGGTACAAAGCCGTCAAGTGCTTGCCCCAGCAGAAATATCTCCGGAATCATCCGAAGAGAAAGGAGCGACTGAGCAAACGACCCTGCAAGTAAAAGACTGGGAAAAGGCTGAGGATTGGAGAAAAGTCTTCATAGACTACTTTAGGTCCCACCGAATGCCTGAAGAAGCGTCCGCAAGACATCAGCTTATGAAACGAGCTCTGTCTTTCGCCTTTGTCAATGATATTCTGTACAAGAGGTCGTTTGATTCTCTGTGGCTGAGATGTTTAGGACCTGACGAAGCGAAAAGAGTCGTCCAGGAAGTTCACGATGGACTCTGCGGTTCTCACCAAGCGGGCCCAAAGATGAAGTTGAAGATCAAACGGATGGGCTACTATTGGCCTACAATGATCCAGGACTGCCTCGAATATGCGAAGCAATGCCATTCATGCCAAATTCATGGGGACTTCATCCATCAACATCCGAATCCACTACATCCAACGGTGACTAGCTGGCCATTCGAAATGTGGGGGACTGATATAGTCGGCCCCATCGAACCAGCATCGTCTAGAGGACATCGTTTCATCCTAGCGACGACTGACTACTTCTCTAAGTGGGCAGAAGCGGTACCGCTGAGGGAAGTAAAGACGGAGAATATCCTCCATTTCTTCAAGACGCATGTTATATATCGGTTTGGAACGCTAAGACGAATCATCTCCGATAACGGGCCAGCCTACAGAAGCCATAAAATCAGTCGCTTCGCGCAACAACATAATATAGACTGGAGATATTCCTCAGTTTATAATCCGCGAGCTAACGGTCTAGCTGAAGCCTTCAACAAGACCTTGAAGAAATCATGAAGAAAACGGTGTCACGAAATAAGAAAGACTGGCATGAAAGACTGCAAGAAGCTCTCTGGGCGTATCAAACTACGTTTAAAACGGCCACGAACGCAACTCCATATGCGTTGGTATTCGGTACAGAAGCGGTACTCCCCCTCGAGATAGAGTTACCCTCTCTACGAGTGGCAGTCCACTACGAGCTGACGGACGAAGAAAATGCTCACCTTCGGCTTGAGGAACTTGACGCCCTTGATGAAACCCGGCTCATAGCGCAACAAAATCTGGAAGCTTATAAAGTAAAGATGACGCGCTCATATGAAAGATTGACCCGACCGAGGATATTCCGCCAAGGCGAACTTGTGCTAGTGGTCAAAAGGCCTATGATTCCCAATCGCGCTAAGCGAGGGAAATTCGAGCCAAACTATGAAGGCCCATACATCATAGATAAGGTCTACCAGGGTGGGGCCTATCTACTCATGGACATGCACGGTGAAAGGCCTTTCAGGCCAATAAACGGTCGCTTTCTAAAGAGATACTACGCTTAATGAGCCACAGCCTAGGTCAATGATAGATGACGACGACTATGTCCGCTCGCTATCTTCCTAAGCTCAAACTCTATCAGCAGTAACCAGCTTTCTCAAAGACGGACCGAAATGTCCTTAAACTAATGTTGGACCGAAACGTCTTTAAACTACTACTGCAGCATCTTCTAGGCTGACGAGATATAAAAACAAATATATATATATATATATATAAAGAAGAAGAATAAAAAAACGGTATGTCCATAAGCAAAAAAGGGCACGGATGCGTGAGTAAAAACAGCAGGGCTACCGGCGAGTGTTCGTGAAAACCCGAAAGGGCGCGGCCTCGTAAAAAAAAGAAGAGAAAATAAAAAGAATAAAAAAAAACGGTATGTCCATAAGCAAAATGGGCGCGGATGAAAACCCGAAAGGGCTCCGTGAGTAAAAACAGCAGGGCTACCGGCGAGTGTTTGTGAAAACCTGAAAGGGCGCAACCTCGTTAAAGGACACTTATAGGGTCCTCTCGACCTTATAAGGAGAAACCACCCACGTGAGATCCTTATGACTCACAAGGGAGCAGCACACTTAGGGATCCCTACGATTCCTAAGGAGAAAATACACTTGCGAGATCCTCACGACTCGTAAGGAGAACTCTCTTATGGGACCCTCACGGCTCATAAGAGTTGAAAGTCTTAAGTTACAGAGACCTAAACCTGTGCTTAAGCAACCCCCACAACTTCCGATATTGCCCTATAAGTGGCTCAATACTGACCCTTGTATACAATCCAC
This sequence comes from Agapanthus africanus, assembly GCA_030015575.1. NCBI lineage: Eukaryota > Viridiplantae > Streptophyta > Magnoliopsida > Asparagales > Amaryllidaceae > Agapanthus > Agapanthus africanus. Next base: position 77,118,295 of record CM057339.1, on the reverse strand, counting down.
GGGCGCGAATAAACATTTCCCTGACCAAGTTCCATCCGTGACCGGGGATATGTGCGCATAATGAACAAATCTTATAAGTCCTCTCGACTTACAAGGAGAAAACCCTCTTGTAGGATCCTTACGACTTACAGAGGAACATACACTTAGGAATCCTCATGATTCCTAAGGAGAAAATACACCTATAAGATCCTCACGACTTGTAGGGAGAAATAACTTCGTGAAACCCTTACGGCTCATGAAGTCAAAAGCCTTAGCCGACAGGACCCTAACCCTGGTCGCTAAGCCACCTTTGTTCGACATCGACGGAGGCAAATGATGATTCGCTCCTGGCAATATCCCAGTTGTAGCGGTGCTGATGTCGAAATCGGTGTCTAACTCCAGGTTTACGGCGGAAAGCCAGTAGGCCACACATACATACGGAATAGCCGAAATGATTGGGCAACTTGCAATAAAAAGAAGCAAGTAAAAATATATGCATGCAAAATAGCCGAAAATGATTGGGCAACTCGCAATAAAAAGCAGCAAGTAAAAATAAAAAAAATAATAAAATAGCCGAAATGATTGGGCAACTCGCAATAAAAAGCAGCGAGTAAAAATAAAATAAATAGCCGAAATGATTGAGCACCGCGAAAAATAGCCGAAATGATTGGGGAATCGCGACTTTCGCGATATAGAAGCTGAAATGATAGAGCATCGCGGAGATAAAGAGGGAACCATCGATCCCTGTATACAATCCAAGGGCGTAAACAAAGAGGGAACCATACTTTCCCAACAGGCTCCACCAGAAGACGAAGCCAAATCTCGACGGTTCAGTCCAACTCCGAAGAAACCAGTGTCTTCAGCAGATACCTCGTCTCACGGATACAAACACTCCTTGACGAGAGCCTCCTGATCCGCGTCGACTCGCAGAGCCACCAGTGCCTCCGTGGGAAATTCTCGACTCGTTTCAAACCCCAAGGAAACAAATAATCCTTGGCGCTTAGGAAACAAATAATCCCTAGCAAATTCCTCGACTCACGGATACAAACACTCCTTGACGAGAGCCTCCTGATCCGCGTCGACTCGCAGAGCCACCAGTGCCTCCGTGGGAAATTCTCGACTCGTTTCAAACCCCAAGGAAATAAATAATCCTTGGCGCTTGGAAAACAAATAATCCCTAGCAAACTCCTCAACTCACGGATACAAACACTCCTTGACGAGAGCCTCTTGATCCGCGTCGACTCGCAGAGCCACCAGTGCCTCCGTGGGAAATTCTCGACTCGTTTCAAACCCCAAGGAAAAAAAAATCCTTGGCGCTAGGGAAACAAATAATCCTTAGCAAATTCCTCGACTCACGGATACAAACACTCCTTGACGAGAGCCTCCTGATCCTCATCGACTCTCAGAGCCACTAGTGCCTCCGTGGGAAATCCTCGACTCGTTTCAAATCCTAAGGAAACAAATAATCCTTGGCGCTTGGGAAACAAATAATCCCTAGCAAACTCCTCGACTCACGGATACAAACACTCCTTGACGAGAGCCTCCTGATCCGCGTCGACTCGCAGAGCCACCAGTGCCTCCGTGGGAAATCCTCGACTCGTTTCAAAACCCAAGGAAACAAATAATCCTTAGCGCTTGGGAAACAAATAATCCCTAGCAAACTCCTCGACTCACGGATACAAACACTCCTTGACGAGAGCTTCCTGATCCGCGTCGACTCGCAGAGCCACCAGTGCCCCCGTGGGAAATCCTCGATTCGTTTCAAACCCCAAGGAAACAAATAATCCTTGGCGCTTGGGAAACAAATAATCCCTAGCAAACTCCTTGACTCACGGATACAAATACTTCTTGACGGGAGCTTCCTGATTCGCGTCGGCTCGCAGAGAAACCAGTGTCTCCGCGGGAAATTCCCGATTCGCCTCAAACTGCAAATGAAGCCTCAGACAGCAGGGACTAAAAAACTTGCTTCCTGAACAATGGGACCCTGCAAGTCGATCCAAAAAGGTCTCTTGCATACTATTCACGGGTCTCACTCTCCAAAGTCGAATCTCGACAAGGAGGGAAACAACCGCTTACGGGTCCTCTCGACTCATAAGAGGGAAAAATTCTCTTATAGGATCCTTACGACTTATAAGAGAAAATCACACTTAGGAATCCTCACGATTCCTAAGGAGAAAAACCCACCTACGAGATCCTCTTGATCCGTAGGGAGAAAAATCTCTACGAGACCCTCACGGCTCATTGAGTTGAAAAGTCTTAGGCAGCAGATCTGAACCCGCGGCCTAAGCCATCGCTGATTCTTAAGAAAGTCAAGATGCATGCTCTATTATCTGTTGACCATGTTTACGAAGGTGGCGTGCTGATAATGAAAGAAAGAAAAGGCGGAAAAATGACACAAGACATTACAGAAAATGTGTATCTTTTATTCATAAACTTGATTGAGTACAGAATACATTGTGCTAAAGGATGAAAAATATATATATACATTTTTTATTTATAAGTACAAACGATACAAGGAGAGTTACTGAGAAGGAAACGTCTTGCATAGCTTTAGCAATTGTTCGCGCACTTCCTTCCCCACTTTCTCCTGATTGGCCACCACTGCCAACTCCGCCTCTACTTGGGCTCGTTGCTGCGCGACAGATGCAAGCTGATCCCTGACGGCCTGATGAGCAGCTTCACGGCCTGGAGTGTCATGTTCGGCGACATCAAGTGCCCGCTTCAGTCTCAGTCCATTTGAGATGTGCTCCAGAAGGCCCTCGAAGACGGCCTTTACTTCAGCCGCGTTTGCCTCAACTTCAGCACGCAGGCGAGCAGTTTCGCTTGAAGATTCTTGGCACTCCTTCAGCCTCAAAGCTGCTTCTTGTTCCAAATAACGGAAATGAGAAGTGCTTTGCTCGAGCCATGCTCCCCGTTGAGTGCTAACGGCTAAAGTCTCGGGGGATAGGCGCATCGACTTCAGCTGATGAAGGCGAGCCTCAATCTCCCGACAATGGTTAACCCAAGAGGCGACAATGCCCTCGTCATGGAAGGTGGCAAATATCACCAACATCGGGTTAACCGTCGTAGAGAAGTCCTCAGCAGATGTAAGAGCCTCGACGTCGAGTTCCTCGATGTAGTCGCTCAACATGCGCAGACTATTCGCCGCACCTTTTGAGGACGGACGTCTCTGGGAAGGGCCGCCCGGTATTGTAATACGAGACTCAAAAGGCATCGAGACTGGAACGACAGCTGAAAAAGACAAAATGCGATTAGATGATGATTCAATAGATATGGAGAAAGTCATTGATAAGATAGTTTACTATACCGGTTGAAGCAGGTGGCAAGGCCGGAAGGGCCGGTGGCGCAACCGATCTTTCTTCTCCCCCTTCGATTTGTAACACTGCAGTCAGGACAAGAGAGAGTTGGAAATAATTCTACAACTAAAAAAAAAAACAAAGATATCAATCGGGAACGGTTCTCACCAGCGCCACCAGAGGGAGAGGCGAATTCAGATGGGAAAGAGAAGTATGGGAGCAACACTTGATAGAGATGGTCAAAAAGCACTCCTGAAGGACACAACAGTGTGACTTTAGTACACAAATTATGCGTCTGGAAGATAAGATTAATAAATTGCAAACCCATACCTTCCAACATCTTCGAGGATATGAGAGAGGGTTGAGAGGTGACCACCGCCAAGGCAGTCGTTGAAGGCGCTCCCTCGAGCAGTGGGGCATCGGCGCTGGCTGCACCTGCGTTACAAAAAAGGTAAATTTGTCCGAAAAATTGTAAGGCAAAGAAAGAACACTAACTTGGGATTTACCTGACGAGCTGCCGGCTGAAACGGAGGCGTATCCCTCCTCCGTGGACATGAGGCCACCGCCCGTGGCCTCATCACCCGACTCGATAGGGACCGTCGTCGTGCTCGCACGACCAGGAGACGGCAGGAGATCATAGGCAGGGAGGGCAATGATTGGAGCGTTGCCGGATTCTTGGAAGGAAGCGGCTGACTCTTCCCCAAGAGTCGTGCCCATCTCATCCGCTACTTTTTTGGGCTCCGCCATCTCCATTGGCTCATCCACCGTCGCCACGAGGTCTCCAGTCTCAAGCGCCTCGTCCGCCACTACCCTGGGCTCAGTTACGATGATCATTTCATCTGCCGCCGTTTCAGGCTCGGCATCAATGACCTTCTCGGCCATAGACCCCTCCATCTCCATCTCAGGCTCCGAAGCCTCAGCGACGTTGCCCACCGTAGGCTCAGGTCCGGCAGGTGCCGCCCCCTCTGTTTCTTTGGGTTCAACGGTCTCCACCTCCCCCTCAGTTGGACTTGGCCCTGCAAGATAGAATATATAAGAACCGACAGCTTTATGAGTCTAGTAACGAAATTCTGAAGGAAATATTACCTGAGGTAGACTTGTCGTTAGCCTCTCTATTAGCACGGATCGCCTGTCTATGAGCTGTAGACCGGGCGACCGGGGCCTCTTCGGATGGAGTATCAGCACGAGGGGCGGTGCTGGGGCCCGCTCCCATAGCCAAGGCAGCCCTGCGCGCCTTCGCCTCATGCCTCGACCGTTTCCTCTCCTCCCGGGCCGTCACGATAGACCTCTTTGACGCTTCCTTTATCGAAGCATCGTCGACCTCATTTAAAGATGCCTCCAGAGCCTTTAAGGCATCTCTCATCGGCTCTCCAAGACGAACCTCCTGCGGTGGCCCAGAGGAAGCGGGAACATCGGCAACTGGTAGAACATCTGTGTCACTTGGAGGGAGCGGCATTGAGATTCCTGTGATTAAAAAGGAAAGGTTAGATCGGCCATAACACAAGGGAAATGAAAACTTGATGAATCGAAACTTACTAAGGCCCATGGATGCTCTAAGACGTTCCTCCTCCTGAAAGGTCTTGAGTGAAGCGGCAATGGCTTCTTCATCAGTGATGCCTGTTGAAAGAAAAGAAAGAAAAGCGTTAGTCAAAGGCAATGAAGAGGATATGTTGCAATAAAGAAAAGGCGACTGGTAGTTACCTGATTGCGCAAGCTTAGCTAGCCACGCGTCACGCCTCGCCAACCACACTGAAGCTTCGAGAGCAGCCTCCAAGTCTGTATCGTCCGGCGGCGGCATCACTAATCCTTCGTTAGTCCCGTATTCGATCAGGCCCTCGGCATAGGGAGCGTGAGGTTCCTGACCAAATACGACATCTGCAGCGAAGAGCGATTTCTTTTTCTTTTGCCCGCCAATCCTAGGTGCACGCGGGATCAATTTACGTTTGGCAGCTACCTTGGGACGGCGGGTCACGATGTCCGCACCCACGCCAGACTCCGGTGAGGCTATAACCACTGTTTCCACTGGAGCACAGGGCGCTGGTGGTGCATCCGCAATATCAGGGAACGGCAATCCGTGCGGAGGAATCTGCGCACGTGAGGGTCCGGCTTTGGCATCTTTTAAAAGGGGATTACCGGGGTCCTTGGCACCAGAGGAGCGTTGCGATCGCTACCTGGAGGTGCACCCTTACGGTCGATCAGCAACCGCCTTTCTTCCTTTATGACCGCTCCCGTCGAATGACTGTACCATTCTGTATATACCCTAAGAAGTCGTGGGGTGCAAGCCGGCTCACTGATGAAGAAGTGAGAGCCTGTGTTTAGACGCATGAAGTGATGCAGCGCTCTCTCCATCCCTTCTTCAGTCGCGGCAGGTTCTAATAAAAAAGCCTCCAGCGGTACCCCTTGGTTATAGCTCAGCTGTTGGGTGAAACGATGCGGGTTATATCTCATGAAGATCGCTGCCCCGTCCTGCCTAAACACCAAGAAGCCCGGTCTGATGGAATATAAGTGAAGGGTCTCCCGGGCCGTTAAAACTGAAGCTCCATCCTTGAAAGTGTCTTGCAATGGCCGCACTGTAGTGGTGGACGTTTTTCCGATAGTCAACACCTTGTCAATGAAAGACACACCGGCTCCAACGGTGTGGGAGCGAAGGAGTAAACCCCTGGCATTTCATGGCGATGGATTTACAATTGATGCACCGATCAACTGTAGAATGCGAGGAAAACTGCACCTTTCGTAGAACGAGGGCCTTTTATGCATGCCGAAGACATCCGCCGTATGTAGCTCGAGCCACAACATAAAGTAGTGCATCGGGAAGACCACATGCAGCACCCCAGGCTCGTTAGCATCCGCTGCTCGGCTGAGGCCATGATATAAGTGCGCCAAGCCGGCGATCCCAACGGCCACCTTTACCCCGATAGTCATTCGGTGGGCTGGGTAAAAAACAGAGGGCCGCATGCGGTGAGAGTGCATTGGGAGCGCAAACCAACTCAGCCAAAGCCCAAGAAATCCTAAAAAGAAGGCCTCCTCGTCCATCTCGGGGGCTGTAACTTCTGCAAAAGACATGGTTAGGGAGTTAGGAAGGAAAAAGTCCTTTTGGTCTATGTCCTTCGCCGGCAGGTTATCCAAACCTAAACCGAAAGGGTCCTCAAGGGTGGCAAACTTTGCAGCTTCTGCCGAGAGGACGTTTGAGTGAAGGAACCGAGCAATGAAATCCTCAAAATTAACTCTGCGGCTCCCACGCTCAATGAAAAGGGCCTCGTAGATGTTCAACATCTTGATCAAGCTTGGGAACTGGTGCTAAACAGCATTCTCCGGCGTGACCCCCCTTACCATCGGCCTAGCACCAAAGACGTACACATCTGTCGGGAGCAGCTCCTCATAATGCTCTCCCATGACTGGTAGACCGGATACCTCCGTGAACTCCTCCAAAGAGATGGACACTTCCCGATCCATGGCAAGGAAAGTGTGGGTAGGAATGTTCCATTGCTCCAGGAAAGCCTTAAACCACCAAGTCGGGAGCGTGGGATATTGAAACAGAGAGACGTACACTGCGGTGTATAGTCCTAACCTTATCAACTGTGACTTTTTCGTCGACAGGATGTACCGAGCCCATGGTAGATAGCCAATCGGGTGGCGGGGGATCAGACCAATGTTATATGATTGCCCCCAGGGTCTCGCCTCGCCCTGACAGATACGGCGTCCTAGGATATCCAAGACCATAGGACGCTGGACCAGGATGGCATCTGTAGACGGATGAAGAAAACCCTTCGATGTCCAATCCGCCATTTCCACGGCATACTGCACCGAGGGTGGGGTAGCATAGTGAATCGCCGTGATGGGTTCCGACGGCACCGCGCATATGAAGCTCCGGCGGCCCATGATGATCTGATTATACCACGATCCCCAAAGGTGGAGACTCTTATATTCCGGGTCGTATTCCTTAATCATGGCCAGGACCTCACGGTCCAAAGGCGCCTCGGGAAATCCCTCCTCTGAACGAACAAACGGGAACGAGGTGTCAAGAGACATGATCGCTGCAAGTGAACAGAACAATTTAGCCGTTATTGTTGTAATTCCAACGTTTGGTGTCTAAAAAAAGAAAATGCATTAATTAAATTAAAATTAATTAATTACACCACACAGCAGTGCAGTGAGTAGGAGACCAAAGGGGGTCCCACAAAATCTGGATGACAATACCTCAGTTAATAAGACAAGCTCATCATTAGATGAGATTGTCAGTTGGTCCTCAGGAAAACATTCCCATTTATAAAAAAAAGAGGGGGAAGAATCCCTAGAGACAAGGAGAAAATCTCCTCTTTCAGAGCAAAGCTCTGTCACAGAGTGACACTTGTCAAACTCTGATCTCAGAGAAATAAGATTCCTTAAAAAGAGCATAGCTCTATGGTAATAATGGAAAGGTCCATCAGAAAATGTTACACCTAAAAGAATTAGAATTTTTGGAATCTTGGAAAATCCACGAAAAACTTGTGAAATTTTTTCATTTTTCAGATCTAAAAGATCTACAGATGATTCAAAGAGCAAAGCTCTGTTCATGGGTGAGAACCCATGAACAAGATCTCTACAGATCTATAAGTTCTTAAGAGCAAAGCTCTGTTTATGAAACCCCAATGGGGATCTCTTTAGATCAAAAGATCTGTAAGAGCAAAACTCTTTGGTTGAAGATTAAGTTCAATTAAGTTTAATTAATTTTACCTAAAGTTTTTGACTTTAGAAATGAGCAAAACTCTGAAAGTTCTTGAATGAGAGCAAAGCTCTGGGAAATAAAAATCTTGAAATGATGAGATTTTTCTAAGGGCCAGAGGTCCTATTTATAAGGCGCTTGCGCCCCTTGAGCTCACCCCTTGATCCAACGATCAGGAGTTTGCCACCGCTGCACTCACGTGTGCGCCACGTGAGCGCAACGGTGGGGGGGCATTTGTTTCGCCCAATCAGAGCAAAGCTCTGTTGAAATTCAAAATTCAAAATTTTGAAGTAACGCTTCAAATTTCGGGCGCAACGCGCCACATGTCAGGCGCTGATACGTCTGCGCAGCGCCGAAGAAGGCGCGCCCAATCAGAGCAAAGCTCTATTTTAAGCAAAATTAAAGGAAGCAACGCTTCAGTTGCGCTGCGCAGTTGCGCTGCGCGACACGTGTCACGCGCTAGGGCATTTGCGCCAAACAGAATTAATATTTTAAAGAAATCTTTCTGTTTTTGTTAAAACAAGAAAATTTTCTTCTGTAAAACAGAAGCTCTTGGATCAAAGATCTAACGGTGGGGAAAATTCCCCAAATCACTCAGAGAAAGATCTCTTCAACAAAATTAACTAATTTATGGGCACTATAAAAGAGACCCCAGACCTCAATTCAAAGGCATCAACATTTTCTTGGAAAAAGTCAAGAGCTTCAAACAGAGAGAGAACTCTGAGAAAATTTCAAAGAAAAAGGTAAAAACCTTCAAGAGAGAGAAGAAATCTCTTTTAATAAATCATTGATCTAAAAACCAGATCAATGTTCTTCACATAATAAACAGTGCTTTGCACTTCTTATGAACCACTGGTTCTTTAGAAACAAGAAAACAACAAAATAAAAAATAGTGCTATGCACTTTTATGAACCTCTGGTTCTTGAAACAAAAAGAAAAACTTATTTTTCTTTGATCTAAATTAGATCAAGAAATCAAATAGTGCTTTGCACTTCTGTTCTTGAATCTAAAAGATTCTTAGTGCTTTGCACTTCCAAACTGCGCAGTTGCGCTCTTGGGAAAGCGCCACGTGTCAGCATCTGAATCACTTGCGCTATGAGCTTTGAGATAGAGCTTTGCTCTCTGTGATTGGCGCAACTCACCAAGGTGCGCCACGTGTCAGCAGCGCAAGCGCAGCGCATGTCACGCCCCGCTTCCCAGAGTACGCAAGATTGGACACGTGACATAGCCAACCATGCTACCTGTGGGTAGGAAGTATCCATCCACAGTCACATTACGGTTGTAAGGATATCAAGAACAAGATAATAAACTAATCTAATACATGTCCAAATCCATAATAACAAGAATCAATAAACAATAAGTGCGGAAGCTAATGATCCAATATAATGAATAAACAGTACGTCCCATAATGCGGGCTCACATATGGAAATGAAAAGCAATAAATAAACTAAACCCTAAGGACTCACTGTTCAGCCTGCTGGCTGAAGTACTCCTGCTCGGTCGTCGACAAAGGTACGGAATCTGGGCCATGCAAAACCCAGACGTCAGCGCGTCATGATATCAAGTATATGGTATAAACATGGTAATAAGCAATACAAGTATGAACATGAATAAAGCAGTAACAAGAAATAACAAGCAGGGTACTGTGCAATGGTGTCCAAACTGTCCTATCAGGTTTCTACTCTATAGTCTTTGAAACCAATTGATGAATCGTCGATGTAACTCAATAGTATCCCGTGCGTGCCCGGGACCACGGTCATGACCCTCGGGGCTGAATCCGAGACGTGCCGCTAAGCAGTAAAAGGTAGTAAGATGGACGAGTAGTGTCAGCATCACCACTCCGGAGCTGGCCAAGCCCGTAAGACTGATCAGAACAAGTATCGAACTGTTGAGTTACAAGTCGGTTTCACCTTTGATTTCCCCATACCCCCAAGCTATGTATGTCAAGTCAGGTATTCAGTAGTCAAGGACTAATGCCAACGCAAAGTCAAGTAAAAGTAGGTCTGTCTGGATCGACAGCAGGAATGGTTAGGTTTGTCGGCATTAGGCACGAGATCAGGAAACAAGTAATGTCATGGTACAACAGGATGAGTCGGTATGTATGTATATGTCAGGTGTAGCAGGGTCAGGCCAATATGTCGTGCAATCGGGTAAGTGCTCACAACAGGTATACAATCAATGATGAACAGCAGCAGGAAACAGTAATTAACCACAATATTCCATATAACCACAGTGATGTTTGTATTCTCTCATTAACAGGTTCAATCATCTTTAGGGTGCAAAAGCCACAAGGTAAAGCAATATCCACAATTATAAATTAAGGAACTACATGAAATTATACTAAATATAATAATTGTCTCATGAATGGTTTAACAGTTTAAGTAGATATGATTCAGTCGTCTTATATAGTTGAAATATGGGTTGATTAATTACGAGGAACTGTTGTAACGATTCCATTATAAAGATACTGCAATAATATGATATCAATTGCCATCATTAAGTTGTGGTATTAAATAGTATGAGTTCAATTGCGTGGCAAGACTAGATCTCGCACGCTAGCATGTTCAAGCAAGTATTCAGATACTTGCCTCGACGGTTTCGTAAACCGGAACGCACGGATGCAAAGTCGGCAGAAAACGCGATATGAAAGCACGGGCCACGGATCGAGTCCCAACAGAGATCAACGAGATCACACGGACCAGGGGACTTCGCTGGAGCGTCGGGTTCGCCAAGACGGCACGGTCGGATTTCGGCAACGACAAAAGGAGCGAAGTTAGCAATACGATAGGATACAAGCGAATAACGACCAGCAAGGGGGATGATTTGCACAAAGGAAGGAAGAGGAAACTTACAGAGAGGTATACCAGGTGACCCCGGCGAGCTCGACGGCGCTGGAACGCCGGCGAAGCAACGGCAGCGGCTGCAAGGGCTGAAAGGCCTCGGGGGTGCGCGGGAGAGGGTGCTGCGGCGAGCTGGAGGAAAGGGTGGTCGGCTCTGGTGGTCGAGGGGAGAAGGAGGTGGCCCTGGTGACGACGGCGAGGTCGCCGGCGCGTTCTCCGGTGAACAGCGGGGTAGGCGATGGGTGAAGGCTCGGGTTGGTGGTCCGGCGAGGAGAGGAAGGGAGGTGATGACGAGGTCGTGACGAGGAGGATGAGAGGGTGTCGCGGGGGTCGTCGGTGACGGGAGGTCGCATCGACGGCGAGGTCTGCGAGGTTGGAGGCGACGTCGGCTTGGGTGCAGGTGCGGGGATCGGCGGGAGAACGAGGGGAGGAAGGTGCGGTGAGTCTCGTGGTGGCGAGGGCGGCGACGGCGAGGTCGCGGGGGAACCGTCGGTGAGGTTGCGGAAAGCTAGGGTTAGGGTTTGAGGCGATTTCTCGTGGTGAAGATGGGTTCGGGGAGGCGGCTGCTGCATGGGGTTAAATATAAGAAGAGAGAGAGAGAGGGATTGGAGAGAGAAAGAGATTGAGAGAAAGATTGAGGGAAGAGAGAGAGAGAGATGGGGAAAGGAAGGCGGGGCCCACGAGCTCAATGGGAGCTCGTGATTGGCCACGAGATTAGATAGAGGAAAAAATTTGAGATGATTTGAGGGATTTAAACAGTTAAGGAATTATATTCGTATATATTTTTAGTTTTAGTATATTAGATTAAATGGGCCTTTTTGGCGCAAAATGAAACATTTCTAAATCGCGTCCGGGTTGCGTCCAAATGTTCCAAATTCAAATTATAGGATTTTAAGCGGGTTCCAAATTTTGAAGAGAGGTGTTTAATGATTAAAATGCATGCCCCCAAGTCGGACACTTGCACGGGCGCGTAGTCGCCCAAACTGGCCCGTTTAGCCAAACGGAATGGAAACTCGACACGCGGACGCTACCACGCGACTAGTGGCGACGAGTAGGCCAACATGGACATTTTAAATTTCATTTTAGGAGTTAAAATTTGTTATGTGCCAAAATGACTTAACCGGTTAAAATTTAGCAATAAACACCAGAAAATCAGGAAAATTGGAATGAGCAATATACAACCCTCAACTAGTAATATGAATAGTATTATTGGGCTCGGGTGTTACATCATACCCAACTACAAAAAGAATTTCGTCCTCGAAATTCCAAGAATACAAGATAGCTAACTACTGGAAAAGGTGAGGGAATTTCTGCCGGATCTCGTCTTCTCGCTCCCACGTAGATTCTCCATGCGATCGGTTACCCCAAGAAACTAGCACAAGAGGGATAACCTTGTTCTTAAGAACCTTTTCTCTTCGATCCTTGATTTCAACTGGTCGCTCCTCAAAAGTCAGGTCCTCCCGTACAGTCAACTCCGAATGGTCCAAGACATGAGTCTCATCACGAACATACCTCCGTAGTTGAGACACATGAAACACATCATGAACTCCTGCTAATAACGGTGGTAACGCCAACCTGTACGATACCTCTCCAACACGCTCCAATATCTCGAAGGGTCCAACGAATCGGGGACTAAGCTTTCCCCGACTGCCAAAGCGAATCACCCCTCTAGTCGGTGATATCTTCAGGAATACCAAATCACCCACGGCGAACTCTAGAGGTCTTCTTGACGTGTCGGCCCAACTCTTCTGTCTGTCTTGAGCTGCCTTCATATGCTTCCTGATTGTATTCACCTTCTCGACTGTCTGCACCACCAAATCTGGTCCTAGTAATCTTCGTTCACCCACATCATCCCAACAAACAGGTGAACGGCACTTACGACCATACAGTGCTTCAAACGGGGCCATCTGAATAGTTGCTTGGAAGCTGTTGTTGTACGAAAACTCCACCAGGTGTAGATGATCTTCCCAAGAACCTTTGAAGTCCAACATGCAAGCCCTCAACATATCTTCTAGGGTCTGGATCGTTCTCTCTGATTGTCCATCAGTTTGAGGATGATAAGCCGTGCTAAACTTCAATCGAGTCCCCAAACTTTCTTGTAAGCTCCTCCAAAAGTGCGACAAGAATCGAGTGTCCCGATCGGACACGATGCTTACCGGCACTCCATGCAATCTGACAATCTCCTGCATGTATCGCTCTGCCAAAGTCTCCGTCGATTGACCAACCCGAAACGGAATAAAGTGAGCTGCCTTGGTCAACCGATCGACAATCACCCATACAGCATTGTTGCCCTTTGGACTCCGCGGTAAAGCCGTCACGAAATCCATGGTTATATGTTCCCACTTCCATTGAGGAATCGGAAGTGGTTGCAACAAACCAGCAACCCTTTGGTGTTCAGCCTTGACTTGCTGACACACCAAGCACTTAGCCACGAAGCGAGCAATTTCCCGTTTCATACCTTCCCACCAGAAGTGCTGTCGAATATCTCGGTACATCTTTGTCCCTCCTGGATGTACAGAGTAAGCTGAACTGTGTGCCTCCTTCATAAGCTCTTCATGCACATCTCCTTTTGGCACACACACACGGCTACCATATCTCAATGAACCATCTTCATGGATCAGTAAATCGGTTCGTAGTCCGGCTCCAACCTGCTCTCGAAACTTTTGCAGTCTAGGATCCTGCGATTGTGCCGCTTTAATCTTCTCAACTAAGGACGATTGTACTTGCAATTGCATGAGCTGTCCTGTAGCATGTGGTAGCACAACCTCCAAGTCAAATCTCCGAAAATCCTCAATGATCTCTCTCTGTGCAGTCAATATCTGAATTGCTGGTAACCGGCTCAGCGCATCCGGCACAACGTTGACCTTTCCCGGATGGTACTTAAGATCGAGGTCATAGTCGGCCATCAGCTCCAACCATCTGCGTTGTCTCATGTTCAACTCCTTCTGAGTGAACACATATTTCAAACTCTTGTGATCTGTAAAGACTTCGACTCTCTCGCCCAATAGGTAGTGTCTCCAAATCTTCAGGACGAAGATCACGGCTGCAAGCTCTAAGTCATGAGTCGGATAGTTCTTCTCATGAGTCTTCAGCTGTCTCGATGCGTAAGCGACGACTTTCCCGTTCTGCATTAATACACATCCCAATCCCTTTCCGGATGCGTCGCTATGAATCACCAGTCCTCCTGAATTATCCGGTACGGTCAGGATTGGGGCGGTTATCAACTTCTGCTTCAACGTCTCGAAGGCCAATGCACATCCGTCCGTCCAAACAAACGGTACCTCCTTACGCGTAAGCTTGGTTAACGGCTCAGCTAAACGAGCGAAGTTCTCCACAAATCTTCTGTAGTAACCGGCGAGTCCAAGAAAACTTCTTATCTCCGCAACATTCTTTGGAACAGGCCAATCCCGAACTGCTGCAATCTTCTCGGGATCAATGGAGATTCCATTGCCCGACACAACATGCCCCAGAAACTTCACTTCTTCCAGCCAGAATTCGCACTTACTCATCTTCGCGAATAATTTCTCTTGTCTTAGCGTTTGCAGTGCGATCCTTAAGTGCTCAGCATGCTCCTCCGGACTCTTCGAGTACACCAGAATATCGTCAATGAATACCACAATAAACTGGTCCAAGAAAGGTGAAAAGATCCTGTTCATCAAATCCATAAATATTGCTGGCGCATTAGTCACTCCGAAAGGCATCACTAAATACTCGAAATGCCCATACCGAGTTCGAAACGCCGTCTTACAAATGTCTCCTGCCTTCACTCGGACCTGATGATATCCTGATCGCAAGTCCAGTTTTGAGAATACCCTCGCGCCACTAAGCTGCTCAAAAAGTTCTTCAATGCGAGGGATCGGGTACTTGTTCTTAATAGTCACCCGGTTCAATTCTCGATAATCAATGCACATCCTTCTCGTGCCATCCTTCTTCTTTACTAAAAGAACTGGAGCTCCCCAAGGTGAGTTGCTGCTTCGAATCCATCCCTTCTCGAGTAATTCACCCACTTGTTTCTTAACTTCTTCCAATTCCACCGGTGCCATCGGATAATAAGATTTTGATACTGGCGCTGCACCAGGAATGAGGTCAATCGCAAACTCCACATCTCGCTTCAGTGGTAAGCCCGAAATATCTTCAAACACATCCATAAAGTCGCGAACAACTGCCGGCTCTTCATTACTATCCACTACCATAGCCGCAAGAATATTGTTCGTCGGCCTAGCCCTAAACTCGACTGGCCCGACAGAACTGCTTCCTCCAATGAAAGTAAACTCAGGGTGTCCGGGAATCTGGAAAATTACTTTCCTTGCCCTACAATCAATGTGTGCGTGGAAAGTGCCAAGAAAATCCATTCCCAAGACTACTTCATAACTGCCCGTATCAATCACCAAGAAATCTGCAAAGAGCTCCCGTCCGCAAACAACAACTGTACAATCTCTACATTCCTTACTAGCTATGATTTTCCCATTCCCAGTGTGTATGTCCCAGAAACTAGACAGGGTCGTGCAGGTGATCGAGTGTGTAGTTACAAATTTGGATGACATAAAACAGTGGGATGCTCCGGAATCAAATAATGCCAATGCGGGAAAACCACGAACGAGTACAGTACCTGAAACCACTTCTCCTGATGCCTTGGCTTCCTCAGCTGTCAACGTGAAAGCTCGACCCTGGTTGGGCCCTTGTGTCAGCTGTTTCTGCCCCTGGAACGGTCTCTGCGGAGTCTTCCGTATATCATCTCTCGTGCGAAGCTTCGACGGACAAGCACTGACTGCGTGATCGACTGCTCCACAAACCAGGCAAAGTCCCAGTCTCCTTCGACACTCCTTCTGCACGTGCCCGGGTATATGGCAGTAATCACAAGTCACGCTCTTCCTTCGATCAACGATCACAGGCTTCTTCATTGGCGCTACACCTCGACGGTTCACTGGAATACCTCTGCGCCCATGATCTCGGTTAGGTACAAATGTAGGCTTCCTGGCCGCAACTGCTGTCTGGTGAAGGTTCCCTTTCGATCCTGATAAACTCTGCTGCTCTCTGGCTGCCGTAAGAACCTGTGAGAAAGTGGTCAAACCCAGGGAGACAATCTGCCTCTGGATGTCCACATCCAAACTGCGCAAGAACCTTCGCGCCCTGTCTGCCTCCTTGGCGACTAAGGGTCCAGCGAAACGGCTGAGTCTCGTCCATTCCGCTGCGTGTACATCCACAGCTGCTCCATTTTGTTTCAGCCCAATAAATCTCTCCTCCATTTCCTCCCGTGCAGTCCGCGGGAAGAACTTTTCCAAGAAACTTTTGGAGAAATCCGCCCAACTGATTGGCTTGGACAAGCGGGTCTCCTCCACAAGCCACCACTCTCGGGCGTAATCCACCAGCTGAATGCGCACCACATCAACTCTCTTGTCTTCTGGGATCTGTGCCGCAATCAATAAATTCTCCGTGTCCACAAGCCACTGCTCGGCTGGCAACGGCTCCTCCAAGCCAGTGAAAGTAGTAGGACCCAACCGTCTGAAATCTGCCACGGTCCCTACTCGGTCGACTGGCTTCGCTACAGCGGTGTTTACAGACTGCTGCATAGCCTGCAAACCCTCCTGAAATGAATCTGCTTGCTGCTGGATCAGCTCAGTTTGCCTCTTCTGATTTTCTAACATCCCACGTATCACTCCTAACATGGCGGCTTCGTCCACACGCCTCTGATACGTCTTGAAATTCTTATCTGCCATGGTCCTGAAATCAAAACAAACAACATTAGCATGATGATAGATTCAATATATAAACCAAAGCTAGAACTCCAAGATACTTAAATAGAGTACTGCATTGTAGCTATGCCGCGGTATCATAGCCGCAATTACTTAACTCCACCCAAGTCGCCTAAGTCCTAGAGATAACAAGAGATTAGGTTTTCGAGTTGACAATGCAAAGTAAGTTTGCATGTCGACATGATCTGGAGGAATGATTCAAGGACGGTAAAACGGTCAAGGTGGCAGGACATGTCTCCTAATCACGGGTATTATGATTCGCGTATCGGGTGCAATACCCAACTACAAAGAATCAACCCAATTAACCTATGGCTCTGATACCAAAAGAACCATGTCACGCCCCGCTTCCCAGAGTACGCAAGATTGGGCACGTGACATAGCCAACCATGCTACCTGTGGGTAGGAAGTATCCATCCACAGTCACATTACGGTTGTAAGGATATCAAGAACAAGATAATAAACTAATCTAATACATGTCCAAATCCATAATAACAAGAATCAATAAACAATAAGTGCGGAAGCTAATGATCCAATATAATGAATAAACAGTACGTCCCATAATGCGGGCTCACATCTGGAAATGAAAAGCAATAAATAAACTAAACCCTAAGGACTCACTGTTCAGCCTGCTGGCTGAAGTACTCCTGCTCGGTCGTCGACAAAGGTACGGAATCTGGGCCATGCAAAACCCAGACGTCAGCGCGTCATGATATCAAGTATATGGTATAAACATGGTAATAAGCAATGCAAGTATGAACATGAATAAAGCAGTAACAAGAAATAACAAGCAGGGTACTGTGCAATGGTGTCCAAACTGTCCTATCAGGTTTCTACTCTATAGTCTTTGAAACCAATTGATGAATCGTCGATGTAACTCAATAGTATCCCGTGCGTGCCCGGGACCACGGTCATGACCCTCGGGGCTGAATCCGAGACGTGCCGCTAAGCAGTAAAAGGTAGTAAGATGGACGAGTAGTGTCAGCATCACCACTCCGGAGCTGGCCAAGCCCGTAAGACTGATCAGAATAAGTATCGAACTGTTGAGTTACAAGTCGGTTTCACCTTTGATTTCCCCATACCCCCAAGCTATGTATGTCAAGTCAGGTATTCAGTAGTCAAGGACTAATGCCAACGCAAAGTCAAGTAAAAGTAGGTCTGTCTGGATCGACAGCAGGAATGGTTAGGTTTGTCGGCATTAGGCACGAGATCAGGAAACAAGTAATGTCATGGTACAACAGGATGAGTCGGTATGTATGTATATGTCAGGTGTAGCAGGGTCAGGCCAATATGTCGTGCAATCGGGTAAGTGCTCACAACAGGTATACAATCAATGATGAACAGCAGCAGGAAACAGTAATTAACCACAATATTCCATATAACCACAGTGATGTTTGTATTCTCTCATTAACAGGTTCAATCATCTTTAGGGTGCAAAAGCCACAAGGTAAAGCAATATCCACAATTATAAATTAAGGAACTACATGAAATTATACTAAATATAATAATTGTCTCATGAATGGTTTAACAGTTTAAGTAGATATGATTCAGTCGTCTTATATAGTTGAAATATGGGTTGATTAATTACGAGGAACTGTTGTAACGATTCCATTATAAAGATACTGCAATAATATGATATCAATTGCCATCATTAAGTTGTGGTATTAAATAGTATGAGTTCAATTGCGTGGCAAGACTAGATCTCGCACGCTAGCATGTTCAAGCAAGTATTCAGATACTTGCCTCGACGGTTTCGTAAACCGGAACGCACGGATGCAAAGTCGGCAGAAAACGCGATATGAAAGCACGGGCCACGGATCGAGTCCCAACAGAGATCAACGAGATCACACGGACCAGGGGACTTCGCTGGAGCGTCGGGTTCGCCAAGACGGCACGGTCGGATTCCGGCAACGACAAAAGGAGCGAAGTTAGCAATACGATAGGATACAAGCGAATAACGACCAGCAAGGGGGATGATTTGCACAAAGGAAGGAAGAGGAAACTTACAGAGAGGTATACCAGGTGACCCCGGCGAGCTCGACGGCGCTGGAACGCCGGCGAAGCAACGGCAGCGGCTGCAAGGGCTGAAAGGCCTCGGGGGTGCGCGGGAGAGGGTGCTGCGGCGAGCTGGAGGAAAGGGTGGTCGGCTCTGGTGGTCGAGGGGAGAAGGAGGTGGCCCTGGTGACGACGGCGAGGTCGCCGGCGCGTTCTCCGGTGAACAGCGGGGTAGGCGATGGGTGAAGGCTCGGGTTGGTGGTCCGGCGAGGAGAGGAAGGGAGGTGATGACGAGGTCGTGACGAGGAGGATGAGAGGGTGTCGCGGGGGTCGTCGGTGACGGGAGGTCGCGTCGACGGCGAGGTCTGCGAGGTTGGAGGCGACGTCGGCTTGGGTGCAGGTGCGGGGATCGGCGGGAGAACGAGGGGAGGAAGGTGCGGTGAGTCTCGTGGTGGCGAGGGCGGCGACGGCGAGGTCGCGGGGGAACCGGCGGTGAGGTTGCGGAAAGCTAGGGTTAGGGTTTGAGGCGATTTCTCGTGGTGAAGATGGGTTCGGGGAGGCGGCTGCTGTATGGGGTTAAATATAAGAAGAGAGAGAGAGAGGGATTGGAGAGAGAAAGAGATTGAGAGAAAGATTGAGGGAAGAGAGAGAGAGAGATGGGGAAAGGAAGGCGGGGCCCACGAGCTCAATGGGAGCTCGTGATTGGCCACGAGATTAGATAGAGGAAAAAATTTGAGATGATTTGAGGGATTTAAACAGTTAAGGAATTATATTCGTATATATTTTTAGTTTTAGTATATTAGATTAAATGGGCCTTTTTGGCGCAAAATGAAACATTTCCAAATCGCGCCCGGGTTGCGTCCAAATGTTCCAAATTCAAATTATAGGATTTTAAGCGGGTTCCAAATTTTGAAGAGAGGTGTTTAATGATTAAAATGCATGCCCCCAAGTCGGACACTTGCACGCGCGCGTAGTCGCCCAAACTGGCCCGTTTAGCCAAACGGAATGGAAACTCGACACGCGGACGCTACCACGCGACTAGTGGCGACGAGTAGGCCAACATGGACATTTTAAATTTCATTTTAGGAGTTAAAATTTGTTATGTGCCAAAATGACTTAACCGGTTAAAATTTAGCAATAAACACCAGAAAATCAGGAAAATTGGAATGAGCAATATACAACCCTCAACTAGTAATATGAATAGTATTATTGGGCTCGGGTGTTACAGCGCACTAGCGCAGCGCACTGCGCTTGCATGACACGTGTCGTCATGACAAGCGCTTGCGCTCTCTGATTGGCGCAAAGCGCCTGAAAATGCAATGCATTTCCTGAAGGGCCAGGCCCAGTTAAAAGACCAAACAGGCCTAATTAAATTGATGCTCTGCATCATTTATAAATGGGCAAAGCCCAAACAAAATAATAAAAATGCTATGCAGATGCCTTGCAGAGCCCAAAATAAATTGATGCTCTGCATCTTTTATGGGCAGAGCCCAAACAAAAAAAATAGAAAATAATGCAATGCATTATTTAAAAATGGGCCAAGCCTTAACACAGGTCTAACAGACCAAAAACAAATAAAAGGCATTGAATACTTTGGACTTAGCCCAATCATGGCCGTAAGTCCTCAAATTAAATTGACTGAGCGAGATTGCTCCCTTAAATCAATTTATATCTGGTTCGAGGGTACATCTCCGAGCTCTTCTGACACCTCTCGTTGTAATCCTTCAACGACGTCAGAGAGGCGACGGGTCCCAACAACCACACATGAATATTGGACCGAAACGTCCTTAAACTAATATTGGACCGAAACGTCCTTAAAACTAATATTGGACCGAAACGTCCTTAAACTAATATCGGACCACCATGTCCCTAAACTGGAATATGGACCATCACGTCCCTAAACTGAAATGCAGACCACCATGTCCCTAAACTGGAAAATGGACCACTACGTCCCTAAACTGGAACAATAGGGCCTCCAAACGCTCTTTTGCCGGATCTAAACGGTCCCGTTTAAGTTGATCTTAGCCCCAAACACGGCTAACGTATCCTTAAACATTCAAATGGATTATAAAACTCCCAATCAACTCTGGTTCGAGGGTACATCTCCGAGCTCCTCTGATACATGTCATTGTAATTCTTCAACGACATCAGAGAGGTGACGAGTCCTGCCGGCCATATATTCAATGGATCACTACGTTAAGTTGATCTCAGTCTCAAACAGGACTGACGTATCCTTAACGAACGTTTAAGTTGATCTTAGCCACAACACGGCTAATGAATCCTTAAACTAAAAACACCAAACCCAAATCTAAGAAAATACGGATTTGGACCAATCTACGTCCTACGGGCGACGGCATTACTCAGTCTCCGTATACAATCCACGGGCAACCACAAACAAAACAAACACACACGACACGAAGTGAAATTCTGGAGAAGGAGAAAGTTGTTACCGCGATGCGGTAGCGTAATTAACTGCAGGGGCTTGCGCCTGCAGGGAAGAGCGTCCCCACAATCAAAAACCCCTCAAACGAGGGGGAATCTGACAAAGTCTGCTACATCGGCCGCATCCGTCTAAACCTCCGATACACGGTGCCATAAATCAACTTGGCATCTTCGGAGAGATGGACGGATAAAACCAAATAGCATCTGCCTCGAATCTCAGCGTCAGGACACATCGCGGTCCTGTGCGCCGCCTTTCGGAGGGGAACATGGCCATAAGTCCTCAACCCATATTAATTGAGCTCATCTGCTAATAAATATGTTAACAGATCTTAGCCCCAAATTGGACTACAGATCTTTCAACCAACTCACGTCGATTCAAGGGTACATCTCTTTACTCCTCTGATATTTGTTGTTGTAATCCTTCAACGTCTTTAGAAAGGTGACGGGTCCCGACAACCAAACATTCTACGGACTGTGGGGTCCTTTAAACTCACGGACTATGATGTCCTTAATCTTGACTGTGAGGTCTTTAAACTCATGGACTATGATGTCCTTAACCTTGACTGTGAGGTCTTTAAACTCACGGACTATGATGTCCTTAACCTTGACCGTGAGGTCTTTAAACTCATGGACTATGATGTCCTTAACTTCAGACTGTGAGGTCTTTAAACTCACGGACTATGATGTCCTTAATCTCGGATTATGAGGTTCCTTTAAACCCACGGACTATGATGTCCTTAACCTTGGACCACCATGTCCTTAAACTGGTAATCGACCGCATTGTCCCTAAATTAAATAATAGAATCCGAATGCTCTTTTGTTGGATCTAAACGATCCCTTTAAGTTGATCTTAGTCTAAAATTAGACTAACGTATCTTTAATAAACATTTAAGTTGATCTTAGTCCCAAATGAGACTAACGTATCCTTAAACCCAACCCCCAAACCCAAATCTAAGAAGATACAGATTTGGACTAATCCACGCCCTATGGGCGACAACATAAATTAGTCTCCGTATACAATCCATGGGCAACCAAAAACAAAACAAATACACACGACACGAAGTGACTATCTGGAGAAGAAGAAAGTGGTTACCGCGATGCTGTAGCATAATTAACTGCAGGAGTATGCGCTTGCAAGGAAGAGCGTCCCCACAATCAAAAAACCCTCAAATGAGGGGGTGTCACGCCCCACTTCCCAGTGTACGGCGAAGTGGACGCGACGAGGCCCGCTACGTATATACTTCAGAAGTACATACGCTAAGCGTAACTAAACAATATTAAGTAATTCACAAGAGACAAATAATATAGAAATAACAGCAACTTTCATTAATAACATTCTTTGTACAATGCATGAAAAGAAAATACAACTGGAATGAAAAAAAACAACGCCTAAACAGTGGCATAACAGGAAATGAAATAAACTGGAAAGAACAAGGTACAGTATCTAGAGTTCTGGATCTTCCTGGAACTGCTCCAAATCTTCACCGGTGGGCTCAATCTCAGCTTGGTCCAACGTACCAGACGACATTCAAAGAAGAAAGAAATAGAATGTCGTCAGCGAACAGATCGCTCGGTAAGTCCCAAAGAATAAGAAGAATGAGAATGACAGAGTAACAGTATTTTCTAAAGTATTATATTGTTGAATAATATGGAACATTATGTAACGCTGTTGTTTGTAGCTTGGTACAGAAGGATGCCAGTGTATACGAGGGGGATCTCTATATGCTAGAGATCAGAGCAAAAGGAAAGTACAAGGAACCGTTATGCCACGGTACAACAGCAATAGGATTCAGGTTAGGTGTCTTAATCTGACCACCTCGTGCCACCTTTAACATCTTCCGTACCAATCTACCCCTTAAACCCCGTAGTGTTTTATCAGTATTGTAGTATTGGAATATGCAAGTTGGGTGACTGACCAAAACCATGATATCAGTAAACAGGATGTAACTGTATAATCAGGTAAATGGAATATCAGGATAATGGATGAATATCCATAGTTTGATTCAGTCAAAAGGAATATATTGTTAACTGGATTCAGAGTTTCATGTATTCAAATTGTGTTGGAGTATAAAAGAATATAGATTGACTTGAATCATTTTCAAGTCAGGAATAGTCAGACTCTAACCCGAGTCAGACTAAAAGAAAGATAATTTGAAGTCCAATATTAGTTAGGGGCCTTTTTTGTAATTTGTAAAACTTGAGGGGGTTTTCTGTAAAAAGTACTTTTATATAGTTTTCAAAATACACCTCAAGTATTTAATAATCGTCTTTATTGTTATAATGAATGTGAATTTTATTTGTGTCATTCTAGTGAATATATCCTAATAAAAGTATTGATTGTTTTATTTGAAATTCATGGTATTTTAATATAGCTTTTAATCTTTTAATTTTAGGAAAAGTAGAAACTTTAGTTTATGATAAAATAGGTGTTTAAATGTTAATTATATATGTATTAACACATGAATAATTTTATATAAATATTTTATTTTTCCAAAATCACATTTTTCTTAAACGCCGTATTTTAAACCTTTCGAGACCGAATGCTCCTTGCGGAGGTCTGAATCTCGCACTACTAGCCTGCGGGTGCATGATGAACCGTACTATCCCTAACAGGTTTCCCAAAAGTGGGTTGTAGCGGCACTTTGCTTAGGTTTTATAAACACTTCTCATTTAGGAAAACGGTTTTATAAATATAAAGTATTTATTTGCAAAAGAGTTTAGTTTTCCGTATTTTAGTTGTTAGGGTTTCCTAAGCCAACTAGCCTATTTCTAAGGTCTAAACGATGAGTCATTAGAAGCCTCAAATCGCCTCTTCACCGTCAATTGCGGCCAGGTAAGTTCCAGGTAAGTGGGAAGGAACCACAGTCGTGGGCCTAATTAAAAACCACTAGCCTTAGACACACTTGCCTAGGCACCACAAGACAGTTTAGATAAACGATCGATGTCCATGACCAATCGTGCTTTCCTTTTATTAAAAGATTTTATTTAGAAAAGTTTACAACTTAATGCTTTCAATAAAGATTATAAAGATTAGGGTATTTTAGTGAAAAGCCTGTAATTTCGTATTCTGTGATTTGATATTTATCAATTAAGGTTATATTGAGTGTGTGTAGAGGTAGGTCATTACCTCGTGACTTATTTTAGGTTTTGGTGGAGTTTAAAGGTAAAACATGCTATGTTAAACTTAAAGGTATTATAGCGCAAGAATACGGTATTCGAAAACGTTATCATTTTATGTGTGAAATTTCATTCAAATTGAGTTCTACAAGTTTTGTGATCAAGATAAACATATTTAGGAGTGAGGTAATTGATAAACTAAGAAAAATGAACTTCATGGTATTTTTATGAAAAGAATACGGTTTTGCAAAGAAGCTATCATTTCATGTGAAAAAGTTTGATTAAATTGGTTTATGGGTGATTAATAGTCAACATGAATATGGGTAGATATTATGTATTAGGTGACAAGTGGAAATTTATAGAAAAACCGAATCGGAAATCGGTTTGTCCGATTTCCGTCGGGTTCCAAAAAGTCGTATTTTTACACTTATAGAAAAGAGAGATAGAAGGGATGGGACTTACGGTTTGGACAAGCTAATGAAGCTAAGGGATGTGGTGGTTGCCGATTCGTCGAAAGCGTCGTGAAGGTTCTGATCCGGTCGCCGGAATCCGTCGTCGATTTCGGCAGCGCTTCGCTTCTCGCTCTTCGTACCGAGTTCTCGAGAATTTGAGAGAGTAGACTTAGAGTGGTGAGGTGAAATGGTAGAGGGTAGGGGTCTTTATATAGGGCTAGGCTAGGGTTAGGGTTTGGATTAAAAAAATATTTTAAAAAATGTAAAAATCATTAAAAATTCATTAAATTTGGTCTTAAAAGGGGATTAATGAGAAATGTGTAACAGTACAGAAAATTTAGACTATGCAGGGGGTTAGACCAGGTCAACACGAATTTTTTTCGTGTTGACGACTCGGCCGACCGGCCGAGTCCGGCCGGCGGCGCCGGCCGATTCGGTAGAGTCGCCGGCCGACTCGGCCGAGTCAGGGCCGAGTCAGGTGGCGTCGGGTCGGGTGTGGTCTGGGGGAGGTTTTGGTGTACTTTAATTTTTGTGATTCGCAATAAATTGTGAGTTATGGCTGTTTGACCGTTTGACTTCTAAAAAAATTAAAACAAAATGATATAAAAATTATGTGGGGCATGGGATTCGAACTCTGGTGGCTTGGTTCAGCAGTGCAAGGTATTACCAATGAGCCACAAGCTCCTTCTTGTAATTATTGTAAGGAATTAGATACTTAAATTGTTTCCAGTAACATCAATACTCCAAGTATACACTATATTTAAAGCAAATTTTTGGTATACAAAATTGGAGTTGTTACAATCTACCCTCCTTACAAAAATTTCGTCCTCGAAATTTACAACTTTTATTTAAGGACTAGATTACAAAAAGGTGCGGATATCTTGTACGCATCTCATCTTCCCTTTCCCACGTGGATTCTCCTGGAGTGTCTTTCCTCCACATTACCCGGACCAAATTAACTTCTTTGTTCCGAAGTGTCTTCACCTTCCTGTCCAGGATCTCCACAGGTTTTTGCTCACAAGACAAATCAGGCTGTATCGTGAGCTCGGAATGATCTAGTACATGGCTGGGGTAACCCACATACCTTCTAAGTTGAGATATGTGAAACACGTTATGCACTCCTTCCAATGAGGGTGGAAGCGCTAAACGATATGCCATCTCACCGACTCGTTCGAGTATATCGAACGGTCCAATGTATCTTGGACTCAACTTTCCCCGTCTTCCAAATCTGATCACTCCACGGTTCGGAGAGATTTTCAGGAATACATGATCTCCTGGCTGGAACTCCAAGTGCCGTCTCTTCGCATCTGCCCAGTGTTTCTGTCTATCTTGGGCTATGCGCATTCTTTCCCTGATAGTACGAACCACATCAACGGTTGCTACTATCATCTCTGGTCCAAGGAGTTCTCTATCTCCGATGTCGTCCCAATTTAATGGCGATCGGCACTTCCTTCCATATAAAGCTGCAAACGGTGCCATTCCTATGCTTGCTTGGTAGTTGTTGTTGTACGCAAACTCCACCAGATGCAGGTGATCTTCCCAAGATCCCTTGAAGTCGAGCATACATGCTCTGAGCATATCCTCCAAGATCTGAATAGTTCGTTCCGACTGACCATCTGTTTGTGGATGATAAGCCATGCTGAAGTTCAGACTTGTTCCTAAGCTTGCTTGCAGACTCTGCCAAAATTGCGATCGGAACCTGGTGTCACGATCGGAGACAATGCAGTCCGGTACTCCATGAAGTCTCACAATTTCCTGTATGAGTTCATGGGTATCAGAGATAGTACATTATGAAGATTTTTTAAATCTAAATTAGATTATTACCTCCATGTACTTCTTCGCTAGTGTCTCAGTTGATTGGCCAACTCGAAATGGGATGAAGTGAGCCGACTTTGTGTGTCGATCCACGATGACCCAAATCGCATCGTTACCCTTTGTGCTGCGAGGAAGAGCAGTTACAAAGTCCATCGTGATGTGCTGCCACTTCCATTCTGGGATTGGTAACGGTTGAAGTAGTCCAGTTGTCCTGTGATGTTCAGCCTTTACCTGCTGACACACCAAACATTTTGCAACACTCCTGGCTACTTCACGCTTCATTCCATGCCATCAATAATTCTGACGTAGATCTTTGTATATTTTGGTACCTCCAGGATGTACTGAATAGAGAGTGCTGTGAGCTTCTTTTATTAACTCTTCCCGAACAGGACCCTTTGGTACACACAATCTACTGTCGTATCTCAAAGATCCGTCTTCATGGATGATGAAATCTGTTCTGAGTCCATTCTCCACTTGTTCTCTGATCTTTTGCAACTTAGCATCGCTGGCTTGGGCTGCTTTGATCTGATTGACAACAGTTGATTGAACTTGTAGATTCATCAAACTTGAAACATCACCTGGCATGACTAGTTCGATCTCCATCTGATATAGGTCTTGCTGAAGCTTCCACTGGGCGGTGAGATTCATTGCTAATGGTTGACGACTAAGAGCATCAGGTACTACATTCACCTTTCCTGGATGATATTACAAGTTGATGTCAAAGTCCGCCATAAGTTCTAACCATCTTCTCTGCCGCATATTCAACTCCTTCTGAGTAAACACATACTTCAGATTTTTATGATCTGTGTAGATGTTCACTCGTTCACCAAGTAAGTAGTGGCGCCAAATCTTGAGAGCAAAAATAACAGCTCACAACTCTAGATCATGCGTCGGATAATTGCGCTCATGAGTCTTCAGTTGTCTTGAAGTATAAGCCACAACTTTACCGTGCTGATGTAGAACACATCCTAATCCCTTACCGAATGCATCGCAATGCACTTCGAATCCTCCAGACTGATCCGGTATGACGAGAATAGGTGCAGATGTCAGTCTTGACTTGAGTTCTACGAAAGCTTGCTCGCATGCTTCTGACCACACAAATTCTTCATCTTTTCGTGTGAGCTTGGTCAGGGGTGTTGCTATCTTCGAAAAGCCTTCAATGAATCTTCTGTAATATCCAGCTAAACCCAAGAAACTCCGAATATCCTTCACTGATTTTGGTGTAGGCCATTCGCTGACTGCTGAAACTTTTGCTGGATCCACAGAAATCCCTTCTCCTGATACGATGTGTCCAAGAAAACCAACTTGTTTTAGCCAAAACTCGCACTTACTGTACTTGGCATAAAGCTGATGTTGACGAAGAGTTTCTACGACAATTTGTAAGTGCTCCGCATGCTCTTTCCGGTTATTTGAATATACCAGGATGTCGTCGATGAAGATGACAACGAACCTGTCTAAATACTCCCGGAAAACTTGGTTCATAAGATTCATGAAGATTGCTGGTGCATTGGTCACTCCAAATGGCATTACTACAAATTCGTAATGTCCATAGCGAGTTCTAAAAGCTGTTTTATGAATATCAGCTTCCTTGACCTTCACTTGATGATAACCTGAACGAAGATCTAGTTTAGAGAAAACACATGATCCACTTAGCTGATCGAATAAATCATCGATGCGCGGGAGTGGATACTTATTCTTTATAGTAACTTCGTTCAAGGCCCTATAGTCGATGCACATTCTGTATGAACCTTCCTTCTTCTTCACCAATAGTACAGGTGCTCCCCAACTTGAAGTGCTGGGACGAATCCATCCTTTCGCCAGTAATTCGTCCAACTGTGTTCGAACTTCCTTCAATCCTTCCGGGCTTAGTCTATACAGTGCTTTGATCACTGGTTGTGCTCCTGGTACTAAGTCAATACTGAATTCAAGAGCTCGATCGGGAGGCAAACCTGATATATCGTCAGGGAATACATCATCGAACTCTCGAACTACCTCCGGTCTTGATTCTTCCTCTGCCTGAGTTGTTGCAACTACTGCTTCCCTTGGCTTTGCTTTGTAAGGACTTGGCTCCAGTATACGATCTCCACTCTTGAAATAGAAGACTGGATGATCGGGAATCTCAAATACTACCCTCCTTTGACGACAGTCGATGGTAGCATAAAAGGCTCCAAGCCAGTCCATTCCTAGAACCACATCGAAATTTGGTATATCCAGTACCATGAAGTCAGCGTAAAACTCTCGACTGCAGACGACGACTGGACACATGCTGTATCCCATAGTTGCCTTTAGAACACCTTTCCCAGAACTGACGTTCCAGCTGGATACAAGCGGTGAGACTGGAATCGCATGGGTTCGGACAAACCGTTGCGACATAAAGCAGTGGGATGCTCCAGTATCAAATAGTGCAAGTGCAGGTAGTGAAGCTACTAAGATTGTACCTAAGGTATTAGGGATAGGTTTTAGGTATAGGGAAAGTGTGTAGGTAAGCAAAACTAAAAGTTGAGTTTGAGAAAGAAAGTTTACCAGTAATGACTTGGCCAGTGGCCTCAGCTTCTTCCACAGACATCATGAAAGCCTGGCGCTTCGGCACAATCCTCCTGGCCTGAGGAGCATTTCTCCTGGCCTGAGGAGCATTCCTCTGAACGTTCCTTTGAGCTTGATGGAACTGTCGAGGAGGTGGTGCAGCTTGTGGTCCCCTAGGTGGTGCAGGCAGTGCAAGTCTGGTAGCAGGTGCCTGAAGAGCGGGTCGCTGCTGATAAGTATTTGCTGGCCTGGGTGCAGCAACTGAGTTCTGCCTTTGGGGACAAAATCCAATATCATGAGTGGCTGAACAGCAGACTAAGCAGAGGCGGTTGGCTCGACGGCAGTCCTTCATCATATGTCCAGTTCTCTTGCAGTAGGTGCAAAAAGCTGGGCTAGGACGATGAGTTGGTACCTCGGGTCGCCTCGACACAAAAGGTGGTCTGGACGTGGCTCCACCTGCCATCTGGTTGGCAGGGCGCTTGACTCCTACGGACTGAGGTCCGCCCCTCTCTTTTATTACTGCCTCATAACTGCGGGCAGCTTCTAGGGCTTCCTCATGAGTCAAAAACTTTCCTGTGGCTAGAGTAGCCTTGATCTCTGTGTCCAAACCTTGCTGAAAACGACGGGCTCTGATCTCGTCCGTCGGTATCAGATGTGCCGCGAATCTGTTTAAAGATTGTGTTAGTTGTGTAATATGTGATATTTAAAAATTGAACTATTGTGACATATCTTACTGGCTTAACATAGTGAACTCAGCATCGTATTCATCTACCGATTTCTCCCACATTGATCCTTGCTGTAAATGAATAAACTGTTGCTCCAAAGCGAACCTCGCAGTCACAGGGAAATATTTCGCGTCAAACTTCTCGCGAAATGTCTTCCATTCAATAGGCTGTGCCAGACGGGTCTTTTCCGCCTTCCACCAATTGCGAGCGTTATCCGTGAGTTGTAGCTTCGCTATACGGACCCAAGCGTGGTCTGGCACTTGAGCTGCGGCCAGATCGTCTTCGATGCTTTGTGCCCATTCTTCCGCTTCAAGAGGGCTTCCTTTACCAGAGAACTGCTTTGGGTGCAAAGCCCTGAATTGCTTTACTCCCGGTGCATCTGTCTCAGGACGGCTCAAAAGTTGTTGCTGTCCCTCAAGAAGACTGCGGATCGCATCGAATAGCATCATTTACTCAGTGGGTGGTGCAGGAACAACTGGTGTGAGAGGTAGTGCTGGAGGGGTGTTGTTAACGTTGGTGTTGGTGTTGTTAGGGGAATCCATGACTTTGAAGCAAAATTTGGGTTAGGACAGATTCAAATATATGAAATGATAAGATTCAAGGAATAGAAATTTGTAAGATTCAAGGGACATGAATTGTAAAGAATGTTTTAGTTGCTGGTTCTTGTGTTATATTGCTTAGGTTGTTCATGCAGATCAGAACTGCATGATAGGGATTCATACAGTTCTGACCTGCATGGGCCACCAACAAAACCTGTCACGCCCCGCTTCCCAGTGTACGGCGAAATGGACGCGACGAGGCCCGCTACGTATATACTTCAGAAGTACATACGCTAAGCGTAACTAAGCAATATTAAGTAATTCACAAGAGACGAATAATATAGAAATAACAGCAACTTTCATTAATAACATTCTTTGTACAATGCATGAAAAGAAAATACAACTGGAATGAAAAAAACAATGCCTAAACAGTGGCATAACAGGAAATGAAATAAACTGGAAAGAACAAGGTACAGTATCTAGAGTTCTGGATCTTCCTGGAACTGCTCCAAATCTTCACCGGTGGGCTCAATCTCAGCTTGGTCCAACGTACCTGACGACATTCAAAAAAGAAAGAAATAGAATGTCGTCAGCGAACAGGTCGCTAGGTAAGTCCCAAAGAATAAGAAGAATGAGAATGACAGAGTAACAGTATTTTCTAAAGTATTATATTGTTGAATATTATGGAACATTGTGTAACGCTATTGTTTGTAGTTTGGTACAGAAGGATGCCAGTGTATACGAGGGGGATCTCTATATGCTAGAGATCAGGACAAAAGGAAAGTACAAGGAACCGTTATGCCACGGTACAATAGCAATAGGATTCATGTTAGGTGTCTTAATCTGACCACCTCGTGCCACCTTTAACACCTTCCGTACCAATCTAGCCCTTAAACCTCGTAGTGTTTTATCAGTATTGTAGTATTGGAATATGCAAGTTGGGTGACTGACCAAAACCATGATATCAGTAAACAGGATGTAACTGTATAATCAGGTAAATAGAATATCAGGATAATGGATGAATATCCATGGTTTGATTCAGTCAAAAGGAATATATTGTTAACTGGATTCAGAGTTTCATGTATTCAAATTGTGTTGGAGTATAAAAGAATATAGATTGACTTGAATCAAATTCAAGTCAGGAATAGTCAGACTCTAACCCGAGTCAGACTAAAAGAAAGATAATTTGAAGTCCAATATTAGTTAGGGGCCTTTTTTGTAATTTGTAAAACTTGAGGGGGTTTTCTTGTAAAAAGTACTTTTATATAGTTTTCAAAATACACCTCAAGTATTTAATAATCGTCTTTATTGTTATAATTAATGTGAATTTTATTTGTGTCATTCTAGTGAATATATCCTAATAAAAGTATTGATTGTTTTATTTGAAATTCATGGTATTTTAATGTAGCTTTTAATCTTTTAATTTTAGGAAAAGTGGAAACTTTAGTTTATGATAAAATAAGTGTTTAAATGTTAATTATATATGTATTAACACATGAATAATTTTATATAAATATTTTATTTTTCCAAAATCACATTTTTCTTAAATGCCGTATTTTAAACCTTTCGAGACCGAATGCTCCTTGCGGAGGTCTGAATCTTGCACTACTAGCCTGCGGGTGCACGATGAACCGTACTGTCCCTAACAGGTTCCCCAAAAGTGGGTTGTAGCGGCACTTTGCTTAGGTTTTATAAACACTTCTCATTTAGGAAAACGGTTTTATAAATATAAAGTATTTATTTGCAAAAGAGTTTAGTTTTCCGTATTTTAGTTGTTAGGGTTTCCTAAGCCAACTAGCCTATTTCTAAGGTCTAAACGATGAGTCATTAGAAGCCTCAAATCGCCTCTTCACCGTCAATTGCGGCCAGGTAAGTGCCAGGTAAGTGGGAAGGAACCACAGTCGTGGGCCTAATTAAAAACCACTAGCCTTAGACACACTTGCCTAGGCACCACAAGACAGTTTAGATAAACGATCGATGTCCATGACCAATCGTGCTTTCCTTTTATTAAAAGATTTTATTTAGAAAAGTTTACAACTTAATGCTTTCAATAAAGATTATAAAGATTAGGGTATTTTAGTGAAAAGCCTGTAATTTCGTATTCTGTGATTTGATATTTATCAATTAAGGTTATATTGAGTGTGTGTAGAGGTAGGTCATTACCTCGTGACTTATTTTAGGTTTTGGTGAAGTTTAAAGGTAAAACATGCTATGTTAAACTTAAAGGTATTATAGCGCAAGAATACGGTATTCGAAAACGTTATCATTTTATGTGTGAAATTTCATTCAAATTGAGTTCTACAAGTTTTGTGATCAAGATAAACATATTTAGGAGTGAGGTAATTGATTAAATTAAGAAAAATGAACTTCATGGTATTTTTATGAAAAGAATACGGTTTTGCAAAGAAGCTATCATTTCATGTGAAAAAGTTTGATTAAATTGGTTTATGGGTGATTAATAGTCAACATGAATATGGGTAGATATTATGTATTAGGTGACAAGTGGAAATTTATAGAAAAACCGAATCGGAAATCGGTTTGTCCGATTTCCGTCGGGTTCCAAAAAGTCGTATTTTTACACTTATAGAAAAGAGAGATAGAAGGGATGGGACTTACGGTTTGGACAAGCTAATGAAGCTAAGGGATGTGGTGGTTGCCGATTCGTCGAAAGCGTCGCGAAGGTTCTGATCCGGTCGCCGGAATCCGTCGTCGATTTCGGCAGCGCTTCGCTTCTCGCTCTTCGTACCGAGTTCTCGAGAATTTGAGAGAGTAGACTTAGAGTGGTGAGGTGAAATGGTAGAGGGTAGGGGTCTTTATATAGGGCTAGGCTAGGGTTAGGGTTTGGATTAAAAAAATATTTTAAAAAATGTAAAAATCATTAAAAATTCATTAAATTTGGTCTTAAAAGGGGATTAATGAGAAATGTGTAACAGTACAGAAAATTTAGACTATGCAGGGGGTTAGACCAGGTCAACACGAATTTTTTTCGTGTTGACGACTCGGCCGACAGGCGGCGCCGGCCGATTCGGCAGAGTCGCCGGCCGACTCGGCAGAGTCAGGGCCGAGTCAGGTGGCGTCGGGTTGGGTGTGGTCTGGGGGAGGTTTTGGTGTACTTTAATTTTTGTGATTCGCAATAAATTATGAGTTATGGCTGTTTGTCCGTTTGACTTCTAAAAAAATTAAAACAAAATGATATAAAAATTATGTGGGGCATGGGATTCGAACTCTGGTGGCTTGATTCAGCAGTGCAAGGTATTACCAATGAGCCACAAGCTCCTTCTTGTAATTATTGTAAGGAATTAGATACTTAAATTGTTTCCAGAAACATCAATACTCCAAGTATACATTATATTTAAAGCAAATTTTTGGTATACAAAATTGAAGTTGTTACAGGGGGAATCTGACGAAGTCTGCTACATCGACCGCATCCGTTTAAACCTTCGGTACATGGTGTCATAAATCAACTTGGCATCTTCGGAGAGGTGGACGGATAGCACCAATTAGCATCTGACCCGAAATTCAGGCAAGACGGACCTGCGCGGGTCGCGTCTCCGTGTTTTCGGCGGGGAACAATCGTTTTCCCGTATTCTATGTTCTAGGGTCTTCTAAGTCAACTAGACTGCTCCTAACTGGTCCAAAGCGACAAGTTGTGAGTTATCCCTCAAATCGCCTCTTCACCGCCAGTTGTGGTCAGGTAAGTACAAATGAAAGAAGGAGGGGTCCGCTCACGAATCACCGTGAGACGGGCCTTTTAAAGTTACCTTTCTCACTTGTCTAGCCTAGGCACCACAAAGTCAGGTTTAGATAAATGACTGAATGCCCACAACCTTTCTCTGTCCTAATGAGTGTGACAGTCCTTAATTGGCTGAGTCTAGTTATTTTTATTATTAGCTCAAAGGTTATTTATTTGTAAAGATGTATCAATACTAAATCTTTTAGAAATGGTTTTATTAAGTAAATGGTATTTAAATGAAAATGTTTGTTTTCCCATATTCTAAGTTCTCGAGGGTATCGTGTTATGTTGCATATGAGTGTGTGAGAAGGTAGGTCGTTACCTCGTGATCTATTTAAAGGTATAGCAAGTTTAATGGAGTTAAATGTAGAATTGAAACAATGTGGTATTTAAGTGAAAAATACGATAAATTGAAATAGCCATCATTTTATGAAATGAAACTTGATCAATTTGGTTGATTAGTGTTTAATAGTTAACATGAGAGAGTTTAAGCATAATTGTATTAACGAGAAGTGAAGTTTTATAAGAAACCGAATCGGAAATCGGATTTGATCCGATTCCGTCGAGTTTTGTAAAGCCGTATTTTTAGAATAGAAAAGAGAGGTAGAAAATGGGACTTATGGGTTTTGGACAATAACAAGAGTGAGATAGAAGGAGAGGAATCGCCGGTGCTTCGATTTGTCGCCGAGAGTTCCTAGAACGATCGCCGAAAGTTCGCCGGGAATTTCGCCGTAGCTTCACTTCGTGCTCGTTTTCAAAGTACACAAGATTTCTTGAGAATTTTAGAGAGTTGGCTCAGAGTTTTGGGGTGAGAGGTTAGAGGGTAGGATGGTATTTATAGGGTTAGGCTAGGGTTAGTGTAGATGAAGAGTTTAAATTAAAAAAATGTAAAAATATATTAAAATGTATTAAAAATTGTAGTAAATGAGGCTTTATGGATTTTCTGGAAATGGTCTAAACATTTAAAGTATACGGGAGGGGGGGCAGAGAAGGGGAAAGGTCACAAATTTGGTGTTGACGACTCGGCCGACCGGCCGAGTCCGACCGGCAGCGCCGGCCCGAGTCGGCCGGTCCGCTGGCCGACTCGGCCGAGTCAGGCCGAGTCGGGGGCTGGGGAGATGTGGGGTCGCCTGAGTAAGGCTCTGGTATACTTAGTTTTTCAGGTTCGGTGGAAAGTTTGGGAGTTATCTCGTGTGGACTGTTGGGCTTCTAAAAAATTTAAAACAAAATAAATATTAAAAATAATGTAGGGCATGGGATTTGAAATCTGGTGGCTTGGTTCAGCAGTGCAAGGTATTATCAATGAGCTACAAGCTCCTTCTTGTAATTATGGAGTGAAATAGATACTTAAAGTGGTAACAACAACATTAAATACTCCAAATATACTTTAAATTTAAAGCAAATTTATGTACACTAAAAATGGAGTTGTTACAACTGGGTACACTGAACGGACTCGCTGAGAACTCCTAGATGGTATTATACCTATCGTCAGATAGCAGTTCTCCGGTACACTGGTACAGGTTACTCTGTAGACCTGAGATCGTCATAGAGTTTTATGTGATTCCCACTGTGCTTTGATTTCCACCTTATCACGTTCACGAGAACGTGCAAAACGGTGGCTTTTGGTACAATCCCGAATCACATGGAGGCAATGAGCGATATGAGGGGTTTCGTCTCTCCCGGTATTGGGAGTTGATGTTGCGCCGTGTTCGATTGGTTATAACTGGAAGTCCCTGGCCAGGACTGATATGGAGATTTTCTGGTAAGAGTTATTAGTTGTTTCTCGATCCGTTATGAGCCTCATATCTACATGACTTATCGGTTATTGGGGTCTGACGTTTTACCACCCCTAAACTGTATATGCGACATATCAGACAAAAAGACCGGACTGTATGGTAGTGTTACTGACTAGATTCGCAGTAGTATCTGCAGGATTGCTTGTTGATCTTCTGGTTGCTCAATACCCGAGTGACCGTTACGTTTAGCTGACCGCTTGCCGCTTGTAGGTGTTTGATATGATCATCACCTACTGCCGGCATATTGACGAGTCTTTAGAGTCCTACACAGAGGTTTCCTGGCTCAGGCAAAACGGAGTAGGAGCACATATGCGATATGTGCGGGACCGAGAAAAATACGATATGTGATACCGTATTCTATTCTCGTGATATGTGATATCGGCCGGGTATATGAGATATAGCCTGGTCATCGGATTAAGTGTTGATTCGATGAAATGATACATTTTATATATTAGTCGGTTATATGTGATGTAGCCGGATTATCGGATCAAGTATTGATTCGATGATTTAATGTATAATTATATATGTGATATATTATATTACATTAACTAATATAAGCTTACTTAAGTAATTCTTTTTCTCATTTTGGATACATTAATATATATGTGATATATATTAAATGTATTCTTTTGTTACTTAATTATATATATGTGATATGTATAATTGTAACATGCTTGGTTATAAATACAACTAGGGTTTATTAGAGTTAAACCATACTAGGGTTAATATTAGGGTTTATATTTATCATTAAGTAATTCAAATATTGTGGATAATGTTCATGGATGAAGCTTGTAGAAGCTTGTAGTTTCTTTGACTTTGTCCACTCTTTTTATCTTGCTTAAGATATTTATCAACCATACCTTTAACCATAGCTAATGGTTAAGTCTTTACATGGGTTAAGGATGATATACTTGACCTTGGGTTGCATTTCTAACCACACACAACATTTATTCTCATCACTTCATCTTCTTCTTCCTAAAAAGCTTGCTAGCTTTTTCAATGGTGATGAAATAAATTGAGAAAAAGAAAACTAAAGAAAGCAAAATTCCTACTTCATCATCCTCTTCTATACCAGCCATATATATTAGTGTGTTAGTTTCACTAATTCATAATTAGTGAAGAGTTAGCTTGAGTTTGTGTTTCCTCAAAGTAGATCGTCTTGGATTTCGAAGACTTCAAATAAGATGTATCATTCACCTCATGGAGCCTCTCTAGAGTCCAGGAGCTTGATGATCGTAGCGAAGGGACCATAACTCGGAGCTTATGAAGCGAAGGAACGGACTACAAAGGTTGTAATCCCTATCACTTAGATGTAAAGTTGTTTACATGCAAAGTTAACCCTAATTCTCTAGTTAAGATCTTGGTTAGGGTTTCATAGCACCCCAAAATTTTATAAAATGGCATGTGTGATGCATTCCTAAACTTTGTCGTGGTGTTACGCAACCCTACAGTGGTATCAGAGCTAACCTAAAGCATTAGGCATTGTTTAGACAAAGTTTGAAGTCCGAACGAACTCCGAATAACCAGATATTCCCACTTTCTGGAAAAATTTTCAAAAGTTGAAATTTTTCATATTAAAAATACTCAGAAAATCATGCAGGGAATTCTATGGACACACCTGAAGAACGAAACCCTAACTCGTCTAAGTAACCGCGGATCCGCGGCCAAAACCTGGTTTTGGCGGCGGATCCAGTTTTGGCGGCGGATCCGCTGCGCCACTTGAGAGGCTTGGGTTGGCCCTTCAGCTGTTGGTCCGTAGGTACTGTGGTATGTCTCTGGTTAATTTTAACTGTGCTCAAGTGTTGAGCTCTTTGGGAATTTTTGGGAATTCGTTGAATCTATCGAATTATCTAACTTCGCCTAGTTATCTGTGATGATTATGTGTTGCTGTGATATGTTATATTGGATCGTCGTGTATTGAATAGCCGGGGGTTTTATGTGAGATGAGGGTTCTTATTTTCATTCATGCAAAATTCATTGTATGTAATATTCTTTTATTGGGGCACTTCCGGGTTGAGGATGATGTCACCATTGTATATTATTTACTTTTCCGCATTAGGATAGACCCAAGCTGGGGAGTACAAGTAACCGGGTTCTAGGGTCCAGTGGGAGACCATCTCGAGGAGTCGAGACCGGGTCTCCTAACCCTAGAATTGGGAGGATTACTTGCCGCTCTCGTAGGGGTCTAGGGATGTGGGTTTGACTATTCATCGCGACCGTGGAATCCGTGTTTTATACAGACTCAAAATAAAACACGGACCTCCTAGTATATCCAATATTTCATATGTTATCTTCTGCTGCTGATATACTGTGATGTGATCATTTTATATGCGTGAGACAAATGCTTATATATATATATATAAATATTACAGTTTTCGTTTCTTCTGTGATGCTTAGGAAGCTTAAATGATGGGATTTCATTAATGAGATTAATGGAAAGAAAAGAAACCTAAAAGATATTGTGGAATCAAATTTTATAAAAAAAGGGTAGCTCTAGTTTTTGCTTTCCATAGCGGTATTCCTTGTAGAATATCCAACATCTTATTCGAAAAGGAAAGAGCCGAGATCCCTTCACCGGGAGTGACCTCTTTAGCGAAACTAGCAGATGCTACAACTCGCTCGATTTTGTTTTTGACCGCTTCTATAGTTTTTTGCTTTGCATAGCGGTATTCCTTGTAGAATATCCAGCACCTTATTCGATAAGGAAAGAGCCGAGATCCCTTCACCGGGAGTGACCTCTTTAGCGGAACTAGTAAAAGCCTCAAAAATACTCCTTTTCAAAATCACTTGTTTCTACAACGATATCAAGTTTATTATGCGAAAGGTTTTCTGAAGAACCTGTCGTAACCCTCCGTCATTTCAGATAAGTAATATTTAGTATTCATGCTACGGTGTACGTAGTGTACGGTAGCTGATTAGTACTTATCTGTAGCATGAGATGTGATTGGATTAGGGTATTCGTACGGCGTTGTTTGGCATGCGTCAAGGGTCGTACGGGTGGGTTTAATTCAATCAGGAAATGCACGGGTTGAACTTGACTAGCGGACTATGGGTTGTTTGGCATGCGTCAAGGTCATAGGACGCTAGGGGTAAAAAGATATTATCGGGAATTTCAAATATTGAAATTTGCAATGAGATTGCATACCTTCTATGAGATAGATGGATCCCGATACCCACTGCGTGTAAGAGTTACTCCTGAGAGAGTTTTACACATGACAATTAGCCGATCAAGTAGGTGTCTAGAAACGTGTTAACGGGGTTATGCCTCTGGGAAAATAAGGTTTATTCTAATTAGGTCCATGCGAAAGTACGGGGAACCTCCCTCAAAGTACCAACACTAATCTGGCTGAAATATTGACGAACTTGTAGGGTGTAATTAATCCCGGCTAATCTTACTTTTTAGGGTTTGAAGGATGATTTGATTAAAACAGTGGGAGCCATCCTGATTAGATAAGATAATAACCAATCTAATCTTGCAAGAGCATACGCTAAAGTGTTTCCTTCTCTCTCTCTCCAGGTAGCGACCATGTCACGCCTTAATCAAGATAATAATATGGATGTATTGACCGAACCCGCTTATTATAATGAGCAGGGGAACGTTGGTCCCGTTCTTTCTTATAAATGTTGTAAGACTGGATAGGAAATAGGGAAATATCCGGATTCTCATGCCATCCAAATGAAGAATAAGCATGATGATGCATCTTCTTCGGGTGTATTTGTTATCGAGAATTGTTTCTCAGTTCACTCTACGTCCTGGATATTAGATATCGGATCAGGATCTTACATATGTAATATGTATGTAATATGTTGCATGGGCTAAAGAGTGGTAGAGAACTAGGAATGGGTGATTATTCCGTAAAAGTAGGGAATGGTGCAAATGTTGCAGCTAAAGCAGTTGGCGAATATCACCTTGTATTACCAAGTGGTAGTACATTGATTCTGAACGAATGTTAATACATACCGAACATGATATGCAACATTATATCAGTTTCTTTATTAAGTAAAAAAGAATATAATTTTGTAGTACAGGATAATGTTATTGTTTCTCCCAATCAGAGCAAAGCTCTGTTTGAAATTCAAATTTCAAAATTGAAGCAACGCTTCAGATGCAGCGCTAAGTGCGCTGCGCCCTAAGCAGTGCACCATGTGCGCGCTGCGCTCTAAGCAGCGCACGACATGTCAAACACGGGTGCGCTAGCACTAAGAGCGCTGCGCTCTAAGCAGTGCACCACGTGCAAAACACGGGTGCGCTAGCGCTGGAATTAAAAAACTCCCCACCGTTAGATCAAAAGATCTAATAATAATTAATCAGAATTAAATTCTGTTATGGAAAGATTTTCCAATCTTGTTAAAAATAAGAAGATTGCCTTCTGTAAAACAGAAGTTCTAGGATCAAAAATCTAATGGTGAGGAAACATCCCCAAATTAATCAGAGAAAGATCTCTTTAACTGATTCAACAAATCAGCTTGCCCTATATAAAGGCCCCAAGACTTCAAGTCTTATATTGAGAAACCCCCCCCCATAAACTTTGAGAAATTCAAAGATAAAGAGCAAGCTCTTGCAAGAAGATATTTCTTCGAGGTAAAGATGAAGGACGATGAACACAGAGATGAAATCATCTCATAAAAAGAAAAATTCATTTCTTTAAAAGGATCATAGATCTACAAGACAAAAAGTCTTTCACAAAGAGATCAAAATATCCCATCATAAAATAAAAGAAGGACATAATTTTTCTCACAGATCATGGATCTATAAAGGCAAAGCCTTTCATTAAAATAAAGGATTGGAAATATCTCCTGCAAAATAAGAACAGTTGTTCTTAGATCTTGAGACAAAGTCTCTTTTAAAAGAACATAAATTTGTTCCCAGATCATAAAATTGATCAGATGCGTTTTGCGCTCTTGAAATGCGCCTTGCGCTCTTGAAATGCGCTTCTGTGCTCTCTGGACTGGTGCTCAGCGTCAAATGCGCCACGTGTCAACCACGTATGCGCCAATTAACAACTTGCGCTTTGCGCTTCTGAAATAGCGCACTGTGCTCATGGGCTGGCGCTCGACGCCAAGCGCACCACGTGTCACTCATGTGTGCGCCACTAAATTGAAAGCGCAATGCGCTCATGGATTAGCGCTAAGCGCTCATAAACTGGCATCATGTGCTCGTTATCTAGCGCTGAGCGCGACACGTGTCCCTTACATGTGCGCTGCTTGGCAGGAGCGCACTGCGCTCTCTGACTGGCGCAAGGCGCCTGGTGCGCCACGTGTTGCGCTGACAGAACATAAATTATTCTTTAATAAGCCAGAGCTCTAATGAATGCTCAGCATTCAATACAAGACAAAAAAATTGTCAAGATATAATGCTCAGCATTGTTAAAAGGGCCAAGCCCAAATAAAGGCTCAACAGCCCAGAATAAAAATGTTAAATATTTATTGGACTTAACCTAATATTGGCCATAAGTCCTCAACTCATATTAATTGAGCCCATCTGCTCATGAATATTTTAACAGATCTTAGTCCCAAATTGGACTACAGATCTTTCAACCAACTCACGCCGGTTCGAGGGTACATCTCTTTACTCCTCTGATATTTGTCGTTGTAATCCTTCAACGTCTTCAGAGAGCTGACGGGTCCTGACAACCAAACACTCTACGGACTGTGGGGTCCTTAAGCTCACGGACTATGACGTCCTTAACCTTGACTATGAGGTCTTTAAACTCACGGACTATGACGTCCTTAATCTTGACTGTGAGGTCTTTAAACTCACGGACTATGATGTCCTTAACCTTGACTGTGAGGTCTTTAAACTCACGGACTATGACGTCCTTAACCTTGACTGAGGTCTTTAAACTCACGGACTATGATGTCTTTAACCTCGACCGTGATGTCTTTAAACTAACATTGGACCGAGATGTTCTTAAACTAATATTGGACCGCAATGTCCTTAAACTAATCGACCGCAATTCCCTAAACTAAACAATAGAGTCCAAATGCTCTCTTGTTGGATATAAATGATCCCGTTAAGTTGATCTTAGTCTAAAATTAGACTAACGTACCCTTAACATACGTTTAAGTTGATCTTAGTCCCAAATGAGACTAACGTATTCTTAAACCCAACCCCAAACCCAAATCTAAGAAGATACGGATTTGGACTAATCTACGCCCTACGGGCGACAACATAAATTAGTCTCTGTATACAATCCATGAGCAACCAAAAACAAAACAAACACACACGACATGAAGTAACCATCTGGAGAATGAGAAAGTTGTTACCGTGATGCGGTAGCGTAATTAACTGCAGGGGCTTGCGCCTGTAAGGAAGAGCGTCCTCACAATCAAAACCGCCTCAAATGAGGGGGAATCTGACGAAGTCTGCTATATCGGCCGCATCCGTTTAAACCTTCGATACACGGTGCCATAAACCAACTTGGCATCTTCGGAGAGGTGGACGGATAGCACCAATTAGCATCTGCCCCAAAATTCAGGCGAGACGTCTATCGCGTCTCGGCGTTTTCGGCGGGGAACAGATTCTGGCACGCCCGGTGGGACCTTTTCCTCTTTCCACTCCACACTTCGTGTCGTGTTCACGAACGAATCGCGGTTTGATATGATTGCCCTTGGGTTCGAGGTACTAAGATTTGGTGTCTTGCTCCATGCAGAAAGCGAAAGATCAATGGCTTCTACCTGCACAAAATGCTCCAGCTGCAACTGCAACTCCTGTTCCGCCTCATCTGGAGGTGTAACTTACGGGCCCCAGGCGGCCTCCCTTTTCACAATGCCGGCAGAGCAGGTGACGCAGGCTACCACCGAGTTGTTCTTCGGGACCATGCTCCCACCAGTGAGCGTTAACATCCCGCTGCCGCAAGAAGCGCAGAAGAAGTTGGTCTTTGATCGGTTCACTACCACCACGGCCCCTCTCAACGGGTCATCCAATGTCAAGCCGACAGCATCAGTTTTCGATAGGCTGAGCCTGAACTCCAATGGGCCCGTCAGGAAGCCTACGATACCTGAAGCGGCCATCCCAAAGCGGATAGCTATTCCTGCTCTCGAGGTCACTAAAGAAGCTTCTCCCGTCAAAGGATCGGTCTTTACGAGGATGGCCACTCCGGCTCCCGTTCCTGCTCAAAGGTCTGTCTTTGACAGATTGGATACTGCTGCTCAACGGACGTCGGTTTTCAAGAGGCCGGTATCG
This sequence comes from Agapanthus africanus, assembly GCA_030015575.1. NCBI lineage: Eukaryota > Viridiplantae > Streptophyta > Magnoliopsida > Asparagales > Amaryllidaceae > Agapanthus > Agapanthus africanus. The sequence continues at coordinate 77,075,405 of CM057339.1, read as the reverse complement.
GCAGCGCCTCACCAGAACAGGGGGCATGACAAAGCCATCCCCATAGCTGAACCAACACTATCTGCGCGACATGGTCGCCGTCGTCACTGGCGCCGAGTACGAAAGGCTAGGGGTAGCTCTCCCTCTGGATTTACTCCACCAGCTCCAACGGTGGAGATCAACGCCGCTGTTCCAACCGGGAGCAGCTTTGAACTGCTTAACAAGGTGCGTAGGAACTCTCCTACTGCAGTGCTGAAGAGATCTCCTCCACCCGTGGAGAATGCACCGAAAGCGAAGCCAGAACAATCCCCTCAGCGGCTTTCTTCCAAAATTTACAAAGTCTGGCAACAGGTTCAGGACTCAGTAATTGATCAAGATTATTCTCGCCGACAGAAAAAGATAAAAGTTCGGCAAAAAAAGGACCATCCTGTCAAGCCACAAAAGACATCATCCGTCTGGGTGCCCGCCGCGACGGCTTCCTCAACATCAGCCGCTCACAAGAGAAGGAGGCCAGAGAAAGCCCCTGTGACCGCGGCGAGCCGCAAGGATGTCGAATCTAAACGCCCCAAGTCTGGGGGCATGATGGTGCATACTATTTTTATGGCTTCCGGAAAAGAAGAAAGCCATGCTTCTACGGGACATCGACCGCTTACCTGGTCAATAACGAAGGCTCAGGAACAACAACAACAGCAGAAGCTTCAGGAGATGCTGACTGCAATGGCCGCACTCACTGGGCCAAAAGAAAATCCAGAGACCTCGGAGCAACGTCGGGAACAAGAAACTGATACCGAATTCCTCTGAAGAATGCTCGAGAGGAAAGAAAAAGAGGCTGCGGAACAGGCAGCCAATATAAAACGAATGGCTCTTTTGTTCCAAGACATGGCTGGGATGATGTTACAGCCGGAAACTCCAGCTGAAGACCCCCCGATCATCGTTGAAGACGACAGAGGGGAGACATCGAACCCTCCTCCAGCTCTTTCAGCAGCCAAAGAGGAAACCATCTCCAGGGCCGCTCTGGATGACTACATTGCCCAACAAATACGAGCTCACCAGGCGAATGAAGCGGCCGGCCAAATTGTTAAACTGGGAGACCATATCCAGGCTGGTATGACCAAATAAAGTACCCGCCGGGATATACGATCCCTAGATTTTATGTATATAAAGGGACGGGCAATCTCCACCAGCATGTCGCCCAGTTCAGGGCTTTATGTGGCAACACCGGAGGCGATGATAAACTGCTACTTTGTCAGTTCGTCGGCAGCTTGTCGGAAATGGCATTCGAGTGGTATTCTGAACTTCCAAACGACTCCGTCAAGACTTTTGCGGAGATGGAACTACTATTCACCCAGCGTTTCGCGAGTGCTAGTGAATGCACCCTAATAACGACTTTGATCAATGTCAGGGTGAAGCCAGGTGAAACGTGGGTCTAATACGCAATACGGTGGCGAAATTTATGGTCAAAATGTGAGCAGCGCATTGAAGAAGCACCAGCGGTGGGCATGTTTGTGGGCACTCTGGACCCACATGCAACTATTTCCCAATTCATGATATTCTTCAAGCCGACCACGTTCCAGGACTTGATCGATAAACTGGCCCAAATGGACCAGATGGGTCATAGACCGTCTCCTCCAAAGCCGGAGCTGCGGAACGAAAAGGGTAAAGGGAAGGCAACATTCATTGCGAATACTCAACAGCAGCCCAGTGGCCCAAAACTAACGGATCAATTAGAAGAGAGACGGCGATACTATAATGAAAAAATGAAGCGTCCTTATTCGTTCCCCGGGACAAAACGAAGAGACTGTATGAACTGGCGGTGCGCAACAGGCTCATCAATTTGCCGAATCCAAAACGACCGTTACAACCCGGCGAGACTAATAGTCCCAATTATTGCCCTTACCATCAAACGGTAAGCCATCCAATTGAAGATTGCTTTGTCTTTAAAAGCTGGATTGAAGATCAATACCAACAGGGCAAATTTGCCCTGTCTGAGAATTGGAAGGTGAACCCACCACAGCCATACGCTCCCAAGAAGACGGATACACCGGGGGCATCGTGCTCTTCTGTAGAAGAAGCTCCATGGGAGGTCGCTCTTTCAGCCAAAACTAAAAGAATGCTGAAAGATCTCCACACATGTCCGGAAATTAGGTGGAAAAATCCACTGGAACCCGAGATCATCAAGGGAATGCTGAAACCGCGCCCAACCCCAAAGATTGGTGGTGATAGCCAAAGTACTCACACCTAGCCGTTAAACTCTTCGAAGAAGAAGAAGAAGACCAAAAAGCTCGTGAAGCCTGGTGACAGGCGCACGGACCTGCAAAAGCAGATTGACGCGCTGGAAGAGTATAACCAGAAGGCGCGGACTCCAGTCACACTCCAAGAATTTCTCAGTCACGTCCTTGAGGACGGAGATGATGGAGAAGACTCGTCGGATGAATCTGAAGATTACGTAGCAAGTTGCCATGTGATCTCTCACTCGTCGATAAACGATGAAGAAGCTCTTTACACAGAGAAACTGGGGGAAAATCTTGAGCCGGAACTTTTAGGGCCATCAGACGAAATGATTGATGCATTCCTGGACGAGGCTCTTCTTAAAAGCAAAGCTGCTCGAGAGCGTGAGATGGCCATATTCGAAAAGGCCAAACGTCAGCGATTGGACGAAAGGGTTGAAACACTCCCGCCAGATCAAAGTACATCCGCCGCAAATAAAAGCAGGTTCAAAACGAGAAAGAGGTTCGCTAAAGCCATATCGATGGGAATGAAGCTGCCACCCTCCGAAGGAAACATTCTCGGTGAAGCGGAAGCACATCCAAGCTACTGTTTATATCACCGAAAGATTGCGCACCCCAATGAAGAGTGCAACGCTTTTAAAAGATGGTGGCAGGGATATATTGCTCACCGGCAACATTTCAAGCGGATGAAGCGCAAAGCTCGTAGAGAGCAAAGAAATACGACTGAGGAGCGTAAAAGAACTACCGGCAGCTGTCACATAGTCGACGCTGGGGGACCATAAGTTCTCACCTTCGGGAGCGACTCTGACGAAGAAATGACTATTGGCCCTCTCTGTAAAGAGTCCACCTCGGGAAAAGAGGAAGAACCGAAGGCCTGTGAAAATATTCAGCTGCGCAATCGTACGCTGCCCGAAAAGAATCTTGGGCCCTCGAACAGTGGGTCAAATAGAAGAGATAAGGGGAAAGAAAAGGTCCCTGAGGATATCATCCTTGATGACCAAGCCGTCGAAAAGCTGACAACCAAGGACCCGCCAAAAAAAAGTAAAGTGGGCTACAGCGTTCTGGCGCACTTGAAAAAGCTACCTTCGCAGTTAAGCATTCTCAACACCCTTCTGTTATCCAAAGAGGCGAGAGATTCATTGATCAAGGCACTAAAAGAGCTAGAGCAATTCCAAGCTTTTCTCACCGAAGAAAAGATTAAGGACGAGCTGGAAGAAGTACACACAGCCGATATCACCTTCGGCGATGAAGATCTCCTCTTTGGGACGTGCTAGCACAACCGTCCCCTTTATGTCTCCGGATGCTGTCACGATATCAAGATAGGTAAAATCCTGGTCGACAACGGGTCCTCCGTCAATCTCCTTAAAGTAAGGGTGTTAAAGGAAATCTGCATGAGCGTTCAACACCTCGCTCGGGATAAGATCACTATCTCCGGGTTTGATTCCCAGTCATCACGGACGCTCGGGTCTGTAATATTGACACTACGCTTTGGGTTGCTCATCACAGAAATTAAATTTCACGTCATTGACACCAAGACATGCTACAATGCTTTGCTCGGCCGGCCCTGGTTACACGAGTACAACATCATCCCTTCTACACAACATCAGTGTATGAAGTATTTTAAAGATGGTCTCGAGTACACTGTGACAGGGGAACTAAACCCGTTCTCCGTGAACGAAGTCCGAAAGTACGAAGACGCAAAATACTTCCTGCCAGATTTCGAAGACACAGAAAGATGTCATAAATCGGAGGACAAGAACAAAAATATCACCACTATTCCAGTCTTCAGGAGTGATACGGAGGAGGAAGAAGAAATAGTTTATTCAGGTCCGCCCCAGCGCAACAAGCCGGGACCGTCCATTCCTATGTTGATCTTCGGCAGCGACTCGGAAGATGAGGTCAATACCGTATTCTCTGCTCGGCCATCAATACAAGCCTTCGCTGATGAAGATCAAAGTTTGCAAGTTGCCATAGTTCCGCCAAAGCATCATAAAGAGCTAGACACGCTTGATACCTACGGTGTGGAAGAACTGCAGACATTCTACGTCCTTCCCAGGCGAAAAGGTGAAAAGGCGATCCTATTCTACCGATCCGGGGGAACAAAAGTGGAGAAAGAAATTTGGCATGGTGCGGATTCTACACTTGACAGGCTCCAGCCCATCCGTTTGCCCAGATATTACACAGACGGACTAAAGAGACTCTTGAGATGCCAAAGTGTACCTCTTAAGAAAACTGCTCGACAAGCATGGTTCTATAACAGGATCTGAAATGTTCCCGGAACTCAACGAAAGTTGCCCAACGGGAGAATGGAAACGATCGGGCTTGGATATGTTCGATCCAAGAAACGAGAGCTGTTCCGCGACTGCTACATCATACATGATTTTGATGAAGAAGGAGATGCTCTGTGGGAAGATGCTAACCCTGAACCAGAATGAGCTCCCACCATGAAAATGCCCAGTCCGTCGTTCGAAGAACAAATGGACAAGCTTATAAGGGAAGCAGGTCAAAAGGTTCGAGACGACTATAACCGTGAAATGGCTATCTACGAGAAAGCCAGGACGCAACGCCTCCTTCAACTGGCTGTGAAAAATGAAAATGCTCTTCCTTATCAACCCATTGTACAAAAGGCCCGATACAGAGGCAGAAATAAACCAAAGAACGGGAAAGGCGTTCGACGGCGACAAAGCGGGTCTAAGAAGCCACGAGATCAAGAATCGAGCAGTCCGGATTCGTCTCTTATAAAGAAGATGGGTCGTGCATATTCTTTTCCCCAAGACAAGACAAGGAAGATATTCGATCTTGTCATAAAACATCAGATGATGACACTCCCGGAGTCCAAGCACCCCGAGCAAGCAGGCGAAGTCTCTTACCCGGACTATTGCTCCTATCACAGGGCAATAGGACATCCTATTGAAGACTGCTTCACATTCAAGAATTGAGTCAAAGACCAATATCAACAAGGCAGGTTCGCTCTTTCAAGCAGTTGGAGAATAACCCTGCCGCAGAAGCATGAACCGAATACCACGAGAGTAGAACCAGATCAACATCGGTCTTGGAAGCGATCTCGTACTTGTCATATAATAACGCTGTCAGAACAATAGCCCGAGAATATGGATGACCTCCCCTGGTGCTTCGAAAACGATGATGGCGAAGTGATCTCAGAGTTTCCACCGGCGCCAAAAGAGATGGAAGATGGAATACATACTACTGCAGATAACCTCAAGAAAATTAATTTGGGGACTATAAGTGACTCGCGGCCGACATTCGTTAGTGAGCTGTTGTCTGAAGAAAGGGTGGCTACGCTAAAGGACGTGCTCATGTAGCATAGAGACTGCTTCGCATGGAACTATTCAGAGATGCCGGGACTCGATCCAGAGATTGTTGTCCACAGATTGGCGATTTCTCCAGACGTCAAACCAATCAAACAAGCGCCGAGAAGAATGCGGCTCGAGCTTGAAATGAGCATCAACGCCGAGGTCAAGAAGCTAATCGACTCCGGCTTCATCCAAGAGGTTCAATACCTTGACTGGATCGCCAACATCGTCCCGGTGATGAAGAAAAACGGGACGGTGTGCATCTGCGTGGACTTTTGGGATCTCAACAAAGCTTGCCCGAAGGACGACTTTCCAATACCGGTCACGGAGCTGATGATAGATAATACGTCCACTCACGAAGTGTTCTCCTTCATGGATGGATCATCAGGGTAGAATCAGATAAAGATGCATCCCGAGGACCAGAAGCACACCGCTTTCCGGACCCCTTTAGGCATATTCTGCTACAAGGTGATGCCTTTCGGTCTAAAGAACGCCGGTGCCACCTATCAGAGGGCCATGATGAAGATCTTCGATAACCTCATACATGAAATCGTTGAATGTTATATTGAAGACCTCGTAGTTAAAAGCAAATCATACGAGGAACATTTAGAGTATCTAAGGATCGTATTTCAGCGCCTTCGGAAATACAACTTGAAGATGAACTCTCTCAAATGCGCGTTCGGAGTGTCCTCGGGCAAATTCCTAGGATTCGTCGTCCGACATCGAGGCATCGAGATAGATCCGTCAAAGATCAAGGCGATTATGGAAATGCCTCCACCAAGGACTCTCAAGCAACTGCGGCTTCTTCAAAGAAAGCTCGCATATATCCGGCGATTCATAGCCAATCTTTCTGGAAAGTGCCGCCCCTACAGTCACTTGATGAAAAAGGGAACCCCGTTCGTCTGGGATCACAAATGCCAAAGCGCACTGGACGAAATCAAGCAGTACCTGCAGAATCCGCCAGTGCTGGCCGCTCCCGTTAAAGGAGAACCTCTCATCTTGTATACGACAGCCCTCGAAGGTTCTTTAGGCGCGCTGTGGGCATAAGAGAACGACCAAGGGAAGGAGAGAGCCCTCTACTACTTGAGTCGAGTTCTACTGGGGGCAGAAAGCAATTATTCTCCCATCAAAAAACACTGCCTGGCATTGATCTTCGCGATAACGAAGCTTAGACACTATGCGTTGGCACATGAGGTCCATCTCATATCAAAGGTGGATCCTCTCAAGTATTTGATGTCAAAGGCCATATTGACGGGGTAACTCGCTAGATGGGCCCTGCTCTTGATGGAGTTCTCGATAACTTATCGACCCCTCAAGGCAGTGAAAGGCCAGGCCATCGCCGGCTTCCTCGCTGAGCATCCGATACCCGCCGACTCTCCCTTGAATTGCGAATTGCCAGACGAACACGCGTTTGACACGATCGACGGGGAGATAAGAGAGAATGATACCCAATGGGAACTCTACTTCGATGGAGCATCTTCCATGAAGAAGCGCAAACAAAGCACGCCCATAATCAAATCAGGGGTAGGCCTCATCTTCGTGGCTCCACAAGGAGGGATGATGCGCTTTGCCTTCTCCTTAACAGAGCCGAGGACGAATAATGAAGCCGAATACGAAGCTTTGATAGCAGGTCTCGAGATCGCTATCGACATGGGAATTGATAACCTCCTCATATACGGAGACTCCCAACTGGTCGTTAGCCAAGTAAACGGCGACTATCAGACGTGCAAACCAGAGCTAGTGAAATAAGGCAAGAGAGTGCAGCAACTGCTGACTCAAATTCCTTCCTATGCCTTGGAAATCATATCGCGTGCAGAAAATAGCAAGGCGGATGTGTTAGCCAAGCTCGCTAAAGAATTGGCCGACGAGAACCTCGATGACGTGAGGATCGTTGTGCAAAGCCGTTGGGTTCTCGCACCAGCAGAAATATCTCCGGAGTCGTCTGAAGAGAAGGGAGCGACCGAGTAAACGACTCTACAAATAAAAGACTAGGAAAAGGTTACGGATTGGAGAGAAGTCTTTATAGACTACTTCAAATCCCGTCGAACACCTGAAAATGTGTCCTCAAGACATCAGCTTATGAAACGAGCTCTGTCTTTTGCTTTCGTCAATGATACCCTGTATAAGAGATCATTTGATTCTCTATGGTTAAGATGCCTGGGACCTGAAGAAGCAAAAAGAGTCATTCAAGAAACTCACGATGGACTCTGCGGTTCCCACCAAGCGGGGCCGAAAATGAAGCTGATTATCAAAAGGATGGGCTACTACTGGCCCACAATGATCCAGGACTGCATCGAATAGGAGAAGAAATGCCACTCGTGCCAGATTCACGGGGACTTCATCCATCAGCATCCAAATTCACTACACCCAACGGTGGCTAGCTGGCCGTTCGAAATATGGGGAACCGACATGATCGGGCCCATCGAGCCAGCATCGTCCAGAGAACATCGGTTCAATTTGGCGACAACTGATTACTTCTCCAAGTGGGCAGAAGCAGTACCGCTGAGGGAAGTGAAGACGTAGAATATTCTCCATTTCTTCAAGACGCACGTCATTTATCGGTTTGGAACTCCGCGACGGATCATCTCCGATAACGGGCTAGCCTACATAAGCCACAAGATCAGCCGCTTCACACAACAGCATAATATAGATTGGAGATACTCTTCAGTCTATAATCCCCGAGCTAATGGTCTAGTTGAGGCTTTCGACAAGACCTTGACGAAGATCGTGAAAAAGACGGTGTCTCGAAATAAGAGGGACTGGCATGAGAGACTGCATGAAGCTCTCTGGGCATATCGAACTATGTTCAAAACGGCCACAAACACAATGCCGTACGCATTGGTATTCGGTACAGAAGCGGTACTCCCTATTGAGACAGAGTTGCCCTCTCTACGAGTGGCGGTTCATTACGAGCTAACGGATGAAGAGAATGCTCACTTTCGGCTTGAGGAGCTCGATACCCTTGATGAAACCCGGCTCATGGCGCAGCAAAATCTGGAGGCTTATAAAGTAAAGATGATGCGCTCATATGAAAAATTGACTAGGCCGAGAACGTTCCGCCAAGGCGAACTCGTGCTAGTAGTTAAAAGACCTATGATCCCTAATCGCGCCAAACGGGGGAAATTCGAGCCGAACTATGAAGGCCCGTATATCATAGACAAAGTTTACCAGGGTGGAGCCTACCTACTTATGGACATGCATGGTGAAAGACCTTTTAAGCCAATAAACGGTCGCTTCCTAAAAAAATACTATGCCTGACGAGTCATGGCTTAGGTCAACGATAGATGACGACGACTATGTCCGCTCACTATCTTCCTGCGCCCAGACTCTATAAGTAGTAGCCGGCTATCGGACCGAAATGTCCTAAAACTAACAATGGACCACTATGTCCTAAAACTGGCGTCGGACCGAATCGTCCTTAAACTAACGATGGACCACTATGTCCTAAAACTAGCTATTGACCGAAACGTCGATAAACTACTGTAGACTGCAGCGTCCCAAGGCTGACACAAAAAAAGGAAGAATGAAAAAAAAGAAAGAAAGAAAAAGAAAACGATATGTCCATAAGCAAAATGGGCACGGATGAAAACCCGAAAGGGCTCCGTGAGTAAAAACAGCAGAGCTACCGGCGAGTTTTTGTGAAAACCCGAAAGGGCGCAACCTCGTTAAAAGACACTTGCAAGGTCCTCTCGACCTTGTGAGGAGAAACCATCTGCGTGAGATCCTTACGACTCACAAGGGAGAAACACACTTAGGGATCCCCACGATTCCTAAGGAGAAATTACACTTACGAGATCCTCACGAATCGTAAGGAGAACCCTCTTATGAGACCCTCACGGCTCATAAGATTCAAAAGTCTTAAACTACAGGGATCTGAACCTGTTCTTAAGCGGCCACCACAACCTCCAATGCTGCCCTACAAGCGGCTCAATGCTGACCCTTGTATACAATCCACGTGCGCGAATAAACATTTCCCTAACAAAGTCCCATCCGTGACTAGGGATATGTCTACACGGTGAACAGCCCTTGTAAGTCCTCTCGACTTATAAGGAGAAAGCACTCTTGTAAAATCCTTACGATTTAGAAGAGACCATACACTTAGGAATCTTCACGATTCCTAAGGAGAAAACACACCTACGAGATCCTCACGACTCGCAGAGAGAAATACCTTCATGAGACCCTTACGGCTCAGGAAGTCAAAAGCCTTAGTCGACAGGATCTTAATCCTGTTCGCTAAGCCGCCTTTGTTCGACATCGACAGAGGCAAATGATGATTCGCTCCTGGCAATATCCCAGTTGCAGCGATACTGATGCCGAAATCGGTGTCTAATTCCAAGCTTGCAGCGAAAAGCCACCAAGCCACACATGCATATGAAATAAGCCGAAATGATGGGGCAACTTGCAAATAAAAAGTAGAAAGTAAAAATGTATGCATACAAAATAGCTGAAATGATTGGGAAACTCGCAATAAAAAGCAGCGAGTAAAAATAAAACAAATAGCCGAAATGATTGGGCACCACGAAAAATAGCCGAAATGATTGGGCAATCGCAACTTTCGCAATATAAAAGCTGAAATGATAAAGCATCGCGGAAAGAAATAAAAAAAAATGAATGAAATTTATGCCCTACAGGTGATACCATATCAATCCCTGCATAAAATCCAGGGGCGCAAACAAAGAAGGAATCACATCTTCCCTCCCCAGGCTCTATCAGAAGAAGAAGCCAAATCTAACCAGTTCGCAAAGCAGCCTGGAGATCATCTCAACATTTGTCTCATCACAACAGATGCAACATCAAGCAAGTCGGAATCGTGGCAATTCCCAGTTCCATGACTCGGCGGTGCGCAGATGACCGAGAGTCAAACCCCGACTCCGTGAAATGCGGATAAAGTCAACCCTTCCTGGTCACGTGGAACGCGGCTTATGTCAATCCTGACCCCGTGGGAAACATTCAGAGCGGATCTTGGTCCTCGCAGAACACGGCTATGACCCTGTGGGAAGCATCCAGAGCGGAGCCTGGTCTTCGCAGAACACGGCTATGACCCCGTGGGAAGCATCCAGAGCAAAATTCCTGGTCACATGGAACGCGGCTTATGTCAATCCTGACCCCGTGGGAAACGTCCAGAGTGGAGCCTGGTCCTCGCAGAACACGGCTATGACCCCGTGGGAAGCATCCAGAGCAAAATTCCTGGTCACGTTGAACGCGGCTTATGTCAATCCTGATCCCGTGGGAAACGTCCAGAGCGGATCCTGGTCCTCGCAGAACACGGCTATGACCCCGTGGGAAGCATCTAGAGTGGAGCCTGGTCCTCACAGAATACGGCTATGACCCCGTGGGAAGCATCCAGAGCAAAATTCCTGGTCACTTTGAACGCGGCTTATGTCAATCCTGACCCTGTGGGAAACGTCCAGAGCGGATCCTGGTCCTCGCAAAACACGGCTATGACCCTGTGGGAAGCATCCAGAGCGGAGTCTGGTCATCGCAGAACACGGCTATGACCCCATGGGAAGCATCCAGAGAAAAATTCCTGGTCACGTTGAACGCGGCTTATGTCAATCCTGACCCCGTGGGAAACGTCCAGAGCGGATCCTGGTCCTCGCAGAACACGGCTATGACCCCGTGGGAAGCATCCAGAGCGGAGCCTGGTCCTCGCAGAACATGTCTATGACCCCGTGGGAAGCATCCAGAGAAAAATTCCTAGTCATGTTGAACGTGGCTTATGTCAATCCTGACCCCGTGGGAAACGTCCAGAGCGGATCCTGGTCCTCACAGAACACGACTATGACCCCGTGGGAAGCATCCAGAGCGAATCCTGGTCCTCGCAGAACACGGCTATGACCCCGTAGGAAGTATCCAGAGCGGAGCCTGGTCCTCGCAGAACACGGCTATGACCCCGTGGGAAGCATCCAGAGCAAAATTCCTGGTCACATTGAACGCGGCTTATGTCAATCTTGACCCCGTGGGAAACGTCCAGAGCGGATCCTGGTCCTCGCAGAACACGGCTATAACCCCGTGGGAAGCATCCAGAGCGGAGCCTGGTCCTCTCAGAACACGGCTATGACCCCGTGGGAAGCATCCAGAGAAAAATTCCTCGTCACGTTGAACGCGGCTTATGTCAATCCTAACCCCATGGGAAACGTCCAGAGCGGATCCTGGTCCTCGCAGAACATGGCTATGACCCCGTGGGAAGCATCCAGAGCGGAGCTTGGTCCTTGCAGAACACGGCTATGACCCTGTGGGAAGTATCCAGAGCAAATCCTGGTCCCGTGGAACACGGCTAAAGTCAATTTTGACCCCGTGGGAAACGCCCAGAGCAACTCCTGACTCCGTGAAATGCGGATAATGGCAACACCATCAATCACTTACGGGTCCTTTCGACCCGTAAGGAAGAAAACTCTCTTGTAAGATCCTTACGACTTATAAGAGAAAACGCGCTTAGGAATCCTCACGATTCCTAAGGAGAAAATACACCTACGAGATCCTCTTGATCCGTAGGGAGAAAAGTCTTCATGAGACCCTCACGGCTCATGAAGTTGAAAAGTCTTAGGCAGTAGATTTGAACCTGCTTCCTAAGCCATCGCTACCTCTCAAAGATTTCAAAACGGAATGCCCACTCTATCATTTGCAGGCTATGCTTACTAAAGTGACATGCTGATAACAAAGAAAAAAAGAAAGCAAAGAGATGACGCAAGACATTACGAAAGAAATGTATCTTTTATTCATAAATTCAATTGGGTACAGAATACATCTTGTGAAAGAATAAAAAAAAAGGATACATTCTATTCAAAATTACAAATGGTGCAAAAACAATTATTGAGAGGGAAGCGCTTTCAATAGTCCAATCAGCCGCTCGCGCACTTCCCTCAGCCCTTTTTTCTCGGTCAGCTGCCGCGGCCAACTCTACTTTGACATGAGCTCATTGCTGCAAGTAGGACCAAAGTTGCTCTTCGACGGCCCGCTGAGCTGCCCCACGATTCTGTGCATCCCGCTCGACGATGTCGAGCTTCTACCTCAGTGTTAGCCCGTCAGAGATGTATCGCAGAAGGCCTTCAAAGATAACTTTCAACTATGCAGCATTTGCATCAACCTGAGCATGCAGCCGAGCAGATTCGCTCGAAGTCTCTTCGCACTCCTTATGTTTTAAGGCCGCCTCCTGTTCAAGATGACGAAAGTAGGGAGTGCTTTGCTCAACCCATGCAGCCCATTGAGAGTTCACAGCCAAGACCTCAGGAGCAGGACGTCCGAATTCGAGTTCGTGCATACAGGCCTCAATTTCCCTGCAGTGATTAACCCAAGACTCAATGACGCCCTCACTATGAAAGTTCATGAGCGTCGCCGGCATAGGATTAGCCTCCGCGGCAAAATCTGCAGCGAATGTGGGAGCCTCCACGTCAAGCTCCTCGATATAGTCGCTCAACATGCGCGGACTATTCACAGCGCCTTTGGAAGATGAACGTCGAGAAAAAGGGCCTGCAGGCATTATGACTCGAGATTCGAACGAAGCTGAAGTCGGTATCACCGCTGCAAAACAAATCACAGTCAAATGACGGTTCAAGAAACAGAAGAGGTTCATGAACAATGGAGTTTACTATACCGTCTGCAGCAGGTGGCAAGGCCGGGAGTACCAGTGGCGCAACTGTTCTTTCGTCTCCTCTTTCGATCTGTAGTACTGCAATCAAAACAAAGAAGAATTAGAAATGATTTGGCTGCCCATAAAAGAAGAGACATTAGCTGAAGGCTGTACTCACCAGCGCCACTAGATGAGGCAATCTCTGACTGGAAAGAGAAGTGTGGGTGTAGCACCTGATACAGGTGATCAAAAAGGACTCCTGCAAGGACGCAGTAATGCAACGTTAGTACATAAAGTATACAGCCTGCAATGAAATTGATGGATCACAAATCCGCACCTTCCAGCATTTGAGATGGTACGAGAGAAGGTAGAGGAGCGGTCGCCGTTAAAGCAGCAACTGGAGATGCTTTCTCAGGTGGCACAAACCCAACGCTCATCACACCTGCATTAGAAATAAGAGAAACGCTGTAAAAAGAAATTAAAACAGATTGCAGAATAAAGGGGAAAGTAATGACCCAAAATCTACCTGGTGAGTCGCCGGTCGAGACCGCGACAAGGGCGTCACTGTAGGTAGCAAATGCTTCATCCTCCTCCATCGGAATGGTCTCGCCACCCGTAGCCTCATCCCCCGATTCCACGAGAATCGTCGTGACACTCGCAGCGCCCGGCAACGGCAAGGAGCCGCAAGGGGAAAGAGCGACGATTGGAGCAGTGCCCGACTCTTGTGAAAGAGTGGCTACCTCGGGCTCGGTGACTGTAGCTATCTCACCCACCGCTACCTCAGGCTCGGCGATTGTGGCTGTCTCACCTGCCGCTACCTCGGGCTCGGCGATTGTAGCTGTCTCACCCACCGCTACCTCAGGCTCGATGGTTGCCGCCACTTCTTCGGCAGGACTCGTCCCTGCAAGATAGGACATATGAGAACCTGAAAATTAGAACTTTGACAAAAGAACCAATGTCACGTTACCTTGAGTCGGTTTTCCGATTGCTTCCTGAGCAGCATGTGATGCCTGTCTTTGAGCGGTGGACAAGGTAGCCGAAATATCCTCTGAAGGAGTAGGGGCAGGGGTAGCAGTGCTTGAACCCGCACCCGCATCCAAGGCGGCGGTATGCTCCCTTGCCGCGCGCATCCTACGCTTCCTCTCCGCTCGGGCCGTGAGGGCAGATCTTCTAAAGACCTCCTTCAACAGAATATCATCGTCCGCGCCAATAGTTACCTCTGGAGCCGTTATGGCATCCGTCATCGGTTGCTTAAATGAAGCTTCTTTCGGCAATACCGGCGGAACTGAGATAGCTGACCCGGGAAGCGTCTCTGCACCGCCATGTGAAGTCGGTGCCACGCTTGGAATAACCCGAGTAGAGGTAGTTCCTGTGATAAGAAGAAAAAGAAGGGTCAGATTACCCATAAGAAACGGGAGCGAAGACATGGTGAACCGAAATGTACCGATGCCTAAGGATGTTCGAAGTCTTTCCTCTTCCTCAAAAGTCTTGAGAGAAGCTGCGAAAGCTTCTTCGGTGGAAATGCTTGTTAAAGAAGGAAAAGTGTCAGTCAAAACATGATGATAGAAATATGATGCAATGACGAAAGATACAGCTGATGTTTACCTGATCGCGCGAGGATAGCCAGTCCCGCCTCGAGGCTTGCTAATTGCTCAGAAGTTGCAATGGCAGCCGCCAGATCAGTATCATCTGGCGGCGTGAATAGACCCTCGTTTGTCCCATACTCGCTTAGACCCTCGCCATAGGGAGCGTGAGGCTCTTGGCCGAGTACAACGTCGACAGAAAGGATCGATTTTTTCTTCCTCTTCTGTGAGCGAGCTCCGGTCGCAGCTAACACAAGCTTACGCTTGCTAGGCACTTTAGGGCGACGAGTCCCAATGTCTGAACCCACGCCAGAATCGGGGGAGGCTACAGTCACCTTTTCTATAGGAGCCCGGGGTATCGGTAGCTCGGGCCTGTCATGCGGAACTTCGATCACCGCAGCTTCTCTTAAGGGAGGCGGGGCAATGGTCCATCTCTTCAGAGGGACGTTTCGATCACCAGCAGGGGGTGCACCTTTGCGATCGAGCAACAGTCGCTTCTCTTCCCTGATAACGGCGCCCATTGAATGTTGGTACTAAGCTATATGTACATTAAGGGCCTTCGGGACACGGCTCGGTTCGCTAATAAAGAAGTGAGACCCTATGTTCAGGCGCATAAAATGATGCAGTGCGCTCCACATTCCCTCTTCGGTAGCAGCAGGTTCTGCCAAAAAGGCCTCAAGTGGGACCCCCTGATTATAACTCAGCTGCTGGGCGAAATGATGCGGGTTGTATCTCATGAATAATGCCGCATCATTTTGCCTGCATACGAGAAAGCCTGGCCTGATGGAGTACAAATGAAGAATCTCCCGGGCTTTCAACACAGAGGCCCCATCTTTAAAGATGTCTTGCAATGGCAGCACCGCTTTTGAAGTTTCCTGGCCGATGGTCAAGACTTTGTTTGTGAAAGACATACCATATCCAACCGTGCGCGGACGAAGGAGCAAGCCCCTAGCTTCCCGCGGTGATGGACTCACGATGGAGGCGTCAACCAGCCGCATTATCCGAGGGACTCTGCATCTGTCGTAAAAAGAAGGTCTTTTGTGGACACCAAAGACCCCAAGCACGTGCAGCTCCATCCATGAAGTGAAGTAATGCATTGGGAAGTTAACAGGATGCACCCCTGGTTCAGTGGTATCCGCTGCTAAGCTGAGGCGTGATATTGGTGGACTAACCCGGCGATCCCAATGGCCACTTGTATTCCGGCAACCATGCGATGCGCAGGGTAGAAAACAGAGGGCCTCTTGTAACGAGGGTGCAGAGGAAGCGCGGACCAGCTTAACCATAAACTGAGAAACCCGAGAAAGAACGCTTCCTCATCAATTCCCGGAGAGGCGATTTCTGACAAGAGGACGATCGCGACGTCGGGAAGAAAGAAACCCATTTGATCAGCTTCCAGTGTTGGCCGACGGTCCAAGCCAAAGCCTAAAGGATCGTCAAGTTTAGCAAACTTTTCGCCTTGTCGCGAAAAAAATTCTGGGCGAAGAAAATGGGCAATGAAGTCCGCAAAACTGACCCCCCGGCCTCCGGATTCAAGAAAGAGGCTCTCATACATGTTCAACACCTTTATCAGACTTGGGAACTAGTGCTGAATGGCGTTCTCTGGGGTATGACCCATCACCACTGATTTGGTGGCAAAAACATATTCATCCGGAGGAAGCAGCTCCTCGTAGTGCTCCCCTCTAACTGGTAAACCAGAAACCTCGGTAAATTCTTCCAAGGAAATGGAGACCTCTCTATCCAATAGGAGGAAGGTGTGGGTCAGAATGTTCCACTTCTCTAAAAACGCCTTGATCCACCATGTGGGAGGTGCAGAATACTGGAACAAGAAAGCGTAGACCGCAGGGTATAAGCCAAGCTTCAGCAGCTACAATTTCTTTGCCGATAAGATAAATCGGGCCCACTGCAAGTATCCGGCCGGATGACGGGAAGTTAGCCCGATGTTGTAGGGCTGTCCCTAAGGGCGCGACTCGCCCTGACATATACGCCACCCTAGGGTGTCCAAAGCCGCCGACGGCTGCACAGGAATCGCAGCCATAAAAGGCTGAAGGAGACCCTCCGAAGTCCAATTAACCACCTCCACGGCATAGTTCACCGGGGGTGCATCTGCATAAGGGATCGCCGAGATAGGCTCCGAAGGTGTCGCGCAAGAAAAGCTCCGGCGGCCTCTGATAATTTGATCATACCATCTACCCCATAGGTGAAGATTCTTGTATTCCGGGTCGTGGTCTCTGATCAGCGCAAGAACCTCTCAGTCTACAGGCGCCTCAGGAAATCTGCCTTCTGAGCGGATGAATGGAAAAGAAGTGTCGAAAGACATGTCGCCTGCGCGAAAAGGGACAAAAGTCAACTATCAGTGCTATAATTTAATTTAATTTAAATTCTGATACTTAGTACTTTAGAATTCGTACCACACTGCAATGCAGTAGAGAGGGACCAAAGGGGGCCCACAAAATCTAGATGACAATTCATCAATTAATAAAACAGCCTTATCATTTGATGAGACTGTTAATTAAATGAGGAAATCCTTAAGAAAATTCTCATTAAATGAGAGATCCCCCGGGCAAAGGAATAAATCTCCCTTTGAGAGCAATACTCTGTGACAGAGTGATACTTATCAAACTCTGATCATGAAGGAATAAAAATTCCTCAAGAGCCTTGCTCTGAAAAAATGATGATGAAAGAACCCATCAGAAAAAAATAATCAGAAAAAATTAAAATCAATTTTTTTATGAATTAAAAATTCTAAGATCTTCAAGATCCATGAACAAACTCTTAAGGGTTCTTCATGGGTTCAAGAGAGCTAAGCTCTGGTAATGAAACCCTAAAAAGGGTTTCCTTTAGATCAAAGATCTATGAAGAGCAAGGCTCTGTTAACAGGTAAAACCCTTGATTATTAAAAGATTTAATCTTTACCTAAATTTTGACAGAGTTTTGACTCTTGAAAATTTCTTAAAATGAAGAGCTAGGCTCTATGAGAGAATAAAAATTCTCAGAAAAGAAGATGAACATAATCATCTAAAGAACCAAAGGTCCTATTTATAGGCATTGAAATACCTGTTCAACATGCTGCCACCGCTGCACTCACATGTGGGCCACGTGAGCGCAACGGTGGGGGGAGGGGGCATTTGTTTTCCCCAATCAGAGCAAAGCTCTGTTTGAAATTCAAATTTCAAAATTGAAGCAACGCTTCAGATGCAGCGCAAAGTGCACTGTGCCCTAAGCAGCGCACCATGTGTGCGCTAGCGCTAGATGCGCTGCGCTCTAAGCAGCGCACCACGTGTCAAACACGGATGCGCTAGCGCTAAGAGCGCTGCGCTCTAAGCAGCGCACCACGTGCAAAGTATGGGTGCGCTAGTGCTGGAATTAAAAAACTCCCCACCGTTAGATCAAAAGATCTAATAATAATTAATCAGAATTAAATTCTGTTATGGAAAGATTTTTCAATTTTGTTAAAAATAAGAAGATTACCTTCTGTAAAACAGAAGCCCTAGGATCAAAGATCCAATGGTGGGGAAATATCCCCAAATCAATCAGAGAAAGATCTCTTTAACTGATTCAACAAATCAGCTTGCCCTATATAAAAGCCCCAAGACTTCAAGTCTTATATAGAGAAACCCCCCCCCCCCCAAAACTTTGAGAAATTCAAAGATAAAGAGCAAGCTCTTGCAAGAAGATATTTCTTCAAGGTAAAGATGAAGGATGATGAACACAGAGATGAAATCATCTCATAAAAAGAAAAATTCATTTCTTTAAAAAGATCATAGATCTATAAGACAAAAAGTTTTTCACAAAGAGATCAAAAGATCCCATCATAAAATAAAAAAAGGACATAATTCTTCTCACAGATCATGGATCTACAAAGGCAAAGCCTTTCATCAAAATAAGGGATTGGAAATATCTCCTGCAAAATAAGAACCGTTGTTCTTAAATCTTGAGACAAAGTCTCTTTTAAAAGAATATAAATTTGTTCCCAGATTATAAAATTGATCAGATGCGCTTTGCGTTCTTGAAATGCACCTTACGCTCTTGAACTGCGCTTCTGCGCTCTCTGGACTGGCGCTCAGCGCCAAATGCGCCACGTGTCAACCACGTATGCGCCAGTTAACAACTTGCGCTTTGCGCTTCTGAAATAGCGCACTACGCTCATGGGCTGGCGCTCGACGCCAAGCGCACCACGTGTCACTCACGTGTGCGCCACTAAATTGAAAGCGCAATGCGCTCATGGATTAGTGCTAAGCGCTCATAAACTGGTATCATGCGCTCGTCATCTAGCGCCTAGCGCTGAGCGCGACACGTGTCCCTTACATGTGCGCTGTTTGGCAGGAGCGCACTGCGCTCTCTGACTGGCGCAAAGCGCCTGGTGCGCCATGTGTTGCGCTGACAGAACATAAATTGTTCTTTAATAAGCCAGAGCTCTAATGAATGCTCAGCATTCAATACAAGACAGAAAAATTGTCAAGATATAATGCTCAGCATTGTTAAAAGGGCCAAGCCTAAATAAAGGCTCAACAGCCCAGAATAAAAATGTTAAACATTTATTGGACTTAGCCCAAGATTGGCCATAAGTCCTCAACTCATATTAATTGAGCCAATCTACTCATGAATATTTTAACAGATCTTAGTCCCAAATTGGACTACAGATCTTTCAACCAACTCATGCCGGTTCGAGGGTACATCTCTTTACTCCTCTGATATTTGTCATTGTAATCCTTCAACGTCTTCAGAGAGGTGACGGGTCCCGACAACCAAACACTCTACGGACTGTGGGGTCCTTAAGCTCACGGACTATGACGTCCTTAACCTTGACTGTGAGGTCTTTAAACCCACGGACTATGACATCCTTAACCTTGACTGTGAGGTCTTTAAACTCACGGACTATGACGTCCTTAATCTTGACTGTGAGGTCTTTAAACTCACGGACTATGATGTCCTTAATATCGACCGTGATGTCTTTAAACTAACATTGGACCGAGATATCCTTAAACTAATATTGGACCGCAATGTCCTTATACTAATCGACAGCAATGTCCCTAAACTAAACAATAGAGTCCAAATGCTCTCTTATTGGATCTAAATGATCCCGTTAAGTTGATTTTAGTCTAAAATTAGACAAACGTATCCTTAACATACGTTTAAGTTGATCTTAGTCCCAAATGAGACTAACGTATCTTTAAACCCAACCCCCAAACCCAAATCTAAGAGGATACGGATTTGGACTAATCCACGCCCTACGGGCGACAACATAAATTAGTCTCCGTATACAATCCACGGGCAACCAAAAACAAAACAAACACACACGACACGAAGTGACCATCTGGAGAAGGAGAAAGTTGTTACCGCGATGCGGTAGCGTAATTAACTGCAGGGGCTTGCGCCTGCAGGGAAGAGCATCCCCACAATCAAAAACCCCTCAAATGAGGGGGAATTTGACGAAGTCTGCTACATCGGCCGCATCCGTTTAAAATTTCTATACACGGTGTCATAAATCAACCTGGCATCTTCGGAGAGGTGGACGGATGGCACCAATTAGCATCTGCCCCGAAATTCAGGCGAGACGTTTATCGCGTCTCGGCGTTTTCGGCGGGGAACAGATTCTGGCACGCCCGGTGGGACCTTTACCTCTTTCCACTCCACACTTCGTGTGTCGTGTTCGCGAACGAATCGCGGTTAGATATGGTTGCCCTTGTGTTCGAGGTACTAAGATTTGGTGTCTTGCTCCGTGCAGAAAACGAAAGATCAATGGCTTCTTCCTGCACAAAATGCTCCAGCTGCAACTGCAACTCCCGTTCCGCCTCATCTGGAGGTGTAACTTACGGGCCCCAGGCGGCCTCCCTTTTCACAATGCCGGTAGAGCAGGCGACGCAGGCTATCACCGGGTTGTTCTTCGGGACAATGCTCCTACCAGTGAGCGTTAACATCCCGCTGCCGCAAGAAGCGCAGAAGAAGTCGGTCTTTGATCGGCTCACTACCACCACGGCCCTTCTCAACGGGAGCCAACAGTATCAGTCTTCGATAGGCTGAGCCTGAACTCCAATGGGCCCGTCAAGAAGCCTACAAAACTTGCCATTCATGTCTCAAAGGTAAAATGACCAAAACTCCATTTAGTGGACACGGAGAAAAAGTTACGGAACTCTTAGGGCTAATACATAGTGATGTATGTGGTCCCATGTCTACACATGCCAGGAATGGTTCCTCGTACTTCATTACATTCACTGACGATCTCTCAAGATACGGACATGCGTTCCTAATGAAACACAAGTCTGAAGCTTTTGATAAATTCAGAGAATATAAGAACGAAGTAGAAAACCAAACGGGTAAAAGTATTAAGATCCTTCGATCTGATTGAGAAGAAGAATACCTGAGCAATGAGTTCCTGGATTATCTAAAAGAGAATGGGATTCTCTCTCAGCTTACTCCTCTCTATACACCACAGCACAATGGTGTATCAGAACGGAGAAATCACACCCTATTAGATATGGTGCGCTCTATGATGAGCACCGCTGAGTTACCTATTTCATTTTGGGGATATGCACTGGAGACAGCTGCAGACCTATTGAATATGGTTCCTACAAAATCTGTGCCTACCACACCATATGAGATATGGAAAAGAAAGAGACCATATCTTAATTATGTTAAGATATGGGGTTGTCCGGCATATGTGAAAACACAAAATCTGGACAAGCTCAAGGCAAGGTCGGTTCTGTGCAAATTTATAGGATATCCCAAGCATTCGCAAGGGTATATCTTCTACCACTCCGAGAAACAAAATGTGTTTGTTTCTCGGCATGCCACCTTCTTAGAAAAGGGTTTTCTTATGAAACAAATAAGTGGCAATGAGGTAGAACTGGAAGAAGTTCCAGCAGCACAGGAGACAACTGACGATTTGGTGGAACCAGAGGATTCGATAGCTCCCAACGAATCTCAGCCTCTCCGCCGATCTAGTAGGGTTCCTCATCTACCTGAGAGATACTATGGTTTTATCAT
Source organism: Agapanthus africanus (assembly GCA_030015575.1). Classification (NCBI taxonomy): domain Eukaryota; kingdom Viridiplantae; phylum Streptophyta; class Magnoliopsida; order Asparagales; family Amaryllidaceae; genus Agapanthus; species Agapanthus africanus. The sequence goes on along the minus strand of CM057339.1, from coordinate 77,053,747 downwards.
TGATGGTGGGAGCGAGGATTACATCATGGAAGATGATGACCCGACTAGCTTCGAGCAGGCCATCACGAGTGGTGACTCTTTGAAATGGCTGGATGCAATGCGATCTGAGATGGAATCCATGTACACCAACAAAGTATGGACTTTGGAAGTTGCTCACGAAGGGGTAAAACCCATTGGGAGCAAGTGGATCTTTAAGAAGAACTTGATGTAGATGGAAAAGTTGAGACTTTCAAAGCTAGACTTGTTGCAAAGGGTTTTCGTCAACGACCAGGTGTGGATTATGACGAAACCTTTTCTCCAGTGGCTATGCTTAAGTCCATCCGGATCCTATTTGCCATTGCTGCATACCATGACAACGAAATCTGGCAAATGGATGTTAAGACCGCCTTTCTAAATGGTGATTTAGAAGAGTGCGTGTACATGACTCAGCCAGAGGGCTTCGTAGACAGTGGGAGCAGCGGAAAGGTGTGCAAGCTGCTTAAATCCATCTATGGGTTGAAGCAGGCATCGCGGAGTTGGAACATATGTTTTGATGTGTAGTCAAATAGTTTGACTTCATCAAAAACATAGATGAACCTTGTATATACAAGAAGGTGGCAGAGAGTAAGGTTGTCTTCCTCGTATTATACGTGGATGACATGCTCTTGATAGGAAATGTTGTTCCTATGCTGCACTCGGTCAAGCTCTTCGTATCACAAAGATTCTCAATGAAAGATCTAGGTGATGCCTCCTGTATTTTGGGGATTAAGATCTATAGAGATAGATCTAGACGGATACTGGGATTGCCCCAATCCAGGTACATTGACACCATACTAAAGAGGTTTAGTATGGAAGAATCCAAGTGTGGTAACTTACCCACGATCTCTGGACTCACTCTTTCCAAAGAGATGTCTCCTAAGACTGATTTGGAGAGAGCTCGCATGCAAGGAATACCCGATGCTTCGGCAGTAGGCTCTATCATGTACGCGATACTATGTACCAGACCCGATATAGCATACTCACTAAGTATAGTGAGTAGGTATCAAGCAGATCCTGGAGAGAATCACTGGACAGCTGTGAAGAACATTCTCAAGTACTTGAGAAGGACTAAAGAGATGTTCTTGGTGTATGGTAACGGAGAAATCCAGGTGGAGTCCTTTACCGATTCGAGCTTCCAAAGTGATAAGGACGACTCTAAGTCGCACTTTGGATTTGTCTTTATCCTAAATGGAGGGGCGGTTTGTTGGAAGAGTTCCAAACAGGAAACCGTGGCAGACTCGACGATGGAGGCTGAATACATCGCTGCCAACGATGCTGCCAAAGAGGCTGTCCGGATGAAGAAGTTCATCACTAAACTTGGTGTGGTTCCGTCCATTGAGCATCCAATACCTCTGTATTGTGATAACAATGGAGCTGTGACTTTGGCCAAGGAACCCAGGTCCCATCAGCGATCCAGGCATATTCTGAGGCGGTATCACCTGATCCGGGAGATAGTTGATCGCCGGGAGATCGAGGTCAAGAGAGTTGATACGAAGGACAACACTGTGGATCCACTCACGAAGGCCATACCCCAGATACATTTTGAGAGACTCTTCGGGATGTTGGGTATGAGATACTACAACAGCTGGCCTTAGTACAAGTGGGAGATTGTTAGTTATGTATATGCCCTAGAGGCCATTTTTGTACATATGATGTATATTATAATGGATGCTTGGATATATATAGAGAGGACTTTCTTGCTCGATATGATAGTATGCTATCTGGTTTCACTTTGTCTTAACATGTTGACTTGTATTAGTTTACCGTCTTGCTCTCACATGTTGATAAAGCCCTTAGGATCTGTACTCGACTACTAGGACTATGATGAGATCATACTTGTGGGGCCAGGATAGTCCACGAGTACATCCTATAACTGTTCGTAGTCGAGGGTGTATCGAGACAGGGCATCGATACTCCAGAGTAGACTAGCGTACACGCATCTTGACCCATATGATGGGCGATAGATGATCCCATATCCATTGGTGTTGGACATCAAAGATGGTGTACGGGTGCTCAGTGGAGACTGGGTACATTGAACGGACTCGCCAAGAACTCCTAGATGGTATTATACCTATCGTCAGATAGCAGTTCTCCGGTGACACTGGTACAGGTTACTCTGTAGACCCGAGATCGTCATAGAGTTTTATGTGATTCCCACTGTGCTTTGATTTCCACCTTACCACGTTCACGAGAACGTGCAAAACGGTGGCTTTTAGGTACAGTCCCGAATCATATGGAGGCAATGAGCGATAGGAGGGGTTTCGTCTCTCCCGGTATTGGGAGTTGATGTTGCGCCGTGTTTGATTGGCTATAACTGGAAGTTCCTGGCCAGGGCTAATATAGAGATTTTCTGGTAAGAGTTATCAGTAGTTTCTTGACCCGTTATGAGCCTCACATCGACACGACTTATCGGTTATTGGGGTCTGACGTTTTACCACCCCTAGACTGTATATGCGACATATCAGACGAAGAGACCGGACTGTATGGTAGTGTTACTGACAGGATTCGTAGGAGTATGTGCAGGCTTGCTTGTTGATCTTCTGATTGCTCAATACCCGGGTGGCTGTTACGTTTAGCTGACCGCTTGCAGCTTGTAGGTGTTTGATATGATCATCACCTACTGCAGGCGTATTGACGAGTCTTTAGAGTCATACACAAAGGTTTCCTGGCTCAGGCAAAATGGAGTAGGAGCACATATGCAATATGTGCGGGACCGAGAAAAATACGATATGTGATACCGTATTCTATTCTCGCGATATGTGATATCGGCCGGGTATATGAGATATAACCGGGTCATCGGATCAAGTGTTGATTCGAAGAAATGATACATTTTATATATTAGTCGGTTATATGTGAAATAGCCGGATCATCGGATCAAGTATTGATTCAATGATTTAATGTATAATTATATATGTGATATATTATATTACATTAACTAATATAAGCTCATTTAAGTAATTCTTCTTCTCATTTTGGATACATTAATATATATATGATATATGTTAAATGTATTCTTTTGTTACTTAATTATATATATGTGATATGTATAATTGTAACATGCTTGGTTATAAATGCAACTAGGGTTTATTAGAATTAAACCATACTAGGGTTAATATTAGGATTTATATTTATCATTAAGTAATTCAAATATTATGGATAATGTTCATGGATGAAGCTTGTAGAAGCTTGTAGTTTCTTTGACTTTGTCCACTCTTTTTGTTTTAATTATGATATTTATCAACCATACTTTTATCCATAGCTAATGGTTAAGTCTCTACATGAGTTAAGGATGATATACTTGACCTTGGATTGCATTTCTAACCACACACAACATTTATTCTCATCACTTCATCTTCTTCTTCCTAAAAAGCTTGCTAGCTTTTTCAATGGTGATGAAATAAATTGAGAGAAAGAAAACTAAAGAAAGCAAAATTCCTACTTCATCACCCTCTTCTATACTAGCCATATAGATTAGTGTGTTAGCTTCACTAATTCATAATTAGTGAAGAGTTAGCTTGAGTTTGTGTTTCCTCAAGGTAGATCGTCTTGGATTTCGAAGACTTCAAGTAAGATGCATCATTCACCTCATGGAGCCTCTCTAGAGTCCGGGAGCTTGATGATCGCAACGAAGGGACCACAACTCGAAGCTTATGAAGCGAAGGAACGGACTACAAAGGTTGTAATCCCTATCACTTAGATGTAAAGTTGTTTACATGCAAAGTTAACCCTAATTCTCTAGTTAAGATCTTGGTTAGGGTTTCATAGCACCCCAAAATTTTTATAAAATGGCATGTGTGATGCCTTCTTAAACCTTGTCGTGGTGTTATACAAGCTTACACTATCAACGTCCTGATCATACGGTGCAAAGCCGAACACTCGCCTCAAACGAGAAGTCACAACACTAATACAAAAATCGAGACGTTCTCGTGTCACCAGAAAACACGATGGTTAGTCCTCGTCCATGACGAGCTCGCCCTGACCGCAACACTAGCAGCAGCTCAATCTGCGCTCAAACCATAGTGACAGGAACCTCAAGCATGTATCGATGAAATCATAACAATGGAATGAAATGAATCAACAGATCCCAAAATGGATACATGATCATAAGGAGGAACGGAATCAATAAGGGTATGATCATGGAAACAAATAGAATTAAAGATCTCAATATATGTACATCCTAAGATTTCTTAAGTGGAGTATCGTATCGTAAATATGCCGCAGAACATACGTACGGTGCGCCACTCTACTCAAGCTACCTACTCCATCAATCAGGGTCAGCCTAGGTAACGAAAGTTCGGGTATAATACCCCCCGTTCAAGTCTAGGTTCCGTAAGGTCAAGCCTAGGTTCCGAAATATATACGCCCCAGACTCCACATAGTCAAACCTAAACTCGAACAAAGGTTAAACCTAGCACTCTGATACCAACTTTTTCACGACCCGAAATATTAGCTCGTGACCAGCACTTAAATCACGTAACGTCTAAAGGCGTAACGTAATCCAAGTAAGCTGAAACCCAGAAATCTAAACATTTTTAAAGAAATAAAAGAGGTGCAATTTTGAAATAAGGTATAATTAAGAAAAGTGTTTTCTTAAATGCATAGAAAAGGGAACATGAAAAACGCAAGTTTATCCTACTTGTTGTAAAGCATGTTCGTCTTTTAAAAATTTGGGCAGCACCTCCATTGTATATTTTGATCTAAAACCACCAATACAAGATAATAATAAAGGCATCCCAAGCGGGAGCTAGCTCTACGCTAAACGGCGGATTCACAACCTCGCAAGTAATAAAACAAGTATACGACACCAAATGGCGAAGATCAACACAAAAGATAAAGAATAAAGCAAAACATCAAACCCACAAGCGAACATATAATCCATCGCTCAAGTCTCACAACTACAAGTCTCACTAAGTCTTACTATTTACAAATACTAGTTTTGATAGATAGAGTTGACTAGATACAACAGGAATAATAAAAATACGAGAGTGGGCACGATACAAATGTCCCATCTACCAAAGCAAAACACCCAAAAGCAAGCTGTGCGCCAACCATGCCGCTACCGATCCAAGCGGTCAACCTGCAAGAACTGTGGCACAACGGGGGTGAGTTGCCAACTCGTGAGTAGAAAAAATCAATATGTAGAAATCGAATAAAATAACAATTTCCTAGGTCAACTATATCATGAAGGTAATACTATGCTATCTAGGGTGACCGTATGTGTAAATATATGCCAACAATATAGTGAAAGCAGTATGCATGTGGATATCATCCAACAATATAATCAATGCCAATATACATGTGGATCTCGTCCACTCGAAACATCGTAAAAGCATATGCATGTAAATACATGAGGATATCAAGAATGTGTGTGTCCATCAATGACACACCCAAAACATGTAACCTGAGTGTCCAACACCGACACTCGAAATATCATGAAAGCCGTGTCTAGCATCGACACGTAAATCCTCATATCTCAGGCGCCGCATCCTCAGATCGGATCTCAAGTCCATCTCTCTACTCCGGTCGGTATCCTTCGGATAAACCGCCGAGTCCAAATACTATCACCGGTAGGTAGTGCTTCCCTGCCAGGCTCAACGCCATCATCTGTAACCTTCTTGACCCGGGGTATCTCACCGGGTCCACCATGCACCCGCAGACGGTTCCTCCTCCTCCTCGAATCGGGTGTCACATGCCAATCTCAGAACCGAGAAAACGCATGGTGGACGCACTGAAATATCATATCAAGAGAAACCGGGTTTTTAAAACAATACATACTTTCCTTTAAAATAACCACAGTTCTCAAATCCAAAAATCTCATGAAAACAGCATATCTCAATGCGTAAAATCATTAAAGCATGATATAGGCGGCATATAACAGAATGTAAGTATATCCGTAAATCACGCAACATGGGACAGTAATATGCATATATTAAGGGAAAACTGCTCTTTAAAATGAATCCAGTTTTAAAATATATCTTGCGGTTCCCAATTTCTCCAAGGTCAAATGCAATATCGTATAAAGGTGTATATGTAACTATAGCAAGTAAGTTATGCAAGGAGTCATATCATGATGCAGCAATTCTACTGTGTAGTGACATGGCAATTATCGATAATGAAGTGTATGAGCCAGCCAATCTGTGTAAGTGTGACATACGCATCATCGATAATGGTGCAGGTGTACTAGCACAGGTATATGAAATGCAATAGTGATGACATGAACGTAGCATAAAGTAAAGCGGCAGCTAAAAGGTATAAGGTATACGTATCTAACATGACCGAGTCGATGAATCTATCAATCGGCCTCCTCTAGTCAAGGGTATGGATCAATCATCAATAAACTCATCACGTACGGTAACTCATCGTACGGCGTCAACAAACATTTGGGATCCTAACAACCTATATGACAAGAAGGGTACGGACCTAATATCTCGTACGGCATATCACTCAAGATTCACAACATTATCCATATATATCTCTCAGGTCACATCTGTATCAATCTCAGATCATGGGACCAGCAAAGATATCAATTTTCACATATCGACTCGCATCCGTATACCAACATATCATCAAGTTATCTTATCAATCTAAAGTCGTATATTATCAACCTCATGTTAAGCCACTATAATCTCCTATTGGTTCTCTTTACAACTGCTTATCTATATCTATCATATCATGTCACCTAAACCTTAAGCTGTACTTTTATGTCATGGTATATCTTATCTCCTATTAATTCTTTAACCCTATTCCTAACTTTCTAATATGTTTTCTCTAGCCATATCCTATAGTTTTCTAGTCTAGGGTTCCTTAACCGTATTCTATAAATCGGTTTCCATCAAAACTTGCGGGGGTGCTATACGCCATCCACCCGACTTCCCCCGTAGATATAGATCTACTCACCTGGTCCTTACTTGCCGAAGTCGATGACGCCATGCTCCATCATCTCGGAATCCACGCGAAAGTACCTATAATAATACACAATCGAAATCGCTATTAATATCAAGTCCGGAAAAACCAATACGGCACACGGTGCGCTCATAGGTTAGAACCTATAGCCTACGCATACAAAACAATCAAACAACCCTTGTTGTTGACGTACAAACGCCCAACAACCAAAAACAAATCCAAACAACAAAACCCAAGTTAACAAAATACGGAAAACAAAACCAAAAGCACCCCCAAAGTGCTCCTAGATTTCACCCTAGGCCAAACTAAGGGATTCTGCACATATAGGAGGTCTAATTATAAGATATAGGAGCTATGAACCAAGAACCACACACATTCACCATGACCAGGCCGCAAATTGCGGCTTGGGGGAATTAATCTGCGGCCATGAAGTGGGGGGAGGGGCTCAGGTTTCCAGGGTTGATTCATGGTTGCCTGCACATCTCACTGTCAAGGGAACTTTCTTTTCAAAGGTCTCGGGTCATCCCAGATCTTTAAATACCATCGCTAAAACCACAAAAAACCCGATATCGACAAATCTAAAGTTCGTATTTTGGGGTTTGGTCACTGGTCCAGGTCAAGAATCGATCTCTAGGGTCTTATAAACAGCTACTAGGTATCACCCAATCCATACAACACTCAAACCCTTCTCTAGGAATTTCTAACTTCACCATTTCACACTAAAACAACTCCTAACTATACTAGAATGCTCGGAAAACATAAACTAAACTAAGTGAAGTGAATTTTGCTCATTTGGGCAACCCAAGAAAAACCCTAGCTCCCCAAAGTCCTAAAAATCCAATATTGATGGGTCCAAAGTGTAGAGGGTGAAGAGGGGATCAACTTTAATGAAAGGGATTTAGGGTTTGGATGAAGAATTTGAGATGATTCTTGGGGTAGAGGTGGAAGGGGAATGTGAAGATGAAGAAGGAGAAGAAGAAAATGATGGAGGAAATGAATGAGGCACCCCCCTCTCACTTATTCCCACTCTCTCTTAATTAATTACCCTTTTATCCTTCTCCTTTTCTTTTCTTTTTATTTTTAAAACCAAAACAAATAATACCTCAAAACAACATAAGAAATAACAAGTAATCAAATGCGACATGACACGGTGCACTAACCATGGAAAACTGTATAAACGGATTTTCCTTAATCGCGATTAGCAGTGCACTAATCGGGTTTTATCCAAACTGCATATAATAAACTTTTAAAATGCCAAATCTTATAAATATATTTTTAAATGAATAAATCATTTTAAATCTTCAATTATTTCACAATTATTGGTATATATTTATACCATTTTACGAAAACCCCAATTTCGCAAATCGGGCAGTTTTCGCGAAATATATTATTTTAATATTAAATTCCAAAAATAATATTTTATATTTTCTGAAATATTACAGGAGCCGGAACCGACGACGGGCGAGAAGGGCCGGCATCTCCGGCCTTCTTCCCTTTCTTCTGTTCGACCAGGGCTGCCCGAAATTTGCCTAGGTCCATGGGTTCTGCATAAGACGAAAATACACAGGAGTCAGCAATGCCAGAAAAGTTAAAGAATGCACAAGTCTAAAACAGGTCGTCTGAAACTCCTAATTTACCCGCGAACTGGGCGGGGTTGTGCCCGTCTTAATTGAGGGCCCGTTCAGACAGCAACACATCAGCCCGGGGGAGGGACTCCTACTCCGACACCTCCATCGCGTCGGGATCATTCGACCGACTCACCTGCAGGCAGCTGGCCACATGCCACTGGATGGGTACAGGCCGATCCTCACCCTTGGGCGGCCCAACAAACAAAAACTTCTTCTTCCATTCATGAATGGAAGAAGGTACTACGACAACCCCCGACCCGGCAACACCTCCCCGGTGTTTTCTAAAAGAGATGTACACCCAGCTCGGCTCGTCCCTGCGAGCGCCGGGGTGGTTTTTGTAGAAAAAAGAAGATACGAGAAGGCTTCGGCGGAAAGGGATCAGACGTAATTTCAACCGGACCAGGAACCTAAGGAGAATCCTCCAAGAGTTCAGCACTAACTGGCTCGGGGCTAACCCAAAACAATTCAACGCCGCACTCACCTCGGGAGAGAAGGACAGGCACATCCCGGCCCAAAAGGATTCCAAGACAAGGCAATCTTCTTGCCCCGTACCTGGTCTGCCCTCTCCCCCTACTCGGCCAGACGAAGCGAGTAGCCGGGAGGAATGTAGAAACGAGTCCGGATGGTGGCGAGCTTATCCACGTGCCTCAGCGTGGATGACGCACCAAGAGCATCCATGACCTGCGCTCTGGGGACCGCCCCCGTCGCGCGACCCCGGAGAGCATGACTAACCCTAACTTCCCGGGGGGACTCCGACTCAGACAAGGAAGAAGCAGAGGAAGAAGAAGAAGGGGAAGCTGCAGAAGACTCCTTAGACTCTATCCGGACTATTTTTACAGACTTCTCGGTAGAAGACATCTAACCTGATCAAAGGGACGAGTCCTCGGAAGAGAAAACGTAAGGAATCCGACCTGAGGAGAAGAGCGCCGAGCTAACATGACTAGGGACGAGGAAATTATGGTGAGGTATGGGCCCTGATAGGGATCCCATCTCTATTTATAGCTGCCAGCGTATACATCCTACGGCTCCGATCGCCTCCCGCCAAAGCAACGCTTCGCAACCAATGGTCGACAATATTCCACCTGTCCACTCACATTGGGCGCATCCCATCGGGTGTGGGAACACCTGCGATGAGTCTCGTCAGCCAACCAGCGCCAGACACGTGGGCTGTCATTTCGACGAATGTACGCACAAATCGACGCTTCCTCTTTAATGCGAGATCTCTCCCTGATCCGCTGACGTCATCAAGAAAATACGGCCCTTTGCCCGGGAATACACACCGACGATATCTTCAAGTGAGAGCTCATCCCGGGTGACTGGTCAGACCACTCTCGACCCGACCCAGGAACAGGTCAAGACGAGAGTGGGGGGCTAATGATGATGCTCGATATCGGTGACTCCCCACGTAATGACGCGTGGCAGATGACGTGTCCCAGAGCTTACAAGAAAGGATCAAGAACGTTACGTTGGAAGCACACCCCGGGCCTTCGACCCGAGGATATTCCCGACCTTCGGTGGTCTTCCAAACTACCCCCAGCTCGCCTCCGAGCTATCACAGAACCAAGATGCCTCGGCCTCCCGCTCGTTCCCGAGCCTCCCGCCGAGCTTATCTTCTTCGGTCTCACCGACCGACCCACAGCACCGATCACAGGCGCCTCCGCTACGAATCTCGTCAGGCGCGAGAAATCTGCCGCCCATGATCCCGCGTTCCACGCCATCACGATCCCCCATTAACGAGCATATCTCATCATTAATGGGGAATCCCGCCTATCACGCAGACGTAACGCCAAGGGCGTAACGGCCGGCGTGAATCTCGCAGCCACCTGCCCTTGGCAGCCACTACATAAACCCCTCTCCTAGACGACTCGGATAAGCCAATTTGACCCCAATAGGCCGTTACTCTGCCAAAATACCCCGTCTAACTTGATCGTCGGAGGGTCTTCGGTGGCACAACCACCTCGGGACTTCTTTGCAGGTAGCTCGGTCTCAACCACATAAAACCCATTGAGATCCACACGCTCCAGGAGGCAACCCTCCAACTCAATCTCAGCCATCCATCAGTGCTCGCAGCAGATCAACGGGAGATAAGATCCGAAGGAGATCCGGAGATCCATCAAAAATCAAACTGACAACCCCGTTTGGAGAGAGAAGTTTTACCGCAATAGTTATGCTTCTTTGATTGCTTCTGGGCGCTCTATGGCTTGTTTATCGGGTTGATTGGCTTATAGCATGTCAAAATAGCTTAGTTGTAGTAAAAACATTACGAAGAGCGAACGCCTATAGATCTTTATGATCGAATTACATAAAACACCATCTGTTTTTTTTAGCGTTTTTTTATGTGACGCCGTTGAACTTCAAAAATTATAAATACCACCTCTTGCATAGTGCTGATGCTGTTCTTTGTACTTTAGAGTGCGCACTCAATAGTGCTTAATGTAATATTAAGTTGTTATCTGATGATTAACAAAGTTTAATTTCAAAGCAAAATAAATCCTTTGTAAATAACAATGCCCCCTTCCCCTGCTTGCTATAGCAAGAAGTTTTTATGTCAAAAATTTGGAGTCACTATATAATTATGTTTCTTTCAGGATCCTCTAGGTGCTGCATCATTCTTAATTGCAGGTATCCATGTTCATTTAAATATATTGTTACATCTTTAGTTACGTCATTATTTATAATTTTGTCATTTTTTCTAGCTCAAGCATTTATTGATCTCCGCTGCACAAGTCCAAACCATCTCAATCGATTCTTCCACGTCCTATCATTTATAAGAGAAGCGACATCCAATTTGTTCTGAATGCTCTCGGTTCTCATCTTATCAGCTAGTTTTACCACTCATCTGTTGATATTTTCATTTGAGTCACATTTCATAATGATCCAGACTGCTCAACATGTGTGCACTATGACTGTACAGATAAAAATAAAAAAAATCGAATTTACTATTTATTGTCATAAAAAGAACAACTTCAGAAAAAGGTATGGCAGAGATTCCAAGTTCCTAGTCATCCCTGTATCTTCTTTCCCTTTACAAAGTTTGTCTTCACTTTGATCCCCCTTTTTAATTATTCGTTCATTTCTTTTGTTTTGAATCGCATATTCGCATCTACTGCCAACAAAAACAAACCATGCTGTGTACATCATGAGACCCGTGTATGAAGCCCATTCGTTACTAAATAATATATCTCCACATAGATGTATGCTAATTAATATTGTGTGGTTATTGGTTAAGATCAATGAGATTTTAACATCGCATCATAGAATAAAATATTTTTGTTGCAACTTTGAGACACGCGTCAATAGTAATTAATATGGGTGCCACAGAAACAGGAGCATGTTTGCAACAAATGTTGTATTTACTCTCTTTTTTCCTCCAACCAAACACATAAGGTTATTTTCACATTATTTGCATTTCCTTTTGTGTTAAGTACAGAAAAATACATTACATACCAAGGTGGTTGATTCCATATGGGTTACCGTATTAGTGATAAGCTACAAAACATGCAAGTATCAAGGTTGTGTTTTTGTCCCCTGCCTTATTACCAGTTATCAACCCGGTAGCCTGTATGGAATCTATCGGGTTGATAAGTAAAGTATTTCTTGTGGAAAAATGCTTTTTTGACCCACTTAGTAGAATCCATGCAGGTTACAAGGATTTTTATTGGATGAAGGTGAGACATGATGTCCGTTACCGAGATAATTACACTTTTTATTTCTATCTCTATCTTATATCTAATATCTAATGAGAAATCTTGTAAAAGAAAAGTGTGTTAGGTCAACTGAGAACACTAAATACTAAGAAGGCTGCAAGACCTTTTTCATTGGATGTTGATGGGATAAAGAAGGTAATTATCTAGTTAGTGGATAGGACTTTTTACTAAAAATTCTCCCTCATACTTCACAAATTACTAAAATGCCTTTCCATACTTCGTGTTTACTTAAAGACGTCCCATACATTTAAATTGCTCTAAAACGCCCACTAACATGCCAAAAAGGAGAATATTTTTGGCATTTTATATTACTCCATTAGGAGGCTAATATGAGTATCAGGGTAGAGTTTTAAAACCTTCACAGCCCTTTTTATTTTTCCAAAATTTCTAAATTTTCCGTCAAATTGGTTTTAAGATTATGGTTTCAATCAAAGATCTCCCAAATTGATCATGAAAATCGGCTCATTTTTCTCAACCTTCTCCAGCAACGAGCTTGTTGAGCGCTGTTGTCTCTTCAATTATAAGTTTCGAGTTCGTGGACAACCTAATTTGAAAGGAGAGCGATTATTTAATTGCGCAAAATCTCAATTTTCAACTAAGCAAGGATATGGCTTCTTTTTTATTTTTATTTTTATTTTTATCTTTAGCACTGGTCCGTAAGCCCTAACCTAAGCACACAATACACACAACACACCCACGCACACCACACACAAGGACATAACACACACGCAACGAGGAATCACGAATTTGCCCCGAAAGCGTTAATTTGTGGCCACTTCCCCTCTGAGGTTCGAATCCGCACTCTCCCCGAGAGGGGAAGTGTCCATACCAACTGAGATATTGCTCATTGGTGATATGGATTCTTTTTATGAGAGAAATACCTATCTAAATACCTAAAAGGTAAGAGAACGGCTAAAACGTAAGTTATAACTCCATCTTTCTAATGGAACGCTAACTTTTGATGGAAAATTAGTGAAGCTGCCTTTTAGAGCAATTTAAATGTATGGGAGGTTTTTTAGGTAAATATGAAATATGAATTAGCGTTTTAGGAAAAAGCTGGACTGAATAACACGACTCATTCTACACCAAAAGAGAATCCAGATAGCCGAATTCTATCGGATGGGTAGAAAATAGAATTTTACAAAGCGTGTAAAAAGCTCATTCTAGAACACAACATAAATAAACACAAAAGTGACTCACTGTGCACACCCAATCCAATCAAAAAGCACACGTATCTAAAGTCTAAGATCCATCATGCAACCGACTCAGGTCACAGCCTCGCCCAGCTCCAGCCTTCCCTCACAATGGGCCCCAATCCCATCATCATCATCATCATCATCATCCTTAAAAAAATCAACCCATTTATATCAACCCATTTATATATATGTGTGTGTGGTTGGTCGGGTTGAGATGGTGTGATGAGATTCTTAAAGTGAGATAGAAAAATCCGGCAATCATTCATCAATCAAAATGATGATGGGCTCCACACATCTTGTTCTACATATCAATCAATATACGTATACAAAAATTTAGCAGATTTAGACGCTTCTAAGTTATGGATATCACGGTCGCAAAATGGATGATTGTTAAAGCATCGTAAAAGTTGCATACCCTTGATGCATCACTTACAAGTCTCCATATCGTATAATTGTTTATACACATACATTTGTTGACGTGTATAACATGATGCAAAAATCCGATCGTCAATCCAATTGTTGGATTTTTCCATCTCATTTTAAGAATCCTATCTCACCATCTCACCCTATTGCTACCCATATACACACTACTCCTATAAGCAAATTGACATTTTTTGGTTCATATGTTTGTTAAAATTGGGTATAAACTAAAATGTTCTTACTATAACAAATTCATATATAAGATTTATTAAAATAAGAAATATGATATTTAGAAAATCTTTATAAGTTATAAGTTATGTAATTTCTTTTTTACATAGAAAGAGTACCTTTTTAAAACAAACAAATCACCTGAGAATAAATATGTGAATTTTACGGATATAGATCTTTTTAAATTTAAACCATGGCACATATGCAATTACCAATTTTGTTTTCAAATAATAAATAATAAATACTTTATCAATTTCTATGTGTAGAATATGAAAATATTTATGTATTTGTACGATATTATACTTATTACTGTTATTTGCAAACTAGTCCAATTAAATCATGTGTAACTAAATATATGTGAATTTTAATAACTATACTATTTGTTTCTATAAGTTATTTCCTTCAAAGATAAAGAACATTTTAAATTTTAACCATTGAACATATGCAATTATCAATTTTTTAAATAATAAATGATTTATAAATTTTCCACATGTGTAGTTTACGAATTTTTTTAAAGTTAGAAATTAAGTTTAATATTAAAAATTAGTACTTTAAAACCTTATACCAACAAACTCACTATATAAATACCCCTCATCCCTTTCTCTTTTTTCAAAATAAAATCCACGGTTATTATTTATTTATATTTATTATTATTATTTAAACATTTGCATATTTTTTTAAAAATTTATCTTTTCTTATATTTTTCTTATTTTTTACTATTATTGAAAAAATTTCAATAATTTCATTTCCCAACTAAAATTATTTTCTTAATAGATACTTTATAGTCGGTTGAAAATAATCATGTATAAGATATCATCTCTACTATTATACGGCAAAAGGAAAGGGGTCTCTAATTTCACAAATTGATTACTGATGTGGATGGGCTTTTAGTTTTTAAAAGATACCGAACAAATATCAAACAAATAACATGTCAAATTCAATAACTGAATGCTAATAAATCTCTCTTTCTCTCTCCACATCTCTCTCTCTCTATCTAAACAATACTCATGATCTCTTTTTCTCTCTACATCTAAATCTCTACTATTACATGGCAAAAGCAAGAGGACCTCCAATTTCTCAAATTGATTACTGAAGCGGGCTTTTAGTTTTTCAGAGAAATAAAACAAATAACATGCCAAATTCTATAACCAAATGCTAATAAATCTCTCTTTCTCTCTCTACACATAAATTTTTTTGGGCTGAAGGATAAGAGATTTCTATCTCTCTCTCACACACGCACAAACCCACACATATACAAGTTCTTCTTCATTTAAACTTTATTTTCTTTTCTTTGCAGAATCATGGATTATTTCTTGAATGTTTGATTTTATGGACTATTGAAGAAGAAGATTTGGAGGAGAAGGAGATTGGTCTCTCTCTTTCTCTCTCAATTTCATATATTTCCTTTTTGTACGATATGACCGAAGAATGAATTTGTCATGGTTGTATTTATGAAGTTGAGGTTTTTGTTTTGAAAAATACGTTGAAACCAAAGATCGCCCCAACCCCTCCTCCCCCACCGCCACATACATACGCAAGATCTTTTTCATGTTAATCTTTCTTTCTTTCTTTCTTTTTTTTGTTGCAGAATTATGGATTTTTTATTAGATGCTTGTTTTTATGGACAATAGAATAAGAAGATTTGGAGGAGGGGGTTGTTCTCTCTCTTTCTCAATTTTATATATTCTCTTTTTGTAAAGTATATCGAATATTGAATTTGTCAGGTAATATTATGAAGTTAAGATTTTTGCTTTGTAAAATACGCTGAAACCAAATAAATTTTATGAGAAATTAAGAGGTTTCTCTCTCACACACACACACAAACACACATACTCAAGGTTTTCTTCATTTTAACATTTTTTTTCTTTTTTTGCATTTATGGACAACAGAAGAAGAAGATTTTGAACTAGGAGCTTGGTTTCTCTCTCCTTGAAACCAAAGATTTTTTAGAAGAATATAAGGTTTCTCTCTCATACACATATACACAAACCCGCACATACAGGATCTTCTTCATTTTAATCTTTAATTATTTTCTTCTAATTTTTTTTTTTGCAGTTTCATGGATTATTTAGTGGATATTTGTTTTTATGGACATTAGAAGAAGAAGGTGTCGAGGAGGAGGAAGAGGAGGTCCCTCTCTCTCTCTCTCACACACACACGCTTTCCTATATTTTTTTCTAAAAATATATCAAACAATGAATTTTTCATCGCCGTATTTATGAAATTGAGATTTTTGCTTTTAAAAATACGTTGACACTAAAGATTCTTTCAGAGCTATTCTCACATTAAGAATTTCTTTAACATGTTGTACCATCTCTACTATTATAGGACGAAAGGAAGGGGGTCTTCAATTTGTCAAATTGATTACTGAACGTGGGCTCTTAGTTTTTTAAAGAAATCAAACAAATAACATGCCAAATTCAATAAATGAATGCTAAGAAATCTCTCTCTCTCCACACCTCTCTCTAACTAAACCATACCCATGATCTCTCTTTCTCTCTCTGCACCTAAATCTCTGTTATTATAGAGCAAAATAAAGAGGGTCTCCAATTTCTCAAATTGATTATTGACGTGGGCTTTTAGTTCTCCACAGAAATCAGACAAATAACAAGCCAATCTCAATAACTGAATACTAATAAATCTCTCCTTCTCTCTCCACATATCTCTCTAACTAAATAATACCCATGATCTCTCTTTCTCTCTCTACACTTAAATTCTTTTGGGCTGAAGCATAAGAGATTTCACTCTCTCACACGCACCGTACAAACCCACACATACACTAGGACTTTTTCATTTTAACCTTTATTTTCTTTTTTAGCAAAATGATGGATTATTTATTAAATGTTTGATTTCATGGACTATTATTGAAGAAGATTTGGAGGCGGCGGCGGCGGCTGGTCTCTCTGTGTAAATCCCCAGTTTCATGTATATTTTCCATATATTTATTTATTATATTTTCCATATTTTTTCTTATTATTTATCACTTTTTATATATTTTTATTTATTTTTAATTATTATTTTTTCTAATTTAACCCAAACCTTAAACTGCCCAAACCGCAGCCCGGACCCGAACGCGACCCGAGCCGAACACCCCCGACGCCTGTTGGATATGTATGCCCTAGAGGCCATTATTGTATATGTATACATATAGATGCTTGGACATATATATGTACATGACAGTCTTGCTCGATATGATAGTATGCTATCCGGTTTGTCTTTATCTTAACATGTGCATGTTTTACTTGCTATTACATATCTTTTATACATGTTGATAAAGCCCGTAATATCATTGCTAGACTACTTGCGTTGTGATGGCGATCATACTTGTGGGAGCTGGGTAGTCGGTACACACATCCTTAAATGGTCCCTAGTCGTGGGAGTATCGAGACTGAGCATCGATATTCCGGAGTAGACTAGTGTATACGTTTCTAGACCCCAACGAGGGGCGATGGTTTGGTCCCGCAGCCATTGGTCTTTAGATCTAAGATCGTATACAGGTGCTCACTGGGGGTGAGTACACCGGACGGACTCGCCGAGAACTTTCAGATGGTACTATACCTATCGTCAGATGGAAGTTCTCAGGTGACATTGTTCTCTCATGGGAACTGAATAAAACATATAAGTAAAGCAGCAAGCAAAACCCCCAAATGGAGCATCACGTGACCGGGCCTCACGTGCAGACACATGACTTTTATGGGCCAAATCTATCTGCGCCTGAATGCCTAATTGGTAAGGTCACGTGCCTATACATGATGGGTTCCTGAGCCCTCTGAACTAATAGAATTGAATTCTAATTAGACGCTTAATTGGTAAGGTCACGTGCCAACACGTGATGGACTGCTAAACCCTCTGAAATTAATAGAATTAAATTCTAATTAAAAGAAATCAAAAGCACTACTTTGGAAAATATTTTCTTGGATCTTTCTAAATAAGAAAGATTGCACTCTGTAAAATAGAACGCCGTTGGATTAAAAATCGAATGGTGATTAAAAATCACCAATTTATAGAAAGATTCTGTACAAGGAAATATTTTCCTAAAATTTTCCAGGAACAACAAATGAAATATCATATAAACTTTGGATTAAAAAAAATCCAACGGTGAATAAAATTCACCGAGTGATCTAAAAAATCATGTTAGTCATAAAATCAATCAAAATCTCTTAATGAGAGATTGGTTGAACAAACTGATTCATTTCTTTCTCCTATAAATAGGAGCCAAGAAAAAAAAGGGAAGAACAGAGAGAGATATACAGAAAACACAGAAGGAAGGAGAGAGAAGAACCCCCTTGAAAGCAAAAAAAAAAAAGAAAAGAGAATTTAATTCTCCAGAGAGAAGAAGGTCTCTTCAAAGAAGAAAGAAACTCTAGGTAAGAGAAGAAAGAAGATTACTCCATAAGCTTCCACAAAACAAAAGAGAATTTAATTCTTAAACCAAGAGTTTAACTCTTCTAAAAAGAACTTAGTTTTTCCTCTGGTTGAAAATTTGCAGAAGCAGATCTTCCCACAAGTTGAGAATTTAATTCTCATCGGGAAGATCTGTCATGCAGATTCAAAATTTAGGAGGAGAATTGAGTTTAAAGAATTTAATTCTTTCAATGTAACATATAGTAATTTAATTCCTCTAAATAGAATTGAGGTTTAACTCTATAAAAGAATTTAATTCTTAAATAAGGGATTTAACTCTCCATGCATGTCAAACAGATCAGGACCTAACATATCACGCGCGCCCATGTGAGCCTCCCCTCAATGACCAAAAGAGAACAATTGATATCAGGTCACATGACCCCACGTAACCCCTGAGAAGTGTTCAGCACTTATAAAAGAGAAAAGGGAATAAACCCTATTTTTGGAGTGCCTCACGTGATCCCACATGAGCGCCTCAAATTCTTAGTGTTTAACACTATTTCAAGCGCCTCACGTGGGAGCACATGAGCGCTGATCATACACTAGTGTCTAACACTATTTTAAGTCTCACGTGGGAGCACGTGAGCGCCGATCATATATTAGTGTTCAACACTATGTGAGGCCAATATTAGCCAAACTTAGATCAAATCTACCGAGGGCAATCAATTGAGCCCCCCATGCTCAGGGTCCCCCAAACCAATCTCAGTCCCAGAGATAGCTAATGAGCTCCTAACAGATGGCATCTAAAATGATATTCATCCCACCATGATCTCTCCCCTCGATCTGGAATTTGGTTCAAGGGTACATCTTTCCACACCTCCGATACATGTCGTTGTAATTCTTCAACGTCTTTAGAGAGGTAGAGGGTCCCAATAACCAATAACTCCTGGCACACCACCGAACAAGCTTTTCAAAAAGGGGAGTAAATCTAACACACATCTCAATTTGGGGGTGCCTCACGTGACCTCACGTGATCCCTTGATAGTGCCTAGCACTCAGAAAAGAAAAGGAGAATAAAACAAAGGCAATTTTCATTCTTCAAAGTGCCTCATGTGATCTCACGTGACCCAATAGTGCTTAGCACTCAAAAAAGGAAAAAGGGAATAAAACCAAGATAGCTCCCATTTTGGGGGCACCTCACGTGTTCTCACGTGACCCCCAAACAGTTGTGTATAAAAGAGGGAGAAAATTCCAAAGACAGCGTCCGCATTTTGAAGGCACCTCACGTGTCTGCATGTGACTATTTGATGAACCAAGTGCTTAGCACTTATAAATGAAAGAGGAATACAATCCAGAGAACAGTTCTCACCTCGGGCGCCTTACGTGCTCACACGTGAGCCAAATGCTCGGCACTTTTATATATATATGAGGGAATAAACTCAAGGAACAATGCCCACTTCGGGGCCCCTCATGTGTTCACACGTGAGCTCCTCCAAAATTCAGTGTTTAACACTGATTCAGCGCTTAGCACTATGGGGTGACTAAGGGAAATCCACCTTAGCTCAAATTAGCCAAGTCTTCCGAAGCCAAGACCCTTTTTGGTCACCAATCAACCGAGCCCCCATGTTCAGGTCTCCTCAAACTAATCCTAGTTCCAAAGATGACCAGTGTTCTCCTAATAGATGATATCTAAGCTGATGTTCATCCCATTCCCCAAATCGGGATATTGGTTCAAGGGTACATCTCTTTATACCTATGATACATGTTGTTGTAATCCTTCAACGTCTTCAGAGAGATGGAGGGTCCCAATAACCAATAACTTTTAGCTCATCCCCAAACCGTGGAGCTAAAATATCATAGACTACGATGTCTTTAAACTGGACCGCAACGTCCCTAAACTAAACCCTACAGACTATGATGTCTCTAAACTAGACTATGATGTCTTTAAACTCCATGGACTATGATGTCCTTAAACTTATGGACCGCAAAGTCCCTAAACCAAAACAATAGAGCCCAAATGCTCTTTTGTTGGATCTAAATGATCCTGTTAAGTAGATCTTAGTCTAAAATTAGACTAACGTATTCTTAACAAATGGTTAAGTTGATCTTAGTCTAAAATTAGACTAGCATATTCTTAACAAACGTTTAAGTTGATCTTAGTCTCAAATGAGATTAACGATCCTTAAACCCAACCTAAAACCAAATGTAAGAAAATACGGATTTGGACTAATCCACGCCCTACGGGCGACAACATAAATTAGTCTCCGTATACAATCCACGGACAACTAAAAATAAAACAAACACACACGACACGAAGTGACCATCTGGAGAAGGAGAAAGTTGTTACCGCGATGCGGTAGCGTAATTAACTGCAGGGGCTTGCGTCTGCAGGGAAGAGCGTCCCCACAATCAAAACCCCTCAAATGAGGGGGAATATGATGAAATCTGCTAAAACGGCCGCATCTGTCTAAACCTCCGATACATGGTGCCATCAATCAACTTGGCATCTTCGGAGAGGTGGACGGATAAAACCCAAATAGCATCTGCCCCCAAATTCAGGCAAGACGTCCTACGCGGTCTCGTCTCTGTTTTTCGGTGGTGAACAGACATGAGTACATGTTAGTCTTTAGACCTGAGATCGTCATTTGTCTCGTGTGAGTTCCCACTGTGCTTTGATCACTACCCTACTACGGCTCTACTGAGTCGTGCAAACAGGTTTTGGTTGGGTACAGTCCCGAGCCACATGGAGGCAGTGAGCGATTGTCGGGGATTCGTCTCTCCCGGTATTGGGAGTTGATATCGCACTGTGTTTGATTAGTCAGGACCATAAGACCTTGGACAAGGCAGTTGGGATTTACTGATAGGCTGATCAGTAGTTTCCAGGTTTGGTCCTGAGCCGCATCAGCACGAATTACCAGGTTATCAGGGTCCGACATTTACCACCCCCTAGACTCGGTATGCGATACTCTCAGACGAAGAGACCAGACTGTACGGAGATTGTCACAGATAGGCTCAGTAGGGATCCGGATGAGTTTGCTCGTCGGCCTTCCTTTTCGACAGGTACCCGGATAGCCGTTACGTACAGCTAGTGCCGCTGACGTACTTGTGGTTATGGATTTATCCAGTAACTCACTGCCGGCGTACTGTCGAGTCTTTAGAGTCCCACACAGAGGGTTTCCCTAGTTCAGGCGAAATGATGTAGTAGCCGTATTGGATACGTGCAGGGTTTTGATCGATTGATGTATTTTGTACTCGGACATTCGATCGGACAGTTGGTAATACTAGCCGGCTCGGGTTTGAGCTGGATTATTAAATCAGGTATTGATTTAATAGTTTACATATATGTATTTCGATATGTATATTCTAATATTACGTTCTTCGTGTTATTCTATCTCTTTGGGCATTTGTGTTTTTATCCGAATGCAGGTATGTATATACAGCAGACTGTAATCCGTATTTATTACAGATTACCTTCTAGAAGGTAGCCACCTCATTATGCTTTTTCCATTTATTTGATAAATGGAAAATGAGGTGTAAAGTGTGAGGTATGGGAAGAATGGTGATAATCATGCTTCAATATTTAACAAATGAATTTTTAATTCATTTGTAGTTATTATTGAAGTATGGTTGTTGATTGTTTATTCAAGAAATTCATACACAAAACCTTTGTGTGGATTTTCTCTCTCATGGATGCTTCATTATTTTCTTGAGCTCCCATTTCTCTTCATCTCCTCCCTCCTTTTGAGTTTCCCCCACCTTCATCATCTTCCTCTTCAGTACCCTTCTCATGAGATGAGAAACAAATGAAGAGGTAAGAAAGAGATAGCAAACACTTAGATCATCACACTATATCCTATACTACTTGGTTTAGCAACCCAAGTTCTCTAGTTGCTCCACTTGACATATTGTGAGGAGCTAGAGTCATGGATCATATCCCTCAGGTGGATCATCTACGACAAAGGAGGACCGGAGAACAAGTTCGATCCCGGAGAACCGATGGAGCGGGAAAAGAAGATCAAGCATGTTCAAGGTGGCCACTTGGGGTTAAAGATGAAGAAAGAAGACCGAAGGACTTGGTTCGTTTGGTGAGATTTTTTCATCATAGTAGATAGCTCTCTTTATTTAACTAGTTAGATTTATGGTAAGATCCAGGATAAAAGTTATTCTAGTGCCATGTTCTAATCGTTAGAAAAAAATTTGTTCCGCATTTGGTCACGGTAGTTGGCCGGGGCACTAGCGTAACCTTTCAACGCCCACTCCCTTCTTCTTCTTCTCCTCCCCTTTTCTTTTCACGCTCTATCCTTGTCTCCTCCTTCCTCGTGCCCGCGCCCACGATGACCACGCCACTGCCATGACTTCCCCGAGATCCCCTCCCCCAAATCCTCACCCGCTCCTCCCCGCGACTTTGTCCTCGTACCACCGTTTTCCCCCATGTCTTCCTCCTCCTGTTAGGAATATGTATGCCCTAGAGGCCATTATTGTATGATATAGTGAATGCTTGGACATATAGAGGACTTTCTTGCTCGACATGATAGTATGCTATCTGGTTGCTCTTTATCTTAACATGTACACTAGTATCATTATATTGTCTCTCTGATACATATTGATAAAGCCCTTAGGATGTTGACTTGACTACCAGGACTATGATGCAGATCATACTAATGGGGCTTGTGTAGTCCACAAGCACATCCTTTAACAGTTCCTAGTCGAGAGGATATCGAGACAAGGCATCGATATTCTGTAGTAGACTAGTGTGTATGTTTCTTGACCCTGTATGGGGCGATGGTTGATCCCACAACCATTGGTGTTTGATATCAAAGATTGTACACATGTGCTCATTAGAGAATGGGTACACCGAACAGGACTCGCCGAGAACTCCTAGTTGGTACCATACCTAACGTCGGATAGCCGTTCTCTGGTGACACTTGTACATGTTAGTCTGTAGACCCGAGATCGTCATAGAATCTTGTGTGATTCCCACTGTGCTTTGATTTCTTCCCTACTACGGCTCAAAGGAGCCGTGCAAACAGGTAGATTTTGGGTACAGTCCCGAGTCACATGGAGGCAATGAGCAATAGGAGGGGTTTCGTCTCTCCCGGTATAGGGAGTTGATGTTGAGTTATACTCGATTGGCTATAACAGCAAGTCCCTGGCCATGGCTAATGAGATTTACTGGTAAGTGTTATCAGTAGTTTCTCGAACGGTTATAGGCCGCACATCGGCATGACTTATCAAGTTACTGGGGTCTGACGATTCCACCCCTAGACTCGATATGCGACATATCAGACGAATAGACCGGACTGTACGGTAAGTGTTGCTTATAGGCTTTGTGGGAGTTTGGACAAGCTTGCTTGTTGATCTTCTATTCGCTCAATACCAAGGTTGCCGTTACGTCCAGCTAGTACCGCTAACGGTTTGTGGGTGACTGATGTGATCATTACCTACTGCTGGCGTATTGACAAGTCTTTAGAGTCCCACACAGAGGTTTCCTAGCTCAAGCGAAACGAAGCAGGGCACATATGGTGATATGTGTAGGAGCTTGATTAAATACGAGTATGTGATACCGTATTCTAATCGGGCGATATTTGATATCGGTTAGGTTATATATGATATATCCGGATTGTTGAATCAAATGTTGATTCAATGATATGTTATATATATATATATATATTTGATATTGGCCGGTTATATATGATATGACCGGATTGTTGAATCAAGTGTTGATTTAATATAGTATATTGAATATTGTCGGTTATATGTGATATAACCGGGTTATCAAATCAAGTGTTGATTTGATGATATGATATACATATAAATGATATTAGTCGGTTATATATGATATGACCGGATTATTGAATCAAATATTGATTTAATAATTTGTTATATATTAATATATTTGATATATAAATATATATTAGCTAAGATTGCTCACTTAAAGATTTTATTCTCTTCTAAATACATTTAATATATGTGATATATATTAATATATGTATTTATATATTGTATCATGCTTGATGATACATAGAACATGGGTGTATGAGACTCACACCAAGAATAAAAATAATTAGGGTGATTATTTATTAAGAGGAAAACAAAATAATGAGTTGGAAATGAGCATGGTTTAGATGCTTGTAGAAGCATATAGAAGCCACGACTCATCCCACTTATTTTGTTTTACTCTAGATATTTTTTTAACCCAACTATTATCTTTAGCCCATGGTTAACTCTCTCTAGTTATCACTTGAGATATTTCTTCACCCAAGTTCATCTTTTTCCTCTCTAGCTTTTCTTGAGTAGAAAAAATAAAAAGAGAAAAGAATTTTCTAAAGTGAGAAAAATTCCTACTTCATCAACCTACTCTCATCTAACCCATTAAATTAGGTTGTTTGCTTCACTAATTTCTTGATTAGTGAAGAGCTAGCTTGAGTTAGAGTGACTTCAAGGTGGATCATCTTAGGCCTCGAAGACGACGTAGCAAGCTCGATCATTTCTTCAAGTAGAACCAAGAAGAGTTCTAGGGACCACTACTTGGAGCTTAGGGACTACTACTTGGAGCTATTGAAGTGAAGGACTTAGTCTACAAAGGTTGTAACCCTCTACACTTAGTGTAAAACTTGTTAACATGCCTAGAAAACCCTAATTCTCTAATTAGATTCTAGGTTAGTGTAGCTTAACACTCTGGTTTTTTTTAAAATTGCATACTTGATACTTGTCTAAACCTAGTGGTAGTGCTAAGACACACTTTCATGGTATCAGAACCAAGCAAGAGCATTATGCGAGGTCTTGACGACGTTAAAGTGTTCGATTGAAGTTCAAAAACCCGCATTTTTGATGTTTCTGTCCATTTTTTCAAAAGTTGATATTTTGCAGATTAAAAATATTCAGAAAATCATACAGGGTATTTAATGGAACCCCAAGAAATACGAGGGCCCAACTCTACCAAGTGGCCGCGTAACCGCGGCATAATCTAAGGTTTAGCCGCAATTCCGTGGCAACATAGGTGAGTTTGGGACTCATGTTTCTTGTGCTGCTCCATTGTGTTATTTGGCACTTTCTGGGTATTTTTAGTAAGGCTCAAGTTGTTGAGGTCACTGTGATTTGTGGGTGTTTGATAAATTGATCGAAAAGTTTAACATCGTCTAGATTTTTATGTTATGTGATACAATATTTGGAATCCACATTAATTAGTTTCGTGAAAACTAGTTTATGTTTTGTAAATCTCGCGTTTTAGTCTCTTTTGATCGATTGCCACGGAGTTTCGATTTGGATCAAAACTCCGTTGCAATCTCGTATTGTACGCGAATAGTCGCCGGGAAACAGTACTAGATAGCTATGCCCCATTGCGTCGACCAAGTGACTATAGGAGAACACCGTAGCCAAAAGTATCCACTCGGGTGCTCGCGGCCGCGGTGTTCCGCCTAAGTGCACTTCGTTGACGACATCGGGGGTGCGTTCAATCTATTAAAGTTTCCGACGAACATTTGATCATTATATCGGGAATCTTGTTGAATTACCCAACTGACTATTGAAAAGTGTTTTCAATTTGAGACTTAAATGCAAGATTTATTGTGTTAGGCATGAAATCCGAGATATGAGATATTCCTGGTTTATGATATCTAAGGTTTGATGTGGATTCTAATTATTGTAGTTTTCATTTCTTTTCTGCGACCGTAAGTGTAATATGTGGTGTATCCCAATCTCGTTGCTATATGTCAACGACATTCGGGATACGCATATTTACTTACGTTGATGACATGCGATGTTATGTGTTGCTTACGATATGTTATATTGGATCGTCGTGATTGAATAGCCGAGGTTTTTTTTACGTGAGATGAGAGTTTTTATATTTTCATTAATGTAATAAATTGTATGTAATATTCTTTTATTGGGACACTTCCGGGTTGAGGATGATGTCACCATTGATGTATATTATTTACTTTTCCGCATTAGGATAGACCCAAGGCGGGGAGCACAAGTGACCGGGTTCTAGAGTCTAGTGGGAGGCCATCTCGAGGAGTCGAGACCGGGTCTCCTAACTCTAGAATTGGCAGGGTTACTTACCGCTCTCGTAGGGGTCTAGGGATGTGGGTTTGGCTATTCATCACGACCGTGGAATCCGTGTTTTTCATTACTGGCTAAATTTAAAACACGGACCTCCTAGTATATCCTATATTTCATATGTTTGTTTCTGCTGCATGTGCTCTGTGATGTGATCATATAACTGCGTGAGACGAATGCTATATACATATGATATATATAATAAATGTTGCTTATGTTTTGCACCCACACTAGTCCTACCCTCGCTTTGCCGTTAGTTAAGTAGCCTAACGGTGCATGACGGGGCTCCGTGGCGAATGCAGATGGCATAAGCATACGTTCTATTTTCGTTTCTTCTGTGATATTTAGGAAACATAAATGATGGGACGTCATTAATGGGATTAATGAAAAGAAAGAAACCCAAAGATATTGTAGAATCAAAATTTTTAAAAAGATAGCTCTAGTTTTTGCTTTGCATAGCGGTATTCCTTTATGAATATCCAGCACCTCATTCGATGAGGAAAGAGCATAGATCCCTTCACCGGGAATGACCTCTTTAGCAAAACTAGCCACTCGGTTTGTTTTAAAAACTACTCGATTTTTAAAAGCGGAGTTTAAACTACTCCTTTTCAAATCACTAGATTCTACAACGATATCAAGTTCATCACGTTAAAGGTTTTATTCAAAACCAGTAGCAGCCCTCCGTCGTTTCAGATAAAGACTATTCAGTATTCGTGTTGCGTTTGTTGGCCTCCGTCAAGACGTAGTGTGCGGTAGCTGATTAGTGCTTATCTGTCGCATATGATGCGATTGGATTATGGTAGTCGTACGGTTTTGTTGGCCTCCGTCAAGGGTCATGCGGGCGGGTTTAATTTAGACGAAGAGACTGGGTACACTGAACGGGACTCGCCGAGAACTCCTAGATGGTATTATACCCGACGTCCGATAGCAGTTCTCTGGTGACACTGGTACAGGATAGTCTGTAGACCCGAGATCGTCATAGAGTCTTGTGTGATTCCCACCGTGCATTGATTTCCATCTTACCACGTTCAAGAGAGCATGCAAAAACGGTGGTTTTTGGGTACAGTTCCGAGTCATATGGAGGCAATGAGCGATAGGTGGGGTTTCGTCTCTCCCGGTATTGGGGGTTGATGTTGCGCTGTGCTCGATTGGCTATAACAGGAAGTCTCTATCCAGGGCTGATACTGAGATTTACTGCTAAGTGTTATCAGTAGTTTCTCGACCCATTATGAGCCTCATATCGGCATGACTTATCAACTTACTAGGGTCTGACGTTTACCACCCCTAGACTAGATATGCAACATATCAGACGAAGAGACCGGACTATACGGTAGTGTTACTTATTAGATTCACAGGAGCATGGACAAGCTTGCTTGTTGATCTTATGGTCGCTCAATACCCGGGTAGCCGTTACGTCCAGCTAGTACCGCCGACGGCTTGTGGGTGACTGATATGATCATCGTCTACTGCCGACATATTGACGAGTCATTAGAATCCTACACAGAGGTTTTCTAGCTCATGCGAAACGAAGTAGGGCACATATGTGATATGTGCGGGACCGAGATTAATACGAGTATGTGATACCGTATTCCAATCTCGCGATACAACTTATATGTGATATAACCGGATTGTTGAATCAAGTGTTGATTCAATGATATATTATATGTATATGCGATATGCATATAAATTGATATTAGTCGGATGTATGCGATACAACTGGGTTATTAAATCAAGTGTTGATTTAATAATTTAATGTGTAATTATATATTTGATAAATTAATATACATTAACTAATATTAGCTTACTTAAGAAAATATTTTCTCTTTATACATTTAATATATATGTGATATATATTAATGTATCTGATTTGTGTCATGCTAGATGATACATTTGACATGGGTGTATGAGACTCACACCACACTTAAGATGATGTGGGGTTTTAATTATTAAGGGTATATCAAAATTAGGTGGTAATTAGTCATAGCTTGAAGCTTGGAGAAGCTTGTAGAATCCATTGACTTAGTCCACTAATTTTGTTTTACTCTAGATATTTATTAACCTAACCATTATCTTTAGTCATGGTTTAGTCTCTACATGAGTTATATATGATATTTTCTCACCCTTGGTTGATTGGAGATCATTCTAGAGATCATTTTCTTCTTCTCCTCCATTGCTCTCTAGCTTTGAATGAGAAGAAAAAGAAAGAGAGAAAAATAATTCTAAAATGAGCAAAAATCCTACTTCACCAATCTACACCAGACTAACCAATTAGTATAGGTTGTTTGCTTCACTAATTCTCAATTAGTGAAGAGGTAACTTGATTTAGTAATTTTTCGACGTAGATCATCTTCGGCCTCGAAGATCCTTGAGCAAGCTCGTTCTTTTCACCTAGTTGAGCCAATGGAGAGTCCGGGACACCACTACTTAGAGCAAAAGGGACTACTACACGGAGCTTTAGAAGTGAAGGACCGGTCTACAAAGGTTGTATTCCAAATTCACTTAGTGTAAAGTAGTTTACATGTTAGTTAAACCCTAATCCTCTAGTTAGATCTTTGGTTATGGGTTGTTTAGCACTCTAGGTTTTTTAAAATTGCATGCTTGATGTCCTAGAAAACGTAGTGAGGGTGATAAGGAACCTTTCATTACCTTTTAGGGTTTGAAGGAAGATTTGATAAAAATAGTGGGAGCCATCCTGATTAGATAAGATAATAACCAATCTAATCTTGCAAGAGCGCATGCTAAAGTGTTTTCTTCTCTCGCTCCAGGTAGCGACCATGACACACTTTAATCAAGATAATAATATGGATATATTGACCGAACCCACTTATTATACTGAGATGGGGAACGTTGGTTCCGCTCTATCTTATGACTGTCATAAGTCTGAGTAAGGAATAGGGGAATATCAGGATTCCCACGTAACCCGAACGAAGAAAGAGCATGATGATGCATCTTCTTCGGGTATGTTCGTTACCGAGAACTGTTTCTCAGTATGCTCTACGTCCTGGGTATTGAATACCGGATCAGGATCCCACGTTTGTAATATATTACATGGGTTAAGAAGAAGTAGAGAACTAGTAAAGGGTGATAAGTCTCTCGTAGTATTGAATGGTGCAATTGCTGCAGCCAAAGCAGTTAGCGAATATCACCTTATATTACCAAATGGTAATACATTAATTTTGAACGACTGTTATTTCGTACAAAAAATGATGTGCAATATAATATCAATTTCTTTATTAGATAAAGAAGGATATAACTTTGTATTAGAGAAAAATGTTATGAACATTTTCTTAAATCAAGTGTTGATTGGGTTTGGTACGTTGTATAACAGTATATACGTTCTAAATCAAACTACAGTTCTAAATATACAGAACACACACAAAAGGAAAAGTTCATAAATAAACGAATTCTTCTTGTGGTATTGTAGACTTGGTCATATCAATGCGATAAGACTGGCTAAGTTATATAAAGATGGATATTTGAATCCGTTCGAATTTACATCTTATGAAACTTGCGAGTCATGTCCCAAAGGTAAGATAACCAAAACTCCGTTTACTGTACACGGAGAAAGAGCTACTGAACTCTTGGGACTGATATATAGTGATGTATGCGGTCCTATGTCTACGCATGCCAGGAATGGTTTCTCGTATTTTATTACATTCACCGATGATCTCTCAAGATTCAGACATGTGTTCCTGATGAAATATAAATCTGAAGATTTTGAGAAATTCAAGGAATATAAGTACGAAGTAGAGAACCAGACGGGTAAAAGTATTAAAGTCCTTCGATCTGATCGAGGTATTCTTAAGCACGGAATTCCGAGACTATCTAAAAGAGAATGAGATTCTCTCTCAGCTTACTCCTCCGTATACACCACAGCACAATAGAGTTTCAGAGCGGAGGAATCGCACCCTATTAGATATGGTGCGCTCTATGATGAGTATTACTGAGTTATTTATTTCCTTTTGGGGTTATGCACTTGAGACAGCTGCGTACCTGTTGAATAGGGTTCCGACCAAATCCGTGCCTATCACTCCATATGAGATATGGAAAGGGAAGAGACCATGTCTTAATTTTATTAAGATATGGGGTTGTCCAGCTTACGTTAAAACGCAAAATCCGGACAAGCTCGAGGCAAAATCAGTTCTGTGCAAGTTTGTAGGATATCCCAAGCATTCACGAGGGTATATCTTCTACCACACCGAGGAACAAAAGGTGTTTGTTTCTGGACATGCCACCTTTTTAGAAAAAGGAATTTCTTGTGAAAGAAATTAGAGGTAATGAGGTAGAACTG
Source organism: Agapanthus africanus (assembly GCA_030015575.1). NCBI lineage: Eukaryota > Viridiplantae > Streptophyta > Magnoliopsida > Asparagales > Amaryllidaceae > Agapanthus > Agapanthus africanus. Next base: position 77,022,954 of record CM057339.1, on the reverse strand, counting down.
GAAGAAGTTCCAGCTACACAAACTATAACTGATAATTTGGTAGAACCGGAGGATTCGGTAGAACCGGAGGATTCGGAACCTCAGCCACTCAGCAGATCTAGTAGGGTTCCTCATCCACTTGAGAGATACTACGATTTTCTCATAGACGGTGAGAGCAAGAATTGCATCATAGAAGATGATGACTCAACTAGTTTCGAGCAGGCCATCACAAGTGGAGACTCTGTGAAATGGCTGGATGCTATGCGATTGAGATGGAATCCATGTACATCAACAAAGTATGGACTTTGGAAGTTGCTCCTGAAGAGGTAAAACCCATCGGGAGCAAGTGGATCTTTAAGAAGTAAATTGGAGTAGATAGAAAGGTTGAGACCTTCAAAACAAGATTTGTAGAAAAAGGTTTTCGTCAACGACCAGGTGTCGATTATGATGAAACCTTTTCTCCAGTAGCTATGCTTAAGTCTATCAAGATCCTACTTGCTATTGCTGCATACCATGACTACGAAATCTGGCAGATGGATGTCAAGACCGCTTTTCTAAATGGCGATTTAGAAGAGAGCGTGTACATGACACAGCCAAAGGGCTTCGTAGACAGTGGGAGCAACGGAAATGTGTGCAAGTTACTTAAATCAATTTACGGATTAAAGCAGGCATCGCGGAGCTGGAACATTTGTTTTGATATAGCAGTCAAAGAGTTTGATTTCATCAAAAATGTAGATGAACCTTATATATACAAGAAGGTAGTAGAGAGTAAGGTTGTTTTCCTCGTATTGTACGTAGATGATATACTCTTGATAGGAAATGATACTCCTATGCTACACTCGGTCAAGCTCTTCTTATCACAAAAGTTCTCCATGAAAGATCTGGGTGATGCCTTCTATATCCTGGGGATTAAAATCTATAGAGATTGATCTAAAAGGATGTTGGGATTGTCCCAATCCAGGTACATTGACACCATACTAAAGAGATTTAGTATGGAAGATTCTAAGCGTGGTAATTTACCCACTTGCTCAGAAATCACTCTCTCCAAATAGATATCTCTCAAGACTGATTTGGAGAGGGCTCGCATGTAATGGATACCTTATTCTTCTGCAGTTGGGTCAATCATGTATGCGATGTTATGCACCAGATCGGATGTAGCTTATGCACTTAGTGTGGTATGCAGGAATCAATCAGATCCTGGAGAGACACTGGACAACTGTGAAGAACATTCTTAAGTACTTAAGAAGGACTAAGAAATGTTCTTGGTGTATGGTAACGGTGAATTCCAAGTGGAGTTCTTTACCGATTCGAGCTTTTAGAGTGATAAGGACGACAACAAGTCGGTCTCGGGTTTTGTCTTCACCCTCAATGGAGGGGAGGTATGTTGGAAGAGTTCCAAGTAAGATACCATGGCAGACTCGACGATGGAGGATAAATATATTGCTGCCAACGATACTGCCAAAGAGGCTGTCTGGATGAAGAAGAATATTGCTGAACTTGGTGTGGTTCCATCCATTGAGAATCCAATACCCTTGTATTGTGATAACAATGGAGTTGTGGCTTTGGCCAAAGAACTCCGGTCCCATCAGCGATCCAGATATATTCTTAGACGGTATCACCTGATCCGGGAGATAGTAGATCGTCGGGAGATTGAGGTTATGAGAGTTGACACGAAGGACAACATAGCGGATCCACTCACGAAGGTCCTCCCCCAGACGCAATTCGAGAGACTTTTTGGATGTTGGGTACGAGATACTACAACAACTGGTCTTAGTGCAAGTGTGAGATTGTTAGGAATATGTATGTCCTAGAGACCATTATTGTATGATATAGTGGATGCTTGGATATATATATAGAGGACTTTCTTGATCGACATGATAGTATGCTATCTGGTTGCTCTCTATCTTAACATGTATACTAATATTATTATATTGTCTCTCTGATACATGTTGATAAAGCCCTTAAGATGTTGACTTGACTACTAGGACTATGATGCAGATTATACTAGTGGGGCTTGTGTAGTCTACAAGCACATCCTTTAACAGTTCCTAGTCAAGATGATATCGAAACAGGGCATCGATATTCCAGAGTAGACTAGTGTGTACGTTTCTTGACCCTGTATGGGGCGATGGTTGATCCCACAACCATTGGTGTTTGACATCAAATATTGTACACAGGTGCACATTAGAGAATGGGTACACCGAACAGGACTCGTCGAGAACTCCTAGTTGGCACCATACCTAACATCATATAGCAGTTCTATGGTGACACTTATACATGTTAGTCTGTAGACCCGAGATCGTCATAGAGTCTTGTGTGATTCCCACTATTCTTTGATATCCTCCTTACCATGGCTCAAAGGAGTGGTGCAAACAGGTGGATTTTGGGTACAGTCCCGAGTCATATGGAGGCAATGAGAGATAGGAGGGGTTTCGTCTCTCCCGGTATAGGGAGTTGATGTTGCTCTATACTCGATTGGCTATAACAGCAAGTCTCTGGCCAGGGATGATGAGATTTACTGGTAAGTGCTATCAGTAGTTTCTTGAACGGTTATAGGCCACACATCGGCATGACTTATCAAGTTACTGGGGTCTGACGATTGCACCCTTAGACTCGATATAGGATATATCAGATAAAGAGACCGGACTGTACGGTAAGTGTTGTTTATAGGTTTTGCGGGAGTTTGGACAAGCTTGCTTGTTGATCTTCTATTCGCTCAATATCTGGATAGCCGTTACGTTCAGCTAGTACTGCTGACGGCTTATAGGTGACTGATGTGATCATTACCTACTGTTGGCGTATTGATGAGTTTTTAGAATCCCACACAGAGGTTTCCTAACTCAAGCGAAACTAAGTATGTCACATATGGTGATATGTGCGGGAGCTTGATTAAATACGAGTATGTGATACCGTATTCTAATTGGGCGATATTTGGTATCGGTTAGGTTATATGTGATATAACCGGATTGTTGAATCAAATGTTGATTCAATGATATGTTATATATATATATATATTTGATATTTGATGGTTATATATGATATGACCGGATTATTGAATCAAGTGTTGATTTAATATAGTATATTGAATATTGTCGGTTATATGTGATAAAACAGGGTTATCGAATCAAGTGTTGATTTGATGGTATGATATACATATAAATGATATTAGTCAGTTATATAAGATATGACCGGATTATAGAATCAAGTGCTGATTTAATAATTTGATATATATTAATATATTTGATATATAAATATATATTAACTAATATTGCTCACTTAAAGATTTTATTCTCTTCTAAATACATTTAATATATATGTGATATATATTAATATATGTATTTATATATTGTATCATGCTTGATGATACATAGAACATGGGTGTATAAGACTCACACCAAGGATAAAAATAATTAGGGTGATTATTTATTAAGATGAATGTTCCCACCAAAATTTTCAGCCAAGAGCTACTTGTTTCCTTACAAAAAAGCGGGGAGAGTCCTCAAAATTAGGCCTCGCGTGTAAAACACGTGAGCGCTCATATGCTAAGCGTATAAGCGCTGAACATAAACAACTAATGGCCAAACATGCCTCACGTGCTAGACACGCAAGCGCTCATATGTAAAGCATATGGGCACTGAAAATAAACTAAATATAACAATTAATGGCCAAACAGGCCTCACGTGTAAAACACGTGAGCGCTAATATGTAAAGTATATGAGCGCTGAAAATAAACAGGATAAAACCCACACTAGGGGTCACATGTTAAACATGTGAGTTCTCTTGCTACTCACGTGCAAAGCATGTGAGCGCCCCAATTTAAAATGCTCCTGTCAAATTCTAGAATTAAATTCTATTTGGGAAATATTTTCCTGATTTTTCTCAAACTAGAAAGATCTTCTCTATTAAACAGAGGACTTTTGGATCAAAGATCCAACAGTGATCATCTGGTAGAATAAAGTTCTATCATAGGAAAATATTTTCCTAGTCTTATTAAACTAACAAGATATTCATATGATAAGAAAAAAATTCTATGTGAAACCAACGAGATATCCATATGATAGAATTAAATTCTATATTAAGAAAATATATTTCTGATCTTGTTAAACTAAAAGATATGATAGAATAAAATTCCGATCTTATTAAAACTAACAAGATATTCATAATCTTGCTAAACAAACAAGAAATCTTCTCAGTTAAACAGAGAGCCTTTGGATTAAAAATACAACGGTGAATAAAATTCACCGATTGATCTAAAAGATTATGGAATCAATCATGATCTCTCAATGAGAGATTTTCTTAACAAATTGATTCTTTTTCTTCTCATATAAATAGGAGTCAGGAGAGAAGAGAAAAAAGGGAGGAAGACATACACAGAGAGAGAGAGAGAGGAAAAAATAAATAGAGAGAATTTAATTCTCTAGAAAGAAGAGGAACCCCTCCCAAAAGCTCCCACAAAACAAAAAGAGAATTTAATTCTCAAATCAAGAGTTTAACTCTTCTAAAAAAGAACTTAGTTATTCCTTTGGTTAAGATCTGCAGAAGCTGATCTCCCCACAAGTTGAGAATTTAATTCTCATCGGGGAGATTCTGTCATGCAGATTCAAAATCTAGGAGAAAGAACTGAGTTCAAAAGAGTTTGACTCTTACAAAACGTATGAGAATTTAATTCCTCTGAAACTAGGGTTTAACGCTTTAAAAATAATTTAATCCCTGCAAAGAACAAAAGGAGAACTTGATTCCTCAGAACCATAGAAGAACAACCTGATGATTCATTGGCGTTCAAATGCTACGTAACAGATCACGTGTTCCCACGTGAGCACCTCTGAGGAACAAAAATGAACAACTGATATCGAGTCACATGATCCCACATGGCTCCCTAATAGTACTTAGCACTTTCAAAAAGAAAAGGGGAATGAATCAAAGACAGTTCCCATTTTGGGGCGCCTCACGTGATCCCACGTGACCCCCTAATAGTGCTTAGCACTTGTAAAAGGAAAGCGTAATAAATCAAAACAGTTCCCATTTTTGGAACGCCTCACGTAATCCCACGTGACCCCCAATAGTGCTTAGCACTTATAAAAAAACAAGGGAATAAACCCAGGTGAACAGCTCCAACTTTCAAGAGCCTCACGTACCACACGTGAGCCTCCCCCAAATCACAGTGTTTAACACTGCCTTGGAGTCTCACGTGGGAGCACGTGAGCACTGGGTATACATTAGTGTTTAACACTATAGGAACCTAACTCCAACTCCAAATTGGCTAAGTCTCCCTGAGGATTAAAACATCTTAGATTTCCTAATAGACCGAGCCACTATGCTCATGACTTCTCAAACTGATGATGATTCCTCAATCTCCTAAGTTAATTTTAGTCTCTCAAAAATGACTAATGATTCTTGGACGAGCCCCTATGATCTTTCCTTTCAATCTAGGAATTCGGTTCAAGGGTACATCTCTCCATATCTCTGATACATGTCATTGTAATTCTTCAACACTTCAGAGAGGTGAAGGGTCCCGACAACCAACAGCTCTTTGATGCAACCCAAAACCCATGAGCACATCCCTATGGACCGCAACGTCCTTAAACTAGCTATGGACCACAATGTCCTTAAACTACGACTTCACCGCCAAATGGTGAGCTATGGATCGCAATGTCCTTAAACTAACTGTGGACCGCAACGTTCTTAAACTAAACCCCCACACCAAAAATGATGATCTATGGACCGAAACGTCCTTAAACTAACAACGGACCGCAACGTTCTTAAACTAGCTATGGACCGAAAACGTCCTTAAACTAAAGCAATAGAACCCAAATGCTCTTTTGCTGGGTCTAAATGATCCCAAAATCCTGTTGAGTAGATCTTAGTCTAAAATTAGACTAACGTATCCTCAAAAAACATTCAAGTTGATCTTAATCTCAAACGAGATTAACGATCCTTAAACCAAACCCAAATCTAAGAATATACGGATTTGGACTAATCCACGTCCTACGGGCGGCAACATAAATTAGTCTCCGTATACAATCTACGGGCAACCAAAAATAAAACAAACATACACGACATGAAGTGAACATCTGGAGCAGAAGAAAGTGGTTATCGCTACGCGGGAACGTAATTAACTGCAGGGGCTTGCGCCTGCAGGGAAGAGCGTCCCGGCAATAAAAAAACCCTCAGAAATGAGGGGGAATCTGACGAAGTCTGCTATAATGGCCACATCCGTCCAGACCTCCGATACATGGTGCCATAAATCAACTTGGTATGTTCAGAGAGGTGGATGGATAAAACCAAATAGCATCTGCCCCCAAATTCAGGCAAGACGTTTGTCTTCCCGGCTTTCGGCGGTAAACAAGGAAAACAAAATAATGAGTTGGAAATGAGCATTGCTTAGATGCTTGTAGAAGCATGTAGAAACCATGACTCATCCCACTTATTTTGTTTTACTCTAGATATTTTTTTAACCTGACCATTATCTTTAGCGCATGGTTAACTCTCTCTAGTTCTCACTTGAGATATTTCTTCACCCAAGTTTATCTTCTTCCTCTCTAGCTTTTCTTGAGTAGGAAAAATAAAAAGAGAAAAGAATTTCTAAAGTGAGCAAAATTCATACTTCATCAACCTACTCTCATCTAGTCCATTAGATTAGGTTGTTTGCTTCACTAATTTCTTAATTAGTGAAGAGCTAGCTTGAGTTAGAGTGACTTTAAGGTGGATCATCTTTGGCCTCGAAACCGACGTAGAAAACTTGATCCTTCCTTCAAGTGGAGCCAAGAAGAGTTCTAGGGACCACTACTTGGAGCTTAGTGACTACTACTTGGAGTTATTGAAGTAAAGGACTTGATCTACAAAGGTTGTAACCCTCTTCACTTAGTGTAAAACTTGTTTACATGCCTAGAAAACCCTAATTCTCTAGTTAGATTCTAGGTTAGTATAGCTTAGCACTCTAGTTTTTTTTAAAATTGCATACTTGATGCTTGACTAAAGCTAGTGGTAGTGCTAAGACGCACTTTCACCTCCCTCGCGCTTCCCCGAGATCCCCGCAACGCCTCCTTGATCCTATCGCCTGTCCCTCCTCCCTCCCAACAACCGACCCCTCTCTCTTCACTCCTCTATATCTTTTCACTCGTGAAGCCCAACTTTTCGAGCTCCTCACCTCCGCCGACGAGCTTGAGCCCACCAAGATCCCCTATCGGCTTCACTGCACCGACCACCTGCTGCCACCGCTCACCTCCACCTCACTGCCGCTGACCATTGACCACGACGCCACCATCAGCCCCAACTCAACCCCAACCTCCACAACCAAGCTCCCTCACCATCTTCCACCCTCCTCGTCCTCGACAAACACTACCACCCTATAGGGTTCCTATGCACGACAGCAAGGTTTCGGGAGGCATCGTCCATGCCATTTTTAAATTTTTGTCATGCTAAGAAACTCTAACATAGGATGTTTAACTAGAGAATCATACGAAATAAATTGTAAACTACTTTACAACTAAGTAAACTAGGAATGCAACCTTTGTAGACCGGCCCTTTACTTCAATAGCTCCGTATAGTAGTCATTTCGCTCCAAGTAGTGATCTTCCGGACTCTAGCATGGCTTCACAAGAAGAAAGGAACGAGCTTGCGCGAAGTCTTTGAGGCCGAAAATGATCTACGTCGAGAAGACACTAACCCAAGGTATTACTTCACTAATGAGATATTAGTGAAGCTAACACCCTATACTAAAGTGCTAATTTAGTAGAGGATGATGAAGTAGAATTTTTGCTCACTTTAGAATTCTTTTTCTCACTATTATTTCTCACTTGCACAAAAGCTAGAGAGCTCTTGAGCTTGAAGAAGAAGATGAAGAGAGATAATGTTGTGAGAGTGAATGGCAACCATGGGTGAGAAAATATCTAATATTACTCATGTAGAGACTTAACCATGAGTTTAGATAATGGTTGGGTTTAACAAATATCTAGTGTAAGACAAAACTAGTGGACTAAGTCAATGGATCTCAAAACTTCATGAAGTTTCATGCCATGTGACAAATTTCCAACTAATAATTGAATTACTATAAATAAATAAACCCTACATTATCTTTATCATGGTGTAAATCTCATACACCCATGACACAAAAAATGTACAATAATATGTATCACATATATATTATATGCACACACAAGTGAGAAAAGAAATGTTTAAGTGAGCTAATATTAGTTAATGTAATCTAGTATATCACATATACAATTATACATTAAATTATCAAATCAACACTTGATTTAATAATCCGGCTATATCACATACAACCGACTAATATAATCTGTATCAACTTATCGAATCAACACTTGATTCGATAACCCGGCTATATCACATATAACCGACCGATACGAATAAATTGCGAGAATAAAATACGGTATCATTTACTCGTATTAATCTCAGTCCTGCACATATCACATATGTGCTCCTACTTCGTTTTGTCTGAGCCAGTAAAGCCTCTGTGTAGGACTCTAAAGACTCGTTAATACGCCGGCAGTAGGTGATGATCATATCAAGCACCCACAAGCCGTCAGCGGTACAAGCTGGACGTAACGGCTACCTGGGTATTGAGAGATCAGAAGATCAACAAGTAAGCCCGCTCTAGCTCCTGTAAAGCCTGTCAGTAACACTACCGTACAGTCCGGTCTCTTCGTCTTAGATGTCGCATATCCAGTCTAGGGGTGGTAAACGTCAGACTCTAATAACTCGATAAGTCATGCCGATATGAGGCTCATAACGGGTCGAGAAACTACTGATAACACTTACGATTAAATCTCTAAACTAGCCATGGCCAGGGACTTCCAGTTATAGCCAATCGAGCACAGCACGACATCTACCCCCAATACCGGGAGAGACGAAATCCCCTCCTATCGCTCATTACCTCCATGTGACTCGGGAATGTACCCAAAAACCACCGTTTTGCACGTCCTATTGAACGTGGTAAGGTGGAAATCAAAGCACAGTGGGAATCACACAAGACTCTATGACGATCTCGGGTCTACAGACTAACCTGTACCATTGTCACCAGAGAACTGCTATCTGACGTCAGGTATAATACCATCTAGGAGTTCTCGGCGAGTTCGTCCAGTGTACCCAGTCCCCACAGAGCACCCATATACCATCTCTGATGTCAAACACTAATGGATATGGGATCATCCATCGCCCATCTCATGGGTCGAGAAGTGTATACGCTAGTCTACTCTGGTATATCGATGCCCTGTCTCGATACACCCACGACTAGGAACATTAAAGGATGAACTTATGGACTACCATGGCCCCATGAGTATGATCTGCATCATAATCCTGGTAGTCAAGTACACATCCTAAGGGCTTTACCAATATGTAACCATGAGACAATATCAAGAGACAAGTATACATGTTAAGATAAAGAGCAACCAGATAGCATACTATCATATCAAGCAAGAAAGTCCTCTCTATATATGTCCAAGCATCCACTATAATATATATCATATGTACAATAATGGCCTCTAGGGCATACACACAACTAACACACCCTGCAACCCCACTCCCGCACCATCACCACCACCCTCCTCGACTCCTCCACGAACCCAAAAAATTCTCTGCTACAAATCCTCGAGCTCTTCCACGATCGCCGCTGCCCTCATCTCCGACCAGCCGCGACCATCTCCCTCACTACCTCCATCGCCGGCAGGACCTCATCTCCAACCTCTACCGATCCCTCAACCCGGACTCACCACTGTCGCCATCACCTCCCTCATCTTCATTTTCAATGACTTCTTCTTCCCGAGACCTTACCATCTTCGAGAACTACAAACACCATCGCGCACCCACTCGACCATCGCGGCATCCTTCTTCTTCTTACAGCCGAGCCCAACTCCGACCAACCCCAGCTCACCACTACATCGTCCGAGCTCCTCTCCACTGCACCCAAGCACCCATAGCTGCCCACTGCACCCTCGACGACCGCCTCACCTCACCGTGCCACCACCCCAACTCTGGCCACCATCACAGCAGAGTAACCGTCAACGGATACCCCTGGACCGCCGTTGCCTCGCCGCTGCCCCTGTGCCCAGCAGTATCGCGTCGTACCAGGGCCGAGCCCAAGTTCCAAGCCAATTCGAGGCCCAACATTTCGTCGAATACGTGCATTTATCGTGATACCCGCTATTTCGAATGCCCCCATCAAAATCTAAACCGTGGTCTCAGTCTTTGTAGCTGTTGCGATCGTCAGCGCAGTCGCCGTCGCAATATCGCACATGTTCGTCGCAACCCCTATCGCGCTCGAGCCTCGCGTCACGCCGTGCCCGTTCCACGACGTTTATCGTTGTCTCGTGTGTTGAGACGAATAATCTGCACGTTCGTCGCTTCTATATCAGCGACCGAAGCGAGTGAACCCCTCGATTGCTACTCATGCTATACCTATATTAATTAGACGAGCGGTTTTAATCATAACTTTATAATTAGAATCATGTCGTAAACCATCATTAGGTTTTAATAACACACCGTAGTAATTTATTTGTATTGGTTTTGGTTATGATCAAATCTCATAACATGTATAAATATCGCATAGAATTTATGAGAATTATATCTCATTTTAATCGGTTAGATAAAACTGACTGTCGATAGTTATGAAATATTACTTGCTAAGTGTTCGGCGTGCGGCGTGAACCAAAACCTATTTTAAAGTAGCGGGATTTGTGATCAATTGTTCATTTTACTTTTAACTAACGTCGTGTAGAAATTTGGTTTCAAGATAATATAGTTTTGCACAAGAAACGGCGGCCCCAAAAAGGCGACATTGAATTTGGAATTCACCGCACATGCCACGTTCTAAATCTATATCAAACTGAATGCAACTTGTAACCTCATGTTTTAGGGCTCGTATCGAAGCCAACAGATAAACCTACAGTATCGCATAGTTGATCTCTGAATTTTAATAAGTTATAACGACGAAAACTGAGGCGATTCATGGCTATGAACGGCAGTCTAGAGCCTTTACCCGTTTTGGAATGCATGTTTCTCCCTGTTTAAGTGTGAAACTGTGCGGAACCATATATGTAAGCGTGGAGAATTGAATTATCTTTCTAACGGTGCTGGTCTCATTGCATTCCAGTGTTGTTGGATATTTATAACACTTTTTAAACTGTCGATGTGTGCTGCAGTTTCGTGCAGAACCAGAATGTATACCTCAACCTTAGACAGTGCATATCTCCTTGCGTACAGTGGATAATATTAATACGTCTGATGCGTTGTAAACATAATAGATAAATATAAATATTATCTAACTGCAGCGTTGCCTAATTATGATCCCAATAGGGAGTAAAATGTGTTGCGAAACGGACTTCCAGTTCAGAAATTGGATTTCCAGCAGTAAACACTTAGAATGAAATGACCATAACTCGTAAACTTGAAACCCGATTAACTCGAAACCAATTTTGCTGTAAATATAATTTAATACACTGTTTGCGCTTTTTTATATTGTTTCGCCAAAGCACGTGTGATTTTATATGATTTTTCTAATCCAACCGACACTGATTGCTCATATGTATTCAGTAGTGCATTTACTGTATCCATATCATATTGCATGACTGTTATACCCTTGTAAATAGTATTCATTTGCATCGATATCCTAGTGACCGTGTTACATTACCAAGTGATAAATATTAGTGATTGGATTGTGGCAAGTACGTTAGTGTAAAAGCGTGATTGAATAATGGAAGTGATGCGTACTTGTATACAATTAGCGGAACCAGTTAATTATTGCATTGTCGATGCCAATGGGACATATATAAGTGTAACTATAACTGGTATGGGACGGGTATGGAAGCATTTATATTAGTATCATAGATAAGACATCGAGCACTGTCCATTTATCTTGGATACTGTCACGCCCCGCTTCCCAAAATATGGAATACGAGGGGTTGACAAGGCCAGCCATGCTCCTACGGTCGAGAAAATATCTCTCCGTAGTCACACTTCGGCTTCTAGCTTTACGTGGTAATCAGTAATCAATTCACAGGTAGTGAGAAATGCAGTAACTAAATCAAAACAAATACAAAAGAACTAACCAGATGGAGATCAAGAGAGTATAGCTCTGGGTAGCTAATCAAGATGTCCGCGATGTCCTCGAGGTACGTCAGGTCCTGGTCCAAACTAGATCCATTTCTCACTCTGAGCATGCATACTCAGGTCGTCAGAGCGACACGATAGCAATATATATATATATATAGATACAATGGTAACCCGTGTAATAATAATGAATATGTAACAGTATCAAAAGAGTAAAGACGTGGACATGAAGTAGCCAATGCAGGTATCTAATAGAGCGAGCAAACGGTAAAGCAGTAAACAGTATGGCAGCTATGTTGAATTAGTAAGCAATACATGTCAATGTCACTAACCCTATCAGTCTCTAAGTCTCACTGTACAGGTCGCTAAGCCTATCGTCAGTCCAAGTGTGAGAGTCAACCACGCAGGAGTATCCCCCATCCAAGGGTAGGACCCAAGGGCAAGGGAACACGGGCCCGAAACACGCACGATAATAATCACTAATATCCCCATATATCTCCATATATCTCCATATGTGCCGGCATGGGACTCCCAAGATTCTGTTGAACTCACACTCAAACTACCCCACACCCCGTGGTCTATATCAAATGCCAACCATAAACTCAAATACCCGTCGGTCCATGACAAGTCTATGCGAGAACTGGAGACCGAATCTCCATCAAGCATGTCTCGACTGATACTCAAGATAAATGGACAGTGTTTGGTGCCTTACCTGTGACACCCATACAAGTGCTTCCATAATTATCCCATACCAATTATAGTCATACTTATACACGTCCCACAGACGTCGACAATGCAATAAATCAATAGGGTCCACTGATTGTGTACAAGTACGTGTCACTTTCACTTATCCAATCATGCTTAAACACTAGCGTACTTGCCATAATCAAACACTAATACCTAACACTGGGTAATGCACATGATCACTAGGTTACCAACGCAATGACATCCACAATGTGATGAGAATACAGTAATTAATGCATGATTAAGATATCATCAGTCGGTGTCCTATCACTTGCATAATTTATCATAAATCATACATGCAAAATTTAGGGAAACAATGAAAAGGGGGTAAACAGTATGTTTAATTATCTAACCATCAAAATTGGTTTCACATTAATCGGGTTTCAGGATCCCTAGATACGGCCATTTCATTTCAAGTATTCGCTGCAGGAATTTCAGTTTCTGAACTGAACGTCCGTTTCGCGACACAATTATCACCCTGTTCGGATCATAATTTAGCAACGCCACAGTTGAATAAAATTTAGGGTTTTCAATAGGGTTTCCAACTCACCAGACGGATTCTCAATCGCGTCTCTAGGTCAGAAGTTATGTACTGTTCAATCATAGGGTGTCAGTTTTGTCCCTGTTTGGGACTGCTATACGTCCTGTTCTTTTAAATTGCAGTTTAAATAGTAAACGACAATAAAAAGGGGTGAAATTACTTGCGTTATTTATATAACAGTTTTATCTTCAATAAAGTATAGGGTTACGCAACATACAAGTTCATTCAGCAAAGTAGTAAGCATTACAAGACAGAAAACAACAACCAGAGCTGCTCTGGACTGCAGTCCAGAGCCGCTCTCCGGACCAGTTCTCGTCATATTTTCAGTACAGAAACAATTTAAATCTTGCATATGGTTCCAGTTCGTCAAGTCGGATTCGATTTGAGCCCTCGAAAGCATCATTTCAATGTGTACACAATTAATTATGATTTTAGCAAGTTTCAGATGCAGGAAATATTCAGTTTTAACGGGTGTAATTGGGGTGATCGTTCAAGCCAGTAACGATTATATTTTCCAGTCAAATTTCACCACAATGTTCATTGCCACACGGGCCAGCATATAAGATCAAGTTCCGTCAGTTTAATGGAGATTTTTCATTCGGGTTTTGCATCAAGCACTTATGTCATATAAGGTTTCACGAATTATAAATACGGAATTAATACGATTTTGATTTGTAACAGGATAATCTAGCATGTAGCAAGTAGGGTACTTGCCTGGTGACGCATTGACGACGGTGGAATTTAAATAAAACAATAAGAGGAGGTAGGGAATGGTGTGCCGGGATGATAAGGAGGGAGTGAAAATAAATGGAAAGGGGATGGGAGTTGGGCTCGGGAAAATAGGAACGGGGAAAAAGAAATTGGGAAAAGAATTAGGGGGGGTTTGGGCCGGCCTGGGAATTAGTAATAGGAAAGGGAAAAGAAGTGAGTAAATAGGATTTTAGTTTAAATTAGGGTTTGGGTTTTAATATAAAACAAAATAATTATAAATTTAAATAATTAAATTTTGTAAGTAGCATTTTATAAAAATTATGGATATTGTGGCGCATAAGAACTGGGTATTACACATACCAGTCGAGACATGCTTAGTGGAGACTCTGTCTCCAGTTCTCGCGTAGACTTCTCATGGGGCGACTAGTATTTAGATTTATGGTCGGTGTTTGATGTAGACCGTGGGTGTGGGGTAGTTTGAGTGTGAGTTCGATCAATGGAATCTCAGGAATCCCACTACCGGCATATTTAGTGATTTCGGGATTTGTATTGATAGTGTTTCTGATTCTTACTGATAGTGATTCGGGCCCGTGTTCCCTTGCCCCTGGGGCTTACCTTTGGGTTGTGGATATTTTTGCGGTGGTTGATGCTCATACTTGTACTAACGATAAATTTAGTGACTTGGACATTGAGACTTAGAAACCGATTGCTTTAGTGACATGGACATTGCATTGGTTACTGATCTGATATACGTGCTTTATTGTTACATGTACCGGTTATTTCATGCTCACGTCAATACTCTATGTTACTGCTTTATTTTTATCATCGTTGCACATTATATATATATTGCTATTGTGTCGCTCTGACGGCCTGAGTATGCATGCTCAGAGTGAGAAGTGGACTTAGCTCGAATCATGATCTGTCTTACCTCGAGGATACTGTGGACATCTAGATTAGCGACGTCAGCGCTATCATTCCCTTTGACTCTATCTGGTTAGTTTTATATCTGTTTTGATAGAATTAGTTACTGCATTTCTCATTACTTGTGCTATGATTACTGATTACCACGTAATGCTAGAAGCCGAAGTGTGACTACGGCAGGATATTTCCTTGACTGTACGAGCATGGCTAGCCTTGTCACCCATCGTATTCTGTATTTTGGGAAACGGTGCGTGACACACACTCTCTCAATTTCTTATATTTTCTTTTTGTACAATACAAGCGAAGAATGAATTTGTCATGATTATATTAATGAAGTTGAGGTTTTTGCTCTGAAAAATATGCTGAAACCAAAGATTACCCCCCTCCCCCCCATCCACATACACAAGGTCTTCTTCATGTTAATCTTTCTTTATTTTCTTCTTTTGCAGAATCATAGATTATTTATTAAATGTTTGTTTTGATGGACAATAGAATAAGAAGATTTGGAGGAGGCCGGTCTCTCTCTTTCTCAATTTCATATATTCTCTTTTTGTAAAATACATCAAACGTTGAATTTGTCATGGTTATATTATGAAGTTTAAGATTTTTTCTTTGAAAAATACGCTGAAACCAAATAAATTTTATGAGAAATTAAGAGGTTTCTCTCACACACACAAACTATCATGAACCCACACATACGCAAAGTCTTCTTCATTTTAACCATTTTTCTTTTTTGGCATTTATGGACATTAGAAGATGATTTGAAAGAGGAGGAGGATGGTTTCTCTCTCGCTGAAACCAAAGATTCTTTAAGAGAAAATAAGGTTTCTCTCTCACACACACACACAAACCCACAAATACAAGGTCTTCTTCATTTTAACCTTTAATTATTTTCTTTTTTATTTTTTGCAGAATCATTTGGTGGATATTTGCTTTTATGGACATTTGAATAAGAAGGTTTGGAGGAGGAGGAGGTTGGTCTCTCTCCCTCTTTCACTTTCCTATATTTTTTTTATAAAATACATCAAACAATGAATTTGTCATGATCGTATTTATGAAATTGAGATTTTTGCTTTCAAAAATATGTTGTTACTAAAGATTCTTTCGGAGTTATCTGCACATTTAGAATTTCTCTAATATGTTATACCATAAAATTGAGCTCCAATATTATGACATATATAAGTATTCGTTGAAATCAAAGAAATGCCTACATATGCCAATAAAAAATCAACAGAGACGACGGCTACTTGGGTGCCCATTGCAACGGCCCCTTCAACTTTGACTGCTCATAAGAGAAGAAGGCCGGAGAAAATCCCCATGCCTTCGACAAATGTTAAAGGCACTGATCCTAAACGCCCCAAGTCTGGGGGCATGGTGGTGCATACCGTCTATATGGCATCCGGAAAAAAGGATAGTCGTATCTCCACAGGTCATCGACCGCTTACGCGATCCGTGACAAAAGCCCAAGAGCAGCAGCAGAAGCTTCAGGAGATGATGACTGCGATGGCCGCGCTCACAGGACCGAAAGCAAGCCCAGAGGCATCCTCGGTGCAACGCCATAAGCAGGAAACTGATGCCGAATTCTTTCGGAGAATACTTGAAAAGAAGGACAAAGAGGCCGCGGAACAAGCGACCAATATAAAGCAAATGGCCCTTCTATTCTAGGATATGGTGGGCATGATGATCCAGCCGGACCCCCAAGCCGAAGATCCTCCCGTAATAATTGAAGATGACAGAGGAAAAACATCAAACCCTCTGCCGGCTCTGTCGATGGCCAAAGAAGAGACAATCTCCAAAGCTGTACTGGATGACTATATTGCTCAGCAAATAAGAGTTCACCAGGCAAATGAAGCGGCCGGCCAAGTTGTTAGAACTGGGCGACCGTATCCAGGCTGGTATGATCAGATAAAGTACCCGCCGGGCTACACGATCCCGAAATTCCATGTGTACAAGGGGACAGGCAATCCCCATCAACATGTTGCTCAGTTCAGGGCCCTCTGTGGCAATACCGGTGGCGATGATAAACTGCTGCTTCGCCAATTCGTCGGCAGCTTATCGGAGACGACGTTTGAATGGTACTCCGAACTTCCAAACGACTCCGTCAAAACTTTCGCAGAAATGGAGTTGTTGTTCACCCAGCGATTCGCAAGTGCTAGTGAACGCACCCCAATAACGGCATTAATCAATGCCAGGGTAAAGCCGGGCGAGACATGGGTTCAGTACGCGATCCGAATGCGGAATCTGTGGTCGAAGTGCGAACAGCGTATTGAAGAAGCACCAGCGGTGGGCATATTCGTGGGCACTCTAGACCCTCATGCCACTATTTCACAGTTTATGATGTTCTTCAAACCGACCACATTCCAGGCTTTAATCGACAAGCTAGCCCAGATGGATCAGATGGGGCATAGACCGTCTCCTCCAAAGCTGGAACCGCGGAACGAAAAGGGTAAAGGAAAGGCGACCTTCGTGGCAAATACCCAACAGTAGCCCAGTGCTCCAAGACTAACGGATCAATTGGAAGAGAGACGGTACTATTATAATGAGAAAATGAAGCGTCCTTACTCGTTCCCACGGGATAAAACGAAGAGACTCTTCGATCTGGCGATGCGCAACCGGCTTATCAATCTGCCGAATCCAAAGCGGCCATTGCAACCCGGCAAAGCGAATAATCCCAATTATTGTCCTTACCACCAAACGGTGAGCCATCCAATCGAAAATTGCTTCGTCTTTAAGAGATGGATCGAGAATCAGTACCTACAAGGCAAGTTTGCGCTGTCTGAGAAGTGGAAAGTAAACCCACCACAACCGCACACTCCTAAGAAGACGGACACACCGGGGGCAACGTGCTCTTTTGTTGAGGAAGCTCTATGGGAGGTGGCTCTTTCGGCCAAAACCAAAAGAATGCTGAATGATCTCCAGACATGCCCGGAAATCAGGTGGAAGAATCCGCTGGAACCCCAGATCATCGAAGGGATGCTGAAGCCGCGCCCAACTCCAAAGATTGGTGGTGATAGCCAAAGTGCTCATACCTGTAGGGTTCCTAGGCACCCTAAAGAGGTCTCACAAGGCATCGAACATGCCAATTTCAAAAAATCTAGGTGCCGAGAGACCCGACTACGGATCGTTTGCTAGAAAACTAGGCGAAAAAGCTAACTAGTTAACACTTAACTACAAGATACGGAAATACAACCTTTGTAGATCCGGTTCTCCACCTCCATAGCTCCGCAACGAGGTCCTCTCCGCTGTCCAAATCAAATCCGGGCTCTAGAGTCGGCTTCGTCGGAGAAAAAGGGAGCTAGGTCGTCGATGTCCATGCCGAAGATGATCTACGTCGAGGCATCGCTAGATCAAGCTCACAACTTCACCAAGTCAAGAAACTTGTGAAGTAAACACACTCTACTACTTGGCAAGAGGTAGAGGATGAAGAAATAGGAAGTGGGTAGACTTTAGTTTTGGATTTCTCACTCTTTTCCAACAATCACCATTGATGGAGCTTGGTTTTCTTCACTTGAAGAATGAAGAAGATGAAGAAGAATATTATGATAAGTTAATTAAAAATGAAATGAATAATCAAAACTTATCATAATGTTAACTAGAGTCAAGTGTAGAGAATGAATCATGGTTAGTGGGAATGGTTAGGGTTAAGGATGAGATAAGAATGGTTGACTTGATCAAAGTTTCATGAAGCTTCAACTAAACTCCAAATTAAGCCACCATTCTTTTCTCCTCATTTCCAAAATGAATAAACAAATAAATAAATGAATAAATAAAGGAAATGAAACCCTAACCATTCTTTTAACCATGGTTTAATTCTTTGCACTTAACCAAGTAATCATGTATCATCAAACATGATACAATCAAATGCACAAAATCATATCGCATATGTAATGCGCACACCCGAGTGAGAAAATCCATTTAAAGTGAACCGATACTAGTTAATGCAAAGTAATATATCAAATATATAATTATGCATTAAATAATTAAATCAATACTTGATTCAATGACCCGGTCATGTCGCACACAACCGACTAGTATTCAATGTATCGGCTTATCGAATCAACGCTTGAATCGATAACTAGGTTTTATCGCATACAACCTTTCCGATACATTCATCGCGAGAATGGAATGCGGCATCACATACACGCATTATTCTCGGTCCCGCATATATCTCATATGCGCTCCTATTTCGTTTCGCTTGAGCCAGGAAACCTCTGTGTAGGACTCTAAAGACTCGTCAATACGCCGGCAGCAGGTGATGATCATATCAAGCACCCACAAGCCGCAAGCGGTCTGCTAAACGTAACGGCCACCCGGGTATTGAGCGATCTGAAGATCGACGAGCAAGCCCGCTCACACTCCAGTGAATCCGACCAGTAACACTACCGTACAGTCCGGTCTGATCGTCTGATATGTCGCATATCTCGCCTAGGGGTGGTAAACGTCAGACCCCAATAGCTCGATAAGTCGTGTCGATATGAGGTCTATAACAATTCGAGAAACTACTGGTAACACTTACCAGTAAATCTCAGCAACCCTGGCCAGGGATTTCCTGTTATAGCCAATCGAACACAGCGCAACATCAACCCCCTATACCGGGAGAGACGAATCCCCTCCTATCGCTCATTGCCTCCATGTGACTCGGGACTGTACCCAAAAACCACCGTTTTGCACGCCCTCTTGGACGTGGTAAGATGGAAATCAAAGCACAGTGGGAACCACACAAGACTCTATGACGATCTCGGGTCAACAGACTACTCTGTACCAGTGTCACCAGAGAACTGCCATCTGACGTGAGGTATAATACCATCTGGGAGTTCTCGGCGAGTCCGTCCAGTGTACCCAGTCTCTACTGAGCACCCGTATATCATCTCCGATGTCAAACACCAATGGATATGGGATCATCCATCGCCCATCTGTATGGGTCGAGAAGGTACACGCTAGTCTACTCTGGTATATCGATGCCCCGTCTCGATATACCCACGACTAGGGACTTTGAAGGATGTACTTATGGACTACCAAGTCCCCACTAGTATGATCCGCATCATAGTCCAGGTAGTCAAGCACACATCCTAAGGGCTTTACCAACATGTAACAGAGAGACAATCAGTATACACGTTAAGGTAAAGTTCAACCAGATAGCATACTATCATGTCGAGCAAGAAAGTCCTCCCTATATATGTCCCAGCATCCACTACAATATACATCCTATGTACAGTAATGGCCTCTAGGGCATACATATAACTAACAATCTCCCACTTGCACTAGGGCCATCTGATAGCAGTGGTTGTAGTATCTCATACTCAACCATCCCATAAAAGTCTCTCTCTGGGAACAGGCCTTTGTGAGTGGATCCGCTGTGTTGTCCTCTGATTCTACTCTCCAAACCTCGATCACCCTGGAGATCAATCATCTCCATGATTAAGTGATACTGCCTTAGAATATGTCTGGATCACTGATGGGACGGGCGTTCCTTGGCATAAGCCACAACTCCATTGTCACACAATGGTAGGAACGTAGTTCATCTCATGAACCAATATACACCCAAACAGTCTCTTTGGTAGCATCTTAAGTAGCGATGTATCCTGCCTTTATCGTCTAGTATGTCACGGTATCTAGCTTGGAACTCTTCCAACATACCGTCCCTTTACTGAGGGTAAAGACAATGCCTGCGACTGACACTCAGTCGTCTTTATCACCCTGGAACCCTTCCAGTGATTCTTCCCAGGATCGATTGATACCATCTCACTACAACTAGTGAGAATCCTAACAACCAATTAGATCTATCTCATAGATCCAAAACCCAGGATTTAGGAGGTATCACTTTGATCCTATATGGAGAATTATGGTGATAAGCGGAGATTGATCGAGCGTAGCATAGGAAACTCCTTCCTTATCAAGAGTATGTCATCCACGTACTCTACGAGGATCATCACCATACTCCCTACTACCTTTTTGTATATACAAGGTTCATCTACCATTTTGATGATGTCAACTTCTTTGACTAATTCATCAAAACAGATGTTCCAACTCCGCGATGCCTGCTTTATCCTATAAGGCATCTTGCACACGTTTCCGCTGCTCCCACTGTCTACGAAGCCCTCTGGCTGTGTACTTATAGACGCTCTCTTCTAAAACATCATTTCAGAAAAGCAGTCATGGCACCCAATCGCCAGATATCGTAGTCATGGTATGTAGCCGTGGCAAGTAGGATCTGGATGGACTTAAGCATAGATCCTTAGAAAAAGGTTTCATTATGATCCATATCTGGTCAATTATGCAAACCTTTAACAAGTCTAGCTTTGAAAGTCTCAACTTTTCCATCTACACCAAGTAATCTTCTCAAGATATACTTGCTCCTGATGGGGATTTAACCCTTCAGATATAGCAACCAAAGTCTATACTTTGTTGGTGTATAAGGATTCCATCTCAGATCGCTAAGCATCCAGCCATTCTTACAGAGTCTTACTCCTGATGGCCAGCTCGAAACTAGTTGGGTCATCATCTCATGATGCAATCCTCACTCCCACTGTCATAGAGAAACCGAAGTATCTCTCAGGTGGGTGAGGAACCCTACTAGATCGGCGGAGAGGTTGAGGTTCGTTGGAATCTACTGAATCCTTTGGTTCTATCAAATCATCACCTGCAGTTTGTATAGCTGGAACCTTTCCAGTCGTACATAACAGACCTTGCCTCGAGCTTGTCCGGATTTTGCCTTTAGACGTAGCCTGGACAACCCCAAATCTTAACTAATTTAAGACATGGGCTCTTCCCATACCATATCTCATATGAAGTGGTAGGCAACTGATTTGATTCGAACCCTATTCAATAGGTATGCAGCTTCTCAAGCGCATAACTCCCAAAAGGAAATAGGTAACTCAGTAGTACTCATCATAGAGCACACCTTATCACATAGGGTGTTATTGCTCCGCCCCGATATACCATCGTGCAATGGTGTATACGGAGGAGTAATGCTGAGAGAGAATCTCATTCTCCTTTAGAATAATCCAGGAATTCCGTGCTCAAGTAATCTCCTCCTTGATCACATCAAAGGACATAATACTTTTACCCGTATTGATTCTCTACTTCTAACTTATATTCTGTGAATATCTCAAAAGGTTCGGACTTGTGTTTCAACGAGAACATAGGTCTGAAACTCGAAAGATCATCAGAGAACGTAATGAAGTATAAAGAACCAATCCTGGCATGTGTAGACAGGGGACCTACATACATCAACATGTATCATCCCAAGAGTTCACTAACTCTTTCTCTGTTTCCAGTAAACGGAGCTATGGTCATCTTATCTTTGTGACATGACTGGCGAGTTTCACAAGATGTAAGTTCAAACTAATTTAAATATGCATCTTTATATAACTCTAGCTAGTCGGGTCACATTGATATGACCTAGTCTACAATGCCTCAAGAAGGATTCGTTCATTTCTGAACTCTTCCTCTTGTGTGTGATCCGTATACTAAGAACTGTAGTTTGATTTAGAACATCAACGCTTTTAGATAACGTGCCTGAACCGATCAACTTTTGATATAGGAAACGTTCAAAACATTATCCAACAATACAAAATTTTATCGTTTCTTTACAAATAAAGAGACAGATATGATTTTGTATATCAGGTTCGGTATCTAATAACATTCGTTCAGAATCAATGTATTGTAATACAGGGTGACAGTGACCGACAGACTTGGCTGCAACTCTTGCCCCGTTTTCTGCCTCATGAAACTTATCACCCGTTCTCATTTCTCTACCTATCTGTAGCCTTATGTAACATATTACATATCTGGGATCCTGATCAGGTATCACATACCCAGGACGTAGAGGATACAGAGAAACAGTTCTTTGTAACGAACACACCTGAAGATGATGCATCAGCATGCACTCTCTTCGTTTGGGCGGCACGGGAATTCTGGTAATCCCCAATTTCCTGCTCTGTCTTATAACAATTATAAGTTGGAGCGGGACCAACGTTCCCCAGCTCAGTATAACAAGCGGGTTCGGTCAAAATTCCGTATTATTATCTTGATTAAGGCGTGATATGGTCGCTACCTGGAGAGAGAGAGAAGAAAACACTCAGCGTGCGCTCTGTCAAGAATAGATTGGTTATTATTTTATCTAATCAGGATGGCTCCCACTGCTTTTTATCAAATCTTCCTTCAAACCCTAAAAGGAAAGACTAGCCGGGATTAATTACACACTACAAGTTCGCCAATCTTTCAGCCAGGCCAGTGTCGGTACTTTGAGGGAGGTCCCCCGTGCTTTCGCACGAACCTAATTACTGTAAACCTCGTTTTCCCAGAGGCGTAACCTCGTTAACACCTTTCTAGACACCTACTTGATCGGCTAATTGTAATGTATAAAACTCTCCCAGGAGTAACTCTTACTCGCAGCGGGTATCGGGATCCAACTATCTCATAGAAGGTATGCAATCTCATTGCAAATCTCAACACTTGAAATTCCCGAAAATATTTTGCCCCTAGCTCGCTATGACCTTGACGGAGGCCAAACAACCCATAGTCCGCTAGTCAAGTTCAACCCGTCATTTCCTGATTGAATTAAACCCACCCGCACGACCCTTGACGGAGGCCAAACAACGCCGTACGAATACCCTAATCCAATCGCATCATATGCTAGCAGATAAGCACTAGTTAGCTACCGTACACTACGCCTTGACGGAGGCCAAACAACCGCAGCACGAATACTAACTAGTACGTATCTGAAATGACGGAGGGCTACGACAGGTTTTTCTGAAAACCTATTGCGTAATGAACTTGATATCGTTGTAGAATCAAATGATTTTAAATGGAGTGCTTTTGAGGCTTTTCTAGTTTTGCTAAAGGAGTCACTCCCGGTGAAGGGATCGTCGGTCCTTTCCTCGTCGAATGAGGTGCGGGATATATCATATATATCACTGTGCAAAGCAAAAACACTTAAAAGCAATCAAAAGACAAACCGAGTGTGTAGCATCTGCCAGTTATTGCTAAAGGAGTCACTCCCGGTGAAGGGATCTCGGTCCTTTCCTCATCGAATAAGGTGCAGGATATATCTCATATACCGCTGTGCAAAGCAAGAACTGTAGCTACCTGTTTTATTTTGAAATTCGATTCTACAACATCTTAGGTTTCTTTTAATTCATTAATCACATTAATGAAGTCCCATTATTTAAGTACCTAAACATCACAGATAAATACGACGTACACTTATGCCATCCGCATTCGCCTCGATGTCCCCTCGTGCACCGTTAGGTTAGGTAACTAACGGCAGAGCAGGGCAGGGCTAGCACGGGTGTAAAACATAAGTAATGTCTATATAATATATCATATATACTATATACTGTATCTATCATAGAACATCACATGATCACATCACAGATATCGCAGCAGAAGAATCATATGAAATATTGGATATACTAGGACGTCCGTGTTTTCAATACGAGCCAATATAAAACACGGATTCCACGGTCGCGATGAATAGCCAAACCCACACCCCTAGACCCCTACGAGAGCGGCAAGCAACCCTACCAATTCTAGAGTTAGGAGACCCGGACTCGACTCCTCGAGTTGGACTCCCACTGGACTCCAGAACCCGGTTACTTGTGCCCTCCTCCTTGGGTCTATCCTAGTGCGGAAAAGTAAATAATATACAAAAGGTGACTACTTCCGCAACCTGGAAGCGCCCCAATAAAAGAATATTACATACAAGTTTTTACATGAATGAAAATGAAAAACACTCATCTCACATAAAAAAACCCCGGCTATTCAAACACGACGATCCAATATAACATATCCAGCAACACATAACATCACATGTCATCAACGTAAGTAAATATGCGCATCCCAATTGTCGTTGACATATAGCAACGAAACCGGCGATATCACATATTACACTTACGGTCACAGAAAAGAAAGTGTAAAACTACAACAGTTGGAATCCGCAACCACCTCAGACATCGCATGCCTGACCAAATGAATTCCTTAGACATCGCATGCCTAACAATTATAAACCCCGCATTTTAGTCTCAAAATCGAAAACACTTTTCAATATCAAGTCGGGCAATTCAACAGGATTCCCGACATTTTGATCGAATACTCGTCGCAAACTTCAGTAGACGGCCGCACCCCCGATACCGTCGACGAAGTGCACCAAGGCGGAACACCGCTACCGCGAGCACCCGAACGGATGCTTTCGGCGACGGGGTTCTCCTACAGTCACTTGGTCGGGGCTATGGAATGAAGCTGTCTATTAAGTTTACCCGGCGAGATCCGCGTACGCTACGTGATTGCGACGGACTTTTGATCATATCAAAATTCTGTGGCAACCGATCAAGTGAGACTAAAGTGCTACGTTTATAACATTCATTCAGTTATCACATAACTTTTGTGAATTCCAATTATTGTATCCCATTCCAGATAAATAGAAAATGTTAAACTTTCCGATCGAACATTCTAACACCCAAGTTTTCCCGATACAGATCAACACATGAAACTAGTCTAACAACATTCAGTTCGTACCTCAGTACCAACGGTCCAGCCGTAGAAGGGTCAAGCCAACGCCTCACATGTGGCACGCCGTACTGCCCCAAACCCGAAGGTTCAAAGGGCAGTTCAAGACGGTCACATAATCGAGTTAAGGTTTGTTGTCTTCTAGAGGGACCATCGCGTTACTTGCACTACTTAGAACGTCGTTAAACTACGGAAAAATCCAACACTTGGAAATTTCCCGACAGGGGAAAAATTGGGTATTTATATCCGGTCGAACTTTTTAACATATTCAAGAATTTATCCGGAAAGCCACACAGACAAAATTTGATACTCCGATCGAAACACCGAATCCCCAAAATAATCCCAGAAAATACAACTCTGGAATAAATTTTAAAAATACCCAGAAAATCCAGCATAAAATAATAGGAGTTACTGTGCAAACAGTGTACGATGACGTCACCAACTTGCCGCGGAAGCGCCGCAGAAGCAGGCTTCTGCCGCGTTTCCGCGGCTGTTTGCACTGTTCATGGGAAACGTTTTGCACAGTAATTCTTGTATTTCATTGCTGAATTTTTTAAGTATTTTTAATTGACAAAAAACCACGTTTTACAGAAATGTCCAAAGAGCATTTTTCGGGTCGGGTTTTCGGTTCGTTCGGACTTCAAATTCCGTCTGGACTTCGCCTAAGGCTCTAGCTAGGCTCTGATACCACTGTAGGGTTCCTAGGCACCTTAAAGAGGTCTCACAAGGCATCGAACATGCCAATTTCAAAAAATCTAGGTTCCGAGAGACCCGACTACGGATCGTTTGCTAGAAAACTAGGCGAAAAAGCTAACTAGTTAACACTTAACTACAAGATACGGAAATACAACCTTTGTAGATCCGGTGCTCCACCTCCATAGCTCCGCAACGAGGTCCTCTCCGCTGTCCAAATCAAATTCGGGCTCTAGAGTCGGCTTCGTCGGAGAAAAAGGGAGCTAGGTCGTCGATGTCCATGCCGAAGATGATCTACGTCGAGGCATCGCTAGATCAAGCTCACAACTTCACCAAGTCAAGAAACTTGTGAAGTAAACACACTCTACTACTTGGCAAGAGGTAGAGGATGAAGAAATAGGAAGTGGGTAGACTTTAGTTTTGGATTTCTCACTCTTTTCCAACAATCACCATTGATGGAGCTTGGTTTTCTTCACTTGAAGAATGAAGAAGATGAAGAAGAATATTATGATAAGTTAATTAAAAATGAAATGAATAATCAAAACTTATCATAATGTTAACTAGAGTCAAGTGTAGAGAATGAATCATGGTTAGTGGGAATGGTTAGGGTTAAGGATGAGATAAGAATGGTTGACTTGATCAAAGTTTCATGAAGCTTCAACTAAACTCCAAATTAAGCCACCATTCTTTTCTCCTCATTTCCAAAATGAATAAACAAATAAATAAATGAATAAATAAAGGAAATGAAACCCTAACCATTCTTTTAACCATGGTTTAATTCTTTGCACTTAACCAAGTAATCATGTATCATCAAACATGATACAATCAAATGCACAAAATCATATCGCATATGTAATGCGCACACCCGAGTGAGAAAATCCATTTAAAGTGAACCGATACTAGTTAATGCAAAGTAATATATCAAATATATAATTATGCATTAAATAATTAAATCAACACTTGATTCAATGACCCGGTCATGTCGCACACAACCGACTAGTATTCAATGTATCGGTTTATCGAATCAACGCTTGAATCGATAACTAGGTTTTACCGCATACAACCTTTCCGATACATTCATCGCGAGAATGGAATGCGGCATCACATACACGCATTATTCTCGGTCCCGCATATATCTCATATGCGCTCCTATTTCGTTTCGCTTGAGCCAGGAAACCTCTGTGTAGGACTCTAAAGACTCGTCAATACGCCGGCAGCAGGTGATGATCATATCAAGCACCCACAAGCCGCAAGCGGTCTGCTAAACGTAACGGCCACCCGGGTATTGAGCGATCTGAAGATCGACGAGCAAGCCCGCTCACACTCCAGTGAATCCGACCAGTAACACTACCGTACAGTCCGGTCTGATCGTCTGATATGTCGCATATCTCGCCTAGGGGTGGTAAACGTCAGACCCCAATAGCTCGATAAGTCGTGTCGATATGAGGTCTATAACAATTCGAGAAACTACTGGTAACACTTACCAGTAAATCTCAGCAACCCTGGCCAGGGATTTCCTGTTATAGCCAATCGAACACAGCGCAACATCAACCCCCTATACCGGGAGAGACGAATCCCCTCCTATCGCTCATTGCCTCCATGTGACTCGGGACTGTACCCAAAAACCACCGTTTTGCACGCCCTCTTGGACGTGGTAAGATGGAAATCAAAGCACAGTGGGAACCACACAAGACTCTATGACGATCTCGGGTCAACAGACTACTCTGTACCAGTGTCACCAGAGAACTGCCATCTGACGTGAGGTATAATACCATCTGGGAGTTCTCGGCGAGTCCGTCCAGTGTACCCAGTCTCTACTGAGCACCCGTATATCATCTCCGATGTCAAACACCAATGGATATGGGATCATCCATCGCCCATCTGTATGGGTCGAGAAGGTACACGCTAGTCTACTCTGGTATATCGATGCCCCGTCTCGATATACCCACGACTAGGGACTTTGAAGGATGTACTTATGGACTACCAAGTCCCCACTAGTATGATCCGCATCATAGTCCAGGTAGTCAAGCACACATCCTAAGGGCTTTACCAACATGTAACAGAGAGACAATCAGTATACACGTTAAGGTAAAGTTCAACCAGATAGCATACTATCATGTCGAGCAAGAAAGTCCTCCCTATATATGTCCCAGCATCCACTACAATATACATCATATGTACAGTAATGGCCTCTAGGGCATACATATAACTAACAATACCCAGCCGTCGAAATCTTCGAAAAAGAAGAAGAAATCCAAAAAGCCCGTGAAGCCTGGTGACAAGCGCACGGACCTGCAGAAACAGATCGACGCGCTGGAAGAGTATAACCAGAAGGCGCGGACTCCAATCACACTCCAAGAGTTCCTCGGCCACGTCCTTGAAGGTGAAGATGATGGAGAAGACTCGTCAGATGAATCTGAGGATTACGTAGCAAGTTGCCATGTGATCTCCCACTCATCAATGAACGATGAAGGAGCTCCTTGCACCGAGAGACTGGGATCAGGTCCTGAACCGGAACTTCCTGGGCCATCAGACGAGATGATCGACGCATTCATAAACGAAGCTCTTCTGAAAAGTAAAGCCGATCGGAAGCGTGAGATGGCCATATTTGAAAAGGCCAGAAGCCGGCGAATGGACGAAAGAGTTGAAACACCTCTGCCGAATCAAAGGATATCCGTCGCGGATAAAAACAAGTTCAAGATGAGGAAAAGATTTGCTAAAGCCATATCGATTGGAATGAAGCTACCACCCTCCGAAGAAAACGTCCCTGGTGAAGCAGAAACACATCCTAGCTATTGTTTATATCATCGGAAGATTGCGCACCCCACCGAAGAGTGCAACGCTTTTAAAAGATGGTGGCAAGGGTATGTCGCTCACCGGCAGCATTTCAAGCGGATGAAACGCAAAACTCGTCGGGAGCAAAGAAATACGACCGATGAGCATAAAAGAACCACCGGCAATTATCGCGTGATTAACGCCGGGGGATCACAAGTTCTCACATTCGGGAGCGACTCTGACGAGGAAATGGCTCTTGGCCCTCTCTTTAAAGAGTCCACTTTGGGAAAAGAGGAAGAACTGAAGGCTTGCGAAAATATCCAGCTCCGTAATCGTACACTTCCAGAAAAGAATCTCGGACCCGCGAATAGAAAAGATAAAGGAAAAGAGAAGGTCTCTGAAGATATCGCCCTAGATGACCAAGTCATGAAAGAGCCGACCGCCAAGGACCCGCCAAAGAAAAGTAAGGTGGACTATAATGTCCTGGCGCACCTAAGGAAGTTACCTTCGCAACTCAGCATTCTCGACGCTCTTTTACTATCAAAAGAAGCAAGAGATTCATTGATCAAGGCGCTGCAAGAGCCAGAGCAATTCCAAGCTTTCCTCGCCGAAGAAAAGATGAAGGACGAGCTGGAAGAAGTACATACAGCCGATATTACCTTCGGCGATGAAGATCTCCTCCTTGGGACGTGTGAGCACAACCATCCCCTATATGTCTCCGGATATTGTCACGATATCAAGATAGGCAAAATCCTGGTCGACAATGGGTCTTCCGTCAATCTCCTCAACGTGCGAGTGTTGAAGGAAATATGCATGAGCGTTCAGCACCTCCCTCGTGATAAAATCACCATCTCCGGGTTCGACTCTCAGTCATCACGAACTCTCGAGTCTGTGATACTGACACTGCGCTTCGGGTTACTTGTCACAGATATTAAATTTCATGGCATCAAGGCCAAAACCTGCTATAATGCTTTGCTCGGCCGGCCTTGGTTACACGAGTACAACATCATCCCTTCTACACGACATCAGTGTATGAAATGCTTCAAGGATAGTCTCGAGTATACGGTGATAGAAGAGTTAAACCCATTCTCCGTGAACGAAGTCCGCAAGTACAAAGATACAAAATACTTCATGCCAGACTTTGAAGACACGGAGAGATGTCACAAACCGGAAAACAAAGCTATCACCACCATTCCGGTCTTCGGGAGTGATACCGAGGAGGAGGAAGAGATATTTTACTTGGGTCCGCCCCAGTACAACAAACCAGGACCATCCGCTCCTATGTTGATCTTTGCCAGCGATTCGGAAGATGAGGTCCATGCTATATTCTCTGCTCGGCCTTCAATACGAACCATCGCTGGTGAAGATCAAAGTTTGCAAGTTGCCATGGTTCCACCCAAACATCATAAGGAACTAGACGCACTTGATACCTACAGTATGGAAGAGCTGCAGACGTTGTATGTCCTTCCCAGGCAAGAAGGTGAAAAGGCGATCCTATTCTACCGATCCGGGGAAACTAAAGTGGAGAGCGAAATCTGGCACGGCGCAGATTCTACACTTGACAGGCTCCGGCCCCTCCGTTTGCCCAGATATTACACGAACGGACTAAAAAGGCTATTAAGGCGCCAAGGCGTACCTTTCAAACAAACCGGTCGAAAAGCTAAGTTCTATGACAGAATCTGGAACGTCCTTGGAACTCAGCGGAAATTGCCCAACGGGAAAATGGAAACGACCGGGCTTGGGTATGTTCGATCCAAGAAACGGGAGCTACTCCGTGACTGTTATGTCATACATGACTTTGATGAAGAAGGAGATGCTCGGTGAGAAGATGCTTCTCCTTTCCTCCCTCTGCTACAAGAACCACCCCGGCGCCCGTAGGGCCGTGCCGAGCTGGGTGTACATTTCTTTTAGAAAGCGTCGGGGAGGTGCTGCCGGGTCGGGGGTCGTCGTAGTGCCTTCTTTTATCCAAAAATGGAAGAAGAAGTTTCTGTTTGTCGGGCCACCCGAGTGTGAGGATTGGCCTGTGCCCGTCCAGTGGCACAGGGCCAACTGCCCGCGACTGAGGCCAGCGAATGATCCCGATGCGGTGCCGGTGTCGGAGTGGGAGCCCCTCCCCCAGGCTGATGTGTTGCTATCTGAGCAAGCCCTCCGTTGGGCCGGGCTCAACCCCGCCCAGTTCGCGGGTAAGTTAGGAGTTTTTAGGCGACCTGTTTAGACTTGTGTATTCCTCCGCATTTTCTGGCATTGCTGACTCCTTTGTATTTTCGTCTCATGCAAAACCCATGGACCTAGGCACGGGCAGCCCTGGTCGAACAGAAGAAGGGGAAGAAGGCCGGAGGCGCCGGCCCTTCTCACCCGTCGTCGGCTCCGGCTCCACCGGCAACCACTCCATTTAGGCGCTCAAGAGCGCCCCGGGCCCCGGAGTCCAGCCATGCGTCAAGCCGGAAACGCGTTCGGGAGCAGGAGCCCCGGGCTCCAGAGGTGGGAGGGGAGACGGGCTCTCCTGCGTCTCTCCTCAAGAGGTTTCATAGGACGGCGCCTCGATCCCTGGCTTCCCCGATCATCGTGGACGATGGGGAGCTTCGCTTCGAAGTGCCATCGGGGCTTTCCATCGCCGACAGTCTGCTCTCGGAGATGGAAAGGTCGGCCGGGGGTAGAATCCCTCGGGGGACCCTCCGGGCCCAAATGGCGGCCATAGCTCAAGAGGCCGTGCAGGTTAGTGTTCACACCCCACTCGAGTCTTCATTCAGTATTTTTGTTCGTGAGATTGGGTGCCCCCCTTTTCTTTTTAACCCTCCTTTGTTTTCTTCAGGTCCTCCAGCACGTCGCCCTCGTCGTCAACATGGAGGACGAGGAAATTACCCCGGTGATGCGGGTCGCAGACGAGTTCTCCTCATGGGAGGAGAGCTCAAGGGTGGAGCTGGAGGCGGCGATGGAGAGGGTCGCTGCCCTCGAAGACCGGATGGCGGCCGGGGATCGGGAGATCGCTAAGTGTCGAGAGGCCACCTGAGCCGCCGATGCCAAGTTAGAAGATTCCAGGATGCTTGTTGCCACCCTGAAGAAGACGGCGAACACCCTCCGGAGGGAGAACGAGGCGGCGAAGGAGGGAACGAGGCGTGCCGAGCTCCGAGCGTCGAAGATGGTGGAGAGCTACAAGAAGTCAGACCAGTACTACACCGATCTCGCTGGAGCCACTGCCATCGTTTGGCATGACGCCCTCGACGCCGTCAAGGCCTTGATGCCAGAGTTCCCCGACGGCGAGCTCTGGGGTGAGTACCCCCTCGGGGATAAGGCGCAGGGGAATGCCCCCGGAAGCGCTACAGGGGGAGAGGCCCCTGGTGGGAGCGTTGGGGAGAAGTCAGTCGCCCCGGCCACCGGCACCAAGGCTTCTGCGGTGGGCGCCGACCTTGAAGATGCTACCCCGGTTGTCGCAGTGGAAGCGCAGGTCATCGAGGTTCTCCCCGGCCCCGAGGCCTGAACTTCTTCGCCTCCTTATTTTCTTTGCGCTCAAATTTTGTAAGCCTCCGGGCATTTTTTGTAAGGCTGGGGAGCCCATAATAGCTCTGTAAAGACCTCCGGCTTTATGAATAAAACATTTCTGCAGTGTTGTCTGCGTGCACATTTTCCCTTTGTTTGCGCCCATAAAGGTAACATTTGTACGGTACTGCTTTCGTGATGCGTTAGGCCGGAGATCGGTTTTTCATCTGGCAATCACACGTCGAGTTGAATTCAATCACTTGACAAGCGTGCAAAGACCGGTGTAAGGTCGATGTCTCCATGGCCCCAAAGTCAAGGTGGGGATCGCTTATTAAAAGACGTGCAGGAAGTTGAGCAGGAAAGCTGCTCGATGGCCTCTTGATGAGGGCTTTGATCTTTAGCGTCGTTGGGCAAGGAGTTGCCTTCTAAAGATGGACCAAGCAAGGAAGCTGCTCGATGGCCTCTTGGTGAAGGATTTGATCCTTGGCGTCATGGGGTAAGAGATTACCAGCCAAGGATGGCGTCGGTGGGTAAGCGAACTACCAGCCAAGGATGGACCAAGAGGGTAGCTGCTCGGTGGCCTCTTGGCGAGGGCTTTGATTCTTACCGCAGGAGGGCATTGAGAGGCCTGCTAAGGATGGACCGAGCAGGGTTGCTACTCAGCGGCCTCTTGGCGAGAGCTTTGATCCTTGGCGTCGTAGGGTAATAGATTATCAGCCAAGGATGGACCGAGCAGGGTAGCTGCTCGGTGGCCTCTTGATGAGGGCTTTGATCCTTGGCGTCGTGGGGTAAGAGATTACCAGCCAAGGATGGACTGAGCAGGGAAGCTGCTCGATGGCCTCTTGGTGAGGGCTTTGATCCTTGGAGTCGTGGGGTAAGAGATTACCAGCCAAGGATGGACCGAGCAGGGTAGCTACTCGGTGGCCTCTTGGTGAGGGCTTTGATCCTTGGCTTCGTGGGGTAAGAGATTACCAGCCAAGGATGGTACGAGTAGGGTAGCTGCTCTGTGGCCTCTTGATGAGGGCTTTGATCCTTGGCTTCATAGGGTAAGAGATTACTAGCTAAGGATGGACCGAGCAAGGTAGCTGCTCGGTGGCCTCTTGATGAGGGCTTTGATCCTTGGCGTCGTAGGGTAAGAGATTACCAGCTAAGGATGGACCGAGCAGGGTAGCTGCTCAGTGGCCTCTTGATGAGGGCTTTGATCTTTAGCGCGGAAGGGCATTGAGAAGCCTGCTAAGGATGGACCGAGCAGGGTAGCTACTTGGTGTCCTCTTGGCGAGGGCTTTGATCCTTAGCGCGAGAGGGCATTGAGAGGACTGCTAAGGATGGACCGAGCAGGATTGCTTCTCGGTGGTCTCTTGGCTAGGGCTTTAATCCTTGGCGTCGTGGGGTAAGAGATTACCAGCCAAGGATGGACCGAGCAGGGTAGCTGCTCGGCGGCCTCTTGATGAGGGCTTTGATCCTGGCGTCATAGGGTAAGAAATTACCAGCCAAGGATGGACCGAGCAGGGTTGCTGCCCGGTGGCCTCTTGGTGAGGGCTTTGATCCTTGGCGTCGGTGGGTAATGAACTACCAGCCAATCGTAGGTCGACGAGCGTGGAAACGTGGGACGGCGAGGCGACGTGGGCACGCGACGTGGGGACGCACAGAGAAGAAGAGAAAGAAAAAGGAGTGGGAAAAGGAACGACGTGGAGAGAAGAAGGCTTGAGGCGGGTCGGGTCGGCTTTGGAGTGGCATGGGCCGGGCCGGTGAGGGAATTATTTGTTTAATTCATTTGATTTTTAATTTTCCTTGGGCTGGGTTGTTTTAATTGAGGGTTTACATATATTTAGTTAAATAAATTTTGGTGAAGGGGAGTGGAAGTGGGCTGAGTTTTTGGGTATAAACATATATTTGTTTAATTAATTTTGTTTGTTTTGGGCTTGGGTTTTGATTAATTTTGTAAAGGAAAAAGGAATGGATATGGGCTGAGCTTGATTTTAAAGGTTTGGAAAAAGAATCAATTATTAAAAACCTAGCAACCAATTTCCTACAAAATTACGAGGAAAAAGAAAACATCGGGGAACTAGGAAAATATAAAAAATTTATTGATGAAAACGGGGATTTACATCCGCTACAACCCATTTTGGAGAACCCGTTCGGGATGGTGCGGATTATCGCACATCCTCGGGCTTAGTAGTGCGAGATTCAGACCTCCGCAAGGAGCATTCGGTCTCGAAATATTTAAAATACGATATCTTAAGAAAAATAAGATTTTTAGAATATAAAATATATGTTAAAATTATTTTTGTATAAATATATGTATATTTATCAATAAAATACCTATTTTGTTATAATATAAATATTCCAACTCTTTTCAAAAATCACAAGAATCAATCTTATACTAAAATACCATGAATTCCATATAAAATCAATATTACAAATAAATACCACTTGTTATGAAATTAGGATATTTTCATTAGAATATCACAATATAAAATCTACATTTATTACAACTCTAAAAACGAATAATAAATACTTGGGATGTATTTTGAAAAGTATATAAAAGTATTTTTACTTAAAACCCCCTCATGTTCTATAATTTACCATAAGGACCCTAGTAAACATAGGTTTAAGCGGGACCAATCTCTTAAGCCTCAGGGAGCCGGAGAAGTGGGTGATTGCCTATCTAAGGAAGACAACTTAACAACGGTGTTATCAATACGGTAATCGTGTTTGAAAAAGACACAAATCCTGCCGCCCATATGCAGCGGTTACCGATAATATCAAAACAATCAAGACTTCAATTTACTTTTCTAATTGTCTGACTTGGTTTGAGTCTCATTATAATCTGACTTGAATATGATTCAAGTACAATCTACAATCTACAATTTACAATATTACAATTCAACATGAATCCATTATTCCATATATTCAATCTATTAACTTGACCGAACCGAACCATGGATATACATCTATGTACATGATTCTACAGTTATTCCACTCACATGATTATACAGTTACATCCATTTATTGATATCATGGTTTTGGTCAATCATTCAACTATACAATCTATACAATACAATACAACAATGCAATCAAAATACTACGGGGTTTAAGTGGTAGATTGGTACGGAAGGTGTTAAAAGTAGCACGAGACGGTAAGATTAAGACACCTAACCTATATTCCGCTGCTGTTGTACCGTGGCTTAACAGTTCCTTGTACATTCTGTTTGCCCTGATCTCTAGCATATAGGGACCCCTCTCGTATACATTGGCATCCTTCTGTACCAAGCTATAAACAACAACGTTAATACAACATTACAACAATATAGTACAACTTTAAAAGATACTTTCTTATTCTATCTGTTCTACTTTCTCTTATCTTTGGGACTTACCGAGCGACCTGTTCGCTGACGATATTCTATTTCTTTTTTCTTTGAATGTCGTCAGGTGATTTGGACCCGTCAGAGATCGAGCCAACTTCTGAAGACTTGAATCAGTACAGCGAAGCCCCTGAGCTCTAGACATTGTTCATTTTCTATTCAGTACCTTTAATTTCCTGTCATGCCATTGTTTAGGTATCGCTTTTATTTCAGTTGTATTTCCTTTTCATGCATTGTACAAAAGAATGTTAATAAATAAAATTGTTGTTTTTATTATACCTTGTCTCTTGTGTATATTTTCTTTTTTATTTTTTAGTTACGCTTAGCGTATTTGCTTCTGAGTAAATACGTAGCGGACCAGTCGCGTCCCCTTCGCCGTATACCAGGAAGCGGGGCGTGACACCAATCTCCACTGAGCACCCGTACACCATCTTTGATGTCCAACACCAATGGATATGGGATCATCCATCGCCCATCATATGGGTCAAGATGCGTGTACGCTAGTCTACTCTGGAGTATCGATGCCCTGTCTCGATACACTCTCGACTAGGAACAATTATAGGATGTACTCGTGGACTACCCTGGCCCCACTAGTATGATCTCATCATAGTCCTAGTAGTCGAGTACATATCCTAAGGGCTTTATCAACATGTAAGAGCAAGACAGTAAACTAATACAAGTCAACATGTTAAGACAAAGTGAAACCAGATAGCATACTATCATGTCGAGCAAGAAAGTCCTCTCTATATATATCCAAGCATCCATTATAATATACATCATATGTACAACAATTTCCTCTAGGGCATATACATAACTAACAGATAGAGGCTGCCAGTTGTGAGAGAACTGTTGATGTACAGCATAGCTCAGAGATTTTGATGTCGTCTACCGTGTGGATAGATGACCCGGTTGTTGCTGAGATTGATGTGATGTCGCTTCCAGAGCTTACGAGCTGAGATCGCTGGAGCTTTCAGGCAGAGATATGACAGATGATAGCTAGTCTATCTTGAGTTGAGAGACAAAGGGTATTCATATGTTGTCTAGGCGAAGTTAAAAGTCCGAACGAATGTCAGAAACCCATTTTTCCAAGTTTAAAGTATTCGGAGGAACATGCAAGTAATTCCGTGGACCCTCTAGTAGAATGAAACCCTAACTCAACATGATGACCATGGAACCGCTTTTGAACCTTGGAGTTTGCGGCAGTTTGGCTCGGGTTTGCCCTTCTACGGTTGGTCCATAGGTACTGTGGCGTGTACTAGATATTATTAAACTGTTCTCAGAGTTGAGCTTTCGGGGAATTATGGGACTTTGACAAATCGAGCGAAAAGTTTAACGTCGTTCGGATATCATGTGATAGGAGACCAGTAAGCTGACCAGTTTCAGATAGAGGAGCTCATCCAGATGCGTTGTGAGCTGATCGAGAACGGACGGGTGTTGAGTATTCCTCCGATAGTATGGACGGGTTCCCGAGGACGTGTTCGGCTAGAGATCTTCTACAGAGTGATGAAGATACCGAGTTCGTGATTTCGAGTCCGTGTAAGAGACTCCGGATTGACTGTAGCCGAAACAATTGCAGTACGCAGATAGCATGACGTGACGTCGAAGCAGACGATGATAAAGACGAGTGGAGCAAGAGGTTCGTGCGATGTGTCAATGAGCTGTTGCTACTCCCCGTTGAGATTAGAGATCTGATATGTATACAGAGGCATGAGATACGACCAGTTCCCAAGGAAAATATGTGCTAAGAACGCAGATGTCCAGAAAGAGAGAAAAGATTTTGTAAGAGTACCAGCCTCCGTATAGTTCGGCATAGGCAAGATCGGAAGAGACCCTGAGCAGGTTCCTTCCAGGACACTGCTGCAATAAGATTTGCACCCGGGATCATATGTGTGACGTGTATTCAGAGGACCAGAGGCCAACGCCAGTGACGTGCTGCTTTATGAGTGGTCATACTAATTGGCCAAGAGACGACCAAAAAAGTGCCAGAGCGGAATCATTTCCGTTAGCATACCGGACGGACCGATGAGCCGATGGATTGCGAGATTGGTAATCCACAGAGAAATGAGGACCCAGAGACAGAGAACGCCAGACCGTGAGCAGGAGACAAGCGGATGTTCTTGCTCTGCCAGTTTTGGGCGCACCAATATTTCTTCGGCATTGTAGGAGGTATACCTCAATGTCATTTGTTGCGATTTGCGGTTGTGATCCGAGTATCATACTTATATCGCTTGGATTGAGTTTTAATGATTGTGTTTTATGATATTGATTTCGTACACCACTGCTGCACCTACTGGGTCATTACATTTTCATGCATAGTTATTGCACTTGATATATGTTTTTATACACCGTCGTGTTGGTTTATAATTTGTGCATATATATTGCACTCGATATTGATTTTTGTGCCTTGGCTGCACATGTTTATGATTTCCTGGATTTCATACAGTTGATTTGATTTTGTGCGTGTGGTACGCACTCGATTTGATTTTGCACTCGGTATAGCTTATATGTGCTTACAGTGCATTGATATGCGTTTTGTGCACGCAGTTGCACACGTTTATGACTTTATACACCTTGGTGCACTCGGTGTTAATTTTTGAGCATTGGAGTTATTGTTTGTATTTCGTGCATTGATGCACCAGATTTGTATTTTTGCACATTTGTTACACTAGACTTATATTTTTCGTATATGCTATTGCACTATATGCTTTTTACGGACCTGACACGTTTGATTTGGATTTTGCGCATATTAGGCGCTTGGTTTTGTGTTTCGTGCATATTGAATGCACTTGATTTAGATTTCATTCGTGCATGATATGAGATGTGATTTTGTGCACACCGGATGCACACGGTTGAGATTTTCATGCACAATAGATGCACCAAATATTGTTGTCGTGCACACTCGTTGCACTGGACATTTACTTTCGTGCACACCCATTACACTTAGTTTTGCTTTGTGCATATTGTGGCACCTGTGTTTGGATTTGATTTCCGTGCGCACCGGACGCACGTGATTGTTGGATACGCCTTTTGAGGCTGATTTTGCTTTTGAGCACCTTGTTTTCATATTGGACACTATATTATGTAGTAGCCAAATAGGATTGATCTGAGGACAGTACCTGAGTATTTTGCATGCACTAAAAAGTTAACAAGAGGTTTTCAAAAAAGAGCTATAGTCTCACTATTTCCTCCGTGTCCGCGAGCGGTATAAACGTTTATAAAGGAAAACCTTTTGGGATATTTCAAGACGGCGAAACGTATAATTTGAGCAAAAACATATATAAGTATATTTACTACTTTACAATGAGTGTCCGCCCCTTGTACCGTGAGTTATGCATCACACGACAATTCAGAAAAGATTTTTGCATGTGTTTTATTCAGTTTTAAGATTTTTCCAAGAATGCGTACTATATATGTATTATATTATTTGACTAATGTATATTGGATTTCAGAAGTGGATTTCGAGATCCGTATCTCTATTGTAACTCCAATGATATGCGTGAAAATCCGATAATTTGCGTGATGCTTGACGGAGTTCGATTTTGAGTTTTATATTCGTTTCCAGTCGCACACGATGCGCTGTGGTTTTCTATATGTCCTATGATTTCGGAACCCCGTTGATTTGCGCTGATTACTGAAATGTTTTAGTATTTGGGGGTTTAGATTTAAATTCGGGGACTGAATTTCTTTAAGGGGGGAAATTGTAACATTTCATAAAATATAAAATATTATTTTTGGAATTTAATATTAAAATAATATATTTCGCGAAAACTACCCGATTTGCGAAATTAGGGTTTTCGTAAAGTGGTATAAATATATAGCAATAATTGTGAAATAATTGAAGATTTAAAATGATTTATTCATTTAAAAATATATTTATCGGATTTAGCATTTTAAAAGTTTATTATATGCAGTTTGGATAAAACCCGATTAGTGCACTGCTAATCGTGATTAAGCCAAATCCGTGTTTATACAGTTTTCCATGGTTAGTGCACCGTGGCATGTCGCATTTGATTATATGTTATTTCTTATGTTGTTTTGGGGTATTATGTGTTTTGGTTTTAAAAATAAAAAGAAAAGAAAAGGAGAAGGGTAAAAAGGTAATTAATTGAGAGAGTGTGTGTGGGAATAAGTGAGAGGGGGGGCTGCCTCATTCATTTCCCCCATCATTTTCTTCTTCTCTTTCTTCATCTTCACATTCCCCCTCCACCTCTACCCCAAGAATCATCTCAAATTCTTCATCCAAACCCTAAACCCCTTTCATTAAAGTTGATCCCCTCTTCATCCTCTACACTTTGGACCCATCAATGTTGGATTTTTAGGACTTTGGGGAGCTAGGGTTTTTCTTGGGTTGCCCAAATAAGGTAAAGTTCCCTTCACTTAGTTTAGTTTATATTTTCCTAGCATTCTAGTATAGTTAGGAGTTTTTTTAGTGTGAAATGATGAAGTTAGAAATTCATAGAGAAGGGTTTGAGTGTTGTGTGGATTGGGTGATGCCTAGTGGCTGTTTACAAGACCCTAGAGATCGATTCTTGACCTGGATCAGTGACCAAACCCCAAAATACGAACTTTAGATATGTCGATATCGGGTTTTTGTGGTTTTAGCGATGGTATTTAGAGATCTGGGATAACCCGAGACCTTTGAAAAGAAAGTTCCCTTGACAGTGAGATGTGCAGGCAACCATGAATCAACCCTGGAAACCTGAGCCCCTCCCCCCCACTTCATGGCCGCAGATTAATTCCCCGAGGCCGCAATTTGCGGCCTGGTAATGGTGAATGTGTGTGGTTCTTGGTTCATAGCTCCTATATCTGATAATTATACCTCCTATATGTGCAGAATCCCTTAGTTTGGCCTAGGGTGAAATCTGGGAGCACTTTGGGGTGCTTTTGGTTATGTTTTCCGTATTTTGTTAACTTGGGTTTTGTTGTTTGGATTCGTTTTTGGTTGTTGGGCGTTTGTACGTCAACAACAAGGGTTGTTTGATTGTTTTGCATGCGTAGGGTGAAATCTAGAAAACAATAGGATATGGCTAGAGAAACCATATTAGAAAGTGAGGAATAGGGTTAAGGAATTAATAGGAGATAAGATATACCATGACATAAAAGTGTAGCTTAAGGTTTAGGCGACATGATATGATAGATATAGATAAGTAGTTGTAAAGAGAACCAATAGGAGATTATAGTGGCTTAACATGAGGTTGATAATATACGACTTTAGATTGATAAGATAACTTGATGATATGTTGGTATACGGATACGAGTCGATATATGATAATTGATACCTTTGCCGGTCCCATGATCTGAGATTGATACGGATGTGACCTGAGAGATAGGTATATATATGGATAATGTTGTGAATCTTGAGTGATATGCCGTACGAGACGTTAGGTCCGTACCCTCCTTGTCATATAGGTTGTTAGGATCCCA
This sequence comes from Agapanthus africanus, assembly GCA_030015575.1. Classification (NCBI taxonomy): domain Eukaryota; kingdom Viridiplantae; phylum Streptophyta; class Magnoliopsida; order Asparagales; family Amaryllidaceae; genus Agapanthus; species Agapanthus africanus. Next base: position 76,981,752 of record CM057339.1, on the reverse strand, counting down.
AATGTTTATTGAGGCCGTACGATGAGTTACCGTACGTGATGAGTTTATTGATGATTGATCCATACCCTTGACTAGAGGAGGTTGATTGATAGATTCATCGACTCGGTCATGTTAGATACGTATACCTTATACCTTTTAGCTGCCGTTTTACTTTATGCTACGTTCATGTCATTATTATTGCATTTCATATACCTGTGCTAGTACACCTGCACCATTATCGATGATGCGTATGTCACACTTACACAGATTGGCCGGCTCACACACTTCATCATCGATAATTGTCATGTCACTACACAGTAGAATTGCTGCATCATGATATGACTCCTTGCATAACTTACTTGCTATAGTTACATATACATCTTTATACGATGTTGCATTAGACCTTGGAGAAATTGGGAACCGCGGGATATATTTTAAAACTGGATTCATTTTAAAGAGCGGTTTTCCTTTAATATATGCATATTACTGTCCCATATTGCATGATTTACGGATATACTTACATTCTGTTATATATCGCCTACATCATGCTTTAACGATTTTACGCATTGAGATATGCTGTTTTCATGAGATTTTTGGATTTGAGAACCGTGGTTATTTCAAAGGAAAGTATGTATTGTTTTAAAAACCCGGTTTCTCTTGATATGATATTTCAGTGCGTCCACCATGCGTTTTCTCGGTTCTGAGATTGGCATATGACACCCGATTCGAAAAGGAGGAGGAACCGTCTGCGGGTGCATGGTGGACCCGGTGAGGTACCCCGGGGCAAGAAGGCCACAGATGATGGCTTGAGCCTGGCAGGGGAGCACTACCAACCGGTGATAGTATTTAGACTCGGCGGTTTATCCGGAGGATACCGACCGGAGTAGAGAGATGGACTTGAGGGCCAATCTGAGAATGCGGCGCCTGAGATATGAGGATTTACGTGTCGATGCTGGACACGGCTTTCATGATATTTCGAGTGTCGGTGTTGGACACTCAGGTTACATGTTTTGGGTGTGTCATTGATGGACACTCACATTCTTGATATCCTCATATATTTACATGCATATGCTTTTACGATGTTTCGAGTGGACGAGATCCACATGTATATTGGTATTGATTATATTGTTGGATGATATCTACATGCATACTGCTTTCACTATATTGTTGGCACATATTTACACATACGGTCACCCTAGATATCATAGTATTACCTTCATGATATAGTTGACCTAAGAAATCGTTATTTTATTTTATTTCTATCTGTTGATGTTTTCTACTCACGAGTTGGAAACTCACCCCCGTTGTGCCACAGTTCTTGCAGGTTGACCGCTTGGATCGGTAGCGGCATGGTTGGCGCACAGCTTGCTTTTGTGTGTTTTGCTTTGGTAGGTGGGACATTTGTATCATGCCCACTCTCGTATTTTTATTATTCCTGTTGTATCTAGTCAACTCCATCAATCAAAACTAGTATTTGTAAATAGTAAGACTTAGTGAGACTTGTAGTTGCGAGACTTGAGCGATGGGTTATATGTTCGCTTGTGGGTTTGATGTCTTGCTGTATTTTTTTATCTTTTGTGTTGATCTTCGCCATTTGGCGTCGTATACTTGTTTTATTACCTGCATGGTTGTGAATTCGCCGTTTGGCGATGAACTAGCTCCTGCTTGGGGATGCCTTTATTATTATCTTGTATTGGTGGTTTTGGATCAAAATATACAAAGGAGGTGCTGCCCAAATTTTTAAAAGACGAACATGCTTTACAACAAGTAGGGTAAATTTGCGTTTTTCATGTTCCCTTTTCTATGCATTTAAGAAAACACTTTTCTTCATTTTACCGTATTTCAAAACTGCACCTCTTTTATTTCTTTAAAAAGATTTAGATTTCTGGGTTTCAGCTTATTTGGATTACGTTACGCCTTTAGACGTTGTGTGATTTAAGTACTGGTCACGAGCTAATATTTCGGTTGTGACAGCTCCACCGGCGGCGGCTCCATCCAGGCGCACAAGCGCGCCCCGGGCCCCGGAGTCCAGCCGTGCACCGAGCCGAAAACGTGCTCGGGAGTAAGAGCCCCGGGCTCTGGAGGTGGGAGGTGAGACTGGTTTCCCTGCGTCGCTCTTCAAGAGGTTTCATAGGACGGCGCCACGCTCCCCGGCTTTCCCGATCCTCGTGGACGATGGGGAGCTTCGCTTCGAGGTACCCTCGGGGCTTTCCGTTGCCGACAGCCTGCTCTCGGAGATGGAAAGGTCGGCCGGGGGCAGAATCCCTCGGGGGACCCTCCGGGCCCAAATGGCGGCCATAGCTCAAGAGGCCGTGCAGGTTAGTGTTCGTACTCCACTTGGTTCTTCATTCAGCATTTTTGCTCGCGAGATTGGGTGCCCCCCTTTCTCTTTAACCCTCCTTTGTTTTCTTTAGGTCCTCCAGCACGTCTCCCTCGTCGTCAACATGGAGGACGAGGAAATTTCCCCTGCGATGCGGGTCGCGGGTGAGTTCTCCTCGCGGGAGGAGAGCTCAAGGCTGGAGCTGGATGCGGCAATGGAGAGGGTCGCTGCTCTCGAAGACCGGGTGGCGGCTAGGGATCGGGAGATCGCCAAGTACCGAGAGGCCGCCCGAGCCGCCAAGGCCAAGTTAGAAGACTCCAGGGTGCTTGTCGCTACCCTGAAGAAGACGGAGAACACCCTCCGGAGGGAGAACGAGGCGGCGAAGGAGGGAACGAGGTGTGCCGAGCTCCGAGCTTCGAAGGCGGTGGAGAGCTACAAGAAGTCGGATCAGTACTACACCGACCTCGCCGAAGCCGCTACCGTCGTTTAGCACGACGCCCTCGACGCTGTCAAGGCCTTGATGCCGGAGTTCCCTGACGGCGAGCTCCGGGGTGAGTACCCCCTCGGGGATTAGGCGCAGGGGAATGCCCCTGGAAGCGCTGCAGGGGGAAAGGCCCCTGGTGGGAGCATTAGGGATAAATCGGTTACCCTGTCCGCCGGCGCCGAGGCTCCCGCTGTGGGTGTCGACCTTCAAGATGCCATCCCGGTTGTCGCAGTGGGAGCGCGGCTCATCAAGGTTCTCCCCGGCCCCGAGGCCTGAACTTCCTCGCCTTCTTATTTTCTTTGTGCTAAAATTTTGTAAGCCTCCGGGCGCTTTTGTAAGGCTGGGGAGCTCATAATACCTCTGTAAAGACTTCCGATTTTTTATGAATGAAAAATCCTTTTGCAGTGTTCTTTGCGTGCGCATTTTCTCTTTGTTTATGGTAAACATTTTTATTTGCGCGGTAATGCTTTCATGTTAGGTCGGTTTTTCGTCTAGCGATCGCACGTCGAGTTGAATTCGACCATTTGCTAAGTGTGCAAAGACCGGTGAAAGGTCGGTATCTCCATGGCTCCAAAGTCGAGGTGGAGATCGCTTAGTAAAGACGTGGAGGAAGTTGAGCAGTGAAGCTGCTCGGTGGCCTCTTAATGAAGGCTTTGATCCTTGGCGTCGTTGGGCAAGGAGTTTCCTGCTAAGGATGGACCGAGCAGGGTAGTTGCTCGGTGGCCTCTAGATGAAGGCTTTGGATCCTTGGAGTCGTGGGGTAAGAAATTACCAGCCAAGGATGGGCCGAGCAGGGAAGCTGCCCGGTGGCCTGTTGGTGAGGGCTTTGATCTTTAGCGCGGGAGGGCATTGGGAGACCTGCTAAGGATGGACTGAGCAGGGTTGCTGCCCGGTGGACTCTTGGTGAGGGCTTTGATCCTTAGCGTCGGTGGGTAGTGAACTACCAGCCATGGATGGGTCGAGCAGGATAGCTGCCCGGTGGCCTCTTGGTGAAGGCTTTGATCCTTAGCGCGGGAGGGCGGGAGGGCATTGGGAGACCTGCTAAGGATGGACCGAGCAGGGTTGCTGCCCGGTGGCCTCTTGGTGAGGGCTTTGATCCTTGGCGTTGGTGGGTAGTGAACTACCAGCCATGGATAGGCCGAGCAGGATAGCTGCTCGGTGGCCTCTTGGTGAGGGCTTTGATCCTTGGCGTCGGTGGGTAGTGAACTACCAGCCATGGATGGACCGAGCAGGGTTGCTGCCCGATGGCCTCATGATGAGGGCTTTTGATCCTTGGCGTCGTGGGGTAAGAAATTACCAGCCAAGGATGGCCCGAGCAGAGTTGCTTCCCGGTGGCCTCTTGATGAGGGCTTTTGATCCTTGGCGTCGTGGGGTAAGAAATTACCAGCCAAGGATGGGGCGAGCAGGGTAGCTGCCCGGTGGCCTCTTGGTGAGGGCTCTGATCCTTAGCGCGGGAGGGCATTGGGAGACCTGTTAAGGATGGACCGAGCAAGGTTGCTGCCTGGTGGCCTCTTAGTGAGGGCTTTGATTCTTGGCGTCGGTGGGTAGTGAACTACCAGCCAAGGATGGAACGAGCAAGGTAGCTGTCCGGCGGCCTCTTGATGAGGGCTTTGATCCTTGGCGTCGGTGGGTAGGAAATTACCAACCAAGGATGGACCGAGCAGGGTAGCTGTCCGGTGGCCTCTTGAGAAGGGCTTTGATCCTTGGCGTCGATGGGTAGTGAACTACCGGCCATGGATGGACCGAACAGGGTAGCTGCTCGGTGGCCTCTTGATGAGGGCTTGGATCCTTGGCGTCGTGGGGTAAGAGGTTACCAGCCAAGGATAGACCGAGCAGGGTTGCTGCCCGGTTGCCTCTTGGTGAGGGCTTTGATCTATGGCGTCGTGGGATAAGAGGTTACCAGCCAAGGATGGACCGAGCATGGTAACTGCTCGGTTGCCTCTTGATGAGGTTTTTGATCCTTGGCGTCGTAGGGTAAGAAATTACCAGCCAAAGATGGACCGAACAAGGTAGCTGCTCCGTTTTGTGAGGATCTATTCGTCCTTCCCTTGTTCGTGAACATTAGGAAGAGCGACCGCCGCGGGTGACACGTGGGGGGAGGCAAAGCGTAAGAGCCGCGTCGTTTCGATTTCGGTTCGCCGAGAAAGACGGGATATCCGCCGCGTGGCGGTACAGTAGTGGAAGAAAACGAGCGACTGTTGGACTCTTGGGGTCGCTGTAGGGCTATAAAACAGGGAGGTATGTTGATCATTCCTTTCTTTATCTTTAAAATGTCAGAATGGATCAATTCTCTTTCTCCATCCGTGAGATCATCTCCTTCGATCGGTGAAGGATGCTGACTCTTGTCGGTCTCCATCGTATCCCCCGCCGATATGGCCATGATTTGGTCGATTGTCAATTCGCCGGGAGGGGGACGTTGCCCTTGCTCACAGTCGACTTGCCGCTTGTCTCGCAAGTACGTTGCCAGGTGCCCCGAGCGGATTAGCTCCTCGATGTAGTCTCGGAGCTGCTTGCAGTTCTCAATGGAGTGGCCCTGCGACCTATGGAAACCGCAGTAGGGGCCTCTGGTGCGCTTCGCCGCCTTATTCGAGACTGGGGGGAGTTTGAAGAACCTCTCGCCCTTAGCCTTCTACAGCAGTACCGTCTGGGAGACGTTGAGCGGGGTGTACTCCTAAAACTTCAGGGACTAGGGCTTTGGCCGCTCAATCTTCTTTTTCTCCTCCCAGGCCCTATTCTTCTGATCAGCTGTTCTGTCCGGGGCAGGTTGGCGTTCACCTCGGACTCAAGCTGGATCCCACGTTCGGTCCAGGCCTTTACCTCGGCCATGGTCTTAGGTTGCGCTAATGCAAAGGAGCGTAGCCACTCCTTGTGCCTAAGACCCGACCTAAGGGCCGTAATGACCATTTCGTCCCGGTGTTCTGGGACCTCAAGGAGGGCGTTGTAGAAGCAGGTGACGTATCCTTTAAAGGATTCTTTGTCCCCGCTCTTTATGGTGAAGAAATGGTCGACGGTCCGCTTCTGCCGTCTATTCCCGACGAAGTGGCCGAGGAATTGGGTGGCCAGCTCATCGAAGGTAGAGATCGAGCGCGGCGCGAGTCCTCGGAACCAGTCTCGTTCGGAGCGGATGAGAGTGGCAGGGAAAGTGCGGCATTGTGCGGCGTCGGAACAGTCCTGGAAACACATCCCGGTCATGAAAGCGTCCAAATGATTCTTCGAGTCGGACTTACCGTCGAAAAGTGAGACTTTCGGGGGCTTGTTCCGGGAGGAGACGTGGACGGCGAGTAGCTCTTTAGTGAAGGGCTTCGTGAGCGAGTCGGCGGCATATTTAACCCTGTCGATCGAAGGACGATTTTCCAGATGCATGCCTTCGATCATCTTTTTGAGGGCGTCGAGTCGGCCGTGGTACCCTGATGATTCGGCGCATTCTGATTTTTGGCCTCTGCTGCCGGAGACCTCTGCCTGGCCACGGCCCCGGTTCCGTTCGATGAGGATCCTCGGGTCCCCTGGCGAGGTCGTCCTCGAGCTGCCGTGGTGAGTCCCGTGCGTGCGGCCCCGTCGAGGGAGGGGGCGCCGGTTATGCCTGGGTGCAGGCGAGCTGACCGACACCTCCTCGGGAAGGACGGGGGCGCGATAGGGGCCGGGGTGAGGCGCTCTGGCGAAAGACCTCGGTGTTGAGCTATGCGGCGCCCAGCGGGTCATTGAATATGTTGGCCCGAAGGATCTGCGGCCGCCGGAGACAGCGAGGCAGTGTTCGGTCGTGCCAACACGGGCGGAGTCTTCTCTCCCTCTGTAGGGGTCCCGGTCCCGAGGTGGGGGAGCGGTGACCTGGAGAGCTTGCCGGCCGTTTGGACACGGACGAGCGCATCCACGACGGACGCAAGTCGATCTATCCGACCTCGGGAAGGACGAGAGTGCATCCAGAAGGGGATTCTCCCTCGTCTCTACTGCGGGGAGGCCGACGGCTGGTGCTTGGATCGTCACGGTGACCGCTCGCCATGAAGTCGGGATCGGAAGATGAACTTTCGTTAAGTGGAACCTCATTCCCATAGACGGCGCCAACTAATGGATCTCTAGATCTCCTTCAGATGTTATCTCCAGTTGATCTGCTGCGAGCGATGATGGATGTCTGAGATTGAGTTGGTGGATTGCCTCCTGGAGTGTGTGGATCTCAATGGGTTTTATGTGGTTGAGGCCGAGCTACCTGCAAAGAAATCTCGGGATGGTTGTGCCACCGAGGACCTTCCGACGATCAAGTTAGACGGGGTATTTTGGCAGAGTAACGGTCTATTGGGGTCAAATTGGCTTAGCTGAGTCGTCTGAGAGAGGGGTTTATGTAGTGGCTGCTAAGGGCAGACGGGCGCGAGATTCATGCCGGCCGTTACACCCCTGGCGTTACGCCTGCGTGATAGGCGGGATTCCCCATTAATGACGAGATATGCTCGTTAATGGAGGATCGTGATGGCGTGGAACACGGGATCACGGACGGTGGATATCTCGCGCCTGGCGAGATTCGCGGAGCCGTGGCGGAAGCGCCTGTGATCGGTGCTGTGGGTCGGTCGGTGAGACCGAGAAAGACAAGCTCGGCGGGAGGCTCGGGAACGAGCGAGAGGCCGAGGCATCTTGGTTCTGTGATAGCTTGAAGGCGAGCTACGGGATGGTTTGGAAAACCACCGAAGGTCGGAAACATTCTCGGGTCGGAGGCCTGGAATATGCTTCCAACGTAACGTTCTTGATCCTTTCTTGTAAGCTCTGAGACACGTCATCTGCCACGCGACATTACATGGAGAGTCACCGATATCGAGCATCATCAATTTCCAAAAGGGCTGCTTCCAGTTTAAAGAGAACCCTCACAAATATTAAATAATACTGAATTTTCTCATATGGGAGCACCTTCATGTTTTAAGATGCCCCCAAATAGCATAGCTGTTTGCATCACAATTAAAACTCCCATTTCATTGATCATTTCTTGATGCATTAACATTTGGCTATAACCAAAAAGGCTACATACGTCGTAAATAAAACTAGATTCAGCAAAAGAAAAGAAATACTAATCTATCAAAGCTTCTTATTTTCCAAATGTAAGATTAAAAGATCCCAAAATAAGTAAAAAGAAAGAAAATGATAGCTGGCCAAACTTTCGCTGTTGGTAAAGAAAAAGAAAAACCATAAAATGTCTCATCGGCGAGTCAAATTAATGTCGATGGGGCTCCTCATATTCATTTGCTGTTGCCTTGATGGTACTGGCCATCCTCCCATTAATGGCATGAGGATATTCTGATCATGCATCATCATCCGACTATCATTCATTAGCGTGTTCTCGTGGTTATTATCCCCTGGAATCTCATGTTCTGGTTCCAACAACTCAAGATTGGTCTTGGATTTGCCCTTCGCTTTTGAGCCACCATAAATAAAACTCCCCAAAATAACCTGCAAGATTCATTATGGATGTCACTAATTACAACAATAAGAGCTCGAAACCATTAAAACTACTTCTCGACATAATAATGATTTGTATCGCATAAATTAAGTTACATCATCTCCACTGGCTACAAAAGATAAGCCCGCGATGCATTGTTAAAATTATCTGCAACTAGATTATACATGTCTAATATTAAGATAATTGAATTTGGTAGAGTTTAGTTTGATTCTGGTAAGATTATGATGATATATGTTCAGGATTTAACTCTTCGATTTTCAAAATAGAATTTATTATTGAGCATGTAAAAAGATTTCATGATATATGTTGGTTTAGATGTCAGTTTTGAATGAGTTTTACTTAAGTTTAGTTATATCTTTTCTAGAACTCCTATACATATTCATGTACTGAAGAAAAATAATATTTTGTTGAATGAATGAAAATAATGGTTAAACTTGTGTCTGAGAAAATAATCCCTTCAACTCTCCTCTGCTCGTCATCACCGTTCTTCGTCACCTGACCACATTTATCAACTCAAGTATTGCACAAAGGAGTCCAACTAAAGGGATATGACAGCTGGTAGGGCATGTAGATTGTGACAATGTCACAAGTTCATCAACCTCATTTAGATATGAAGCTGCTGGGTTCCACATGCTACTGCATGCATGCATGCGCATTTGCCTAGAATCTTATCTCCATGATTCAGAAACAAATCCTAACAAATTCGTAGTCATTATATCTATATTGGGAATTTGGGATGTGTACAAACAAATACCAAGAAAAATTCCCATTCTTATCAATCATGACTGATGATATTATTCGTGCACAACTTCCAAAATGGATCAAAGGCCAACAAAATTAAGAGGATTTGTTTCTATATCCTATGGGCAGTTATATGAAAGCATGCATGCATGTTTGTATGTATAACACAAGGTGTAACTATTACCTGAACAGGAGTAGCAGCTATCAACAACCCACCAACACCACCACCAAGCACACGACCATCAGGGCTTGAAAGGCATATGGTAAGACCCGCATTTTGCCCATCATCTCTCGTCAGATATGAGCCTGACAAGCATATTATCTCAAATCGGCCCTGCGCCATTTTGGCACAATACAATGAAGTCTGACTATATATGTGACACAAAACTGAAATATAAAATGCATAATGATGATGAAAATTTTGCTCTCATTCTTTTTATTCCCTTTTTATAAAAAATAAAATAAAATAAGAATGAAGCTTGTCAATATTTACATTGGAGAGAGAACAAAGTAGTAAACAAAGTTGGAGTTAAGCAACATGAAAGCATGACCGTAACTCAGGAAAAGGACAGTGATGATTTAAAAAGAGCGCACAAAGAATTAAGAAAATAAATTCAGCGGTGATTACTTATTCAAAGAAGCACACAGAACTCATAGAAGCTTGTACATGTAACTGTAGAAAAATATAAAGTGTCAAAATATAGGAAATGGACACTCACACTCCCCGGGTGAAGTAAGTCGGCCGAAGCACCTGTATCCTTTTCTCATGTCTGTAAATACGTGAGACAGAGATCAGGCTAAATGGGATACTATCATACTAAGAGGTGGCTACCATGAAAAAAATAACTGCGAGAGAAACTGCGATAACAACTTAACCACCCCACCTATTCACCATAATTTGAAGTCACTTCAATCTTACAGTGTTTGTTATTATTCTGCTTGATATCATGGTAAGCGTGCACCTATTTACTAACAAAAAGTTCTAATTCCAGTTAGAACAGAATTATGCCTGCATATGGATGCTTCACACCTTATAACCCGAAATCAACAATATCAAAGGGGCTGACTAGCTTGAATCTAGCGAAACTCAACAAGAAAGGGAAAATGGTCATGGATTCAAGCTTCACCAATATAAGGAGTACGCCTCTAATTATCCCCTTGCGTAGGTTGCGATGAATCGCACATTTGGAGCATTCACATGTCAGATTGGCAATTAATAAGGTATGGAGGAAACCTATGTAGCATAGGTTCAAGTACAGATACACGGATACGGAATACGATACGGATTCACTAATCTACAATTTTCCAAAAACCTAGGATATGGGATACACTTTTATATCGACTTTAAATTAAATACATATGAATAATTAAGGTATACATACCAATATATAATAATATAAATAACTAATAGCATTATGTTAGATATTCAACGACTTTCAAACTTTTGAAAGCCTTAAGTTTCAAGAGAAATAGGAGAGGCGTTGAGTCGAATGAGGTTGGTGAGACATTTACATGTCCGAGCGAATTCGAAAGAATCCGAGAGTTTCCAAAAGTTTCGGGCTCTGATACGTGCTTGGGGCCGATTCTGAGGCATATACAAGTTACCGTGCTTCATAGGAGGAAACATCCATATGAAATAGGTAAAAACGATACATGATAAATATGTTAATTTTGTATTAGGTTTCATTTTACAGTACTTATGCACAACCTGCTAACCATGCGTTCAGCAGCAATATCATACAAGTAACTCCACATCCTGAAACAATCGTCAAAACTTTCAACTTATACACAAAAAATTCTTAAGTCCATTAGTTTCATTTTAATCAGCCAACCCACTACGAAAGTCCTTTGAAGATCCTTCTTTAGAAACTCAGCTAATAAGTGACAGCAAATGCTTTAAATGACAAGCTAATCCAAAAATTTTACTAAATCTTGACATCTTTGGCATGTGAGAAACAACATGTTGCTTTCCAAATTGAGGGTACGGCAATAATCCAACCATACTTAAGCCAATGTATGAAGCAAACCTCAGAGTCAATCAAATAAGACAAATAAAACGCGAACTGCTCAATGGTCCTGCTTTTCTTGAAGGATCCAACCCATGCAAGTATATACAGGCAGATAGAGAGAACGGAAAGAATGGAGAGTGTCAGAAGAAAATGAGTAAGATGTGGTCTTAATTAACAAAATGACTTAAACTCTAGGTGGCTGTTTGGTTTGCATCTGGTACCATAAAGCTTGAAACTAAGTTATGTGAAGAAATCTTCACATAAGATATGTTTTGAAAAACTAATAAGTCATAGAACCTAAAAAATGACTTTTATGAATGAGCAGGCATCCCGAGCTTGCATGAAACCTAAACTTCAGTTGCTGTAAGAAAATGCACATGTGAGGTAAACTACCAAGGTCCAAGACCCTGTAACTCTAAAATACCAATTTCATTCACTCATCAGGTCTTCCAAGAGATTCTACAAGATAGATAGCTTCTATTGTCCATATTATATTAGTTGTTTGAAAAAGTCAACCCTTATTATTTTGTCCACTATGATAATGATGTTAATGTGTTCATTGCTTCCTATTGCAGTTTCGTGTTCGATTTGGTCCCACTCGATTCTTAATAAACTTGCACAAAACTTGAATTCAACTTGAAATGAGTATGCATTCCTCGTTATAAATCAGTAAGTACAGAGCATCACGATCTTGACTGACTGCTCTAGTTAAGTGCATCTTTAGCCGCACAGTGAACATGAATTATACAAGTTAATCATTTAGGAAGCAACAAGATTATGCCCATAATTCCATAATATACCATCACATAGGCTAGCTCTGTTTAAACTGTTTAACCATGATTTCCCGCATACACCATCAGGGATTCCCAAGAGACTTTAAGCAATGATTATGATTTAATCATTGATTTGCCCTCAACAGTTATTTGTACTTCATATATAGCTCAACCGCAAAGAATTATAACCTAATTTTTAAGTATGGTTTCAGGTTTGGTGGATCACCTCTTGCTGTGATATGAAGGGTTTAAAGCTTTTAGCCAGAATTCCATGTAATTTGTGATCCTTATGAACAGCACGATAATTGTTTGTAATAAATAACACGAGAAAAGAGCTCTTCTTATAATACAGGCATACCAAAAATAAACAACAGTTCAAAATAGTCAAGGGTTTCCATTGAACTGGTCTTATGTATGGACATTATAAGGTATGCAGCTACCAAACTGAGAAATTAGACACAAAAGTATAGATTCCATAATAACATGTACCTCATATGTAACAGTGCCACCTGAAGGTGCAGATTGGCAGAGAGATACTCTAGAGACTGCACCACTTGCTGAAAGGATACAGACAACTCTGGGACCTTGCTGCGAGAACGACTTTATCTTGGCCGCAATGTCCTGCACAAGTATAGCTTACGTCACATCTAATTTTATGTCGTAGGAGCCTCTTAGATAGTGAAAAGTCATGTAAGAAAGCATTTGCTACCAAATTGTGTAAATACATTGTACAAATTGTATAAATATATTGTACATTCAAAGTCACTTAGGCTCAGTAAAAGATAAAATCGTGGCAAATACAGTTCTATGTTTAACATCCAATTGAAGGTTTCAGAATCGTATCAACATTAATCAGTTTACCACCCCTGTCTAGTCAAGGCATCAGGCACAATTTGAGCATCTTCCTCTGAGACATGAACATGCAAATAAATTTTGAGCTTTTGTAAGTAATGAATTCCACAGCAACCCTCTACAACAAAATTGCATGTAAACATTCTCAATAGTAGTGAATGTGTAAAGCATTGAGCTTGACTTGCAGAAACCAAAAAGCGTAAGCAATATATGAGGTAAAAGGATAAGCTATGTGATTACATTGTTTTGTAGTTTTTTTTTGGGAAAAATACAAAATACTAAAGTTCTCTTAAACCTATAAAAGCTACATGAAACACAAAAAATATGATTTGCTAGTTATACTATTATACTAATTCCAAAGTTTAACAAAATTAAATTGTGCTAATTTATTCATCAACATTGCCAGGAGTTAACAAATGATGTTAAAAAGAGTAAAAGGAACTAAATTATTCCTCAAGATTAACTTGATCAAATAATTCTACAACGGGATTAAGCGTTAAGCTAATTAACTAGATTTTATTTGTTTGATGATGCTAGTCAGCTATGTGAGCATGGGGAGTACTGAGGTGTAGGAAACTCTATGGTGCAGCCTGCAGGTAAAGCGGTGTGCTTGTGCAGAACCCTGAGATCAGGCCAGTGTCCAGGTCTTTAAATAATGGATATCAGGTTTGCATCGTTTAGAGTTTTTATTATATTGCATGATATATATAAGGATGAGTAGATGGTGGATGCCCATATTGAGAATCCTATATATACTAAGAGAATTCTAACGTGTAGATGACTAAATGCTATTTATTATATGAGCTTATATATGAGGTCATGCAATGACAACATATGTTTGGGACATGCAACAAATTAAATGAGCAGAAAATAGAGTAGACAATCAAATAAGCCACCTTAGCAAGTAAGTGGTACTTGTTAGTTGATACTTGAAACTTATTTTTAATTGGGTAGATTACACTAAATTACCCTTAATTATCATGTTTTTACAACGTAAAATCATGTTGTTGTTTTTTTACTAAACTACCTTTAAGTTCTTATCACAGCAAAATACCTTAATCTATAGTTTGAAGGGATATTTCTCACTAAAATACCCTCAAAAGTAGTACTTCAGTTATTTTCCTGTAATAATAAAAAAGGTAGTTTGGTGAAAAAACACAATAGTGAAGAAATTTACCCTATTTAAAGTGGTTCACAAATATTCATTGAAATGCAGACAAATAACATAGTTCACTTTGCATGTATTCACTATAGATATTTAGAAAGTTTTGAGGTAAATCAAGTAGAAATTACTAAGAAAGTTTCCTATTTGTACCAACATGTTTCCAAGGTCGTATATCCTACTAACTTTTTATTCAATGCCATCCGTAAATCACTATGAATAAGCTATGTTTGCTATACAATTAAGCTATAACAATATGATGAAAATTAGGTCGTATGGACCAATAAGGAATATACTGGACAACATATTGGACAATATGCAAATAGCAGATGATATATCAACAAACTGATACAAACAATAGTGTTGTCCATGTTGGAGAATATATGGTTTTATGATATACCATGATAGATTTCTTTTACTCATTTTCAGATCATCCGAGAAAGAAATGTCTCCAAACTGAAGTCATTGAACAAGTTCAAGCTTTCAAAGGTTTTGACAGAGTGGAAGGCTGAACTGGTAAGGAACCTGATCAAGTAGAAGTCCAAAAAACTTTTGTTGAAGAGGCTGCAAGATCTTTCAATGTACAAAAGACCGAGTTCAAAGCTTTATATAGCAATAGTAGATTCATATAACATTGTGAACGGCTATCAAAATAATTTTATAGCTGGCCTTCGTGGTAGTAGATCATATATTCTGATTTACATACCTTCTAGCAATTTTCTTTTCTCTATTTTCTTTTTCTTTTCATTGTCTATGCCATTTGTAAAGGACTATGCCTTAGTGATAGTAAATATATGAGAAAGGGTTTGTGCCCAGCTCCTTCATTTAAAAAATAAAAAACCATAAAATATACAACATATACAAGGCCCATGAAAACATTGATTACCAATATATACTATTGTTTACATCTCTTATTTTTATTGTACTTAATATATTGAGCAATTAGTTTCAACCAGGGAGACACCTTCTTTGCTCTAAAACAATATTTAGCATATAACACCTTCTAAGGATGCTTATAACTCCACAACTGGAACCTGGCACCCCTATAATATTCAGAAAATACTTCAAATTAGATATTCTAGAACCGACCAGTACTAATCTCAGATGTATATAGACATAAAAATTGTCATATGTAATTAAACACAGTAGTTTGTATGCAATTACGCATGTAAGAAGTACTTTAGATCACTATATCTATATGTGTACATCACAAAATTCACATCATGGAAAATAGAAGAATAACTTTAAATTAGGCATAACTTTAAATTATGTACACCAAAAGTACTGTTGTAGAGCCTGTAACCAATGGCCTGGAGAGAATATTTTAACTGAGCAACTATCTTCCTTATGTACTGAATGTAAACTAGACAATTCAATTTTGTTTTGTTTGATTTCCTGAATAGTTGGAAGCACATTACTTATACAAATTTATGGAAGGATAGTTATATGGTTAAAACGAGGCCCAAGTTAGGTGTGTTAATGTAACTACTTTATTGAGGACATGATATCAAGTATAATTATACAGATGGAAAAAGCCAATGTGGAAAAAGCCAATCACGGAACGCTACAAGCTTGTAAAGTCATCAAAATATCAATTTTTCTCAAATCTATTTTTATCATTTATCTTCTTTTACATTCTAGTTGCAGAATTCTCTAGCTAAACCCTTGCGAATGTCAACATAACGGAAACTAAAGATCTCAGAATACCAAACAAATAGACTGCAAAAATTCAGGGGGGGGGGGGGAGGAAAAGGAGAAGGAAATGCAAAAGATTCTTCTTCCAAATTCTTTTTTCAGAACCAAATTAATATAGTGGTTTTCACAAAGACGGACAGTAATTTCCCTCATAATTAATCTAAATCATTAGCTGCAATTTCCATGGAATTTTTTTTTATATTGAAGGATGATAGAAGAATGTTATTATCAAAAAAAATTATATATTTGAAAGAAGAAGGCAAGTCGTACCTCTCCTACTCCAATTGATATTATATGCGGAGTAAAACTCATTCCAGCTGAGCCAGCGACCCATTCCCCTATAAACATAGAACAGTCAACAACTCAATCTCCAATATTCTCGCTCTAATTAACATAAATCTGAATTACGCAATTAATCCATTGACCAAATAAAGCTTGGAAGGACCTCAGATATTTGTGGTCATATGAAATTAAAACATGGTCCATTAGATTAACTACCTATAGAACGAGAAGAAGTACAGATGCAATAGATTAGAAAGTGTTAGAATGTTCCATGAAATTAAACAGAACAGCACCAAATTCTCACACCGAGAAATCTCTGATAAGCCAATTTAGGCCAATCAAACAAAAGTGGTATAATAACTAAATTTGATTTAATTCATTCTAAGATTGCTTGTGAGCTTATATAAAAAAAACTCGTTAGTATCCTTACATAGCATGCATTATGCACAAATGTCCAAACTCATAGGCAAGTTGAGTAACATGGAAGAAAAGATAGGGAAACTAAAGCGAATTAAATTGAACTTCAAATTCATGAACGTAGCTTCTGGTTCGATTAGCTTAACAGGATGCAAATAAGAGAGAGCCTGATGCTTCTATCTTTCAAAGCATACAATCAAATTGCCAGCTTTAATATGGAAATGGAGAGCTAGTTGGTTTTTTCAGAGTTTTCAGTACAATGACTACCAAGCTTTCCGCTTTTCCAGCACTAAAGACCCCTCTAACTTAATATGAAGTAAAATAAACTCAACAAAGCCCTGACACACAACGGATTTGTTAATATAAGGAAGATTCCTAAAACGGGTTAGGCTAAACTTCAAATGACTTATGGGGAATAAAAGGCATGTGCTCGCCATAATAACTAATCGAGGAAAAGTTCTCACAACTCAAAACTTACAAGATATATTAGATGCCATAATTACCGATTACATGTTTTTTCCGTCACCAGTCAAGATAATATAGGCTAAATTTTAAGACGGTCGAATGAACCAGGGGCCAACAAAGCATTTTGCTAGCATCTTACTATCTTAGATTGCGCTAATAAACAATTTGAGGGGGGTCATAACTGATGAATTAGGTATAAATAAAATGAGTTATATGCTATTAGCCAAAAACTAAATCTTTTAACAAGTATGGTAAAAATTGTAAGCATTATGCCTATTAAAGAACACATTAACCCATTTATTAAATTATTTCAACAAACCAAACAAGCCCGTCTAAAAGAAAACATTAAACTGCCATATTATTTTAATCAATGGCACACATCATAATATCATACATAAGTGCACATAATCAAACAGCCAAAAGCTACGGTCAACACAAAAGCTCACCAAGAGACGCCAGCTGCTGCTTACTCCCTGTCCCCGGCGGCCTCCCCCGGCCCCGCTTCGGGGTTGTGGACCCCACATTCACCGCCGGTATCGAACTCGCAGCGGTATTAGGAGGTGCGGGCCCCACATTACCATCGGGGGCGTACTTCCTCGGCCTCCCCCTCTTCCTCTTCACCTGCCCTCCATCACCACCAGCGTTCACACTGACCCCATGAGGCAAAATCCTCGTCATCGTCGACGACGTCGTCGACGGCTCCAAGGGGAAACCTGAGCCAATCAAACCCAGGCTAGGGTTTTGCGCCCTATAGTACGATGCATTGCCCCTCTCTCTTCCATTCGTGGACATCCAAAGCTCCAAAACCCTAGCTTTGGTCAACTAAAACCCTAACCTTTTGGAAAAAATGAGAACAAAGATCGCACCTTTAGGGGCATGTTTGCTTGCGGTATAATGAAATTTGGATCCCCGAACAGTGCAAATGAAATTTTTTGGATTGCGTTGGTATCCGAGTCCGAGTATTGAATTTGTAGATTCTTATACTTCTTATTTGGTTAGTAAAAAGAAAATGGGATTCCTATTAGGATTTTATAAGAAGTTATAGAGACTTAATTTTTTAATACATAAAGGGCAATGGGCCCCACACATTTGGCTTCAATCCATAAGAATCCATTCAAAACATAAGAATCAGATAGATTCTTGAATTTTTGTGGACCCCTCACTAAAAACAACTAAATCCAAACTTATAAAATCCTACAGCCAAACACAATATTCTCAAATCCAAGGTTCTTAGAATCCAAATAGCGCAAAATCCATCCAAATCCTGCAACCAAACACCACATTAACGAAGATACCAAACCCTAGCCTTGGAGAAGTCGAGGAAAACGCCAAACGTCATGAATGAGAGCTGGGCAAAGCTCGAAAGTACCGAAATTCGAGGGGCTTGTGCAATGAGAGGAGGAGAGAGAGAAGAGAGAGAGAGAGAGTGGCACAGCCGTAATTAGATAGGAGAGAGAGAGAGTGTATACTGTAAAGATGATAGGATAGGACTGTATATGAAAAGCCCTGGACACTATTTATAGAAAGAAAGAACATAGAAATCTGAGAAGCTCAAAGACAAGGATACAGTAATGTTTTTGCCAAGTAAACTTTTTGGGTTTTTTGTTTGGAATTTCGTGTATGGTAACACTCGGAAACTCTTCGATCATCATCGTAGAGAAAAGGATGGGATCATGGAATTCATATAACTGTAGAGAAGATGATCTGAAATCTCCATTTCTTTATCCCTCCTGCTCGATGTTATACTTCCAGTATATACCTAATAATTTATCGTTAAAATCATAGATAAAAAAAGTTTAATAGTTAAGATAATAAAGATTTTATTCAAGGCTTTTAGCAGAGATTTTAAAATCTGTGATAAAATTCGGAAGAAAAAATAGTTATGGTTTCTTAAATATTTTTTAAAAAGATTACAGATCTTTTAGAATCAATAATTATCTCTACTGTATTAGGAGAATAGGATCCTATCGGAAGGATTTGGAAACAAAACATTTCAACTATTTTCACCATTAGATTAATTTTGGGATTTGTGCAATCAATTATGTTATGTTTGGTAATAAATGATAGTTTTTATTCATAATTATTAGCACACATCCGAAAAAAAATCTGATGGTGAAAAGATGAGAAGGATTTTTTCCAAATACTTCCGATGGGATCCTAGTCGAACTCATATATTAATGTCAAACGAGGGGTGTACGGAGCACGTGTAAAAGAAACGCCTCTAATTTTCGGCCAATGTTGTGTGTCAAAAATTGATAATTTGATTTATATCACACTTGAAATAGAAAATAAAATATAAAAGTTTTGAGGTTATTGTTGATGTTCATCCATAACAAACTCCCCACGACCAAAAGATTTTAAGTTCCCATCATCGTCTATGTAACTCTTCTTATTCTCACGTTCTTATCTGCCCAACTAATTCTTTAAAAATCTTTTTAAATATTTGTGATATGAAAATATATACATATGCTTTACACGTGCAACATACAACATACAAGCATAACAAAGTTTCAATAACCATTACAAATTTAAACACAAACTTCAAAAATTATTACCAATCTGAAATCTATCTTCAACAACAAACTTATTCACTAAATAAAAGATAGCAGTTTTTCCTAGCAAATAATAAGCGTCGCAACCCGCAAATCACACCATATATTTGAAATTTGAAAGTGCTTCTCAAAACGATGGTAAAAAGGAAATTTTTTTATGCTTTTAAAAAAATATTTAAAAGTCATTGACTGATTTCTCAAATCTATTAAAACTAGTGTACATGCTACTCTTATATATAATTGGTATTGCAGAGAATAAAATTAAGTAAAACATATCTCGGTTATACACACACACACATATATATAAAAAAGCGCTCTATTATAAACCGGTCCGTATTTTTTAAAAACGGAAACTCTGGATCCACGACATATTTGAACGATCCGAACCGTTCAAGTTGATCACCCTAACTTCAAGTTTATGTGTAAGAAAAATTAAAGGATTTGAAAATCTCCGACCAATGTATTAGATATAGTTTATGTTGCTATATTGAAAGGCGTTTATTTTGCACTCATTCGATGCATGGGTTCAAGGTCTTTAAATCTTTTGATTTTTCATACACATACATTTGAAGGTAAGGTGGAACGGTTCAAATCGTTCAAATATGTCGTGGATCAAGAAGTCCCGTTTTCTAAAATTTTCTTGTTGAATGTCATTTTGAGGATCATTTTGAAATACCTGATGCGATTTTCTGTTTGTAAACCTTATTAATAGTAAGAAAAGAATTAGCTTTCTTTTATTTCTTAAATAAGTTAGTTAATGAAGATAAATTTTAGACTTGTAATAACTATTGAATTTTTTGCCGATTATAATTATCCCTTAAATTTGTTTTTGTTTAAAGCTATGGTCTTATAATTGTTAATTCTAAAAAAATATTCTCATCTATATCAAAAAATCAGTTAGATGTGCCGTCTTAGAATCAAGAATTTTTTTTTTGGAGTTTAATTCGAATTAAATGTGAGAGCTCCAAACGTACCTGTTCTCTTCTAATTAGAATAGTGGGCAAATATTTGGCATTTGCAATGCACTTGATTTTTTGCTCTCTTATTTAAGTACATCTATGTCTTATTACTTCAATATCTTGATATTTATTACCCAAGACCTGAAAAGATTTGAGAAGCTAGCCATTTTTTTATATAAATATTTTGGCTTTTTTTGTCGTGTGCCCTCTTGAAATTCGTTGATGAACAATAGGTATTTAGATTTGTTACAATTGTTGTATATTTTATTCACCATAATAACCTATTTAGATAAAGTTTAAAAATATTTCTAGTCTTTCAGGGTTAGTTTTATAAGATTTTCTACAAAAAAATTCTCAAGCCATTAAGAAAACCAAATTAAACAAAAACATAACTTAAGAAATTAAAAATGCATAAAAAAAAGATGTCGATCCCCTGAAAGCTAATATCAAATCTATGGCGAAAAAAGAAAAAATAACTTATGAATTAAAGAAACTAGCATTTTGGCATGTGCATGTGGTTATATTAAAAATAAAGCAAAAATAAGAGGATATGTTAATTTTGTAATTTACCTAATGATGTATCATCATAATTTATTATTAACCTATATTAGGTATCTTTTAACTTTTTTAAGAAGTTAGTTGTGGATAGATTTAATTAAAATTGTTATAAGTGTTAAAGTTTTTGTTCACTGTAATAATCTTTTTAAATAGTTATTTTTCATTACTATTTTTAAAGTTTTACATTTTGTGAGTCTAGGATTTTCTTATCAGAAAATTCAAAGACTTAGACCGTTTCATGTATAAAGGATTTTTTTTTTTTCTGACTATTTTATTTTAAATATATATGAGAGCGCTGCATGCTTCCCTCCTCTTCTGGTTATAATGGTAGAACAACGGTCTTGATCCCTTAAAAGCTATATCAAATTCGAGATTGGAAAAAACACCGATTTACAAACGCATAAAAAAAATATCTTGATTCTTTGAAAACATAAAGCAAATTAAATTCTATTCCTCAAATATATGTACATAATTAAATTCCAAAACATTAAGTTGCAATTTATATTCCTCAAATATATGTACATAATTAAATTCTAAACGAATATTGAGATTTAAAATACCTAGAGAACAACAATTTTAATCTTTTAAAATTCAATTTATCAAAACTATCAATTTAATGATGTTCTCAACTCTTGCAGATTATCACGCACTCTCGATTCTTAAAAAGGGTACCAAAACAAAAGGTTGACAAAGATTGAGAAAATAAAAACCAATAAAAATTTAATATATTGAAAAGTAAAGATGAATTTTTTTCTATCATTTTAACATATGAATTTAAGGAAATAAATTTTTTTATTTTTCTCACGCTGCTAGCCAAAAAATGGGTAAAAATTGAATAACAAAGAAACAGGAAAAGAAGCATAAGATTAAAGTAATAAATGAAAAATTAAAGAATATTAATTTTGTATTTGTTTTATGTTTTCAAAGATCAAGATATTTCTTTTATGGATTCTAAATTAAAGAATTAATTTATGAGAGGAGTGAGAAAAATCGTTAACTTCTAAATTAATAACCTAGATCATTACATTAACAAATCTTCTCTCTTTAGCTTGTCGACTTGGATTATGTTGTTATTTGAGTCCACACTGCAATATTTGATTGTTTACCATATACCTAGTATGCTAATCCTTTACTATAATAATCATAAAACTTGAGGCTTATCAAATTGATTTCAATTTGATGGTGTAACGTGGCCTCAAACAGTGCCACATCAGCAATAAAAAGATTAATTGTAGAATTTTCTTTAAACACAATTATGTTTTTGCGCGTGCTAAACATGAGGAGTTAAATACAATCATCAATTGAATTAGTTATAACTATACAATCATCTCTACTGATATTAAATAACTACTTGAACCACTTGAATCATTTTGAGAACAAATTAACCACTCTCACCATACAAATTTAAATCTTCTCTATTATTTTTGAATTCAAATTAAAAATTAAAAGTAATTTTTATTTGAACATGTGCATCGGATGTGCACATGCAAGATACCGGTGAGTAGTTATGTCGCAACACCCATAAAAAAAATATCTTGAACATATAAAAACTCTTCAACAAATTAAACCTCTGTTTCCCTGTCTCCTCATCATATATTTTTTTATTTTAAATTTTAGGAAGTCCATAAAACTATATAGAATCATTAAAAGATATAAAAATGGATGCATACCAACGTTTACAGATAACAAAACGTTACAGCTAATACATAAGGATCTAAAACTGGAAAAAATTTAAATAAAAAGGTTTGAGACAAAACTTGGTATTATGTATGCAAATTATCATACTGCATGGAGATAGAATTGGGAGAGGACTTTTGTTCGTCATCCATAAATACTCTATACACATGATAATAGTCATACATATATCAAAACAATAAATCCCAACCGACATAAGGAAAATACACAACCAGAATATATCCATGATTACATAGCAAAAGAACATAAAACTATTATATGCTGCAACAACCAAGGCCACAGCAAGAAGCAATAACTATGAGTGGTGGGTCGACAAGGGGTGTATGACTCGGCGAAAAGAATAGATATTTGATCGAGAATGGAGAGTACGGTCCAGAGAGTGAATGAAATTTTTACGCTTACGACCTGATGAGGCTCATAAACGAGTATTCTCCAGATCATGACATATGGCGGATGACGTGTCATCCGCTAAGCCTGCTAGACTCCTGGGAGCTACGGAGCTGGAACAAGTATGATACATCAGGGACATTCTTCGGCACTCGCCTCCGAGGTTGCATCCGACCTTTCGGGGACATCTCCTTGTTGGGGTAAAAATTTACACCCCGGTTGACCAAGTCAAAATCAAAGTCAACCCCAAGCCAAGTGGGCCCAAGCCCAGATCCAGTGGGCCCATGCCCGGGTCGAGCCCGAACATGAAGCGACCGGCCTCCCCCCATGCCAAGATAAAAATTTTGTAATAAATAATTTTGTTGTATTTCTTTTATTTTATTTTCGGATAAATGTAAGAAAAATAGGCATAAAGCCAAATTTTTGTAAAACCCATGGCTTATGTGCAAAAAGAAATGGCACATGAGCCATGGGATAGGCAAAATGCCATTTTGTGAAGCCCAAGGGGCTATGTGTAAAATGTATGGCCTATAAAGGCAAGGATAATGAAATATCCCAACAACTTTTTCTCTCTCCAAAAAAAAAGTTTCAGATCTGAGATCTTTCTTCCTTCTTCAAGGTTCCAAAACCTTCTTCTTTCTTTTGAATTAAATCAAGAGTTCTACTCTCCTTTTTATAAAACAAATTAGTTTTTCACCACAAAACCCATCAAGGAGAACTCAGATCTTCCATTAGATCTCAAAAAGGAGTGATTTTTTTAAAATCCCATATCTCTTGATCTTCAAGATCCAGCTAACAGAGGAGGAAGAAGAAGAACCCCTTTCACTAAACCCTAAAAAAAAAAGAAAAAAAAACACTCAGGAGTCCAACCCCTCTTTGATTTCTCATCAGAGAAAACTTTTTAGGCTAAAAGCCTCTTTTTCTCGCCGGCGCTCAAGCGCAAAGCGCCCATGTGCCGACACGTGGCGCACTTGCGCTCGAGCGCAAGCGCTCGAGCGCAAGCGCTCGAGCGCAAGTCGCCCTCGTGCCGACACGTGGCGCTCTTGCGCTCGCATGCAAGCGCCCGAGCGCAAGTCCCCCCGGTGTCGACACGTGGCGCGCTTGCGCTCCAGCGCAAGCGCTCGAGCGCAAGTCGCCCTCGTGCCGACACGTGGCGCTCTTGCGCTCCAGCGCAAGCGCTCGAGCGCAAGTCGCCCTCGTGCCGACACGTGGCGCGTTGCGCTCCAGCACTCTGCGCTCGAGCGCAAAGCGCCCACGTGCCGACACGTGGCGCGTTCGCGCTCAAGCGCCTAGGCGCTGGCCCCACGCATCCTTTGGATGTCTTTTTCCCCTTTACTTATATATACATGTATATATATACATATGTTTACAAATGTACACATACACATACTCCGCGACACTGTCTCTGTTAGAAAAAAATTTCTAACGGGGCGCTGCCCCGCACCCCGCAAGGGGGCTGCTAGCCCCCTTGACCCCCAGCCCGCTATCCGGGCAGCGGGACCCCCGTAAAAACTCTGCGTGGCTCCCGATATATTCAAACCCCCCTCCAAAACAACACACACACACACTGCACATTGAGTTCGCATGACCAGTTTAACCCGTTAATCGGAGGTTCCTTCGCCCCAAAGGCGAGGGGTAATTAACGGCAGCTTAGTCCGCGGCTGCCGGAGATTCGGATCCCCACAATAATTAAACTCCAGCCTACCCTAGGCAGGGGGAATCTGTAGTACGCCTGACAAGCGTGCGCGTATTCCCATCTCAATGGGGTGATGAAAAACACCCTACAGCTTCTGGCACGCCCGGTGGGACTAATCTCTCCTCCCATATTTCGGGTTAAACGTTCATGCGAACTCAATCAATATACATATCGATTGCCTATACTGAAATGATGTTCTTTTTTCCATGCAGCAATCAACCTTCGACGACAATGTCTCCCCAGACGAATTCAGCTTCCAACGTGACCCCGATTCCGTACGTGGTCAAGATCAACGCTCATGTGGTTCTCCCCGCGAGCCTCAGTCGACAGTGGGAGGAACCGCCCCGCCAATTTGGTTCCGTCGTCATCTACCCTGCCGGGAGCGCTCATCTGGCGGAGATCCCAGCGGAACAGGTGGCCAAGCCGGTCTCACGGGGTAAGAGGCCGAATGTCGTGATCGCCAAGGCACCACAACCGAAACTTAAGACTGTATCTGAACGATTCTCTGGTGCTCCAGCGGGGTGCAAGAACTTCGGTACAAAGGGCAAAATCAAATGTTGCGGACGGGCTCAAGCGATGACTCCAACATTTGCACAATCGAGCGTATCTCCAAGGCCCTCCATCGCCCGGTCTCCGGCGTCTTCCCAAAGAGCTGAAGTCTGCCAGGTGCTTAGAACAGAAAAGTTAAGGCAGAAGCGGCTCAGGTATCGAGCCAACAAGAGGGCCAAGGCTTCGGCCAAATGGAATCATGTGAAGTTCCAAGTGCAGGGTTACCCCGCGACGACGGCTGAGTCGGACGTAAGAATCAGCAATTCCTTCGAGCCTCTGAAGTGGGTTCAGAAAAATGCCATGACCGCCAGAATCAAGAAGACAGCGGTCCGAACGATTCTACAAAGAGACGTGTCCCGGCCCCAACAGAAAAAGTATGACACTGTCTCTTCAAGAGTCTATCAAGCACTCTGTGCCGCACGAAAGCAGCGGGGCAGACCCAGAAAAGAAGCGCCATCACCATTCAAGAAAATGGTTAGGCTAGCCGCCTTTAATCGACTACCAGCTACCGAAACAAGGGGGTCAAGACAGCAATCCATGAAATCAGCTGCCAATGATAGAAAGACGGCCGGATATATCATCCATACGGTCTATATGGCAGGCGGTCGCCCCAGCGATAACCTTCGCAGCAAAAGCAAGGATGGGGCCCCCACATCCCAAGCCCAATCTAGCCTGAATGTGGTTGCCGCCGCCCAAGAACAGCCGCCCCCGCTAGATGAAGGAAACCCTCTCGATGAGGATGATAGGCAGAAAGACCCCTCGGTCCATGCAGAGTCAAGCTCGGACAGCGAGGAAGAGCCGACTTTCCGCCCCAGGACTGCGGAGCAAGAGCTACTTCAAGAGCTTCAAAAACAGCTCAGGAGCAAAGATAAAGAGATGGCCAAGCTCTATTCGAAGATTGACGACTTAACGAACGTGGTGATGCAGCTTACGGCTCAAATTGCTCGAGCGCCTCCCAATCAGGCACAAGCCTCTACTAATCAGCCGGGTGATGACAATCCGAGGCAACCAATGCCGGTTCCTTTGGGACCGAGACTGGTCGAGCCACATGAAAGCCGGCCACACTCCGCTTCTGGGGACGCCTTGGCCCCAGATAGCACTATCCCGCTAACACAGGACCGGATAATGGATTTGGTCACCAGCAAGGTTAAAACATTGGTGGCCGAAGCTGAAACTCAGAAAGAAATTGGAAGTAGTGGGCGGCCATACCCCGCGCAGTACGATCTGATTGAGTTCCCAAGCGGCTACGTCATTCCTAAGTTCGGAAGATTTGATGGAACGGGGAATGCAAATCAGCACGTCGCCCACTTTAAAGCATCGTGCGGAAATACAGGGGGCAATGACGCGCTCCTTCTTCGTCAGTTTGTCAACAGCCTGACCGGCGTCGCCTTCGACTGGTATGCGAGTATACCGGATGGGTCCGTCATTACCTTTGCCCAAATGGAGTCCCTGTTTCGGCAAAGGTTCATGAGTGTCAGTGATAAAATCTCCATTGCCGACCTTGTGAGGACCAAGCAGGGGAAGAATGAAAGCAACACCGACTTTATCGCTCGATGTCGTAATCTCACAGTCAAGTGCGAACCGCCGCTGGAGCAGGACCAGTCCGTCAGCCTTCTCATTGGGAACCTCAGCAATTGGATGGTCCCATTCTTGTGTACAGCGGGTCTCAAGACATTTCAGGAGCTAACCAAGAAAGTTCAAATGCTGGAACGCTCGAAGCAAGAGTCCCCGCCGGACTCTCAGAGAGACAAAACCTAGAAAAGCAAACGGGACGACAACCGTAGAAGCGGGAGTTCCAGCAGTACCAATGTCTTCAATGCCTCCGACAATGAAGAAAAGCGAAGGGCGGCCGAATCCAAAACTAACCGGTCTCGAAAGCCATTGCTGGGAGGAGATGGGCCTTCCCTAGAGGAGAAAAAGAACAAGATTTACTCTTTCAGAAGGGACAAGGTCCGCAAGATATTTAAAGATGCCTTGAACAACGGCCTACAATTGCTGGAGTCGAAAAGACCCCAAGAAGCAAAAATGACCGACAATCCTCTGTATTGCCCGTACCACCGAGTATTGAGCCATGCGATCGAGGATTGCTATATCTTCAAAGACTGGGTCGAGAAGCAGTACAAGGCTGGAGAGATCGAGCTGTCCAAAAGTGTGTTGGTGAACAATCAAGTTGCAACCACTAACTTTATACAGACAGAAACTGAAGACTTTTGGGAGCAGACAGCCGACCCCGCTGCCTCGAGAAATGAAACGGAATCATCGCGGCCTCCGTGGAGTACGCACATATCTAATAAGACGAAAAAGATGATAAAGCTACTTCGGAAAGAACCCAGGATGGAATGGGGAGGGCAGAAGAAGCCTACCAGTCTAGCTGCCAATGCGGCTCCATCAGGCTCAAAATCCAAGAAGCTCAAGAAGAAGAAAAGTGCAGCTCGGCGCGAAAAAGAGTCTGCAGGGAGATCGACCATTCAAAAATATATCGATTCCCTCGAAGAATATGAACAAAAGGAAAGAACATTGATTCAATTGAAGGAGTTCTTCCCTGTACAAGCGGCTGAAATTCTGAAGGAGTTAGAAGAAGACTCCAATGAAGAGATCCCAGTAGTGACCTGCTACGCTATCCATCTTGGCAGCGACTCCGAGGATGGGCTCTGTTTTCCCGAAGAAGACGAGGAGCTCACCACAAAGGCCAATCAAATCCAGCTCAGAAGCGGCAGGGCTCTACCGCAAAATCAGGGCAACGCCCCAAAAGGGAAGGAAAAACAAGTCGCTAATGAAGAAGATGGCAGGGAACCGGCTGATGAAAACACGAGTCCTTCCTCGGTGGACTATAATGTCTTGGCACATCTCCGGAAGCTTCCGTCTCTCCTGAGCATCTACGACGCCTTGGTCCTATCTAAGGAGCTTAGAGATGTTCTCATTCATGCTCTACAAAACCCCGAGCGGTATCAGGCTCACTTTGCGGAAATTAATATGAAAGAAGCCCAGCACGCTTTGCATGCCGCCGCAGTCACATTTAAGGATGAAGATTTGCTACTGGGAACGGCTGAGCATAATCGGCCACTTTACGTGACCGGGTACAGCGACGGAGATCGAATTAATCGCATATTGATTGATCCGGGGTCCTCAGTGAACATCATGAACTTGCGAACTCTGAAGAGTTTGTCAATGGACGTCCGACACCTGTCAAGGGAAAGGATTGTCATTCAAGGCTTCAACCAAAATTGCCAGCAAGTTCTGGGGTCTATAGCTTTGCCAATCAAATTTGGGGATCTGCAAACTGAAGCTAAGATATACGTGATCGACGCTGACACGTCTTATAAGATTCTCTTGGGGCGGCCGTGGCTCCATGATTATGGCATCATTCCGTCAACTCTCCATCAATGCATGAAGTATACTAAAAATGGCGAAGAAAGACGCATTGACGGAGACATCCAGCCGTTCGGTGTGCATGAAGTCCGATATGAAGATTCTCAGTACTTTATGAACCACCAAAATGCTAAGCCACAACTGACTGAGGATAGACCGGCCCCAAGACTCAAAAGCAAATCTGCGCCGCCTGTCACTTTCAAAAGTATAAATACCCAAGTGCGCCCGCATTTCGGCAGCGACACTGATGAGTCCGACGCTGGAAGCCCGTCCTTCCGTAAAACTCGCCCTTATTTCGGCAGCGATACGGACGAATCTGTTACTGAAGGCCCATCTAGCAGCAAAGTCCGCCCTCATCTTGGCAGTGACACTGAAGAGTCAGAAGAAGAGGACCTGCCGTGCGACAGCTGTGCAGATTGGCCCCCCATGCAGCAAGCGAAACTGCGAGAGACATTCGAAGTCGCAGAAGGGTCCCTGGCCATCACAAGGGTGCCGGAACGGATGTGCAAAGAGCTCGACGCATTGTCAGTCTCTACCGTGGATCAGCTGAAAACTTTCTATGTGCCCGGGAGGAAAAATGGACAGAAGGGCATCCTGTTTTACAGGTCAAACCCCGTTGTGCACCCGGACGATCTTTCTGTCGCGTGCCTTCCCTATGAGAGAGGCATAAGAGCCCTCCTCAATCCCAGATACTATGAGCCCGAGATGCGGGAATATTTTAAGAAGTGCGGATGCCGGTTATATCAAACGGAGTCCGAAGCAAAGTTTTACGAAGGGCTATGGTATCTGCCCCAGGTCCGAGCACTCATCGATGGACGAATTCCAGATAGACGGGGCATAGGCTACATTCAACCTGATTCCAAAGCGTGCCACATGATCCATGTTGGTGAGGCCAGCGAAAGATCAAATGACGACGACGAGATAGCCGAGCCAGAAGAAGCTCCTCAAGAGATCGAAGATGGAGGACAAGCAACCTTTGACGAGCTAACCGAGATTGACTTAGGAACGCCCGATAATCCAAGGCCGACCTACATCAGCTCGCTCTTGTCAGAGGAAATGAAAGCGCAGATAATTTCCCTGCTGCATGAGTTCGTCGACTGCTTCGCGTGGACATACAAAGAAATGCCTGGCCTTTCCCCTGAAGTGGCCATACATAAGTTGGCTATATCTCCTGATGCTAAGCCAGTCAAACAAGCTCCTCGAAGAATGAGAAGGGAACTAGAAGAAAAGGTCATCGAGGAAACTAAGAAACTCATCGATGCCGGCTTCATCAGGGAAGAGAAATATGCAGACTGGATCGCATGCATAGTCCCAGTGAAGGAGAAAAATGGGCAGATCCGAGTTTGTGTCGATTTCAGGGACCTCAACAAGGCATGTCCTAAAGACGACTTTCCGCTACCGGTCATGGAAATGATGGTCGATGACACCTCAAATTACGAACTGTTCACCTTTATGGACGGTTCGTCTGGATATAATCAGATCAAGATGTCGCCTGAGGATGAGAAGCACACAGCATTTCGAACCCCGATCGGAATATATTGCTACAAGGTAATGCCATTCGGACTGAAGAACGCAGGTGCTACATATCAAAGGGCAATGACTAATATCTTTGATGACCTAATCCATAAAGTCGTTGAATGTTATGTTGATGATCTGGTCGTCAAGACTAAAGCCAAGGCCGATCATATCCAGGATCTCAGGACCGTTCTCACCAGACTGAGGGAATACGATCTGAAGATGAATCCTCTGAAGTGCGCTTTTGGCGTGTCATCGGGAAAATTCCTGGGCTTCATAGTCCGACATCGAGGGATCGAAGTTGACCCATCAAAGATAAAGGCCATCATGGAGATGCCCCCTCCGAAGAGTCTGACGCAGCTAAGATCTTTCCAAGGCAAGCTTGCTTATATACGGAGGTTTATCTCAAATTTATCGGGGAGATGTAGGCCCTTCTCAAAGCTCATGAAGAAAGGAGCTCATTTTATTTGGGATGCCGAATGTCAAGCAGCGTTCGAAAGCATCAAACAATACTTGTTGCACCATCCAGTGCTGGCCGCTCCCATTCCAAATAAACCGCTGATTCTCTACACTGCCGCGCTGGACGAGTCACTCGGTGCGCTCCTTGCCCAGAATAACGAGGAAGGAAAAGAAAATGCCCTCTACTACCTCAGTCGAACTCTAGTCGGGGCGGAACACAACTACTCCCCAATCGAAAAGCAATGCCTGGCTCTGATATTTGCTGTGAAGAAGCTGAGGCACTATCTGCTCGCTCATCGGGTTATGTTGATCTCCAAGGTCGACCCGCTCAAACACTTGATGACCAGAGCGAGCCTAGCCGGCAGAATGGCAAGATGGGCTGTTATGCTACTTGAGTTTGACATAGTTTACACTCCTCAGAAAGCAGTGAAAGGGCAAGCTCTTGCAGACTTCCTTGCCGCTCATCCTATACCAGAAGGGTCGCCGCTAAATTGTGAGTTACCCGACGAACAAGTGCTGCACCTCGAGAAAGATGGGCCATGTTGGGAGCTCTACTTCGATGGAGCCTCATAAATAAGGACCTCCAGTAAATCAAGCGTCCCGGAGATAAAAGCAGGGATAGGATTGGTGTTCATCACACCATCAATGGGAACCTTACGGCGTTCTTTTGCTTTCACCGAGCCTCGCACAAACAATGAGGCCGAGTATGAAGCTCTGATAGCTGGTTTGGAGCTCGCCATAGAAATGGAAATCCGTCGGCTACGAGTTTACGGTGACTCCCAGCTCGTCGTCAACCAAGTAAGTGGCGACTATAAGATATACAAACCCGAGTTAGCTCGGTACAGAAGCTAGGTGGTGGAACTCATGAAACGGTTCACTCATATTGAACTAATGAGAATTCCCAGAGCGTTGAACGGAAAGGCCGACATACTCGCTCGCTTAGCCAAGGAGCTGGCTGATCCTGACATGGACGAAATTCTGATCACAGTCAGGAGCAGGCAAATTCTACCCCCAGTCTCTCTACGAGAAGAGGAAAGCGCGGAACATAAGAGCAGTCCCGCCGAAGAAGCTTCGATCATCCAAGATGAGCCCGATTGGAGAGAACCCTTCATAGAGTACCTCCGATACGACAAGCTGCCCGAAGAAAAATCTGCGAGGGTTCAGCTGAAGAAAAGAGCTCTCCGATACGTGTTTGTAAATGACACGTTATACCGCAGGTCATATGACCAACTCTGGCTCAGGTGTCTGTCATTGGCCGAAGCCCAAAAGGTCATGAAAGATGTCCACTCGGGCGTTTGCGGTGCTCACCAATCTGGTCCCAAGATGCGGCTTCAAATCAAACGGCTTGGGTATTACTGGCCCACCATGATACGGGATTGCGGAGAGCATGCAAAGAAATGTTATATCTGCCAAATTCACGGTGATTTTATTCACAAGCATCCCAATCCATTGCATCCTACGGTGGCGTCGTGGCCCTTCGAAGTCTGGGGCACCGACATTGTTGGCCCAATTGATCCTCCGTCATCTAAAGGCCATCGGTTCATACTGGCCGCGACAGACTACTTCTCCAGATGGGCTGAAGCTGTCCCGCTAAAAGAAGTCAAGACAAAAGATATTCTGACATTCTTCCAGCATAATATCCTATACCGCTTCGGTACACCAAGAAGAATCATTTCTGACAACGGGCCTTCTTTCAAGAGCTTCAATGTCTCGAGGTTCGCTACTCAGCACAAGATAGACTGGAGATATTCCTCCATCTATAATCCAAGAGCCAATGGGCTAGCCGAAGCCTTCAATAAGACTCTATGCAAGCTCCTGAGGAAAAATGCTTCAGCCAACAAGAGAGACTGGAATCTCAAGCTTCATGAGGCATTGTGGGCATATCGTACCACGCACCGTACTCCAACTCAGTCCACTCCATACTCATTGCTCTTCGGAGTGGAGGCGGTCCTCCCCCTCGAAGTCGAAGTTCCAAGTTTAAGAATGGCCATTCAGCATGGTTGACGGAGGAGGAAAACGTGCTCCTTCGACTTGAAGAACTCGATGCCCTCGAAGAAAAGAGGCTCGCGGTGCAGCAAAATCTGGAGCTATACCGAGCCCAAATGTCACGGGCCTATGACAAGATAACCCATCTCCGCGCTTTCAAGAAAGGTGAATTGGTGTTGGTCCTCAAAAGACCAATCATCCCCAATCGACATGCTAAGGGAAAATTCGAGCTGAACTGGGAAGGACCATACGTCATCGAGAAAGTGTTTGACGGAGGATCCTACCAACTAATAAGCGCCGAGGGAGAAAGGCCCATGCCACCCATCAATGGCCGATATCTCAAAAAATACTACACGTGAATGCTCCAAGTCGCAGGCGAATTGAGCACATCAGCCCTACGGTCTGGATCAGACATCCTGCAAAACCGTATACAATCCACGGGCGTAAATGACCCCTATTTCTCCCAAATCTTGCCGGTGAGACTACTTTTAAAGTCCCACCAGCGGCAAAAAAAAGGAAAAAGAAAAAAAAAGAAAAAAAGAAGAAGAAATAAACGGTATGTCCACAAGCAAAATGGGCACGGATGAAAACCCGAAAGGGCTCCGTGAGTAAAAACAGCAGGACTACCGGCGAGTCTGTGAAAACCCGAAAGGGCGCAAACTCGTGAAAAGAGATGAAATACACTCGCAAAGCCCTCTCGACCTTGCGAGGAGAAAACCCCTGCGTGAGATCCTTACGACTCACAAAGGAGCAACACACTTAGGAATCCTCACGATTCCTAAGTAGAAGATACACCTGCGGGATCCTTACGACTCGTAGGGAGAAAATGCTTTTATGGGACCCTCACGGCCCATAAAATTGAAAAGCCTTAGGTGATAGGGACCCAAACCTGTCTCCTAAGCCATCGTTCCCCAACGGGCAATGGCGAATGATGAGTCGCTCCTGGTACCATATTCCAGTGCAGCGATGCAGATGCCAACCAAATTCCAAATCCCATACCCCAACGGCGAATGATGAGTCGCTCCTGGTACCATATTCCAGTGCAGCGATGCAGACGCCGACAAAGTCCCGAAATTTTTCCGGCCCTACGGTCTGGATCATACATCCTGCAAAACCGTATACAATCCACGGGCGTAAAACAATCCCAATTTCTCCCAAATCCTCTCGGGGCAAATGATGAGTTGCTCCTGACATTATTCCAGTGCAGCAATGCAGATGCCAAACAAAAACCAAAATCCCAAAATCCTCTCCATGACAGATGATGATTCGCTCCTGGTACCATATTCCAGTATAGCGATGCTGATGTCAACCCAAATCAAAATCAACAAGTCAACTTCCACTCCGACACCGCAAGAAGCGGAGCAAGTCAAGTCTACCCCTGACATTGCAAGAAGCAGAGCATGTCAAATCAAGCACCGACCGTCCAAGTCGCTAAAATGGCAGCAACGACCGTCCACGTCGCTAAAATGGCAGCACCGACCATCCACGTCGCTAAAAGGGCAGCACCGACCGTCCACGTCGCTAAAAGGGCAGCATCGACCGTCCACATCGCTAAAAGGGCAGCATCGACCGTCCACGTTGCTAAAATGGCAGCACCGACCGTCCAAGTCGCAAAAAGGGCAGAATCGACCGTCCACGTCGCTAAAAGGGTAGCACCGACCGTCCACGTCGCTAAAAGGGCAGTACCGACCGTCCATGTCGCTAAAAGGGCAGCACCGACCGTCCATGTCGCTAAAAGGGCAGCATCGACCGTCCACGTCGCTAAAAGGGCAGCACCGACCGTCCACGTCGCTAAAAGGGCAGCATCGACCGTCCACGTCGCTAAAAGGGCAGCACCGACCGTCCACGTCGCTAAAAGGGCAGCATTGACCGTCCAAGTCGCAAAAAGGGCAGAACCGACCGTCCACGTCGCTAAAAGGGCAGTACCGACCGTCCACGTCGCTAAAAGGGTAGCATCGACCGTCCAAGTCGCAAAAAGGGCAGAACCGACCGTCCACGTCGCTAAAAGGGCAGTACCCACCGTCCAAGTCGCAAAAAGGGCAGCGCAGGATTCCTACAAAGCGGGAACCAGATAACTCCGGGCCAGGGAAAACGTCTATCACGGACACTCCGTCTCGGAGACATGTCAAGCAACGACCGTCCATGTCGTAAAAAGGGCAGTGCCAGCTTCCCAAAAAGCGGGAACCAAATCAAGTCACCTCCACGTGAAAGAAGATCCATCAATTTCATGCACACGACCCGCATATGTGGTGTGCATTTATTGATGGGGGGCAATTTGTTGGGGTAAAAATTTACACCCCGGTTGACCAAGTCAAAATCAAAGTCAACCCCAAGCCAAGTGGGCCCAAGCCCAGATCCAGTGGGCCCATGCCCGGGTCGAGCCCGAACATGAAGCGGCCGGCCTCCCCCCATGCCAAGATAAAAATTTTGTAATAAATAATTTTGTTGTATTTCTTTTATTTTATTTTCGGATAAATGTAAGAAAAATAGGCATAAAGCCAAATTTTTGTAAAACCCATGGCTTATGTGCAAAAAGAAATGGCACATGAGCCATGGGATAGGCAAAATGCCATTTTGTGAAGCCCAAGGGGCTATGTGTAAAATGTATGGCCTAAAGGCAAGGATAATGAAATATCCCAACAACTTTTTCTCTCTCCAAAAAAAAAGTTTCAGATCTGAGATCTTTCTTCCTTCTTCAAGGTTCCAAAATTTTTTCTTTCTTTTGAATTAAATCAAGAGTTCTACTCTCCTTTTTATAAAACAAATTAGTTTTTCACCACAAAACCCATCAAGGAGAACTCAGATCTTCCATTAGATCTCAAAAAGGAGTGATTTTTTTAAAATCCCATATCTCTTGATCTTCAAGATCCAGCTAACAGAGGAGGAGGAAGAAGAACCCCTTTCACTAAACCCTAAAAAAAAAGAAAAAAAAACACTCAGGAGTCCAACTCCTCTTTGATTTCTCATCAGAGAAAACTTTGTAGGCTAAAAGCCTCTTTTTCTCGTCGGCGCTCAAGCGCAGAGCGCCCACGTGCCGACACATGGTGCGCTTGCGCTCCAGCGCAAGCGCTCGAGCGCAAGTCGCCCTCTTGCGGACACGTGGCGCTCTTGCGCTCGCGCGCAAGCGCCCGAGCGCAAGTCCCCCCGGTGTCGACACGTGGCGCGCTTGCGCTCCAGTGCAAGCGCTCGAGTGCAAGTCGCCCTCGTGCCGACACGTGGCGCTCTTGCGCTCCAGCGCAAGCGCTCGAGCGCAGGTCGCCCTCATGCCGACACGTGGCGTGTTGCGCTCCAGCACTCTGCGCTCGAGCGCAAAGCGCCCACGTGCCGACACGTGGCGCGCTCGCGCTCAAGCGCCTAGGCGCTGGCCCCACGCATCCTTTGGATGTCTTTTTCCCCTTTACTTATATATACATGTATATATATACATATGTTTACAAATGTACACATACACATACTCCGCGACACTGTCCCTGTTAGAAAAAAATTTCTAACGGGGCGCTGCCCCGCACCCTGCAAGGGGGCTGCTAGCCCCCTTAACCCCCAGCCCGCTATCCGGGTAGCGGGATCCCCGTAAAAACTCTGCGTGGCTCCCGATATATTCAAACCCCCCTCCAAAACAACACACACGCACACTGCACATTGAGTTTGCATGACCAGTTTAACCCGTTAATCGGAGGTTCCCTCGCCCCAAAGGCGAGGGGTAATTAACGGCAGCTTAGTCCGCGGCTGCCGGAGATTCGGATCCCTACAATCATTAAACTCCAGCCTACCCTAGGCAGGGGGAATCTGTAGTACGCCTGACAAGCGTGCGCGTATTCCCATCTCAATGGGGTGATGAAAAACACCCTACACTCCTGAGTACCTTCCCAATTTCACCTAAACGACCATCCGACGGCTCTCTTCCGAGCAATCCTATAGCTGACTATCCACCTAGCCGAGCTTCCTCGGCTTCCTTGTTCAACCGAGAGCACGGAGCCCAAGCGCCCCCGTAATGGCTCCGTGTATCTCGCCACGATAAGATCTCCGCCGTTCCACGACCCGCATCTCGCGCTGGTGTATCTCGCCATTAATGAGTGCATCCCGCCATTAGTAGGCATATCCCGCTATCAGCGCGAACGCAATGCAGAGGCGCAATGGGTGGCAAGAATCTCGCGGTGGTCCACTTCATACGACCACTATATAAACCCCCTTGTTCCCCTCCGAAAGGCGGCGCACAGGACCGCGAAGTCCTGACGCTGGGATTCGGGGCAGATGCTATTTGGTTTTATCCGTCTACCTCTCCGAAGATGCCAAGTTGATTTATGGCACCGTGTATCGGAGGTTTAGACGGATGCGGCCGATGTAGCAGACTTCGTCAGATTCCCCCTCGCTTGAGGGGTTTTTGATTGTGGGGACGCTCTTCCCTGCAGGCGCAAGCCCCTGCAGTTAATTACGCTACCGCTTCGCGGTAACAACTTTCTCCTTCTCCAGAATTTCACTTCGTGTCGTGGGTGTTTGTTTTGTTTGTGGTTGCCCGTGGATTGTATACGGAGACTGAGTAATGCCGTCGCCCGTAGGACGTGGATTAGTCCAAATCCGTATTTACTTAGATTTGGGTTTGGTGTTTTTAGTTTAAGGATACGTTAGTCGCGTTGCGGCTAAGATCAACTTAAACGTTCGTTAAGGATACGTTAGTCCTGTTTGAGACTAAGATCACTTAACGTGATCGTTTAGATCCGACAAAAGAGCGTTTGGGCCCTATTGTTCCAGTTTGGGAGATTCATAGTCCAATTTGGGACTAAAATCTGTTTGGAGGATACATTAGCCATTTTTGAGGCTAAGATCGACTCAAACGTTTGTTAAGGATACGTTAGTCCAGTTTGAGACTAAGATCAACTTAATGGGACCGTTTAGATCCGACAAAAGAGTATTTGGGCTCTATTGTGCCAGTTTAGGGACGTGGTGGTCCATATTCCAGTTTAGGGACGTGGTGGTCCGATATTAGTTTAGGGACGTTCCGGTCCGACATTAGTTTAGGGACGTTTCGGTCCGATATTAGTTTAGGAACGTTTCGGTCCGATATTAGTTTAAGGACGTTTCGGTCCACGAGTTTAAGGACCCCGCAGTCCATATCGATGTGTGGTCGTTGGGACCCGTCACCTCTTTGACGTCGTTGAGGAATTACAACGACCGATGTCAAAGGAGTTCGGAGATGTACCCTCGAACCGGATGTAAATTGATTTAGAAGAGCAATTTTGCTCAGTCAATTTAATTTAAGGACTTATGGCCAAAATTGGGCTAAGTCCAGTTGAAATGTTCAACATTTTATTTGCTTTTGCATTGCATTTCTTTTTTTATTTTTATTTGGGCCTTGCCCAGAAAGGATGCAGAGCATCAATTTGTTTTGGGCTCTGCCCTTTTAGGAATGATGCAAGGCATCAATTTTATTTGGGCTCTGCCCTTGTATAAAGGATGCAAAGCATCAATTTATTTGGGCTCTGCCCATTTATTGCCTTGCAATTTATTCTGACCTGCTAGGTCTTTTTAACTTGGGCCTAGCCCTTCAAATAATACATTGCATTTGTGCAAAGCACCAAGAATCTTTTAGATTCAGGAAAAGAAGTGCAGGGCACTTTTTAATTTCTTGATCTAAATTTAGATCAAAGAAAAGAAAAGAAAGAAATCTTTTCTTTCTTTCTGTTTCAGAGAACCAGAGGTTCATAGCAAGTGCAAGGCACTATTTATTATTTTTATTTATTTATTTATCTGAGAACCAGAGGTTCATAACAAGTGCAAGGCACTATTTTTATTATTTTTATTTATTTCCCTTTTTTTTATTTTTAAAATCCTTTGTTCTTCAGAGATTTTTCTCTTAAAAAAGGTTTTTACCTTTCTTTTTTTTGTTCTTGAATAATCTCCAAGAGTTCTCTTTTCTTTTTTTTTTTTGCTAGAAGTCGATTATCCAAGTTCATGCCCCTCGAATGAGGTCTGGGGTCCTATTTATATTGCTCATAAATTTGTTGAATTTGTTAACAAGATCTTTTCTGAGTGATTTTGGGAATTTTCCCACCGCTGGATCTTTGATCCAAAGGCAGAAGAAAATCTTCTGGTTTTGGAAAGAACAGAAAAGATTTCATTAAATTTTCATTCTGTTGTTGCGCAACTCACCAGCGCGTGACACGTGTCGCGCAGTGAGGCGCTTGCGCAACAGCGCTTGCGCAACTGCGCAGACACGTGTCGTGCAGTGAGGCGCTTGCGCAACTGCGCAGACACGTGTCGTGCTGCCGTGCGCTTGCGCAGTTGTGCTTGCGCAACTGCGCAGACACGTGTCACGCTGCGGTACGCTTGCGCAGTTAAGTGTTACTTATGTTTTTTTTTTAAAGAGCCTTCTCTGATCGGACATACCGCCTTTGGGCGTTGTGCTGCCGTGTCAACTTTGACACGTGGCGCATTGCGCGCAGCGCACGGGAACCGAAGCGTTGCTTCAAAATTTGAATTTTCAAAATTCAAACAGAGCCTTGCTCTGATTGGGAGAAGATGAAGCGTTGCTTCTTCTCCCGCCTTGGAATTTGAACAGAGCTTTGCTCTGATTGGGGTAAACAAATGCCCCCCCACCGCTGCGCTTACGTGGCCTCCAAACGCAAGCGCAACGGTGGCAGAATCCGAACCATCGCGGCACCTTTTGGCAGTTGAAGAGGCGATTGATGCCTATAAATAGGACCCTTGGTCCTTAGTAATTCTTTTACCATTTTCAAGAATTTGAATTTTAGAGCCTTGCTCTTGTTTAAGAACTTCCAGAGCCTTGCTCTTGTGAGAGCTTCAAAGTTCTAGTTTTAGAATCACTCTAAGTAAAATTAATTAAATTGATTTAAATTAAATTTAATTAACAGAGCCTTGCTCTTATAGATCTTTGATCTAAAGGAAAATCCTTTTGGGGTTCCACCAAATAGAGCTTTGCTTTCAGGAATCTGTTTCAGGGTTTCTCAACCCATGAACAGAAACTTGCATCTTCGGCAAAACATAGATCCCTTTGATCTAAAAGAACTCTCTTAAGAGTGTTTCATTGATCTTAGAGCTTGAAGATGACATTTTATTCCTCAGCGCGTTATATCGTTTTACTTAATCGGTCTTTCTGATAATTCGGTTGATCTTCTTTCACAGGAACAATGAACGCCCGCATGTATGCTCTCAACGAGATCATCTCTTATGGAGACATCCGCCGACTTGGCCGCACTCAAAATCGGGAGTTCACAAACGCGGAGTGTGCTGAAATCATGAGCCGCTTCGACGCATATAACGGTCCACTGCTTCCCCGACGTTCCTCTCTCCTGAAACTTATTGTGGGAGCCATCTGGGAAGCGCTTCCCCTATTCTGTTCCGGTGTGCCGCTTAAGGCGCTGGATGCCGCTGAGGATAAGGTGCACTCGGTGTACCTGTTGAACTTTATCTCAAAGAGACGGTGAGACAGTCTTATCGATCTCTTGCACGAGGTCTTCCAACAGTCTGCCATACTCGCTGCTTACCGGAGGGTGGAAGACATCAGGGGGGATCCTGACGCTTGTGCTCGCGAAAGGAAGCACACTAGGATGGTCCGCGAGGCTTGGAAAGTCATAGATAGGGTCGCTTTTGAATTCCTCAATCCATGCCCTGGATCTGAGGTTATTCCATTGTAACTTTCGTTTATTATTTTTATGACTGTAAGAACTTCAGGTAATATTAATGGAAAATTATTATTATTTTTTTTTATCCCAGCTTGTCTTTATTATATATCTTTTGTCCTGAGTCTTTTTGCCCATGCATGAATGAATGTGTCTTGAACGCTTGATCAAATGTAAATCAGATGCTCTTTCTGTTGCTTTTCCTCTTTCCCAGCATGTCGTCACAATTAGCGGGTAATAGAGTAAGGTTTTTGATTTCTTCATGAGATAGCGAGGGCTTAGGCCGCAGGTTCAGATTTGCTGCCTAAGACTTCTCAACTCTATGAGCCGTGAGGGTCTCATAGAGACTTTTCTCCCTACGGATCGAGAGGATCTCGTAGGCGGGTTTTTTTCCTTAGGAATCGTGAGGATTCCTAAGTGTGGTTTTCTCTTGTAAGTCGTAAGGATCCTACAAGAGAATTTTTCCCTCTTACGAGTCGAGAGGACTTGTAAGCGGTTGCTTCCCTCCTTGTCGAAGTTCGACGTTGGAGAGTGAGACCCGTGGATGGTATCCAAGAGACCGTTTTGGGCCAACTCGCAGGGTCCTAATGCTTAGGAAACAGGCTTCTTTTATGCCCACTGCCTAAGGCTTTATCTCACGAGTCGAGCCGCCTCGACAATTTTTCACAAGTCGAGACGAATCGAACGTTTCTCGCAAGAACATCTTAACGTCGCATTTAACCTCTGCTCTTTACGACAGAAGCCCGTTAAGGTTGGTGGTACTTAGGGTTTTGGCCATCGTACCGTCGTATAAGCTGATATAGTCCTCGATATGCAATCGTGCTGTTCGAGTAGCCCTGCGACTGCCGTGTCTCTGATCCCTTCGGGGGCTGGACAAGACGTCTTCAAGCAATCCTCCTTGGCAGTTTGACCGTCGGAAGAGCAAGCGCTAGGAATTTGCCATGCCGCTTTTTACTTGAGGTTAGGCTCATTTTGGAGAGCCCCGATGAGTCATAACCACTCCGCGCTGGTGTGGAATGATCTCCGATAGTCTTTCAGGCTTTATATGACTTGCCGTTAAGACCCTGAAGCTAGGAATTTGGCCTTTGCTTCGTTCGCTGACATTGCGTCCTCTGTATCGAGACGGATGTCATGGTGGGAACTAGGGATTTTGCCGTGGCTCCGTTTGTTTGATGACGTTGCGTCTGCTGTGTCGAGACGAACGTTGGGGCGACATCTCGTCTACTGTATTGAGACGGACGTTGAGGTGGTGACCATTCTGTGCTGGTGCGAGATGATCTCCGGTTGTCTTTCCGGTTTTATATGAGTTACCGTCAAGACGTCGAAGCTAGGAATGTGGACTTCGCTTCGTTTGCTTTGGTGTGTCCAAATCCTGTTGGAGGAAGAACGCCGGGGTTGACATTTCGTCTGCTGTATCGAGACGAACGTCAATATGGTGACCACTCTGTGCCGATGCGAGATGATCTCCGATTGTCTTTCCGGTTTTATGTGAGTTACCGTAAAGACGTTGAAGCTAGGAATGTGGCCTTCGCTTCATTTGCTTTGTCATGTCTGAATCCCTGCTGGAGGAAGAACGCTAAGGTTGACATTTCGTCTACTGTATCGAGACGAACGTCAAGGAGGTGACCACTTCATGTGAGATGGTCTCCGATTGTCTTTCCGGTTTTATGTGAGTTACCGTAAAGACGTTGAAGTTAGGAATGTGGCCTTCGCTTCGTTTGCTTACACTGCGTCTGGTGTATTGAGACGAATGCTGAGGTGGAGCTGGGATTTTGCCATCACTCCGCTTTGTTTCAACCATGGGGTCTTTTGTTAACTTGGCATGTACACCCTGCTGGGCTGCAAAGGAACGCCGTTGTTGACATTGCGTCTGTTGTAACGAGACGAATGCTAAGGTGGAGTTGGGATTTTGCCGTTACTCCGCTTTGTTTCGACCGTGAGGTCTTTTGTTGACGTTACATCTGCCTCCAGCTGGACTGCGGAGGAACGCTGTTGTTGACATTGCGTCTACTGTATCGAGACGAATGCTGAGGTGAAGCTGAGATTTTGCCATCGCTCCGCTTGATGGTGTAACATCTGTGTCCTGTTGGAATGAGGGGGCACACCGTTGTTGGTCTCCAGGCTGTAGACGTGACCATTGAGATTTGGAACTAGGGACTTTGTCATGGTTCCGTTTCGTTGCGATTCTGAAGTCAGTTGTTGACGTCATGTCTGCATCTAGTTGGAGTGAGGAGAAACGCCGTTGGTGATCTTTAAGTTGTCGATATTGACGTCGAGACCCTGAAGTTAGGGACCTTCCTTTGCTTCATTTGTTGACATCGTGTCTGTAATATTGCGACAAATGTCGAGACGGTCTCTAGGTTATCTATGAACCGTCGAGATTTGGCTTCGCTTTCTGGTGGAGCCTGTTGGGAAGGTATGGTTCCCTCTTTATCTGTGCCCCTGAATTGTATACAGGGATCAATGTGATTTCACCTGTAGGGCAAAAAATTTCATTCTTTCATTTTTTTTTATTGTTTCCGCGATGCTCTATCATTTCAGCTTTTATATCGCGAAGGTCGCGATTGCCCAATCATTTCGGCTATTTTTCGCGGTGCCCAATCATTTCGGCCATTTACTTTATTTTTACTCGCTACTTTTTATTGCGAGTTGCCCAATCATTTCGACTGTTTATTTTATTTTTACTCGCTGTTTTTTTTTATTGCGAGTTGCCCAATCATTTCGGCTATTTCGTATGCATTTTTTTTTTGTTGTTGAGTAGGGGATTTGGGATCTGATCCCAATCTTGGCATCAGCATCGCTGCGACTGGAATATTGCCAGGAGCGAATCATCATTTGCCGTGAAAGGACCTGGAATTTGATACCGGTTTAGGCATCAGCATCGCTGCAACTGGGATATTGCCAGGAGCGAATCATCATTTGCCTTTAAAGGGCTTGGAATTTGATACCGGTTTAGGCATCAGCATCGCTGCAACTGGGATATTGCCAGGAGCGAATCATCATTTGCCTCTGTCGATGTTGAACAAAGGTGGCTTAGTAAACAGGGTTAAGGGTCCTGTCGGCTAAGGATTTTGACTTCATGAGCCGTAAGGGTCTCACAAAGGTATTTCTCCCTACAAGTCGTGAGGATCTTGTAGGTGTGTTTTCTCCTTGGGAATCGTGAGGATTCCTAAGTGCATGTTCTCTTATAAGTCGTAAGGATCTTACAAGAGTGTTATCTCCTTATGAGTCGAGAGGACTCACAAGGGTTGTTCACCGTGTGGACATATCCCCAGTCACGGATGGGACTTGGTTAGGGAAATGTTTATTCGCGCCCGTGGATTGTATACAAAGGCCAATATAGGACCACTTGTAGGGCAATGTCGAAAGTTGTGGGGGTTGCTTAAGCACAGGTTTAGGTCTCTGTAACTTAAGACTTTCAAATCTTATGAGCCGTGGGGGTCCCATAAGAGAGTTCTCCTTACGAGTCGTGAGGATCTCGCAAGTGTATTCTCCTTAGGAATCGTGGGGATCCCTAAATGTGTTGTTCCTTTGTGAGTCGTAAGGATCTCACGCAGGTGGTTTCTCCTTACAGGGTCGAGAGGACCCTATAAGTGTTTCTTAACGAGGTTGCGCCCTTTCAGGTTTTCACAAACACTCGCCGGTAGCCCTGCTGTTTTTACTCACGGAGCCCTTTCGGGTTTTCATCCGTGCCCATTTTACTTATGGACATACCGTTTTTTTTATTCTTTTTATTTTTATTTTTATTTTTTTATTTATTTTTTTTTACGAGGTCGCGCCCTTTCGGGTTTTCACGAACACTCGCCGGTAGCCCTGCTGTTTTTACTCACGGAGCCCTTTCGGGTTTTCCTCCATGCCCGTTTTGCTTATGGACATACCGTTTTTTTTATTCTTTTTTTTATTCTTTTTATTTTTATTTTTATTTTTATTTTTTATT
This sequence comes from Agapanthus africanus, assembly GCA_030015575.1. Taxonomy (NCBI): domain Eukaryota; kingdom Viridiplantae; phylum Streptophyta; class Magnoliopsida; order Asparagales; family Amaryllidaceae; genus Agapanthus; species Agapanthus africanus. The sequence continues at coordinate 76,937,837 of CM057339.1, read as the reverse complement.
TTTTACGAGGTCGCGCCCTTTCGGGTTTTCACGAACACTCGCCGGTAGTCCTGCTGTTTTTACTCACGGAGCCCTTTCGGGTTTTCATCCGTGCCCATTTTGCTTATGGACATACCGTTTTTTTTTTGTTTTGTTTTTTCTTTTTTTTATATTCTCATCAGCCTGAGAATGCTGCGGTAGTAGTTTAAAAAACATTTCGGTTATTTGCAAGTTTTAGGACATTGCGGTCCATCATTAGTTTAAGGACATCTCGGTCCGTTGTTAGTTTAAGGACGTTTCGGTCCGTCGTCGCCGTATTTGAGACGCATCTCTAGTTTACTGACTTTTCGGTCTATGGGGCTTTCTCTATGAATGAGCATGATGCCCCCGGCATATCCACCTTTTTCGGAGCATGTTGTTGTGGCGGGTTTACCTTCCAAATTTCGGACAACGCGAACTTGCCCTGTTGGTATTGGTCTTCAACCCAGTTTTTGAAGACGTAGCAGTCCTCGATCAGGTGACCTACTGTTTGGTGGTAAGGGCAATAATTAGGATTATTAACGTCGCCTGGCTGCAACGGACGTTTTGGATTCGGCAGATTAATGAGTCTGTTGCGCACTGCCAGCTCGAACAGTCCCCTTGTTTTATCTTGCGGAAACGAGTAAGGACGTTTCAACTTTTCCTGGAGGGATTGCCGCTTGTTGCTTTGGCAAGAAGCAGCCGGTCTAGGGTCACCTGATTGCTGGTGAGTGCTGGCGACGAGGGCCTTTTTTCCTTTTCTTTTATCCTTGTTGTTCGATCCTTTGTTTACGGGGCCGAGATTTTTTCCGAGTAGCATGCGATTGCACGGCTGAACGTTCTCGCGGCTTCTCAATTCCTTTATTTTTGAAATAGATTCCCCGAGGGAAGAGCTGGGGGTAGCTTCTTCGTCAGAGTCGCTTCCAAAGGTGATAATTTGTGATCCCTTGAAGTCGGCTATATGACAGTCGGCGGTGGCTCTTTTGCGCTCATCTATCGCATTTTTCCGATGTCCACAAGCTTCACACTTTGTCCTGTCGAAGTGTCGCTTTTGAGCGACATACCCTTGCCACCAACAGTTAAAGGATTCGCAGTCTTCGGTAGGATGTATGATCTTCTGATGATATAAACAGAAGTTAGGGTGCATCTCTATCTCAGAGAAAGGATTTTCTTCGGAGGGCGGTAGCTTCATTCCTACTGATAGAGCTTTGGCGAACCGTTTCCTCGTCTTGAATTTGTTTTTACCCGCAGTGTATGGCTTTTGATTTGATGGGAATACCTTGGTTCTTTCCAGTATGGCCATTTCATGCTCTTGATTGGCTTTTGCTTTCAGACGAATTTCATTTAGGAAGGCATCGATCAACTTGTCTGACGGCCGCGGAATTTCTGTTTCAGGGTCCGCCGTTGATTTCTCAGCGCAAGGATCCTCTTCATCATCCGTCAGTGAATGAGAAATCACATGACAAGTCGCTACGTAGTCTTCGGATTCATCCGATAAGTTTTCTCCATCGTTTTCATCCTCGACGAAAGAACAAGTTGCCCCCGGCGTGTCCGTCTTCTTTGGAGAGTGCGGCTGTGGGGGGTTTACCTTCCAGCTTTCAGACAGCGTGAACTTACCTTGCAGGTATTGATCCTCGATCCATCCCTTAAAGACGAAACAATCCTCAATCGGGTGACTTACCGTTTGGTGGTAAGGGCAATAATTGGGATTATTAAGATCGCCTGGCTGCGACAGACGCTTTGGACTCGGCAGATTGATGAGTCTGTTACGCACTGCCAGCTCAAACAGTCTTCTCGTTTTATTCTGAGGAAACGAGTAAGGACGTCCTAGCCTCTCTTCGAGGGATGGGCGTGGACGCACGTTGTTTTGGCGAGCGACCGGCTTTGAGTTGCTCGACTGTTGCTGAGCGTTGGCGACGATGATCGCTTTTCCTTTCTCATTTCGGGGATCGGGTCTTGGAGGAGACGGTCTATGGCCCATCTGGTCCATTTGGGCTAATTTGTCGATCAAGGCCTGGAAGGTGGTCGGCCTGAAGAACATCATGAATTGCGAGATGGTCGCCTGCGGATCGAGAGTTCCCACAAACATGCCTACCGCAGGTGCCTCTTCTATGCGTTGTTCGCATTTCGACCATAGGTTCCGCCATCGTGTTGCGTATTGAACCCACGTTTCGCTTGGCCTTATCCTGGCATTTATTAGTGCTGTTATCGGGGTGCGTTCACTAGCACTCGCAAACCTTTGTGTAAACAGCAGTTCCATCTCTGCAAATGTTTTGACAGAGTCGTTAGGTAGCTCCGAATACCATTCAAAGGCTGTTTCTGCTAAGCTGCCGACGAATTGACGTAGCAACAATTTGTCATCTCCTCCAGTATTGCCGCATAAGGCCCTGAATTGAGCGACATGCTGATGAGGATTCCCTGTCCCTTTATATACGTGGAATTTAGGGATCGTATATCCTGGCGGGTAACTGATTTGGTCATACCAGCTCGGATACGGTCGTCCGGTTCTAACAATTTGCCCAGCCGCTTCATTCGCCTGATGAACCCGGATCTGCTGAGCTATATATTCGTCTAGGTCAACTTTGGAGATTGCCTCCTCCTTGGCTGTTGATAGAGCCGGCGGAGGATTTGACGTTTCTCCCCTGTCGTCTTCAAGGACGATCGGAGGATCTTCAGCAGGAGGGTCCAGCTGTAACATCATCTCTACCATATCTTGGAAGAGGAGCGCCATCTGTTTTATGTTAGCCGCTTGCTCTGCAGCTTCTTTGTCTCTCTTTTCGAGGACTCTGCGTAAAAAGTCAGCGTCGGTTTCTTGTTCTTGACGCTCATCCGAAGACATTTCAGCGCTTTCTTTTGGCTCAGTGAGTGCAGCCATTGTAGTCATCACTTCCTGAAGCTTTTGTTGTTGCTCCTGGGCTTTCGTCACGGATCGGGTGAGCGGTCGGTGGCCCGTAGAAGTGCGGCTTTCCTCCTTTCCAGAAGCCATATAAACAGTATGCACCACCATGCCCCCAGATTTGGGGCGTTTGTGTTCAGCGCTTTTATGCTTCGCCATGTTCACAGGGGCTTTTTGCGGCCTCCTTTTTTGAGTGATTGGAGTTAAGGGAGCCGTTGTAGTAGGCACCCAAGTAGCTTTTGCTTTTTGTGGTTTGACAGAGTAATCCTTCCCCTGCTGAACCTTTATCTTTTTCTGTCGTCGGAGGCAGTCTTGATCGATCACCGACTCTTGGACCCGTCGCCAGACTTTGTAAATTTTAGAGGACAGCCGTTGAGGGGGCTGCTCTAGCTTCTTCTCTGGAGAATCCTCCACAGGTGAAGGAGTTCGTTTCAACATCGCAGTAGGAGAGTTTCTGCGCACCTTGTTGAGCAGTTCAAAGCTGTTCTTGATTGGAACAGCAGCATCGATCCTCACCATCGGAGTTGGAGGAGTAAGTCCAGAGGGGGAGTTGCCCCCAGCCTTCCTCACTCGGCGCCAGTAGCGACGTCGGGCATGTCGTGCTGATGGAGTTGTTTCAGCTATAGGGGTGACCTCCTCATGCCCCCTGTGTTGGTCAGAATATGCTGGTACCAGCCTTTTAAAGATCGACGTCCGTTGAACGGGGACGGCCAACCTGTCAGAAGCGGGCTTCCGAACATAGGAAGCGACCCTGGTGACTTCGCCAAGAACGGGAGCTGGGATAGCTATCCGTTTCGGGATAACGCCTTCTGGTATGGCAGGCTTCTTCATGGGCCCGATGGAGCTCTGGCCTAATCCATTAAAACCTGAAGCAGGGGAGTTGGATGACCCGTTGAGAGGGGTCGCGGCAGTGGTGAGTCGATCGAAGACCGACTTCTTTGGAGCTTCTTGCAATTTCATTGGGGCGTTGAAGCTCATTGGTGGGAGCATAGTCCCAAAAAATAGTCCAGTCATGGCTTGAGCCACCTGCTCCACCGGCATTTTGAAAAGGGAGGCCGCTTGGGGCCCATAAGTCACTCCTCCAGCAAGGACCGAGCGAGAGTTGTAGTTGCAGGCAGTGCAGTTCGAAGCCATCGATCTTCTGTTTTCTGCATGGAGAAAGACACCAAATCTAAGTACTTTGAATCCACAAGCAACCACAGCAAACCGCGATTTGCTCGCGAACACGACACACGAAGTGTGGAGTGGAAAGAGGAAAATGTCCCACCGGGCGTGCCAGAATCTGTTCCCCTCCGAAAGGCGGCGCGCAGAACCGCGATGTCCTGACGTTGGGGATTCGGGGCAGATGCTATTTGGTTTTATCCGTCTACCTCTCCGAAGATGCCAAGTTGATTTATGGCACCGTGTATCGGAGGTTTAGACGGATGCGGCCGATGTAGCAGACTTCGTCAGATTCCCCCTCGCTTGAGGGGTTTTTGATTGTGGGGACGCTCTTCCCTGCAGGCGCAAGCCCCTGCAGTTAATTACGCTACCGCTTCGCGGTAACAACTTTCTCCTTCTCCAGAATTTCACTTCGTGTCGTGGGTGTTTGTTTTGTTTGTGGTTGCCCGTGGATTGTATACGGAGACTGAGTAATGCCGTCGCCCGTAGGACGTGGATTAGTCCAAATCCGTATTTACTTAGATTTGGGTTTGGTGTTTTTAGTTTAAGGATACGTTAGTCGCGTTGCGGCTAAGATCAACTTAAACGTTCGTTAAGGATACGTTAGTCCTGTTTGAGACTAAGATCACTTAACGTGATCGTTTAGATCCGACAAAAGAGCGTTTGGACCCTATTGTTCCAGTTTGGGAGATTCATAGTCCAATTTGGGACTAAAATCTGTTTGGAGGATACATTAGCCATTTTTGAGGCTAAGATCGACTCAAACGTTTGTTAAGGATACGTTAGTCCAGTTTGAGACTAAGATCAACTTAACGGGACCGTTTAGATCCGACAAAAGAGTATTTGGGCTCTATTGTGCCAGTTTAGGGACGTGGTGGTCCATATTCCAGTTTAGGGACGTGGTGGTCCGATATTAGTTTAGGGACGTTCCGGTCCGACATTAGTTTAGGGACGTTTCGGTCCGACATTAGTTTAGGGACGTTTCGGTCCGACATTAGTTTAGGGACGTTTCGGTCCGATATTAGTTTAAGGACGTTTCGGTCCACGAGTTTAAGGACCCCGCAGTCCATATCGATGTGTGGTCATTGGGACCCGTCACCTCTTTGACGTCGTTGAGGAATTACAACGACGGATGTCAAAGGAGTTCGGAGATGTACCCTCGAACCGGATGTAAATTGATTTAGAAGAGCAATTTTGCTCAATCAATTTAATTTAAGGACTTATGGCCAAAATTGGGCTAAGTCCAGTTGAAATGTTCAACATTTTATTTGCTTTTGCATTGCATTTCTTTTTTTATTTTTATTTGGGCCTTGCCCAGAAAGGATGCAGAGCATCAATTTGTTTTGGGCTCTGCCCTTTTAGGAATGATGCAAGGCATCAATTTTATTTGGGCTCTGCCCTTGTATAAAGGATGCAAAGCATCAATTTATTTGGGCTCTGCCCATTTATTGCCTTGCAATTTATTCTGACCTGCTAGGTCTTTTTAACTTGGGCCTAGCCCTTCAAATAATACATTGCATTTGTGCAAAGCACCAAGAATCTTTTAGATTCAGGAAAAGAAGTGCAGGGCACTTTTTAATTTCTTGATCTAAATTTAGATCAAAGAAAAGAAAAGAAAGAAATCTTTTCTTTCTTTCTGTTTCAGAGAACCAGAGGTTCATAGCAAGTGCAAGGCACTATTTATTATTTTTATTTATTTATTTATCTGAGAACCAGAGGTTCATAACAAGTGCAAGGCACTATTTTTATTATTTTTATTTATTTCCCTTTTTTTTTATTTTTAAAATCTTTTGTTCTTCAGAGATTTTTCTCTTAAAAAAGGTTTTTACCTTTCTTTTTTTTGTTCTTGAATAATCTCCAAGAGTTCTCTTTTCTTTTTTTTTTTGCTAGAAGTCGATTATCCAAGTTCATGTCCCTCGAATGAGGTCTGGGGTCCTATTTATAGTGCTCACAAATTTGTTGAATTTGTTAACAAGATCTTTTCTGAGTGATTTTGGGAATTTTCCCACCGCTGGATCTTTGATCCAAAGGCAGAAGAAAATCTTCTGGTTTTGGAAAGAACAGAAAAGATTTCATTAAATTTTCATTCTGTTATTGCGCAACTCACCAGCGCGTGACACGTGTCGCGCAGTGAGGCGCTTGTGCAACAGCGCTTGCGCAACTGCGCAGACACGTGTCGTGCAGTGAGGCGCTTGCGCAACTGCGCAGACACATGTCGCGCAGCCGTGCGCTTGCGCAGTTGCGCTTGCGCAACTGCGCAGACACGTGTCGCGCAGCCGGGCGCTTGCGCAGTTGCGCTTGCGCAACTGCGCAGACACGTGTCACGCTGCGGTGCGCTTGCGCAGTTAAGTGTTACTTATGTTTTTTTTTTTTAAAGAGCCTTGCTCTGATCGGACATACCGCCTTTGGGCGTTGTGCTGCCGTGTCAACTTTGACACGTGGCGCATTGCGCGCAGCGCACGGGAACCGAAGCGTTGCTTCAAAATTTGAATTTTCAAAATTCAAACAGAGCCTTGCTCTGATTAGGGGAAGATGAAGCGTTGCTTCTTCTCCCGCCTTGGAATTTGAACAGAGCTTTGCTCTGATTGGGGTAAACACCCCTCCACCAGACGATCCATGTAATTCAGATTTATTCCAATACGCCACTACTCTGCCATTATTCTCCGGTGCTTATTTGATCGTCGGAGGGTCCTACGATGGTTCCCACCCCGGGACTTCCCTTGCAGGTAGTTCGGCTCCCACGGTATCCAACAAACCAATGAGATCCACACGTCTAATTTTCACTCTCAATCACAACCGTTCAGAACCTCTTGCAGCAAGATCGACGGAGGACAACATTTGAGGGAGATTCTGACCTCCATCAGTTGGCGCCATCTGTGGGAAAGTTTTTTCTCCACCCAAAAAGTTGATCTTCCGCCTCCAATTCAATGACAAGCGGCAACTGCGACGATCCCAGCATGAGCCGTCCCGTCCTCCACGGCGGGGGTGGAAATGTCCCTACTCCTCCCCCTAACGTTATCGATGCCTTATTCGCTCGAATCGTGTCATGCCCCGCTTCCCAGAGTGCGCTAAGATCGGCACGTGACAGAGCCAACCATGCTACCTGTGGCTAGAAAATATCCCTCCACAGTCACATTACGGCTGTCTATAAGATATCCAGAACAGAAAAAAGAATAAACTATCTAGTACATGTCCATATGCCAGAATAAACGAGTCAAGAAATAATATGCGGAAGCAATAAATCCAATAAATAATAACAATCTGGAAAGTACGTCCCAAAATACGGGCTCACATCAGGAAATGAAAATGCTGAAAGAAAACTAAACTAAAATACTAACATTATCCTCACTGCTCGGCCTGTCGGCTAAAATACTCCTGGTCAGCCTGCGACAAAGATAGAGGATCTGGGCCATACAAAACCCAGACATCAGTGCGTCATAATATCAATAATAATAAGCAACCAGGATGTAACGAGATATGCAGGCATGAATTATAAATAGTAACATGAATATAATAAGTAAACACGGATATAGAATAGTGACGAGTAACAGTATATGTGACGTGCAGCGATCAATCTAAACTGTGCTACTGGGTTATCTATTCTAAAGTTTGTTTGAAATCAATTAGTGTACTCCTCCATGTAACTCAAAGAATATGTCTCGTTATCCCCCGGGACCACGGATCAGGTAGTGGGAGTTATGAATGACTCTAACCCGTTATCCCCCGGGACCACGGATCAAGTAAGAATCACGAATGATTCTGTCCCGTTATCCCCCGGGACCACGGATCAAGTAATACCCTTTTAAGCTACACTTCAGTTACATTTTTGATTTCCCCATACCCTCAAGGTTATGTGTTCAAGTCAGGTATTGATAAGTCTGGAGCTAATGCCGACACAGGATCAAGCAAGTGCAGGTTTTGTCTAAATAGACAACATGATACGTCCATCGGGACGGCAAGTCAGGAATGTCGGCATTAGGAACAGGATCAGGTAACAGGTCAAGTAGTGGTGTATCATGTCATGACAGGTAGTGCACATGTATCAAACGGATGCTCATAATAAAACTGTAGCAAGTACGGATGCACGATAAAAGTACGGATGCACAGTAAAACACGGATGCACAAATATCTATCAGGAGTTACATCATGACTATGTAGGATGCACATTATCAAGCATGGAGTACTAATGTAACAATAATATGAATTAATATAATATGGCATGCGACTAGATATGCAGAATTAATGGTATGGATACAAAATAAAATATGTATGCTCAAATATCTATTAGGGGTTACATTTACAGCTCCAAGTCTATGTAGGATGCACATTATCAAGCATGGAGTGTTAATACAACGAAAACATGAAATAATACGATCTGTAGATGCAGGTACATATATAATAAATGATATGGATGCATACGGGTATCCGAAAACAGTAAAACATTAACATGGGTGTACAATACGTTCAACATGTGATATTTTTATTCATATGGATGCAAAATATGATACATAGCATGTAGCAAGATAAACTTGCATGCGACAAGATTTGCAAATAACGGTACGGATGCATACGGGTATCGAAAAGCTGTAAATTTGTAATATGGATGCATAACTAAACAATATGTAATATTATTATTCGCATGAATGCAAAATATAGTAGTATAGCATATATCAAGATAAACTTGCCTGATCGGATATCACGATGGGTGCGTACGGCACGTCCGACGTAGGGTAAACGTTGCAATATCCACACACGGCACACGGGACAGGTCCAGACAAGGCAAGAAGGTAACCACGCTGGCTGGAAACGTCTACTGGATTACTCGGATCATCGGCAGCGGCACGGCTCCGGCGGTGATCACCGGAAAATACGAATCAAGAAAAGAGAAGAAAAGAAAAGAAGAAGAAGAAAGAAAGAAAGAAACAAGAGAAGGTGCTCTGGGGTCAGGGGTCGACAAGAACAGAGGGGTGACGACGACGAGGTCGTGTGGACGACGACGATGAGGTTTCACGGTGAGGAAAGGGGTTGCGGCAGCTGCAGGGGTCGAGTTCTGTGCAGGGGAGGGGCTCAGGGTTGGCTTGGGGTGTTGGTGAGGAGGAGGGAAGGTGATGGTGGTGGTGACGAGACCGACGAAGAAGATCGGCGGCGAGGGGCGATGTGGGTGCAGGCGAGGTCGGAGTTATGGGGTTTCTTGGCGTCGGGGTATGCAGGGAAAGCTCTGGGTGCAGGGATGAAGTGATGATGGTGGTGGTGGTGTCAGGAGTCGGAGGTGATGATGAGGGCAGTCGCGAGAAGTGCGACGAGGAGGTTGGCGGTGAGGGTTCTGCCGTGGGGGTGCAGTGTTAGGTTCGTGCAGGGTTTTGGGAGCTCGGGAAATGAGAGGAGAGAGGTGAGGAGAGGGTCGCGGAGAGGAGGGGAGGTCGACGAGGTCGACGGCGAGGTGCAGGGTGAAGGCTAGGGTTAGGGTTTTTGGGTTTTCTCGTGGAGGCGGCATGGATTTAAAAAGAAGAAGAAAGGAAGAAGCGAGGTGAGCGTAGCAAGGAGAAGGTGACCGGATCCTCGCGAGGAACAATGATCGCGAGAGGAGAGAGAGGGAGAGAGAGAGAGTTCTGTTTTTTTTACAAAAATTTAGATTTAAAATAATCTTTTAGAATATTATTTTGTTAAACGTATTATATATATATATATATTAACAGTTAAATAAGTATAATATAATATTAATAAAATTTGATATTTTGGCTAATTAAAAAATAATCCAAAACACACCCGGATCGGGTCCAAAAATCTAGTTTAAAATACGGAAAATATACGTGTCTACCAACACTAAAACAGGATAACCGGGTAATGAAAAGATATACCCCCAGGAACGGATGCATGCACGTGTACGTAGCCATCCAAACAAGTCCGTTACCCTGAACGGGACGAGAACAAGATGCGCGGATGCTACGACAGGGTTAGGGGTACGATGCAGGCCATGCAAGACATTTTTAAAATATTTTATTCGACTTTAAATGTTATATTAAAAAATATGCAGATGTGAGATAAAATGCCAGTATGCAGTATATAAAAAAAGAAAGTGCACGGATCCACATAACAAGCCGGGATAAATTATAAACAGGAATCAAGACAGGGTTCCAGCAAGCGGGTCGGGTCGGATGCAAATACAGATGTCAAATACACTATTCGCATCCAAAACACAATAAATCGAGAAATAAAATAATAAAGAAATACTCAAAATAGAACTGGTATAAATGAACTAGGGTGTTACAAATCGACAGGCTCACGGCGATGGTGGACGCACTCGCCCATATCAAAGGGGCCGACCATGCCCGCCAGACCACAGCATCCCCTCCCGGGGGTGACGACGTTCGCAGGGAAATAGAAGGACACACATAGGCTCTTAACCTCACTCGCGCTCATCTTGATGTGACCGAACACCGACGTGTCGGTTCCGGCAGTCATGGCCAGCGTCCGGGAAATGATTTTATGACCCGTTGGACGCCGGCTAGCTCGACACCTCGATCACAGGGGGGCCAGGCAATCACTTTAATGCGCGCCGCGCTTTCTCGCCCCCCCGAGGAAGTGTCAGTCCAATCGCCTGATACCAGGCTAAACCCGCACCTTCACCTCAGTCAAGGTCACGTGTATGACGAACACCGGGGCTATCCACGAAGGGGCCGCCCCGGAGATTTAAGGAACGCGATAGAGCGGAACCAAAGCCGCTCCATCGCGCAAGCTAGGAGCAGATGGAACGGGCGCTCCGACTGTGAAGATTCTTCGAGGTACCAACAACGAATATAGGCTCTCGTAAAGAAAATCGAAGACATACGATGTAACACCCGAGCCCAATACTACTATTTTTCTGTTACTGATTGAGCATTAGATATTACTCATTTCATTTAGCTTGCCTGTTTGACCCTTGCCGTGAAATTTTATCTGGCTTAGTCATTTCTGTATATAACAAATTTTAGCACCTAAAATAAAATTAAAAATATCTATTTTGGCCTACTCGTCACCCCTAGCCGCGTGGTAGCGTCCGTGCGTCGAGTTCTCGTCCCGTTCGGTGAAACGGACGAGTTTGGACGACTACGCGCGCGTACAGGTGGCCGACTTGGGGGTATGCTTTTTAATCAGAAAACATTTCATTTTAAAATTTGGAACTCGCTTAAAATCCTATTATTTAAATTTTAAATTTTTGGACCCAACCCGGGCGCAATTTGGAAATGTTTCATTTAGCGCCAAAATTCCAAATTAATAAAATAATCAAAACTATAATATATTCGTAATCTTACTGTTAATTTAACTTTTAAAAATCTTTTAAATATTCTTATAACTCACGAATCTCTCCCCTGGCCAATCAAGGCTCTTCTTTCCCCGTGGACCCCTCCAACGGCTTTCTCTCTCTCTCTCTCTCTGGCTTTCCATATATCTCTCTCTCTCTAACCCTCTCTCTCTTCCTTATATATTAATTTTCCCATGCATCTCTTTCCTTCAGGAACTGTAGCCCCACAAGAAAACAAACCCATCACGAGAAACCCATCGCGACCTAGCCTTAGCCGCCTCCACCGTCTCCACCGCAGCTCCGACGCCGGCGCCAGCGCCACCGTTGCCCTCGCCTCCGCCTCCTCGTACCAACCTCGACATCCCCTCCGTCTCCCCGTGTGCACGTAGCCACCGCAGCAACCCCGGACAACCCCCGTGCCTTCTCTGTTCGGCCGGAGACGTCGCCGGCGACCTTCGTCGTCGTCACCGCGCCACCGTCAGCACCCCCTCATCACCTGCGCGCACCAGCCCCGACCACCTCCTCTCCCTCTCCACTTTCTTTCCCTTGTCCATACCCGCAGCCCTAGCCCGTCGCCTGCAACCTCCTCGCCGGCGCCCCACTGCCGTCGACCCCATCGCTGTCACGCCCTTTGCAACCCCTGTAAGCCTTCTATTCCTTTTCCTCTTTCCTTTTTCTCTGGTTCCTTTGTATTCTTGTTTGCACAACTTGATGTTTCACTGTTCGCTTTTCGCCGGAATCCGACGATGCCGGTGACGTGTCCCGACGTTTCTAGCGAGGTACCCCGATCCGCATGGTTCCATTGTTCGTTGTTTGGGTTCAATCCGTGAACCGTGCGTCTGTCGTGTGTTTCCCCCGCCGACGTCACGTTCCGTTTTTCCCGGTTCGCGACCCGTCGAGGCAAGTATCACTTGCTACATGCTATACTATACAATTATATATGTTTGACTCATTAAACCTGCAAAACTTAACTCGGTATAGTTATTTTCTCATTTGGTTGCAATATGACATATATCATTTTACAGTTAACATAGAAATTACAATTTGCCACTTTTAACCTAAGAACCAAGTTTACCTGTTAATCACATTTTACCGTTTAATAGAATGTAGCACTTTCCCATGTAGTTCTATTACATTCGGATATTCGCATTCAAAGGCTTGATATAACTGTATTGCATCATCATTTAAACTGTTGCACCGCTAAGGGTGCTCAAAACCTGTTAATATAATAAAACGGCTGCACTATATTAATGCACTATTGTGATTGAATGAACTGCTTATTGTTGTTTAATTTATTGCTTATTTCTTGCTGTAAATCCCCTGTTCGATTATATATCTGTTGTGAGCACACCCACGATATTGTTACATCTTGACTTGACTTTGTTACACATGATATATATTGTTACACCTGACATGGTATTGTGCCGTTTACTATTGACTTGACCTGATGTACTATGACCTGACCTGTTACCTGATCTCATGCCTAATGCCAACAAACCTGACATGTAGTCCTCATGGACCATTCCTGTTGTCTATCCAGACAAACCTGTTGTTACCTGATCCTGTGTTGGCATTAGTTCTTGATTACTGAATACCTGACCTGACACATATAACTTGGGGGTATGGGGGAAATCAAAAGTGTAAACTAAAGTGTAACTTAAAAGGGTATTACTTGATCCGTGGTCCCGGGGGGTAACGGGACAGAGCCATTCGTGACTCTTACATTTTTCCTAATCCGTGGTCCCGGGGGGGTAACGGGACAGAGCCATTCGTGACTCTTGCATTTTCCTGATTCGTGGTCCCGGGGGGTAACGGGACAGAACCACTATTGGTTCACATATTCCTGATCCGTGGTCCCGGAGGTAACGGGACATATCCTTTGAGTTGCATGAAGGATTACTCAAATTGATTTCAAAGACTTTAGAATAGAAAACCTGATAGAACAGTTTAGTTACCCACTGCACACTACCCTGCACTGCTTGATTCACATTATTTGCTACTCTCGTTTTATTCATGTTTATTTTGCATTGCCTGTTACACTGTTCCTATTATACTACTTGATGACATGACGCGCTGACGTCTGGGTTTTGCATGGCCCAGATTCCGTACCGCTGTCGCAGTCCGAGCAGGAGTACTTCAGCCAGCAGGCTGAGCTGTAAGGTGTTAGTATTAGTTAGTTTTATTTCCTGCATTTATTTTCTGATGTGAGCCCGCATTATGGGACATACTTTTCAGTTATTTGTATTGGATCATTTGCTTCCGCATTTATTTATTATTGACTTCTGTTATTCTGGTTTATGGACATGTTTTAGAAAATTTTATGTTGTTCTTGATATCTCTACAGCCGTAATGTGACTGTGGATGGATGCTTCCAATTCACAGGTAGCATGGTTGGCTATGTCACGTGCCCAATCTAGCGCACTCTGGGAAGCGGGGCGTGACATGGTTCTTTTGGTATCAGAGCTATATGTTAGTTGGGTTGATTCTTTTGTAGTTGGGTATTGTACCCAATACACGAATCAGAATACCCGTGTTTAGGAAACATGTCCTGCCACTTTGCCATTTACCATTCTTGAATCACATTCTTCCTGATTATATCTTTTACGACGTGCAGACTTACTTTGCATGTCAACTCGAAAACCTGATTTCTTGTTATCCCTAGGGCTTAGGCGACTTGGGTGGAGTTAAGTCATTGTGGCTATGATACCGCGGCATAGTTACAATGCGGTACTCTATTTAAGTATCTTGGAGTTCTAGCCTTGATCTATATATTGAATCCATCATCATGCTAATGTTGGGTGTTTTGATTTCAGGAATATGGCAGATAAGAATTTCAAGACGTATCAGAGGCGTGTGGACGAAGCCGCCATGCTTGGAGTGATAAGGGGAATGCTAGAGAATCAAAAGAGGCAGACCGAGCTGATCCAGCAGCAAGCAGACTCGTTTCAGGAAGGTTTGCAGATCGTTCAGCAGTCTGTGAACAACGCCGGAGCTAAACCAGTTGACCGAGTAGGGACCGTGGCAGATTTCAGACGTTTGGGTCCGTCTACATTTACTGGTTTGGAGGAGCCGTTGCCAGCCGAGCAGTGGCTAGTTGACACGGAGAATTTGTTGATTGCGGCACAGATTCCAGATGACAAAAGAGTTGATGTGGTACGCATTCAGTTAGTGGACTACGCCCGAGAATGGTGGCTTGTGGAGGAGACCCGCTTGCCCAAACCGATCAAATGGGCGGATTTTTCTAAGAGTTTCCTGGAGAAGTTCTTCCCGCGAACTGCACGGGAGGAAATGGAAGAGAAGTTTATTGGGCTGAGGCAGAATGGAGCACCCGTGGATGTGCATGCAGCAGAATGAACGAGACTCAGCAGTTTCGCTGGACCTTTAGTTGCCAACGATGCAGACAGGGCACGGAGGTTCATGCGCAGCTTGGATGTGGACATCCAGAGGCAGATTGTCTCCCTGGGTTTTACCACTTTCTCACAGGTTCTTACGGCAGCTCGGGAACAGCAGAGTTTATCTGGGATGAAAGGGAGCTTGCAGCAGACAGCAGTTGCGGCAAGGAAGCCCGCATTTGTACCTAACAGAGCTCATGGTCGCAGAGGTATTCCAGTAGACCGTCGAGGTGTAGCACCCATGAAGAAGCCTGTGATCGTTGATCGAAGAAAGAGCATGATTTGTGACTACTGCCATTTACCTGGGCACGTGCAGAAGGATTGTCGAAGGAAGCTGGGACTTTGTTTGGTTTGTGGAGCGGCTGATCACGCAGTTGGTGCCTGTCCGTCGAAGCTTCGTACGAGAGATGATATTCAGAAGCCTCCGCAGAAACCGTTCCAGGGGCAGAAACAGCTGACTCAAGGACCTAATCAGGCTCGAGCTTTTACCTTGACAGCTGAGGAAGCTAAGGCATCAGGAGAAGTGGTTTCAGGTATTCTAATCGTTCATGGTTTTCCCGCAGTGGCATTATTTGATTCTGGTGCATCCCATTGTTTTATGTCATCCAAGTTTTTAACTACACACTCGATTGCCTGCACGACCCTGTCTAGTTTCTGGGATATACACACTGGGAATGGGAAAATTATATCCAGTAGGGAATGTAAAGACTGTTCAGTTGTTGTGTGCGGACGGGAGCTTTTTGCAGATTTCTTGGTGATTGATACGGGCAACTACGAGGTCGTCTTGGGAATGGATTTTCTTGGCACTTTCCACGCTCACATTGACTGTAGGGCAAGGAAAGTAATTTTCCAGATTCCCGGACATCCTGAGTTTACCTTCACTGGAGGAAGCTGTTCTGTCGGGCCAGTCGAGTTTAGGGCTAGGCCGACAAACAATGTTCTTGTAGCTATGGAAGTTGATAGTAGTGAAGAGCCGGCAGTTGTTCGCGATTTTATGGACGTATTTGAAGATATATCGGGCTTACCGCCGAAGCGAGACGTGGAGTTCGCGATTGACCTTCTTCCTGGTGCAGCGCCAGTATCTAAAGCGTATTATCCAATGGCACCAGTAGAGTTAGAAGAAGTCAAGAAACAAGTTACTGAATTGCTTGAGAAGGGTTGGATTCGAAGCAACAACTCGCCTTGGGGAGCTCCAGTCCTTCTAGTAAAGAAGAAGGATGGCACGAGAAGGATGTGCATCGACTATCGAGAATTAAACCGGGTGACTATCAAGAACAAGTACCCGATCCCTCGCATTGGAGAACTTTTTGAGCAGCTTAGTGGCGCGAGGGTATTCTCGAAGCTGGATTTGCGATCTGGATATCATCAGGTCCGAGTGAAAGCAGAAGATATTTGCAAGACGGCGTTTCGAACTCGGTATGGACATTACGAGTACTTAGTAATGCCTTTCGGAGTAACGAATGCGCCGGCAATATTCATGGATTTGATGAACCGAATCTTTTCACTGTTCTTGGACCAGTTTATTGTGGTATTCATTGACGATATTCTAGTTTACTCGAAGAGTTTTGAGGAGCATGCTGAGCATTTGAAGATCGCACTGCAGACATTGAGACAGGAGAAACTGTATGCGAAGATGAGTAAGTGCGAATTTTGGCTGGAAGAAGTGAAGTTTCTGGGGCATGTTGTGTCGGGCAATGGAATCGCCGTCGATCCCGAAAAGATTGCAGCAGTTCGAGATTGGCCGATTCCAAAGAATGTAGCTGAGATAAGAAGTTTCCTTGGATTAGCCGGATATTACAGGAGATTTGTGGAGAACTTCGCTCGTCTGGCAGAACCGTTGACCAAGCTTACGCGCAAGGAGGTACCTTTTGTATGGACGGATAAATGTGCGTTAACTTTTGAGACGTTGAAGCAGAAGTTGATAACCGCCCCTATTCTGACCGTGCCAGACAATTCCGGAGGATTGGTGATTCACAGCGACGCATCTGGGAAAGGATTGGGATGTGTTTTGATGCAGCATGGGAAGGTTGTAGCATACGCATCGAGACAATTGAAGACCCATGAGAAGAATTATCTGACTCATGACTTAGAGCTTGCGGCTATGATCTTCGCTCTGAAGATTTGGAGACACTACCTTTTGGGCGAGAGAGTCAAAGTTTTTACAGATCACAAGAGTTTGAAGTATGTGTTCACTCAGAAGGAGTTGAATATGAGGCAGCGTAGATGGTTGGAGCTGATGGCCGACTACGACCTTGATCTTAAGTACCATCCGGGAAAGGTTAACGTCGTGCCGGATGCGCTTAGTCGGTTACCAGCAATTCAGGTGTTAACTACACAGAGGGAAATCATTGCAGATTTTCGAAGATTTGACTTGGAAGTTGTGCTACCGCGTTCTACAGGACAGTTGATGCAATTGCAAGTACAGTCGTCTTTAATTGAGAAAATTAAAGCGGCACAATCGCAGGATCCTGGACTGCAAAAGTTTCGAGAGCAGGTTGAAGCCGGACTACGAACAGATTTACTGGTCCACGAAGATGGTTCGTTGAGGTATGGTAGCCGTTTGTGTGTGCCAAAAGGGGATGTTCGTGAAGAGCTTATGAAGGAGGCACACAGTTCAGCTTATTCTATACATTCAGGAGGCACAAAGATGTACCGCGATATTCGACAGCATTTCTGGTGGGAAGGCATGAAACGGGAGATTGTTCGCTTTGTGACTAAGTGCTTGGTGTGTCAGCAAGTCAAGGCTGAACACCAAAGGGTTGCTGGTTTGTTGCAACCACTTCCGATTCCTCAGTGGAAGTGGGAACATATAACCATGGATTTCGTGACGGCTTTACCGCGGAGTCCAAAGGGCAACAATGCAGTATGGGTGATTGTCGATCGGTTGACCAAGGCAGCTCACTTTATCCCTTTCCGGGTTGGTCAATCAACAGAGACTTTGGCACAGCGGTACATGCAAGAGATTGTAAGATTGCATGGCGTACCGGTGAGCATCGTGTCCGATCGGGACACTCGGTTCTTATCACACTTCTGGAGGAGTTTACAGGAAAGTTTGGGGACTCGATTGAAGTTTAGCACAGCTTATCGTCCTCAAACTGATGGTCAGTCGGAGAGAACGATTCAAACTCTTGAAGACATGTTGAGAGCATGCATGTTGGACTTCAAGGGTTCGTGGGAGGATCATCTACACTTGGTGGAGTTTTCTTACAACAATAGTTTCCAAGCAACTATCCAGATGGCTCCGTTTGAAGCTTTGTATGGTCGTAAGTGCCGTTCACCTGTTTGTTGGGATGATGTTGGTGAACGAAGATTATTGGGACCAGATTTGGTGGTACAGACAGTCGAGAAGGTTAACACTATCAGAAAGCACATGAAGGCAGCTCAAGACAGACAAAAAAGTTGGGCTGACACGTCAAGAAGACCTCTAGAGTTCGCCATGGGTGATTTGGTATTTTTGAAAATATCACCGACTAGAGGGGTGATTCGTTTTGGGAGTCGAGGGAAGCTTAGCCCTCGATTCGTTGGACCCTTCGAGATATTGGAGCGCGTTGGAGAGGTAGCGTACCGTTTGGCGTTACCGCAGTCCTTGGCGGGTGTGCACGATGTGTTTCACGTATCTTAACTACGAAGGTATGTTCGAGATGAAACACACGTCTTGGATCATTCGGAGTTAACAGTACGGGAAGACCTGACTTTTGAGGAGCGACCGGTTGAAATCATGGATCGAAGGAAAAAGGTCCTTAAGATCAAGGTTATCCCCCTTGTGCTCGTTTCTTGGGGTAACCGATCGCATGGAGAGTCCACTTGGGAGCGAGAAGATGCGATCCGGCAGAAGTTTCCTCACCTTTTCCTATAGTTTCTATCTTGTATTCTTGGAATTTCGAGGACGAAATTCTTTTGTAGTTGGGTATAATTTAACACCCGAGCCCAATACTACTATTTTTCTGTTACTGATTGAGCATTAGATATTACTCATTTCATTTAGCTTTCCTGTTTGACCCTTGCCGTGAAATTTTATCTGGCATAGTCATTTCTGCATATAACAAATTTTAGCACCTAAAATAAAATTAAAAATATCTATCTTGGCCTACTCGTCACCCCTAGCCGCGTGGTAGCATCCGTGCGTCGAGTTCTCGTCCCGTTCGGTGAAACGGGCGAGTTTGGACGACTACGCGCACGTACAGGTGGCCGACTTGGGGGTATGCTTTTTAATCAGAAAACATTTCATTTTAAAATTTGGAACCCGCTTAAAATCCTATTATTTAAATTTCAAATTTTTGGACCCAACCCGGGCGCAATTTGGAAATGTTTCATTTAGCGCCAAAATTCCAAATTAATAAAATAATCAAAATTATAATATATTCGTAATCTTACCGTTAATTTAACTTTTAAAAATCTTTTAAATATTCTTATAACTCACGAATCTCTCCCCTGGCCAATCAAGGCTCTTCTTTCCCCGTGGGCCCCTCCAACGGCTTTCTCTCTCTCTCTCTCTCTCTCTCTCTCTAATTTCTCTATCTCTCTCTATGGCTTTCCATATATCTCTCTCTCTCTAACCCTCTCTCTCTTCCTTATATATTAATTTTCCCATGCATCTCTTTCCTTCAGGAACTGTAGCCCCACGAGAAAACAAACCCATCACGAGAAACCCATCGCGACCTAGCCCTAGCCGCCTCCACCGTCGCCACCGCAGCTCCGACGCCGGCGCCAGCGCCACCGTTGCCCTCGCCTCCGCCTCCTCGTACCAACCTCGACATCCCCTCCGTCTCCCCGTGTGCACGTAGCCACCGCAGCAACCCCGGACAACCCCCGTGCCTTCTCTGTTCGGCCGGAGACGTCGCCGGCGACCTTCGTCGTCGTCACCGCGCCACCGTCAGCACCCCCTCATCACCTGCGCGCACCAGCCCCGACCACCTCCTCTCCCTCTCCACTTTCTTTCCCTTGTCCATACCCGCAGCCCTAGCCCGTCGCCTGCAACCTCCTCGCCGGCGCCCCACTGCCGTCGACCCCATCGCTGTCACGCCCTTTGCAACCCCTGTAAGCCTTCTACTCCTTTTCCTCCTTCCTTTTTCTCTGGTTCCTTTGTATTCTTGTTTACACAACTTGATGTTTCACTGTTCGCTTTTCGCCGGAATCCGACGATGCCGGTGACGTGTCCCGACGTTTCTAGCGAGGTACCCCGATCCGCGTGGTTCCATTGTTCGTTGTTTGGGTTCAATCCGTGAACCGTGCGTCCGTCGCGTGTTTCCCCCGCCGACGTCACGTTCCGTTTTTCCCGGTTCGCGACCCGTCGAGGCAAGTATCACTTGCTACATGCTATACTATACAATTATATATGTTTGACTCATTAAACCTACAAAACTTAACTCGGTATAGTTATTTTCTCATTTGGTTGCAATATGACATATATCATTTTACAGTTAACATAGAAATTACAATTTGCCACTTTTAACCTAAGAACCAAGTTTACCTGTTAATCACATTTTACCGTTTAATAGATTGTAGCACTTTCCCATGTAGTTCTATTACATTCGGATATTCGCATTCAAATGCTTGATATAACTGTATTGCATCATCATTTAAATTGTTGCACTGCTAACGGTGCTCAAAACCTGTTAATATAATAAAACGGCTGCACTATATTAATGCACTATTGTGATTGAATGAACTGCTTATTGTTGTTTAATTTATTGCTTATTTCCTGCTGTAAATTCCCTGTTCGATTATATATCTGTTGTGAGCACACCCACGATATTGTTACATCTTGACTTGACTTTGTTACATATGATATATATTGTTACACCTGACATGGTATTGTGCCGTTTACTATTGACTTGACCTGATGTACCATGACCTGACCTGTTACCTGATCTCGTGCCTAATGCCAACAAACCTGACATGTAGTCCTCATGGACCATTCCTGTTGTCTATCCAGACAAACCTGTTGTTACCTGATCCTGTGTTGGCATTAGTTCTTGATTACTGAATACCTGACCTGACACATATAACTTGGGGGTATGGGGAAATCAAAAGTGTAAACTAAAGTGTAACTTAAAAGGGTATTACTTGATCCGTGGTCCCGGGGGGTAATGGGACAGAGCCATTCGTGACTCTTACATTTTTCCTGATCCGTGGTCCCGGGGGGTAACGGGACAGAGCCATTCGTGACTCTTGCATTTTCCTGATCCGTGGTCCCGGGGGGTAACGGGACAGAACCACTATTGGTTCACATATTCCTGATCCGTGGTCCCGGGGGGTAACGGGATATATCCTTTGAGTTACATGGAGGATTACTCAAATTGATTTCAAAGACTTTAGAATAGAAAACCTGATAGAACAGTTTAGTTACCCACTGCACACTACCCTGCACTGCTTGATTCACATTATTTGCTACTCTCGTTTTATTCATGTTTATTTTGCATTGCCTGTTACACTATTCCTATTATACTACTTGATGACATGACGTGCTGACGTCTGGGTTTTGCATGGCCCAGATTCCGTACCGCTGTCGCAGTCCGAGCAGGAGTACTTCAGCCAGCAGGCTGAGCTGTGAGGTGTTAGTATTAGTTAGTTTTATTTCCTGCATTTATTTCCTGATGTGAGCCCGTATTATGGGACATACTTTTCAGTTATTTGTATTGGATCATTTGCTTCCGCATTTATTTATTATTGACTTCTGTTATTCTGGTTTATGGACATGTTTTAGAAAATTTTATATTGTTCTTGATATCTCTACAGCCGTAATGTGACTGTGGATGGATGCTTCCAACCCACAGTTAGCATGGTTGGCTATGTCACGTGCCCAATCTAGCGCACTCTGGGAAGCGGGGCGTGACATACGATGTCACGTCCCGTGTCCTAGAGTGCGCTAAGATCGGCACGTGACAGAGCCAACCATGCTACCTGTGGTTAGGAAACATCCCTCCATAGTTACATTACGGCTGTTTATAAGATATCAAGAACAATAGAAATAAAATAAACTATCTAGTACATGTCCATATGCCAGAATAAATGAGTCAAGAAATAATATGCGGAAGCAATAAATCCAATAAATCATAACATCTGGAATGTACGTCCCAAATACGGGCTCACATCAGGAAAAGAAAGTATGGAAAGAAACTAAACTAAATTGGATACTAACAGGATCCTCACTGCTCGGCCTGACGGCGGAAATACTCCTGATCAGCCTGCGACAAAGATAGAGGATCTGGGCCATGCAAAACCCAGACGTCAGTGCGTCATAATATCAAACAATAAAATATAATCAGAAGGTAACAAGATATGCAGGCATGAGTATGAACAGTAATAAGTGTATAACAGTAACACGAATATGGAACAGTGAAGTGTATGTGCATGCGGTGAGTAATCTATGCTACTGGGTTAATTACTCTCAAGTCTTTGAAATCAATTTAATGAATCGTCGATATAACTTAATAGTATCCCGTGCATACCCGGGACCATGGTCCAGACCCTCGGGGCTAAATCCGAGACGTGCCGCTAAGCACAAACAGGAAACATGTATAGACGAATGATGTCAGCAGCATCATTCCGGGACTGGCCTACCCCCCAAAACTGATCAGTATAAGCATCGAACTGTTGAGTTACAAGTCAGATTTCATCATTGATTTCCCCTTACCGCCAAGTTATGTGTTCAAGTCAGGTATTGATAAATCTAGAGCTAATGCCAACACAAGATCAAGCAGGTACAGGTTTGTCTAAACAGACAACAGGATACGTCCATCGGGACGACAGGTCAGGAATGTCGGCATTAGGAATAGGATCAGGTATCAGGTCAAGTAGTGGTGTATCAGGTCATGTCAGGTGGTGTACAGTGTATCCAATGAATTCCCAACATTAAAATGCAGCGAGGATCGAAACACGGTAAAAGCACGGATGCTCAAGTGTTTATCAGGGTTCACATCTACAACTCCATGACTACGTAGGATGCACATTATCAAGCATGGGGTGTTAATACAACAGTAACATGAAATAATATGATCTGTAGATGCAACTAGATATATAATAAATGATACGGATGCACAGTAAAAATACGGATGCACAAATATCTATCAGGGGTTACATCTACAACTCCATGACTATGTAGGATGCACATTAGCAAGCATGGGGTGTTAATATAACAGTAATATGAAATAATGTGATATAGCATGCAGCTAGATATATAATAAATGATATGGATGCGTACGGGTATCGAAAAACTGTAAAACAGTAACATGGATGTACAATGCAGTCAACATGTGATATTTTTATTCATATGGATGCAAAATATATATCACAGCATGTAGCAAGATAAACTTGCCTGAACGGATCTCACGACGGAATGCGTACGCTGCGTCCGACGTCGGGTAAATGTCGCAATGTAAACGTGCGTGCACGGGACAGGACCAGGCAAAGCAAAAACAGGACCACGCTGGTTGGGAACATCCACTAGGTCGCCCTGATCGTTGGTGACAGCCCGGCTCCGGTGATCACCGGAAAATACGAAACTAAGAAAAGAAAGAGGAGAAAGAAGAAGAAGAAGAAGAAGAAGAGGAAGAAGAGGGAGAAGAGGGAGAAGAAGAAGACTGGGGTTGTGTTGTTCTGGGTTCAAAGAAGGCGGTGAGGGGATGAGGCCGACGTGGTCAGAGCTCTGGTGAGGGTTCAGGGGAAGGCAGTGGGTGCTAGGTCCTTGGAGTGCAGGGTTCTCGTCGGGGCATGCAGGGGAGGAGCTCGGGGTTGGCTTGGGATGTTGGTGAGGAGATGGAGGCGGTTCTGGTAACGAGGGGAGACCGACGAGGATGGTCGGCGGTGAGGGTGCCGACACGGCGACGTGGATGAGGCGGAAGGTTGCAGGCACGGGTTCTTGGTGTCGGGTTGGGGTGGTCGCGGAAGAAAGTGAGGGTGGTGTCGGGAGTCGGAGGTGGCAAGGAAGAGGGATAGGCGAGGTGATGGAGGCGATGGGAACGGAGCTCTGGCGAGGCGAGGGTAGGGTTGCAGGGATTCTCGCGTCGGGTTGTGGGTTGCGAGGTCGGGTTCGGGGTCCTCATCGGGAAGTGGGTTTGAGCGAGGGTGACGGTGGTTATGGTGTTAGGAGGAGAGAGGTGAGGGCGAAGGGCCGGTGGTGACAACGGAGACAAAGGCAGGTAAGGGGCGCGAGGCGAAGGCTAGGTTAGGGTTTCATGACGAAGGCGGGAAAGAAGAAATAGGCGAGAGAGAGAAGGGAACGTGGGCTGGGGAAAAAGTTAGGATGAATTTTTTTTAATGATACAATATATTATCAAGTGAGGGGAGAGAGAGAGCGCTGTGAGAATCTGATTTGGGTTCGGATTTAGATATAAAATATTTAGGAAATCTATATATAATATATGTAGAGAGAGGAGAGTGGGTTAACTGTTAGGATTGGGTAAAAGATTAATTTATATATGGAATATATATATTTAGATAGGGAGAGAGAACTGAATAGGTAGTGTTAGGATTTTATTATATTAAAATATATTTTAGTTTAAATAAACTTATATAAAACAGTTTAATATATAAAAGAATTTTATATTATATATTTTGAGATTTTGGCTAAAACAAAAATAGTCCAAAACACGCTCGGGTCGAGTCTAAAATTACGGTTTTAAAATGCGGATAATATACGTGTTAACCAAAACCAAAATAGGTTATCCGGGTAACGAAAATGCATACCCCCAAGAACGGATACTTGTAGCGTGCACGTAGCTATCCAAACGAGTGTATTTCACAGAACGAGATGAGAACACGATGTATGGATGATATCACAGGGTCAGGGTATGATGCAAGCCATACAAGATATTTTTAAAATATTTTATTGACTTTATATGTTATATTAAAAAAATGCAGATGCCAGATATAATACAGTTATACAACATGAAAGTGCACAGATTCTCATAACTAGCCGGGATAAATCATAAACAGGAATCAAGACAGATTTCCAGCATGCGGGTCGGGTCGAATGCAAATATGGATACCAGTTATACTATTCACACCCAAACAGCAATAAATCAAGAAATAGCCATAAATAAAGAAATACCCAAAATAGAATTGGTATAAATGAATTAGGGTGTTATATTATAACCAACTACAAAAAGAATTTCGTCCTCGAAATTCCCGGAACAAGAAAAGACATACAAACATAAATCTACGAGAAGAGGTGTGGAAACTTTTGTCGAATCTCGTCTTCTTGTTCCCAAGTCGATTCTCCGTGCGAGCGATTCCCCCAAGAAACAAGTACGAGAGAGATAACCTTGTTCTTAAGGACTTTTTCTCTTCGATCGACAATCGACATCGGTCGTTCTTCATAGGTCAAGTCCTCCCTTACTGTCAGCTCTGAATGATCTAGCACGTGTGTTTCATCTCGAACATACTTACGGAGTTGAGGTACATGAAACATGTCATGAACAATCGCCAAAGATGGTGGTAAAGCCAATCGATAAGCCACTTCTCCAACACGCTCAATAATCTCGAAAGGCCCCATGAATCGAGGACTAAGCTTGCCCCGACTCCCAAAACGAATCACTCCTCTAGTCGATGATATCTTCAAGAATACAAGATCACCAATAGCGAACTCTAGAGGTCTTCTTGATGTATCTGCCCAACTCTTCTGCCGATCCTATGCTGCCTTCATGTGATTCCGGATAGTATTAACTTTCTCTACTGTTTGCACGACAAGATCTGGTCCCAACAATCTTCGTTCTCCAATATCGTCCCAACAAACGGGTAAGCGACACTTGCGACCATACAATGCTTCAAATGGAGCCATCTGAATAGTCGCTTGGAAGCTGTTATGGTAAGAAAACTCTACCAGGTGTAGATGATCCTCCCATGAACCCTTGAAATCCAATATGCAAGCTCTCAACATATCTTCAAGAGTTTGGATCGTTCTCTCCGACTGGCCATCTGTCTGGGGATAATAAACAGTGCTAAATTTCAATTGCGTTCCCAAACTTTCCTGTAAACTCCTCCAGAAGTGCGACAAGAATCGGGTATCACGGTCAGAGACGATGCTCACAGGTACTCCATGCAATCTCACAATCTCCTACATGTACCGTTCTGCTAACGCTTCCGTCAACTGACCAACTTGAAACGGTATGAAATGAGCTGCCTTGGTCAATTGATCAACAATCACACAAACCGTATTGTGTAGAGTGTTTTTCGCCACCCTATTGAGATGGGAATACGTGCGCGCTTATCAGGCGCATTACAGATTCCCCCTACCCAGAGTAGGCTAGGATTTATTGATTGTGGGGATCCGAATCTCCGGCAGCCGCGGACTAAGCTGCCGTTAATTACCCCTCGCTTTTGGGGCGAGGGAACCTCCGATTAACGGGTTAAACTGGTCATGCGAACTCAATGTGCAGTGTACGCGTATTGTGTTTTGAAAAAAAGGGGGATTTGGATATATCGGGGGCCCCGCAGAGTTTTTACGGGGGTCCCGCTACCCGGATAGCGGGCTGGGGGTCAAGGGCGCTAGCAGTCCCCTTGCGGGGTGCGGGACAATGCCCCATTAGAAATTTTTTCTAACGGGGGATGTGTTTTTAGTGTGGAGTATATGTGTGTGTATGTATATATACATATATATAAAAAAGGGAAAGGGCATCCAAAGGATGCGTGGGAAAAAGCGCCAGCGCTTTGGGTGCCAGCGCTTTGAGCGCAAGGGCGCTAGCGCCCCATGTGCCAGGTACGTGGACGTTCGGGCGCTAGCGCTTTGAGTTCTAGCGTCCTACGTGCCAGACACGTGGGCGCTCGAACGCTAGCGCTTTGGGCTCTAGCTCTCTGAGCGTAAGAGCGCTAGCGCTCTGAGCGCTAGCACCCCATGTGCCAGGCACATGGGCACTCGGGCGCTAGTGCTTTGGGCGCTAGCGCTCTGAGCGCAAAGGCGCTAGCGCTTTGGACGCTAGCGCCTTACGTGCCAGGCACGTGGGCGCTCGGGAGGCAAAAGGGGACTTGGTCCCTGCAATGCGAGTTGTACTCCCAGAAAGGAACACTTATTATTTTGTGTGTGTGTGTGTGCGTGTGTGTGTATGAGGAGTTAAACTCGTAGGATATTTTGAAGCTGATGAAGGGGCTTCTCCCCTTGAGCCGTAGATCTTCCCCAAAGTAGGGTTTCTGGAGATGGATCTCCTTCTTCTTCCTGTCGTTTGGCCGGATCTTGGAGAAAGGGGGTGAGACTTAAAAATCTCCTCTTTTTGAGATCTAACGGCAGATCCAAGTTCCCCTTTGTGGGTTTTGTGGTGAAAAACTATTTAGTTTTGGAAAAGGAAGAGTAAAACTCTTAATTTAATTCAAAAGAAAGAAGAAGGTTTTAGAACCTTGAGGAAGGAGAATGAGGCACAGGCCCTAATTTTTGGGGAATGAAAAGTCTATGCATTATTCATCATCATGTTGCCTTATATAGGCTTACATATTTACATATAGCCCTTTGGGCTTTACAAAATGGCATTTTGCCCATCCCATTGCTCATGTGCCATTTCTTTTTGCACATAAGCCATGGGCTTTACAAAAAATTTGGCTTTATGCCCATTTTGCATACATTCATGCATAAAAAAATTACATAAAAATTATTTATTACATGATCTATATTTTGGCATGGAGGAGGCTGGCCGCGGGCTCGACTTGGGCATGGGCCCGCTTGACCTGGGCTTGGGTCCACCTGGCTTGGGGTTGACCTTGACTTTGACTCGGTCAACCGGGGTGCAAATTTTGACCCCAACAAAGTGCCCCCAATCAATAAATGCACACCGCACATTTCAGTTGCGTGTATGAAATTGATGGATCTTGAAGTTGGACTTCGAGGAGGAACATCATTCTGGGGGCGGAGCATCCCTCGGGGAGCATGATTCCCGAGGATCGGGTCATCATTCCGATTTGCGGAGCATAATTCCTGGGTTGGAGTACCATTCCGAAGAGTCGGAGCATAATTCCGGGGAGTGGAGCATCATTTCCAAAGAGCGGAGCATGATTTCGGGGATCGGAGTATCATTCCAAAGAGCGGAGCATGATTCCAGGGATCAGAGCATGATTCTGATGAGCGGAGCATGATTCCAGGGATCGGAGCATCATTCCGAAGAGCGGAGCATGATTTTGGGGATCAGAGCATCATTCCGAAGAGCGGAGCATGATTCCAGGGATCGGAGTATCATTCCGAATAGCGGAGCATGATTCCAAGGATCGGAGTATCATTCCGAAGCGGAGCATGATTCCAAAGATTGGAGCATCATTCCGAAGAGGGGAGCATGATTCCAGGGATCGGAGCATCATTCCGAAGAGCGGAGCATCATTCCGGGCATCGGAGCATCATTCCGAAGAGCGGAGCATGATTTCGGGGATCGGAGCATCATTCCGAGGAGCGGAGCATGATTCCGGGGATCGGAGCATCATTTCGAAGAGCGGAGCATGATTCCAGGGATCGGAGCATGATTCCAATGAGCGGATGATTCCAGGCATCGGAGCATGATTCCGTTGAGCGGAGCATGATTCCAGGCATCGGAGCATCATTCCGAAGAGCGGAGCAAGATTCCAGGGATCGGAGCATCATTCCGAAGCGGAGTATGATTCCAAGGATCGGAGCATCATTCCGAAGCGGAGCATGATTCCAAAGATCGGAGCATCATTCCGAAGAGCGGAGCATGATTCCAGGGATCGGAGCATCATTCCGAAGAGCGGAGCATGATTCCAAGGGGGGTCGAAGCATAATTCCGTTGAGCGGAAGACATTCTGACTGAAACATAATTTCAATGCAGAGGTTAATTTCCAGGCGAAGTATAATTCCGACAGGGAAGGCAAATACTCCGAGACGAAGCATGATTTCGACACGGGGTACATTCTGAGACGAAGTATGATTCCGACACAGAGCTGGTTGGTTGATTTGATTCCGAGGCGAAGCATAATTTTGACAGGGAAGGCAGGTACACCGAGGCGAAGCATGATTTCGGCACGGGGTGCATATTCTGAGATGAAGCATGATTCCGACACAGAGCTTGCTGGTTGACTTGATTCCGAGGCAGAGTATAATTCCGACAAGGAGGTCGTTGGTTGATTCCGAGCCGAAGCATAATTCCGACAGGGAAGGAAGATGCACCTAGGCGAAGCTTGATTTCGACGCGAGGTACACTCTGAGACGAAGTATGACTCCGACGCAGAGCTGGTTGGTTGATTTGATTCCGAGGCGGAGCATAATTCCGGCAGGGAAGGTAGATATTCCGAGGCGAAGCATAATTTCGACACGGGGTAATTTCTGGGACGAAGCATGATTCCGCCGTAGAGGTTGTTGGTTTGATTTGATTTGGGTTGACATCAGCATCACTATACTGGAATATGGTACCAGAAGTGAATCATCATTTGCCATGAGAGGATTTGGGAATTGGTTTTGGTTTGGCATCTGCATTGCTGCACTGGAATAATGCCAGGAGCAACTCATCATTTGCCCCGGGAGGATTTGGAAATTGGTGGCTTAGCAGACAGGTTTAAATCCCTATCACCTAAGGCTTTTCAATTTTATAGACCGTAAGGGTCCCATAAAAGCATTTTCTCCTACGAGTCGGAAGGATCCCGTAGGTGTATTTTCTCCTTAGGGGCCATGGGGACTCCCAAGTGTGTTGCTCCTTTGTGAGTCGTAAAGATCTCACGCGGGAATTTTCTCCTCACAAAGTCGAGAGGACTTTGCGAGTGCATTTCATCTCTTTTTTACGAGTTTCCGCCCTTTTACTTACGGAGCCCTTTCGGGTTTTCATCCGTGCCTATTTTGCTTGTGGACATACCATTTTTTATTTTATTTTTGGTGGGACTTTGAATGTGGTCTTACCGGTAGGACTTGGAAGAGATTGAGATTGTTTTACGCCCGTGGATTGTATATGGTTTTGCAGGATGTATGATCCAGACCGTAGGGCCGAAAAAATTTCGGGACTTTGTCGGCGTCTGCATCGCTGCACTGGAATATGGTACCAGGTGCGACTCATCATTCGTCGTTGGGGTATGGGATTTGGAATTTTTTTGGCGTCTACATCGCTGCACTGGAATATGGTACCAGGAGCGACTCATCATTCGCCATCGGGAATTTGAGTTTGGAATTTGGTTGGCGTCTGCATCACTATACTGGAATATGGTACCAGGAGCGACTCATCATTCACCATTTGAGAGTTTGGATTTGGTTGGCGTCTGCATCGCTGCACTGGAATATGGTACCAGGAGCGACTCATCATTTGCCATTGCCTATTGGGAAGCGATGGCTTAGGAGACAGGTTTAGATCCCTATCACCTAAGACTTTTCAATTTTATGGGCCGTAAGGGTCCCATAAATGCATTTTCTCCCTACGGGTCGTGAGGATCCCGTAGGTGTATTTTCTCCTTAGGAGTCGTGAGGACCCCCAAGTGTGTTTTTCCTTTGTGAGTCGTAAGGATCCCACGAAGGTTTGTTCTCCTCATGCATCGTAAGGACACATGAGTGGGTCTTTCCAATGGAGCATAATTCCAAGGGCGGAGACCAGCCGCGTAACTGGTGATTACGGTGGGGCATGGGTATGATGAGAATTATTTGAGCCCGTGGATTGTATACGGTAGTCAATTTGGGGACTGGCCGTAAGGCTGGAAGAATTTTGGGAAACTGGATTTTGGTTGGCGTCTACATCGCTGCACTGGAATATGGTACCAGGAGCGACTCATCATTCATCGCTGTTTTGTTTTTGTTTTTGTTTTTGTTGGTTTTTTTTTGTTTTACCGCGATTGCTCTATCATTTCAGCTTTTCTTATCGCGAAGATCGCGATTACCCTATCATTTCGGCTTTTATTCGCGGTTGCCCCATCATTTCGGCTTTATTTTCATCTTTATTTTACTCGCCGATTTTTATTGCGAGTTGCCCCATCATTTCGGCTTTTCTTTATTTTTCTTTTATTTACACATTTTTTGTTTATTTACATATATTTTTTTACATTCCCAGTTTAATGACTTAGAGGTCGATTATTCCCAGTTTAATGACGTGGTGGTCGATTGTTTTCAGAGAAAGGCAGATGTCTAAGAGAATCAGTTTCACGAAGAACTTCGGTCTCCGTTTGTATAAAATTGGCGGTTGCAACTTGACTGTTTGTTAACACGCTTTTGGACAGTTCTATCTCTCCTGCCTTGTATTGCTTTTCGACCCAATCTTTGAAGACGAAGCAGTCCTCAATGGCATGACCTATCACTCTGTGATAGGGGCAGTATTTGGGGTCGTCGGTCATATTCGCTTCCTGCGGTCTTTTTGACTCTGCCAGTTGTAGACCGTTTCTCATGGCGTCTTTGAATATTTTACGGATTTTGTCCCTTCTAAAGGAATAAACCTTGTCCAGCTTCTCTTTCAGTAGAGATTCTCCTCCCTCTCCGAACATTGGCTTTCGAAGCTGGTTGGCATTAGGCCCGCTCAACCCTTGCTTATTTCGGTTAGCCGAGGCATTGAAAGATTCAGTATCGTCGGAATTTTCGCCTTTGCGATTTTCGTCCTTTCGGTTTCTCCAGGACCTATTGTTATTTTGGGAGTCATAGGAGGACTTCTGCTTTGCGCGTTCCAACATCTAGACTTTCCTGGTCAGCTCTTGGAATGTTTTGAGACCCGCGGTGCATAGAAACGGGGCCATCCAATTGTTGAGATTTCCGAAGAGGAGACTGACAGATTGGTCCTGCTCTATCGGCGGTTCACATTTGACGAAGAGATTGCACCATCGGGTTATAAAATCCGTGCTGCTTTCGTTGTTCTTTGGCTTGGTCCTTACGAGATCGGCGATGGTGATCTTATCGCCGATACTCATGAACCTCTGGCGAAACAGAGACTCCATTTAGACGAAAGTTATGACGGAGCCATCCGGTAACAGATTGGTCCTGCTCTATCGGCGGTTCACATTTAACGAAGAGATTGCACCACCGGGTTATAAAATCCGTGCTGCTTTCGTTATTCTTTGGCTTGGTCCTTACGAGATCGGCGATGGTGATCTTATCGCTGACACTCATGAACTTATGGCGAAACAGAGACTCCATTTGGACGAAAGTTGTGACGGAGCCATCCGGTATGCTCGCGTACCAGTCGAAAGCAATATCGGTCAAGCTATTAACGAACTGGCGGAGGAGAAGCGCATCATTGCCCCCAGTATTCCCGCATGAAGCTTTAAAATGGGCGACGTGCTGATTCGCATTTCCCGTCCCATCAAATCTTCTGAATTTAGGATGACATAGCCGCTAGGAAATTCTACCAGATCATACTGAGCAGGATATGGTCTCCCACTACTGCTGATATCTTTTTGCGCTTCAGCTTCGGCTACTAAGGTTTTGACTTTGTCCGCAACCAAATCCATGATTTGATCTTGAGTTAGCGGGCTACTGTCATCGGCAGCCAAGACATTTCCCGAGATAGGATGCGACTGATTTTCATGCGGTCCGCTCACTTTTGGATTTGAGGGAACGGGCGTCGGCTGTTTCGGGACACCGTTTCCCGGTTCATGAGAGCCCTGTGCCTGATTGGGCGGCTGAGAGGCAAGTTGGGCCGTGAGATGTAAGATGACGTTTGTCAAGTCGTCAATTTTTAAGTAGAGCTTGGCCATCTCCTTGTCTTTGCTTCTGAGCTGTTTTTGGAGCTCTTGGAGAAGTTGCTGCTCTGCGTTCTTAGGACGGAAGATTGGCTTATCTTCGCTTTCCGAGCCCGACTCCTCATGGACCGAAGGGTCTTTCTGCCTGTCATCCTCATCGAGAGGGTTTTCATCATCCAGCGGAGGCGGCTGTTCTTGGGAAGCAGCAACCACATTCAAGCCAGATTGTATTTGAGATGTGGTGGCCCCTTCCTTGCTCTTGCTGCGCGTGCCCACCATGTAGACAGTGTGGACCATATATCCAGCCATTTCCTCATCTTTGGCAGGGTAACCCTGTTCTTCGAACCTCATGAGGTTCAGCCTAGAAAGAGCCCTAGCCCTTTTGTTGGCTTTATATCTGAGCCTTTTCTGCCTTAGCTTCTCAATTTTAAGGGCTTGGCGGGCACCATTCACTGGGAAGCCACCGTGAGTCGATTAGCGGGGAGCTTAGAGAAGACATCCGATCGAGCAGTTGTCAGGGGCACCGCCGGAGCTTGCTCGAGACGCCCTGTTGCTTTGTTAGTGTTGATGGCCTTGCCCCCAGCTGGGGCCAAGGAGAGCCGTTCAAACACCGACTTGCGTTTGAGTTGGGGCGCCTTCGAGACCACCACATTTGGCCTCTTTCATTTCGAGACCGGTTTGTCCGTCACTGGGGCTTGAGGAACTGGGATGGCGTTAGCTGACACGAACAGAATAGAGCCAAATGGTAGCGGCGGCTCCTCCCACTGTCGCTCGAGACTGGCGGGAAGGACCGTCCTGGCGTCCATCTTCATCATGTAGGAGATGGGAGCCGTGCTGAGAGCTGAGCTTGTCCTTGGAGACATTTTTACTGCGACCGGAGATTGCAATTTGAAATTTGTTAACCTGCTCAAAGAAGCATGATTTCAATATAGGCAGTCGATATGTATATTGATTGAGTTCGCATGAACGTTTAACCCGAAATATGGGAGGAGAGAATGTCCCACCGGGCGTGCCAGAATCTGTAGGGTGTTTTTCGCCACCCCATTGAGATGGGAATACGCGCGTGCTTGTCAGGCGCATTACAGGTTCCCCCTGCCCAGGGTAGGCTAGGGTTTATTGATTATGGGGATCCGAATCTCCGGCAGACGTGGACTAAGCTGCCGTTAATTACCCCTCGCTTTTGGGGCGAGGGAACCTCCGATTAACGGGTTAAACTGGTCATGCGAACTCAATGCGCAGTGTACGCGTGTTGTGTTTTGAAAAAAGGGAGGGTTTTGGATATATCGGGGGCCCCGCAGAGTTTTTACGGGGGTCTCGCTACCCGGATAGCGGGCTGGGGGTCAAAGGGGCTAGCAGCCCCCTTGCGGGGTGCGGGACAGCGCCCCATTAGAAATTTTTTCTAACGGGGTAGGTGTTTTGAGTGTGGAGTATTTGTGTGTGTATGTATATATACATATATATAAAAAAAGGGAAAGGGCATCCAAAGGATGCATGGGAAAAAGCGCCAGCGCTTTGGGCGCTAACGCTTTGAACGCAAGGGCGCAAGCGCTTTGGGCGCTAGCGCCCCATGTGCCAGACGTGTGGACGCTCGGACTCTAGCGCTTTGGGTGCTAGCGCTTTGAGCGCAAGAGCGCTAGCGCCCCACGTGCCAGGCACGTGGGCGCTAACGCTTTGGACGCTAGTGCTCTGAGCTCAAGAGCACTAGCGCTTTGAGCGCTAGCGCCCTATGTGCCAGGCACGTGGGTGCTCGGGCACTAGTGCTCTGAGCGCAAGGGCGCTAGCGCCTCATGTGCCAGGTACGTGGGCGCTCGGGAGGCAAAAGGGGACTTGGTCCCTGCAATGGGAGTTGTACTCCCAGAAAGGAACACTTATTATTTTGTGTGTGTGTGTGTATGTGTGTGTGTGTGTGTATACATATGAGGAGTTAAACTTCTAAGATATTTTGAAGCTGATGAAGGGGCTTCTCCCCTTGAGCCCTAGATCTTCCACAAAGTGGGGTTTCTGGAGATGGGTCTCCTTCTTCTTCTTGTCGTTTGGCCGGATCTTGGAGAAAGGAGCGAGACTTAAAAATCTCCCTTTTTAAGATCTAATGGCAGATCCAAGTTCCCCTATGTGGGTTTTGTGGTGAAAAACTATTTAGTTTTGGAAAAGGAAGAGTAAAACTCTTGATTTAATTCAAAAGAAAGAAGAAGATTTTAGAACCTTGAGAAAGGAGAATGATGCACAGGCCCTAATTTTTGGGGAATGAAAAGTCTATGCATTATTCATCATCATGTTGCCTTATATAGGCTTACATATTTACATATAGCCCTTTGGGCTTTACAAAATGGCATTTTGCCCATCCCATTGCTCATGTGCCATTTCTTTTTGCACATAAGCCATGGGCTTTACAAAAAATTTGGCTTTATGCCCATTTTGCATACATTCATGCATAAAAAAATTATATAAAAATTATTTATTACATGATCTATATTTTGGCATGGAGGAGGCTGGCCGCGGGCTCGACTTGGGCATGGGCCTGCTTGACCTAGGCTTGGGCCCACCTGGCTTGGGGTTGACCTTGACTTTGACTTGGTCAACCGGGGTGCAAATTTTGACCCCAACACATTGTTGCCTTTTGGACTCCATGGTAAATCTGTCACGAAATCTATGGTTATATGTTCCCATTTCCATTGAGGAATCGGAAGTGGTTGCAATAAACTAGCCACCCTTTGATGTTCAGCCTTAACTTGCTGACACACCAAGCACTTCGCTACAAAACGAGCAATCTCCCTTTTCATGCCTTCCCACCAAAAATGCTGTCGTAGATCACGGTACATCTTCGTGCCTCCTGAATGTACGGAATACGCGGAACTGTGCGCCTCTTTCATAACTTCTTCACGAATGCCTCTTTTTGGCACACACAAACGGCTACCATATTGCAACGAACCATCTTCATGAATCAACAAGTCCGTTCGAATTCCCGCTTCTACCTGTTCTCGAAACTTCTGCAATCTTGGGTCCTGTGACTGCGCTGCTTTAATACTCTCGATCAACGACGATTGTACTTGCAGCTGCATCAACTGTCTCGAAGAATGCGGTAGCACAACCTCCAACTCGAATCTCCGAAAATCATCGATAAGCTCCTTCTGTGCAGGTAACATCCGAATCGCTGGCAACCGACTAACCGCATCCGGCACTACATTAACTTTCCCCGGATGGTACTTGAGATCAAGATCATATTCAACCATCATCTCCAACCATCTACGCTGTTAGTGTATATGCCCTAGAGGCCATTACTGTATCATACTAGTTTGTATATTACTTAATGGAAGCTTGGGATATTCACAGTTGTATAGACAATTTTGCTCAAAATGGTAGTATGCTACTTGGTTTGTTTCTACTTTAATATGTGCATGTGTTTCTTTTAGCATATTGCTTATACATATTAGTGGAGCCCTTAGGATCTTTGCTTGATTACAAGCGTTGTGATGGCAGTCACACTAGTGGGGGCTGGGTAATCTACAAGCACATCTTTATACAGGTCCCTAGTCGTAGGATTATCGAGACAGGGTATCGATACTTCGGAGTAGACTAGCGTATGCACTTCTCATCCCAATAGGGGAAATGGTCTGTCCTACAGCCATTAGTACGTCGTACTGGAGATAGTATGCGGGTGCTCGTTAGGTTACGA
The DNA here is from genome assembly GCA_030015575.1 of Agapanthus africanus. Classification (NCBI taxonomy): domain Eukaryota; kingdom Viridiplantae; phylum Streptophyta; class Magnoliopsida; order Asparagales; family Amaryllidaceae; genus Agapanthus; species Agapanthus africanus. The sequence continues at coordinate 76,901,868 of CM057339.1, read as the reverse complement.
GTACACTGGACAGGACTCACTGGGAACTGTTGGTTGGTATTATACCTATCGTCGGTTATCAGTTCCCAGGTGACATGAGTACAGCTTAGTCCGTTGACTTGACACTGTCACTTCGCCTCGAGTGTGTTCCCACTGTTCTTAGATTGCTACCCTACCACGGCTCAAATGAGTCGTGCAAACAGGTAGTAGTTGGGTGCAGTCCCGAAGCACTTAGAGGCAATGACGGTTAGACAGTATTCGTCTCTCCTAGTATTGGGAGTTGATATCGCACTGTGTCTAGGAGAGCCATTACACAAAGTCCCTAGCTAGGGCAAGCGAGATTTGCTGGTAGTGTTTCTAGTAGTTTCTCAGGGTATTCTGGGCTACATTCTGACACGACTTGTATGGCTATTAGGGGACTGACGTTTATCGCCCCTAGGCCCGACATGCGATACTCTCAGACAAACAGACCGGACTGTACGGAGATTGTCACATTCAGGCTCAGTAGGAGTTCGGATGGGTTCACCTCATCGGTCTTCTTGTCGGCATCTACCTGGGGACCGTTACGTACAGCTAGTATCGCTTGCGGCCTGTGGTTAAACCCACTGCCAGCGTAGTGTCGAGTCTTTAGAGTCCCACACAGAGGGTTGTTCGCCTTTGGGCAAAACAGAGTAGAGGTCACATGGTTTTGCGACGGGGTTCGTTCACATCCGCGCACTTGTGCACGTTTGGTGTCCGGGAAGTTATTACCAGCGGGCTTTGATTTAAGCCAGATCCTAGTATTTGTTTTGGGATTGATTTTGTCTCATTGTATTCGTGTTCCTCGGAACACGGATGCGGGTGTGTATGCACAGTTGACAGAGGCAGAGGAACTTCATTAGGGTTGTTGACCGTTGACTTTTTCTAAATCCTAATGAGAATGAGAAATATGATTAATAATATGAATTAAGGATAATTGTACCATGGTTGAGGTTGGGTTGACCATTTGACTTTTGTTGACCATTTGACCATGATCATTTCTTTTGCAAGATGCTTCTTGAAGCTTGCAATTAGCATTAAATGTGAAATGATAATGGTCATTTCAACTAACCATCACAATTTTCTTTAGTTATTATTATTATTCTCATATTCTCTCATATGAGAGCATGATTGTTATTTTTCTCTCATTCTCTCTTGCTCTTTCTCTCTCATGCTTGGCTCTCCCTCTTCCTCTCTCAAAGCTCTCTTCTTTCATGTGTTGAAAAATATGAGGTTTGTGAGATAAAACCATCAAGACACCTCTCTACTCATTCTAGGGTTCTTAGCCTAGCAAGCCAAGCACTCTAGTTACTTCTTGGTTGAGGTAGGAGCTCAAGGTAGAGGCCTTCGGGTGGATCTTTATTCGGCAAAGAGAAGACAACGAGGAGGAGCCGTCTATACCACTCCAAGGAGCTAGCAACAAAGAGGACCACAACAAGAAGAGAAGGAGTTCAAGAACTAGGTATAATCATCTTACCTAGTAGCTAAAACTTTTAGTTAGTTTGTTAGTTTTTGTTTAGCAAAGATCCTCTAATTTTAGTCCATGTTACCTTGTGTTAAAAATCCGTTTTTTACCTATTCCGCCTCCCCGTAAGCACCGGGGTGGGTAACGTGGACTTATATACGCTGCCTCATGTTAAGCTCTTTCTTCGTGAACACATACTTTAGACTTTTGTGATCGGTGAATATTTCGACCCTTTCGCCCAATAAGTAGTGTCTCCAAATTTTCAAAGCGAAAATCACTGTTGCAAACTCCAAATCATGCGTTGGGTAATTCTTCTCATGGGTCTTCAACTGTCTCGATGAATAGGCTATAACTTTCCCATGCTGCATCAAAACACATCCCAAATCTTTCCCAGATGCGTCGCTGTGAATCACTAATCCTCCGGAACCATCTGGTACGGTCAAAATAGGAGCGGTTATCAACCTTTGCTTCAACGCCTCAAAAGCTGAGGTACAACTATCCGTCCAAACGAACGGTACTTCCTTCCGCGTAAGCTTGGTCAAAGGCTCAGCTAAGCGAGCAAAATTCTCCACGAATCTTCTGTAGTATCCTGCAAGTCCCAGAAAACTTCTGATCTCCGCTACATTTCTCGGAATCGGCCAATCTTGAACTGCTGCAATCTTCTCAGGATTAACAGTGATTCCATCTCCGGATACGACGTGCCCCAAAAACTTCACTTCTTCGAGCCAAAACTCGCACTTACTCATTTTCGCATATAATCTTTCTTTCCTCAACGTCTGCAGTGCGATCTTCAAGTGTTCAGCATACTCTTCTAGGCTCATCGAGTAGACCAGAATATCATCGATGAACACCACTATAAACTGGTCCAAGAACGGTGAAAAGATTCGGTTCATCAAGTCCATGAATATCGCCGGTGCGTTTGTGACTCCGAATGGCATCACTAAATACTCGTAATGTCCATATCGAGTTTGGAACCCAGTCTTCCAAATATCTTCTGATTTAACTCGAACTTGATGATATCCGGACCGCAAATCCATCTTCGAGAATACCCTCACGCCACTGAGTTGCTCGAATAATTCGCCAATGCGATAGATCGGGTACTTGTTCTTAATAGTCACCCGGTTTAATTCTCGATAATCGATGCACATCCTCCTTGTGCTATCTTTTTTCTTGACTAGAAAAACTGGAGCTCCCCAAGGTGAATTACTGCTGCGAATCCAACCCTTCTTTAGCAATTCGGTAACCTGCTTCTTGACTTCGTCCAACTCCACTGGTGCCATAGGATAGTACGCCTTTGAGATTGGCGCTGCACCAGGAACCAGATCGATCGCGAACTCCACATCTCGTTTTGGCGGTAAACCCGAGATGTCCTTGAACACATCCCTGAACTCTCGAACTATAGCTGGCGCTTCCTTCTTATCAACTTCCATCGACGCAAGAACGGTGTTAGTCGGCCTAGCCCTAAACTTGACTGGCCCGACAGAACTGCTACCTCCAGCTAAAACAAACTCCGGATGTCCGGAAATCTGGAAAATCACTTCCTTTGCCCTACAATCAATGTGAGCATGGAAAGCGCCGAGAAAATCCATTCCCAAGACAACATCATAACTGCCGGTATTGATCACCAAGAAATCCGTGAATAACTCTCGTCCGCAGATAACAACCGAACAATCCTTGCACTCACTACTAGATATGACCTTCCCATTCCCAGTATGTATGTCCTAACAACTAGACAGCGCCGTACACGAAATCGAGTGTGCAGCAATAAACTTGGACGACATAAAACAATGGGATGCACCAGAATCGAATAATGCTAATGCGGGAAAATCATAAATAAGTAGGATACCTAAAATGACTTCATCTGAAGCCAAATACTGAAGAAGATAAGCACGGTAAACAGGATTCAAGTTTGCGATAAAATATGAAATGGTAAGCAATGAAACCGAGAGAAACAAGGTAATATCACGGCTATAAATCAAGAAAATGAATCAAGACCAGGACTCCAAGTTACTTAAATAGAGTACCACATTGTAACCATGCTGTAGTTCATAGTTACAATCACATAACTCCGTTCAAGTCGCCCAATTCCTAGTATCAAAATCGAAAGAAACGGGAAGGGAGAAACAATAGAAAACCAAAAGGATTTCAAGCCGAGATGCAAAGTTGTTTACATATCGTCAAGACAAAGTATCAAGAGAAAGATAAGATTCAAGAATCACGAGAACAATGTGGCAGGACATGTTCCTAATTACGAGTTTTCTAATTCGTGTATTGGTTCCAATACCCAACTACAAAAGAATCAAACCCGATTAACCTAAATCCTATGGCTCTGATACCAAACAAACCCTGTCACGCCCTGCGTCCCAGAGTGCGCTAAGATCGACACGTGACAGAGCCAATCATGCTACCTGTGGTTAGGAAATATCCCTCCACAGTCACATTACGGCTGTCTATAAGATATCAAGAACAATAGAAATAAAATAAACTATCTAGTACATGTCCATATGCCAGAATTGTCACGCCCCACTTCCTGGTGTACGAGCAGAGGATGCGACGAGACCGCTACGTATTTACTCTGAAGAAATACGCTAAGCGTATCTATGCAATATAAATATAAATGCATAAGAGACAAGATATAATAAAACAACAACTTTATTTATTCACATTCTTTTTGTACAATGCATGGAAAAATAAATACATCTGAAAGAAGCAATTCCTGAACAGTGGCATAACAGAAAAGGAAAAGTACTGAAATAAAAGTGTATAATGTAGCTAGAGCTCTGGATCGTATGTAAGCTGGTCTAAGTCCTCGCTAGTAGGCTCGATTCCTGAGTGTCCAGAACACCTGACAACATTCCAAAGAAGAAAGAGAAGGAATGTCGTCAGCGAACAATCGCTCGGTAAGTCCCAAAGATAAGGGAGAAGTAGAATAGACAGAGAGAGAGTTTAGCTTTTAAAGTTGTATCATGTTGTTATAATGTTGTATTTAGTGTTAATGCTGTTGTTTGTAGCTTAGTACAGAAGGATGCCAGTGTATACGAGAGGAGTCTCTATATGCCAGAGACTAGAGGCAAATGGAATGTACAAGGCTCCGTATACAACCCGGAATAACAGCAATTGGATTCAGGTTAGGTGTCTTAATCTTGCAGTCTCGTGCCACTTTTAACACCTTCCGTACCAATCTACCCCGTAAACCCCGCGATGTCTTGATTGTAATGTTTGTATTGTATTTCAACTTTTAATGTCTTGCAATATAGATTGTATAATTGGATGACTTGCCGAAACCATAATATCAGTAAATGGATGTAACTGAAGAATCATGGATGTAACTGGAGAATCATGTAAATGGAAGTATATCCATGGTTCGGTTCAGTCAATATAGATTGAATAGTCTGAACAGATTGAATATATGGATTCATGGGTTTATATTGAATTGTACATTATAGATTTACTTGAATCATATTCAAGTCAGATTGATTAATGAGACTCGGTCTGATTCAGAACAGTTAGAAAAGAAATTGAAGTCCTGAATTAGGTTTTGATGTTATCGGTAACCGCTGCACATGGGTGGCAGGATTTGTGTCTTTTTCAAAGACGATTACCGTATTAATAACACCGTTTGTTAGATTGTCTACCTTAGATAGGCAAGCACCCATACCTCCGGCTCCCGGAGGCTCAAGAGACCGCCTAACCTATATTTAATAGAGTCCTTATTATAATTTATATAACCTGAGGGGTTTTATGTAAAAAATAATTTTGTATAGTTTTCAAATACAACTCAAGTATTTAATTATCGTCTTTATGTACATACAACAATTTAATGATCAAGATAAATATGTATACATGTTAGAATAGTATGAAATGAGTCAAGTATATTATTCGAGTAACTACCATAAACAATGCTGTAACGAAATATTATGTACGACTAATTAATCAAGTCGAACGAATGCAGAATATAAACAGAAATATGGCTCTAAGTGTTTTTCATGCGTGAGTTCCAGTTTCACCTAAATACGACTACCGGTTTGGGAGGTATATCTGTTTTCGTATCGTCGCGCAAAACAGATCAGAATCTATTCGGCACCGTCACATATTTTTAAAAATCAGTTTGAGTTAATTTATATCGGGTTTCAGGTTACAAAAATTATTAAAAAATTGTAGGTATTTCGATGTATTTATCCAAAACACCAAGATTCACATGATTTGGATTTCTGAAGCTCTAGTTATAATCGTTTTAATATCAGCGTTTAAAACAGAAATTCAGATTTCTGGACAGCAATTATATGTTATATTGCAAAGCCTATATCGGCTTGTTTCGTGCATTTCTAAGTAATATAATATACAGAAAATTATATTTCTATCAATTTTACATCTACACATCTAAAGTTTGTCACGAACGGATATCGGGAGTTTGAGTTATGTCTAATTTAAAAACAATGTGCGAATCAGGACAGATTCTGTCCAGATTCGTCGCTTAATATTGTAACGCAGTTTTCTATATTTTACGTCCATTTTAAGTAAAAACTTAAAACTAAGAAAATCTAGATATTTCGATGTAGATATCTAAAATACTTGAGTTTTCTCAATTTGGATATCTGTAGACCAAGTTATGTGTCTAAGAAGTTGATCGATAAATACAGTTTTCTGTTTTACGAACAGTGAATAAAAACGATGTGATTCCTAAACCGTTATGTGGTTCGATTTAAAATTTTTACAGCGTGTACACAAAAATATATTCTATAATACTTAAATTTCATGAAATTTACAGAAGTAAAAATTAATTTTTAAAATTTATTTTAAAGGTAAAGGTATTGATATGTCATATGTGAGAATGAGGAAACCATGGTATTTATTCATAACTTCATTTTTTTTACAAAATTTAAATAAAGTAATTTAAAATACAACAAAAAACGATACAATCCTAATTGGTCACTATGAAATCTTAACATATGAATTGAGAGTAATGAAAAAGACTTTACAAACTATATATGTGTGTATAATTGTGTGTGTTCATTATTTATATATGTATTAATTATTTAGGGACTATGATATGATAAGGGAAATTTTTCATAGCAATATTAAAAGAGAAAGATAGAAAGAAGGAGATGGAGGGAGGGAAAGAGAGAAGAGACTTACATACACAAGCCGGTATTGTCACCGGACTTGTCTATTCGCCGATAGCCTTGCGTTACTAGCGAGACTTTCTTGAAGACTTCTTCATGTTCTTCCTGTTGGACTCTAGGTGAAGAGGGAGAAGTGAGAGATAGAAAAATGTGAGGAAGGAAAAGATAGAGGAGGACAAATAAAGATGGTGTAATAGTGAATTATGTAAAATAATATATGCATTCAATATGGGAATTAAAAGAGAAATGAAAGGTCACCATTCATTTTGGAAATGAAAGGTCTCATTTGTAAGTTATGAGAGGAATAAGAAATTGATAAAAAAAAATAATTGCAAGAATGAGAATTTAATCATGTGATCTATGGAATAACAATGCAAAAATTTAACTAATGAGCTACAAGCTTGTTCATACACATATTTAATAAGAATTAAATATATGATGTTGCTTAAAAAGAAAGTGGGATTTTGGGCTCATAGTTTTATAAAAGAAAATGAAATTGAAATTGGATTTGGGTTATGGGCTGGGTTAGGTCTTATGTTTAATTTGAAAAAAAGTTAAAATTTAGTTTTAAAGAAATGTGTTTGGGAAAAATAGATAGAAGAATAAAATAATATATTTATAAAAAAACAAAATATACAGAAAATACTAAGAATAAATAAATACAATATTTTACTAAAAAAAGAAAACATGAAGGTACAGTAATACTAGGGTCGTTACAAGAATAAACGAGTCAAAAAATAATATGCAGAAGCAAGAAATCCAATAAACCATAACATCTGGAAAGTATGTCCCAAATACGGGCTCACATTAGGAAAAGAAAGTACGGAAAGAAACTAAACTAAATTGGATACTAACAGGATCCTCACTGCTCGGCCTGACGTCGGAAATACTCCTGATCAGCCTGCGACAAAGATAGAGGATCTGGGCCATGCAAAACCCAGACGTCAGTGCGTCATAATATCAAACAATAAAATATAATCAGAAGGTAACAAGATATGCAGGCATGAGTATGAACAGTAATAAGTGTATAACAGTAACACGAATATGGAACAGTGAAGTGTATGTGCATGCGGTGAGTAATCTATGTTACTGGGTTAATTACTCTCAAGTCTTTGAAATCAATTTAATGAATCGTCGATGTAACTCAATAGTATCCCGTGTATACCCGGGACCACAGTCCAGACCTTCGAGGATGAATCCGAGACGTGCCGCTAAGCACAAACAGGAAACATGTATAGACGAATGATATCAGCGGCATCATTCCGGGACTGGCCTAGCCCCTAAAACTGATCAGTATAAGCGTCGAACTGTTGAGTTACAAATCAGGTTTCATCATTGATTTCCCCTTACCCCCAAATTATGTGTTCAAGTCAGGTATTGATAAATCTGGAGCTAATGCCAACACAGGATCAAGCAGGTACAGGTTTGTCTAAACAGACAACAGGATACGTCCATCGGGATGACAGGTCAGGAATGTCGACATTAGGAACAGGATCAGGTAAGAGGTCAAGTAGTGGTGTATCGGGTCATGTCAGGTGGTGTACAGTGTATCCAATAAATGCCCAACATTAAAATGCAGCGAGTATCGAAACACGGTAAAAGCACGGATGCTCAAGTGTTTATCAGGGTTCACATCTACAACTCCATGACTACGTAGGATGCACATTATCAAGCATGGGGTGTTAATACAACAGTAACATGAAATAATATGATCTGTAGATGCAACTAGATATATAATAAATGATACGGATGCATAGTAAAAATACGGATGCACAAATATTTATCAGGGGTTACATCTACAACTCCATGACTATGTAGGATGCACATTAGCAAGCATGGGGTGTTAATATATCAGTAACATGAAATAATGTGACATGGCATGCAGCTAGATATATAATAAATGATATGGATGCGTACGGGTATCGAAAAACTATAAAACAGTAATATGGATGTACAATGCAGTCAACATGTGATATTTTTATTCATATGGATGTAAAATATATATCATAGCATGTAGCAAGATAAACTTGTCTGAACGGATCTCACGACGGAATGCGTACGCTGCGTCCGATGTCGGGTAAACGTCGCAATGTACACGCGCACGCATGGGGCAGGACCAGGCAAAGCAAAAACACGACCATGCTGGTTAGGAACATCCACTGGGTCGCCCTAATCGTCGGTGACAGCCCGGCTCCGGCGATCACCGGAAAATACGAAACCAAGAAAAGAAAGAGGAGAAAGAAGAAGAAGAAGAAGAGGAAGAAGAAGAAGAAGAAGACTGGGGTTGTGTTGTTCTGGGTTCAAAGAAGGCGATGAGGGGGTGAGGCCGACGTGATCGGAGCTCTGGTGAGGGTTCAGGGGAAGGCAGTGGGTGCTAGGTCCTTGGAGTGCACGGTTCTCGTCGGGGCGTGCAGGGGAGGAGCTCGGGGTTAGCTTGGGGTGTTGGTGAGGAGATGGAGACGGTTCTGGTGATAAGGGGAGACCGACGAGGATGGTCGGCGGTGAGGGTGCCGGCACGGCGTCATGGACGAGACGGAAGGTTGCAGGCATGGGTTCTTGGTGTCGGGTTGGGGTGGTCGCGGAAGAAGGTGAGGGTGGTGTCGGGAGTCGGAGGTGGTATGGAAGAGGGAGAGGCGAGGTGTTGGAGGCGATGAGAACGGAGCTCTGGCGAGGCGAGGGTAGGGTTGTAGGGATTCTCGCGTCGGGTTGTGGGTTGCGAGGTTAGGCTCGGGGTCCTCATCGGGAAGTGGGTTTGAGCGAGGGTGACGGTGGTGGTGGTTATGGTGTTGGGAGGAGAGAGGTGAGGGTGAAGGGCCGGTGGTGACGACGGCGACGAAGGCAGACAAGGGGCGCGAGGCGAAGGCTAGGTTAGGGTTTCATGACGAAGGCGGGAAAGAAGAAATAGACGAGAGAGAGAAGGGAACATAGGCTGGGGAAAAAGTTAGGATGGATTTTTTTTTAATGATACAATATATTATCAAGTGAGGAGAGAGAGAGAGCTGTGAGAATCTGTTTTAGGTTGGGATTTAGATATAAAATATTTAGGAAATCTATATATAATATATGTAGAGAGAGGAGAGTGGGTTAACTGTTAGGATTGAGTAAAAGATTAATATATATATATATATATATATATATATAATATATATATATTTAGATAGAGAGAGAGAGAACTGAATAGGTAGTGTTAGGATTTTATTATATAAAAATATATTTTAGTTTAAATAAACTTATATAAAACAATTTAATATATAAAAGAATTTTATATTATATATTTTGAGATTTTGGTTAAAACAAAAATAGTCCAAAACACGCCCGGATCGTGTCTAAAATTACGGTTTAAAAATGCGGATAATATACGTGTTAACCAAAACCAAAATAGGATATTCGGGTAACGAAAATGCATACCCTCAAGAACGGATACATGTAGCGTGCACGTAGCTATCCAAACGAGTCTGTTTCACAGAACAGGATGAGAACACGATATACGGATGCTACCACAGGGTCAGGGGTATGATGCAGGCCATACAAGATATTTTAAAAATATTTTATTGACTTTATATGTTATATTAAAAAAATGCAAATGCCAGATATATTGCAGTTATACAACATGAAAGTGCACGGATTCTCATAATTAGCCGGGATAAATCATAAACAGGAATCAGGACGGGTTTCCAGCATGCGGGTCGTGTCGAATGCAAATACGGATACCAATTATACTATTCACACCCAAACATCAATAAATTAAGAAATATCCATAAATAAAGAAATACCCAAAATAGAATTGGTATAAATGAACTAGGGTGTTACATACGACATGATAACCGTACGGCTGGCGAAGGCGCGAAGTACTCCGCTGATTTACTCACAAGGCTTTTTATTGAACAGCTACTAGCTGAGCGTGTCTCATCCAGAAACAAACCGCCCAAGGTGGACCTCTTTGACAGGAAGTCTGCTCCGAAAGACCACTTGGACGTATTTACGATAGGCATGAGTTTCCCAGACAACTCAGACGTGGCTCAATGTCGAGCCTTCTCCACCACCCTCATCCGGGCTGGCCGAGATTGGTTCCGAGAGGTCGCGTCATGCTTAATCTCGACCTTTGACGAGCTGGCTACCTAATTTCTCGGTCATTTCTTCGGTAACCGTCGGCAGAAAATGACGGTCGACTGTCTATTCACCATCAAAAGCGGGGACAAGGAATCCTTTAAGGGGTACGTCATCCACTTCTACAATGCCCTTTTTTAGGTACCCGAGCATCGCGACGAGACGGTTATCACCTCCCTGAGGTCAGGTCTTAGGCACAAAAAGCGGCTCTGCTCTTTTGCATTAGCGCAACCTAGGACCATGGCCGAAGTAAAAGCGTGGACCGAGCGAGAGATTCAACTCGAGTCGTAAGTGAACGCTAACCTGCCCCAGGGTGACCGAGCAGACTGAAAGAAACATGACAGAGAGGACAAAAAGAAAGCCGACCGCCTAAAATCCTATGCCCTGAGATTCAGGAGTACACTCATCTGAACATCTCCCACACGAAACTGCTAGAGGAGGCTAAAGGCGAGAGGTTTTTCAGGCTCCCGCCGACAACCCAAATGGTAGGCAAATGGCTCTGGGGCCCATATTGCGCTTACCACAGGTCGTAGGGGCACTCAACCGAGAGTTGTAAGCAACCCCGTGACTATATTGAGGAACTGATCCGCTCAGGCCACCTGGTGAAATACCTATGAGACAAGCGACAGGCGGAACAAGAGCAGAAAGACTAACCCCCCCGAGGAGTTAACGATCGGTCAGATCATGGTCATCTCAACGCATCCAGCTCTGGACAGTGAGGGGGGCCACCGTCTCGTACCAATAATAGCTATAAGTGATTCGCCCCATAAGAAGCATAGGAAGGATGACCCGATCACCTTCACCGAGGAAGACCTTCACGGCATATCACTCCCTCACAATGACCCGCTTATGATAGCAGCCCGAGTTCACCGTTACGAGGTCCGAAGAATATTGGTCGATTCAGGGAGCTCAGCGGATATCCTATTCTATGACTGTTTCCAGCGTATGGGATTAGGTTCTTCCGATCTCCAACCGACCTCTCATGTCCTCTCCGGGTTCACCAACCATTCCATCCTGGCCAAAAGTTCAATCACCCTCCTACTCAACATTGGGGACGCTGGCAAAACACGAACCATATCGGTAAACTTCCTTGTTGCCAAGATTCCTTCGTCCTATAATATCTTTCTGGGACGCCCCACCTTGAATGCCCTTCGGGCTCAGATCTCAACTTACCACTTCGTGCTCAAATTCCTTTGAGATAACGGGGGGATAGGCCGCGCCTATGGAGATTAGCAAACTGCCAGGATCTGCCTCGCCTCAACATCGCCCGCTGGGGAGCAGGGCGACGACTTTGAAGATTCGCATGATCCCCAGGGCACCTTGGACACCCGCGACGACCGAAAGGAAATCCACGGCGCGCCGGTGGAAGCGTTAGCAGAAGTTCCCCTCATAGAAGGGGTCGACGGCCGGACTGTCCAGATCGGTTCTCTCTTGACAGGGAGCGTCCGCGATAACCTTGATCCGATTCTTCCGGAACAACTCAGATGTGTTCGCCTGGACTCCGGCGGACATGCCCGCAATCGATCCCAAGGTGATCTCCCACAAGCTCGGGGTCGACCCGAAAGCCGGGCCAATCCGACAAAAGAAGAGAAGTTTCGCACCAATAAAACAAAGGGCAATAGAGGAGTAAGTAGACCGATTGCTCACTGCCCACTTCATCAGGAACCTGGACTACTCGGATTGGCTGGCAAACGTAGTTATGGTCAAAAAGGCATATGAGAAATGGCGCATGTGCGTTGATTTCACGGACCTGAATAAGGCTTGCCCCAAGACAACTACCCGCTTCCTCGGATAGATCAGTGAGTAGACAGCTCAGCCGGTCATGAATTACTAAGCTTCATGGATGCCTTCTCCGGCTATAATCAGATCTGAATGAACCTGGCCGACAAAGAGCTTACAGCCTTTACCACGGATCGGGGAGTATACTACTACAGGGTAATGCCCTTCGAACTCAAGAACGCCGGAGCCACGTACCAGCGACTGGTCAACAAACTAATCAACCCGTAAATTAGGAGAAACATAGAAGTCTACATCGACGACATGCTCATGAAATCCATCGGCCAGATACACATCTGACCTCGCCGAAACATTTGACGTCCTGCGAAACTACAAGATGAAGCTGAATCCAGCCAAATGCGCGTTCGGCGTCCCAAGCGGAAAATTCCTTGGGTTCATGGTCACCCACCGAGGAATCGAGGCGAACCCAGAGAAGATCAGCACCATCATCAACATGGCGATGCCCAAATGCAATGTCGATATCATGCGACTCACCGGGAGGGTGGTTGCCTTAAGCCGCTTTATGTCCAGATCCGGGGAAAAATGCCTCCCTTTCTTTAGAGCCCTAAGGAAAATCCCCAGGTTTGAATAGTCCAAGAAATGCCAAGATGCTTTAGAACAACTCAAGGCGCATCTCGCGACCCCACAACTCCTCACCAGACCAGTCGAAGGTGACGAGCTGCTACTATATTTATCCATCTCCGACCAAGCCGCGGGCGCAGAGAGTTCGAAGGAACACAGAAACCGGTCTACTATGTAAGCCATGTCTTCAAGGACGCGGAAACTAGAAACCCAGCCACAGAGAAAATAGTCCTCGTGTTTGTCATCACGTCGAGAAAACTGCGACACTATTTCCGGGCACATACAATCCTTGTCCTCACTGAACGACCTTTAGAGAATATCCCCGCCTCTCCCGAATCATCAGGCCGCTTAGAGAAATGGAGGTGGGAGCTGTCCCAGTTCAACATCAAATACCGACCCAGACGGGCAATTAAAGCACAAGCCTTAACCGATTTGTTGTTGAATGCACCATTCCCACTAAGGAAGGAATGACGGCTCAGGGCCTCGACCCACGGCCTTCGGTCGAGGAGGTGTCCGGCCCAATCCCGGACTGGATGCTCTATGTAGATGGATCCTCCACCGAGGAGGGATGTAGGGCCGGCCTGATCATCCATGGCCTAAACGAAGCAGAAATGGAGTACTCTCTGAAACTTGATTTTAAAGTATCAAGCAACGTGGCAGAATACGAAGCCCTATTAGCCGGGCTATGAATAGCCTCCAAAGTAGGGCTGAAAACCATCCGGATACGCAGTGACTCCGTGCTGGTCATCGGCCAAGTAACCGGGCGTTTCAAAGCCCGAGAATAACTCATGATAAAATATCTGGCTGAGGTAAGACGGCTTCAATAAAAAAATGACGAAGTACAAGTAGAGCAGATTCCCAGAAATCTGAACACCGAAGCCGATGCCCTGAGCAAACTTGCCTCCTCCTATTCGGCCAATCACAAGAGAAATATCTTCTTCGAAGTCCTGTCGTGACCCAACGTGGAAGATGGAAAGGCAACGCTCCAAATCTACACGACCCAAGAAAATACCACGGATTGGAGAATGCCCATTGTAGAATTTTTGAACGATGGGATTCTTCCGGATGACTCGGCCGAGGTGCATTGACTTCAAGCAAAGGCTCGCCATTTCGTATGGAGAAAAGAAAACCTATACAAAAAGTCGTACACTCAACCCCTGCTCCGATGCGTCGACCCCCACGAAGTAGACTAAATCTTATGAGAAATATACGAAGGGGTCGGAGGGACGCATCAAGAGGCCCGCTGCCGGTTTTAAAAGATGCTGCTCCAGGGGTACTATTGGCCAGGAATACATCGAGATGCCGAGAAAATGGTCAGAAGATGCAAGAGCTGCCAACTCTTCGACAGCATCTCATGTCTCCCTGCCACCGAAGTAACGCCACTGAGTTTCCCTTGGCCATTCGCGCAGTGGGGGGTGGATATGGTGGGCCAGCTTCCTACCGGCACGGGTGGACACAGGTATATTCTTGTCGTCGTGGACTACTTCACAAAGTGGATTGAGGTCGTGCCTATCAGGAAACCAGACGCCGCCTCTACGATAAAATTTCTGCAGAACAACATGATTTCCCGATTGGGGATCCCGAGGTGCATCATCATAGATCACAGAACCAACTTCGAGAATGACAAAGTCAAGGAATTTTTCAACGATTATCACATATTAATGAAGTTCGCCGTGGTCGCCCATCCCCTATGCAACGGGCAAACCGAAATAGCGAACCAAAGCGTCATTCGAGGGCTCCAAACTCGCCTAGAAGAAAGGCAAGGCGGATGGGTTGAGGAACTACCTCGGATACTATGGGCACTGCAGGCGTTGAGAAAAGCATCCACGGGAGAAACCCCGTTCAGCCTCTGCTACGGTACCGAGACGATGGTCCCTACAGAAATTGGACTACCCAGCTATCATGTTGAGCACTTTGATGATGAAGCTAACACCTTGGTACTATGAAGCAACTTGGACGTCTTATTAGAAAAACGAGATAGGGCGCAAATAAAGATGGCCGCCTATGAGCAGCAAACCGCCCGCTACTACAGCGCCCGAGTCAGGCATTGAGCCTTCAAGACAAGAGACCTGGTCTTACGACGAAACGAGTTCGTAGACCAAGCGAAGTTACACAAGTTCTCTCCAAAATGGGACGGGCCCTTCCTCGTGACAGAAACACTGCCCGGTGGAGCCTACCATCTCCAGGACTCCAAAGGGCGCAATTTCTCTTGGCCATATAAGACCGAAAAGATTAAGTTGTACAGATAAACGTGTTCCCCTTTTTTTATCCTTTTTTTCCAATAATGTAATTTCTTTTCATATCAGCTAAATTTTCCAAACAAAGTCCTCACACAAATTAGACTTCGACACCGACCCGTAACCCCGCCCTTTCTTCTTTTCCTCGGGTCCGAGTTAAAGGACATGGAAGGGGTACGGGTCGGCCGAAAAAAGGGAAGGGGAGGGGGATGTGGAAGAGAGAGACAATGCATAGCAACCTTGATCAACATAATTTTTTTATTACTTGAAGGTATTCTTGGATCCACAGCCTTACAACCATTACAGTAAAGGAGGAAGAGCATTAAGAAAACATTGACGATGGTACTCGGAAGAAATCTCATCTAGCCGAGCCCAGGCAACCTCCACCCGCTCCCTTTGGAGATGCCCGTAGACCCTAGAAGCTACAGATTTGCCGGGATCCCCAACCGCTGAGCACGACGCCACAACCACCCTTTGTTGAAAACATTCGAGAAGAATGTCCACCGAGCAATCCCTCCGGCTCTTCCAAATAAGGCCAAACCTATAGGCTGTATGCATCTTATCAAATGCCTCGTCCATCGCCTGCGGGGTCAGAACATTATTAGGGCTTAGGGATGACCTCCATATCATGTAGATCAACAATTGCAAGAGAGGAGACCGTCGGGGAAGAAGACGCCCACAGTGCCCCTCCAAACGACTTATCACATCCTTATACGTCACTATGTAACGGTCGAGACCATAAAAGTACACGCCGTCTTGGGACATGATCTCCCTGATGGTGTATGCGCGGCCTGTCATCTTCAAGAAACATAGCATCTAGGAGGAATTCGACCACGTCTTCGACATTTATAGCCTCAACAAGAAATCTTCCGACCAAGATCTTCTCGCGCTACAACGCAAATCACGGAATGTCGCACTTTCCCATTGAGGCACGACCACGTGGCACCCGATTGCATGTCACACTTTCCTTAAAATACGGGTCAAAGAAGGTTGAATGACATTTCCCAGAATAACATAGAATCTGGAAAGCCCTCGCTAAAGGGCGGCCGAGTTGTTTCCTGCTCGGTTCATCCGCTGAAGGCAGCTTCCTGCCCGACCACTCTGTGGATCCAAAGCCCTCACCAAGATGCGACCAAGCATTTTCCTGCTCGGCTCATCCGCTGAAGGTAGCTTCCTGTCCAACCACTCCGCGGATCCAAAGCCTTCGCTAAGAGGCGGCCAAGCATTTTCCTGCTCGGCTCATCCGCAGAAGGCAGCTTTCTGCCCGATCACTCCGCGGATCCAAAGCCATCACTAAGAGGCGGCCAAGCAATTTCGTGCTCAGCTCATCTGCTGAAGGAAGCTTCCTGCCCGACCACTCCGTAGATCTAAAGCCCTCGCCAAGAGGCGGCCAAGCAGTTTCCTGCTCAGCTTATCCGCTGAAGGCAGCTTCCTGCCCGGCCACTCTGCGAATCCTAAGCCCTCATCTAGAGGCGACTGAGCAGCTTCATGCTCGGCTTTTTCAAAGTCCAATTCAGACGCGGCGCACGATCATCACCTCGACTCCGGTGTGAGTGGGATGCCGACCTACCTATATTTGGCGTTCGTTCGATTTATATACGCGACGCACGAACGTCACCTCGACTACTAGGTGAGTGGGACGCCGATCTACCTATACTTGGCGTTAGTTCGATTTTTATATGTGATGCACGATCGTTACCTCGACTTCGGGATGAGTGGGATGCCGACCTACCTATACTTGGCGTTCGTTTGATTTATATACGCGACGCACGATCGTCACCTCGACCCCGGGGTGAGTGGGATGCCGACCTACCTATACTTGTCGTTCATTCAATTATATATGCGACACACGATCGTCACCTCGAATCCGGGGGAGTGGGACGCCGACCTACCTATACTTGGCATTCGTTCGATTTATATATACGACGCGTGATCGTCACTGTAGGGTGTTTTTCGTCACCCCATTGAGATGGGAATACGCACGCGCTTATTAGGCGCATTACAGATTCCCCCTGCCTAGGGTAGGCTGGGGTTTGTTGATTGTGGGGATCCGAATCTCCGGCAGCCGCGGACTAAGCTGTCATTAATTACCCCTCGCCTTTGGAGCGAGAGAACCTCCGAATGACGGGTCAAACAGGTCATGCGAACTCAATGTGTAGTGTTGTGTTTTGAAGGGGTTTTGGATATATCGGGGGCTCCGCAGAGTTTTTACGGGGGTCCCGCTACCCAGATAGTGGGCTAGGGGTCAAGGGGGCTAGTAGCCCCCTTACGGAGTGCGGGGCAGCGCCCCGTTAGAATTTTTTTCTAACAGGGGCAACGTCGTGGAGTGTGTGTGTATCTATATATATACATATATACATATATATAAGAAGGAGAAAAAGCGTCCAAAAGACGCGTTGGGGCTAGCACCTCACGTGTGTGGTACGCAGGCGCTGGGCGCAGGCGCTGGGCGCAGGCGCCTCACGTACTTGGCACGTGGGCGCTAGCGTGCTGGGCGCTAAGTGCTGGGCGCCAGCGTCCCACGTGCATGGCACGCGGGCGCTGGGCGCCAGCGCCCCACGTGCATGGCACGCGGACGCTGGGCATCGGCAGGAAAAGAGACTTGGTCGCAGCACTGGGAGCTGTGCTCCCGATTTGACTTATGGAGTTGAACTCCTGACAGAGAGTGGGCTTAGCCCCTGCACTGGGAGTTGTACTCCCAAAAAGAAATATTTATTATTTTGTGTGTGTATATATATATATATATATATATTTTTTGAGGAATTAAATTCCTAAGATATTTTTGGAGCTGATGAAAGGGGCTTCTCCCTGGAGCCCTGGATCTTCCCCAAAGTGGGATTTTTGGAGATGGGTCTCCTTCTTCTTCCCCTCTGTTGGCCGGATCTTGGATGAAAGGGGGATGAGATTTAAAATCTTCCCTTTTTGAGATCTGATGGAAGATCCGAGTTCCCATTTGTGGGTTTTGCGGTAAAAAAACTATTTATTTTTTGAAAAGGAAGAGTGAAACTCTTGATTTAATTCAAAATAAAGGAGAATGTTTAGAACCTTGAGGAAGGACAAGGAGGCACAAAAACCCTAGATTTTGAGGGGAATGAAAAGTATGCTTTATTTATTATCATGATGCCTTTTATAGGCTTACAAATTTACATATAGCCCTTTGGGCTTTACAAAATGACATTTTGCCCATCCCATATCTCATGTGCTCATTTCTTTTGCACATGAGCCATGGGCTTTACAAAAATTTGGCTTTATGCCCATTCATGCATAAAAAAAATTACATTAAAATTATTTATTATATAATTTTTTATTTCGGCATGGGGGAAGCTGGCTGCGGGGCTCGACTTGGGCATGGGCCCACTTGCTTGGGTTTGGACCCGCTTACTTTGGGTTGACCTTGACTTTGACCCAGTCAACTAGGGTGCAAATTTTGACCCCAATAAAGTGCCCCTCATCAATAAATGCACACCGCATATATGGGTCTCGTGCATGAAATTGATGGATCTTCTTTCACGTGGAGGTGACTTGATTTGGTTCCTGCTTTTTGGGAAGTTGGTACTGCCCTTTTCACGACACAGACGGTCGATGCTTGACGTGTCTCCGAGACGGAATGTCAGTGTATGACGTATCCCTGACGCGGAGTGTCTGTTTGACGTTTCCCAGGTATGGAGTGTCGTTGGTGGACGTGTCCCCGGTACGGAGTGTCACTGGTGACTTGTCCCCGGTACGGAGTGTCTGCTTGACGTTTCCCCGTTACGGAGTGTCGCTGGTTGACGTGTCCCCGGTACGGAGTGTCTTCTTGACGTTTCCCCGCTACGGAGTGTCTACATTATTAGTTATATGTATGCCCTAGAAGCCATTACTGTACATATGATGTATATTGTAATGGATGCTTGGACATATATAGGGAGGACTTTCTTGCTCGACATGATAGTATGCTATCTGGTTGTATTTTATCTTAACATGTACTCTGATTGTCTCTATGTTACATGTTGATAAAGCCCTTAGGATATATACTCGATTACTGGGACTATGATGAGATCATACTAGTGGGGCCACGGTAGTCGACGAGTACATCCTATAACTGTTCCTAGTCGAGGGTGTATCGAGACAGGGCATCGATACACCAGAGTAGACTAGCGTATACGCATCTTGACCCATATAATGGGCGATGGATGATCCCATATCGATCGGTGTTTGACATCAAGGATGGTGTACGGGTGCTCAGTAGAGACTGGGTATACTGGACGGACTCGCCGAGAACTCCCAGATGGTATTATACCTCACGTCAGATGGCAGTTCTCTGGTGACACTGGTACAGAGTAGTCTGTTGACCCGAGATCGTCATAGAGTCTTGTGTGATTCCCACTGTGCTTTGATTTCCATCATACCACGTCCAAGAGGGCGTGCAAAAAGGTGGCTTTTGGGTACAGTCCCGAATCACATGGAGGCAATGAGCGATAGGAGGGGATTCGTCTCTCCCGGTATAGGGAGTTGATGTTGTGCTGTGTTCGATTGGCTATAACTGGAAATCCCTGACCAGGGTTGCTGAGATTTACTGGTAAGTGTTATTAGTAGTTTCTCGAACTGTTATAGACCTCATATCGACACGACTTATCAAGCTACCGGGGTCTGACGTATACCACCCCTAGGCGAGATATGCGACATATCAGACGACGAGACCGGACTGTACGGGAGTGTTACTGATTGGATTCGCAGGAGAATGTACAGGCTTGCTTGTTGATCTTCTGATCGCTCAATACCTGGGTGGCTGTTACGTTTAGCTGACCGCTTGCAGCTTGTGGGTGTTTGATATGACCATCACCTACTGCCGGCGTATTGACGATTCTTTAGAGTCCTACACAGAGCTTTCTTGACTCAGGCAAAACGGAGTAGGGGCATATATGTGATATGTGCAGGACCGAGAATAATGCGATATGAGATACCGTATTAGATTGTCGTGATATTTGATATCAGCCGGGTCATCGGATCAAGTGTTGATTCGATGAATCGGTAAATGATATATTAGTCGGTTATATGCGATATAGCCGGATTGTCGGATCAAGTGTTGATTCGATAATTTAATGTATAATTATATATATGATATATTAAATTACATTAACTAATATTAGCTCACTAAAAGATTCTTTTTCTCACTTGGGTAATACATTGATATATATGCGATATATGTTAATTGTATTATTTTATTTTGTTACAATAAATATTGTATATGTGATATATAATATTGTGACATGATATAATTACTAATGCAATATGTTTAGTGGAGATTAAACAAGATTAGGGTTTGAATTGGGTTAGTTCTTTCATGAACCTTCTAGAATGTTTTCTTTTGTCATGAACTAAGATATTATGGTTGATATTTTAAGTGACTCATTCTTAACCCAACCCAAACCCTAGCCCTAGTTAAATCTCTACAAAGCTTACATTGACCATGGTTGCGTAAGTAATGATTATTACATTTTCATTATTGATCACAAATGGAATTGGATATTTTCTTCTTCTTCTTCTTCCTTGAAAAAAGCTTTCTAGCTTTTTGCTAAGTGATGATTATGAGTGAGTAATTGAAAACAAAAGAGAGCTAAATTCCTACTTCATCATCCTCATCTATCCTTGCCATTTAGATGAGGGTGTTCACTTCATTTAGTGAGTGAGAGCTTGTGTTAAAGAAACTTCAAGGTAGATCATCTTAGTTATAGAAGATCGGAAGCAAGCTTGCATCTTTCTCTTCGTGGAGCCTCTCTAGAGTCCGGAAACATGATGATCACAGCGAAGGGACCTCAATACGGAGCTTATGAAGTGAAGGACCGGATCTACAAAGGTTGTAATCGCTCTCACTTAGTGTTAAAATATTTAACATACTTGTTTTCGCCTAAACTCTAGTGTAAAGATCTTGATTAGGGTTGTTCGGCACGGCTAAATTATAAATCGGGCATGGTTGATACCTCATAGACCTTTGTGCGTATGCCTAGCAACCCTACAGTGGTATCAGAGCCAAGCTAGAGTTTTAGGCGAAGTCTAGACGAAGTTTAAAGTCCGATCGAACTCCGAATACCCGTAAAACCCTAGTTTCTGGAAATTTTCTAAAATTGTGATTTTTTCTGTATTAAAAATGCTCAAAAAAAAACAGCAGGGAAATACAAGAGTTACTGTGAAACACGTGCCTCAAATACCACTAAAGTGCCGCGGAACCGCGGCCGTACCATGGCTTTGGCGGCGGTTCCGCGGCCAAACAGTAGATTTATTTTTCACTGTTTCCACAGTAACATCCGTATGTATTTCCTGATTGTTCTGGGAATTTTTAATTCTTACTCAAGTGTTGAGTTTTTTGGGTTGTATTGGGAGCTCGTTGATTCGATCGGAAAGTATAACTTCGTTTAGTTTGTCCGGATAATTTTTAGAACGTGTTAAAAAATTCGAACGGATATCAATAACTCACTTTTTCCCCTGCCGGAAAATTTCCAAGCGTTGGATTTTTATGTAGTTTAAGAACGTTCTAAGTCATGCAAGTAATGCGGTGGACCCTCTAGAAGACAACAAATCTTAACTCGATTATGTGACCGTCTGAACCGCCTCTAAACCTTAGGGTTTGGGGCAGTACGGCGTGCCACATGTGAGGCGTTGGCTTGACCCTTCTACGGCTGGACTATTGGTACTGTGGCATGTGATGGATATTTTAAAACTAATTTCAAGTGTTGAGAACTATTTGGGAAATCTTGGGTGTTTGTTTATTTGATCGGAAAGTTTAACATTGTCTATTTATCTGGAATGTGATACAATATTTGGAATCCACAAGTAGTTATGAGATAACTAATTTGAATGTTATAAATCTAGCAGTTTAGTCTCAGATGATCGGTTGCCACGGGATTTTGATGCGATCAAAAGTCCATCGCAATCACGTAGCGTACGCGGATACTCGTCGGGTAAACTTAATAGATAGCCACGCCCCATAGCCCTGACCAAGTGACTGCAGGAGAACCCCGTCGCTAAAAGCATCCGTTCGGGTGCTCGCGGCAGCGGTGTTCCGCCTTAGTGCACTTCGTCGACGGCATTTGGGGGTGCGGCCGTCTACTAAAGTTTGCGACGAGCATTCGATCAGGATATCGGGAATCTTGTTGAATTGCCCGACTAGATATTGAAAAGTGTTTTCGATAATGAGACTAAAATGCGGGGTTTATAATTGTTAGGCATGCGATATCTAAGGAATTCATTTGGTTAGGCATGCGATGTCTAAGGAGGTTGCGGATTCCAACTGTTGTAGTTTTACACTTTCTTTTCTGTGACCGTAAGCGTAGTATGTGGTGTATCGCCGGCTTCGTTGCTACACATCAACGACAATCGGGATACGCTTACTTGCTTACGTTGATGATATGAGATATTATGTGTTACTGTGATATGTTATATTGGATCGTCATGTTTGAATAGCCAGGGGTTTTATGTGAGATGAGAGTTTTTCTTTTTCATTCATGTAAAATTCATTTGTTTGTAATATTCTTTTATTGGGGCACTTCCGGGCTGAGGATGATGTCACCATTGTATATTATTTACTTTTCCGCATTAGGTAGACCCAAGGCGGGGAGCACAAGTAACCGGGTTCTAGGATCCAGTGGGAGACCATCTCGAGGAGTCGAGACCGGGTCTCCTAACCCTAGAATTGGCAGTGTTACTTGCCGCTCTCATAGCGGTCTAGGGATGTGGGTTTGGCTATTCATCGCGACCGTGGAATCCTTGTTTTATACAGGCTCGTATTAAAACACGGACGTCCTAGTATATCCAATATTTCATATGTGTTCTTTTGCTGCAATGTTCTGTGATGAGATCATATTACTGCCTGAGACGAATGTTTATGTTATATATATGAGATATATGTTATATTGCAGATTTCGTTTCAAATGTGATACTTGTGAAGCATAATAAAATGGGACTTCATTAATGAGATTAATGAAGCTAAAAGAAACCTAAAGATGTTGTAGAAACTTGTCTCAAAAACTGGTAGCTCTAGTTCTTGCTTTGCATAGCGGTATTCCTTTTAGAACATCCAGCACCTTATTCGATAAGGAAAGAGCCGAGATCCCTTCACCGGGAGTGACCTCTTTAGTGAAACTAGCAGATGCTACAAACTCGGTTTGTCTTTTGATTGTTTCTATAATTTTGGCTTTGCATAGTGGTATTTGTGAAATATTCTGCACCTTATTCGATGAGGAAAGAGCCGACGATCCTTTCACCGGGAGTGACCTCTTTAGCAATACTAGAAAAGCCTCAAAAACACTCCATTTAAAATCATTCGATTCTACAATGATATAAAGTTCATTACGCAAAGGGTTTTCTTAAAAACCTGTCGTAGCCCTCCGTCATTTTAGATAAGTAGATTTTAGTATTCGTGCTGCGTTTGTTGACTTAGTCAAGGCGTAGTGTGCGGTAGCTGATTAGTGCTTATCTGCAAAGCATATGATGCGATTGGATTAGGGTAGTCGTGCGGCCTTGTTGACTCAGTCAAGGGTCGTGCGGGTGGGTTTAATTCAATCGGAAAATGACGGGTTGAACTTTACTTGCAGTCTATGATTTGTTGACTTAGTCAAGGTCATAGATCGCTTGGGGCAAAATATTATTGGGAATTTCAAGTGTTGAAATTTGCAATGAGATTGCATACCTTCTATGAGATAGTTGGATCCCGATACCCGCTGCGAGTAAGAGTTATTCCTGGGAGAGTTTTACACATTACAATTAGCCGATCAAGTAGTGTCTAGAAAAGTGTCAACGGGGTTATGCCTCTGGGAAAACGAGGTTTATATTAATTAGGTCCGTGCGAAAGTACGGGGAACCTCCCTCAAAGTACCGGCACTGGCCTGGCTGAAAGATTGGCGAACTTGTAGAGTGTAATTAATCCCGGCTAGTCTTTCCTTTCAGGGTTTGAAGGAAGATTTGACTAAAACAGTGGGAGACATCCTGATTAGATAAATTGATAACCAATCTAATCTTGTAAAAATGCACGCTGAGTGTTTTCTTCTCTCTCTCTTTCCTGGT
This sequence comes from Agapanthus africanus, assembly GCA_030015575.1. Lineage (NCBI taxonomy): Eukaryota > Viridiplantae > Streptophyta > Magnoliopsida > Asparagales > Amaryllidaceae > Agapanthus > Agapanthus africanus. The sequence goes on along the minus strand of CM057339.1, from coordinate 76,877,542 downwards.
TACGACTATGTCACGCCTTAATCAAGATAATAATACGGATGAGTTGACCGAACCCGCTTATTATACTGCGCTAGGGAACGTTGGTCCCGCTCTGACTTATAATTGTTATAAGACAGAGCAGGAAATAGGGGATTACCAGAATTCCCGTGCCGCTCAAACGAAGAAAGTGTATGCTGATGCATATTCTTCGGGTGTGTTCATTATAGAAGACCGTTTCTCAGTATCCTTTACGTCCTGGGTATGAGATACCGGATCAGGATCCCACATATGTAATTTGTTACATAGGCTACAGATAGGTAGAGAACTGAGAACGGGTGATAAATTTCATGAGATAGAAACGGTGCAAGTGTTGCAGCCAAGTCTGTTGGTAGTTATCACCCTGTATTACCAGAATACATTGATTCTGAACGAATGTTATTAGATACCGAACCTGATGTACAACATCATATCAGTCTCTTTATTAGTAAAGAAAGGATATAATTTTGTATTGTTGGATAATGTTTTGAACATTTCCTATATCAAGAGTTGATCGGTTCAGGCACGTTATCTAAAAGCATAGACGTTCTAAATCAAACCACAGTTCTTAACGTACAGAACACACACACAAGAGGAAGAGTTCAGAAATGAACGAATCCTTCTTGAGGCATTGTAGACTAGGTCATATCAATGCGACCCGACTAGCTGAAGTTACATATAGATACATATTTAAATAGTTTGAATTTATTTCTTGTGAAACTTGCCGGTCATGTCACAGAGATAAGATGACCACAGCTCCGTTTATTGGAAACAGAGAAAGAGTTAGTGAACTCTTGGGATTGATACATGCTGATGTATAAAGGTCCCCTGTCTACAAATGCCAGGTTTGGTTCTTTATACTTCATTAGATTCACTAATGATCTCTCAAGATTCAGACATATGTTCCTGTTGAAACACAAGTCCGAAACTTTTGAGATATTTAATGAATATGAGTTAGAAGTAGAGAACCAAAACGGGTATAAGTATTATGTCCTTTGATGAGATCAAGGAGGAGAATACTTGAGCACGGAATCCCTGGACTATTCTAAAAGAGAATGAGATTCTCTTTCAGCATTACTCCTCCGTATACACCACAGCACGTCGGTGTTGTTAGTTATATGTATGCCCTAGAGGCCATTACTGTACATATGATGTATATTGTAGTGGATGCTTGGACGTATATAGGGAGGACTTTCTTGCTCGACATGATAGTATGCTACCTGGTTGAACTTTACCTTAACGTGTATACTAATTGTCTCTCTGTTACATGTTGGTAAAGCCCTTAGGATGTGTACTTGACTACCTGGACTATGATGCGGATCATACTAGTGGGGACATGGTAGTCCATAAGTACATCCTTCAAAGTCCCTAGTCGTGGGTGTATCGAGACGGGGCATCGATATACCAGAGTAGACTAGCGTGCACCTTCTCGACCCATACAGATGGGCGATGGATGATCCCATATCCATTGGTGTTTGACATCAGAGATGATATACGGGTGCTCAGTGGAGACTGGGTACACTGGACGGACTCGCCGAGAACTCCCAGATGGTATTATACCTTACGTCAGATGGCAGTTCTCTGGTGACACTGGTACAGAGTAGTCTGTTGACCCGAGATCGTCATAGAGTCTTGTGTGGTTCCCACTGTGCTTTGATTTCCATCTTACCACGTCCAAGAGGGCGTGCAAAATGGTGGTTTTTGGGTACAGTCCCGAGTCACATGGAGGCAATGAGCGATAGGAGGGGATTCGTCTCTCCCGGTATAGGGAGTTGATGTTGCGCTGTGTTCGATTGGCTATAACAGGAAATCCCTGGCCAGGGTTGCTGAGATTTACTGGTAAGTGTTACCAGTAGTTTCTTGAATTGTTATAGACCTCATATCGACACGACTTATCGAGCTATTGGGGTCTGACGTTTACCACCCCTAGGCGAGATATGCGACATATCAGACAATCAGACCGGACTGTACGGTAGTGTTACTGGTTGGATTCACAGGAGTATGAGCGGGCTTGCTCGTCGATCTTTTGATCGCTCAATACCCGGGTGGCCGTTACGTTTAGCAGACCGCTTGCGGCTTGTGGGTGTTTGATATGATCGTCACCTGCTGCCGGCGTATTGACGAGTCTTTAGAGTCCTACACAGAGGTTTCCTGGCTCAAGCGAAACGAAATAGGAGCGCATATGAGATATGTGCGGGACCGAGAATAATGCGTGTATGTGATACCGTATTCCATTCTCGCGATGATTGTATCGAATGGTTGTATGCGATATAACCTAGTTATCGAATCAAGGATTGATTCGATAAGCCGATACATTGAATATTAGTCGGTCATATGCGATATGACCGGATCGTTAAATCAAGTGTTGATTTAATGATTTAATGTATAATTATATATATGATATATTAATTTACATTAACCAATATGGTTCACTTTAAATGGATTTTCTCACTCGGATATGCACATTGTATATGTGATATACTTTTGTGCACTTGATTGTATCATGTTTGATGATACATGTTTGCTAGGGTTTTTGTGTAAAGATCAAACCATGGTTACATGATAATGGTTAGGGTTTTGTTTTAGTCACTTATTTATTTATTTATTGATTTTTGGAAAAATGATAAGCATAAAGAGAAAATGGTGGCTAACTTTGTATTCTAGTTGAAGCTTCATGAAGCTTTGACCTAAGTGACCATTTTGTCTCATGCTTAACCCTAACCATTCCCACTAACCCTAGTTTAATCTCTACACTTGACCATGGTTCATTATATGATAAGTATTGATTTTCTTTTCAATATTAATTAACTTATCATAACACTTTCTTCTTCTTCTTCATCTTCTTTAATAAAGAAAGCTTCACTTCATCAATGGTGGATTGATGAAATGAGTGAGAAATCCAATTCTAAAGTGAACCCACTTCCTATTTCTTCATCCTCTACCTCTTGCCAAGTAGTAGAGTGTGTTTCCTTCACAAGTTTTCTAGACTTGGTGAAGTTGGAGCTTGATCTAGCGATGCCTCGACGTAGATCATCTTCGGCACGTCGTCGATGACCTAGCCCGCTTCTACTCCGATGAAGCCGACGCTAGAGCCCGGATCTTGATTTGGACAGCGGAGAGGACTTCATCACGGAGCCGTGGAGGTGGAGGACCGGATCTACAAAGGTTGTATATCCGTTCTTTTAGTTTAGATGTAAACTAGTTGCTTTTTCGCCTAGACATCTAGCCAACGATCCGTATTAGGGTTTCTCGGCACCGTTAAAATTTGAAATTGGCATGGTTGATGCCTTGTGAGACCTCTTGGGAGTGCCTAGGAACCCTACAGGTGTATCGGGGTGGAGCAATCATACCCTATTTGATATGGTGCGCTCTATGATGAGTACTACTGAGTTTCCTATTTCCTTTTGGGAGTTATGCACTTGAGAAGCTGCATACCTATTGAATAGGGTTCAAATCAAATCAGTTACCTACCACTTCATATGTGATATGGAATAGGAAGAGCCCATATCTTAAGTATGTTAAGATTTGGGTTTGTCCAGCCTATGTCTAAAAGCATAATCCGGACAAGCTCGAGGCAAAGTCAGTCCTGTAGAAGTTTGTTGGATATCCCAAGCATTCGCAAGGGAATATCTTCTACCAAACTGGGGAACAAAAAGTGTTTTTGTTTCTCAACACGCCACCTTTGTGAAAGGGAATTTCTTGTGAAGAAATTATTGGTCATGAGGTAGAACTGGAAAGAGTTCCAGCTATATAAACTGCAGCTGATGATTTGGTAGAACCAAAGGATTCAATAGTTTCCAACGAACCTCAGCCTCTCCGCCGATCTGGTAGGGTTCCTCATCCATCTGAGAGATACTTCGGTTTCTCTATGACAGTGGGAGCGAGGATTGCATCATGAGATGATGACCCTACTAGTTTCGAGCTGGCCATCAGGAGTGGGACTTTGTAAGAATGGTTGGATACTTAGCGATCTGAGATGGAATCCTTATACACCAATAAAGTATGGACTTTGGTTGCTTTATCTGAAGGGTTAAATCCCCATCAGGAGCAAGTATATCTTGAGAAGATTACTTAGTGTACATGGAAAAGTTGAGACTTTCAAAGCTATGCTTAAGTCCATCCAGATCATACTTGCCACTGCTACATACCATGACTACGATATCTGGTGGTTGGGTGTCATGACAGCTTTTCTAAATGATGATTTAGAAGAGAGCGTCTATAAGTACACAGCCAGAGGGCTTCGTAGACAGTGGGAGCAGCGGAAACGTGTGCAAGTTGCTTTATAGAATAAAGCAGGCATCGCGGAGTTGGAACGTCTGTTTTGATGTGGTAGTCAAAGAGTTTGACTTCATCAAAATGGTAGATGAACCTTGTATATACAAAAAGGTAGTAGAGAGTATGGTGGTGATCCTCGTAGAGTACGTGGATGACATACTCTTGATAAGGAAGGAGTTTCCTATGCTACGCTCGGTCAATCTCCGCTTATCACAAGGATTCTCTATATAGGATCAAAGTGATACCTCCTAAATCCTGGGTTTTGGATCTATGAGATAGATCTAATTGGATGTTAGGATTCTCACTAGTTGTAGTGAGATGGTATCAATCGATCCTGAGGAGAATCACTGGAAAGGTCTCAGGGTGATAAGGACGACTGAATGTCAGTCGCATGCATTGTCTTTACCCTCAGTAGAGGGACGGTATGTTGGAAGAGTTCCAAGCTAGATACCGTGACTTACTAGACGATTAAAGGCAAGATACATCGTTACCAAGGATGCTACCAAAGAGGCAGTCTGGATATATATAAGTTCATGAGATGAACTTCGTTCCAACCATTGTGTGACAATGGAGTTGTGGCTTATGCCAAGGAATCCCCGTCCCATCAGAAATCCAGATATAATTCTTAGGCAGTATCACATGATCATGGAGATGGTTGATCTCTAGGGAGATCGAGGTTAGGAGTGTAGATACAGAGGACAACAGCGTGGATCCACTCACAAAGGCATTTTTCCCAGTAAAGACTTTTATGGGATGGTTGAGTATGAGATACTTCAACCACAGCTAATTGTTGGGTATGTGATACCACAACAGATGGCCCTAGTGCAAGTGGGAGATTGTTAGTTATATGTATGCCCTAGAGGCCATTACTGTACATATGATTTATATTGTAATGGATGCTTGGACATATATAGGGAGGACTTTCTTGCTCGACATGATAGTATGCTATCTGGTTGTACTTTATCTTAACATGTACTCTGATTGTCTCTATTTTACATGTTGATAAAGCCCTTAGGATATGTACTCGACTACTAGGACTATGATGAGATCATACTAGTGGGGCCACAGTAGTCGACGAGTACATCCTATAACTGTTCCTAGTCGAGGGTGTATCGAGACAGGGCATCGATACACCAGAGTAGACTATCGTATACGCATCTTGACCCATATGATGGGCGATGGATGATCCTATATCCATCGGTGTTTGACATCAAGGATGGTGTACGGGTGCTCAGTAGAGACTGGGTACACTAGACGGACTCGCCGAGAACTCCCAGATGGTATTATACCCTACGTCAGATGGCAGTTTTCCGGTGACACTGGTACAGAGTAGTCTGTTGACCCGAGATCGTCATAGAGTCTTGTCTGATTCCCACTGTGCTTTGATTTCCATCATACCACGTCCAAGAGGGCGTGCAAAAAGGTGACTTTTGGGTACAATCCCGAATCACTTGGAGGCAATGAGCGATAGGAGGGGATTCGTCTCTCCCGGTATAGGGAGTTGATGTTGTGCTGTGTTCGATTGGCTATAACTGGAAATCCCTAGCCAGGGTTGCTGAGATTTACTGGTAAGTGTTATCAGTAGTTTCTCGAACTGTTATAGACCTCATATCGACATGACTTATCAAGCTACTGGGGTCTGACGTATACCACCCCTAGGCGAGATATGCGACATATCAGACGACGAGACCGGACTGTACGGGAGTGTTACTGATTGGATTCGTAGGAGAATGTACAGGCTTGCTTGTTGATTTTCTGATCGCTCAATACCTGTGTGGCTGTTACGTTTAGCTGACCGCTTGCAGCTTGTGGGTGTTTGATATGACCATCACCTACTGCCGGCGTATTGACGATTCTTTAGAGTCCTACACAGAGCTTTCTTGACTCAGGCAAAACGGAGTAGGGGCACATATGTGATATGTGCAGGACCGAGGATAATGCGATATGAGATACCGTATTAGATTCTCGCGATATTTGATATCAGCCGGGTCATCGGATCAAGTTTCGATTCGATGAATCGGTAAATGATATATTATCGGTTATATGCGATATAGCCGGATTGTCGGATCAAGTGTTGATTCGATAATTTAATGTATAATTATATATATGATATATTAAATTACATTAACTAATATTAGCTCACTAAAAGATTCTTTTTCTCACTCGGGTAATACATTGATATATATGCGATATATGTTAATTGTATTATTTTATTTTGTTACAATAAATATTGTATATGTGATATATAATATTGTAACATGATATGATTACTAATGCAACATGTTTAGTGGAGATTAAACAAGATTAGTGTTTGAATTGGGTTAGTTCTTTCATGAACCTTCTAGAAGGTTTTTTTTTTGTCACGAGCTAAGATATTATGGTTGATATTTTAAGTGACTCATTCTTAACCCAACCCTAGCCCTAGTTAAATCTTTACAAAGCTTACATTGACCATGGTTGCGTAAGTAATGATTATTACATTTTCATTATTGATCACAAATGGAATTGGATATTTTCTTTTTCTTCTTCTTCCTTGGAAAAAGCTTTCTAGCTTTTTGCTAAGTGATGATTATGAGTGAGTAATTGAAAACAAAAGAGAGCCAAATTCCTACTTCATCATCCTCATCTATCCTTACCATTTAGATGAGGGTGTTCACTTCATTTAGTGAGTGAGAGCTTGTGTTAAAGAAACTTCAAGGTAGATCATCTTAGTTATAGAAGATCGGAAGCAAGCTTGCATCTTTCTCTTCGTGGAGCCTCTCTAGAGTCCGGGAACATGATGATCGCAGCGAAGGGACCTCAACACGGAGCTTATGAAGTGAAGGACCGGATCTACAAAGGTTGTAATCCCTCTCACTTAGGGTTAAAATGTTTAACATACTTGTTTTCGCCTAAACTCTAGTATAAAGATCTTGGTTAGGGTTGTTCGGCACGGCTAAATTTTAAATCGGGCATGGTTGATGCCTTGTAGACCCTTGTACGTGTGCCTAGCAACCCTACATGCATGACGTTTCCCCGTTACAGAGTGTATGCTTGACGTTTCCTCGTTACAGAGTGTCGCTGGTTGACGTGCCCTCGGCACAGAGTGTCTGTGTTGGACGTTTTCCCGAGACGGTGTATCTATATATGACATTTCCCCGGCACGGAGTGTCGCTAGTCGACTTATCCCCGAGGCGGAGTGTCGCTGGTCGACGTTTCCCCGGCATGGAGTGTCTGCTTGACGTTTCCCCATTACGGAGTGTCTGCTTGACGTTTCCCCGTTACGGAGTGTCGCTGGTTGACGTGCCCCTGGCACGGAGTGTCTGTGTTGGACGTTTCCCCGAGACGGAGTGTCTGTATATGACATTTCCCCGACATGGAGTGTCGCTGGTCGACTTGTCCCCGAGGCGGAGTGTCGCTAGTCGACGTTTCCCCAGCATGGAGTGTCTGCTTGACGTTTCCCCGTTACGGAGTGTCTGCTTAACGTTTCCTCATTATGGAGTGTCTGCTTGATGTTTCCCCATTATGGAGTGTCGCTGGTTGACATGCCCCCGGCATGTAGTGTCTGTGTTGGACGTTTCCCCGAGACGGAGTGTCAGTATGTGACATTTTCCTGGCACGGAATGTCGCTGGTCGACTTGTCCCCGAGGCGGAGTGTCACTGGTCGATGTTTCCCCGGCATGGAGTGTCGCTGGTTGACTTGTCCCCGGCACGGAGTGTCTGTGTTGGACGTTTCCCCGGTACGGAGTGTCTGCTTGACGTTTCCCCATTACGGAGTGTTTGCTTGACGTTTCCCCGTTATGGAGTGTCTGCTTGACGTTTCCCCATTACGGAGTGTCGCTGGTTGCCGTGCCCCCGGCACGGAGTGTCTTTGTTGGGCATTTTCCCAAGACGGAGTGTCTGTATATGACATTTCCCCGGCACGGAGTGTCGCTGGTCGACTTGTCCCCGAGGCGGAGCGTCGCTGGTCGACGTTTCCCCGGCATGGAGTGTTGCTGGTTGACTTGTCCCCGGCATGGAGTGTCTATGTTGGACGTTTCCCCAGTACGGAGTGTCTCTTTGACGTTTTCTCGGTACGGAGTGTCTCTTTGTTTGACATAGAGGTCGATGTTGGAATTGGTTGGTTTGATTTGTTTGATTTTTTGCCTTATTCGGCGGGACTTTTGAATTTGAGAGGAATTTGGAATTTATTTGACATCAGTATTGCTGCACTGGAATAATGCCAGGAGCAACTCATCATTTGCCTTGGGAGGACTTGGGATTTTGGTTTTGGTTTGGCATCAACATCGCTACACTGGAATGTGGTACCAGGAGCGAATCATCATTTACCGTGAGGGGATTTCCCTCATTCCTATTTTAACAACTTAGGGGTCATCTGTTCCCAGTTTAACGACTTAGAGGTTATCTATTCCCAGTTTAACGACTTAAGGGTCATCTGTTCCCAGTTTAACGACTTAGAGGTCATCTGTTCCTAGTTTAAAGACTTAGGGGTCTATTGGATCAGAAGTTTGGAATTTGGGGTTAGAGTCGACATCAGCGTTGCTAACACTGAAGCACATGTGCCAGGAGCAATTCATCATTTGTCGTTCCCTGTTGGGGAGCGATGGCTTAGGAGACAGATTTAGGCCCTTATCACTTAAGACTTTTCAATTTTATGAGACGTAAGGGTCCCATAAAAGCATTTTCTCCCTACGAGTCGAAAGGATCCCGTAGGTGTACTTTCTCCATAGGAGTCGTGGGGACTCCCAAGTGTGTTTTTCCTTCGTGAGTCGTAAGGATCCCACGAAGGTGTTTTCTTACGAGTCGAGAGGATCTCGTTAGTTTGTTTTCCTCATGTATCATGAGGACACATGAGTGGGTCTTCCCAAATGGAGCATAATTCCAAGGGCGGTGACCGGCCGCTGGACTGATGATTGCGGTTGGGTGTGGGTATGATGAGAATTATTTGAGCTCGTAGATTATATATGGTAGTCAGTTCGGAGACCAATCGTAGGGCTGGGAGAATTTTGGGAAATTGGATTTTGGTTGGCGTCTGCATCGCTGCACTGGAATATGATATCAGAAGCGACTCATCATTCGCCGTTTGGAAGGCTTTTTTTTTATTATTTTATTATTATTTTTTACCGCGATTGCTCTATCATTTCAGCTTTTCTTATCGCGAAGGTCGCGATTACCCAATCATTTCGGCTTTATTTATTCGCGGTTGCCCCATCATTTCGGCTTTATTTTCATGTTTATTTAACTCGCTGATTTTTATTGTGAGTTGCCCTATCATTTCGGCTTTATTTTTCATCTTTATTTTACTTGCTGATTTTTATTGCGATTTGCCCTATCATTTCGGCTTTTCTCTTCTTTTTTTTATTTACACATTTTTACATTCTCAGTTTAACGACTTAGAGGTCGATTGTTCCCAGTTTAACGACGTGGTGGTCGATTGTTCCCAGTTTAACGACGTGGTGGTCAATTGTTTGCTTATCCCAGCACTCAAACTTTGATCTTGGCGGAGCTGTGTTGATGACCGTAGCTCTGTGGCTTGTCGATACATCTGACGACTGTGAGGCTTTCCCAAGTTTGTATTGGTTCTCCACCCAATCTTTAAAAACATAGCAGTTTTCAATGGTATGACTCACCATTCTATGATATGGGCAGTATATGGGATTGCCGGTCACGTTCATTTCATGTGGCTTCTTTGGAATAGGCAGTTGCAGACCGTTGTTCAAGGCGTTCTCTAATATTTTGCGGACTTCATCCCTCATGAAGGAGTATACTTTCTTCTTCTCTCCATTAGAGTAGGTGCCCTTACTGATACTGGACCCTGAGGACGATCAGTCTTTGGTTCGCCTACTGTCCGCTTACCACGTTCAGTGTACGTATCAGAGGGACTGGAGGATGATCGCGGCCGTTTTTCGCAAAGGTGTTCCGCTTTTGGGCCGGAGGGGGTATCAGTTGGTTGTTTCCGGATATCAATCCCTGGCCCATGAACCAAAATTTAATTTTGCTGTAATTGCAATCGGACGACTTGGGTCGTGAGACCTGCCACGACCAGCTCGTCGATTTTGGAATGGACCTTGGCTATCTTCTCATCCCTGTCCTGAAGTTGCCTTTGAAGCCATTGGAATAATACTTGTTCTATGATTCCGGGTATGATAACGGGGTCATCCTTACCGCCCGAACTTGATTCAGCATGAACCACGGGTTCCTTTGGCTTAATAGCCTGAGCGAGCTCTTCATCATTTGGATCGAGCCGGTGTTGGATGGCAACAACTGCGTCATTGTCATGGTTATAAGGCATAGGAGGACTTGTTCCTTTGAGCTCTATCATGTTGATCGTATGGATTGTGTACCCGTCTATTGCTTCTTCATCGGCAATATTGCTCGCTTGGCTCTTAGCTTGTTGCCTTGGTCCGCTCTTTTCAGAGAAAGGCAGATGTCTGATAGAATCAGGTTCTCGAAGGACTTCGGTTCCGTTTGTATGAAATTAGCGGTCCCAGCTTGACTGTTTGTTAATACGCCAGGGGACAATGATATTTCTCCTGCCTTGTATTGTTTCTCGACCCAATCCTTGAAGATGCAACAGTCTTCAATAGTGTGTCCCAGCACTCGGTGGTATGAGCAAAAGTTGGGATGATCAGTCATGTTCGCTTCACTTAGTCTTTTTGGTTCTGGTAGCCGCAGGCCATTCTTCATAGCATCTTTGAATATTTTGTGGACCTTGTCTCTTCTGAAAGAGTAGGCCTTATTTCTCCTTTCCTCCAAAGTTGGCTCTCGGGGTTTGTTAGCCTTCGCTCCGCCCGCTTTCTGCTTATTTAGAGAATCGGTGTTGTTGGAACTTTCGCTTTTCCGGTTGTCGTTCCTCCGATATCTCGGTCTGTTTGTGAATTGGAGATTCTGAGTGGACTCGGGCTTTGAGCGTTCCAACATTTGAACTTTCTTGGTCAGCTCTTGGAATGTTTTGAGGCTTGCGGTGCACAGGAAAGGTTTCATCTAGTCATTCAGATTTTCTATAAAAAGACTGACGGATTGGTCTTGCTCCAACGGTTGTTCACATTTGACAGAGAGATTTCGCCATCGGACTATAAAATCCATGTTGCTTTCATTGTTCTTTAGCTCAGTCCTTACGAGGTTGGCAATGGTGATTTTATCGCTGACACTCATGAACCTTTGCTTGAACATGGATTCTATTTGAGCGAACGTCATGATCGAGTCATCCGGTATGCTTGCATACCAATCGTAAGCAACATCGGTCAAGCTATTGACAAACTGGCGGAGAAGGAGCGCATCATTGGCCCCAGTATTCACGCATGATGCTTTAAATTGGGCAATATGCCGGTTCGCATTTCCGGTCCCATCGAACCTTTCAAATTTGGGGACGACATAGCCAATGGGAAACTCTACAAGATCAGACCGATAAGGATATGGTCTCCCGCTACTGCTGACATCTTTTTGCTCTCCGGTTTCGGCTACCAATGTTTTGACTTTGTTGGCAACCAAATCCATGATTTAATCTTGAGTTAGCGGGTTGCTGTCATCGGTAGTCAAGACATTTCCTAATATAGGATGCGGCCGACTTTCATGCAGCTTGCCCACCTTTAGACTCGAGGGAATAGGCATCAGCTGTCTCGGGACACCGTTTTCCGGTTCATGAGCCGAACCTTGCACTTGATTGGACGGCTGAGAAGCAACTTGGGCCGTGAGCCGTAAGACGACATTTGTCAAGTCGTCAATTTTTGAGTAGAGCTTGGTGTTCGCCGCCGGAAATCGGGAAAGACTGACATCTTGCCTGAATTTAGGGACAGATGCTATTTGGTTTTATCCGTCCACCTCTCTGAAGATGCCAGGTTGATTTATGACACCGCATATCGGAGGTTTAGACAGATGCGGCCGTTGTAGCAGACTTTGTCAGATTCCCCCTCATTTGATGGGTTTTTGATTGTGGGGACGCTCTTCCCTGCAGGTAAGCCTCTGCAGTTAATTACGCTACCACATCGCGGTAACCACTTTCTCCTTCTCCAAATGGTCACTTCGTATCGTGTATGTTTATTTTGTTTTTGGTTGCCCGTGGATTGTATACGGAGACTAATTTATGTTGTCGCCCGTAGGGCGTGGATTAGTCCAAATCCGTATTTTCTTAGATTTGGGTTTTGGGTTTAAGGATCGTTAATCTCATTTGAGACTAAGATCAACTTAAACGTTTGTTAAGGATACGTTAGTCTAATTTTAGACTAAGATCAACTTAACAGTTTGTTAGTGATACGTTAGTCTAATTTTAGACTAAGATCAACTTAACCATTTGTTAAGAATACGTTAGTCTAATTTTGGACTAAGATCAACTTAACCATTTGTTAAGGATACGTTAGTCTAATTTTAGACTAAGATCTACTTAACAGGATCATTTAGATCCAACAAAAAAGCATTTGGGCTCTATTGTTTTAGTTTAGGGACTTTACGGTCCAGTTTAAAAACATCATATTCTATAAAGTTTAAGGACATCATAGTCTATGAGTTTAAGGACCCCACAGTCCGTGGTAGTTTAGAGACATTATAGTCTGTAAAGTTTAAGGATATCATAGTCCATGAGTTTAAGGACCCCACGGTCCGTGGTAGTTTAGAGACATCATAGTCTGTAAAGTTTAAGGACATCATAGTTTATGAGTTTAAGGACCCCACAGTCCGTGGTAGTTTAGAGACATCATAGTCTGTAAAGTTTAAGGACATCATAGTCCATGAGTTTAAGGACCCCACAGTCCGTGGTAGTTTAAAGACATCATAGTCTGTAAAGTTTAAGGATATCATAGTCCTTGAGTTTAAGGACCCCACAGTCCGTAAAATGTCAGGTTGTCGGGACCCGTCACCTCTCTAAAGGGGTTAAAGGATTACAATGACAAATATCAGAGGAATGAAGAGATGTACCTTTGAACCAATATTGGTTAGGAGATCTGTAGTCCAATTTGGGACTAAGATCAAAAATTTATGAGCATATAGGCTCAATTAATCTGAATTGGAGATCTGTGGCCAACTTGGGCTCGGTCCATTCATTTAAAATGTCAGACATTTAATTAGGCTCAGTCCTTTTTCATTTAACGAATGTTGAGCATTGGTCCTGACAACTTTTTGTCTTTTATTGAATGCCGAGCACTCATTATGGCTCTGGGTTTTATCATTTAAAAAACAATTTATGTTCTCTCAGCGCACACGTGAGGAGCACGTGGCGCGCTTGGCGCTGAGCGCCAACCAATGAGCGCAGAGCACTTCTTGTTTAAGTAGCGCACACATGAGGAGCACTTGGCGCCAGTCAATGAGCGCAGAGCGCTTCTATTTAAGTAGCGCACATGTGAGGAGCACGTGGCTCGCTTGACACTGAGCGCCAGTCAATGAGCGCAGAGCGCTTTTGTTTAAGTAGCGTACACATGAAGAACACATGGCGCGCTTGGCGCTGTGCGTCAGTCGTAGAGCGCTTCTGTTTAACTAGCGCACACTTGAGGAGCACGTGGCGCGCTTGGCGCTGTGCGCCAGACTTGGAGCGCTGAGGTGCTTCTGTTAAGTAGCGCACACATGAGGAGCACGTGGCGCGCTTGGCGCTGAGCGCCAGTCAATGGAGCGCTGAGGTGTTTCTTTAAACTTGGAGCGCTAAGGCTCTGTTGCGCTGTGCGCTAGATTTGGAGCGCCGAGACGCTCCTTTTAATTGGAACGCTAAGACTTTTTTTAGGCAGTTTTGCGCTCTGAGAATTAAATTTTCTCTTATAAGAGACTTTGTCTTGTGGATCTAAGAGCAAAGTTCTTATTTTATAGGAGATATTTCAATCTCTTATGTTCTTGGTGAAAAGTTTTGCCTTTATGGATCTGTGATCCTAAGAGAATTGAATTATTCTCCCCCCTTTTTATAATGAGATATTATGATCTCTTTTGTGAAAGACAATTTGTCTTAAACATCTATGATCTGGCAAAAGAATTAAGTTCTTTTTCTGATGAGATACTTTGATCTCTATATTTTACCTTGAAGAAATTCTTCTTCTGCCGAGAGCTTGCTCTTCTCTCTGAAATTTCTCAAAGTTTATGGGGGTTCCTCTATATGAGACTTGAAGTCTTGGGGCCTTTATATAGGGTAGGCTGATTTGTTGAATCGGTTGAAGAGATCTTTTCTCTAATTGATTTGGGGATTTCCCCACCGTTGGATCTTTGATCCTAGCGCTTCTGTTTTACAGAAGACAATCTTCTTGTTTTTAACAAGATTGGGAAATCTTTTCCCATACAGAATTTATTCTGTATTTTGGTGATTTTTAATCACCATTGGATCATTGATCCAACGGTGCTCTGATTTTCAGAGCACAATCTTTCCTGTTTGGAAAGATTCTGAGGAATGTTTCCTTAACAGAATTTTATTCTGGTCAATTGATGATTTACCATCTTCATTGAATCTTTGATCCAATGGTGGGGAACATTTAGTTCCAGCGCTAGAGCTCTTGTGTTTTGCATGTGAGCGCTGCAACAGAATCTTTGACTCTCAGCGCTGGCGTTGCCAACGCTAGCGCTCTCGTGCTTTGCACGTGAGCGCTGCAACAGAGTCTTTGACTCTCAGCACTGGCGCTATTATGAAACGCAGCTTCATTTCAAATTTCAAAATTTGAACAGAGCTTTGCTCTGATTGGGGGAAACAAATGTCCCCCCACCGTTGCGCTCATGTGGTTCATACGTGAATGCAGCGGTGGCAGCATCTGCGCCCTTAGATCAACTTTGGAAGTTGAAACGGCTCTTAGTGCCTATAAATAGGACCTTTGGCCCTTGAGATGATCTCTGTTCATCTTTTTTCTTGTTTTCTGAGAATTAATTCTCCCTCAGTGCCAAGCTCTTTCCCTTAAGAAATTTCTTAAGAGTCAAAACTTTACCCAACTTAGGTAAGAATTGAACTTTTTAACAAAGCTTTGCTCTCCTTAGATCATAGATCTAAAAAATATATTTACAGGGTTTTACCCATTAACAGAGCCATACTCATCTCTAGATCATAGATCTAAAAACTTTAGGGTTTTTTATCCAGAGCCATGCTCATCTTTTAGATTATAGATCTTCAAGAGATAATCTTTTTTAGGTTGATTTTAACCTATGAACTGGAACATTGTTCATGAAGAACTCTTAGAGTTCACAGATCTTGAAGATCTCAGAATTTTAATTCATTAAAAGCTTTACTTTAAGTTTTCTGCTGGGTTATTCCATCATTTTTTACAGAGCACGGCTCTTCAAAAATTTTCTTAAGGAATTTTATTCCTTTCATCATCAGAGCTGACAGATGTCACTCTATTGTAGAGCGCTGCTCTCAATGGGAAATTTACTCCTTGGCCCAAGGGCCCTCATTAAATGAGAATCCTTTTAGGATTTCCCCATTTAATGACAGTCTCATCAAATGATGAGTCTGTTTTATTAATAATGAGCCGTCAATCAGATTATGTGGGTCCCTTGGTCCCTTTCTACTGCATTACAGTGCAGTACAAATTTAAAGTACCTAGTGATAGAATTTAAACTGTAGCATTGATGGCTGAAAATTTTGTTCTTTTCCGTGCAGGTACTATGTCTTTCGACACTTCTTTCCCGTTTGTCCGTTCGGAAATCGGATTCCCTGAAGCGCCTGATGATAGGGAGGTGCTTGCACTGATCAAAGATCATGATCCGGAACAAAAGAACCTTCATTTGTGGGGAACATGGTACAGTCAAATTATCAGAGGTCGATAGAGCTTCTCTTGCGTAGCACCTTCGGAGCCTATTTCGGCGATCCACTACGCCGACCCTCCCCCGGTGAACTATACCGTGGAGGAGGTTAACTGGACTTCAGAGGGTCTTCTTCAGCCCTCTATGGCTGCAATACCCGTACAGCCTCCAATGGATTTGGACACCTTGGGGCGACGTATCTGTCAAGGCGAGTCACGCCCTTGGGGACAACCATATATGAGAGGCCTAACTCCTCGTCATCCAGCTGGGTATTTGCAATGGGCCCGCTATATTTTGTCAGCCAAGAAGTCGCAGCTGCTGACACTCAGGTTGTATCCCGCGATTTACGCTTCTCTTTTTCAATATTTTACGCCTCCTGCCTGGTGGGTCAAGGCTTTTCTGGAGCAATGGAATATTCCGACCCACACCTTCCTTTTGTTGGATCGAGAAGTTTCAATCTATTTAGAGGAGTTTGCAGAGATTTCTGGTTTACCGGTTAGGGAAGAACATTACGAGGAGCTTCTTCCTCCGGACGAGTACGTCTTTGCTGCCAAGTCAGTGATGACAGGCCTTACCCCTGAGAATGCCATTCAACATCAATTCCCCAGTTTGATTAAGGTGCTGAATATCTACGAGAGCCTTTTTCTCGAATCCGGAGCCTGTGGGGTTAATTTCATAGATTTCATCGCCCGTTTTCTTCGCTCAGAAGTCGTGTCGAAGGAAACCACGAAATTTTCCAAACTCGATGATCCCTTTGGTTTTGGTTTGGACAACCAGCCGGCAGCGGAGGCGGATCAGAGGAGTTTCTTTCTCCCCAACACCCCGGTCGTCTCTTTCGTAGAGCTTGCAGCTCCTGGGTTCGATGAAGAAGCGTTCTTTTTGGGGTTTCTCGGGCTATGGCTAAGCTAGTTTGTGCTTCCGATGCACCCTTGCCATATGAGGCCGTCCATTTTTTATCCAGCTCGCCGAATGGTTATTGGGATGCAAGTGGCCGTCGGGGTCGCTGGGTTAGCCCATTTGTATCACGGCCTCAGCTTGGTGGCAGACACTATTGAACCAGGGGTGCAGCACGTGAACTTCTCGATGCATTATTTTATGTCATGGATCGAGCTACATGTGCTTGGCATTTTCGGTGTCCACAAAAGGCCTTGCTTCTATGACAAGTATAACTTCCCTCGGATCATGCGGGTAGTTGACGCATTTACTGTAAATCCGACACAGCGGGAAGATAGGGGTGTTTCCCCCAATCAGAGCAAAACTTTGTTCAAATTTTCAAAATTTGAAATAAGCAGCGCTTCATAAGAGCGCCAGTGCTCTGAAGCGGCGTACACGTGCAAAGCACGAGTGTGCCAGCGCAAAGAGCGCCAGCGCTCTGAAGCGGTGCACACGTGCAAAACACGAGTGCGCTAGCGCAAAGAGCCCGAGCGCTCTGAAGCGGCGCTCACGTGCAAAGCACGAGTGCGCTAGCGCTGGAACTAAATGTTCCCCACCGTCAGATCAAAGATCCAATAAAAATGATTAATCATCAATTGATCAGAATGAAATTCTGTTAAGGAAAATTCCTCAAAATCTTTCCAAACAAAAAAATTGTGCTCTATAAATCAGAGCACCGTTGGATCAATGATCCAATGGTGATTAAAAATCACCAAAAATACAGAATAAATTCTGAGTGGGGAAAGATTTCCCAATCTTGTTAAAAATAAGAAAATTGCCTTCTTTAAATCAGAAGCTCTTGGATCAAAAATCCAACGATGGGGAAATCCCCAAATCAATTGGAGAACAGATCTCCTTAACCGATTGAACAAATCAGCTTGCCCTATATAACGACCCAAAGACTTCAAGTCTCATAGAGAGGAACCCCCTTATAAACTTTGAGAAATCTCAGAAAGAAGAGCAAGCTCTCGGTAGAAGAAGAACTTTTCTTCAAGGTAAAAACAGAGATAAGAAAAATCTCATTAAAGAAGAAGAACATAATTCTTCTCATAGATCATAAATCTATAAGACCAAGGTCTTTTTACAAAAAGAGATCATGAACATCTAATTATAAAAAAGGGGGAGAATAATTCAATTCTCTTAGGATCGCAGATCCATAAAGGCAAAACCTTTCACCAAAATAAGAGATTGAAACATCTCCTATAAAATAAGAAGTTTGTTCTTAGAACCTTGAGACAAAGTCTCTTATAAACGAGAATTTATTTCTCAGATCATAAAACTGATCAGAAGCGCTTCTGCGCTCTTGGACTGGCGCACAACGCCAAGCGCACAACGTGCTCCTCATGTGTGCGCCACTTATCAAATAGCGCTTTGCGCTCATGAACTGGCGCTCAGCGCCAAGCGCACCACGTTCTCCTCACGTGTGCGCCACTGGACAAATAGCGCTTTGCGTTCATAAACCGGCGCTTTGCGCTCATAGACTGGCGCTAGCGCCAAGCACGCCACGTGCTCCTCACGTGTGCGCTATATCACATAAGCGCTTTGTGCTCATTAACTGGCGCTAGCACCAAGCGCGCCATGTGTTCCTCACGCGTGTACTGATAGAACATAAGCTGTTCTTTAAATAAAGCCCTAGAGCTATGAGTAATGCTCATCGTTCAATAAAGGACAGAAAGGTTGTCAGAACCCAAATCAATGCTCAACATTGTCAAATATTTAACATTTTAACTGAGTGGGCCGAGCCCAAGTTGGCCATAAACCCCTCATTCAGATTAATTGAGCCCGTACGCTCATAAATCTCAGATCTTAGTCCCAATTGGACTACAGATTTCCCAACCAAAATTGGTTCGAGGGTACATCTCTTCACTCCTCTAATATTTGTCGTTGTAATCCTTCAACGTCTTCAGAGAGGTGACGGGTCCCGACAAACAGACATTCCATGGACTGTGGGGTCCTTAAACCCATGGACTATGATGTCCTTAACCTCGGACTGTAGGGTCCATAAACCCATGGACTATGATTTCCTCAACCTCAGACTGTAGGGTCCTTAAACCCATGGACTATGATGTCCTTTACCTTGGACTGTGGGGTCCTTAAGCCCATGGACTATGATGTTCTTAACCTTGGACCGTAATGTCCTTAAACTAACAATGGACTGCAATGTCCCTAAACTAAACAATAGAGTCCAAATGCTCTTTTGTTGGATTTAAATGATCCCGTTAAGTTGATCTTAGTCTAAAATTAGACTAACGTATCCTTAACAAACGTTTAAATTGATCTTAGTCTCAAATGAAACTAACGCATCCTTAAACCCAACCCCAAACCCAAATCTAAGAAAATACGGATTTAGACTAATCCACTCCCTACGGGCGACAACATAAATTAGTCTCCGTATACAATCCACGAGCAACCAAAAACAAAACAAACACCCACGACACGAAGTGACCACCTGGAGAAGGAGAAAGTGGTTACCGCGATGCGGTAGCGTAATTAACTGCAGGGGCTTGCGCCTGCAGGGAAGAGCGTCCCCACAATAAAAAACCCTTCAACGAGGGGGAATCTGACGAAGTCTGCTAAATCGGCCGCATCCGTCTAAGCCTTCGATAAATGGTGCCATAAATCAACTTGGTATTTTCGGAGAGGTGGACGGATAAAACTAAATAGCATTTGCCCCCAAATTTAGGCAAGACGAACCTACGCGGTTGCGTCTCTGTGTTCGGCGGAGAACAGATTCTGGCACGCCCGGTGGGACCTTTTCCTCTTTCCACTCCATAATTCGTGTGTCGTGTTTTTCCCGTGATCAGATATTCGCGGTGTGTATGTTTGTGGTTGCCCTTAGGGGAGTGGATACTGAAGTCGGCGCTTCGTCTCTATGAAGAATGGCGTTTGTTCCCACCTTAGCAACACAGGCTCTGTCATATTTGCTGGAGTCAAGTACGGGCCACTTGCAGGCTCAAATCTCTGCAATCCAGCTCTTCAAGAAATCAACGGGCTTCTCTTTGGGTCGATGCTCCTACCTCCTACCCTCGGTGCCTCAACGCCGATGGAGGAAGCCCATAGAAAGTCTGTTTTCCACAGGCGGGCTCCCCAAGCAGCAGCTTTGCCGATGGAATCGGTCCTCAAACAACTGGAACATGCCAAGGACCAAGGTCGACGCAGTGGGCAGAATATTCAAGCTCTCAAAGGAAACATG
Source organism: Agapanthus africanus (assembly GCA_030015575.1). Taxonomy (NCBI): domain Eukaryota; kingdom Viridiplantae; phylum Streptophyta; class Magnoliopsida; order Asparagales; family Amaryllidaceae; genus Agapanthus; species Agapanthus africanus. The sequence continues at coordinate 76,857,450 of CM057339.1, read as the reverse complement.
GGGCAGGCTCGGCAAAATCCTGAAGCTAATCAAATTCCGTCCGTAAGAAACGGTCGACATCGATATCAGCGTCATACAAAATGAGCTGGGGGCAGTTTTCCGTATGGTTCTGTTTCAACCCCAGTGGTGAATGTAGTTCCAACCGGGAACAGCTTCAGATTGTTGTGAAGGGTCAGACAAAATTCTCCTACCGCAATATTGAAAAAGTCTCCGCAGCCCATGGAGATCCCACGAGAGCAGAGAGCAGTATTGTAACACCCTAGTTCATTTATACCAGTTCCAGTTATCGTATTTGCTTATTTTGGTATTTTCTTGATTTATCGTGTTCTGGGTGCGAATGGTATTTCACATTTTACATTGCATTGACCCGACCCGTTTGCTTGAAACTTGTTTGATTCATATTTATGAATTATCTTGACTTGTTACATAGACATATGCACTTTCATGAATACTGCATACTGGCATTTTATCTGGTATTGCATCTTTTATTATATAACATTTTAAGTCACGTAAAATAATTTAAAATTACATAACATGGCCTGCCTGATACCCCTAACCCTGTGGTAGCATCCGCACATCTTGTTCTCATCCCGTTCAGTGAAACAGACGTGTTTGGATGGCTACGCGCGCGTACGTGTATCCGTTCTTGGGGGTATGCTTTTTCGTTACCCGAGCATTTTTTAAATTTGATCGTCGCATATATTTTTCATATTTTAAAACTAAAATTTTAGACCCGACCCGGGAGTGTTTTGGAATATTTTTGTATCCCGCCAAAATTCGAATTTATTTAATTTAATATCTTTATTCGACAATTTAAATTTTAACATCTTTAAAATTTATTTAACCAACTAAAATATTTTTTAAAGTAAAATCAAAACAGTTTAACAAACACTCTATCTTTTTTTTTCTCTCTTCTCTCTCTCTCCCCACAAAACGCCAACTTCATCTCTCTTCTCCCTCTCTCTCTGTTCTCGCCACTCTCTATCTCTCTCTTCTCGCGTCTCTCTCTCTCTCCTCTCGCGGTGGGTTTAGGTCCCACACCTCCCTCCATGATCCCGTCACCTCCCTTAACAAACTCCCATGATCCTCTTCTTCCTCCCTCCTTATAAAACCCAGAGCCTCCCTCACTTCAACCCATCATCATCTCTCAAACCCTAACCCAAAAACTCTCACTGCCTTCTCACCCTTACCTCAACCGAGCACTCACCTCTCTTCCTCCTCCACTATCTTCTTCCTTCTCCCTACACCCCGAGCCCCCTGCACACACACCCTGCACCCACAGAATCCTCACCTCGTCGCCGTTCCCTCACCTCCGACGACCCCAGCTTCACACCACCACCACCATCATCTCCTCCTCTTCCTCTCCTCTGCATTCTCCCTCTACACCAACCCCAGACAACACAAAACCGAGCCTAAACCCTAACTCCCTAACACCAAACCCTAGATCGCCGGAGCTCCGTTCATCGCCATTGACACCCTCACACCTCCTCTCTGCAACCCCAGTAAGCTTTCTTCTTCTTTCTTCTTCTTCTTACTCCTTCTTTCCTTCTTTCTTTCTTTTCATTTCATTGATTCTTGAATGTTGTAATCTCGTAGCTCGCCGGTGCCGGGATCGACGCCGACGATCCTGACGACCCAGGGGACATAACTGACCTGCGTGATCACCCTCTTGCGTTACTTGGAACCGTCCCGTGAGCCGTGCGTGCGTTGCGACGTTTTGCCGACGTCGGACGTACCGTACATATCCGTTTCGCGCTTCGTCTAGGCAAGTTTATCTTGTTACATGCTACATTACTTTATATACATCTATTTTAATAAATATAATACTGGTATTTCAAATTATGCACCTCATGTTTACTTTTACAGTTTTTGACATCCGTCTGCATCCGTACGTGTTACTTTACATCTAGCCCATGCAAACCAATCTTATTACATACTATATTACAATATACTATACCCAATGGAATATTTACATCACATATTGCTTAGTTGTACATAGCACATTACCATTTTGCATGTTTCACCGTTTTCGGATACCCGTTTGCATCCGTCTCATTTAAAATATATATAACTGCATTTATAGATCACATTAATACATAATACTGTGATATTAACACCCCATATTTAATAAAGTGCATCCTAATTAGTATTGGAACTATAAATATAATCCTAATCGATAGTTGTGCATCTATATCATTGATTTTATATTTATTTGCATACCATGTCACATTATTTCATTTTATTGTTATATTAGTACTCCATACTTGGTTTTGTGCACCCATACTTATTACAGTTTGATTATGAGCACCGCTTGATACTTGTACACTACCTGACATGACCTGATACACTACTACCAACATGACTTGATACCTGTGCACTACTTGACATGACTTGATACATGTACACCACCTGACATGACCTGATATACCACAGCTTGACATGTTACCTGATCTTGTTACTAATGCCGACAATTTTGACCTGTTGTTCCTACGGACATTTCCTGTTGTCTATACAGACAAACTTGTTCCTGCTTGATCCCGTGTTGGCATTAGCTCCAGATTTATCAATACCTGACTTATACACATAACTTGGGGGTATGGGGAAATCAAGAATGTATCCGAACGTAACTCAAAGGGCTATTACATCATGTTACCGTGGTCCCGTGGGGTTGAATGGGACATAGACTCACAGTCTATTATATCTTGTTACCATGGTCCCGTGGGGTTGAACGGGGCATAGACCGATGGGTTACGATAAGGATTACATTGATTGATTTCGATAACTTTAGAGTAGATAACCCTATAGCACAGTCTAGATCACTCACTGCACTTCACCTGTTAGTATCCTGTTCACTGTTCTATATTCATGTTACGGTTTACTTGCTACTGATGACTTGCTACTGCTCATACTTCATGCCTGCATATTTCATGACATCCTGCTTGCTTAGAATTATTGATATTATGACGCACTGACGTCTGGATTTTGCATGGCCCAGATCCTCTCTCCCTGTCGCAGGCAGTCCAGGAGTATTTTGATCAACAGGCCGAGCAGTGAGGACCTGTTATTAGTTTAGTTTAATTTCCTTTCAGTATTTTCAATCCTGATGTGAGCCCGCATTATGGGACGTACATTCCAGTTTATTATTGTACTTGGATCTTTTGCTTCCGCATTATTTTATTTCATGACTCATTTATTCTGGCTTATGGACATATGTTAGATAGTTTATTACTGTTCTTGATATCTCTACAGCCGTAATGTGACTGTGGAGGGATATTTCCTATCCACAGGTAGCATGGTTGGCTTTGTCACGTGCCTATCTTAGCGCACTCTGGGAAGCGGGGCGTGACAGGGTTTCTTTGGTATCAGAGCCATAGGATCTAGGTTAATCGGGTTTGATTCTTTTGTAGTTGGGTATTGGACCCAATACACGAATCAGAATACTCGTGATTAGGAACATGTCCTGCCACTTTACCATCTTGCCATTTTTTTGAATCTTAACTTTCTCCTGATTCTTACCTTGACAATATGCAAACCTTTTTGCATCTCGACTTGAAACTTTGGTTTTTTATTATTTATCTCTAGAATTTGGGCGACTTGGGTGGAGTTATGTGTGTTCCCTACCGAAACACGGAGACGCGACCATGCAGGCCCGTCTTGCCTGAATTTCGGGGCAGATGCTAATTGGTGCTATCCGTTCACCTCTCCGAGGATGCCAAGTTGATTTATGACATCGTATATCGAAAGTTTGAACGGATGCAGCCGATGTAGCAGACTTCGTCAGATTCCCCCTCGTTGAGGGGTTTTTTGATTGTGGGGACGCTCTTCCCTAGAGGCGCAAGCCCCTGCAGTTAATTACGCTGCCGCATCGCGGTAACCACTTTCTCCTTCTCCAGATGGTCACTTCGTGTCGTTTGTGTTTGTGTTTGTTTTTTGGTTGCCCGTGGATTGTATACGGAGACTAATTTATGCTGTCGCCCGTAGGGCGTGGATTAGTCCAAATCCGTATTTTCTTAGATTTGGGTTTTGGTTTGAGTTTAAGGATACGTTAATCTCATTTGAGACTAAAATCAACTTAAACGTTAGTTAAGGATACGTTAGTCTAATTTTAGACTGAGATCAACTTAACGCTTGTTAAGGATACGTCACTCTAATTTTAGACTGAGATCAACTTAACGCTTGTTAAGGATACGTCAGTCTAATTTTAGACTGAGATCAACTTAACGGGATCGTTTAGATCCAACAAAAGAGCATTTGGACTCTATTGTTTAGTTTAAGAACATTGCGGTCGATTTCCAGTTTAAGGACATGGTGGTCCAATACCAGTTTAAGGACATAGTGGTCCAGGTTAAGGACATCATAGTCCGTGAGTTTAAAGACTTCACGGTCAAGGTTAAGGACATCATAGTCCGTGAGTTTAAAGACATCACAGTCAAGGTTAAGGACATCATAGTCTGTGAGTTTAAAAACCTCACAGTCAAGGTTAAGGACATCATAGTCCGTGAAATGTGTGGTTGTCGAAACCCGTCACCTCTTTGAAGACGTTGAAGGATTACAACGACAAATATCAAAGGAGTGAAGAGATGTACCCTCGAACCAAAGTGGATTCGAGGATCTGTAGTCCAATTTGGAACTACGATCAATTTATTAGATTATGAGCACATTGGCTCAGTTAAATCTGAATTGAGGACTTATGGCCAGTTTGTGCTAAGTCCAATTAGATTAGAAATATTGGCTCTTTATTGGACCATTAGACATTTGTCTGGGTTCAACCCTTCATCACTTAGCAATGCTAAACAAGTGTTTGAGGGCTCTGATATCATTTTTGTCTTTGACCGAGCATTAAACATTACAGCTCTGAGTTTTACTCAATTTTGAGATTTAGTTGGAGGAGAGACTTTTGCCTCTGGAAAATTAGCCAATTTGGCTAAAAATAGTGTTAAACACAAGAGAACAAAAGTGTTAAACACTGGAAATAAAGCTCTCGAATTAGTGTTAAACACTAAAGTAAAAGGGATCACGTGGGGACACGTGAGGGCGCCCAAAGGTGGGGCCAGATCCCTTTTCTTCGTTCTGCAATTAAGTGTTAAAACACTTTTTATATTTTTATTTTGAGCATCACATGTTGACACGTGATGGGGATTTATGCGCTGACTGTTAAAGCGTTTGCCAAGGGGTCACGTGGTAACACGTGAGAGCGCCCAAAGCCTTCATTTACTTTGCTTTTTCTTTCTGCGTTTTGGGAGTCATGTGAGAGCACGTGAGGTATTGCCTCAAAGCTTTTTTTCTTCAGGGATCTTTTCAAGAGTCACGTGGGGACACGTGACCTTGGTTCTTTGCATGCATGGAGATCTTTTAAGTCTCTTTATTTTTTTTAAGAATTAAATTCTCTGTAGGGTTAAACCCTAATTATGATTTTGGAGGAATTAAATTCCTATTGTGAAAGAATTAAATTCTTATATAGGGTTAAACCCTAGTTCTGTTTTGGAGGAATTAAATTCCTATGAATTTTGGGAGAATTAAATTCTCATATAGGGTTAAACCCTAGTTTTATCTTTGGGAGAATTAAATTCTCTAAACTCAATTTCCCCTCTAAGTTTTGGATCTGCATGGCAGGATCTCAACCCGATGAGAATTAAATTCTCAACCTATGGGGAGATGTGCTTCTGCAGATCTTCAACTAGAGGAAGAACTAAGTTCTCTTTTGTAGAAGAGTTAAACTCTTAGATTGAGAATTAAATTCTCTTTTTTTAAAGTTTTGATCCCTTTCCTTTTCTCACCTAGGGTTTTCTCTCTTGAGAATTAAATTCTCCTCTCCTTTTTCTTTCTGTTGTTGTTATCTCCCAAAAAAGTCCCTCATTCTCTTCTTTTCTTGGCTGCTATTTATAGGAGAAAGAAAAGAATCAATTTGTTTTGTGAATCTTTCATTGAAAGATTTTAATTGATTTTGTAACCGACATGATCTTTTAGATCACTCAGTGAATTTTATTCACCATTGGATTTTTAATCCAAATGATCTTTTATCTGTTATTCAAATTTTAGGGAAATCTTTCCTTGTATAAAATCTTTCCATAAATTGGTGATTTTTAATCACCATTGGATTTTTAATCCAATGGTGCTCCATTTTACAGAACACCATCCTTTTTGTTTGGAAAGATTTAAAGAAATATTTTTCCAGTTAGGGTTTTTGATTTCCCTTAATTAGAATTTAATTCGATTTTAGGATCTCATCACGTGTTGACACGTGACCCCCTCGATTAAGCATTTAATTCTGTTGTTTTAAAGAACTCAGGAATTATCACGTGTCAGCACGTGACCCTTTGTCACGTGTGAGCACGTGATGCCCTATTGGGGTTTTTTCTTGTTATTTTATTATACTTTTAATTCTTTTCAGTGAGTTTAAAGGCCTATCGTGTTGACACGTGACCCCATTGTTGGAATTTAATTCTTATTATTTCAGAGGGTATAAGAGCCCATCATGTGTTAGCACGTGACCCCACTGATTAATTATTTAATTAGAATTTAATTCTATTAATTCAGAGAGCTTAGGAACCCATCACGTGTCTGCACGTGACCTTTGGTCACGTGTGGGCACGTGATGCCCCATTGGGGTATTCCTTGCTGTTTTATAATATTTTTTAATTCCTTTCAATAGGTTTAAAAGCCCATCACGTGATGGCACGTGACCCCATTTAATTATTTATTTTATCCAGTGCCTACAGGCTTTGCCTGTAAATGGTCACGTGTGGGCACGTGATGCCCGGTCACATGTGGGCACGTGATACCTCATAACTTTTGATCCCGGATGAATTATGAGGCCCATAATATATCAAATCGAAGGATTTTTCGAGACACTTTCGATACCATCAGAATTTAGCTGTTTCTAATTCGGGAGTTTGTCAAAATACAGCCCAAAAAATACTGGTTCGCATTTTCTTAAACGTATTGCTGCCATTTGATACCTTGGGCTCTTTTGCGCAAAATTTTTTTTTGGCGGGAACAATGTGATTGTAACTATGTACCGCGGCATGGTTACAATGTAGTACTCTATTTAAGTAACTTGGAGTTCTAGTCTTGATTCATATCCTTGATCTATAGTTTGAATCTGTTATCATACTAATCCTTTTCGGTGTTTTAGTTTCAGGAATATGGCAGACAGAAATCTGAGATCGTACCAGAGGCGCGTGGATGACGCCGCATTACTTAGAGTAATTCGTGGCATGCTGAAGAACCAAAAGCGGCAGACCGAGCTGAACCAGCGGCAAGCTGAAGCTTTTCAGGAAGGTTTGCGGACCGTCCAGCAGTCCATAAACAATGTTGTGGCCAAACCAGTTGAGCGTGTGGGTACCGTGACGGATTTCAGGAGACTTGGTCCGTCCGTCTTTACTGGTCTGGATGAGCCATTGCCAGCGGAGCGGTGGCTGGTTGATACAGAGAATTTGCTCATTGCAGCATAGATTCCAGAGGATAAGAGATTGGATGTAGTACGCATCCAAATGGGTTGACTATGCTCGTGAATGGTGGCTTGTGGAAGAGACACGCTTGCCCAAGTCGATCAGTTAGGCAGATTTTTTGAAGAGTTTCTTGGAGAAGTTCTTCCCGCAGACTGCACGGGAGGTAATGGAAGAAAAGTTTATCAGTTTAAAGCAGAATGGCGGATCCATGGATGCGCATGCAGCTGAGTGGACCCGGCTAAGTCGATTTGCTGGACCTTTGGTGGCCAAAGAATCTGATAGGGCACGAAGGTTTATGCGCAGTTTGGATGTGGACATCCAGAGGCATATTATATCTCTGGGTTTGACCACCTTCTCACAATTGCTTACAGCGGCCCGAGAGCAGCAAAGCCTATCTATGAAGTCTAGGGGTACGCAGCATCAAGCAGTGGCAGTACGGAAGCCAGCGTTTACACCAAACCAAGCGCATACACGCAGAGGTATTCCGGTAAATAGACATGGTGTTGTACCTATGAAGAAGCCCGTCGCAACCGTGCAGAAAGGAAGAACAATGTACGACTACTGCCAATGATCGGGACACTTATGGAAGGATTGTCGAAAGAGACTTGGACTTTGCCTTGTTTGTGGATCAGCGGATCATACCGTTGATACTTGTCCGTCAAAGCTTCGATTGAAGGATGATGTTCAGAGACCACTGCAGAAACAATTTCAGGGGTAGAAACAGTTGACTCAGGGACCCAATCAAGCTCGAGCATTTACCCTGACGGCAGAAGAGGCTAAGGCTTCAGAAGAAGTTGTTTCAGGTATCCTACTTGTTCATGGTTTTCCCGCATTAGCATTATTCGATTCTGGTGCATCCCATTGTTTTATGTCGTCCAAGTTTATTGCTACACACTCGATTCCTTGCATGACCTTATCTAGTTGTTGGGATATACACACTGGGAATGGGAAGATCATAGCTAGTAGAGAATATAAGGATTGTTCTGTTGTTATTTGCGGACGTGAATTATTTGCAGATTTCTTGGTGATTGATACCGACAGTTATGAAGTTGTCTTGGGAATGGATTTTCTAGGCACTTTCCACGCTCACATTGATTGTAGGACAAAGAAAGTGATTTTCCAGATTCCCGGACATCCGAAGTTTATCTTTATTGGAGGAAGCAGTTCTGTCGGGCCAGTCGAGTTCAGGGCTAGGCCGACAAATAATGGCCTTTCGTCGATGGAAGTGTAAGTGTACGGTAGCGCCCCGGCCGTCTTTCAGACGCCAAATGCGGAACAAAAACTTTTATAATTGGCGCTATCGCATACTTTATCCCGGATCTGCCATTATTGCTAAACTAACAAACTACAAAGTTGGTAGAAATGTTATACCGAACGATCCGAGTCCTTCAGTCTTCAACCATCATCCCACGCTTTGTTGCGGCTACTCTGATCTCCTCGATCTCCAGTCTTCTCGTCCAGGTGGCACCACGTCAACGAATCTTTAAACGGGCTCCCGCCTCTGAACCGAGGCAACTTGATCATCAAATTTGCCAAAAGAGATGACCAAGATTGATGTAGAGAAAGAGTAGAACACTTTGTCTCGTTACATCCAAAGCTATGGATGAACGGTTAATGAAGTTGCCTTTTTGGAATCGGGTGAAATGAGAATTGAGTATACTAATTTCCATGTATCCATAACCCTAATCTTTTTTCAAGCAACCATCTTTTTTACCCAAGAATGAATGGCCGGCCACATAAGATGGGGGGAGGTGAGTGTAGGAGAGGGGAAGGTGACCACAACAATAAATGAGTGAGAATGAGTCATTTAGACACCTTGCAAATCATTAATGAAAACAATGAATCATATAAACTTAGTCATCAAAACAATAAAAGCACAATTAATGCACTAATGACTCACTAGCCATCTCATCATCCTAGTCACCATCTAGAAGCTTCTAGAACCACGACTCACCCTAGTGATGAAAAAAGATAAATCCATATTTAACCGAATGTTAAATACGGGTGATAGAAAACTGGAAACTGGGAACTTCCAAAAGCGACCCCGAAACGAATTTCAGGATAACCCCGTAACAGTATAAATATACCCGCATTTGTATTACGACCGAATAAAAATGCAACTGAAACAAAGATATTATATCTACACAGTATAATACTTGGATCCGGTTTAAACCAAAACCCACCAGTATTATCTGCCCGAAAAATGACACGTGCGTAAACGCACGTGCATTTTCCGAACCCTGCCATAAAACCATACGGCATCTACAACGTTTTGCCCGAACTTGGGAAACTGTCTGTGGGGAACTCTAATGACTCATCAATACACTGGCACTGGGTATAACCACTAGCACGTCAGAGGTACTAGCTGTACGTAACGGTTGCCCATGTATTGATCGGAAGGGAAGCTGACGAGTGAACTCATCCAGAAACCCTACTGAGCCTGACAGTGACAATATCCGTACAGTCCGGTCCATTCGTATATGAGTATCGCATATAGGGCTTAGGGGGCTGGTAAACGTCAGACCCCTAATAGCTGTATAAGTCATGTCAGAGAGCAGCCCAGAACACCCTGAGATAATACTGGAATACCTTCCAGTAAATCTCGATTACCCTGGCCAGGGATTTCATATAATAGCTCTCCTAAACACAGCGCGATCTCACCCCTAATATCGGGAGAGACGAATCCCCGACGATCCGCTCACTGCCTCCATGTGGCTAGGGACTGTACCCAACTAAAACCTGTTTGCACGACTCCTTTGAGCCGTGGTAGGGAAGTAATCAAAGCACAGTGGGAACTCACACGAGACAAATGACGATCTCAGGTCGACAGACTAACCTGTACACATGTCACCTGGGAACTGCTATCTGACGATATGTATAATACGAACTAGCATGTTCCCGACGAGTCCTGTCCGGTGTACTCATAACCCAATGAGCACTTGTATACATCTTAGGTGAACCAACTGACACCAATGGCTTATGAGATCGGCCACCGCCCCTCGTCGGGGTCTCGACTGTATACACTAGTCTACTCTGGAGTATCGATACCCTGTCTCGAAACTCCAACGACTAGGGACCAAAATTAAGAATGTGCTTATAGACTACCCAACTCTCACGTATATGATCGCCATCATACTGTTGGTAGTCAAGCAAGATCCTAAGGGCTCTATCAAAGTGTAACAGTGATAAAGACAAACCAGATAGCATACTATCATCTCGAATAATACTGTTTTATCGGTATAGGCCCTTCCTCAATCATCACAATCACGTACCTGCGATCCAATAATTGACTTTGATGGCACTATATCCGACAATCTCCCACTTGCACTTAAGGCTAATTATTGCGATGTAGCGTACTCACAGCTCGTGTGATACCGAACATCCAATTACTCTACTAATCAGTTTCACAAAGCTCGTTTGTAAAACTATTGTGTTCGAGAAATAACCTCAGTGAGTGGATCCGCCCTGATGTTTCTTTCTATGTCTCTCTTAATCTCAAGTTCGCGGAGAAAGCCATCTCCCGAATCGAGTAATACCTATCTTAGAATATGTCTGGATATCTGATGGGACCTAGTTCATAAATGAACTCCAAATCCAAACTTCTTAGACTGTATCGTCAACTGAACCTGATCAGTATCCTGCACCATGCCTTCCACAGTATCCTTTTGGACCACCTGTCCATAATACTGTCCCTCATCAGAGGGAAAAATATAACTTTGACAATCACTCTGTCATGCATGTCACCTTTGAAGCCTGGAATGATAACCGTCTCCCGAAGGAGGCTGCCGTCATCAAATCCGTAGAACATGTACTTATGTTCTAAAACTGCTTCCTTATGTTTCTTCAGGATTGGATTAATATAAACTTATCACATCTAGTGCAAAAACGACGTCTGGTGTGGTACTTGGCATCTCACGATTAACTCAATTGCCTAAGCAAGTGATCTGCCAATCATGCATATCCCTCTCCCCTTTAGTCTGTAAGACACCTTTAGAGAGGGTGACTCCATCACCTGTAGGTACACCACCATGCCAGGAGTCATCTATTCTAAAACACCATTAGAATACTGTCAAAGTACCCAGATTGGAAAACTGCCCAATTCTAGATCTAAAACCATAGATCTAGAAACCAGAATGTCAGATATTATATCTATATCCTTTGTGGAGAAACAACTGTGTGACGACCACAATATAACCGATCGTAGTATAGGAATTTTACTTCCTACTCTGTGTATGTCATCTAAAAACCAGGACATCACACCCTATTACCTTCTCAACAGATCCATCCCCTATTCTGATGAAGTCAAACCCATGACTGTCACATCAAAAATTAGATGATCTATCTCCGCTATATCTGCTCAAGTTTATAAATAGACATTAGCTACTTGCCCACTATGCTTCCGCTGCTCCCACTAACTACGACAACCCTCTGGTAGAATAATATATACGTACACTTCTAAAGCTTGTTTAGAACGACGCTATACTTAACCTCCTGCCGGGTCTCATAGCTTGGAACAACAGTAGTGTCAAGTCCGGGTAAACAAGAACCTCCCTGTCACCGTACTTGAGGCTACCGGAGTACCTCTCGGGTGTCTGAGGTTACCCTCCATATCTGCGGAGTGGCTATTGGAATGTCAAACCTGATTGAATATATAGGTCCTATTAAATTTTCCGTAATCGTTTGCGGTTCTGGAATCATTTCCAGTTCTACCATACTGCCACTTCTGTTTTCTGAAAAAATCCATTTTACTAAAACTGTGGCGAGTCAAGAACAATATCACTATTGATCTTCCAGATGGTAGAAAGTCAACCCTTGTCAAAGTCAGGGTCAACCCACAAACTGCTATTACAGAAACGTGCGTTGAGTTATCCAGAATCTGGTTTTAAGCATAAGCTGGACAACTCACCGTACCTTAACATCGTTAAGCTATGAACCATTCTATATCCAATATAGAAAATTTGGCACTTATTTAATTGGAACCATATTTAAAAAATATGCAGTTATCTCCAGTGCATATCAACTTAATGGATAGAGGCTAATCAGCATTACTCAACTTAGGAATCCATCCAATTATGAGTAACCTGAAAGAGAAATAAGTTTCTCAAAACCATTACCATCAACTGAATACTAATCACAAGAATCTACATCTTCGGTTTCTTTGAAGAATCCCGATACTTGTGACACCTGGTTCTCTACTTTATTCCTATACCCACAACTTCTCAAAACTTAGACATTGTATTTCAACGAAACACTTGTCTAAAAACTAGAGAAGTTACAAGTAATCAGAACAGAGTACGAGGACCAACCCCTTTGTCCTGATGGACACTGGACAACATACAATACTCTGTATAAGTCCGCTGAGTTGAATAACTCAAAATCTGTGCGTCGTAGGTTGAAAACTGTACCCAGGCGATTTCCTCAAATATCACCAATTACAACGAATTCCGATATAATGGGGATGATCACCTAATTCCCAATAACTTACTCCCACTCACCATCTGTAAAACCATACAGATGTAAGAATCATACCTGGTAAATACATACCTTGGAGTAAGTATCTAATCAGGAAATCAGTTTTCCATTAACAATGCACTGAAACATAAAAATGTTTCGTAGGGGTATCCTGGTATTCCAAGTAATGCCTCTTCCATAATCCAATTCATGACTATAGCCGTATATTTCTTTCCCATCTCTCCAAATCCCTTTATTTGTCTTTATTTATTACCTTCTGTACACCCCTTTAGGCTAAGTGGTTTTCTTCCTTCCCTACCGTTCGGCACCAGCCTATGGTTTGGAAGAAGACTATCCAGTAAGCATAATAGGTGTACCCTCCTAAACCAAGGAGTACTCGTAACATGAGAGAAGGTGATGATAAAAGACAACTGAATAATAACTTATTCTATTTCTCCCGAACTGGGGAAAAAGGCAAAGGTGAAATAGGAGTGACGATGAAGTACGTGGTTTGGTCGTGAATGATAGTAGTCGCAATTTACTTTGCCCTCTTTCTAATCCTTTTATTTTTGTCTTTAGTTATTACCTTCTGTACACCTTACTTAGGCTAATTGGTTTTCTTCATTCCCTACCTTTCGGCACCTGCCTATGGTTTGGAATAAGACTATCCAATAAGTGTAATAGATGTACTCTCCTAAACCAAGGAGCCCTCGCAACCTGAGAGAAGGTGATAATAAAAGACAACTGAATAAACCAATTCTATTTCTCCTAAACCTGGATCCATCCTCAAAGAAGTCCCTTCGAGTTCGTATATAACCATACGATGGATCTATCCAATGGAAGTGGATGTCCGTAGTAATACGGAGTATTCTGAGAAATACAAAGGGTAAAAGAAGGAGCGGCAATGACTTATGCAACTTTAGACAATCCAAAAGCCAGTATTTTAAGAAGGTTCGGTCTACTTGGTCACTGAGTCATAGTCTAGGGTCGGTCAAAGGTCGCTGCCAAAGAGAGAGAGAGAAATGAAACACTCTGCGTGCACTCTAACCTAGATCAGAATGGTTATCACTTTATCTAATCAGGAAACCTCCCACTGTACCGTCAAATTCTCCTCCAAACCTGAAAGAAGAATCAATCGGGATCACCCGAAGAGTAAACCAACTCATCAGTGGGAATCGGGATCCAACTCTCATCGCATGATAACGTGACGGAATTCACTCACGTTATCACACTCCAGAAGGTATGCGCATAACTGGCAAGTTTCAGTTTCTTTAGAAACTCCCGATATGATTTTTATCCTATGCTCTTATGACCTTGACGTAGGCCAACAAATCATAAGTCATATGTCAAGTTCTACCCATCATTGTCCAGGTTAATTTGAAGCACCCGTACAAGCCCTTCACGTAGGCCAACAAGGCTATACGTCTGTCCCAAACCAACGCATCTATCTATGCAACAAATGAATACCCCAGCAGCTACCAAACACTATGCCTTGACGTAAGCCAACAAACATAGCTTGAATACTACTGACCATCCATAAGAAATGACGGAGGGCTACGGCTGGTTTTTGGCGAAAAACCTTTAACGTAATAAACTTGGTCTCGTTGAAGGAACCTGATAGCTTTTTATAAAAATATAGTGGCGAAAACCTTTGCTAAAGAGGTCACTCCCGGTAAAGGGATCTCGGCTCTTTCCTCGTCGAATGAGGTGCAGGATATTCATAACCGAATACCACGATGCAAAGCAACTTGTAATCGACTATAGTGAAGTTATTACTCTGACGCAAACTTCTGCCCAAGGGGTCATTCCCGGTGAAGGGATATCGGCCCTTGCCTCGTCGAATGAGGTGCTGGATATTCATAACCGAATACCACTGTGCATAGCAAAAGTGTATGTCTGTAATGTCAGTTTTTAAAATTGGTTCCAACAACATCAAATATAGGTTTGTTTTTATCCTTGCATTGATAAGAATCAATGCAGTCCCATCAATTAAACACTCCAGAAAAGAACGAAAATATAATGTACGTATATACCATCCGCATTCGCCACTGGGTCCCGTCATCACCCGTTAGGTTACTTAACTAACGACAGAGCGGGGACTGGACTAGCGCAGGTGTAAAACATATACAACATCTAATAGTATATATACCAATATACAGTAATCGCTCCAGGCGTGATAATATGCAACATTACAGAAAAGTAATAAACATCACAGAACAATACAGATAATCTGGGATCCCCGGGTTTCACAGAGCCGCTACTGAAACCCGACGTTCCCCTGGTCGTGTGGATAGCCTGTGCAATGAAACCTAGACCCCTACGGGTGCGGAAAGTTACCCACTAAAACCTGAAGCGAGGTAGCCCCCTACAGCATAGTGAATGGACCACTCAGCACTTCACGGAATCCGGTAACTTGAGCACCCCTCCTTGGGTCAACCTGTACCCCCTACGAGCGCGGCGAATAGTCTGCCAATTCTAGAGTGAGGCCCTCTCCGTCTCAACACCATGAGATGCGGGCCTGTTGCCCTCTAGAACCCGGCTATCCGTGCACCCCACCGCGGGGTAATCCTAGTACAGAAAAGAAAATATATACAACGGGTACATCGACCTCAGCCCGGTCGTGCCCCAAAAGAATAATATACAAACATGCAGTGACGGCAGTCCACAGGTTGTACGCTCGCCCCGCAATATGAAATATACAAATAAATCCAAACTGCACTACCATTGCACACTGCTATCCACCACGACAAATCCGCAACATCACAGCACAACACAGAACATCAACGCGAATGTCACGTTCGCAAACCCGTCTAAAAGAACTATAGCAATCAGACGCGGTTTACCGCTCGAATGACATTCACGGTCGGAGATATAATGTAAGTACCATAAACTAACACGTTTAAATTTCGACCGACAAAACTTCCCGAAGTGGGCCCCACGTACTTCTGCAGTACAATAAAAAATTTGGGCCCAAATGAAATATTCCATAAACAACAATTTTACAAGAAGAACCTACTGTAGAAAAATGGTTTACTGTAGCTCCAAAACGGCGGTGAAACCTCGGCCAAACTAGGGTTTGAACGGCGGTTCCGCGACGCTTTGGAAGCTTCAGTTGACCAAATTTCACCAGAATTCTTAAAAAAGCTTGCACGATTTTCTGAGATGCTCAAAATAATTGTAGGCCTGTTTTAAAAATCGACAGAAACTTTACACTGAAAATTGCAGTTTTCGAAATTCCGTTCGATCGATATTTTAAACGCGTTAGAACAAATTAGTAAAGCTTAATGGCGTGGCTCTGATACTATGTAAGTGTACGGTAGCGTCCCGGCCGTCTTTCAGACGCCAAATACAGAACAAAAACTTTTATAACTGGCGCTATCGCATACCTTATCCCGGATCTGCCATTATTGCTAAACTAACAAACTACAAAATGGGTAGAAATGTTATACCGAACGGTCCGAGTCATTCGGTCTTCAACCATCATCCCACGCTTTGTTGCGGCTGCTCCGATCTTCTCGATCTCCAGTTTTCTTGTCCAGGTGGCACCACGTCAAAGAATCTTTAAATGGGCTCCCGCCTCTGAACCGAGGCAACTCGATCATCAAATTTGCCAAAAGAGATGACCAAGATTGATGTAGAGAATGAGTAGAACACTTTGTCTTGTTACATCTGTAGGGTGTTTTTCGTCATCCCATTGAGATGGGAATACGCACGCGCTTGTCAGGCACATTACAGATTCCCCCTGCCTAGGGTAGGCTGGGGTTTATTGATTGTGGGGATCCGAATCTTCGGCAGCCGCAGACTAAGCTGCCGTTAATTACCCCTCGCCTTTGAGGCGAGGGAACCTCCGATTGACTGGTTAAACTGGTCATGCGAACTCAATGTGCGGTGTGCGTGTGTTGTGTTTTGTTTTGAAGGGGGGTTTTGGATATGTCGGGAGCCATGCAGAGTTTTTACGAGGGTCCCGCTATCCGGATAGCGGGCTAGGGGTCAAGGAGGCTAGCAGCCCCCTTGCAGGGTGCGGGGCAGCGCCCCGTTAGAAATTTTTTTCTAACAGGGATAGTGTCGAGGTGTATGTGTTTGTGCACATATGTATACATATGTATATATATATATATATATATGTATATATATAAGAAAAAAAGAAAAGAAAAAAAAGGAAGAAAAGGCATCCAAAGGATGCGTGGGGGCAGCACCTTGGGCGCTTTGCGCTCAGGCGCTAGAGTGCCACGTGTTGGTACGTGGGTGCTTTGCGCTTGAGCGCTGAGTGCTTGAGCGCAAGCGCGCCATGTGTCGGCATGTGGGTGCTTTGCGCTTCAGCGCCTGACGCTCGAGGGCAAGTGCACCACGTGTCGGCACGGGAGAGACTTGCGCTTGAGCGCTGGGCGCTCGAGCGCAAGTGCGCCACGTGTCGGCACGGGGGCGAATTGCGCCCGAACGCTTGCACTTGAGCGCAAGCGCGCCACGTGTCGGCACCGGGGCGACTTGCGCTCGAGCGCAAACGCGCCACGTGTCGGCACGTGGGCGCTTCACGCTCGAGCGCAGGCCGCTGTAGCGCAAGCGCGCCACGTGTCGGTACGTGGGCGCTTTGCGCTCGAACGCCGAGCGCTTGAGCGCAAGTACGCCACGTGTCGGCACGCGGGCGCTCTGCGCTTGAGGGCCGGCGAGAAAAAGAGGCTTTTAGCCTAAAAAATTTCTCGGAAGAGAAATCAGAGAGGAGTTGGACTCCTGAGTGTGTTTTTTTTAGATTTAGTGAAAGGGGTTCTTCTTCTTCCTCCTCTGTTACCTGGATCTTGAAGATCAAGAGATGTGAGATCTCAAAATTTCTCCTTTTTGGGATCTAAAGACAGATCCAAGTTCCCCTTTGTGGGTTTGGTGGTGAAAAAAATTTTGTTTTTGAAAAGGAAGAGTAAAACTCTTGATTTAATTCAAGGGAAAGAAGAAGGTTTTGGAACCTTGAGGAAGGAGAAAAGATCTCAGATCTAATTTTTTTTGGAGAGAATGAAAAGTATTATTTTTTATTCATCATAATTTTGCCTTATATAGGCTTACATATTTACATATAGCCCCTTGGGCTTTACAAAAATGGCGTTTTGCCCATCCCATGGCTCATGTGCCACTTCATTTTTGCACATAAGCCATGGGCTTACAAGATATTGGATTTATGCCCATTTTGCATACATTCATGTATAAAAAATTAGATAAAAATTATTTATTCCATAATTTTGTTGTTGGCATGAGGGAAGCTGGCCGCGGGCTCGACTTGGGCATGGGCCCGCTTGACCTGGGCTTGGACCCACCTAGCTTGGGGGTTGACCTTGACTTTGAATCGGTCAACCGGGGTGTAAATTTTTACCCCAACAAATTGCCCCCCATCAATGAATGCACACCGCACATGTGGGTCGTGTGCATGAAATTGATGGATCTTCTTTTGCGTGGAGGCGACTTGCTTTGATCCCCACTTTTTGGGATGCACTGCTCTTTTTACGACGTGGACGGTCGGCGCTTAACACGTCTCCGAGACGGAGTGTCCGTTGTAGACGTTTCCCTGGCCCGGAGCGATCTGGTTCCTGCTTTGTAGGAAGCCTGCACTGCCCTTTTTGCGACATGGACGGTCGACGCTTTGATCCGGAGCGATTTGGTAGACGTGTCCCCGGCACGGAGTGTCTGCTTGACGTTTCCCCGGCATGGAGTGTCGCTGGTTGACGTGTCCTCGAGACGGGGTGTCTGCTTGACGTTTCCCCGGCACGGAGTGTCGCTGTTGGACGTTTCCCTGATGCGGAGTGTCTGTGTTGGACGTTTCCTCGATGCAGAGTGTCGCTGGTTGACGTGTCCCTGGCACGGAGTGTCTGCTTGACGTTTCCCCGGCACGGAGTGTCGTTGTTGGACGTTTTCCTGATGCGGAGTGTCTGTGTTGGACGTTTCCCCGATGCAGAGTGTCGCTGGTTGACGTGTCCCCGGCACGGAGTGTCTGCTTGACGTTTCCCCGTCACGGAGTGTCGTTGTTGGATGTTTCCCTGATGCGGAGTGTCTGTGTTGGACGTTTCCCCGATGCAGAGTGTCGCTGGTTGTCGTGTCCCCGGCATGGAGTGTCTGTTGTCGATGTGCCCCCGGCACGGAGTGTCTGCTTGACGTTTCCCCGAGGCGGAGTATCGGCTGGTTGACGTATCCCCATGACGGAGTGTCTGCTTGACGTTTCCCCGGCACGGAGTGTCGTTGTTGGACGTTTCCCTGATGCGGAGTGTCTGTGTTGGACGTTTCCCCGATGCAGAGTGTCGCTGGTTGACTTTTCCCCGGCACAGAGTGTCTGCTTGACGTTTCCCCGGCGCGGAGTGTCGTTGGTCGACTTTTCCCCGGCACGGAATGTCACTGGTCGACTTTTCCCCGGCGCGGAGTGTCGCTGGTCGACTTTTCCCCGGCGCGGAGTGTCGCTGGTCGACTTTTCCCCGGCGCGGAGTGTCGCTGGTCGACTTTTCCCCGGCATGGAGTGTCGCTGGTCGACTTTTCCCTGGCGCGGAGTGTCGGGTTGACTTTTCCCCGGCACAGAGTGTCGCTGATCGACTTTTCCCCGGCGCGGAGTGTCGGGTTGACTTTTCCCCGGCACGGAGTGTCGCTGATCGACTTTTCCCCGGCACGGAGTGTCGCTGGTTGACTTTTCCCCGGCACGGAGTGTCGCTGATCGACTTTTCACCGGCGCGGAGTGTCGGGTTGACTTTTCCCTGGCACGGAGTGTCGCTGGTTGACTTTTCCCCGGCACGGAGTGTCGCTGATCGACTTTTCCCCGGCTCGGAGTGTCGGGTTGACTTTTCCCCGGCACGGAGTGTCGCTGATCGACTTTTCCCCTTTGCGCGGAGTGTCGGGTTGACTTTTCCCCGGCACGGAGTGTCGCTGATCGACTTTTCCCCGGCACGGAGTGTCGGGTTGACTTTTCCCCGGCACGGAGTGGCGGGTTGACTTTTCCCCGGCGCGGAGTGTCGCTGATCGACTTTTCCCCTGCGTGGAGTGTCGGGTTGACTTTTCCCCGGCACGGAGTGTCGCTGATCGATTTTTCCCCGGCGCGGAGTGTCGCTGGTTGACTTTTCCTCGGCACGGAGTGTCTGCTTGACGTTTCCTCGGCGCGGAGTGTCGCTGTTTGACGCAGAGGTCGATGTTGGAATTGGTTGGTTTGATTTGTTTGATTTGAGTTGACATCAGCATCGCTATACTGGAATATGGTACCAGGAGAGAATCGTCATCTGTCTTGAGAGGATTTGGGAATTGGTTTTTTTTTTGTTTAGCATCTGCATTGCTGCACTGGAATAATGCCAGGAGCAACTCATCATTTGCCCCGGGAGGATTTGGGAATTGGTTTTTGTTTAGCATCTGCATTGCTGCACTGGAATAATGCCAGGAGCAACTCATCATTTGCCCCGGGAGGATTTGGATTTGGTTTGTTTGGCATCTGCATTGCTGCACTGGAATAATGCCAGAAGCAATTCATCATGTGCCCCGAGAGAATTTGGGAATTGGTGGCTTAGGAGACAGGTTTAGATCCCTGTCACCTAAGGCTTTTCCATTTTGTGAGCCGTAAGGGTCTCACAAAGCATTTTCTCCCTACGGGTCGTAAGGATCCCGTAGGTGTAGTTTCTCCTTAGGAGTCGTGGGGACTCCTAAGTGTGTTGCTCCTTTGTGAGTCGTAGGGATCTCACACGGGAGTTCTCTCCTCACAAAGTCGAGAGGAATTTGCGAGTGCATTTCATTTCTTTTTCTGCTTTTGCGAGTTTGCGCCCTTTCGGGTTTTCACAAACTTCCCGGCAGTCCTGCTGTTTTTACTCACGGAGCCCTTTCGGGTTTTCATCCGTGCCCATTTTGCTTGTGGGCATACCGTTCTTTTTTTTTGGAGGGATCGGGATTGTTTTACGCCCGTGGATTGTATACGGTTTTGCAGGATGTATGATCCAGACCGTAGGGCCGGAAAAATTTCAGGACCTTGTTGGCGTCTGCATCGCTGCACTGGAATATGGCACCAGGAGCGACTCATCATTCGCCATTGGGGTATGGGATTTGGAATTTGGTTGGCGTATGCATCGCTGCATTGGAATATGGTACCAGGAGCAACTCATCATTCGCCACTTGGGGGTTGGGGAGCGATGGCTTAGGAGACAGGTTTAGATCCCTGTCACCTAACACTTTTCAATGTTATGGGCCGTGAGGGTCCCATAAAAGCATTTTCTCCCTACGAGTCGTAAGGATCTCGCAGGTGTATGTTCTCCTTAGGAGTCGTGAGGACTCTCAAGTATGTTTTTCCTTCGTGAGTCATAAGGATCCCACGAAGGTTTGTTCTTCCTCATGTATCGTGAGGACACATGAGTGGATTTCCCTCGTTCCCAGTTTAATGACTTAGAGGTCGACTGTTTCCAGTTTAACGACTTAGAGGTCATCTGTTTCCAGTTTAACGACGTGGTGGTCTACTGTTTCCAGTTTAACGACTTAGAGGTCTACTGTCTCCAGTTTAACGACTTAGAGGTCTACTGTCTCCAGTTTAACGACTTAGAGGTCATCTGTTTCCAGTTTAAATACTTAGAGGTCTACTGTTTCTAGTTTAAAGACTTAGAGGTCATCTGTCTCCAGTTTAACGACTTAGAGGTCTACTGTTTCCAGTTTAACGACTTAGAGGTCATCTGTTTCCAGTTTAAAGACTTAGAGCTCTGCTGTTTCCAGTTTAAAGACTTAAAGGCCTGCTGTTTCCAGTTTAACGACTTAGAGGTCATCTGTTTCCAGTTTAACGACATAGTGGTCATCTGTTTCCAGTTTAACGACATAGTGGTCATCTGTTTTCAGTTTAAAGACTTAGAGGTCTGTTGTTTCCAGTTTAACGACTTAGAGGTCATCTGTCTCCAGTTTAACGACTTAGAGGTCTACTGTTCCCAGTTTAACGACTTAGAGGTCATCTGTTTCCAGTTTAAAGACTTAGAGGTCTGCTGTTTCCAGTTTAAAGACTTAGAGGTCTGCTGTTTCCAGTTTAACGACTTAGAGGTCATCTGTTTCCAGTTTAACGACATAGTGGTCATCTGTTTCCAGTTTAACGATATAGTGGTCATCTGTTTCCAGTTTAACGACATAGTGGTCATCTGTTTCCAGTTTAAAGACTTAGAGGTCTGCTGTTTCCAGTTTAACGACTTAGAGGTCATCTGCTTCCAGTTTTAAAGACGTGGAGGTCTATTGGATTGATTTGGAATTTTGGGATAGGGGCCGGCATCAGCGTTGTTAACACTGAAGCACATGTGCCAGGACACATGAGTGGGTCTTCCCAATGGAGCATAATTCCAAAGGCGGAGGCCAGCCGCGTAACTGGTGGTTGCGGTAGGGCATGGGTATGCTGAGGATTTTTTGAGCCCGTGGATTGTATACGGCAGTCAATTTGGGGACTAGCCGTAGGGCCGGGAGAATTTTTGGTTGGCGTCTGCATCACTGCACTGGAATATGGTACCAGGAGCGACTCATTATTCACCGTTGTTTTGTTTTGTATTTTTTGTTTTACCGCGATTGCTCTATCATTTCAGCTTTTCTTGTCGCGAAGATCGCGATTGCCCTATCATTTCGGCTATTTATTCGCGGTTGCCCCATCATTTCGGCGTTATTTTTCATCTTTATTTTACTCGCTGATTTTTATTGCGAGTTGCCCCATCATTTCGGTTTTTCTTTATTTTTCTTTTATTTACACATTTTTGTTTATTTACATACATACATATATATATATATATATATTTACATTCCCAGTTTAATGACTTAGAGGTCGATTGTTCCCAGTTTAATGACGTGGTGGTCGATTATTCCCAGTTTAATTACGTGGTGGTCGATTGTTTCCAGTTTAATGACGTTGTGGTCAGCGGGTGTTCCCAGTTTAATGACGTGGTGGTCCTTTTTGCTTATCCCAGCTCTTTGAACTTTGATCTTGGCGGAGCTGTGTTGATGACCTATCTCTGTGGCTTGCCGATACATCCGAGGATTGTGAGGTTTTTCCAAGCTTATATTGGTCCTCTGCCCAATCTTTGAAAATATAGCAGTCTTCGATGGTATGACCCACCACTCTATGATATGGGCAGTATATGGGATTGCCGGTCATGTTCATTTCCTGTGGCCTCTTTGGAACAGGCAGTTGCAGACCGTTGTTCAAGGCGTCCATGAATATTATGCGGACTTCATCCCTCCTGAAGGAGTATACCTTCTTCTTTCTCTCCATTGGAATAGGTGCCTTTACTGATGCTGGCCCTCGAAGCCGATCGGTCTTTGGTTCGCCCTTTTCAGATAATGGCACATGTCTGGGAGGATTAGGTTCCCGAAAGGCTTCAGTCTCCATTTGCATGAAATCGACGGTCGTAGCTTGACTGTTTGCTAACGCGCCTTTAGACAGTTCTATCTCTCCCGTCCTGTATTGCCTTTCGACCCAATCTTTGAAGACAAAGCAGTCCTCAATGGCATGACCTATCACCCTGTGATAGGGACAATATTCTGGGTCGTCGGTCATATTCGCTTCTTGCGGTCTCTTTGATTCCGGCAGTTGTAGACCGTTTCTTAGGGCGTCCCTGAATATCTTGTGGACTTTTTCCTTTTTGAAGGAATAGACCTTTTCCAGCTTCTCTTTCAGAGGTGATTCCCCCCCGGCATATGTATCGGAGGGACTGGAGGCTGATTGCGGCCGTTTTTCACGAAGGCGCTCCGCTGTTAGGTTGAAGGGGATATCAGTTGGCTGCCTCCGGGTATCAATCCCTGGCTCATGAACCAAAATTTGACGCTGTTGTAATTGCAATCGGGTGACTTGGGTCGCGAGATCTGCCACGACGTTTGCCAGCTCGTCGACTTTGGAATAGACCTCGGCCATCTTCTCATCCCTGTCCTGAAATTGCCTTTGAAGCCATTGGAATAATACTTGTTCTGTAGTTCCGGCTATGACAAACGGGTAATCTTTATTGCCTGAGCTCAATTCCGTAGGAACCACGGGCTCCTTTGGCTTATCGGCCTGAGCGGGCTCTTTATCATTTAGATCGAGCCGAAGCTGGGTCACGTCAACCATATCATCACCATGGCTGTGAAGAAGAGGAGGGTTCGTTTCTTCATATCCGGCCATGTAGACAGTGTGGATAACACATTCAGCCATTCTTTCATCACCGGCAGCTGATTTCGCGGAGCGGTCCGGGCTCATAAATTTTAACATGGCCAGAGCCCTAGCCCTTTTGTCGGCTTTGTATTTGAGCCGCTTCTGCCTCAGCTTCTCTGCCTTGAGCGCTTGGCAGGATTCTGCTCTTCGGGAAGCCTCCATGGGCTGAGTGATGGGGAGACTTGAGAAGACACCCAATCAAGCAGTTGTCAGAGGCGCCGCCGGAGCTTGCGCGAGATGCCCTGTTGGTTTGTTGATGCTGATGGCCTTGCCCCCAGCTGGGGCCATGGAGAGTCGTTCAAACACAGACTTCTGTTTGAGTTGGGGCACCTTCGAGACCACCACATTCCGCCTCTTGCCTTTCAAGACCGGTTTGGCTGTTACCGGAGCTTGAGGAGCTGGGATGGCGCCAACTGGTATGAACATAATAGAGCCGAATGGTAGCAGCGGCTCCTCCCTTTGTCACCCGAGACTGGCCGGGAGGATCGTCCTAAAGTCTATCCTCATCGTGTAAGAGACGGGAGCCGTGTTGAGAGCTGAGTTCATCTTTGGAGACATTGTTGAAAAGTGATTGCTTGAAGAACTGCATGAAAGAGCATTATTTTAGTATAAATACAGATATGTACATTGATTAAGTTCGCATGAATGCTTAACCCGAAATATGGGATGAGAGATTGGTCCCACCGGGCGTGCCAGAATCTGTAGGGTGTTTTTCGTCACCCAATTGAGATGGGAATACGCGCGCGCTTGTCAGACGTATTACAGATTCCCCCTGCCTAAGGTTGGCTGGGGTTTATTGATTGTGGGGATCCGAATCTCCGGCAGCCGCGGACTAAGCTGCCGTTAATTACCCCTCGCCTTTGAGGCGAGGAAACCTCCGATTGACAGGTTAAACTGGTCATGCGAACTCAATGTGCGGTGTGCGTGTGTTGTGTTTTGTTTTGAAGGGGGTTTTTGCATATGTCGGGAGCCACGCAGAGTTTTTACGGGGGTCCCGCTACCCGGATAGCGGGCTAGGGGTCAAGGGGGATAGCAGCCCCCTTGCGGGGTGCGGGGCAGTGCCCCGTTAGAAATTTTTTTCTAACAGGGACAGTGTCGTGGTGTATGTGTTTGTGCACATATGTATACATATGTATATATATATGTGTGTGTGTGTATATATATAAGAAAAGAAAAAAAAGGAAGAAAAGGCATCCAAAGGATGCGTGGGGGAAGCACCTTGGGCGCTGTGCGCTCAGGCGCGCTAGAGTGCCACGTGTCGGCACGTGGGTGCTTTGCGCTTGAGTGCTGGGCGCTTGAGCGCAAGCACACCACATGTCGGCACGTGGGTGCTTTGCGCTTCAGCGCCTGACGCTCGAGGGCAAGTGCACCACGTGTCGGCACGGAGGAGACTTGCGCTTGAGCGCTGGGCGCTCGAGCGCAAGTGCGCCACGTGTCGGCACGGGGGCGACTTGCGATCGCGCTTGAGCGCAAACGCACCACGTGTCGGCACCGGGGTGACTTGCGCTCGA
The DNA here is from genome assembly GCA_030015575.1 of Agapanthus africanus. Classification (NCBI taxonomy): domain Eukaryota; kingdom Viridiplantae; phylum Streptophyta; class Magnoliopsida; order Asparagales; family Amaryllidaceae; genus Agapanthus; species Agapanthus africanus. The sequence goes on along the minus strand of CM057339.1, from coordinate 76,831,900 downwards.
GCGCTCGCGCTCGAGCACAAGCGCGCCACGTGGGCGCTTCGCGCTCGAGCGCAGGCCGCTGTAGCGCAAGCGCGCCACGTGTCGGTATGTGGGCACTTTGCGCTCAAACGCCGAGCGCTTGAGCGCAAGCGCGCCACGTGTCGGCACGCGGGCGCTCTGCGCTTGAGGGCCGGCGAGAAAAAGAGGCTTTTAGCCTAAAAAATTTCTCGGAAGAGAAATCAGAGAGGAGTTGGACTCCTGAGTGTGTTTTTTTGGGTTTAGTGAAAGGGGTTCTTCTTCTTCCTCCTCTGTTACCTGGATCTTGAAGATCAAGAGATGTGAGATCTCAAAATCTCTCCTTTTTGGGATCTAAAGACAAATCCAAGTTCCCCTTTATGGGTTTGGTGGTGAAAAACTATTTTGTTTTTGAAAAGGAAGAGAAAAACTCTTGATTTAATTCAAGAGAAAGAAGAAGGTTTTGGAATCTTGAGGAAGGAGAAAAGATCTAAGATCTAATTTTTTTTGGAGAGAATGAAAAGTATTATTTTTTATTCATCATCATTTTGCCTTATATAGGCTTACATATTTATATATAGCCCCTTGGGCTTTACAAAAATGGCGTTTTGCCCATCCCATAGCTCATGTGCCACTTAATTTTTGCACATAAGCCATGGGCTTACAAGATATTGGCTTTATGCCCATTTTGCATACATTCATGTATAAAAAATTACATAAAAATTATTTATTACATGATTTTTTTGTTGGCATGAGGGAGGCTGGCCGCGGGCTCGACTTGGGCATGGCCCCGCTTGACCTGGGTTTGGGCCCACCTAGCTTGGGGGTTGACCTTGACTTTGACTCGGTCAACCGGGGTGTAAATTTTTACCCCAACAACATCCAAAGCTATGGATGAACGGTTAATGAAGTTGCCTTTTTGGAATCGGGTGAAATGAGAATTGAGTATACTAATTTCCATGTATCCATAACCCTAATCACTAGCCACCTCATCATCCTAGTCACCATCTAGAAGCTTCTAGAACCACGACTCACCCTCATGACTCACCCTAGTGACGAAAAAAGATAAATCCGCATTTAACCGAATGTTAAATACGGGTGATAGAAAATTGGAAACTGGCAACTTCCAAAAGCGACCCCGAAACGAATTTCAGGATAACCCCGTAACAGTATAAACATACCCGCATTTGTGTTACGACCGAATACAAATGCAACTGAGACAAAAATATTATATCTACACAGTATAATACTCAGATCCAGCTTAAACCAAAGCCCACCAGTATTATCTGCCCGAAAAATGACACGTGCGTAAACGCACGTGCATTTTCCGAACCCTGCCATAAAACCATACGGCATCTACAACGTTTCGCCCGAACTTAGGAAACTGTCTGTGGGGAACTCTAATGACTCATCAATACACTGGCATTGGGTATAACCACTAGCACGTCAGAGGTACTAGTTGTACGTAACGGTTGCCTATGTATTGATCGGAAAGGAAGCTGACGAGTGAACTCATCCAGAAACCCTACTGAGCCTGACAGTGACAATATCCGTACAGTCCGATCCGTTCGTATATGACTAACGCATATAGGGCCTAGGGGGCTGGTAAACGTCAGACCCCTAATAGCTGTATAAGTCATGTCAGAGAGCAGCCCAGAACACCCTGAGATACTACTGGAATACCTTCCAGTAAATCTCGATTACCCTGGCCAGGGATTTCATGTAATGGCTCTCCTAAACACAGCGCGATCTCACCCCCAATACCGGAAGAGACGAATCCCCGACGATCCGCTCAATGCCTCCATGTGGCTCGGGATTGTACCCAACTAAAACCTGTTTGCACGACTCCTTTGAGCCGTGGTAGGGAAGTAATCAAAGCACAGTGGAAACTCACACGAGACAAATGACGATCTCAGGTCGACAGACTAACCTGTACACATGTCACCTGGGAACTGCTATCTGACGATATGTATAATACCAACTAGCATGTTCCCGGCGAGTCCTGTCCAGTGTACTCATAACCTAATGAGCACCTGTATACATCTTAGGTAAACCAACTGACACCAATAGCTTATGAGACCGGCCACCGCCCCTCGTCGAGGTCTCGACTGTATACACTAGTCTACTCTGGAGTATCGATGCCCTGTCTCGAAACTCCAACGACTAGGGACCAAAATTAAGGATGTGCTTATAGACTACCCAACTCTCACGTATATGATCGCCATCATACTGTTGGTATTCAAGCAAGATCCTAAGGACTCTATCAAAGTGTAACAGTGATAAAGACAAACCAGATAGCATACTATCATCTCGAGTAAGACTGTTTTATCGGTATAGGCCCTTCCTCAATCATCACAATCACGTACCTGCGATCCAATAATTGACTTTGAGGGCACTATATCCAATAGGAAGTTGATAAGGAAGAAGCACCAGCTGTAGTTCGAGATTTGATGGACGTGTTCGAGGACATCTCAGGTTTACCGCTGTAACGAGATGTGGAGTTCGCGATTGATCTTGTTCCTGGTGCAGCGCCAGTCTCAAAGGCGTACTACCCAATGGCACCAGTGGAGTTGGAAGAAGTCAAGAAGCAGGTTACTGAATTACTTGAGAAGGGTTGGATTTGCAGCAGTAATTCACCTTGGGGAGCTCCAGTTCTTCTAGTCAAGAAGAAAGATGGCATAAAGAGGATGTGCATCGATTATCGAAAATTAAACCGGGTGACTATTAAGAACAAGTACCCGATCCCTCGCATTGGCGAATTATTCGAGCAGCTTAGTGGCGTGAGGGTATTCTCGAAGCTAGATTTACGATCCAGATATCATCAGGTCCGAGTTAAATTAGAAGATATTTTCAAGACTGCATTCCGAACTCGGTATGGACATTACGAGTATTTAGTAATGCCATTCGGAGTCACGAATACACCGGCGATATTTATGGACTTGATGAACCGAATTTTTTCACCATTCTTGGACCAGTTTATAGTGGTGTTCATTGATGATATTCTGGTCTACTCGAGGAGCATAGAAGAGCATGCAGAACACTTGAAGATCGCACTGCAGACATTGAGGCAAGAAAGATTGTATGCAAAGATGAGCAAGTGCGAGTTTTGGCTTGAAGAAGTGAATTTTTGGGGGCATGTCGTATCAGGAGATGGAATCGCTGTTGATCCCGAAAAGATTGCAGCAGTTCAAGATTGGCCGATTCCGAAGAACGTAGCAGAGATCAGAAGCTTTTTTGGACTTGCCGGGTATTATAGAAGGTTCGTGGAGAATTTTGCTCGTTTGGCTGAGCCTCTGACCAAGCTTACGCGTAAGGAAGTACCATTCGTATAGACGGATAAATGTGCGTCTGCTTTGGAGGTATTGAAGCAGAGATTGATAACCGCTCCTATTTTAACCGTACCAGACAGTTCCGGAGGATTGGTGATTCACAGCGATGCATCTGGGAAAGGTTTGGGATGTGTTTTGATGCAGCATGGGAAGGTTATAGCTTACGCATCGAGATAGTTGAAGACCCATGAGAAGAATTACCCAACTCATGATTTGGAGCTAGCAGCTGTGATTTTCTCTTTGAAGATTTGGAGACACTGTTTATTGGGCGAAAGGGTCGAAGTATTCACCGATCACAAAAGCCTGAAGTATGTGTTCACACAGAAGGAGCTTAATATGAGGCAGCGTAAATGGTTGGAGCTGATGGTTGACTACGATCTTGACCTTAAGTACCATCCGGGGAAAGTTAATGTTGTGCCGGACGCGCTTAGTCGGTTGCCAGCAATTCAGATGTTGACTGCACAGAAGAAACTTATCGAAGAATTTCGGAGATTCGAGTTGGAGATCATGCCACCGCATTCTTCGGGACAGTTAATGCAGCTTCAAGTACAGTCGTCGTTGATCGAGAATATTAAAGCAGCGCAATTGCAGGACCCAAGATTGCAGAAGTTTCGAGAACAGGTTGAAGCTGGACTTCGAACGGACTTGTTGATTCATGAAGATGGTTCATTGCGATATGGTAGCCGTTTGTGTATGCCAAAAGGAGATATTCGCGAAGAAATTATGAAGGAGGCGCACAGTTCCGTATATTCCGTACATCCAGGAGGCACGAAGATGTACCGTGATCTACGACAGCATTTCTGGTGGAAGGCATGAAACGGGAGATCGCCCGCTTTGTAGCGAAGTGCTTAGTGTGTCAGCAAGTTAAGGCTGAATATCAAAGAGTTGCTGGTTTATTGCAACAACTTTCGATTCCTCAATGGAAATGGGAATATATAACCATGGATTTCGTGACGGCTTTACCGCGGAGCCCAAAGGGCAACAATGCAGTTTGGGTGATTGTTGATCGATTGACTAAGGCAACTCATTTCATACCATTTCGAGTTGGTCAGTCAACGGAAATGTGGCGGAACAGTACATGCAGGAGATTGTAAGATTGCATGGAGTACCGGTGAGCATCGTGTGCGACCGTGACACCCGTTTCTTATCGCACTTCTGTAGGAGTTTACAGGAAAGTTTGGGGACATGATTGAAGTTTAGCACAGTTTATCATCCTCAGACAGATGGCCAGTCGGAGAGAACGATCTAAACTCTTGAAGACATGTTGAGAGCTTGCATGTTAGACTTCAAGGGTTCTTGGGAAGATCATTTACACTTGGTGGAGTTTTCTTACAATAACAGCTTTCAGGCGACTATTCAGATGGCTCCATTTGAAGCGTTGTATGGTCACAAGTGTCGCTCACCCGTTTGTTGGGATGATGTTGGAGAACGAAGATTATTGGGACCGGATTCGATCGTGTAAACAGTTGAGAAAGTTAATACTATTCGGAATCATATGAAGGCTGCACAAGATCGGCAGAAGAGTTGGGCCGATACATCGAGAAGACCTTTAGAGCTCACTGTTGGTGATCTGGCATTCTTGAAGATATCACTGACTAGAGGAGTGATTCGTTTTGGGAGTCAAGTCAAGCTTAGTCCTCGATTCGTAGGGCTTTTCGAGATTTTGGAGCGTGTTGGAGAAGTGGCTTATCGATTGGCTTTACCACAATTTTTGGCGAATGTTCATGACGTGTTTCATGTATCTCAACTCCGTAAGTATGTTCGAGATGAAACACACGTGCTGGATCATTCGGAGCTGACTGTAAGAGAGGATTTAACCTTTGAGGAGCGACCGATATCGATTGTTGATCGAAGAGAAAAGGTTCTTAAGAACAAGGTTATCCTTCTCGTACTTGTTTCTTGGGGAATCGCTCGCATGGAGAATCAACTTGGGAACGAGAGGATGAAATCCGACAGAAGTTTCCACACTTATTCTTGTAGTTTCCTGAGTGTTTATCTTTCTTTGTTCTTGGAATTTCAAGGAGGAAATTCTTTTTGTAGTTGGGTATAATGTAACACCCTAGTTCATTTATACCAGTTCCAGTTATCGTATTTGCTTATTTTGGTATTTTCTTGATTTATCGTGTTCTGGGTGCGAATGGTATTTCACATTTTACATTGCATTCGACCCGACCCACTTTCTTGAAACTTGTTTGATTCATATTTATGAATTATCTTGACTTGTTACATAGACATGTGCACTTTCATGAATACTGCATACTGGCATTTTATCTGGTATTGCATCTTTTACCATATAACATTTTAAGTCACGTAAAATAATTTAAAATTACATAACATGGCCTGCCTGATACCCCTAACCCCGTGGTAGCATCCGCGCATCTTGTTCTCGTCTCGTTCAGTGAAACGGACGTGTTTGGATGGCTACGCGCACGTACGTGCATCCGTTCTTGGGGGTATGCTTTTTCGTTACCCAAGCATTTTTTTAAATTTGGCCGTCGCATATATTTTTCATATTTTAAAACTAAAATTTTAGACCCGACCCGGGCGTGTTTTGAAATATTTTGTATCCGCCAAAATTCGAATTTATTTAATTTAATATCTTTATTCGACAGTTTAAATTTTAACATATTTTAAATTTATTTAACCAACTAAAATATTTTTTAAAGTAAAATCAAAACAGTTTAACAAACACACTCTCTCTTTTTTCTCTCTTCTCTTTCTCTCCCCACAAAACGCCAACTTCATCTCTCCTCCCCCTCTCTCTCCTCTCGCTACTCTCTATCTCTTTCTTCTCGCGTCTCTCTTTCTCCTCTCGCGGTGGGTTTAGGTCCCGTCACCTCCCTCCACGATCTTGTCACTTCCCTTAACAAACTCCCATGATCCTCGTCTTCCTCCCTCCTTATAAAACCTAGAGCCTCCCTCACTTCAACCCATCCTCATCTCTCAAACCCTAACCCAAAAACTCTTACTGCCTTCTCACCCTCACCTCAACCGAGCACTCACCTCTCTTCCTCCTCCACTATCTTCTTCCTTCTCCCTGCACCCCGAGCCCCCTGCACACACACCCTACACCCACAGAACCCTCACCTCGTCGCTGTTCCCTCGCCTCCGACGACCCCAGCTTCACACCACCACCATCATAATCTCCTCCTCTTCCTCTCCTCTGCATTCTCCCTCTACACCAACCCCAGACAACACAAAACCGAGCCTAAACCTCAACTCCCTAACACCAAACCTTAGATCGTCGGAGCTCCGTTCATTGCCATTGACACCCTCACACCTCCTCTCTGCAACCGTAGTAAGCTTTCTTCTTCTTCCTCGTCCTCCTTTCCTTCTTTCTTTCTTTTCATTTCTTTGATTCTTGAATGTTGTAATCTCGTAGTTCGCCGGTACCGGGATCGACGCCGACGATCCTGACAACCCAGGGGACGTACCTGACCTGCGTGATCACCCTCTTGCGTTACTTGGAACCGTCCCGTGCGTGCGTTGCGACGTTTTGCCGACGTCGGATGTACCGTACATATCCGTTTCGCGTTCCGTCTAGGCAAGTTTATCTTGCTACATGCTACATTACTTTATATCCATCTATTTTAATAAATATAATACTGGTATTTCAAATTATGCACTTTATATTTACTTTTACAGTTTTTGACATCCGTCTGCATCTGTACGTGTTACTTTACATCTAGCGCATGCAAACCTATCTTGTTACATACTATATTACAATATACTGTACCCAATAGAATATTTACATCACATATTGCTTAGTTGTACATCCCACATTACCATTTTGCATGTTTCACCATTTTCGGATACCCATTTGCATCCATCTCATTTAAAATATATATAACTGCATATATAGATCACATTAATACATAATACTGTTATATTAACACCCCATGTTTAATAAAGTGCATCCTAATTAGTATTGGAACTATAAATGTAACCCTAATCGATAGTTGTGCATCGATATCATTGATTTTATATCTATTTGCATACCATGTCACATTATTTCATTTTATTGTTATATTAGTACTCCATACTTGGTTTTGTGCACCCATACTTATTACAGTTTGATTATGGGCATTGCTTGATACTTGTGCACTACCTGACATGACCTGATACACTACTACTGACATGACTTGATACCTATGCACTACTTGACATGACTTGATACATGTATACCACCTAACATGACCTGATGTACCACGGCTTGACATGTTACCTGATATTATTATTAATGCCGATAATCTTGACCTGTTGTCCATACGGACATTTCCTGTTGTCTATACAGACAAACCTGTTCCTGCTTGATCCTGTATTGGTATTAGCTCCAGATTTATCAATACCTGACTTATACACATAACTTGGGGGTATGGGGAAATCAAGAATGTATCCGAACGTAACTCAAAGGGCTATTACATCGTGTTACCGTGGTCCCATGGGGTTGAACAGGATATAGACTCACAGTATATTATATCTTGTTACCGTGGTCCCGTGGGGTTGAACAGGGCATAGACCGATGTGTTACGATGAGAATTACATTGATTGATTTCGATAACTTTAGAGTAGATAACCCTATAGCACATTCTAGATCACTCACTGCACTTCACCTGTTAGTATCCTGTTCACTGTTCTATATTCATGTTACGGCTTACTTGCTACTGATGACTTGCTACTGCTCATATTTCATGCTTGCATATTTCATCACATCCTGCTTGCTTAGAATTATTGATATTATGACTCACTGACGTCTGGGTTTTGCATGGCCCAGATCCTCTCTCCCTGTCGCAGGCAGTCCAGGAGTACTTTGACCAACAGGCCGAGCAGTGAGGACCTGTTATTAGTTTATTTTAGTTTCCTTTTAGTATTTTCATTCCTGATGTGAGCCCGCATTATGGGACGTATATTCCAGTTTATTATTGTACTTGGATCTTTTGCTTCCGCATTATTTTATTTCATGACTCATTTATTCTGGCTTATGGACATGTGTTAGATAGTTTATTACTATTCTTGATATCTCTACAGCCATAATGTGACCGTGGAGGGATATTTCCTATCCACAGGTAGCATGGTTGATTCTGTCATGTGCCTATCTTAGCACACTCTGGGAAGCGGGGCGTGACAAGTACGCTCCCTGAGACGACTTTCCTCATCTATATATAAGGTGTGGAAGCAGGTGAAGGGGACTCATCCTAAGACGGATCCTGATACAACTGTTCCTTCCAAAACCAAAGTAGCTTTTCACAAAAAAGGAGGCCCAATAAAGCTCAAGTGCCCAAAGCAAACTCCAAAGGCCAAAAACTCCAAACACCCCAAGCCTGGGGGCATGGTAGTTCACACGGTCTATGTGGTGAATTTCGAAGATGAAGTTCGAGCTTCTACTAGTCATCGACCTCAAACACGGTCCGTGACAAAAGTTCAACTGCAACGTGAAAAGCTACAGGAGATGCTCGCTCAGGCGGCAGCAAACACTAATCCATCACTTAAGGAAAATTGACTTGGGGACGGAAAGTGACCCACGGCCAATATTCTTCAGTGAGCTAGAAGGGAGTGAGAGGGAACTAGATGGATCGCCGATGTATTGCGTTTTCGCCGGTAGTTCCTTAAAACGGTCGCCGGAAGTTCCGCCAGGAATTCGTCGGAGCTTCACCTCGAGCTTGTTTTCAAAGTACACGACTCTTGGAAATTTTTTGAGAGAGTTGGCTTAGGTTTCTAGGGTGAGAGGGTAGAGGGTAGGGGGTGTATTTATAGGGTAGGTTAGGGTTAGGGTAGATGAAAGGTTAAAATGAAAAATGTGATATAATGTATAAAAAAAAGTATTAAAAGTGGGGTAATTGAGGTTTTAAAAGAGCTCTGGAAGTGGTCTGAGGCTGAAATTTTGCAGGTGCATAGGGAGTATGAAAAGACACAACTTTCATGTTGGGGCCGTCGCCGGAATCAGCCGACTCGGCCGTGACTCGGTCTGAGGACTGAGTCAGACCAAGTCAAGGCCGATTTGGCCGATTCCCGGCCGAGTCAGGCGGTCGGGGTCCCCCCTGACGGTTCATCTAACTCCTGGAAATGTTACATTTTTGGGTGAAGTGGGGTTTTTGTGAGATATGCACGTGTAAACTCTTGGTATTCTAAAGGTTTTTAAAAAAATCAATATTAAAAATAATGTGGGGGTATGGGATTTGAACTCTGGTGGCTTGGTTCAGCAGTGCAAGGGGGTATGGGATTTGAACTCTGGTGTCTTGGTTCAGCAGTGTAAGGTATTACCAATGAGTTACAAGCTCCTTCTTGTAATTATTGTGTGAAACAAATATTTAAAGTGGTAACAGCAACATTAAATACCCCAAGTATACTTCAAATTTAAATCAAATTTATGTACACTAAAAATGGAGTTCTTACACTCTGTATCAGGAGCTTCTTCACCATTTATTGATGAGTGAGAGATCGTGTGACAGCTCGCCACATAGTTCTCAGGTTCATCTGACGAGTCTTCTTTCCCATCATTGTCATCATCTCCGTCCTCAACGATGTGGTTGAGAAACTCTTGGAGCGTGACCGGGGTTCGCGCCTTCTGGTTATATTCCTCCAGCGCGTTGATATGTTTTTGCAGGTCCGTGCGATTGTCATCAGGCTTCATGGGATTTTTGGTCTTCTTCTTCTTCTTCTTCGAAGACTTTCACTGCTGGGCCTGAGCGTTTTGATTATCGCTACCAATTCTTGGAGTCAAGCGCGGCTTCAGCATTCTTTCAATGATCTCGGGTTCCAGCGGACTTTTCCACCTGATCACCGGACATGTTTGAAGATCTTTCAGCATTCTTTTAGATTTTGCCGAAAGAACAACTTCCCATAGAGCTTCCTCTATGAATGAGCACGATGCCCCCGTTATGTCCATCTTTTTCGGAACATGTGGTCGTGGCGGGTTCACCTGCTAGTTTTCAGACAACGCCAATTTGCCTTGCTTGTATCGGTCTTCAACCCAGTTTTTGAAGACGTAGAAATCTTCGAGTAGGTGACCCATTACTCTGTGGTAGGGACAATAGTTGGGATGGTTAACGTCACCAGGTTGCGACGGATGTCTTGGATCCGGCAGAGTGATGAGCCCGTTGTGCACTGCCAGTTCGAACAGTTTCCTTGTTTTATCCTGGGGAAATGAGTAAGGACGTCTTAACTACTCATCGAGGGATCGCCGCTTGTTGCCTTGGCAAGCAGCTGGTTTCGGCTCACTCGGCTGTTGCTGAGCGTCGGCGACGAAGGTATCTTTCCTTTTACCCCTTTCGTTTCGAAGCTCCGTTTTCGACGAGGACGGCTTATGGCCCATCTGATCAATTTGAGCCAGCTTGTCAATTAAGGCCTGGAAGGTGGTCGGCTTGAAGAACATCATGAATTACGATATGGTCGCCTGCGGATCGAGGGTTCCTACAAACATGCCTACTGCAGGAGCCTCTTCCATACGCTGTTTGCACTTTGACCATAGGTTGCTCCACCGAATCGCGTACTGAACCCATGTTTCGCCTGGTTTCACTATGGCATTAATTAATGCCGTGATTGGGGTGCGCTCACTAGCGCTTGCGAATCTCTGTGTAAATAGTAGCTCCATTTCTGCAAATGTCTTAACAGAGTCATTCGGGAGCTCGGAATACCACTCGAATGCTGTCTCCGATAGGCTGCCAACGAATTGGCGAAGCAGTAGCTTATCGTCACCTCCGGTGTTGCCGCACAGAGCCCTGAATTGAGTCATGTGTTGGTGTGGATTTCCCGTCCCCTTATATACGTGAAATTTAGGGATCGTATATCCTGGCGGGTACTTTATTTGATCGTACCAACCCGGATAGGGTCGTCCAGTCTTAACAATTTGGCTGGCCGCTTCGTTCGCCTGATAAGCTCATATTTGTTGAGTGATATAGTCATCCAGGGTGGATTTCGAGATTGTTTCCTCCTTTGCAGCTGAAGAGGCCGGAAGAGGGTTTGATGTCTCTCTTCTATCGTCTTCAATTATTACTGGAGGCTTTTCGGCTGGAAGGTCCGGCTGGATCATCATGCCCACCATATCTTGGAAAAATAGCGCCATTTTTTTTATATTGGCCGCTTGTTCCGTGGCCTCTTTATCTTTCTTTTCTAGCATCCTCCGGAGGAACTCGGCATCGGTTTCCTGTTCCTGGCGCCGCCGCCGGGCGGACTCGGCCGGACCGCCGAATCCTCAACATGAAAAGTCTGGATTTTCATCTCCCCATCACTCCTGCACACTTTATTTCTGTAAGTCGGTTCCAGAGCCTCTTTAAATCACATTAAACCTTATTTTAATACATTATTTTCAATTAAACCTTTCACCTACCCTAAACCCTAGCTTTACCCTATAAATACAACCCCTAGACACACCCCCCTCACTCCAAAATTCTGATAAAAAACTCTCAAGAAAAAACCCTAGTAGTTGTGTGCATTTGAAGTTAGCAAAAGGGGCGAAAGCTTCGGCGATTTTCCGACGACAACCCTAGGAGCTCCCGGCGACGAAACGACGCACCGGAACTTACGTTCACTTCTTCTTCCTCATCCCTAACATCTAAGCCAGTAAGTCCCACCTCCTTTTCTCCTTTACTACTTTAAAAACATCTTTTAATAAAACCCGACGGAATCGAAGTCAAACCGATTTCCGATTCGGTTGCTTTCTAAAAATCCCACTTTTCTTAAACACAACCCTATTAAACCATTACATGTTGACTATTAATCATTAACAAACATGTTGAACAAGTTTCATGACAATCTATATCATTTTGTAACTTTTATCGCTTTTTTCAGTAAAATACCATGTAGTTTCATTTTGACATTAAATCATCACAATCTTGCTATACCTTTAAGTTAGATCACGAGGTAATGACTTACCTCCTCACACACTCATATGCAACATAGCACAATATTTTTTGGGAACATAGAATACGGAAAACAAACCTTTACATATAAATACCCTTCACTAATAAAACCATTTTTACAAGATTTAGTATTTTTAAACAAATCTTTGCAAAGCGCCGCTACAACCCATTTTGGGGAACCCGACTGGGATGGTGTGGATTATAGCACATCTCTGGGCTTAGTAGTGCGAGATGCAGACCTCCGCAAGGAGCATTCGGTCTCGAAAGATTTAAAATACGGAAATCTTAAGAAAATGAGATTTATAGAATTATAATATATATATAAATTTATTTTTATAAATATATATATATATATATATGTATGTAATATCAAAATATCTATTTTTTTATAATATAAATATTCCAACTTTTCCAAATCAAAGAATCACTTTACATTAAAATACCATGAATTCCACACAAGTACAATATTACAAATAAATACCATATATTATGAAAGTAGGTTATTTTCACTAGAAATATCACAAATATAAAATCTACAATTATTACAACTCTAAAGACGATAATTAAATACTTGGGGTGTATTTTGAAAAGTATATAAAAGTATTTTTAGATAAAACCCCCTCAAGTTATATAAATTACCCTAAGAACCCTATTAAACATAGGTTTAAGCGGGACCAATCTCTTGAGTCTCAGGGAGCCGGAGAAGTGGGAGCTTGCTGATTGAATGATTTAGCGTGCTTGCGCTTTCTAAAAGATAGATCAAAAATATTTGTAACCGCAATCAAGAACGGCGTCGCTTTGCAGCTAGCCGGTGAGTACAGGTCGGTCCACAGGGATGTTGTGAATCTCCGATTCGTTCTTACGAGTTAATTCCGAAGGGTGTTCGGAGTTGTTATTAAATCTAAAAACCTAATTAATCTAGGGCAATTATCTAGATCTATTCTTGCTAGGGTTAGGTTTAGGGATGGTTTGGAAATGCAATTAAATCTCAACGCTTTCATACCCGAATGAAGATCTATGAGGAGTTATGGTAATTATCAATAAAAGGGATTAGATCCGTTCGGGAAGGTGTTCTTTCCTCTAGGTTCTTGTCCTTCCTTTAGAGATCCTTACCCTAACCTCCATGGAAAACGCGAGCAACCGGGCATTTACACTACGGTGTCATCGTTACCTCGAGGGGTAGGATGCCGTAGGGCGCGGTGTGTGCGTGTATGCATGGAGTCCTATTGTAAATGTTTGGTGGGTAAGAAAGGGATGAGAGATCTCATCTCTCAAAATCCTTCTCCAAAGCTAAACCCTAAACAAGTTCCTAGGGTATGAAATTAAATATACCTAGGGCAAAGAATTGAAATCTAAACTAGAGCAATTAAATAAAACTACTTACAGATGGCTCTCTCCAAACATCAACGCAGGGTTGTCAGATCTGGATTCATGAATTGAAAAGAGGCACCGATGCTCTCCAAAAGAATTCTAAAATTTATTAATGAAGGGAGGCATAGTCTTTACAATGATTTAGAGTTCCTATTTATAGAGGATAGGAAACCCTAGGTTACAATTGATTCGCACGTCTGCATTTACCCAAATATCCTTAGGAAGACCTAGTCAAAGTAGACTTCAAGCTTTGGTAAAATTTTATGTCTGGAAATTTTGGAACTAATTCTGGGCTTCTAGGGCTTTTTATTTCTTTGGATCTTTATTCAATTTGGCTTCTCTATTTCTTCCAGATCTCCAGTGAACAATTGCAGTGGACTTTTAACCGTTTGCTTTATAATCTTGGGCCTTGCATTGCCTTATACTTTGTGAATTTTATCTTTGATGTAGGCTTGATCAAGAGTCTTCTGTTTGTTGGTCAAAGTCCACTTTTGCATCGTCTTTTCATCGTTTTCACTGTTTTTGCTCCAAGAACCTGTAACCTATAATATGTAGCAGACATGCGTCAAAAGCACCTGTTTATTTATAAAACGAATAAGAATGGGGAATATAATAATGCAATATTATGGTATGAATAAATACCCCCAAACTTATCTTTTGCTCGTCCTCGAGCAAACTTATTTTTTATTCTTTACAAAAACCTAACCGCACTTTCGCAGGGAAACGCGATTGCACTGAGCTCGTGCAACAAGCCGTTAAACCTCTAGGTGTCCCTAGTAGGAGGAGTGTTGTCTCCTGAGGGTTTTCAGCGGATACTACCCACAAAATCCTATCAATTCGGCTTTTCGACTTTTATTCTCCAATTAAGTTTTCCAACAAGGAATTCTATTATCGTCGACTCATAAATTATCCACCCATATTCTTCACACTTCCTCATCATTTAACTTAAAATTATATATGTTCTGCAGACCTACTTAGCTTTCGGCATTTTTTAAGTTTTCCTTCTAGGGTTTCATCTCCACTCAAGAGTTTTTATCAACTCTACTAAAGATACAAGTTCTATTCTTCACTCCTATCTCTCATCTAAATCCCAATCACATACCCCTACGTGTGTGTATAAATCACCCCTACACTTGGAAATTCAAATCAAGCAATCATACTCTCGTCCGTTGTCCAAAGTATTTATTAGTAGGTGAATTTTTAATTGAATTTTCGCTTACACATCTTTCATGCGACCGTTAATACTTCTTGAGGTACCAACAATCGATTACAAGATGCGTTAGCACTTTAAAGCGTACTTCCTAGTTTTGCAACACCCAAGACTTTAGCAGTGACTCCCAAACCAGTTGGTCTAAGGCACTAGGTGATGAAGCACCCTCGCTAAATATTATTCTATTTTTGCAGCCTTAAGTAATCACAAAAACCAGTGTTCATTTTTTTCTTTATTCACTTTTTTTTCTTTTATTTTCATTGTAGTAAGGACTTTAGACAAGAGCATTTTAAGGTCTCTTCTACTATTCCAAGTTTCAAGGTGCGTGTTTGTGCAAGTTGTAGGGTATACATTTTCAGAATCTAGACTTAAGCTAGGAATTATTTTTCAAACTTATACTCTAATAAGAACATCAATACTCTTCTCTTGTTTCGACTTAGCCCAGAAGTGAACCCAAAATTTGCCTATTTCTAAATAAACTACAAGACATATACTTTCTATCGTTAAACTTTAAGGAAGGTTATTTTTAGGGTTTTTAATTTACCAAGTCTAAGATCTAGTTGTTCCTAGCCAGTTAACCTATTTGTCAAACTCTAGTCAAATAAGCCAAAATTGAATACAATAATTTTTATAATTTTCGAAATTTTTCGGTTTTTATGGGTTTTCAAATAAGTATGCAAATGCAAAAATATGTACAAATGAATGCGAAGGAAGAAGACGTACCGAGCATACCCCCAAACTTGAACTTGACAGTGTCCTCACTGTCATGCTACACCAAGAGAGTCAAAATGCCGGCACTCCCCTGTTTATTTATTTATATATTTTTTTTATATTTTTAATGTTTTGAAATTTTTTTATTTTTTTATAGAAAAAGAAAACAAAAATATATATACATATATACAACAAGATTCCCCCCAAACTTAAGCTTGGCCTTACACAAGCCAAAGATTAGCACCAACCATTCAAAAATCTTATCATGGTAAAGGTATAGTCGGTGCAAGAATGGGGTGTGGAGGAAAGAAATGAGAAACACGCGAGACCGTGTGGAAAGAAGAATGGTAGAATATGGTCTCGGTAGGGGAGAAGAAGGGCGGAAATGAGAAAGAAGGGTCGCGCGATCTTGAGGGTGTAAATCAAGTGAATAAATTAACGCAATATGTGATGACCGATATGTTATAAGCGATTGCGCTAACCTATCAACCTGTCGGGAAATGGGGTCAAATCTCTCAAGATTCGCAAGAAAACCTGGGTACGCCGAACTTGATATAGGAGATGAAAGCGTAACGGTCATTTGTTCGGTCGGAACAATGAGAAAGACGACAGGGAGTAAATTAGGGATAGTCTCATTCTCACCGTAATAAACTGCTTCGAACTTGAAAGATTCCATTAATGTTTCGAAACTACTATAATCAACCGAGTCTGATGGCTCATCTGAAAATGTAAAGGACTCAAACTCGGACGGTGAGTCATCAACATCGTCCGAAAAAGTGAAACACTCGTAGGTGTTATCATCTGTGAGAATTGTGTCAGATTCAAAGGAAAAGGTTTCAAGCTCACAGTCTTCAAGCGGGGTCGGAACGATGGGAAGGAGGGAGGGTGATATAACAGTCAAAGGTTCAGGAGGATGAATTGGAAAATCAGACACATCAAACAAAAATGATTCAACCTCAATATTATCCTCAAGACTCTCCTCAATACTATTCTCAATATTTAACTCATCCATGCCATTATCATTAAAATCAAGACGCATATGAGATTCAGGAGAAACATTTAATAACTCGGGATGATGATTTGAACATAAAATCTCAATTAAATCGACAGGTTCATCATCCGAAATATTCCCGGCGTCTATATCCTCAATCAAGTGAAAATCAATTTTCTTAGACACCTCATCAAAAGCATGGATATCTATCAATTTAGGTTCTAGATGGGAGGTGTAAAGATCGAAAGGATTAGGTGCGGTTTCACTCGAAAGGGGTTCCTCACAATTTGGCAAATCAAACACTACAAAATTACACAACTCGTTTTTATTTTCAACTTGTGAGTCGGTTAGGACAATCGATGGAAAACCGGAGTTGTGGGCTTCAATTGGGTAAGGGTAGGTTTGATTTTGAAATCCTCTCACATTCTCACTCTGTCCAACCGCATCCTTATACATTGAAAAGTTTTGAGCTAGCGGGAAACTAGCTACCGGTTCACTAGGTTGCATAAGGGCGGCTACGGACGCTTCCACATTCCTAGTCATTTTGTTTGTTGCTGCGATATATGCCTCCAACGACTCTTCCAAACTAGACTTGGGTGGTAAGGGGGTTTCGGTAAATGATTCGAAATCGTGTGGATATGCAAAACTCCCTAATGGCTGTGTGGAAACAGTGTCTAGTGAGGGTGGGAAGGTCGGGTAGGATTGGTAGGAAGTGGGTGGTTGGGCAGAGGTAGGGTCAACATGTGGATAACAAGGTGAATAATCGTGTGGATCCCTAGAACTAGATGAGTGGAGAGGGTTGAAAGATCGGCTGCGAGATTGAGCAATATGCTCAGCAATGGACATCGGTTTAGGAGTGACAGAAGGACTTGAAAAAGTGGTATCAACATTCGAAGGTGGTGAAGGTTGACTTGGTTGACACAAAGTGGGTTGAAAAGTCAAACTGTTTCTCCTAGACGCCTCTATGTGATCTTTCAAAGATTTTTTAGGCATGGAGGAATCGTTTTTAAATTGACCGAACAAATTGACATATGACGCAAAATTAGGTTCGGGATACCAAAGTTCGGCTAATGATTTATTATGTGGGGTACCCATGTTGTAAGAAAAGGGGAAAGAAGGAAAGTTTATTGTGTGCAAGGATTTATTTGCGGCTAAAATTTTTGCAAGTTTCTATAAAATATTTGTCCTTTTTATTTTCATTCTTTTTCTCTTTATTTGGAAAAATTTTGTTGCAAAAAGATTTTAGAGAAAAGATATGCAACAGCAAAATATTTTATAGAAAAGATATGCAACAGCAAAATATTACTTGCAATCTAATTTCATTTCAAGCAAGGCATAAAAATCCTGCACAAGATCGTTATTTGGAAGGGAAAAAAAATTTTAGCGTAAAGAAATCCTGCAGGCAAATTTACAGAAGATATATCAAGATTTGCAGAGGAGGAGAGAGAAAACTCACAGAAATTTGCAGGGCAGAACTGTTTTTTTTTTATACCGCGCTTCTGCCTTTTTTTCTGGCAACCGATCTGTCGCCACCACCGCGGAACCGCCGCCAAGTGCCGCCTCCGACCGCGGATCCGTCGCGGGTTGGTGCCGTCGGCAGTTTTTTTTTTTTGCGCTCACCAGATCGCTGCTGTTCTTCTTGTTGACTCGGTCCTCCAAATTTTTTCTGTTCCTCTATTGTTGCAATCTTCTGTTGATAGGATCGTCTATTTGCTGTTTTGATCTCTGGAGATTTCCTGATCCGAACTTGATTGTAGATCCTGCAAAATTCAAACAACAAAGTACCCTTTCCAAAAATAACAGATGATATATTTTTATATTTTTTTGATTTTTCAGATTTTTATGATTTTTTTATATTAAGATTAACCTGAAATTGCAAAAAGAAAATAACACGTCATCCCCGGTAACGGCGCCATTTGATTGAATGATTTAGCGTGCTTACGCTTTCTAAAAGATAGATAAAAAATATTTGTAACCGCAATCAAGAACGGCGTCGCTTTGCAGCTAGCCGGTGAGTATGGGTCGGTCCACAGGGATGTTGTGAATCTCCGATTCGTTCTTACGAGTTAATTCCGAAGAGTGTTCGGAGTTGTTATTAAATCTAAAAACCTAATTAACCTAGGGCAATTATCTAGATCTATTCTTGCTAGGGTTAGGTTTATGGATGGTTTGGAAATGCAATTAAATCTCAACGCTTTCATACCCGAATGAAGATCTATGAGGAGTTATGGTAATTATCAATAAAGGGGATTAGATCCGTTCGGGAAGGTGTTCCTTCCTCTAGGTTCTTGTCCTTCCTTTAGAGATCCTTACCCTAACCTCCATGGAAAACGCGCGCAACCGGGCGTTTACACTACGGTGTCATCGTTACCTCGAGGGGTAGGATGCCATAGGGCGCGGTGTGTGCGTGTATGCATGGAGTCCTATTGTAAATGTTTGGTGGGTAAGAAAGGGATGAGAGATCTCATCTCTCAAAATCCTTCTCCAAAGCTAAACCCTAAACAAGTTCCTAGGGCATGAAATTAAATCTACTTAGGGCAAAGAATTGAAATCTAAACTAGAGCAATTAAATAGAACTACTTACAGATGGCTCTCTCCAAACATCAACGCAGGGTTGTCAGATCTGGATTCATGAATTGAAAAGAGGCACCGATGCTCTCTAAAAGAATTCTAAAATTTATTAATGAAGGGAGGCATAGTCTTTACAATGATTTAGAGTTCCTATTTATAGAGGATAGGAAACCCTAGATTACAATTGATTCGCACGTCTGCATTTACCAAAATATCCTTAGGAAGACCTAGTCAAAGTAGACTTCAAGCTTTGGTAAAATTTTATGTCTGGAAATTTTCGAACTAATTCTGGGCTTCTTGGGCTTTTTATTTCTTTGGATCTTTATTCAATTTGGCTTCTCTATTTCTTCCAGATCTCCAGTGAACAATTGCAGTGGACTTTTAACCGTTTGCTTTATAATCTTGGGCCTTGCATTGCCTTGTACTTTGTGAATTTTATCTTTGATGTAGGCTTGATCAAGAGTCTTCTGTTTGTTGATCAAAGTCCACTTTTGCATCGTCTTTTCATCGTTTTCACTGTTTTCGCTCCAAGAACCTGTAACCTGTAATATGTAGCAGACATGCGTCAAAAACACCTGTTTATTTATAAAACGAATAAGAATGGGGAATATAATAATGCAATATTATGGTATGAACACTTGCCTATTTAAGGTAGACAACTTAACAACGGGGTTATCAACACGGTAATCGTCTTTGAAAAAGACACAAATCCTGCCGCCCATGTGCAGCGGTTACCAATAACATCAAAACAATCGAGACTTCAATTTCTTTTATAATTGTTTTGACTCAGACTGAGTCCCATTAATAATCTGACTTGAGTATGATTCAAGTACATTCTACAATCTACAATTTAACATGAATCCATGAATACATATATTTAATCTATTCAATCTATATTGACCGAACTGAACCATAGATATACTTCCATTTACATAATTATCCAGTTACATCCATTATTCTCCAGTTACATCCATTTACTGATATCATGGTTTCGGCAAGTCATCCAATTATACAATCTATATTACAAGACAACACAATACAAACAATACAAATAAGATATCGCGGGGTTTAAGGGGTAGATTGGTACGGAAGGTGTTAGAAGTGGCACGAGACAGTAAGATTTAATACATCTAATCTGAATCCAGTTGCTGTTGTACCGTGGCATAAACGGTTCCTTGTACTACACTTATCTCTAGTCTCTGGCATATAGAGACTCCTCTCGTATACACTAGCATCCTTCTGTACCAAACTACAAACAACAGCGTTAACCATATAATACAACTTTAAAAACTACATTCTCTTTTAGTCTATTCTATTTCTCCCTTATCTTTGAGACTTACCGAGTGATTTGTTCGCTGAAGACATTCTCTTTCTTTCTTCTTTGAATGTCGTCAGGTGATCTGGACACTCCGGAGATCGAGCCCACTAGTGAAGACTTGGACCACTTCATTGAAGACCCAGAGCTTTAGTTCATTGTACACACTTTTATTTCAGTACTTTTCATTTCTGTTATGCCACTGTTTAGGCATTGCTTTTATTCAGTTGTATTTACTTTTCCATATATTGTAAAAAGAATGTGAATAAATAAAGTTGCTGTTTTATTATATCTTGTCTCTTGTGCATTTATTTTTATATTGCTTAGATACACTTGGCGTATTTACTTCATAGTAAATACGTAGCGGCCTCGTCACATCTTCTGCCCGTACTGTAGGAAGCGGGGCATGACAGAATACCACTCGAATGCTGTCTTCGACAGGCTGCCAACGAATTGGCGAAGCAGTAGCTTATCGTCACCTCCGGTGTTGCCGCACAGAGCCCTGAATTGAGCCACGTGTTGGTGTGGATTTCCCGTCCCCTTATATAGGTGACATTTAGGGATCGTATATCCTGGCGGGTACTTTATTTGATCGTACCAACCCGGATAGGGTCGTCCAGTCTTAACAATTTGGTCGGCCGCTTCGTTCGCCTGATGAGCTCGTATCTGTTGAGCGATATAGTCATCCAAGGCAGCTTTCGAGATTGTTTCCTCCTTTGCAGCTGAAGAGGCCGGAAGAGGGTTTGATGTCTCTCCTCTATCGTCTTCAATTATTACTGGAGGCTCTTCGGCTGGAAGGTCCGGCTGGATCATCATGCCCACCATATCTTGGAATAATAGTGCTATTTGTTTTATGTTGGCCACTTGTTCCGCGATCTCTTTGTCTTTCTTTTCTAGCATTCTCCGGAGGAACTCGACATCGGTTTCCTATTCCTGGCACCGATTGGACGATGTCTCCGGGCTTTGTTTTGGCCCAGTGAGTACGGCCATCTGTGTTAACATTTCCTGGAGGTTCTGTTGTTACTCCTGGGCCTTTGTTACAGATCTGGTGAGTGATCGATGACCCGTAGAGATACAGCTATCCTCTTTCCCGGATGCCCTATAGACAGTGTGAACCACCATGCCCCCAGACTTGGGGCATTTAGATTCAGTGTTCTTAAGATTCGTCGCGGACATGGAGACTTTCTCCGGTCTCCTTCTTTTGTGGGCGGTCGAAGTTGAGGGAACCGTTGCAGCGGGCACACAAATAGATGACATCTCCTGTGGTATGACAGGGTGGTCCTTCTTTTGCCGAACTTTCATCTTCTTCGGTTGGCGGGAGTAGTCTTGGACCTGTCGCCAAACTTTATGAATTTTGGAGGACAGACGCTGAGAGGGCTATTCTAGCTCTACCTTTGTAACATTTTCCACAGGTGGAGGAGATCTTTTTAGCACGGCCTTCGGAGAGTTCTTGCATACCCTCCTAAGTGGTTCAAATCTGTTCCTAGTTGGAACAACAGCATCAATTTCCACTATCGGAGCTGGCGGAGTCAGTACAGAAGGAGAGCTGCCCCCAGCCTTCCTTACTCAGCGCCAATGACGACGGTGAGCATGTCGTGCTGACGGGACCGGCTCAGTTATGGGGGTAGCTTCGTCATGCCCCCTGTTCTGGCGGAGGGTTGCTGCCGGCGTTAGCCTCCTGAAAATTGACGTCTGTTGAGTGGCGATGGCCAATCTATCGAAGGCAGACTTTCGCGCAGGGGGAGCAGTTTTGATGACTTCGCCTGGAATGTGAGCTGAAACGGTCAGTCTTGTAAAGACCGACTCCTTAGCAGGGGAAGTCGCTCTGATGACTTCAGGAACAGGAATGACTATCCGCTTTGGGATGGCCGCTTCAGGTATCGCGGGCTTCTTCACGGGCCCACTTGAGCTTTGGCCCTATCTGTTGAAAACTGAGGCACTGGACTTGGACGACCCGTTGAGAGGGGCCGCGGTAGTTGTAAGCCGATCAAAGACCGACTTCTTCAGAGCTTCCTGCGATGACAATGGGGTGTTGAAAATCATTGGTGGGAGCATGGTCCCAAAGAATAGCCCAGTGGTGCCTTGCGTCACCTGATCCACTGGCATCGTGAAAAGGGAGGCCACTTAAGGCCCGTAGGTCACTCCTACGGCGAGGACGGAGTGGGAGTTGTTACAATTAGTGCAGTTTGAAGCCATCGATCTTCTGTTTTTCTGCACGGAGCAAGATACCAAATCTTAGTACTTCACATCCAAAGGCAACCATGTCAAACCGCGACTTGTTCGCGAAACACGACACACGAAGTGTGGAGTGGAAAGAGGAAAAAGTCCCACCGGGCGTGCCAGAATCTGTTCGCCGTCGGAAACCGGGAAAGATTGACGTCTTGCCTGAATTTGGGGGCAGATGCTATTTAGTTTTATCCGTCCACCTCTCCGAAAATGCCAAGTTGATTTATGGCATCGTATATCGGAGGTTTAGACAGATGCGGCCGTTATAGTAGACTTCATCAGATTCCCCCTCATTTGAGGGGTTTTTTATTATGGGGGCGCTCTTCCCTGCAGGCGCAAGCCCCTGCAGTTAATTACGCTACCGCATCGCGGTAACCACTTTCTCCTTCTCCAGATGGTCACTTCGTATCGTGTGTGTTTGTCTTGTTTTTGGTTGCCCGTGGATTGTATACGGATACTAATTTATGTTGTCGCCCGTAGATCATAGATTAGTCCAAATTCGTATTTTCTTAGATTTGGGTTTTGGGTTTAAAGATCGTTAATCTCATTTGAGACTAAGATCAACTTAAATGTTTGTTAATGATACGTTAGTCTAATTTTAGACTAAGATTAACTTAATAGTTTATTAAGGATACGTTAGTCTAATTTTGGACTAAGATCAACTTAACCATTTGTTAATGATACGTTAGTCTAATTTTAGACTAAGATCTACTTAACAGGATCATTTAGATCTAACAAAAGAGCATTTGGGCTCTATTGTTTTAGTTTAGGGACTTTGCGGTCCAGTTTAAAGACATCATAGTCTGTAAGTTTAAGGACATCATAGTCCATGAGTTTAAGGACCCCACAGTCCGTGATAGTTTAGAGACATCATAGTCTGTAAAATTTAAGGATATCATAGTCCATGAGTTTAAGGACCCCACAGTCCGTGGTAGTTTAGAGACATCATAGTCTGTAAAGTTTAAGGACATCATAGTCCATGAGTTTAAGGACCCCACAGTCTGTGAAATGTCTGGTTGTCGGGACCTATCACCTCTCTGAAGGCGTTGAAGGATTACAACGACAAATATCAGAGGAATGAAGAGATGAACCCTTGAACCAATATTGGTTAGGAGATCTGTAGTCCAATTTGGGACTAAGATCAAAAATTTATGAGCATATGGGCTCAATTAATCTGAATTGGAGATCTGTGGCCAACTTGGGCTCGGCCCATTCATTTAAAATGTTAGACATTTAATTAGGCTCAGTCCTTTTTCATTTAATGAATGCTGAGCATTGGTCCTGATAACTTTTTGTCTTTTATTGAATGCTGAGCACTCATTATGGCTCTGGTCTTTATCATTTAAAGAACAATTTATGTTCTCTCAGCGCACACGTGAGGAGCACGTGGCGCGCTTGGCGCTGAGCGCCAGTCAATGAGCGCTGAGCGCTTCTTGTTTAAGTAGCGCACACATAAGGAGCACGTGGCGCTGAGCGCCAGTCAATGAGCACAGAGCGCTTCTATTTAAGTAGCGCATACGTGAGGAGCACGTGGCGCTCTTGACGCTGAGCGCCAGTCAATGAGCGCAGAGCGCTTCTGTTTAAGTAGCACACATGTGAGGAGCACGTGGCGCGCTTGGCGCTATGCGTCAGTCGCAGAGCGCTTCTGTTTAAGTAGTGTACACGTGAGGAGCACATGGCGCGCTTGGCGCTGTGAGTCAGACTTGGAGCACTGAGGTGCTTCTATTAAGTAACGCACACGTGAGGAGTACGTGGCGCGCTTGGCGCTGAGCGCCAGTCAATGAAGCGCTGAGGTGCTTCTTTAAACTTGGAGCGCTAAGGCTCTGCAGCGCTGTGCGCTAGATTTGGAGCGCTGAGACGCTCCTTTTAATTGGAGCGCTAAGGCTTTTTTTAGGCAGTTTTGCGCTCTGAGAATTAAATTTTCTCTTATAAGAGACTTTGTCTCGTGGATCTAAGAATAAAGTTCTTATTTTATAGAAGATGTTTCAATCTCTTATGTTCTTGGTGAAAGGCTTTGCCTTTATGGATCTGTGATCCAAGAGAATTGAATTACTCTCCCCCTTTTTATAATGAGATGTTATGATCTCTTTTGTGAAAGAAAATTTGTCTTAAAGATCTATGATCTGGCAAAAGAATTAAGTTCTTTTTCTGATGAGATGCTTTGATCTCTATATTTTACCTTGAAGAAATTCTTCTTCTGCTGAAAGCTTGCTCTTCTCTCTGAAATTTCTCAAAGTTTAGGGGGGGGGTTCTCTATATGAGAGTTGAAGTCCTGGGACCTTTATATAGGGTAGGCTGATTTGTTGAATCGATTGAAGAGATCTTTTCTCTAATTGATTTGGGGATTTCCCCACTGTTGGATCTTTGATCCTAGGGATTCTGTTTTACAGAAGGCAATCTTCTTGTTTTTAACAAGATTGGGAAATCTTTTCCCATATAGAATTTATTCTGTATTTTGGTAATTTTTAATCACCATTGGATCATTGATCCAACGGTGCTCTGATTTTCAGAGCACAATCTTTCCTGTTTGGAAAGATTCTAAGGAATATTTCCTTAACGGAATTTTATTCTGGTCAATTGATGATTTACCATCTTCATTGGATGTTTGATCCAACGGTGGGGACTATTTAGTTCCAGCGCTAGCGCTCTCGTGCTTTGCACGTGAGCGCTGCAACAGAGTCTTTGACTCTCGGCGCTGGCGCTGCCAGCTCCAGCGCTCTCGTGCTTTGCATGTGAGCGCTGCAACAGAGTCTTTGACTCTTAGCGCTGGCGCTGCCAGCTCCAGCGCTCTCGTGCTTTGCATGTGAGCACTACAACAGAGTCTTTGACTCTCAGCGCTAGCGCTATTATGAAGCGCAGTTTTATTTCAAATTTCAAAATTTGAACAGGGCTTTGCTCTGATTGGGGGAAACACTTGGTCATCTCCTTATCTCTACTTCTGAGCTTCTTTTAGAGTTCCTGGAGAAGTTGCTGCTCTGCGGTCTAAGGATGGAAAGTTGGTACATCTTCGCTTTCCGAGCCCGACTCCTCATGAACTGAGGGCTCTCCCTTCTTATCAGCCTCACTGGAAGGATCTTCATTACCTTCTAGAGGAGGCTGGTCTTGGAATGTGGCAGCCATATTCACACCAGATTGGATTTGAGATGTAGTGGCCCCCTCCTTGCTCTTGCTGCGCATGCCCACCAGGTAGACAGTGTGGACCACATATCCAGCCGTCTCTTTATCATTGGCGGGGTAACCCTGTTCTTGGAACTTCATGAAGTTCAACCTAGCATGAGCCCTAGCCCTTTTATTAGCTCTGTATATGAGCCTTTTCTGTCTTAGCTTCTCGATTTTGAGGGCTTGGCGGGCATCCGTTATCCAGGAAGCCATTGTGAGTCGATTGGCGAGGAGTTTAAAGAAGACATCCGATCGAGCAGTTGTTAGGGTCACCGCTGGAGCTTGCTCGAGACACCTTGTTGCTTTGTTAGTGTTGATGGCCTTGCCCCCAGCTGGGGCCAAGGAAAGTCGTTCAGACACCGACTTGCGTTTGGGTAGTGGTGCCCTCGAGATCACCACATTTGGCCTCTTGCCTTTCGAGGCCGGTTTGTCTGTTACCGGAGCTTGAGGAGCTGAAACGACGTTAGCTGGCATGAACAGAATAGAGCCGAACTGTAGCAGTGGCTCCTCCCACTATTGCCCGAGACTGGCCGAGAGGACCGTCCTGGCATCCATCTTCATCATGTAGGAGATGGGAGCTGTGTCGAAACCTGAGCTAATCCTTGGAGACATTTTGTTGCATCCGGAGATTGCAATTTGAAATTTATTAACCTGCACAAATAGGCATGATTTCAATGCAGGCAATCGATATGTATATTGATTGAGTTCGCATGACCGTTTAATCCGAAATATGGGAGGAGAGATTGGTCCCACCGGGCGTGCTAGAATCTGTAGGGTGTTTTTCGTCACCCCATTGAGATGGGAATACGCGCGCGCTTGTCAGGCGCATTACAGATTCCCCCTACCTAAGGTAGGCTGGGGTTTATTGATTGTGGGGATCCGAATCTCCGGCAGCCGCGGACTAAGCTGCTGTTAATTGCCCCTTGCCTTTGGAGTAAGAGAACCTCCGATTGACGGGTCAAACAGGTTGTGCGAACTCAATGTGCAGTGTTGTGTTTTGAAGGGGTTTTGGATATATCGGGAGCCCCGCAGAGTTTTTACGGGGGTCCCGCTGCCCAGATAGCGGGCTGGCGGTCAAGGGGGCTAGCAGCCCCCTTACGGGGTGCGGGGCAGTGCCCCGTTAGAAATTTTTTCTAACAGGGATAGTGTCGTGGAGTGTGTGTGTCTCTCTCGCTCGCTCTCTCTCTCTCTCTCTATATATATATACATATATACATATATACATATATATAAGAAGGAGAAAAAGCGTCCAAAGGACGCGTGGGGGCCAGCGCCTTACGTGCGTGGCACGCAGGCGCTGGGCGCGTGCGCCTCACGTGCTTGGTACGTGGGCGCGAGGCAGTGAGGTGCCGGCGCCCAGCATGCCATGTGCTCGACACGCGGGCGCTGGGCATGCGGGCGCCGGGCACCAGCACCCCACGTGCTTGGCACACGGGCGCTAGGCGTCAGCAGGAAAAGGGATGCACTGGGAGCTGTGGTCCCGATTTAACTTATGGAGTTGAACTCCTGACAGAGAGTGGGCTTAGCCCCTGCACTGGGAGTTGTACTCCCCAAAAGAAATATTTATTATTTTGTGTGTGTGTGTGTGTGTATATATATATATATATATATATATATATTTGAGGAATTAAACTCCTAAGATGTTTTTGGAGCTGATGAAAGGGGCTTCTCCCTTGAGCCCTGGATCTTCCCCAAAGTGGGATTTTTGAAGATGGGTCTCCTTCTTCCCCTCTGTTGGCCGGATCTTGGATGAAAGGGGGACGAGATTTAAAATCTTCCCTTTTTGAGATCTGATGGAAGATCCGAGTTCCCATTTGTGGGTTTTGCGGTGAAAAACTATTTATTTTTGGAAAAGGAAGAGTGAAACTCTTGATTTAATTCAAAAAAAAAGGAGAAGGTTTAGAACCTTGAGGAAGGACAAGGAGGCACAAAAACCCTAGATTTTGAGGGGAATGAAAAGTATGCTTTATTTTATTATCATGATGCCTTTTATAGGCTTACAAATTTACATATAGCCCTTTGGGCTTTACAAAATGACATTTTGCCCATCCCATATCTCATGTGCTCATTTCTTTTGCACATGAGCCATGGGCTTTACAAAAATTTGGCTTTATGCCCATTCATGCATAAAAAAAATTACATTAAAATTTTGACCCCAACAGTCACCTCGGCTTCGGATAATGGCAGGCGCCGGTCTACCTATGACTTGGCTTTCGCTAGCTTGTATGTCGTGCTCGTCCAGCACTCGACGCCTAACTTTGCATGTGCTGGACAACGACCTATCTACACCTGAGGAAATAGAAGCACTCTAGGCAAGATAAAAATACTTGTGAGCTAAGGATACTTGCGAGCTAAAAATACTTGCGGATTAGTATACTTGTGAGCTAAAAGTACTTTATTTATATCCAAAATTTTTGTACAAGGTACTATGGGCTCCCCAGCCTTACAGAATGCCCGGAGGCTTAAAAAATTTAGTGACCGAGGCGGGATAACTCAAACTGCCTTCTCGGCCGCCACTTCCCCTTGATCGGCGCCTCCTTCTGCGGCTACGATCGCAACGTCCAGCTCGGCGCTTCTGCCCATCGCCTCGCCTCCCCTCCCTCAGCTCGGCACCGTCCCCTTGCGGCGCTTCCTCGGTTAAGGGATACCTAGAACGAAGCTCTTGATCTTCGAACCCAGGCATGGCTTCCTTAATGGCATCGAGGGCGTTGTGCCACCCGACGGTCGCAGAGTCGGTGAGATCGAGGTAGAACTGGTCAGAAGTCTTGTACTCTTCCACAGCCCTTTTCGCTCTTCCCTCCGCGAGCTACGCCGCCTCGCAAGACGCCTGAGTATCCCACTTGAACGAGTCCCTCTGCCTCTTCATGGCATCGAAGAGACCGTTCACCTCCCCTATCTGGGCCTGGATAGCCCGGTTACATTCAGTCAGGAGCCGATGGGACTCCTTCAACTTGGCGAACGTCAGGCCTTCCGTGACCAACCTCGAATCGAGGAGGGCCGCCTTCTCTTCCGCCTGTTGCATCCGGGCGAGAATCTCTTCTTCTCGTGAATAAAATTCACCCGCCTTCTTCAACGCTGGGGCCACCTCTTCGGACTCCATTGCAGCATGAAGACAACAATGCTGGATGACCTGGGAAAACGGGAGCGGTGTTAGGATATATATATATATATATATATATATATATATATATATGTACTCGGATAAATTCTGGGAGAGTTACCGACCTGAACGGCCTCTTTAGCTATCGCCGCCACTTGTGCCTTCATAGTGCCTCGGGGGATCTTGGTCCCCGCTGTCTTCTCTATGTCCGCCAGTAAATTGTCGGCCACAGAGAGCCCCGAGGGCACCTCGATGCAGAAGTCGCCCTCCTGCTCCTGAATCTCGGTCTGAGGGGGCAGAGAAACCACCCTCTTTTGCCTCTTGAGTGGGGTTTGGAAGAAGACGGTGCTTCCATCCTAGCCCGGAGGGCCGGATCTCGCGTGTGCTTCTGTCCTCCCTCGCGCCGTTCCTCCGGAATGGTGGGCGCCGTAGGAGCCTTGGCTATGGGTGCTTGCCGAGGAGTCGCGTTCGGAGCAGGCCGAGATTAGCTTGCGTCGTCGCCATTCCTCCCCTGGGCCTTGGCGGCCATTGCAGCCATAATCTTCGAGCGATCCATCGGATCTGCAAGATACCATAAGAAAAGATCAGCAACTCCAAAAAAAAACAGCAACAAAATTTAAGCAGGTCTAAATAGATCGGTACAAGACCTAACTCACCCACGAAGCGCGCGGGACTGAGTCCCGTCCAGCTCAAAGCCTGCTCGGAAAGCAGGACATCGGCCCGCTGGATCGGTTCACATTGAGACACCACTCTAGCCTCGGAAGCATTCGACTGCCTAACTCTAGGACAGTCGGCCCTATACGAATTGATGGGCACCGGACAATCCTCGCCCTCTGGTGGCTTGATGAAAACAAACTTCTCCTTCCATTCGTGGATGGAAGAAGGGACGACCACTACCCCGAACCAGCAGCCCTACCCTTATGTTTTTTGAATGAAAGATACACCCAGCTCGGTTCGCCCTTGCTGATACCGGGAGGATTTTTATAGCAAAGGAAAGAAAGGAGTAGGCTCAAATCAAAGTGGATCTGATCAGTTTTCAACCGAACCAGAAACCCGAGAAGGATTCTCCACGAAATCGGTGAGCACGGCACAAACCTCAGGCAAGGAGGGCAGACGCATTCCTGCCCGAAACGCTTTCAAGTACAGAGCAATCTCTTTGCCCTGCACCTGGTCTGCCCGCTCGCCCTCCATGACCAAACGGAGTGAATAGCCAGAGGGTATATGAAAATGGGTCCGGATGTCAGAAAGCTCATCCAGACGGTTCAAAACTGAGGGCGCATCGCGGGTATTCCCGATGCGCGCCTTGGGGGCCCGTTTCGCCCCCCGATGACGAGAGACGAGGGCGTCGTTCCTCCTGGGGGGCGAGCTCGACACAGAAGAAGAAGACGAGGATGATGAAGAAGAAGAACTCTCTCGGCTATCGGAAGCCGAGGAGGAAGAAGACCCGCTGGGCTCGGCTTCAGAAACTGAAGCCTCATCGCCCGACTCAACCCCTACTACGTCAATAGATACTTCGGAGAAAGATATCTAACCTGATTCAAGAAAGGTTTGGTCAAGAAAAAGTTTTGATAGCTGAAGTTCCTACCTAAGCGAATGTGCGCCGGGCAATCTTCACACGATAAGAGATGGCTAGGGTAAAGTAATGGCCGTGGGATGAACCCCCTATTTATACACTCAGTAAGAAGGCATCCAACGGTTCGCATCCGTTCCCGCCAAAATGAAGCGTCACACCAAGTGAGCACTGAGACTCCACGTAGCAACCGGCCATTGGATACGTCCTCTCTCACAAGGAGTCGGGTGACAGCCACCTATGTCCTACCATCCAGTGGAGGACACGTGGCGCGTAACCCAACCGGCCGAGTGAACGAAATGGCGCCCCCTTTTTAGACGCAATCATTTCACGGATACACTGACTGTCACGCCCCGCTTCCTGTTCATACCATAATATTGCATTATTATATTCCCCGGTCCTAGTTATTTTACAAATAAACAAGTGCTTTTGACCCATGTCTGCTACATAGTTACAGGTTACAGGTTACAGGTTCTCGGGACAAAAACAGTAAAAAAGATAAAAGACGATGAGAAAGTGAGACTACGACCAACAAATAGAAGAATCTTGATCAAGCCTACACGAAAATCAGTTCACAAAGTACAAGGCAGTGCAAGGTTCAAGACTTCGACACGAAACGAATGGTTAAAGTCCACTATAATTATTCACTGTGGAAATCTGGAAGAAGACCTGAAGACATTCTGAAGAACAAATTGTTGAAACAAGTACCCAAATAGAACAAGACCAAACCCTAAAAATTGCAGCCAGAGATCACTCTAACTGGCCGTGGAACCGCGGCCAAACAGGGGTTTTGGCCGCGGATCTGCGGCCATTAAGAGCCCGTGTTGGTGGAAATTTGTAACGCTAGCGGTGCGTTGACTAGGTCTTTTTCTTAGGGGGTATTTTTGTAATAGAAGATGTGCGAGTCGATTGTAACCCTAGGGTTCCTATCCTCTATAAATAGGAACTCTAAATCTTGTATTAGGTCATGCCTCCTTTCATTAATAAAATTCAGATTTCTTTTGGAGAGCAACGATGCTTCTTTTCATTTCATCTATTCAGATCTGACAAGTTTTGTGTAAATGTTTGGAGAGAGCCATCAAGTAAGTAGCTTTATTTAATTGCCTTAGTATAGATCTTTAATTCCTTTCCCTAGATAGATAGATGGTATGTTCTTCAATTCCCTAATGAGCGAGTAGTCTCCTCGCTTGTTAGGGTTAGGTTTGGGGAAGGCTTTTGAGAGATGAAGATCTCTCATCCCTTTCTTGCCTAATCACTTGTGAATCAATAGGACTCCATGCATACATGCACACACCGCTCCCTACGGCACCCTATCCCACGAGCTAGCGGTGATACCGTAGTATAAAGGCCCGGTTGAACGTGTTTTCCATGGAGGTTAGGGTAAGGATTGATAAAGGAAGGACAAGAACCTAAAGGAAGAAACACCTTCCCGAATGGTTCTAATCCCCTTTATTAATAATTACCATAACACCTCATAGAGCTTAATTTGGGTAGAGAAAGCGGTGAGATTTATTTACATTTCCAAACCTACCCTAAACCCAACCCTAGCAAGATTTAGATTTAGATAGATTTAGTTTTTAGATTTAATCAATCCGATACCCATCGGAATTAACTCGTTAGACCAATTAGGAAATTCACAAAATCCCTGTGGACCGACCCGTACTCACCGGCTAGCTACCAAGCGACGCCGTTCTTGATTGCGGTTGTATAAATATTCTTTGATTCATCTTTTAAAAGCGCATAAGCCAGTTAAAAATCTCTCAATCAAATGGCGCCGTTGCCGGGGATGGCGTGTTATTTTCTTTTTGTAATTTCAGGTTAATATAAAATTGAAAAATCATAAAAACTGAAAAATAAAAAATATATATATAAATTTTTGTATTGTTTGAAGGGTATTTTCGTTTGAATTTTGCAGGACCGCAGAACAAATTCAGATCTCGAAAAATCCAGAGATCGAAACAGAAAACCGAAGATCTGAAAAATAGGAAAAAATCAAAACAGAGGAACTGAAAATATCTCGGGAACCGAACCTTCCAGAAGACCGCGGATCCACCGCAAAAGCTTGCTCCCACCACGGAAGCGCGGTGCTTCGGTGACGTCAGCAAAATTTGGAGGGCTGATCTGGCGCTTCCACCGCGGAACCGCTGCCCCAACTACCTTCTGGCCGCGAAAACGCTGCTCCCTAGTTGATTCAGCGCTAAAAAAAATCTCTGCGATCTTTCTCTCTCCTCTGCAAATCCCGATATATCTTTTGTCAAATCTCCTGCAGGATTCTTTGCGCTAAAAAATCTCTCCCCCTTCCAATAATTGATCTTGTGCAGGATTCTTTGCGCCGCGCTTAAAATAAAAAAAAATTGATTGCAAGTGATTGTTACTGCTTTGCATATTTTTAATCGGACTTTAAGGGGCTTGAAACAAATCCAGATTGGGTGGGGATTCATCATTCTTCCCAGGACCCCATAAATCACATAAGGAATTTGCATTGACCATTATTTAATTAAAAAATACTAGACTCAGCCTTAAGGACGTCGCGCTCAATAGGACAGAGGACTAGTTGTAGGCATCGGCCGTTGATCCTAACCTGACTTTGCGGTGTCTAGGCAAGTGTGTCTAAGGCGAGTGGTTACTTAATTAAGGCCACTACTTGTAGTGGAGAGCCTCCCACTCACCTGACACTTACCTGGCCGCAATTGGCGGTGAAGAGGCGGTTTAAGGTCCTATTTCTAGCCCTTTGGAACAGTTAGGAGCTGTCTAGCGGACCTAGGTGACCCTAGATCTAGGCCTGATTGTGCATTTGTGGGTGATTGCATTTGTGTCAAAGCCTTTTATCGAAAAATCTTTTTGCAAAGAGCACCACATAAAAAGAAAAAAAAGGAAATTTTTTTACAAAAACTTGCAACTTGTCGCTAAGAAATCCGTGCACCCCACATTCTTTTTCTTCTCCTTTCTTACATCATGGGTACCCTACCTCACAAATCTCTTGCCGAACTTTGGTACCCTGAACCAAACTTTGCCTCTTACGCGAATTGTTTCGGTCGATTTAAGGACGACCCCTTCATACCCAAAATTTCTTTGAAAGATCGAATAGAAGCGTCTAGGAGAAACAGTTCGACTTTGTAATCCACTTTGTATCAACCGTGTCAACCTTCACCACCTTCGTACGTTGATACCACTTTTTCGAGTCCGAATGTAACTCCAAAACCTATGTCTATTGCCGAACACATTGAACTATCTCGTAGCCGTTCTTTCACTCCTCTCAACGCATCCAGTTCTTAGGATCAACAAGTCCATTTACCTTTTTATCCAAATGTTGATCCTACTCCTGTCCAACCATTCAATTCCTACCAGTCCTACCCAACTTTCACACCTTTCCTAGACATTGCTTCTACACAGCCATTTGGGAGTTTCACGTATCCAAGCAACTTTGAATCTTTTACTGAAACCCCTTCACAACCTATGTTTAGTCTGGAACAGTCGTTAGAAGCCTATATGGTAGCGACAAACCAAATGCTAAGGAATGTGGATGTGTCCATAGCCGCCCTTAGACAACCTAGTGACCCGGTAGCTAGTTTCCAATTAGCTCCAAAAATTCCAATGTATGATGGGGCGGTTGGACAGATTGATAATTTGAGTGGAGAAAGTGAGTTAAACGCCCTTCCAAATCAAACCTACCCATCACCAATTGAATCCCACAACTTCGGTTTTGAATATCTATCAAGTATACCAAATGATTCATCAGTTGAAAATAAAACATTTAATGAGTTGTGTGACTTTGTAGTACTTGATTTGCCAGATTGTGAAGAGTCTCTTTCGAGTGAAATCACACCTAATCCTTTCGATTTTTACACCTCCAATCTAGAACCTGAACTGATAATTATCCATGCTTTTGATGAGGTGTCTAAAAAATTGATTTTCACTTGATTGAGAATATTGACGCCGAGAATATTTTGGATGATGAACCCGTAGATTTGATTGAAATTTTATGTCCAATTCATCATCCCGAGTCATTAAATGTTTCTCCCGAGCCTCATACGCATCTTGATTTTGATGATAATGGCATGGATAAGCTAAATTTTGAGGAGAATTATGAGGATAATATTGAGGAGAGTATTGAGGATGAACCATTTTTGTTTGATGTGTCGGATTTTCCAGTTCATCCTACTGAACCTTTAACTGTTACACTTCCTAAATCACCCTCCCTCCTTTCCATCGTTCCGACCACGCAAAAGATCACGCTTGAGGACTGTGAGCTTGAAAATTTTCAATTTGATCACAACGGTTTTGACGCCACTAGTGCGTACCTCTTTGAATCTGACACAGTTCTCACAGCCGATAACGATTACGAGTGTTTCACTTTTTCGGACGATGTTGAAGACTCACCTCCCGAGTTCGGTCTTTTGAATTTTCGGATGAGTTAGTTGAACCATCAGACTCGGTTGCTTACAGTCATTTCGAACCATTGATGGAATTCTTCAAGTTCGAGACAGTTTACTACGGTGAGAATAAGACTATCCCTAATTCACTCCCTTTCGTTTTTCCTATCGCTTCGACCACGCAAGACTCCGTCGCGTTTCCATTTCCAATGGATGGTTTACCAAGTTCGACGTACCCATGTTTTCTTGCGAATCTTGAAGGATTTGATCCCATTTCTCGACGGGTTGATAAATTAGCACAATCGCTTTTAACACATCGGTCATCACATATTGCGCTAATTTATTCACTTGATTTACACCCTCAAGATCGTATACACTTCTTTCTTTTTTCCGCCATTCTTCTCCTCCACCGAGACCTTATTCCACCCTTCTTTCCATACGGTCTCGTGTGTTTCTCAACTCCTTTCTCTACACCCCATTCTTTCACCAACCCTACCATTATCACGATAGAATTTTTGAATGGTTGGTGCTAACTTTTGGCCTGTGTAAGGCCTTGTTTAGTTTGGGGAGGACCTTGTTGTATATATGTATATATATTTTTTGTTTTCTTTTTCTAATAACAAAAAAATTAAAAAAAAATTATAAATAAATAAACAGGGGAGTGCCGACATTTTGACTCTCTTAGTGTAGCATGACAGTGAGGACACTGTCAAGTTTAAGTTTGGGGGTATGCTCGGTAAGCCTTCTTCCTTCTCATTCATATGTACATTTTTTGCATTTGCATACTTATTTTAAAACCCATAAAAATTGAAAAAATTTAAAATTATAAAAATTAAAGTATTTAATTTTGGCCATATTTGACTTAAGTTTGACAAATAGGTTAACTAGTTAGGAATAACTAGATCTTAGACTTAGTGAATTAAAACCTCTAGAAATAACCTTTCTTAAAATTTAACGGTAGAAAGTATATGTCTTTGTAGTTTATCTAGAAATAGGCAAATTTTGAGTTCATTTCTTGGGCTAAGTTAAAACAAGAGAAAAGTATTGATATTTTTATTAAAGTATAAGTTTGAAAAATAATTCCTAGCTTAAGTCTAAATTCTGAAAATATATACCCTACAAACTGCACAAACACGCATCTTGGAATAGTAGAGGAGACCTTGAAATGCTCTTGTCTAAAGTCCTTAGTACGAAGAAAAAAAATAAAAATTCAAGTGTGAATAAAAAGATAATAAAAAAATGAACACTGGTTTTTGTGATTACTTAAGGCTGCAAAAATAAAAAAATGTTTAGCAAGGGTGCTTCATCACCTAATGCCTTAGACCAACTGGTTTGGGAGTCACTGCTAAAGCCTTAGGTGTTGCAAGACTAGGAATTACGCTTTAATTTGCAAACACATCTTGTAATCGGTTGTTGGTACCTCAAGAAGTATTAACAGTCGAATGAAGGATGTGTGAGCGAAATTCATATAAAAAATTCACCAATTAAGAAGTGCTTTGGACAACGGACAAGAGTATGATTGCTTGATTTGAATTTCCAAGTGTAGGGGTGATTTATACACACACGTAGGGGTATGTGATTGGGGTTTAGATAAGAGATAGGAATGAAGAATAAGACTTATATCTTTAATACAGATGACAAAAATTCCTAAGTTGAGATAGAACCCTAGAAGGAAAACTTAAAAGATGCCGAAAGCTAAGTAAGTCTACAGAACATATATAATCTTAAGTTAAAAAATAAGGAAGCGTGAAGAATATGGGTGGATAATTTATGAGTCGAAGATAATAGAATTCCTTGTTAGAAAACCTAATTGGAGAATAAAAGTCATTAGGCCTAATTGATAGGATTTTATGGGTAGTATCCGCTGAAAACCCTCAGGAGACAACACTCCTCCTACTAGAGACACCTAGAGGTTTAACGGCTTGTTGCATGAGCTCAGTGCAATCGTGATTCCCTGCGAAAGTGAGGTTAGGATTTTGTCGAGAATAAAACTAGGTTTGCTCGAGGACAAGCAAAAGATAAGTTTGGTGGTATTTGTTCATACCATAATATTGTATTATTATATTCCCCGGTCCTAGTTATTTTACAAATAAACAGGTGCTTTTGACCCATGTCTGCTACATAGTTACAGGTTACAGGTTCTCGGGACAAAAACAGTGAAAAAGATAAAAGACGATGCAAAAGTGAGACTACGACCAACAAATAGAAGAATCTTGATCAAGCCTACACGAAGATCAGTTCACAAAGTATAAGGCAGTGCAAGGTTCAAGACTTCGACACGAAGCGAATGGTTAAAGTCCACTACAATTATTCACTGTGGAAATCTGGAAGAAGACCTGAAGACATTCTTAAGAACAAACTGCTGAAACAAGTACCCAAATAGAACAAGACCAACCCCTAAAAATTGCAGCCAGAGATCACTCTAACTAGCCGCGGAACCGCGGCCAAACATGGGTTTTGGCCATGGATCCGCGGCCATTAAGAGCCCGTGTCGGTGGAAATTTGTATCGCTGGCGGTGCGTTGACTAGGTCTTTTTTTTAAGGGGTATTTTTGTAATAGAAGATGTGTGAGTCGATTGTAACCCTAGGGTTCCTATCCTCTATAAATAGGAACTCTAAATCTTGTATTAGGTCATGCCTCCTTTCATTAATAAAATTCAGATTTCTTTTGGAGAGCATCGATGCCTCTTTTCATTTCATCTATTCAGATCTGACAAGTCTTGTGTAAATGTTTGGAGAGAGCCATCAAGTAAGTAGCTTTATTTAATTGACTTAGTATAGATCTTTAATTCCTTTCCCTAGATAGATAGATAGCATGTTCTTCAATTCCCTAATGAGCGAGTAGTCTCCTAGCTTGTTCGGGTTAGCTTTGGGGAAGGCTTTTGAGAGATGAAGATCTCTCATCCCTTTCTTGCCCAATCACTTGTGAATCAATAGGACTCCATGCATACATGCACACACCGCTCCCTACGGCACCCTATCCCATGAGGTAGCGGTGATACCGTAGTATAAAGGCCCGGTTGAGCGTGTTTTCTATGGAGGTTAGGGTAAGGATTGATAAAGGAAGGACAGGAACCTAGAAGAAGAAACACCTTCCCGAATGGTTCTAATCTCCTTTATTAATAATTACCATGACACCTCATAGATCTTAATTTGGGTAGAGAAAGCAGTGGGATTTATTTACATTTCCAAACCTATCATAACCCTAACCCTAGCAAGATTTAGATCTAGATAGATTTAGTTTTTAGATTTAATCAATCTGACACCCATCGGAATTAACTCGTTAGACCAATCAGGAAATTCACAAAATCCTTGTGGACCGACCCGTACTCACCGGCTAGCTACCAAGCGACGCTGTTCTTGATTGCGGTTATATAAATATTCTTTGATTCATCTTTTAAAAGAGCATAAGCCAATTAAAATCTCTCTCAATCACTTCCTAAGATACGGAATACGAGAGGTTGACAAGGCCAGCCATGCTCCTACGGTCGAGGAAATATCCCTCCGTAGCCACACTTCGGCTTCTAGCACCACGTGGTAATCAGTAATCAATGCACAGGTAATGAGAAATGCAGTATCTAAATCTAAAGAACTAACCAGATGGAGATCAAAGAAGTATAGCTCTGGGTCGCTGATCAAGATGTCCGCGATGTCCTCGAGGTACGTCAGGTCCTGGTCCAAGCTAGATCCACTTCTCAGTCTGAGCATGCATACTCAGGTCGTCAGAGCGACACGATAGCAATATATATATATACATATACAAATGTGAACACGTGCAATAATGATGAATATGAAACAGTAAACATGGAATAATGACGTAAGCATGAAGTAGCCAAATATAGGTAGTTAATAGAGCAGGTAAACAGTAAAGCAGTAAACAGTATGGCAGGTATGTTGAATCAGTAAGCAATGCATATAAATGTCACTAACCCTATCAGTCTCTAAGTCTCGCTGTACAGGTCGCTAAGCCTATCGTCAGTCCAAGTGTGAGAGTCAACCATTCGTGAGTATCCCCCACCCAAGGGTAGGACCCAAGGACAAGGGAACACGGGCCCGAGTCGCTCGCTAATAATCAGTAATATCCCCATATATCTCCAGAGTCGTTGTATGTGCCGGCAATGGGACTCCCAAGATTCTGTTGAACTCACACTCAAACTACCCCACACCCCGTGGTCTATATCAAACGCCAACCAAAAACTCAAACACCAGTCGGTCCATGACAAGTCTACGCGAGAACTGGAGACCGGATCTCCATCAAGCATGTCTCGAATGATACCCAAGACAAATGGACAGTGTTTGGTGCTGTTCATAACATAATATTGCATTTTGTATTCCCCATTCTTATGCATTTTACAATAAAAACAGGTGCTTTTGACCCATGTCTGCTACATGTTACAGGTTACAGGTTCTTGGAACGAAAACAGTGAAAAAGACAAAAGACGACACAAAAGAAGGACTTTTGACCAACAAATAGGAGGATCTTAGTCAAGCCTGAAAACGAAGAACGGTTCACCATCAACAAGGCAACTCAATATCCAAATTTGCAAGAAAGACGGTTAAAATATCCATTGCAAAGTGTTCGCTGAAGATCTGGTATCACTGTAGAAGCCCAAATGATAATATGAATAAAGAATCTGGAAGCCCAAAGAAATATACAGCAGCCCAAGAAAATTTATCAATTGAACCCACTAAAGGGCCGCGGATCAGCGGCCCAAAGCCCACCAAGGCCGCGGATTCGCGGCCCTTCTGAAGCATCATGGAAAGAAATTTATTGCAGATTGTTCAGAGGAAGCTATGGAAAGATTTCTTGGGGCTATATTTGTAATTTTAGACATGCAGAGCAATTGTAAACGTAGGGTTTCTATGTCCTATAAATAGAACCCTAAAGCCTTGTATTTTTCTCATGCCTCCCTATGCCTTTTTTCATTAATAAATTTTATAATTCTTTATGGAGAGCATCGGTGTTTCTTTTCAATTCATGAATTCAGATCTGACAACCCTGTGTTGATGATTGGAGAGATGCATCTGTAAGTAGATTTAATTCCTTGCTCTAGTTTAGATTTCAATTCCTGCCCTAGGTAATTTTCATTCTCTGCCCTAGATAAATGTTCTTTAATTCCCTAATGAGTGAGTAGTCTCCTCGCTTGTTAGGGTTAGATCTGGGGAAGGTTTGAGAGACGAAGATCTCTCATCCCCTTTCTTGCCCGTCATATATTTTTATAGGACTCCATGCATACCTTCTTATTCCGCTCCCTACGGCACCCTATCCCTCGAGGTAGCGGTGATATCGTAGTATAAAGGCCCGGATTTTAAGGTTTTCCATGGAGATTAGGGTAAAGATTAAGAAAGGAAGGACAAGGATCTAGAGGAAGAACAATCTTCCCAATCATCCTAATCCCTTTTATTAATATTTACCATAACACCTAATTAGATCTTCATATGGGTATAGAAAGCGGTGAGATTTATAGACTTTCCAAACTTAACCTAGACCTAACCTTAGCAAGATTTAGATCTAGATTAATTCAGTTTTTAGATTTAATAATCAATCCGAACACCCTTCGGAATTAACTCGTAAGCGCGACTAGGAAATTCACAACATCCCTGTGGACCGACCCGTACTCACCGGCTAGCTGCAAAGCGACGCCGTTCTTGATTGCGGTTACAAATATTTTTGATCTATCTTTTAGAAAGCGCAAGCACGCTGAATCACACCAATCAAATGGCGCCGTTGCCGGGGATGGCGTAGTAATTTCCTTTTTGCAATTTCGGGTTAATCAAAATTTAAAAAAATCATAAAAATCTGAAAAATCCCAAAAATTATAAAAATATATCAATTGTTATTTTTTGGAAAGGGTACTTTGTTGTGTGAAATCTTGCAGGAACAAACTCGGATCTGGAAATTTACAGAAAGACAAACAGAAAACTAAATATCAAAACAGAAGGGAACTACGAAATCAGAGCAGCAGAATTTTTCCCGAGAACCAAGCCCTCCATTACGCCGCCCTTCCGCCGCACTAACCCACTTTAGACCGCGGATCCGCCGTGGTCTTGGAGTTTCAGAACGTCAAAATTTTTCTGGGGACCCGCGCCCGCTCTTTCACGGCGGAACCGCGGCGGGAGACCCCTTTTGGCCGTGGTTCAGCTGCTCTCGGGTGACGACATCAGGTGAAAATTCCTCTGTAAGCTTCTCTGGTCTTTCTATGGAGATCTAGATATATCTTTTCTGAAATATTCCTGCAGGATTTTGTGCGCCTTAAAAATATTTTCCCTTCCAAATATCGATCTTGTGCAGGATTTGTGGGCCCCGCTTGAACTAAATTGATTGCAAGAAATATTTTGCTGTTAATTCTTTCCAAATAAAGATTCTTGTGATATGCTTAACATAATAACTGATTGCAAGTGATATTTTCTGTTGCATATCTTTTATTAAAAAAATCTCTTGCAACAACTTTCAAATAAAGAAAAAGTAAAAGGAAAATTTTTATTAGAGAACTTGCAAACTTTTGCCGCAAATAAATCCTTGCACTACCTAACCTTCCTTCTTGTCACTTTTCTAACATGGGTACCCCACATCATAAATCTCTAGCCGAACTTTGGTATCCCGAACCTAATTTTGCGTCGTTCGGCAATTTGTTCAATCAATTTAAAGACGATCCTTCCATTCCTAAAATATCTTTGAAAGATCAAATAGAGGCGTCTAGGAGAAACAATTTGACTTTTCAATCCACCTTGTATCAACCGAGTCAACCTTCACCACATACATATGTTGATACCACTTCTTCAAGTCCTTCTGTCACTCCTAAGCCGATGTCCATTGCTGAGCATATTGCTCAATCTCGCAGTCGATCTTTCACCCCTCTCCACTCATCTAGTTTTAGGGATCAACAAGACTATTCACCTTTTTATCCACATGTTGACCCTACCCCAGTCCAACAACTTTGGTATCCCGAACCTAATTTTGCGTCATCTGTCAATGTGTTCGGTCAATTTAAAGACGATCCTTCCATGCCTAAAAAATCTTTGAAAGATCACATAGAGGAGTCTAGGAGAAATAGTTTGACTTTTCAACCCACTTTGTGTCAACCAAGTCAACCTTCACCACCTACATATGTTGACACCACTTCTTTAAGTCCTTCTGTCACTCCTAAGCCGATGTCCATTGCTGAGCATATAGCTCAATCTCGTAGCCGATCTTTCACCCCTCTCCACACATCTAGTTCTAGGGATCAACAAGACTATTCACCTTTTTATCCACATGTTGACCCTACCCCAGTCCAATCACCCACTTCCTTCCAGTCCTACCCGACCTTTCCACCTTCACTAGACACTGCTTCTACACAGCCATTAGGGAGTTTCACATATCCAACCAATTTTGAATCTTTTACTGAAACCCCCTTACCACCTAAGTCTAGTTTGGAAGAGGCGTTGGAGGCGTATATCGCAGCAACAGATAAAATGGTTAGGAATGTGGAAGCGTCCGTGGCCACCCTTATGCAACCTAGTGAACCGGCATCTAGTTTCCAACTAGCTCCAAATTTTCCAATGTATGAGGAGGTGGTTGGACTGAGTGAGAATGAGAGAGGATTTTCAAATCAAACCCATCCTTACCCAATTGAAGCCCACAACTCCTGTTTTCCATCGATTGCCCTAAATAGTTCACCGGTTGAAAATAAAAATGAGTTGTGTGATTTTGTAGTGTTTGATTTGCCAGATTGTGAAGAGCCCCCTTCGAGTGAAACAGCACCTAATCCGTTTGACCTTTACACTTCCACTCTAGAACCTACATTGATAAACATCCATGCTTTTGAGGAGGTGTCTAAAGAAATTGACTTTCACTTGATTGAGGATATAGACGCCGGGAATATTTCGGATGATGAACCTGTCGATTTAATTGAAGTTTTATGTTCAAATCATCATCCTGAGTTATTAAATGTTTCTCCCGAATCTCATATGCGTCTTGATTTTGATGATAATGGCATGGATGAGTTGAATATCGAGGAGAATTATGAGGATAATTATGAGGATAGTACTGAGGATAATATTGAGGTTGAACCATTTTCGTTTGATGTGTCGAATTTTCCAATACACCCTCCTAAATCCTTAACTGATACCCTTCCTCACTCACTTCCTTCCGTCCTTCCTATCGTTTCGACTGTGCAAGAGACCGTTACGCTTTCATCTCCAATACCTAGTTCGACGTACCCATGTTTGCTCACGACTCTTGAGGGATTTAATCTCATTTTTTCGCGGGTTGATAGATTAGCACAATCGCTTTTTACACATCGGTCATTACAAATTGTGCTAATCTATACGCTCCATCCACACCCTCAAATTCGTATTCCCACTTTCTTTGGTTCTTCTAATCTTCCTTTAATGATATCGAGTGTTGATGAATCACAATCCGACATTTTGAGTTCGATAATTTTCACTTGGACCTTCGAGGAAAGTTTCGAAGATATTTTCGCCGACGAACTCGCATTCTTAAATGATATGGATTTTGTGATTAATCAACCTCCACTCGAAGAAGTAGAACCCCTACCATTTCTTCTTCCCCTCCGCCATTCTCCTCCACCCAGACCATATTATCCCTTTCTCTCCACACGGTCTCGTGTGCTTCTCATTTCTTTTCTTTCCACTCCATTCTTTCACCAACTCTACCATTACCACGATAGAATTTTTGAATGGTTGGTGCTAACCTTTGGATTGTGCAAGGCCAAGCTTAAGTTTGGGGGACCTTTGTATATATGTATATATCTTTTGTTTTCTTTTTCTATTAAAAAAAAAATTCAAAACATTAAAAATAAAAAAATTATGAATACATAAACAGGGGAGTATCGGTATTTTGACCCTCTTGGTTTAGCATGACAGTGAGGACACTGTCAAGTTCAAGTTTGGGGGTATGCTCGGTACGTCTTCTTCCTTCGCATTCATTTGTACATATTTTTGCATTTGCATGCTTATTTGAAAACCCATAAAAATTTGAAAAAATTTCAAAATTATAAAAATTAATGTATTCAATCTTGGCTAATTGACTCGAGTTTGACAAATAGGTTAACTGGCTAGGAACAACTAGATCTTAGACTTAGTGAATTAAAAACCCTAAAAATAACCTTCCTTAGAGTTTAACGGTAGAAAGTATATGCCTTGTAGTTTATTTGGAAATAGGCAAATTTTGGGTTCACTTCTTGGGCTAAGTCGAGACGAAGGAAAAGTATTAAAACTTTTATTAGAG
Organism: Agapanthus africanus; assembly: GCA_030015575.1. Classification (NCBI taxonomy): domain Eukaryota; kingdom Viridiplantae; phylum Streptophyta; class Magnoliopsida; order Asparagales; family Amaryllidaceae; genus Agapanthus; species Agapanthus africanus. The sequence continues at coordinate 76,787,890 of CM057339.1, read as the reverse complement.
TATAAGTTTGAAAAATAGTTCCTAGCTTAAATCTAGATTCTGAAAATGTATACCCTACAAAATTGCACAAACACGCACCTTGAAACTTGGATTAGTAGAAGAGACCTTGAAATACTCTTGTCTAAAGTCCTTAGCACAATGAAAAAGAAAAAAAAATGGATAAAGAAAAAAAAATGGACACTGGTTTTTGTGATTACTTAAGGCTGTAAAAATAGAAAAATATTTAGCGAGGGTGCTTCATCACCTAGTGCCTTAGACCAACTGGTTTGGGAGCCACTGCTAAAAGCCTTGGGTGTTGCAAAAATTAGGAAGTACGCTTTAACACGCTAACGCATCTTGTAATCGGTTGTTGGTACCTCAAGAAGTATTAACAGTCGCATGAAGGATGTGAAAGCAAAAATTCACAAGTGCTTTGGACAATGGACGAGAGTACGATTGTTTGATTTGAATATCCAAGTGTAGGGGTGATATTTACACACACGTGGGGATATGTGATTAGAGTTTAGATAAGAGAAAGGAATAAAGAATAAAACTTGTATCTTTAATAGAGTTGAGAGAAATCCCTAAGTGGAGATGGAACCCTAGAAGGAAAACTTAAGAAATGCCGAAAGCTAGGTAATTCTACAGGATATATATAATCTTAAGTTAAATAATATGGAAGTGTGAAAAATATGGGTGGATAATTTACGAGTTGAAGATAATAGAATTCCTTGTTAGAAAACCTAATTGGAGAACAAAAGTCGAAAGGCCAAATTGATAGGATTTTGTGGGTGTAATCCGCTGAAAACCCTTAGGAGACAACACTCCTCCTACTAGGGACACCTAGAGGTTTAACGGCTTGTTGCACGAGCTCAGTGCAATCGCGTTTCCCTGCGAAAGTGTGGCTAGGTTAGATTTTTAAATAATAAGTTTGCTCGAGGGCGAGCAAAAGATAAGTTTGGGGGTATTTGTTCATAACATAATATTGCATTTTGTATTCCCCATTCTTATGCATTTTACAATAAAAACAGGTGCTTTTGACCCATGTCTGCTACATGTTACAGGTTACAGGTTCTTGGAACGAAAACAGTGAAAAAGACAAAAGATGACACAAAAGAAGGACTTTTGACCAACAAATAGGAGGATCTTAGTCAAGCCTGAAAACGAAGAACGGTTCACCATCAACAAGGCAACTCAAGATCCAAATTTGCAAGAAAGACGGTTAAAAGATCCATTGCAAAGTGTTCGCTGAAGATCTGGTATCACTGTAGAAGCCCAAATGATAATATGAATAAAGAATCTGGAAGCCCAAAGAAATATACAGCAGCCCAAGAAAATTTATCAATTGAACCCACTAAAGGGCCGCGGATCAGCGGCCCAAAGCCCACCAAGGCCGCGGATCCGCGGCCCTTCTGAAGCATCATGGAAAGAAATTTATTGCAGATTGTTCAGAGGAAGCTATGGAAAGATTTCTTGGGGCTATATTTGTAATTTTAGACATGCGGAGCAATTGTAAACGTAGGGTTTCTATGTCCTATAAATAGAACCCTAAAGCCTTGTATTTTTCTCATGCCTCCCTATGCCTTTTTTCATTAATAAATTTTATAATTCTTTATAGAGAGTATCGGTGTTTCTTTTCAATTCATGAATTCAGATCTGACAACCCTGTGTTGATGATTGGAGAGATGCATCTGTAAGTAGATTTAATTCCTTACTCTAGTTTAGATTTCAATTCCTGCCCTAGGTAATTTTCATTCTCTGCCCTAGATAAATGTTCTTTAATTCCCTAATGAGTGAGTAGTCTCCTCGCTTGTTAGGGTTAGATCTGGGGAAGGTTTGAGAGACGAAGATCTCTCATCCCCTTTCTTGCCCGTCATATATTTTTATAGGACTCCATGCATACCTTCTTATTCCGCTCCCTACGGCACCCTATCCCTCGAGGTAGCGGTGATATCGTAGTATAAAGGCCCGGATTTTAAGGTTTTCCATGGAGATTAGGGTAAAGATTAAGAAAGGAAGGACAAGGATCTAGAGGAAGAACAATCTTCCCAATCATCCTAATCCCTTTTATTAATATTTACCATAACACCTAATTAGATCTTCATATGGGTATAGAAAGCGGTGAGATTTATAGACTTTCCAAACTTAACCTAGACCTAACCTTAGCAAGATTTAGATCTAGATTAATTCAGTTTTTAGATTTAATAATCAATCCGAACACCCTTCAGAATTAACTCGTAAGCGCGACTAGGAAATTCACAACATCCCTGTGGACCGACCCGTACTCACCGGCTAGCTGCAAAGCGACGCCGTTCTTGATTGCGGTTACAGATATTTTTGATCTATCTTTTAGAAAGCGCAAGCACGCTGAATCACACCAATCAGGTGCCTTACCTATGACACCCATATAAGTGCTTCCATAATCGTCCCATACCAATTATAGTCACACTTATACACGTCCCATAGACGTCGACAATGAAATAAATCAATAGGGTCCACTGATTGTGTACAAGTACGTGTCACTTTCACTTATCCATTCATGTTTGCACACTAACGTACTTGCCACAATCAAACATTAATACCTAATACTGGGTAATGCACATGATCACTAGGTTACCGATGTAATGACTTCTACACGATATGATGAGAATACAATAATTACCATATGAATGGAATACCATCAGTCAGTGTCCTACCACTTGCATAATTTACTATAAGTCATGCGTGTAGAATTAAGCGAAACAATGTAAATGGGGTAAACAGTATATTGAATTATCTATCCATCAAAATTGGTTTCGCCCCAATCGGATTTCAGGTTTGCTAGTTATAACCAATTTAAGTGTTCACGGCTGGAAATCCGGTTTCAGAATCGGAAGTCCATTTCGTAACCCACTTTAATCCCAGTTGGGATCGTAATTAGGCGACGGTATAGTTGAACAATGTTTAGGGTTATCAGTTAGGTTTCCACCGCAATTGGCGGATCAGTAATATACTATATCAACAGGGAGTTATGGACAGGTTATGTTCGAAGTATAAAATCTGCCTCTGCAGAATTCAGCAAAATGTATCGACATTATAAAATGAGTTAAAAATATCAAAAAGTTAAGAAAACCAGTGAGACCAGTGGAATAAGAACGCTAACTCAATTTTCTACGTAACGATATAGGGTTCCGCGCATTCTCATATTTGAACAGGAATATACAGGGGTTTATAAACAGGGGTTAACTGGGATCTCCGTTCTGGACTGCAGTCCAGAATCGTAATCCTCCGCAATTACCTCTATCATAGTTTGTTAAAGTTCAGTGACCAACTATAGAATACAGTAGGTTAAACAGTCATCTTCGAACGAGCCATTCGATTTGTACATAATTTATTATAAATTTTACGGTTTAGTATGTACGAAAGTTTTCAGGTTTTACGACAGAAACCGGGACACCATTTTACGTGAGCAAACGACATTGTATTGGAACCAAAGTCTCAAGGGACATTCATTATGACCCGGGCCATCACATGTTATTTGTTGCCGTCAATTTAATGGGATTTTGCCATTCGGGTTTTGCATCGAACAATTGAATTATAACGATTCACATGAAAAAGTGTATCCGGAAATTATTGGTAACTTGAATTGTAATATATAAAATTAACATGAAGCAGGTATTAAACTTGCCTGAAGACGTGTCGATGACGGTACGGCAGCGGCAACGGCACAATCGCGTCACGAACACGACACAGGTTTAGCCTTGTCGGATCTTGATTCTTGGCCTCGATTGCTCGGTGGGTGCGACGGGCATGCACTGGCATTGCGATGGATAGCGTGTTGATGATGATGACGGCTTAAGGGATCGAGGCCACATATTTGATGACGATGTCGGTGATCAGAAAAGCGGGAACTGCGATAGATGTAAGTGTTCGACGAAATGCCGGGGACTCGACTGCGGTGGCTAGAGATGCAGTGAGGGGGTGTCGCGCAGGGGCTCGGCCACGGCGTAGGGGTCGCCGGCGGTTGGTGGTCAAGGTGTTGGGCTCGACTAGAGGTTGGGTTAGGTTTGGCCTAGGGTTCTTTTGAAGAAGAGATGATAGAGAGGGATGTTGCTGTGAGAGGGAGAGAGGGATGTTGCTGTGAGAGAGGGGAAGCTTGGTGGTGACGAGGTCGAGGAACTCGTCGGCGGTAGAAGGAGGGTCGGCGATAGAGCAGGAGTTCGGGGCTCAATGGGTTCCGAGAGGGTGAGTTTCGCCGGAGGAGGGTGTGCAGGGGAGAAGGGTCGGGATGAGTGAGGAGGTCGAGGAAGAGGAAGACGAGGTGAGGTCGACGGAGGCGCCGGCGAGGTGGTCTGCAGGCGGGGTTTCCTGTGTGCAGGTGAGGGGTGCGCTCGGGGTCTGCAGTGGGAGGCGATGAAGATGCGGTGGATGCAGATTGGTGGAGGGCTCAGGCGTTGTGGTGGTGGAGACGTTGGTGGTGGCAACGACGATGATCCTCGGGGGATGGGCGAGGTCTGTAGGTTGCGGTGTTATTTGAAGAGTAGAGAGTTGCGAGATGGAGACAGGGACGTTGTGAGGAGAGAGCAAGTCATGAGGGCGGACGTTGGGCGAAGGTGAGGTCACGGGTCATGGGCGCGAGGGAGGCGGGAGCGTGGGAACGACCGCGTCGCGAGGGGGAGAAAAGAGTGGGAACGAGCGAGGAAGAAGACGTGGGGAGAGAGGAAGGTGAAGCGGGTCGGGTATTGGGGAATGGGCCGGGTTTGGGTGGAAAGAAAAAATGGAGGAGGAAACAGAGGGGAGTTGGGCCGGCTCAGAAGAAATAAAAGGAAAAGGAGAGTTAGGGTTTGGGCTGGGTTAGGAATAGGAAATGGGGAAAAGAAATAGTAATAGGATTTTAGTTTTAGGTTAGGAGTTTAATAAACTAGTTTAAGTAAAAGTTATACAATATATATATATATATATATATATATCGGAATAGATCTGAATTAAATTCTGGAAAAATACGGAAAATTTGTAGAAAATTTGGGAAAATATCTGGAGACTTATTTATTAAAATACGCTAATTATTTATAAGGACTGGGTATTACACTGACGTCACCAAAGATACACGCGGAAACTGAGGCGCTTCGCGAGCCGCCACGTGGATCTAGGGATTCAATACGAGTAGCCGCCAAACGGTGCGTTTTCGTCCGATAACCCATTGCAGAAGAATCTTAGACTGAATCGTCAAAAACCGAGCTTACCACTCTCAACCCTGACCCATAAATAGGCCAGGGCGAGAGTGGGGGCTAATGATGAGACTCATAAACGAGTATTCCCCAGATCACAACACATGGTGGAGGACGTGTCATCCGATAAGCCTGCCAGACTCCTGGGGGCTACAGAGCTGAAACAAGTATGATGCATCCGGGAAATTCTTCGGTATCCCGCCTCCGAAGTTGCATCCGACCTTTTGGGGATATCTCCGGAGTACCTTCCTAATTTCACCTAAACGACCATCCGGCAGCTCTCCTCCGAGCAATCCTACAGCTGAGCATCCTCAGCCACCGAGCTATCTACCGAGCTGAGCTTCCTCGGCTTTCCTGTTCAATCGAGAGCACGGAGCCTAGGCACTCCCGTAACGGCTCCGTATATCTCGCTACGATGAGATCTCTGCTGCTCCACGCCCCGCATCTCGTACGCATCCTGCCATTAATAGGCATGCCCTGCCATCAGCGCGAACGTGATGCAGAGGCGTAACGGACGGCGAGAATCTCGCGCTGGTCCACTTCATGCGACCACTATATAAAGCTCCTCCACCAGACGATCCAGGTAAGTCAAATTTATTCCAATACGCCACTTGTCTGCCATTATTCCCCGGTGCTTACTTGATCGTGGGAGGGTCATACCCCGGGACTTCTCTTGCAGGTAGCTCAGCTCCCACGGTATCCAACAACCCATTGAGATCCACACGTCTAATTTTCACTCTCAATCATAACTGTTCAGAACCGCTTGCAGCAAGATCGACAGATGACAACATCTGAGAAAGATTCTGACCTCCATCATGACCATTCGCAAGTGTCGTGGTAAGCTCAATCAAAAGAAAAGTTTATCATACATAAATTAAGGCGAATAAAAGATCTTACTTCCCTTTACACATAAAATTGATATGCTTAATATAATCATATCTTAACAATTCATAGTATGCACTCTGCATCCATGTTTAAGAAAAAATCACAGAATTTTTCTAATCATATATGCAATACGAGATTCCAACCCTCACGCGCAACACATGCATGTGGAAGAATACCTTTTTTCTTGGTAATGATCCATAAGTCCTAACCCAATGCATACAACATATCCGATGTATACATCACATACAAGCATACAACATACATCCAGAGAACCCATGCATTTACTCCGAAACCGTAGGCTATTCAGGTTATTACCCATTTTGAATTTTGAAATGCTAGTTTTCCTCTTATTCAAATTAACTCTCTCCCCCTCTCTCCCCCTCACTCCAAATTAAAATCTATCCACCTTCTCTCCTCTCTTTTAAGATATTCATAAAAATATTTAAAGAGCATTTAAAAATAAAAAAAATAATGAATGCATACCAATTAAATAAATATTTACCTTTTTTGCTAAAATAGTATTATAATAATATCAATAAAATGAGATTTTTTTATTGAGTCAAGGGGGCTTGCAAACCCCTCCTACGGTTGGGGGGCGAGGGTGGGGTTAAAATAGGGTTAAAATAGGAGGTCCAGGTCCAGCTGGCTCATGCGATCCCCGGCTGTCATCATCCCATTTGAAGAGGGATTTGCGGGGGACTGTTCGCAAGCCCATTTCCCTCATTTTTATTATATCTATACCTAAATGAGTAAGAAATCGAATTTGTACTTTGCACAAAAATGGATACTATTTATTATAATATATCTAAATGATACCAAGTTCTGACTTGTGTATAAGCATTGAATAAAATAAGTGTTTTTTCCATTTTATATGAATACTAGTTTTTTCCATTCCGTGCAGGAAACAAGTTATCATCTGCCATAAAGATCATCAAAATCTCTAATCTTGTATTAATTTGTAGCTTAACAAATTCAAGTGCGTGTTACTTGGCTAGCCTATAAAGCATATACTTGCACGTCTAGGGATAATACGACATCATGTCCATAAATTAGATGATCGTTACAAGTACGCTGAGAAGTTTAATAAGCCGAAAGATCCGTCTTAAAAGCCCAAAGAATTTCCACGGTTTTTCATGTCAAGAGTTCGGTTTGTCCTCTCTATTATTTTTCGGAAATTCTCTTTATTAATTCCATTATCATAATCAGGAATTGTATGTAACATTTTAATACTATATTTTGCAGCAAAATTCATTATGCTTTGGTTAACGAAGATCGTTTGGTTACGCCAAAATAGATGTATAAATATGAATTTAGTTACCATATGTTGAGGTACATTCTTGTAGGGCTTAGCCTCTAATCGACATATCGAAATAATCATTAGTAACTCAACCAATTCTACAATAAGTCTTGATGGTAATTATAGTTGTCAAGAAAGACCTGCGATCTGTTTGATCCATGGGTCACGGTCAAATATTTACAACCCATTTAAAAACTATCCATATCCCATCTCACCGTCTAAAAGCATACCATCGGATCGATCAAAAAATTGAAAACATCAAGCGACTTCTAGTATGATTTTTAAGTCTCGATCAATAAATTTTTCTTGTTAAAGCTGCCTCAAGAATACTAAAGGATTCTCAGAATGCACATTCTAATGTAGCTATCATATTGTGTATGATTATGAATCATTTAAGTCTCAAAAATTCTAAAATAATTGTCTTGCATTAGACTGCAAAACCATCTTTAATAATATTAAGAAAAACAGCACAAGTTACCCTTTGATTTTTTAAACCGTGTAGATGAGTCATATTTAGGTCTAGTGATGGACACAAAATTTAGCATATGTTTAAAACTAGGCAATTTTACTCATAGCAATTTTACCTGCCATTTGGAATGATCTATCTGCGGATGATCCGACCCGTTCATTTGACACCTCTGTCCTCGATGGTGGTGGTTATTGGATAAACTATTTGGAAAGCACAAAACATGACCATATTTCGAATACTAAATTACTAGAATTTCATGACCTCAACAAATTTATCTCCATGGTCACAAAAACAAAAGGAAAAAAAATGGGGAAAAAAAGGAAAAAGAAAAGAAAGGCACATTTCATCCTCTGCTTCATTGCTCATCAGTTTATCACATATGATATGCCTCACTAACACAAAACCAAACCATGCATATTTAACCATGATTAAACTTTTTGTGTAATTTTTTTTGTGTGTCTATTGCATTACACTGGAGATTGAGTTGGAGGAGATGCCACAGATAACTCTGTCCCTGCAGCAAACACCACACTAGAGGCCGGTCCGGCGGCAGCGGCCAGTGCCACGCCAGAGCTACGAATCTCAGCCATGGCACGGCGGGGATTCCCTCGTTGAGCTTCGCATAATTTTGGAAGGAATACCCCTGTATAAGGAAAACAATTTTTATCGGAATGGGAATGATACAGTCCAAAGTAGTATTTCGAAAAAAAAAGGGGGGAAATAGATTTAAAAAAATTGTAAAACAATCTGGTGGTATACTGGTATTTAGGCCTAAGGTTCTTTTCTTCCCTCCCCGAAATATTATATGAAGTAACTTGATACAAGAAGGGTTCGAATCTTACACGACAGAAGGTTTTACCACTATAGATTAGGGGAACTTGAGACCTAAGGTTCTTTGAACGTAAGTAATGAGTTTTTGAAACTGCAACGGTTCGATAACCCTCTTTTTGGGGATTAAGGGTAGGTAAATGATTTTCTAAAAGTACGTTTTCGTTTTCATTTACATGTTTTTGTGTTGCAAGGTTGAACCCATATAAAACTCGTGTTCCTACAATAAAGTTTGCTATGCTCTTTCCTTATCACCGGTAAATTTCATGTCTTGAAAATATGATCCTCTTGTCATAAGTTTCACGTTTACCATTCTGGTTCACCGATAGTTAGTTTCCTATTTATTTGACCAATACGAATTAAAATATTCTTATGGTACCATAGTCAAACTATTTAATTTACCTTCTGCTGCAGCGAGATTGAAGTAGAGATCGACAATGTTAGGACACCCTGAGGAGCACTGAGCAGAGCATAGCTTCTCCATAAAGCGAGACTCTAATAGTGAATCCGAAGATATCCCAAGCGAATTTCGATCAAGACCGCAAGCTTCGATGCACTCGTTCGTCTCCAACCAATTTCTAAGCCTATTCGTCTCGATTCCTGACGTGCGACACACGTACTTCTCATGCCCTCCCCTCTGCACGCGGTTTTCCAGAACGCAACGCATGCCCGATGATGACACGGCATACACACATGAGGTCTGGTTGAGCCGCTCGCACACAATTTCTCCTGAAAATGAAAGAATAGAGCGGAAATATTTTTATCTTATTTTATTTTATGAAAATTGAGATTCTAGTTTCAATTGTAATCTGACAAGCGGCACACAAGTCTTTTCTTGTTTCTATGCAAAACAGATAAAAAAATATATTTGCTGACCACTCTCTTCCATGTCTGTCTCTTTCTCTCTTCCACTCAAGTAATTACTTTCCTTCTTTCACATGCATTAATTGCATGTACTTAAAAAAGCCGGTAAAAATACCGACATAAAATCATAATTTGTAAACATTCAAAGAACAGAATAACTGGTAGAGCATGAGCATCGTGATCGGGAGACCACAAGTTCGAGAAAGATTACGGAATTAACCTTACCAAGAGAAACAGATGCATGAAAGAGTAGCACAAGTGCCGAGGAAACCCAAGGCTTTGGAATAGGATGAAGCTGCCATTGAAAGTGAAAGAGGATGAATAATGAATGAATACCAAGCTATGCGATGGTTTGTTGATTAAGAGTCATTGATAGGGGAATTTATAGAGCCAACAGGTGAGGAAAGTTGAGGAAGACTTGGAAGCATTTTTGGCTTCGTTTTCCACAAACACAAAGTCTACCGTTTCATACTCAATTGACTCCTTCAATTGCCCGTCATCAACGCTTTGATGTCAATTTCTTTTGGTCTAAGGGAATTAATTAATGGCCAAATTAATTGACCTTCTTGTGATTATGTTAGTCACAAATTAACGGCAAGACTCGGGGCATTTTAGAGCTCAATTAACACCGCAAGAAAAAAAAGTGATGGAGGTCCTTTTTGGGTCTCCGTCAGATGTTGTCTTCCAGTGGATCTTGGAGGTGATCTCCTGTTGCGTGTGGGTCTCAATGGATTTTGAGGAGATTGGTGGTTTTGAGGAGTTTGCACCGATCACATGTAAGGAAGTCCCGGAGTGGTTTGGTACCACCGAGGACCCTCCGACGATCAAGTTAGCACAAGATCCGAGCAGAGTAACGGCTAAGTGGGGTGAAAAAAGCTTACTTGACCCCTATGTGATGGATGTTTATATAGTGGCGGCAGCACGCGGCAGCAGGCGCGAGAATCTCGTCGGCAGTTACGCTCTCGGCGTCACGCCCGCGTAATAAGCGGATCGCCCGTTAATGGGGATCGTGATGGCGTGGAACGTGGGATGTTGCCGGCGGAGAATCCACGCATGGTGAGATTTGCGGAGCGGCGGTTACGCCTGTAAGTGGTGGAGTTGGTCGGTCGGAGGGACTGAGGAAGATGGCCTCGGCGGGAGAGCTCGAAAATGAGCGGAAGGGCCGAGGCATCTTGGTCCTGCGGTAGCTCGGGGCGAGCTGAGAGGCCGAGGAGGCCAATTTGCAGGAGGCTCTGAGGAGAGCCAGCTTGTGCTTGCAGGTCGGGTATAGGGGTGGCCTGGTTGGCCCCTGTGGGCCCTTTCTTTTGAGCTTTGGGACACGTCATCTGCCACGTGTCCTGATTTGGGAGATCGCCAATATAAACCATCATCATTAGCCTCCCACTCTTGTCCCGACCAGCTGACGGGTCGGATCAAGAATGGACTGCCGGACCGCCCGGGTGAGTTCCCTCCTAAGATTTCGTCGGGACGCGTCCCCGGGCTGTCAGCTGTCTTTTCTGCCAGCGAATCAGGGCGAGATCTCTGCATTTAAGGAAGGTGCATCGGTCTGTGCGTTCTGTCACCGAAACGATGGTCCACGTGTCAAGCGTCGGTTGGCCGACGCGACGTATGCAGACCTGTGGCGTCTGATGGGATGCGGCCTAGTGTGGGAACGACAAGTGGAGCGATCGGAGCCGTTGGACGCGAGGAGGCGCTTTGACGGGAGATGAAGGGCGCCGTTGGATGAGAGCGATTACGGTGATAAATAGGGGTGGGGCCCACTCCAGGGCCCCTATTTCTTCATATTTTTCTTCCTTTTAAGTCTTGGCTGCTCGGCGCTTTTCCTCTTTTGGGTTGGATACATGGTTCGTTCCCACTCTTTGGGTTTCTCGTTCCGGAGGGAGGCCAGCGGTGCGGCCGTGCCCCCGGCTGGCTCGTGCCCTGCGCCGAATGTTCCGCTGGCGGCAGGGCCGTCCGCTTCGCTGAGGGCTCCTGGTGATTGTTCTGGCGGCGGCCAGAGACGTCCATGGTCATTCGAGCCCCAGACGAGGGACGCAGGGGAGGGTGAGGACGGGGTCTCCCTTAAGAGGAAAAGGACAATCTCTCGTGCGCCGCCGTCGAGGGTCCCTGAGGGGATTCCCGTGCAGGAGGGGGATACCGTCTTCATGGTTCCATCTGGGCTTTCCGTCGCTGCTTACCTGCGCGCTGGAACGGAAGAGTCGACCGGGGGGAGGCTTCCGCATGGCACTGTGAGGGTCCAAATGGAGGCCATAGCCCAAGGGGCGGTCCAGGTATGAACTCCTCCACGCGTTGTTTTTTGACCTTCGTTTCTTTGGCTCGAGCGTCTCCAAGTTTCTCATCCGTTTCCTTCAACACTGCGCCCTCATTACTCGTATGGAGGCCGAAGGGGTGTTCCACGCACCGAGGCCGATGGAAGCGTTTCCTTCAGAGGTCGAGGTCCTGTGACATGACCTGCGTCTGGAGAGGGCGAGGGCTGATGTCCTGGCAGCCCGAGCGGAGGTTGCGGAGCTCGCTGTCGGGACTCGGTTCTTGCTCACGGAGCAAAGTGCCACACGGAACAAATTGCCACGCCAAGTGTCATGATAAGTGGCGGGGGCCACCTCTTGAATCTGTGGGGGCCACCTCTTGAGTCCGCGGGACCCACTGTAGAACAATGGGGAATCTTCGGAATACATTCCGAAAGAGGGCAGATCTGTACTATAAATGGAATGATACCACTCTTCAATACAGAGGCGCCTTTTAAGTGAACCGGCACTACAGGAGTTTGAGAACTCCGTAATTAAGCGTGCTCGGGCCAGGGAAGTCTTGGGATGGGTGACCTCCTGGGAAGTGGCCCCTGGTCGGGTCCGGTTCGCTCTGAAGGACAAAACCGTGCGGTTTCAGCCAGAGCGGACAATACTCTCTGTATTGGAGAAGGGGCGTGACAGAATGGTATCAGAGCTGGTCCTTCAGTAGTAGGTCTGTGGTTCGAGGACGAACAATTGTTCAAAGGTGGGGAGAATGTCGGGACCCGGTTCTTGCTCACGGAGCAAAGTGCCACACGGAACAAATTGCCACGCCAAGTGTCATGATAAGTGGCGGGGGCCACCTCTTGAATCTGTGGGGGCCATCTCTTGAGTCCGTAGGACCCACTGTAGAACAATGGGGAATCTTCGGAATACATTCCGAAAGAGGGCAGATCTGTACTATAAATGGAATGATACCACTCTTCAATATAGAGGCACTTTTTAAGTGAACCGACACTACAGGAGTTTGAGAACTCCGTAGTTAAGCGTGCTCGGGCCAGGAAAGTCTTGGGATGGGTGACCTCCTGGGAAGTGGCCCCTGGTCGGGTCCGGTTCGCTCCGAAGGATAAAACCGTGCGGCTTCGGCCAGAGCGGACAATACTCTCTGTATTGGAGGTGGGGCGTGACACTCGCTATCTCAGCGAACCGGGGTGCCTATCGTCGCCTGAGTGCATCCCACCGAGTTGCTGAGGCGAAGCTGGTGGATCTGGCTGATCGTTTCGCGGCCATAGAGAAGGAGAGAAACGCCAGCAGGGGGATGCCGAGGTGGTGCTTCGGGCGGCCAGGATTGCCGAGATTCGGGCTAGGAAGGTTGTGGCCGATTACAAGGTGTCAGAGCAGTTTCACGCCGAGCTTGGAGAGCATTCCGCCGTTGCGTGGAATAAGGCTCTAGATGCCGTGAAGGAGCAGCTTCCTGAGTTCACTGATGGCGAGCTCCGTGCTCTGTTCCCACTCCCGATGGAAAAGCCTCCGGCAGACAGCAATAAGGGAAGCGAGGCGTACCCCTGGTGGCAAAGCCTCCGGTGGTGAAGCCTCTGGCAGACTGCGATGATAGTGATGAGGGAAGCGAGGCGCAGGAGGGGGCTTTGTGACTTAGGCCTTTTTGATATTTTCTCGTTCCTCTTTTGTAAGGGTCCGGAACTTTATAAGGCTGGGGAGCCCCCAATACCCCTGTAAAAACATTTTGCTTGTGCGAGTAAAACTCTTGCTGTTTCATTGCTTTGCACTTTATCTTTTGGATGTGAAGAGTACTCGTAGAATATCCTTGCTTGCACTGTTGGGCTTCCATGTCAGGTGATCGTACGTCGAGTTGATTTCGATCACCTGTCAAGTGTGTCAAGTGTTGCTGAGAAGGAGGTATCCCTATGGCCCCGGAGTCGAGGGGGGATTTCTCAGACTTGAACATACCTGATGTCTCTCAATGGGGTTTCGGGTCTGCGGCATTTGATGAGCAGCATGCTGCCCGCCGCAGATTTGCCGAGCAGAAGGGAGCTCAGTGGCCTCGTTATGAAGGCTTCAAACCAGCAGCGTCTGGTGGGCAGGAGGATACCCGCTGGGGATGACCGAGCAGGAAAGCTGCTCGGTTGCCTCTTGGCGAGGGCTTTGATCCCTGTTGGTAGTGGTGGGAAGCTACTAGCCGAGGATAACCAAGCAAGGATCGGGCTCGACTGCTTCTGGGAGGACTTTGATCTTTAGCGTTGGAGGGGTCGTAGGAGGCCTGCTAAGGATAACTGGGCAGTGAAGCTGCGCAGTTGCCTCTTGGCGAAGGTTTTGATCTCAGGCGTCGTGGGTAGGCAACTACTAGCCGGGGATGACCGAGCGGGGTAGCCGCTCGGATGCTTCTTGCGAGGGCTTTAACCCTGGCGTCATGGGTACGGAGCTACCAGCCGGAGATGACCGAGCAGGGTAGCCGCTCGGCTGCCTTTAAGGAGTGCTTCGATCCTTAGCGTGGGAGGGGCTTTATGAAGCCTACTGAGGATAACCGGGCAGTGAAGCTGCACGGTTGCCTCTGGGCGAAGGCTTTGATCTCTGGCATCGTAGGTAGGCAACTACCAGTCTGGGATGATCGAGCGGGATAGCCGCTCAGATGCCTCTTGCGAGGGCTTTGATCCCTGGCGTCATGGGTAGGGAGCTACCAGCCGGAGTGACCGAGCAAGGGTCGGGCTCGGTTGCCTCTTGCGAGGGCTTTGATCCTTCAGGATGGGGACCGAGCAGGGTTACTGCCCAGTCCCTCTTGGCGAGGACTTTGATCCCTGTCGGTTGTGATAGGAAGCTACCAGCCAGGGATAGCCGAGCAAGGGTCGGGCTCGACTGCCTCAAAGGAGGACTTTGGTCCTTAGCGCGGGAGGGGCTGTAAGAAGCCTACCAAAGACCCTTGGCCGAGCAGGGTTACTGTCCGGTGCCTCTTGGTGAGGGCTTTTGTCCTGAAGGATAGCCGAGCGAGGGTGGGGCTCGACTGCCTCTGGGAGGACTTTTTGATTCCTGTCGGTTGTGGTAGGAAGCTACCAACCGGGGATAGCCGAGCGAGGGTTGGGCTCGACTGCCTCTGGGAGGACTTTGATCCTTAGCGTTGGAGGGGCCGTAGGAGGTCCGCTAAGGATAACCGGGCAGTGAAGCTGCGCGGTTGCCTCTTGGCGAGGGCTTTGATCCCCGGCGTTGCAAGTAAAGAAGCTACTGGCCAGGGATAGCCGAGCATGGTAGCTGTTCGGTTGCCTCTAGGGAGGATTTTGTCCCTTAGCGTTGGAGGGCCGTAGGAGGCCTGCTAAGGATAACCGGACAGTGAAGCTGCGCGGTTGCCTCTTTGGTGAGGGTTTCGGATCATAAAGACAGAACTCTATTTGTAATGTTCTGACGTTCTCTCATTGGTATAGCTTGAGCTTCTCGGCGTTGTAAGGCCGCGGGAACTTGCGTCCGTCCGCGTCTTGTAGGCGATAGGCTCCGCCGGGGAGTACCTCAGAGACGAGGAAAGGACTGTCCCACTTTCGGAAGAACTTGTGTAACCTGCCTTGATCGATGAACTCGTTCCGCCGTAGGACCAGATCTCCGATCTTGAAGGAGCGACGCTTGACCCGAGCGTTGTAGTATCGGGCCGTTTTTTGTTGATAAGCGGCAGCCCTGATCTGAGCTCGGTCTCTCTTCTCCAACAAGATGTCCAGGTTGGTCCGTAGCGCCGAGGTGTTCAAATCGTCGTCGAAGTGCTCGACCCGATGACTGGATAGCCTGATCTCCACTGGGACCATTGCCTTGGTCCCGCAGCAGAGGCTGAAAGGGGTTTCCCCGGTGGGGGTCTTCTTTGACGTGCGCAGGGCCCATAAGACCCGGGGCAGTTCTTCGACCCAACTGCCTTGTCGCCCTTCTAGGCGGGTCCGGAGACCTCGGAGGACGTCTCAGTTAGCGACTTCGGCCTGCCCGTTGCATTTGGGATGCGCGATTGCGGCGAACTTCATGAGGATATGGTATACCTTGCAGAAGTCCTTCACTTTCTCGTTCTCGAAGTTCGTCCCGTGGTCGGTGATGATACACCTCGGGATGCTGAACCGGAGTATCAGATTGTTTTGCAGGAACCTGATGGTCGTGGCGGCATCCGGTTTCCTGATGGGGACGGCCTCGATCCACTTGGTGAAGTAGTCTACCGCGACGAGGACATATTGGTGCCCGCCCGTACCGGTAGGGAATTGGCCGATCATGTCCAATCCCCACTGGGCGAACGGCCATGGGGATGTTAGGGCGGTCAGCTCGGTAGCGGGGAGGCGAGGGATGCTGCCGTGGAGTTGGCAACTCTTAGATCTTCTGACTAGCTTCTGGGCGTCCTCGTGAACAGCGGGCCAGTAGTACCCCTGGAGCAACGCCTTTTGGATCAAGGTTCGGGCCCTTTGGTGCGCACCGCCAACCCCCTCATGGATTTCATAGAGGACGTAGTCGGTTTCATGGGGGTCGATGCACCGGAGCAGGGGCTGAGTGAAGGATTTCTTATAGAGGTTCTCATTGCTCCAGATGAAGTGACGGGCTTTGGCCCGGAGACGGCGAGCGGCTCACCGATCTTCTGGGAGCATACAGTCCTTCAGGAATTCCACGAAGGGCTCCCTCCAATCTTGGTCGCCTTCCTGCGCCGCATATACGTGGAGTGTTGTCGCTCCGTCTTCCACGCTGGGCTGAGGCAAGGTTTCGAAGAGGATAGACCGCTTGTTGTTGGCCGAGTATGACGAAGCTAGCTTGCTCAGGGCGTCGGCTTGGGAATTCGGCTGCCTGGGTATTTGTTCTACTTGGATTTCGTCAAAGTTCCTCCGGAGTTTCCTTACCTCGTCCAAATACTTCATCATCAGAGCCTCTCGAGCTTCAAAGCGGCCGGTCACTTGGCCGACGACTACGGCCGAGTCGCTGCGGATTCGAATTGTCTTCAACCCCAGCCCGACGGCCAGCCAGGAGGGCCTCATACTCTGCCGCGTTGTTCGGGGATTTGAAAATGAGTTTCAGAGAGTACTCCATTTCTGCCTCGTTCGGGCCCCGGATAATGAGGTCGGCACCACAGCCTTTCTCGGTTGAAGACCCGTCGACATAGATGGCTCACTCAAGAACCGAGCCAGGCCTTTCCGCGGTGGGACACTGAGTTGCGGGGGTCGGTGTGGACTCCGGTTCTTTGCTAAAGATGGTGCATTCAACGATGAAATTGGCTAGGGCCTGCGCTTTGATGGCCTGCCTCGGGCGATATTTTATGTCAAACTGAGATAGTTCCCACCTCCACTTCTCTAAGCGGCCCGAGGATTCCGGTGATGCAAGGATAGCCCCCAACGGGCGCTCAGTGAGGACGAGGATGGTGTGTGCTTTGAAGTAGTGCCGTAGCTTTCTTGAGGCCGCCACAAGGGCCAAGACAATCTTCTCTATGGCTGGATATCTCGTTTCTGCGTCCTTAAATACATGGCTTACATAGTACACCGGCTTCTTCACTCCACCGAACTCTCGGACGAGCACCGAGCCCGCTGCTTGGTCGGATACCGCCAGATACAGCGACAGCTCGTCTCCTTCAACTGGTCAGGTGAGCAGTGGTGGCGTCGCGAGGTGATTCTTCACTTGGTCGAAGGCGGCCTGGCACTCCTCCGACCACTCGAACCTCCGGATCTTCCTCAGAGCTTTGAAGAACGGGAGGCATTTCTCCCCCGACCTGGACATGAAACGGCTCAGAGCGGCGACGCGTCCCGTGAGCCGCATGATCTCGACGTTGGTCTTGGGCGCGGCCATGTTGAGGATAGCGTCGATTTTCTCTGGGTTAGCTTCGATTCCACGGTGAGTGACCATGAAACCGAGGAACTTTCCCCCGGTGACTCCGAATGCGCATTTGGCGGGGTTTAGTTTCATTTTGAACTTGCGGAGCACTTCGAAGGTCTCGCCCAGATCCTAGACGTGGTCGGCCGACGAAACGGATTTGACGAGCATATCGTCAACGTAGACCTCCATATTCCTGCCAATCTATGGCTTGAACATGCGATTGACCAACCGTTGGTACGTGGCCCCGGCGTTCTTGAGGCCGAAGGGCATCACCTTGTAGCTGTATACCCCCTGGTCCGTTGTGAATGCGGTAAGATCTTCATCTTCCGGATTCATACGGATCTGATTATAGCCGGAGAAAGCATCCATGAAACTCAACAGCTCATGGCCGGCGAGCTGTCGATGAGCTAATCTATCCGAGGGAGAGGATAGTTGTCCTTGGGGCAGGCCTTATTGAGGTCGGTGAAGTTGACGCACATGCGCCACTTCCCGCTTGACTTCTTAACCAGAACTACGTTCGCCAGCTACTCCGAGTAGGGTACATTCCGGATGAAGTTGGTGGCGAGAAGTCGATCAATCTCGTCTTCGATAGCCTTCTGTTTGACCGGGGCGAACCTTCGCTTTTTTGTCTGACGGGTCAGGCCGTAGGATCAACCCCGAACTTGTGAGAAATGATTTTGGGTTTGATCCCAGGAATGTCAGCAGGCGCCCAGGCGAAGACGTCGGAGTTATTTATGACAAAACTGACCAGGTCATCTCGCCGAGTTCCTGTCAGGAGTGATCCGACCTGGACGGTTTTTTCATCGTCCCCCTCTGTCAGGGGCACCTCGGTCAGTGGTTCGACCGGGGTCCCCCGGACCTCTTTCTGCTCATCTCCGGTGTCCAGAGAACCCTTGATGTCGTCTTTTATCTCAGCGTCGTCGGCCGGCTGCTCGGACAAAGATGTTTCGGTAAGGCATACCTTCGCAACCCGCTGGTCTCCGTAGACCCAATCTATCCCGCCCTGATCGAGAGGGAACTTCATCGCTAGGTGGTAGGTCGATATCTGGGCCTGGAGGGAGGTCAGCGTCGGGCGGCCGAGGAGGACGTTGTAGGCCGATGGGACTTTTGCTACGATGAAGTCCACAGGCAACGTACGGGTGTTGCCGGGCTTTTCGACGTTGAACTGCAGGGTGAGCACCCCTTCCGCCGGGATGGAATGGTTGGTGCCAGAAAGGACGTGGGAGGTCGGTTTCAAGTCTGCTGGGGTGAGCCCCATGCGCAGAAAGCAGTCGTGGAAGAGGATGTCTGCCGAGCTGCCCGAGCCGACAAGTATCCGGGGGACCTCGTATCGGTGGATTCAGGCCGTGATCTCCAGAGGGTTGTTGTGGGGGCATGGATATGCCGTGGAGATCCCCATCACCAAATATGATAGGCTCGTGGTCCCTGGCCTTTTTGCTCGGGCGGCCGTTGGCCTCCGTTGCCGGTGTGGGGTGCTGAGTCTCGCAGGTGCTCGACTGACCCCCTGTCGTCATGACCATAGTTCTTGATGGGCCTCGGTTCCTTCCGGTGAGGTCCCTTAGGCCCCGTAGTGAGGTTGTCTTCGAGCTGCCTTGGCGGGCCTCGTGGGCGTGATCCCGTCGAGGGAGGGGGTGCCGGTCATGCCTGGAAGCAGGCGAGCTGACCGCCACCGCCTTGGTAGGGACAGGGGTGCGATGAGGCTCGAGGCGAGGCTCTCCGGCATGGGACCTCGGGGTTGAATGGGACGGATCGAGGGACCTGCGACCTCCAGAGTCTGCGAGACGGTGGCCGGCGGAGGGGTTGATGACATTCGGCGGAGGTTCATCCGCACCTCTGTTGAGGGGGAGGCGGCGGCGGGTGCTTGGATCTTCAGGGTGATTTCTTGCCATGTCGATGGAGATCGGAAGGCCATGTTCCCCTCCGAAAGACGGCGACGACGTGAAGACGCCTGCCTGAGATTCGAGACAGATGCTATATGGTTTTACCCGTCCACCTCTCCGAAGATGCCAAGTTGATTTATGGCACCGTGTATCGGAGGTTTAGACGGATGCGGCCGATTTAGCAAACTTCATCAGATTCCCCCTCGCTTGAGGGGTTTTTGATTGTGAGGACGCTTTTCCCTGCAGGCGCAAGCCCCTGCAGTTAATTATGCTACCGCATCGCGGTAACAACTTTCTCCCTCTCCAGAATTTCACTTCGTGTCGTATGTGTTTGTTTTGTTTGTGAATGCCCGTGGATTGTATACGGAGACTAAGTTATGCCGTCGCCCGTAGGACGTGGATTAGTCCAAATCTGTATTTTCTTAGATTTGGGTTTTGGGTTTTGGTTTAAGGATACGTTAGCCATATTTAAGGCTAAGATCAACTTAAACTTTTGTCAAGGATATGTTAGTCTAATTTCCAGACTAAAATCTACTTAACGGGATCGTCTAGATCCATTTCCAGTTTAGGGACATGGTGGTCCATTTAATATATGGCTGTCGGGACCCGTCACCTCTCTGACGATGTTGAAGGATTACAACGATATGTGTCAGAGGAGTTCGGAGATGTACCCTTGAACCAAAGTTGATTGGGGGTCTTATAGTCCAATTTGGGACTAAAGTCTGTTTGAATGTTTAAGGATACGTTATCCATATTTGAGGCTAAGATCAACTTAAACGGGATCGTTTAGATCCAACAAAAGAGCGTTTGGGGGCTCTATTGTTCCAGTTTAGGGACATAGTGGTGCATAGGTAGTTTAGGGACATTGCGGTCCATTGGTAGTTTAAGGACATTGTGGTCCATCATTCCCATTTGGGGACGAGCATTAGTTTAGGGACGTTTCGGTCCAATATTAGTTTAGGGAGGTTTCGGTCCACGAGTTTAAGGACCCCGCAGTCCATCGATGTGTGGTTGTCGGGACCCGTCACCTCTCTGACATCGTTGAAGGATTACAACGATAGGGGTCAGAGGAGTTCGGAGATGTACCCTCGAACAGAATGTAAATTGATTTAGGAGAGCAGTCTTGCTCAGTCAATTTAGTCTGAGGACTTACGGCCATGATTGGGCTAAGTCCAGTTAAAAAAAATGTTCAACATTTTTATTTGTCTTTGGCCTATTAGGCCTGTGCTAGGGCTTTGCCCCTTTTTTAATAATGCACTGCATTTTGTTTTGTTTGGGCTCTGCCCTTTTATAAATGATGCAGAGCATCAATTTTATTTAGGCTCTGCCCTTTTATTGCATTGCAATTTATTTTGGCCTGCTAGGCCTTTTTAATTTGGGCCTGGCCCTTCGGTAAACGATGCAGTGCATTTGTCAGGCGCTTTGCGCCAATCACTGAGCGCAAACGCTTGTGGTGATGACACGTGTCTCGCAAGCGCAGTGCGCTGCGCTTGTGCTGCTGACACGTGGCGTGCTATGGTGAGTTGCGCCAATCTCAGAGAGTAAGGCTCTTTCTTAAAAGCGCATAGTGCAAGTGATTCAGATGCTGACACGTGGCGCTCTCTGGTGGCTTGCGCCAACCCAGGAGCGCAACAGTGCAGTTTTTGCAAGTGCAAGACACTATTTCAATAATCTTGAGAATCTTGAAGATTCTAGAACCAATGGTTCATAAAAGAGTGCAAAGCACTTATTATTATATGAAGATCATTGATCTTATTCTTAGATCAATGATCTATTAGAAGAAATTCTTCTATTTTATGAAGGTTTTTACCTTTTTCTTGAAATTTCTTCAGAGTTCTCTCTCTTTTGAGGTTCTCAATCTCTCACAATATTGATTCTCTTTTGAGTTGGGGTCTAGAGGTCTTTATATAGTGCCCATAGGTTTGTTAAGTTTGTTAAAGAGATCCTTCTCTGAGTGATTCAGGGAATTTTCCCCACCGTTGGATTTTTGATCCAAGGGCTTCTGTTTTATAGAAGACAATCTTCTTGTTTTAACAAGAACAGAAGAATCTTACTAGAATTTAATTCTGTTTGGCGCAAACGCCCTAGCGCGTGACATGTGTCACGCAGCGCAAAGCGCAGCGCAACTGCGCTTGCGCAACAGCGCTGACACGTGTCGCGCTATGCTGACACGTGTCGCGCAGCGCAACTGCGCTGACACGTGTCGCGCAGCGCACAGCGCAGCGCAGCGCAACTGCGTTTGCGCTGACACGTGTCGCGCAGCGCAGCGCTTGCGCTACTGCGCTTGCTGAACTGCGCTTGCTGACACGTGTCGCACAGCGCAGCGCTTGCGCAACTGAAGCGTTGCTCCCTTTAATTTTTATTTTAAATAGAGGCTTGCTCTGATTGGGCACGCTGCCTTGGACGTTGCGCTGACGTATCAGCTTTTGACACGTGGCGCGTTGCGCGCAGCGCAAGGTATTTGAAGCATTGCTTTGAATTTTGAATTTTTGAAATTCAAACAGAGCCTTGCTCTGATTGGGGGAAACATGCCAACTTTGTTTTTTGTGGAGTTTAGTTTCCCACAGACAACGCCAACTAATGGAGGTCCTTTTCGGGTCTCCGTCAGTTGTTGTCTTTCGTCGATCTTCCGGTGGATCTTGGAGGTGATCTCCTGTTGCGTGTGGGTCTCAATGGGTTTTGAGGAGATTGGTGGTTTTGAGGAGTTTGCGCCGAGTACCTGCAAGGAAGTCCCGGCGTGGTTTGGTACCACCGAAGACCCTCCGACGATCAAGTTAGCACAAGATTCGAGCGGAGTAACGGCTAAGTGGGGTGAAAAAAGCTTACTTGACCTCTCTGTGATGGGGGTTTATATAGTGGCGGAAGCACGCAGTAGCAGGTGCGAGAATCTCGCCAGCAGTTACGCTCCCGGCGTTACGCCCGTGTAATAAGCGGATCGCCCATTAATGGGGATCGTAATGGCATGGAACGTGGGATGTTTCCGGTGGAAAATCCGTGCATGGCGAGATTTGCGGAGCGGCGGTCATGCCTGTGAGTGGTAGAGTCGGTCGGTCGGAGGGACCGAGGAAGATGGCCTCGGCGGGAGTGCTCAGGAACGAGCGGGAGGGCCGAGGCATCTTGATCCTGCGGTAACTCGGGGCGAGCTGAGAGGCCGAGGAGGCCAATTTGCAGGGGGCTCTGAGGAGAGCCAGCTTGTGCTTGCAGGTCGGGTACAGGGGTGGCTTGGTCGGCCCCTGTGGATCCTTTCTTCTGAGATTTGGGACACGTCATCTGCCACGGGGAGATCGCCAATATAGAGCATCAAGAAGGATTTTATTTCATCGGTTGATTTATTCGGTTGGCTAGCAGCGGACGGAATAAAACGAAAATCCGATGAAATAAAGCCCTTAACAAATAAAAATGAACCCTATTATTTTTTGGGTTATCATGCTGGCCAATAGCCGACGGAATAACTCAATTATTAAAAAGGGCGAGAGACCCCAAATTCTGCTCCAAAATAAAAATAAATATCACTACTTCCCCAAATTTCCCTCCTCCGATTGCTCCTCCCGCTCCTTGACGGGCGTCCGCTTCTCCGAAGAAGGCCGACGACCGCTCCAGATAAGTCCACTCTCTCTCTCTCTCTGGTGCAGCCGACATCCTCGCCACCGCCATCGTCGTCGTCTTCTCGGCCGACGTCCTCCCTCCTCCTCGTAAGCCCTCTCTCTCCCTCCTCTCTCTCTCTCTCTCGCTCGCTCTTTCGCTTACTCTCTCTGTTGCAGCCGCAGTCGCAGCCGCCACCGCCGCTTTCCACTGGTTTCGCCGCTATCCGCCGCTATCCACCCTCGCAGCCGCATCCTCGCCACGTAAGCTTTAAATTTTTTTGATGTTGACTAATTGTATCATAAGCTAGGAGATCCTTTTTCTGTTTGATTGACTCAATCTTGTAATTAACCTGGGGGGATGAAGATGGTAGTTTAAGCAAATGGTTTGAGTAAGCTGCAAAAAAGTTTGGAAGTGATTGCAATGAGACGAGAGATTTTGAGAGCAAGGGATTGAAAATAATTTCAAAATAGATAAAATGCCCATTTTCACTTGCAAAATTAGGATATTTCTCCGTTGATTTTCTTGTTAAAGCTCAAGTCATGGAAAATTAGAATTTTTTAAATTAAATTTGCTTGGTTAATGTTATTGTGATGAGTGGACTGTCGTGTTTATTTTTTGGATATTCGATCTTCGAATTGGCTATTGATTGACAGCCTGTGTGGAATTGGTATAGAATTTGTAGGCGAAATGCCAAATATGTCAAATTTTAGGGGAGATGCTTTCCAAATTTTCGGAAATTTTACGCAGCGGAGGGAATTTTCATAAGTATATAAATACGCTTTTTCGCGAATAAGTTTCTCAACCATATACATTATAAATTGAAGCTTGAACTTCAAAATAATACGAAAATCTTATATTAAGTTACGATTCTTGATGATAACATGAAATTTACATATTATCATCGAGCATCTCATGTTCAAAAAATGAAACACGCCTTAGACCCTATCTATCAGTTATATACGTAATGGTTTCCATTGTGACATAAAACTACGTGGTGGTTGTCAAAACTAAGCATTTAATCGTTTGTTTCTGGCAACTATCATGTAGTTTATGTGATGAGAAAATTGGTCGTATTATAATCGATAAATTTGTCTAGTGTGGGCAAGTTAAGAATTTATAACGCAAACACACCCTACATTTGTGCTCTCCCGTTCCTCACACGTCGTCCGATACCGACTATTCATATACATGTCAGGGAGTTGGCCTTGTAACACCCTAGTACGTTTATACAGAATAACATGGTATTTTAAGTTTTGCTTATAATTCTTTTGTTTATTTATTTGGATTGCGAGTGATTCGAATAGTAGTAGTTATTATTCGACCCGACCTGCGTGTTTAGAACCCAGTATGGTGCAAAATTATATATGATATTTACCAGTAAAATGTATCTACATGAATCTAGTTTAATACATAAATTATATATATTTATATCTTTATGTATCTATTTGTAGTCACAAGACATGAATAAATAATATTTTTCTAACCGACATTGCATGACATATCACCCCATATTTTATTTTTGTTCTTATCTATTTTATTGAAATCCTAATATATCAGATAACCAAATATTTACTAAATCACATATAATTATTCCTTTCTAAATATTATTGGGGGTATATATATTTAATATTATATTATCGCAGTACGGCTAAATTTTTTACGTATGTGTATTATTCTCAATAATATATTTTTTGGACGAGATTCTGGTAAAATTTGGTATTATCTAGAAAGCCCTAAACTATAATATATATATATTATTATACTCTATATATTTATATCAGATTATAATTTTTTTATTATTAAATAAAAACTCTCTCTCACTCCCCCCGTCTCTTTCTCTTTCTCTTCTCTCTCTTCTCGTTCTAGCTTCGTCCGAGCCCTAATTATGCCCTCGCCACTTCATCGCCGTCCACCTCATCCCTCGTCATCATCCCTACCTTCATATCTCCACCTCCTCTCCCTTTCGTCACCTCTCCCTCAACCCGAGACATCACCGGAGCCCGACTTCAGAACCGAAAACCCACATCGTCCTCCTCTTCCTCTTCCGTCTCCGTCGTTTGAACCCGACCACCACCATCATTCTCGTCACTTTCTCCTTCTCGTCTCAAGCCCAGAGCATCCCCATCACCACCATCTCTTTCTCTTTCTTTTCTTTTCCTTTTCTCTTTTCTTTAACCGCCGACCAAACCCAACCCCTCGTCTCTCCCGACCTTGCCGTCGACTTCGCCTCATCTCCTTGTCGCCGACCTAACCTCGCCTCTCTCATTTCCTTGCCTTTGCTAAACCCAGAACCCAGCCACCATCATCATCCCGACATCTGTTCATATCAGAATTTTGCATTATTATATTCCCCATTCTTAATCATATTGCAAATAAATAGGTGCTTTTGATCCATGTCTGTTAAAAAGTTGCAGGTTACAGATTCTCGGAACAATATAGTGAAAATGATGAAAAGACGCTACAAAAGTGAGACTACGACCAACAAATAGAAGAATCTTTATGACGCCGTCTACAGTTTAAGGAACAAATGAAGATCAATGAACAATTCGATTTCACAAAGCACGAAGGCAGCACAAGATTCAAGACTTCAACATGAAGTGAACGGTAAAAGTCCACAACATTCTGCATTGTGGAAATCTGGAAGAAACTAGAAGACATTCTGAAAAACTAAGTGAAAAAAATAGAAGAAAAAAGCAACAGAAAGCAGCCCTGAAGAAATGAGCCAGAAAGCCCATCAGATGGCCGCGGATCCGCGGCCAAACAAGGCTTATGGCCGTGGATCCGCGGCCGTGCTGTGCACGAGTCGGTGCGTGTCGGTGGAGTCGGTGCGTGTCGGTGCGTGTCGGTGGAGTCGGTGCATTGACCCGGTTTTCTCAGGGTAGTTTTGTAATTTTAGATATGGATCAGATATAAACCCTAGAGTTTCTATTATCTATAATAGGAAGCCTACAGCTCTTTTTGGGGTATGGCTCTTTTTATTTCTCTAGTTTAAATTTTCATTCGATTGTAATTGTCAAAGAGTGCATCAATAAAAAGTAAGTTTTTTTTATCTTGAATTTCTTATTTGCAATTTTATTTCTCTGCAATTTTTATCTGCCGTAGTTATTTTCTGCAAGTTAATTAGGTTATTAAAAGAAAATAAAAAAATGAATTCCTTTGTTAATTCCCTAATGAGTGAGTAGTTCCTCACTTGTTAGGGATAGGTTTGGGGAAGGTTTGAGAGATGAAAATCTCTCACCCTTTTCTTACTCGTTCAATATTTTAAATTAGAACTCTATACAAACCAAACACACGCTCTCACTAAGGCACCCTATCCCACGAGGTAGCGGTGATTCCCTAGTTAAGACCGGTTGTGTTTGATTTCCATGGAGGTTAGGGCTAAGAGTTAAGAAAGGACGGACAAGGACCAAAAGGAAGAAACCTAGTTTCTTCCCGGTCGTGTTAATCCCCTTTATTAACTATTACCTTAACACCTAAAGTTCTTAATTAGGGCAAAGAAAGCGGTGAGAATAATTGACTTTCCAAACTAACCTAATCCTAACCCCAGCAAGGTTTTAATCCAAATTAATTTCAAGCTCAGTTTTTATAGAAAATCAAAACCTACCATAAATAGGAATTGACTCGTTAGAACAACTAGAAAATACACGTTTTCTCTGTGGACCGACCCGTACTTAACCGGCTAGCTACCAAGCGACACCGTTCTTGATTGCGGTCAATTCTTTGATTTTAAAAAGCGCATAAGCAAAAAGTCTCTCAATCAACATCATCTTCTTCTTCTCTTTTCTGTTCTTATTTCGCTGGAGCCGATCACCGTCGTCATCACCGACTTCCTTTCGCCGATGAGCACGACCCCACTCACCACCTCCTTGACGTGCAAACCCCATCATCTCCCTCTCTTTTCTTCTTCACAAGTTCAAACTCCGACTTCGTTTCGTCGCCGTCAAACTCCGACTCATCGCCGTCGCCTTCAACATCATCTAAGAATTCTACCGAGCACTAGCGTGTATCCCGGAGTAGTACACAGTCGCTTGTAACCAAGGTCGTGAGCACGTCGTGTTTTCGAATGTCGCCGACGTGTGAATATCCGTATTTCGTCGTGAGTTTATCAATCGAGGCAAGTTTCTAAACTTGCAACATGCTACTTTACTTATTCCAATATTTATATAATTATGTATTGTATATGCATTTTAATATTTAGCAAGTATTATCATTATACAATATTATATCGTTAAACCGTATTTCGTATCAATAACAAGTGCATTTTGTTGCATGCTGTGATTTCACTGTAGTTTATGATCTTTTACCTAGACGACAGTATATTTAGTAGTAAACGTAAAACGTTATTACAAGTAGGTGTTCCCGCTAAATTTTTTGGCTAAGAGCTACTTGTTCCCTTATAAAAAATGGGAGAGAAAAAAGAGAAAAAGAATCCTCATAATCCGGCCTCACGTGTTAAACACGTGAGCGCTTATATGCAAAGCATATGAGCGCTGAACATAAATAACCAAAGGCTAAACATGTCCACGTGAGCGCTCATATGCAAAATATATGAGCGCTGAATAAAATAAACCTGAAAGCCAAACTGGCATCACATGTTAAACACGTGAGCGCTCATATGCTTTGTGAGCGCTCATATGCAAAATATATGAGCGCTGAATAAAATAAACCTGAAAGCCAAACCGGCATCACATGTTAAACACGTGAGCGCTCATATGCAAAGCATATGAGAACTGAACATAAATAACCGAAGGCTAAATAGCTCTCATGTGTTAAACACATGAGTGCTCATATGCTTTGCATATGAGCACTGAAAGTAAACATGCTAAAATCCACATTGGGGGTCACGTGTTAAACACGCGAGTTCTCTTGCCGCATTCTTTGGCAGCGCTCACATGCAAAACACGTGAGCACCCCAATTTAAAATGCTCCTATCTGATACAATTAAATTTTATTTGGGAAATATTTTCCCTGATCTTTCTAATATGGAAAGATTTTTCTCTACCAGAGAATCTTGGATTTAAAATCCAATGGTGATAAAATATCACCAATTAAACCATCTGATAGAATTAAATTCTATATGGGAAATATTTTCCTGATCTTTCTCAAGCTAGAAAGATTTTCCCTGTAAACAGAGGACCCTTAGATCAAAAATCCAATGATGATTTAAAATTACTCATCGATAATCTGATAGAATAAAATTCTATTTTAGGAAAATATTTTCTTAATCTTTTTAAACTAACAAGATATTCATATAACGGAATTAAATTTTATATTAGGAAAATATATTTCTAATCTTGTTAAACTAACAAGATATTTATATAATAGAATAAAATTCTATCTTAGGAGAATATTTCCTAATCTTGTTAAACAAATAAGAAATCTTCTCTGTTAAACAGAGAGTCTTTGGATTAAAAATCCAACGGTGAATAAAATTCACCGATTGATCTAAAAGATCGTTTTGATTGATCATGAAATCAATCATGATCTCTCAATGAGAGATTTTCTCAACAAATTGATTTTTCTCTTCTCCTATAAATATGAGCAAAGAGATTAATCAAGAAGGGGAGAGAGGAGGAAGAAAAAGAAAAAACCTCTATAAGCTCCTACCAAAAATACAGCGAGCTCTTGAGAGAACAGAGAATTTAATTCTCAAAGAAAGAAAACCTTCCTCCTTCAAAACACTTTAGGTAAATAACAAATGAGAGATTAAAAGTATCCCTTTCGCCTGGTATAATAGATATAAGGGTTTAACCCTTCATACAAGAACTTAGTTTTTCCTCTGGTTTGAGATTTGCAAAAGCAGATCTCCTCACAAGTTGAGAATTTAATTCTCATTGGGGAGATTCTGTTCTTCAGACTCAAAATTTAGGGGGAAGAACTAGGTTAAAAAGAAAAAGAAAAAAAAGAAAGAAAAGGAAAATAAACATATGTTCTGGAAATTTAATTCCCCCAAAATTAGGGTTTAACCCTACATCAAGAACTTAGTTCTTTAAAGAACCCGATCCAAAATTCTCAAAATAAATGATCTTGGTGATCCTTAATGGTCAAAACATCATTAAAAGAGATTTAATCTCTCTGAAAACATGAATATGGAAAACATGGAGTTCTTAATATTCCAGGAACTTAGAACTTAGTTCTTAAAGGACATGATCCCAGATCCTCAAAATAATGATTTTGGTGATCGTTAATGGTCAAAATACCATTAACAGAGATTTAAGTTCTATAAAAACATCAACAGAGATTAAATCTCCAAATATATAGCGCCTCACGTGAAACACATATGAGCGCCAGAGAAAATTAGTGCTTAGCACTATTGTAGAGCCTCACGTGAAAAGCACGTGAGCGCCCTTGGCTAAAAACCCAGCACCTCACGTGAAAAGCACATGAGCGTCATAAAAGATTAGTACTTAGCACTATGCCAACATCTCACGCGAAACACACGTGAGCGTTGTATATCTTAGTGCTCTGCACTGCTGGGTAGTATAGAAACCCAATCTCAGCCCAAATTGGCTAAGTTTCCTGAGGTTAAATCTCTTTGATTTTAAATCAACCGAGCCTATATGCTCGTGATTTCCAAACCGATCTTAGTCTCAAACATGACTGATGATCTCTCATTGATGATATCCAAAACGATATTCATTTCACATCTCCTAAGGTAATCTTAGTCTCAAATACGACTAACGATTCTTAGGACCATCACCCTTTTTCCCTCAAATACGGGATTTGGTTTAAGGGTACATCTTTCACACCTCTGATACATGTCGTTGTAATTCTTCAACGTCTTCAGAGAGGTGGCGGTTCCCGACAACCAACGACTTCTTTTACATTGATGCACTTCCAAATTGATGTGCATGCTTCAAATCGAATCGTACCCCAAATTGGGCACATTTCATATCACTATTGTTCACTTCGTCGCGTAATAAATACATGTGCGCGTAAGATGGATAAGGGACCGAAATGTCCCTAAACTAATATTCGCCTCAAAAACGACGATAATAGATCGAAACGTCCTTAAACTAATATTCGTCTCCAAAACAGGAATGTTGGACCGAAACGTTCTTAAACTAATCTTCATCCCAAGGAGGGAATGTTGGACCGAAACGTCCTTAAACTAATATTCGTCCCCAAAACGGGGATGTTGGACCGAAATGTCTTTAAACTAATATTTTCCCTAAATATGGTGATAATGGACCGTGACATCCTTAAACTAAAACAAATTGAGCCCCAAATGCTCATATATATTTAAGTTGATTTTAATCCCAAACCAGATTAATAGTCCTTAAATAAACCAAGCCCGAATCTAAAAATATACGGATTTGGACTAATCTTCACCCTACGGGCGACGACATAAATCAGTCTCGATATACAATCCACGGGCAACCAAAACAAACAAAAACACACATGACACGAAGTGAACTTCCGGAGCAGGAGAAAGCGGTTATCGAAATGCGGTAACGTAATTAATTACAGGGGCTTACGCCTGCAGGGAAGAGCGTCCCCACAATCAAAAACCTCTCATAAATGAGGGAGAATCTGATAAAGTCTGCTACAACAGTCGCATCCGTCCAAACCTCCGATATACGGTGCCATAAATTAACTTGGTATTTTCGGAGAGGTGGATGGATAAATCCAAATAGCATCTGCCCCTAGATTCAGGCAAGACGATCCATCCCGGTTCGTCTCTATTTCCGGCGGTATATATATATATATATATATATATATATATATATATATTAATAAATAAATTATATCTTACAATTTAAATAATATACATTAGTTATTTTTATAGTGTTTTAAATGAACTGGTTACTGTTTTCCATCAAGTTTTTATCGTGTTAACACACTGCTCGACATGTTCACGACACATTACTAGACCTGTTACTTGGATTATTACTAATACCGACAATCCTGACTTGTTGTCCTGATAGACGTGACTTGTTGTCTAGTTAGACAAGACTTGTACCTGCTTGATCCTATATTGGCATTAGGTAGACATAGTTAATACCTGACTTGAACACGAAACCTCAGGAAAATTGGAAATCAATAATGAAACCTGATTTGTAACTCAACAGTTCACTACTTTCCAGAGGCTGATCAGTCGATACGGGCTTCGGGCCCCGGAATGATGATGCTGACATCATTCGTCTATACATGATACCATGTTTTTACTGTTTAGTGGCACGTCTCGGATTCAGCCCCGAGAGTCTTGACCGTGGTCCTGGGCACGCACGGGATACTATTGAGTTACATCGACAATTCCATTAATTGATTTTAAATACCATTAAGATAGATAACCTGGAAATACAGATTTTAGGATACACATGACATACCTATAGCCCATTGTTTTGACACGTGTGATTATTATTTATACTCATGTCTTCTTTATAGCATCCTATTTTGGTTATTACTATTGTTATTTGTATTTATGACGCACTGACGTTTGGGTTTTGCATGGCTCAGTTCTTTTGACCTTGTCTCAAGAAGATCAAGAGTATTTTGACAAGCAAACTGAGCACCTACTACTGCCCATTGCAGCAGACTTGTGAGGAGCTTGATGGTTAGTTTTGAGATATTTAGTTTATTTTTATTTCCGTAGTTTAAGTTTATCGTTGTGATCCCATGAGGGACGTGATTTAGATATTATTTCTTTACTTGATCTTTATTCGTTCCCGCTATATACATTTCTTGATCATTATCTATTGTGGCAGATGGACATGTGGTAGTTAGATTTTATTTACTATTCTTGATATCTGATTGACAACTGTAATATGACCATGGAACGATTTTTGCTAGCCATAGATAGCATGGCTGGCTTTATCACGCACCGTATTTACGCATTTTGGGAAGCGGGGCGTGACAAGATTTCGTTGGTATTAGAGCCATAGGATTTAAGATTAGTCGGATTTGGTTCTTTTGTAGTTGGGTATTGGACTCAATGCATTGATCAGGAAACCCGGAATTAAGAACATGTCTTGCCACATTACTACCTTGCCAGTCTTGAATCTATAGTTTATCAACTTTATGTTTATTGAATCATGTTTATCGTTGCTAATGCTTTTCGGTGTTCTTGGCTTTAGAATCATGTGTAACGACTCTATTTTTACTGTACGAAATTTTTAAAAGTTAATGTACAGAATGGAGTTTGCTAACATGAGCACAAGTTATAAATTTAATTTGTTTAAGAACAGCAAGAAGCAACTTGTAGCTCATTTTTAAAGTCTTGCACTGCTGTGACATAGTCCCTGTGTT
This sequence comes from Agapanthus africanus, assembly GCA_030015575.1. Taxonomy (NCBI): domain Eukaryota; kingdom Viridiplantae; phylum Streptophyta; class Magnoliopsida; order Asparagales; family Amaryllidaceae; genus Agapanthus; species Agapanthus africanus. Next base: position 76,755,599 of record CM057339.1, on the reverse strand, counting down.
CGAATCCCATCAGTCACATATATTTTTCTGAATTTTTATTTAAAACTTTTCGTAAGCCCAAAAGTTTACACGTGGAATACACGTAAAATGAAAAGTCACAGAAAATCAAACATGTGCAAAATTGTATTAATACAGCCGAGGACACGTGGCCAAAATCCAAGCACCCAAAGCCCCCATTGGACCGGCGAGATACGCCAAGGGGCCGGCGACGCCGGCCGTCCGTAGGGGATAGTCCCCCGTGCTTTGCTCACTAAACCCTTGGCCTACCCTCTTAACCCCAGTTTTGTTTGTTTTCTTTGCAATTATCCAGAGAATTAAAATTCAGCATTAATCCAATTTTAATGCATTTTAATTCAATCTTTCAATTTCAAAACCTTACTTCCACACTATAAATACAACCCCATACCCCAGCCTCTCTTCATTCTGAAATCTATTATCAAAATTCTTAAATTTTAAGTCATAGAAGAGTACAAGTGGAGTTAGGCCAAGGTAACTTTCCGGCGAGAATTCGAGACGTTTCCGGCGACCCTGCGACTTCACGAAACTACCAACTTCTTCCTATAGCATCCCTCTCTATTTCTAGCTAGTAAGTCCCACTTCTTATTCTATTCTTTCACTTTAAAAAGTTCTCTTTTCAAAACATGTCGGAAGTGGAGTTATCCCGACAGTCGATTCTAAAATCATTAAAATCACAATTTTTCTTAAGAATCACTCATCCATATCACTATATCTTGCTTAGTAATCATGAAACAAATATTGAGAACAATTTTCATCTTAAAATATCATGTTATGTAACCTTAATTTGCGCTTTTCATTTAAATACCACAAACTTTACATATGACATCTTTTAAATATTTAGCTTAGCATACCTTTTGAGATAATGACCTACCTCTCACATACATACATCTTGATATAACACGATTATCTTGAAACCAATATTTTGTGGCAAAATACGACTTTTCAATAAAATACCTCGAACTATAAAAAAACGTTTTCTTGTAAATAGTATTATTTAAATTTCTTGCGATTATGCCTCTACAACCCATTTTGGGGAACCCGGTCGGGATGGTGCAAATTATCGCACATTCTCAGGACTAGTAGAGCGAGACGCAGACCTCCTTATGGAGCATATGATCTCGAAGGAATTTTAATACAATTTTTAAGAAAAACAAGAATTTCTATTTAATAATAAAAATTAATTTTTAATAATTATATAAATATTATCAAACCATCTATTTTCAATATATAATAAAATTCCATGCTTTCTAGAATATAAAAGAATTACAAGTTTCATGAAAATACCATCAAAAATCAATACAAGTCTAACTTTACACTAAAATACCTTGAACTATTCATGCTAGGTATATATTCACTAGAATACCTCATTTTTTAAAAGTTACATCCATGAAAACTTTAAATATGATAAATAAATACTTGAGATTTATTTTGAAAGTATACTAAAAATATTTTTCATAAAACCCCCCAAGTTATATAAAATTACATTAAGGACCCTAGTAAATATAGGTTTAAGCGGGACCAATTTTCTTGAGCCTCAAGGAGCCGGAGAAAGTAGGTCCTTGCCTATTTAAGGTAGAAAACTAAAATGGTGTTATCAATGGTAATTGTCTTGGAAAAAGACACAAATCCTGCCGTCCATATGCAGCAGTTACCGATAACTCCTAAACCTAATTCAGAATCCAAATCTGTTTAAGTGTTTGACTCAATCTGAGCCTCAGTCTAATCTGAATACAATCTAAACATGAATTCAATCATAATTCCAATCCAACATGAACCGAAACATGAATACCGAACAATACGAATATGCAACATGACTTGACTTGATCGATCCATGGTTATATCTTGAACTTGACTACATGACTATTCGTTTACATCCTGATCCGTTTACATGAACAACTTATACTATGGTCTCGACAAGTCTGATAACTACAAATCAATACAATATACATTACGGGGTTTTAATGAGGGTGGATTGGTACGGAATGTATTATAAGTGGCACAATGAATGACACTAAAAGACACCTACCGTACATCCATGCCGTTGTCCCATGGGTATTGACGGGGCCTTGTACTTTCCGTTTCCCATAGTCCACGGGATAGTTGGACTCATCTCGTAAACACTGATACATTCTGTACCAAACTACAAACAACTACATTAGCATAACAAACAGATATTTTATCAGTTCTATTTTTTTTACTTGTCTATTCCATTCTATCTTTTGGGACTTACCGAGCGCTAGTTCGCTGATGACATTCCTTTCTTTTCTATCTTTGGAATGTTGTCAGGAGGACCCGACTCTCAGGAGATCGAGCCCAGTCAGGACGATTTGGAGCAGTTTACAGAGGAATCAGAGTTCTAGTTTCTACTTGTACTTACTTTTCTTTCAGTTCATATGCCATTGTTTAGGCATCGCTTTCTATCATTGTATTTTACTTTTCAGTTGTATGTAAAGAATGATTATAAATAAAAAGTTGTTGTTTCATTACATCTCTTGTATTCTTATGTTATTTCATTATATTGCTTATTTACGCTTAACGTGTTTATTTATGAGTAAATACGTCGCTGCCCCGCCACGTCTCCTTCCCCGTACATTGGGAAATGGGGCATGACATGTTTTGTTGGTGGCCTATGCAGGTCAGTTCTGCATGAAACCTAAGCAATATATCACAAGAATTATAAGAATCAGCAACTATATATTCTTTACATTTCAACTCTTTGAATCTATTCTAACCTCACATTTTCTTTTAAGGTTATGAATTCCTCGAACAACACGAGCACCAACGCGAATGAAAACACTCCACTTCCTCTACTACCACCACCTACCGTAGCAGCTCCTATCAATGAGCAGACGGTATTGCTTGAGGCAATCAAGAGTCTCTTGGAGGGACAGCAGCAGTAGATTGCTATCCTCTAGCACCGCCCTGAGACCGAGGCATCCAGAGTCAAGCAATTCCGGGCACTGCACCCTAAACAATTCTCTAGGAAAGAGAGCCCCTGGAAGCGGAAGAATGGGCTTAGTCTATCAAAGAAGATCCGGCAGCAGCACAAGTGCCAGAGATTGCTTGGGTGAAAGTTGTGAAGCTGTAATTCATTGACAACGCCAGAGTATGGTGGAAGACTAAAGAAAGCCGACTTGCCCAGCCGATCAAATGGAAGACATTTCGCGGTATGTTCGACGCGAAATATTTTCCCAAGACTGTCTGTTTTGATTTGGAGCAGCAATTCATCCACCTGCAACAAGGCTCTATGTGGAGCAAATCAGTGGATGAATACGATGCTGAGTTCACCATGCTTAGCAGGTAAGATATGTCTCAAATATTCAAATTCTTAACATCGCATACTATACTGCTGACACAAGGCCATAACAGGTTTGCGGCACATCTCATACCGACTGCTGAGATCATAGCACGACGATTTCAGCAAGGGTTGGACCCGGAGATCCAAGCTGCATTAGCTACAGGGGATTTCCCAACCTACGATCTTGCTCTGAAGGCTGCCCGAAGATATGAGGCAGTTGTGAAGAAGAAGGGCATACCTCAGTCTGCCGGTGTGAAGCGCCCTGCTACTTAGATAGCAGGAGGAGCTTATTCTAAGCCATCGTTTGTACCCAGGAGACCGGGAGTACCATTTAACCGGTCAAGTCAAGACTTTTGCTTCTACTGTAAGTGGAATGAACACCCGGCGAAGGACCGCAGGCGTGCAAACAGCCTGTGCTTAGTCTGCGGCTCATCCACTCACGACATTATAGCTTGTCCTCGTAGACTCAATCCGAATCTAGCCCCCAGACCAACCATCACTTTTCCGCAGCGGCCAACTATTCAGGCACCTACATCTCGTCTTGCTCTCCCAGCTCCACCTCCTCGTAGACCTCTTGCACAGCCTTCTCGTCAGTTCCATCAGGCACAAAGGAACCTACCTCAAGGACAGAGGAACGGATAGAGGAATGCTCCCCCAGCAAGGAGGAATGTACCTAGGCGACATGCTTTCACAATGACTGTAGAAGAAGCTGAAGCCATTGGCTAAGTCATCACTGGTAACTCTCACTCTTTCAAAACCTTTTCAATCTTTGTGTACCGCAATATATATCTTTTCCTATATTTAAACATATTCCACACAACTTAGGTACAATCTTAGTAGCATCCTTACCCGCTTTAGCACACTTCAACACTGGAGTATCACATTGCTTTATGTCGCAACGGTTCGTCCGAACTCATGCGATTCCAGTAAAACTGCTCGTATCCAGCTGGAATGTCAGTTCAGGGAACGACGTTCTAAAGGCAACTTTGGGATACGATCTGTGTCCAGTGGTAGTCTGCAGTAGAGAATTTTATGCGGACTTCAAGGTGCTGGACATACCGAACTTCGACGTAGTCTTAGGAATGGACTGGCTAGGAACTTTCTTCGCTACCATCGATTGTCGTCAAAGGAGAGCAGTGTTCGAGATTCCAGACCATCCGGTCTTTTATTTCAATAGCGGAGACCGTACCCTGGAACCTAGCACCTACAAGGATAAACCAAGGAAGGCAGTGATTGCAACAATACAAGCGGAAGAAGACAAGCCAGAGGTAGTTCGAGAGTTTGAGGATGTATTCCCTGAAGATATCTCAGGTTTGCCTCCCGATCGAGCTCTTGAATTCAGTATTGACTTAGTATCTGGTGCACAACCGGTGATCAAAGCACCATATCGCTTAAGTCTAGAAGAATTGAAGGAGATCCGTACTCAGTTGGAAGAACTTCTGCAGAAAGGTTAGATTCGTCCCAGTACTTCAAGTTGGGGATCTCCAATTTTGCTCGTGAAGAAGAAAGAAGGTTCATACAGAATGTGTATAGACTACCGAGCTCTGAAAGAAGTGACGATAAAGAACAAGTATCCACTTGAAAGTGTTTGCTAGCATCGTGACCTAGTTTAAACGGGCATCATACATGCAATTTTCAAAAATTCGTGGTGCTAATGAACACTTAACAAGATCTTAACTAGAATATTAGGGTTTAATAATGATGGTATGATAAACTAAGAGAAGGGGAGGAGGCTACAACCTTTGATGATCGTGTCCTTCTCTTCTAATGCTCCGGGTAGTAGCCTACGCGACTCCACTAGGTTTCACTTGAAGAAGTTACAAGCTTCCTCTGACGACCTTCGTGCCGAAGATGATCCACCCGAAATCCGCCAATCCAAGCTACCTCTTCACTAAACACTTTAGCGAAAGCAACACACCACACCAAAGTGCTAATATATTGTGGGATGGTGAAGTAGGGGTTCTGAAGTGTTAGTTATGTGTATGCCCTAGAGGCCATTATTGTACATATGATGTATATTATAGTGGATGCTTGGACATATATAGAGATGACTTTCTTGCTCGACATAATAGTATGCTATTTGGTTGCTCTTTGTCTTAACATGTTGACTTGTATTGTGATATTGTCTTGCTCTCACATGTTGATGAAGCCCTTAGGATGTGTACTTGACTACTAGAACTATGATGGAGATTATACTAATAGGGCCAGGGTAGTCCACAAGTACATTCTATAATTATTCCTAGTCGAGGGTGTATCGAGACAGGGTATCGATACTCCAAAGTAGACTAGCGTATACGCTTCTTGACCTATATGATGGGCGATGGATGATCCCACATCTATTGGTGTTTGACATCAAAGATGGTATACGGGTGCTCAGTGGAGACTGGGTACACTGAACGGACTCGCCGAGAACTCTTAGTTGGTATTATACCTATTGTCAGATAGCAGTTCTCTGGTGACACTGGTACAGGTTAGTCTGTAGACCCGAGATCGTCATAGAGTCTTGTGTGATTCCCACTGTGCTTTGATTTCCACCTTACCACATTCAAGAGAACGTGCAAAACGGTGGCTTTTGGATACAATTCCGAATCACATGGAGGCAATGAGCGATAGGAGGGGTTTCGTCTCTCCCGGTATTGGGGGTTGATGTTGCACTGTGCTCGATTGGCTATAACTGGAAGTCCCTGGCCAGGGCTGATATGGAAATCTACTGGTAAGTGTTATTAGTAGTTTCTCGACCCTTATGAGCCTCACATCGGCATGACTTATCGGTTACCGGGGTCTGACATTTACCACCCCTAGACTGGATATGCGACATATCAGACGAAGAGACCGGACTGTACGGTAGTGTTACTGACAGGCTTTACAGGAGTATGAGCAGGCTTGCTTGTTGGTCTTCTGATCGCTCAATACCCGGATGGCCGTTACGTTTAGCTGACCGCTGACGGCTTGTGGGTGACTGATATGATCATCACCTACTGCCGGCGTATTGACGAGTCTTTAGAGTCCTATACAGAGGTTTCCTGGCTCAGACGAAACGGAATAGGAGCACATATGCGATATGTGCGGGACCGGAAATAATACGAGTATGTGATACCGTATTCTATTCTCGCGATATATATGATATCGGCCGGTTATATGTGATATAGCCGGGTCATCGGATCAAGTGTTGATTCGATGAAATGATACATTTTATATTAGTCGGGTATATGTGATATAGCCGGATTATTAAATCAAGTGTTGATTTAATAATTTAATGTATAATTATATAAATGATATATTAAATTATATTAACTAATATATGCTCACTTAAGTATTCATTTCTCACTTTTGATACATTTAACATATATGTGATATATGTTTATTGTATTGTTTTCTTTTGTTACATAAATAATATATATGTGATATATATTATTGTTGTGACATGTTAGGTTATATATGCAATATGGGTGTATGAGACTTACACCATACATAAGATAATATCTAGGTTTTTATTTATTTAAGTAATTCAAAAATGTGTAGAATTTGTCATGGTTGCAAGTTTGAGGATAACCATTGACTTAGTCCACCATTTTTGTTTTACCTTAGATATTTTTAGACCTAACCATTATCTTTACTATGGTTTATTCTCTACAAGGGTTAGCCATGACATATACTCACCATGGTTGTATTTCTAACCTCACTCTCATTCTCTTTTCATTCATCATCTCCTTCATCTTCTTCAAGCTCAAGTGAGAGCTCTCTAGGTTTTGAGGAGACAAAGAAAAATAGTGAGAAATTAAATACTAAAGTGAGCAAAATTCCTACTTCATCATCCTCTTCTATACTAGCCATATATTTTAGGGTGTTAGCTTCACTAGTTACTTATTAATGAAGAGATAACTTGAGTCTGTGTTTTCTCGAAGTAGATCATTTTGGATTTTGAAGACTTCTAGCAAGCATGAATCATTCACCTTGTAGAGCCTCTCAAGAGTCCGGGAGTTCTTTGATCGCAGCGAAGGGACCACTACTTGGAGCATTTGAAGTGAAGGACCGGTCTACAAAGGTTGTATTCCGCAATCACTTAGTTGTAAAGTAGTTTACACATCGTATTGTCTAAATCTTTAGTTAAGATTCTAGGGTTAGGGTTAAGTAGCATGGCAAAATTTTGAAAATGGAATGGACGATACCATCCGAAACCTTGCTGTTGTGCTAAGTAACCCTACAGTGGTATCAGAGCCAAGCTAGAGATTTAGACGATATTTATTAGATTACGAAAGCGAAACTACTCCGAAACTTTAAACATTGCAACCCAGTTTCTGTCGAATTTAAAAAGGCCTATAAATTTTTTTTAAACAACTGCAGAATGTTGTATGAGATACAATATGAACACAGTAGAAAATTGAACACCCCTTGCTGGATTTTAGCCGAGCAAAACCCTTTAAAAACCGAGCAGGCCGGTCGTACAGCGCACTCTGGGGTTCAATTTTTTTCAGTGTTCCATTCTCTGGGTTTTGGTGTTTCAGGTGTTGTTTGTTTTTGCTAAATTTGCATGAGATGTTAATTTACTATAAAGGCAATTCGGAGTGTTTCGTAGTCGTAATTCTAACAGTTTTTTGGGTTATTTAGACGGTGTTAAAATGTTCGAACGGATATCAAATACCCACTTTAACCCTCGCTGGAAAATTTTCTAAGAGTTGGATTTTTTTCTAAGTTAAAGAGCATTCAAATATCGTGCAAGTGATTCGATGGACCATCTAGAAGAACGAAACCCTAACTCGATTCTGTGACCATAAGAACCGCCGCTAAACCCTAGGGTTTGCGGTAGTTCTGCGGCGGCATAAGTGAGGCAAGGGTTGACCCTTCTACGGCTGGTCCATAGATACTGTGGCATGTGATGGGTACTTTTAAACTACGCTCAAATGTTGAGCTTTTTAGAAAATCTTGGGTGTTTGTTAATTCGATCGGAATGTTTAATATCGTCTAGTTTTTTCTAGAATGTGATACAATATTTGGAATTCATATTGTTAGGCATGAAATCCGAGGTATGTGATATTTCGGGTTTATGATGTTTAAGGTGATTGCGGATTCCAAATGTTGTAGTTTGACATTTTCTTTTCTGCGACCGTAAGTGTAATATGTGGTGTATCGCCGGTTTCGTTTTTATATGTCAACGACAATTGGGATACGCATATTTACTTACGTTGATGACATGTGATGTTATGTGTTGCTGTGATATGTTATATTGGATCGCCGTGTTCTGAATAGCCGGGGGTTTTATGTGAAATGAGAGTTTTTATTTTCACTCATGTAAAATTTATTGTATGTAATATTTTTTTATTGGGACACTTCCGGATTGAGGATGATGTCACCATTGTTATATATTATTTACTTTTCCGCATTATGATAGACCCAAGGTGAGGAGCACAAGTAACCGGGTTCTAGAGTCCAGTGGGAGACCATCTCGAGGAGTCGAGTCCGGGTTTCCTAACTCTAGAATTGATAGGGTTGCTTGCCGCTCTCGTAGGGGTCTAGGGATGTGGGTTTGGCTATTCATTGCGACCGTGGAATCCGTATTGTCTATTGTTGGCTAAATACAAAATACGGACCCCCTAGTATATCCAATATTTCATATGTTATCTTCTGCTGCTGATATTATGTGATATGATCACTTTATATGATGAGACGAATGCTTTATTATTATATATATGATATATAATAAACGTTGCTTATGTTTTGCACCCGCGCTAGTCCCGCCCCGCTATGTCGTTAGTTAAGTAACCTAATGGTGCATAATGGGACACTGTGGCGAATGCGGATGATATAAGCGTACGTTGTATTTTCGTTTCTTCTGTGATGCTTACGAAGCATAAATGATGAGACTTCATTAATGAGATTAATGAAAGAAAAGAAACCTAAAAGATATTGTAGAATCAAATTTTCAAAAAGAGCAGCTCTAGTTTTTTGCTTTGCATAGCGGTATTCCTTGTAGAATATCCAGCACCTTATTCGATAAGGAAAGAGCCGAGATTTCTTCACCGGGAGTAACCTCTTTAGCGAAACTAGCAGATACTACAACTCACTCGGTTTTGTTTTTGATTGCTTTTATAGTTCTTGCTTTGCATAGTGGTATTTGTGAAATTTCCTGCAGCTTATTCGATAAGGAAAGAGCCGAGATCTCTTCACCGGGAGTGACCTTTTTAGCGAAACTAGTAAAAACCTCAAAAACACTCATTTTCAAAAATCACTTGTTTTTAGAACGATATCAAGTTCATTACGCTCATGGTTTTCTTAAAAATCTGCGTAGCCCTTCTTCATTTCAAATAAGTACTGCTTAGTATTCGTGCTGCGTTTGTTGACCTTAACCAAGGCGTAGTGTGCGGTAGCTAATTAGTGCTTATCTGTTGCATATGATGCGATTGAGTTAGGGTAGTCATACGACTTTGTTGACCTTACCCAAGGGTCGTACGGGTGGGTTTAATTCAATCAGGAAATGACGGGTTGAACTTGGCCAGCGCTTATGATTTGTTGACCGTAGCCAAGGTCATAAGTCGCTATGGGCAAAAGTATTATCGGGAATTTCAAGTATTGAAATTTGCAATGAGATTACATACCTTCTATAAGATAGTTGGATCCCGATACCCACTGCGAGTAAGAGTTGCTCCTAAGAGAGTTTTACACATCACAATTAGCCAATCAAGTAGGTGTCTAGAAAGGTGTTGACGGGGTTACGCCTCTGAGAAAATGAGGTTTATTTTAATTAGGTCCGTGCGAAAGCACGGGGAACCTCTTTCAAAGTACCAACACTGGCCTGGCTGAAAAATTAGCGAACTTTTAAGGTGTAATTAATCTCAGCTAATCTTACCTTTTAGGGTTTGAAGAAAGATTTGATAAAAACAGTGGGAGCCATCCTGATTAGATAAGATAAAAACCAATCTAATCTTGCAAGAGCATACGCTAAAGTGTTTTCTTCTCTCTCTCCAGGTAGCGACCATGTCAGGCCCTAATCAAGATAATAATATGGATGTATTGACTGAACCCGCTTGTTATACCGAGCAGGGAAACGTTGGTTCCATTCTTTCTTATAATTGTTATAAGACTGAGCAGGGAATATGGACATATCCGGATTTCCACGCCGCCCAAACGAAGAATAAGCATGTTGATGCATTTTCTTCGGGTGTGTTAGTTATCGAGAACTGTTTCTCAGTTCACTCTACGTCTTGGGCATTAGATACCGGATCAGGATCCCACATATGTAATATGTTACATGGGCTGAGGAAAGGTAGAGAACTGGGAATGGGTGATCATTCCGTAAGAGTAGGGAATGGTGCAAATGTTGCAGCCAAAACAGTTGGCGAATATCACCTTGTATTACCAAATGGTAATACATTGATTCTGAAAGAATGTTATTACATATCGACCCTGATATGCAATCTTATATCAGTTTCTTTATTAAGTAAAGAAGGATATAATTTTGTAATACAGGATAATGTTATGAACATCTTCCTGAATCAAAATTTAATTGGATCAGGCTCGTTGAATAATGACATATACATTCTAAATCAAACTACAGTTCTTAATGTACAAAACACACACAAGAGGAAAAGTTCAGAAATGAACGAATCCTTCTTGTGGTATTGTAGACTAGATCATATCAATGCGGCACGACTAGCTAAGTTACCTAAGGATGGATATTTGAATCCGTTCGAATTTTCATCTTATGACACTTACCAGTCATGTCTCAAAGGGAAGATGACCAAAACTCCGTTTAGTGGACACGGAGAAAGAGTTACGGAACTCTTGGGACTTATACATAGTGATGTATGTGGTTCCATATCTATACATGTCAGGAATGGTTTCTCATACTTCATTACATTCACTGACGATCTCTCAAAATACGGACATGTGTTCCTATTGAAACACAAGTCTGAAGTTTTTGAGAAATTCAAAGATTATAAGCACGAAGTTGAGAACCAAACGGGTAAAAGTATTAAGATCCTTCGATCTGATCGAGGAGGAGAATACTTGAGCAATGTGTTTCTGGACTATCTAAAAGAGAATGTGATTCTCTCTCAGCTTACTCCTCCGTATACACCATAGCACAACGGTGTATCTGAATCGAGTAATCGCACTATATTAGATATGGTGCGCTCTATGATGAGCACCACCGTGTTACCTATTTCCTTTTGGGGTTATGCGCTGGAGACAACCGCATACCTATTGAGTAGAGTTCCAACCAAATCGGTGCCTACTACTCCATATGAGATATGGAATGGGAAGAGACCATCTCTTAAACGAGTTAAGATATGGGGTTGTCCGGCTTATGTTAAAAAGCAAAATCCGGACAAGCTCGAGGCAAAATCAGTTCTTTGCAAGTTTGTGGGATATCCAAACAATTCGTATGGATATCTTTTCTACCTCAGTGAGGAACAAATGGTGTTTATTGCTCAACATGCCACCTTTTTAGAAAAGGAATTTCTTGTATAAGAAATTAGTGGTAAGGAGGTAAAACTGGAAGAAGTTCCAACCGCACAAACTACAGAAGAAGATTTGGTAGAACCAGAGGATTCAGTAGTTCCCGATGAACCTCAGCTACTTCGCCGATCTAGTAGGGTTCCTCATCCACCAGAGAGATACTAAGGTTTTCTCATTGATGGTGGGAGCGAGGATTGCATCATGGAAGATGATGACCTAACTAGCTTCGAGCAGTCCATCACGAGTGGGGACTCTGTGAAATAGCTGGATGTAATGCGATCTGAGATGGAATCCATGTACACCAATAAAGTATGGACTTTGGAAGTTGCTCCTTAAGGGGTAAAACCCATTGGGAGTAAATGGATCTTTAAGAAGAAACTTGGTGTAGATGGAAAAGTTAAGACTTTCAAAGCTAAACTTGTTATAAAGGGTTTTCGTCAACGACCAGGTGTGGATTATGATGAAACCTTTTCTCCAGTGGCTATGCTTAAGTCTATCCGGATCCTACTTGCCATTGCTGCATACCATGACTACGAAATCTGGCAAATGGATGTTAAGACCGCCTTTCTAAATGGTGATTTAGAAGAGTGCGTGTACATGACTCAGCCAGAGAGCTTTATGGACAGTGGAGCAGCGGAAAGGTATGCAAGCTGGTTAAATCCATCTACGGGTTAAAGTAGGCATCGCGGAGTTGGAACATCTGTTTTGATATGGTAGTCAAAGAGTTTGACTTCATCAAAAACGTAGATGAACCTTATATAAACAAGAAGGTGACATAGAGTAAGGTTGTCTTTCTCGTATTGTACGTGAATGACATACTCTTGATAGGAAATGATATTCCTATGCTGCACTCGGTTAAGCTCTTCTTATGACAAAGATTCTCAATGAAAGATCTAGGTGATGCCTCCTACATCTTGGGGATTAAGATCTATAGAGATAGATCTAAACGGATTCTGGGATTGTCCCAATCCAGGTACATTGACAACATACTAAAGAGGTTTAGTATGGAAGAATCCAAGCGTGGGAATTTACCTACGATCTCTGGACTCACTCTTCCAAAGAGATGTCTCCTTAGACTGATTTGGAGAGAGCTCGGATGCAAGGGATACCCTATGCTTCGGTAGTAGGCTTTATCATATACGCAATGCTATGTACCAAACCCGATGTAGCATACTCACTAAGTGTAGTGAGTAGGTATCAAGCAGATCCTGGAGAGAGTCACTGGATAGTTGTGAAGAACATTCTCAAGTACTTGAGAATGAATAAAGAGATGTTCTTGGTGTATGGTAACGGAGAACTCCAAGTGGAGTCTTTTACCGATTCGAGCTTCCAGAGTGATAAGGAAGACTCTAAGTCGGTTTCGGGATTTGTCTTTACCCTCAATGGAAGGGCGGTTTGTTGGAAGAGTTCCAAACAGGAAACCGTGGTAGACTCGACGATGGAGGCTGAATACATCGTTGCCAACGATGCTGCCAAAGAGGCTGTCTGGATGAAGAAGTTCATAAACGAACTTGGTGTGGTTCCGTCCATCGAGCATCCAATACCTTTGTATTGTGATAACAATAGAGCAGTGGTTTTGGCCAAGGAACCCAGGTCCCATCAGCGATCCAGCCATATTCTAAGGCGGTATCACCTGATCCGGGAGATAGTTGATCGCCGGGAGATCGAGGTCAGAAGAGTTGACACGAAGAACAACATAGCGGATCCATTCACGAAGTCCATACCCCAGATAAAATTTGAGAGACTCTTCGGGATGTTGGGTATGAGATACTACAACAACTGGTCTTAGTGCAAGTGGGAGATTGTTAGTTATGTGTATGCCCTAGAGGCCATTATTGTACATATGATGTGTAACACCCGAGCCCAATAATACTATTAATATTACTAGTTGAGGGTTATACCTTACTCAGTCCAATTATCCTGATTATTTGGTGCTTTTTGCAAAATTATAACCGGTTAAGTCATTTTGGTACATAACAAATTTTAACTCCTAAAATGAAATTTAAGATGTCCATGTTGGCCTACTCGTCGCCACTAGTCGCGTGGTAGCGTCCGCGTGTCGAGATTCCGTTCCGTTTGGCTAAAATGGGCGAGTTTGGACGACTACGCGCGCGTGCAAGTGTCCGACTTGGGGGCATGCATTTTAATCATTAAACACCTCTTTTCAAAATTTGGAACCCGCTTAAAATCCTATAATTTGAATTTGGAACATTTGGACGCAACCCGGGCGCGATTTGGAAATGTTTCATTTCGCGCCAAAAAGGGCCCATTTCAATTTAATATCTAAACTATATTTATACGAATCTAAAATCCTTTAACAGTTAATTATTTTCAAATCCCTTTTTAAAAATCTCGTGGCCAATCGCAGAGTAGGATTGCACCGCGTGGGCCCCGCCTCCTTTTCCCTATCTCTCTCTCTCTCTTCCCTCAATCTCTCTCTTCCTCTCTCCAATCCCCCTCTCTCTCTCTTCTTATATTTGAAAACGCTGCAACCGCCTCCCCACTTTCTGCCTCCATCACGAAACCCACACGAAACCCTAACCCTAGCTTCTCGCAACGTCACCGCCGATCCCCCGCGACCTCGCCGTCGCCGCCCTCGCCACCACGAGACTCACCGCACCCTTTTCCTCTCTCCCCCGCCTCTTCCCGTGCCTGCACCCAACCCGACGACGCCACCAACCGTCGCAGGCCTCGTCGTCGACGTCGCCTCCAGCCACCGACGACGCCGCGACTCCCTCTCCTCCTCCTCGTCGCAACCTCATCGTCGCCTTCCCTCTCCTCTCGCCAGACCACCTTCAAACCCAAACCCGACCCTGTACCAATCTCCAGGTCGCCGGAAATCGCGCCGACGACCCTCGTCGACGTCTCCCGCGCCACCTCCTTTCCCCCTCGATCACCTGGGCCGACCACCACCCTCCTCCACTCGTCGCACCCCCTCTCCAGCAAGCCCAGCGGCTGTTCCAGACCTTCGCAGCCGTCGTCGCTGCCTCGCCGGCGTTCCAGCGTCGTCGAGCTCGCCGGGGTCACCTGGTATATCTCTCTGTAAACTTCCTCTTCCTTTCCTGTGTGCAGTAAACCCTCGCTGATCGCATCGAGTTTAGTGTGTGTTGCTAACTTGTTGTCGCGTTTTGCCGGAATCCGACCGTGCCGTCTTGGCGAACCCGACGCTCCAGCGAAGCCCCCTGGTCTGTGTGATCCCGTTGTTCTCTGTTGGGACCTGATCCGTGGCCCGTGCTATCATATCGTGTTTTTGCCGACATCGCATCCGTGTTCCAGATTGCAGAACCGTCGAGGCAAGTATCTGAATACTTGCTCTAACATACTAGCGTGCGAGATCTAGTCTCGCCACGTAATTGAATTCATACTATTTAATACCACAACCTCAAGATGGCAATTGATATCATATTATTGCAGTTACCTTTATAATGGAATCGTTACAACAGTTCCTCGTAATTAATCAACCCACACCAATCCATATTTCAACTAAACAAAACGACTGAATCATATCTGCTTAAACTGTTAAATCATTCACGAAACAATTATTATACTTAATGTAAATTCCTGTAGCTTCATTACTTCAGAATTGTGGATATTGATTTACCTTGTGGCTATTGCACCCTAAAGGTGCTTGAACCTGTTAATAAGAGGATACAAACATCACTGTGGTTATATGGAATATTGTGGTTAATTACTGTTTCCTGCTGCTGTTCATTATTGATTGTATACCTGTTGTGAGCACATACCCGATTGCACTACATATTGGCCTGACCCTGCTACACATGACATATACATACATACCGACTCATCCTGTCGTACCATGACATGACTTGTTTCATGATTTCACGCCTAATGCCGACAGACCCGACCATTCCTGCTGTCTACCCAGACAGACCTACTCTTACCGGATTTTGTGTTGGCATTAGTCCGTGACTACTGAATACCTGACCTGACATACATAGCTTGGGGGTATGGGGAAATCAAAGGTGAAACCGACTTGTAACTCAACAGTTCGATACATTGTTCTGATCAGTCTTACGGGCTTGGCCAGCTCCGGAGTGTTGATGCTGACATCACTCGTCCATCCTACTAACTTTTACTGCTTAGCGGCACGTCTCGGACTCAGCCCCGAGGGTTTTGACCGTGGTCCCGGGCACGCACGGGATACTATTTAGTTACATCGACGATTCATCAATTGGTTTCAAAGACTATAGAGTAGAAAACCTGATACAACAGTTTAGTCACCATTGCACATTACCCTGCTTGTTATTTCTTATTACTGCTTTATTCATGTTCATACTTGCATTGTTTATTACCATGTTTATACTATATATTTGATGTCACGACGCGCTGACGTCTGGGTTTTGCATGGCCCAGATTCCGTACCTTTGTCGTCGACCGAGCAGGAGTACTTCAGCCAGCAGGCTGAACTGTGAGTTCCTTAGGGTTTAGTTTATTTATTTCATTTCATTTCCAGATGTGAGCCCGCATTATGGGACGTACTGTTTATTCATTGTATTGGATCATTAGCTTCCGCACTTATTGTTTATTGATTCTTGTTATTATGGATTTGGACATGTATTAGTTTAGCTTATTATCTTGTTCTTGATATCCTTACAACCGTAATGTGACTGTGGATGGATACTTCCTACCCACAGGTAGCATGGTTGGCTATGTCACGTGCCCAATCTTGCGTACTCTGGGAAGCGGGGCGTGACATGGTTCTTTTGGTATCAGAGCCATAGGTTAATTGGGTTGATTCTTTGTAGTTGGGTATTGCACCCGATACACGAATCAGGATACCCGTGATTAGGAGACATGTCCTGCCACTTTGACCGTGTTACCATCCTTGAATCATTCTTCCGGATCATGTCGACATGCAAACTTACTTTGCATTGTCAAACTCGAAAACCTAACTTCTTGTTATCTCTAGGACTTAGGCGACTTGGGTGGAGTTAAGTAATTGCGGCTATGATACCGCGGCATAGCTACAATGCAGCACTCTATTTAAGTATCTTGGGGTTCTAGCCTTGATCTATACTCGAAAACTATCATCATGCTAATGTTGGGTACTTTGATTTCCAGGAATATGGCCGGTCAGAATTTGAAGATGGACCCAGGGCGTGCGGTCTTAGCCGCCAGGCATAGAGTGATAAGGGGACTGCTGGAGAAACTAAAGGAACAAATCGAGCTGGAACCAGCATTTGCACTGAACCACACGTCCGTACGTAGAAGTATTCCGGTGAACAGGCGCAGCGTAGCACCAATGAAGAAAACAAGTGTGGGTGATCGGAAGGGGAGCGTGATCTGTAGCTACTGCCATAAACCCGGACATGTGCGAAAGAAGTGTCGTATGAGGCTGGGACTCTGTTTTAGATGTGGAGCGGCAGATCACACCGTTGATGCTTGTCCGTCGAAGCATCGCACGAAAGATGATACACAGAAGCCTCCGCAGGGACCGTTCCAAGGACAGGAACCGCTTACTCAAGGATCTAATCAGGCTCGAGCGTTCACGTTGACAGCTGAGGAAGCTAAGGTATCGGGAGAAGTGGTTTCAGGTAATTTACTCGTTCATGGTTTTCCCGCTTTGGCATTACTTAATTTCGGAGCATCCCATTGTTTATGTCATCCAAATTTATAGCTACACACTCGATTACCTGCACGACCCTGTCTAGTTTCTGGGATATACACACTGGGAATGGGAAAATCATAGCTAGTAAGGAATGTAGAGATTGTACAGTTGTTGTTTGCGGACGGGAGATTTTGCAGATTTCTTGGTAATAGTTACGGGCAGTTATGAGGTTGTCTGGAGGATGGATTTTCTTGGCACTTTCCACGCCCACATTGACTGTAGGGCAAGGAAGGTAATTTTCCAGATCCCGGACATCCTAAGTTTACTTTCATTGGAGGAAGCAGTTCTGTCGGGCCAGTCGAGTTTAGGGCTAGGCCAACGAACAATGTTCTTGCGGCTATGGTAGTGGAGAGTAATGAAGAGCCGGCAGTTGTCCGCGACTTTATGGATGTGTTTGAAGATATTTCGGGCTTACCGCCGAAGCGAGATGTGGAGTTTGTGATTGACCTTATTCCTGGTGCAGCGCCAGTATCAAAATCTTTTATCCGATGGCACCAGTGGAATCGGAAGAAGTAAGAAACAAGTGGGTGAATTACTCGAGAAGGGATGGATTCGAAGCAGCAACTCGCCGTGGGGAGCTCCAGTTCTTTTAGTAAAGAAGAAGGATGGCACGAGAAGGATGTGCATTGATTACCGAGAATTGAACCGGGTGACTATTAAGAATAAATACCCGATCCCTCGCATTGGAGAACTTTTGAGCAGCTTAGTGGCGCGAAGGTATTCTCGAAACTGGACTTGCGATCAGGATATCATCAGGTCCGAGTGAAGGCAGAGGACATTTGCAAGACGGCGTTTCGAACTCGGTGTGGACATTTCGAGTATCTAGTGATGCCCTTCGGAGTGACTAATGCGCCAGCAATATTTATGGATTTGATGAACAGGATCTTTTCACCTTTCTTGGACCAGTTTATCATGGTATTCATCGACGATATTCTGGTATACTCGAAGAGTCCGGAGGAGCATGCTGAGCACTTAAGGATCGCACTGCAGACGCTGAGACAAGAGAAGTTATGTGCGAAGATGAGTAAGTGCGAATTCTGGCTGGAAGAAGTGAAGTTTCTGGGGCATGTTGTGTCGGGCAATGGAATCGCCGTCGATCCCGAGAAGATTGCAGCAGTTCGAGATTGGCCTATTCCAAAGAATGTTGCGGAGATAAGAAGTTTTCTTGGACTCGCCGGTTACTACAGAAGATTTGTGGAGAACTTCGCTCGTTTAGCTGAGCCGTTAACCAAGCTTACGCGTAAGGAGGTACCGTTTGTTTGGACGGATGGATGTGCATTGGCCTTCGAGACAGCTGAAGACTCATGAGAAGAACTATCCGACTCATGACTTAGAGCTTGCAGCCGTAATCTTCGCCCTGAAGATTTGGGGACACTACCTTCTGGGCGAGAGAGTTGAAGTCTTTACAGATCACAAGAGTTTGAAATATGTGTTCACTCAGAAGGAGTTGAACATGAGGCAACGCAGATGGTTGGAGCTGATGGCCGACTATGACCTCGATCTTAAGTACCATCCGGGAAAAGTTAACATCGTGCCAGATGCGCTAAGTCGGTTACCAGCAATTCAGGTATTGACCGCACAAAGGGAGATCATTGCGGATTTTCGGAGATTTGCCTTGGAGGTTGTGCTACCACATGCTACAGGACAGCTGATGCAGTTGCAAGTACAATCGTCCTTAGTTGATAAGATTAAAGCGACACAATCGCAGGATCCTAGACTACAAAAGTTTCGGGAGCAGGTTGAAGCCGGACTGCGAACCGATTTACTGATCCATGAAGACGGTTCGTTGAGATATGGTAGCCGTGTGTGTGTGCCAAACGGAGATGTGCGTGAAGAGCTTATGAAGGAGGCACACAGTTCAGCTTACTCTGTACATCCAGGAGGGACAAAGATGTACCGAGATATTCGACAGCACTTTTGGTGGGAAGGAATGAAAAGGGAAATTGCTCGCTTCGTGGCTAAGTGCTTGGTGTGTCAGCAAGTCAAGGCTGAACACCAAAGGGTTGCTGGTTTGTTGCAACCACTTCCGATTCCTCAGTGGAAGTGGGAACATATAACCATGGATTTCGTGACGGCTTTACCGCGGAGTCCAAAGGGCAACAATGCTGTATGGGTGATTGTCGATCGGTTGACCAAGACAGCTCACTTTATTCCTTTTCGGGTTGGTCAATCGACAGAGACTTTGGCGGAGCGGTACCTGCAGGAGATTGTCAGATTGCATGGAGTACCGGTAAGCATCGTGTCCGATCGAGACACTCGGTTCTTGTCGCACTTTTGGAGGAGCTTACAAGAAAGTTTGGGGACTCGATTGAAGTTTAGCACAGCTTATTATCCTCAGACTGATGGACAATCGGAGAGGACGATCCAGACCCTTGAGGATATGTTGAGGGTTTGCATGTTGGACTTCAAAGGTTCTTGGGAGGATCATCTACACCTGGTGGAGTTTTCGTACAACAATAGCTTCCAAGCGACAATTCAGATGGCTCCGTTTGAAGCACTGTATGGTCGTAGTGCCGTTCACCTGTTTGTTGGGATGATGTTGGTGGACGAAGGTTACTAGGACCAGATTTGGTGGTACAGACAGTCGAGAAGGTGAATACAATCAGGAAGCATATGAAGGCAGCTCAAGACAGACAGAAAAGTTGGGCCGACACGTCAAGAAGACCTCTAGAGTTCGCCGTGCGTGATTTGGTATTCCCGAAGATATCACCGACTAGAGGGGTGATTCGCTTTGGAAGTCGGGGAAAGCTTAGTCCCCGATTCGTCGGACCCTTCGAGATATTGGAGCGTGTTGGAGAGGTAGCGTACCGTTTGGCGTTACCACAGTCTTTAGCAGGAGTTCACGATGTGTTTCATGTGTCTCAACTACGGAGGTATGTTCGTAATGAGACTCATGTCTTGGATCATTCAAAGTTGACCGTACGGGAGGACCTGACTTTTGGGGAGCGACCAGTTGAAATCAAGGATCGAAGAGAAAAGGTTCTTAAGAACAAGGTTATCCCTCTTGCGCTAGTTCTTGGGGTAACCGATCGCATGGAGAATCCACTTGGGAACGAGAAGACGAGATCCGACAGAAATTCCCTCACCTTTTCCAGTAGTTAGCTATCTTGTATTCTTGGAATTTCGAGGACGAAATTCTTTAGTAGTTGGGTATGATGTAACACCCGAGCCCAATAATACTATTAATATTACTAGTTGAGGGTTATACCTTACTCAGTCCAATTATCCTGATTATTTGGTGCTTTTTGCAAAATTATAACCGGTTAAGTCATTTTGGCACATAACAAATTTTAACTCCTAAAATGAAATTTAAGATGTCCATGTTGGCCTACTCGTCGCCACTAGTCACGTGGTAGCGTCCGCGTGTCGAGATTCCGTTCCGTTTGGCTAAAATGGGCGAGTTTGGACGACTACGCGCGCGTGCAAGTGTCCGACTTGGGGGCATGCATTTTAATCATTAAACACCTCTTTTCAAAATTTGGAACCCGCTTAAAATCCTATAATTTGAATTTGGAACATTTGGGCGCAACCCGGGCGCGATTTGGAAATGTTTCATTTCGCGCCAAAAGGGCCCATTTCAATTTAATATCTAAACTATATTTATACGAATCTAAAATCCTTTAACAGTTAATTATTTTCAAATCCCTTTTTAAAAATCTCGTGGCCAATCGCAGAGTAGGATTGCACCGCGTGGGCCCCGCCTCCTTTTCCCTATCTCTCTCTCTCTCTTCCCTCAATCTCTCTCTTCCTCTTTCCAATCTCCCTCTCTCTCTCTTCTTATATTTGAAAACGCTGCAGCCGCCTCCCCACTTTCTGCCTCCATCACGAAACCCACACGAAACCCTAACCCTAGCTTCTCGCAACGTCACCGCCGATCCCCCGCGACCTCGCCGTCGCCGCCCTCGCCACCACGAGACTCACCGCACCCTTTTCCTCTCTCCTCCGCCTCTTCCCGTGCCTGCACCCAACCCGACGACGCCACCAACCGTCGCAGGCCTCGTCGTCGACGTCGCCTCCAGCCACCGACGACGCCGCGACTCCCTCTCCTCCTCCTCGTCGCAACCTCGTCGTCGCCTTCCCTCTCCCCTCGCCAGACCACCTTCAAACCCAAACCCGACCCTGTACCAATCTCCAGGTCGCCGGAAATCGCGCCGACGACCCTCGTCGACGTCTCCCGCGCCACCTCCTTTCCCCCTCGATCACCTGGGCCGACCACCACCCTCCTCCACTCGTCGCACCCCCTCTCCAGCAAGCCCAGCGGCTGTTCCAGACCTTCGCAGCCGTCGTCGCTGCCTCGCCGGCGTTCCAGCGCCGTCGAGCTCGCCGGGGTCACCTGGTATATCTCTCTGTAAACTTCCTCTTCCTTTCCTGTGTGCAGTAAACCCTCGCTGATCGCATCGAGTTTAGTGTGTGTTGCTAACTTGTTGTCGCGTTTTGCCGGAATCCGACCGTGCCGTCTTGGCGAACCCGACGCTCCAGCGAAGCCCCCTGGTCTGTGTGATCCCGTTGTTCTCTGTTGGGACCTGATCCGTGGCCCGTGCTATCATATCGTATTTTTGCCGACATCGCATCCGTGTTCCAGATTGCAGAACCGTCGAGGCAAGTATCTGAATACTTGCTCTAACATGCTAGCGTGCGACATCTAGTCTCGCCACGCAATTGAATTCATACTATTTAATACCACAACCTCATGATGGCAATTGATATCATATTATTGCAGTTACCTTTATAATGGAATCGTTACAACAGTTCCTCGTAATTAATCAACCCACACCAATCCATATTTCAACTAAACAAAACGACTGAATCATATCTGCTTGAACTGTTAAATCATTCACGAAACAATTATTATACTTAATGTAAATTCCTGTAGCTTCATTACTTCAGAATTGTGGATATTGATTTACCTTGTGGCTATTGCACCCTAAAGGTGCTTGAACCTGTTAATAAGAGGATACAAACATCACTGTGGTTATATGGAATATTGTGGTTAATTACTGTTTCCTGCTGCTGTTCATTATTGATTGTATACCTGTTGTGAGCACATACCCGATTGCACTACATATTGGCCTGACCCTGCTACACATGACATATACATACATACCGACTCATCCTGTCGTACCATAACATGACTTGTTTCATGATTTCACGCCTAATGCCGACAGACCCGACCATTCCTGCTGTCTACCCAGACAGACCTACTCTTACCGGATTTTGTGTTGGCATTAGTCCGTGACTACTGAATATCTGACCTGACATACATAGCTTGGGGGTATGGGGAAATCAAAGGTGAAACCGACTTGTAACTCAACAGTTCGATACATTGTTCTGATCAGTCTTACGGGCTTGGCCAGCTCCGGAGTGTTGATGCTGACATCACTCGTCCATCCTACTACCTTTTACTGCTTAGCGGCACGTCTCGGACTCAGCCCCGAGGGTTTTGACCGTGGTCCCGGGCACGCACGGGATACTATTGAGTTACATCGACGATTCATCAATTGGTTTCAAAGACTATAGAGTAGAAAACCTGATACAACAGTTTAGTCACCATTGCACATTACCCTGCTTGTTATTTCTTATTACTGCTTTATTCATGTTCATACTTGCATTGTTTATTACCATGTTTATAATATATATTTGATGTCAAGACGCGCTGACGTCTGGGTTTTGCATGGCCCAGATTCCGTACCTTTGTCGTCGACCGAGCAGGAGTACTTCAGCCAGCAGGCTGAACTGTGAGTTCCTTAGGGTTTAGTTTATTTATTTCATTTCATTTCCAGATGTGAGCCCGCATTATGGGACGTACTGTTTATTCATTGTATTGGATCATTAGCTTCCGCACTTATTGTTTATTGATTCTTGTTATTATGGATTTGGACATGTATTAGTTTAGCTTATTATCTTGTTCTTGATATCCTTACAACCGTAATGTGACTGTGGATGGATACTTCCTACCCACAGGTAGCATGGTTGGCTATGTCACGTGCCCAATCTTGCGTACTCTGGGAAGCGGGGCGTGACATGGTTCTTTTGGTATCAGAGCCATAGGTTAATTGGGTTGATTCTTTGTAGTTGGGTATTGCACCCGATACACGAATCAGGATACCCGTGATTAGGAGACATGTCCTGCCACTTTGACCGTGTTACCATCCTTGAATCATTCTTCCGGATCATGTCGACATGCAAACTTACTTTGCATTGTCAAACTCGAAAACCTAACTTCTTGTTATCTCTAGGACTTAGGCGACTTGGGTGGAGTTAAGTAATTGCGGCTATGATACCGCGGCATAGCTACAATGCAGCACTCTATTTAAGTATCTTGGGGTTCTAGCCTTGATCTATACTCGAAAACTATCATCATGCTAATGTTGGGTACTTTGATTTCCAGGAATATGGCCGGTCAGTATTTGAAGATGGACCCAGGGCGTGCGGTCTTAGCCGCCAGGCATAGAGTGATAAGGGGACTGCTGGAGAAACTAAAGGAACAAATCGAGCTGGAACCAGCATTTGCACTGAACCACACGTCCGTACGTAGAAGTATTCCGGTGAACAGGCGCAGCGTAGCACCAATGAAGAAAACAAGTGTGGGTGATCGGAAGGGGAGCGTGATCTGTAGCTACTGCCATAAACCCGGACATGTGCGAAAGAAGTGTCGTATGAGGCTGGGACTCTGTTTTAGATGTGGAGCGGCAGATCACACCGTTGATGCTTGTCCGTCGAAGCATCGCACGAAAGATGATACACAGAAGCCTCCGCAGGGACCGTTCCAAGGACAGGAACCGCTTACTCAAGGATCTAATCAGGCTCGAGCGTTCACGTTGACAGCTGAGGAAGCTAAGGCATCGGGAGAAGTGGTTTCAGGTAATTTACTCGTTCATGGTTTTCCCGCTTTGGCATTACTTAATTTCGGAGCATCCCATTGTTTATGTCATCCAAATTTATAGCTACACACTCGATTACCTGCACGACCCTGTCTAGTTTCTGGGATATACACACTGGGAATGGGAAAATCATAGCTAGTAAGGAATGTAGAGATTGTACAGTTGTTGTTTGCGGACGGGAGATTTTGCAGATTTCTTGGTAATAGTTACGGGCAGTTATGAGGTTGTCTGGAGGATGGATTTTCTTGGCACTTTCCACGCCCACATTGACTGTAGGGCAAGGAAGGTAATTTTCCAGATCCCGGACATCCTAAGTTTACTTTCATTGGAGGAAGCAGTTCTGTCGGGCCAGTCGAGTTTAGGGCTAGGCCGACGAACAATGTTCTTGCGGCTATGGTAGTGGAGAGTAATGAAGAGCCGGCAGTTGTCCGCGACTTTATGGATGTGTTTGAAGATATTTCGGGCTTACCGCCGAAGCGAGATGTGGAGTTTGTGATTGACCTTATTCCTGGTGCAGCGCCAGTATCAAAATCTTTTATCCGATGGCACCGGTGGAATTGGAAGAAGTAAGAAACAAGTGGGTGAATTACTCGAGAAGGGATGGATTCGAAGCAGCAACTCGCCGTGGGGAGCTCCAGTTCTTTTAGTAAAGAAGAAGGATGGCACGAGAAGGATGTGCATTGATTACCGAGAATTGAACCGGGTGACTATTAAGAATAAATACCCGATCCCTCGCATTGGAGAACTTTTGAGCAGCTTAGTGGCGCGAAGGTATTCTCGAAACTGGACTTGCGATCAGGATATCATCAGGTCCGAGTGAAGGCAGAGGACATTTGCAAGACGGCGTTTCGAACTCGGTGTGGACATTTCGAGTATCTAGTGATGCCCTTCGGAGTGACTAATGCGCCAGCAATATTTATGGATTTGATGAACAGGATCTTTTCACCTTTCTTGGACCAGTTTATCATGGTATTCATCGACGATATTCTGGTATACTCGAAGAGTCCGGAGGAGCATGCTGAGCACTTAAGGATCGCACTGCAGACGCTGAGACAAGAGAAGTTATGTGCGAAGATGAGTAAGTGCGAATTCTGGCTGGAAGAAGTGAAGTTTCTGGGGCATGTTGTGTCGGGCAATGGAATCGCCGTCGATCCCGAGAAGATTGCAGCAGTTCGAGATTGGACTATTCCAAAGAATGTTGCGGAGATAAGAAGTTTTCTTGGACTCGCCGGTTACTACAGAAGATTTGTGGAGAACTTCGCTCGTTTAGCTGAGCCGTTAACCAAGCTTACGCGTAAGGAGGTACCGTTTGTTTGGACGGATGGATGTGCATTGGCCTTCGAGACAGCTGAAGACTCATGAGAAGAACTATCCGACTCATGACTTAGAGCTTGCAGCCGTAATCTTCGCCCTGAAGATTTGGGGACACTACCTTCTGGGCGAGAGAGTTGAAGTCTTTACAGATCACAAGAGTTTGAAATATGTGTTCACTCAGAAGGAGTTGAACATGAGGCAACGCAGATGGTTGGAGCTGATGGCCGACTATGACCTCGATCTTAAGTACCATCCGGGAAAAGTTAACATCGTGCCAGATGCGCTAAGTCGGTTACCAGCAATTCAGGTATTGACCGCACAAAGGGAGATCATTGCGGATTTTCGGAGATTTGACTTGGAGGTTGTGCTACCACATGCTACAGGACAGCTGATGCAGTTGCAAGTACAATCGTCCTTAGTTGATAAGATTAAAGCGACACAATCGCAGGATCCTAGACTACAAAAGTTTCGGGAGCAGGTTGAAGCCGGACTGCGAACCGATTTACTGATCCATGAAGACGGTTCGTTGAGATATGGTAGCCGTGTGTGTGTGCCAAACGGAGATGTGCGTGAAGAGCTTATGAAGGAGGCACACAGTTCAGCTTACTCTGTACATCCAGGAGGGACAAAGATGTACCGAGATATTCGACAGCACTTTTGGTGGGAAGGAATGAAAAGGGAAATTGCTCGCTTCGTGGCTAAGTGCTTGGTGTGTCAGCAAGTCAAGGCTGAACACCAAAGGGTTGCTGGTTTGTTGCAACCACTTCCGATTCCTCAGTGGAAGTGGGAACATATAACCATGGATTTCGTGACGGCTTTACCGCGGAGTCCAAAGGGCAACAATGCTGTATGGGTGATTGTCGATCGGTTGACCAAGGCAGCTCACTTTATTCCTTTTCGGATTGGTCAATCGACAGAGACTTTGGCGGAGCGGTACCTGCAGGAGATTGTCAGATTGCATGGAGTACCGGTAAGCATCGTGTCCGATCGAGACACTCGGTTCTTGTCGCACTTTTGGAGGAGCTTACAAGAAAGTTTGGGGACTCGATTGAAGTTTAGCACAGCTTATTATCCTCAGACTGATGGACAATCGGAGAGGACGATCCAGACCCTTGAGGATATGTTGAGGGCTTGCATGTTGGACTTCAAAGGTTCTTGGGAGGATCATCTACACCTGGTGGAGTTTTCGTACAACAATAGCTTCCAAGCGACAATTCAGATGGCTCCGTTTGAAGCACTGTATGGTCGTAGTGCCGTTCACCTGTTTGTTGGGATGATGTTGGTGGACGAAGGTTACTAGGACCAGATTTGGTGGTACAGACAGTCGAGAAGGTGAATACAATCAGGAAGCATATGAAGGCAGCTCAAGACAGACAGAAAAGTTGGGCCGACACGTCAAGAAGACCTCTAGAGTTCGCCGTGGGTGATTTGGTATTCCTGAAGATATCACCGACTAGAGGGGTGATTCGCTTTGGAAGTCGGGGAAAGCTTAGTCCCCGATTCGTCGGACCCTTCGAGATATTGGAGCGTGTTGGAGAGGTAGCGTACCGTTTGGCGTTACCACAGTCTTTAGCAGGAGTTCACGATGTGTTTCATGTGTCTCAACTACGGAGGTATGTTCGTAATGAGACTCATGTCTTGGATCATTCAAAGTTGACCGTACGGGAGGACCTGACTTTTGGGGAGCGACCAGTTGAAATCAAGGATCGAAGAGAAAAGGTTCTTAAGAACAAGGTTATCCCTCTTGCGCTAGTTCTTGGGGTAACCGATCGCATGGAGAATCCACTTGGGAACGAGAAGACGAGATCCGACAGAAATTCCCTCACCTTTTCCAGTAGTTAGCTATCTTGTATTCTTGGAATTTCGAGGACGAAATTCTTTAGTAGTTGGGTATGATGTAACACCCGAGCCCAATAATACTATTAATATTACTAGTTGAGGGTTATACCTTACTCAGTCCAATTATCCTGATTATTTGGTGCTTTTTGCAAAATTATAACCGGTTAAGTCATTTTGGCACATAACAAATTTTAACTCCTAAAATGAAATTTAAGATGTCCATGTTGGCCTACTCGTCGCCACTAGTCACGTGGTAGCGTCCGCGTGTCGAGATTCCGTTCCGTTTGGCTAAAATGGGCGAGTTTGGACGACTACGCGCGCGTGCAAGTGTCCGACTTGGGGGCATGCATTTTAATCATTAAACACCTCTTTTCAAAATTTGGAACCCGCTTAAAATCCTATAATTTGAATTTGGAACATTTGGGCGCAACCCGGGCGCGATTTGGAAATGTTTCATTTCACGCCAAAAAGGGCCCATTTCAATTTAATATCTAAACTATATTTATACGAATCTAAAATCCTTTAACAGTTAATTATTTTCAAATCCCTTTTTAAAAATCTCGTGGCCAATCGCAGAGTAGGATTGCACCGCGTGGGCCCCGCCTCCTTTTCCCTATCTCTCTCTCTCTCTTCCCTCAATCTCTCTCTTCCTCTTTCCAATCTCCCTCTCTCTCTCTTCTTATATTTGAAAACGCTGCAGCCGCCTCCCCACTTTCTGCCTCCATCACGAAACCCACACGAAACCCTAACCCTAGCTTCTCGCAACGTCACCGCCGATCCCCCGCGACCTCGCCGTCGCCGCCCTCGCCACCACGAGACTCACCGCACCCTTTTCCTCTCTCCCCCGCCTCTTCCCGTGCCTGCACCCAACCCGACGACGCCACCAACCGTCGCAGGCCTCGTCGTCGACGTCGCCTCCAGCCACCGACGACGCCGCGACTCCCTCTCCTCCTCCTCGTCGCAACCTCGTCGTCGCCTTCCCTCTCCCCTCGCCAGACCACCTTCAAACCCAAACCCGACCCTGTACCAATCTCCAGGTCACCGGAAATCGCGCCGACGACCCTCGTCGACGTCTCCCGCGCCACCTCCTTTCCCCCTCGATCACCTGGGCCGACCACCACCCTCCTCCACTCGTCGCACCCCCTCTCCAGCAAGCCCAGCGGCTGTTCCAGACCTTCGCAGCCGTCGTCGCTGCCTCGCCGGCGTTCCAGCGCCGTCGAGCTCGCCGGGGTCACCTGGTATATCTCTCTGTAAACTTCCTCTTCCTTTCCTGTGTGCAGTAAACCCTCGCTGATCGCATCGAGTTTAGTGTGTGTTGCTAACTTGTTGTCGCGTTTTGCCGGAATCCGACCGTGCCGTCTTGGCGAACCCGACGCTCCAGCGAAGCCCCCTGGTCTGTGTGATCCCGTCGTTCTCTGTTGGGACCTGATCCGTGGCCCGTGCTATCATATCGTGTTTTTGCCGACATCGCATCCGTGTTCCAGATTGCAGAACCGTCGAGGCAAGTATCTGAATACTTGCTCTAACATGCTAGCGTGCGAGATCTAGTCTCGCCACGCAATTGAATTCATACTATTTAATACCACAACCTCATGATGGCAATTGATATCATATTATTGCAGTTACCTTTATAATGGAATCGTTACAACAGTTCCTCGTAATTAATCAACCCACACCAATCCATATTTCAACTAAACAAAACGACTGAATCATATCTGCTTAAACTGTTAAATCATTCACGAAACAATTATTATACTTAATGTAAATTCCTGTAGCTTCATTACTTCAGAATTGTGGATATTGATTTACCTTGTGGCTATTGCACCCTAAAGGTGCTTGAACCTGTTAATAAGAGGATACAAACATCACTGTGGTTATATGGAATATTGTGGTTAATTACTGTTTCCTGCTGCTGTTCATTATTGATTGTATACCTGTTGTGAGCACATACCCGATTGCACTACATATTGGCCTGACCCTGCTACACATGACATATACATACATACCGACTCATCCTGTCGTACCATGACATGACTTGTTTCATGATTGCACGCCTAATGCCGACAGACCCGACCATTCCTGCTGTCTACCCAGACATACCTACTCTTACCGGATTTTGTGTTGGCATTAGTCCGTGACTACTGAATACCTGACCTGACATACATAGCTTGGGGGTATGGGGAAATCAAAGGTGAAACCGACTTGTAACTCAACAGTTCGATACATTGTTCTGATCAGTCTTACGGGCTTGGCCAGCTCCGGAGTGTTGATGCTGACATCACTCGTCCATCCTACTACCTTTTACTGCTTAGCGGCACGTCTCGGACTCAGCCCCGAGGGTTTTGACCGTGGTCCCGGGCACGCACGGGATACTATTGAGTTACATCGACGATTCATCAATTGGTTTCAAAGACTATAGAGTAGAAAACCTGATACAACAGTTTAGTCACCATTGCACATTACCCTGCTTGTTATTTCTTATTACTGCTTTATTCATGTTCATACTTGCATTGTTTATTACCATGTTTATACTATATATTTGATGTCACGACGCGCTGACGTCTGGGTTTTGCATGGCCCAGATTCCGTACCTTTGTCGTCGACCGAGCAGGAGTACTTCAGCCAGCAGGCTGAACTGTGAGTTCCTTAGGGTTTAGTTTATTTATTTCATTTCATTTCCAGATGTGAGCCCGCATTATGGGACATACTGTTTATTCATTGTATTGGATCATTAGCTTCCGCACTTATTGTTTATTGATTCTTGTTATTATGGATTTGGACATGTATTAGTTTAGCTTATTATCTTGTTCTTGATATCCTTACAACCGTAATGTGACTGTGGATGGATACTTCCTACCCACAGGTAGCATGGTTGGCTATGTCACGTGCCCAATCTTGCGTACTCTGGGAAGCGGGGCGTGACATGGTTCTTTTGGTATCAGAGCCATAGGTTAATTGGGTTGATTCTTTGTAGTTGGGTATTGCACCCGATACACGAATCAGGATACCCGTGATTAGGAGACATGTCCTGCCACTTTGACCGTGTTACCATCCTTGAATCATTCTTTCGGATCATGTCGACATGCAAACTTACTTTGCATTGTCAAACTCGAAAACCTAACTTCTTGTTATCTCTAGGACTTAGGCGACTTGGGTGGAGTTAAGTAATTGCGGCTATGATACCGCGGCATAGCTACAATGCAGCACTCTATTTAAGTATCTTGGGGTTCTAGCCTTGATCTATACTCGAAAACTATCATCATGCTAATGTTGGGTACTTTGATTTCCAGGAATATGGCCGGTCAGTATTTGAAGATGGACCCAGGGCGTGCGGTCTTAGCCGCCAGGCATAGAGTGATAAGGGGACTGCTGGAGAAACTAAAGGAACAAATCGAGCTGGAACCAGCATTTGCACTGAACCACACGTCCGTACGTAGAAGTATTCCGGTGAACAGGCGCAGCGTAGCACCAATGAAGAAAACAAGTGTGGGTGATCGGAAGGGGAGCGTGATCTGTAGCTACTGCCATAAACCCGGACATGTGCGAAAGAAGTGTCGTATGAGGCTGGGACTCTGTTTTAGATGTGGAGCGGCAGATCACACCGTTGATGCTTGTCCGTCGAAGCATCGCACGAAAGATGATACACAGAAGCCTCCGCAGGGACCGTTCCAAGGACAGGAACCGCTTACTCAAGGATCTAATCAGGCTCGAGCGTTCACGTTGACAGCTGAGGAAGCTAAGGCATCGGGAGAAGTGGTTTCAGGTAATTTACTCGTTCATGGTTTTCCCGCTTTGGCATTACTTAATTTCGGAGCATCCCATTGTTTATGTCATCCAAATTTATAGCTACACACTCGATTACCTGCACGACCCTGTCTAGTTTCTGGGA
Organism: Agapanthus africanus; assembly: GCA_030015575.1. Classification (NCBI taxonomy): domain Eukaryota; kingdom Viridiplantae; phylum Streptophyta; class Magnoliopsida; order Asparagales; family Amaryllidaceae; genus Agapanthus; species Agapanthus africanus. Next base: position 76,724,277 of record CM057339.1, on the reverse strand, counting down.
TATACACACTGGGAATGGGAAAATCATAGCTAGTAAGGAATGTAGAGATTGTACAGTTGTTGTTTGCGGACGGGAGATTTTGCAGATTTCTTGGTAATAGTTACGGGCAGTTATGAGGTTGTCTGGAGGATGGATTTTCTTGGCACTTTCCACGCCCACATTGACTGTAGGGCAAGGAAGGTAATTTTCCAGATCCCGGACATCCTAAGTTTACTTTCATTGGAGGAAGCAGTTCTGTCGGGCCAGTCGAGTTTAGGGCTAGGCCGACGAACAATGTTCTTGCGGCTATGGTAGTGGAGAGTAATGAAGAGCCGGCAGTTGTCCGCGACTTTATGGATGTGTTTGAAGATATTTCGGGCTTACCGCCGAAGCGAGATGTGGAGTTTGTGATTGACCTTATTCCTGGTGCAGCGCCAGTATCAAAATCTTTTATCCGATGGCACCGGTGGAATTGGAAGAAGTAAGAAACAAGTGGGTGAATTACTCGAGAAGGGATGGATTCGAAGCAGCAACTCGCCGTGGGGAGCTCCAGTTCTTTTAGTAAAGAAGAAGGATGGCATGAGAAGGATGTGCATTGATTACCGAGAATTGAACCGGGTGACTATTAAGAATAAATACCCGATCCCTCGCATTGGAGAACTTTTGAGCAGCTTAGTGGTGCGAAGGTATTCTCGAAACTGGACTTGCGATCAGGATATCATCAGGTCCGAGTGAAGGCAGAGGACATTTGCAAGACGGCGTTTCGAACTCGGTGTGGACATTTCGAGTATCTAGTGATGCCCTTCGGAGTGACTAATGCGCCAGCAATATTTATGGATTTGATGAACAGGATCTTTTCACCTTTCTTGGACCAGTTTATCATGGTATTCATCGATGATATTCTGGTATACTCGAAGAGTCCGGAGGAGCATGCTGAGCACTTAAGGATCGCACTGCAGACGCTGAGACAAGAGAAGTTATGTGCGAAGATGAGTAAGTGTGAATTCTGGCTGGAAGAAGTGAAGTTTCTGGGGCATGTTGTGTCGGGCAATGGAATCGCCGTCGATCCCGAGAAGATTGCAGCAGTTCGAGATTGGCCTATTCCAAAGAATGTTGCGGAGATAAGAAGTTTTCTTGGACTCGCCGGTTACTACAGAAGATTTGTGGAGAACTTCGCTCGTTTAGCTGAGCCGTTAACCAAGCTTACGCGTAAGGAGGTACCGTTTGTTTGGACGGATGGATGTGCATTGGCCTTCGAGACAGCTGAAGACTCATGAGAAGAACTATCCGACTCATGACTTAGAGCTTGCAGCCGTAATCTTCGCCCTGAAGATTTGGGGACACTACCTTTTGGGCGAGAGAGTTGAAGTCTTTACAGATCACAAGAGTTTGAAATATGTGTTCACTCAGAAGGAGTTGAACATGAGGCAACGCAGATGGTTGGAGCTGATGGCCGACTATGACCTCGATCTTAAGTACCATCCGGGAAAAGTTAACATCGTGCCAGATGCGCTAAGTCGGTTACCAGCAATTCAGGTATTGACCGCACAAAGGGAGATCATTGCGGATTTTCGGAGATTTGACTTGGAGGTTGTGCTACCACATGCTACAGGACAGCTGATGCAGTTGCAAGTACAATCGTCCTTAGTTGATAAGATTAAAGCGACACAATCGCAGGATCCTAGACTACAAAAGTTTCGGGAGCAGGTTGAAGCCGGACTGCGAACCGATTTACTGATCCATGAAGACGGTTCGTTGAGATATGGTAGCCGTGTGTGTGTGCCAAACGGAGATGTGCGTGAAGAGCTTATGAAGGAGGCACACAGTTCAGCTTACTCTGTACATCCAGGAGGGACAAAGATGTACCGAGATATTCGACAGCACTTTTGGTGGGAAGGAATGAAAAGGGAAATTGCTCGCTTCGTGGCTAAGTGCTTGGTGTGTCAGCAAGTCAAGGCTGAACACCAAAGGGTTGCTGGTTTGTTGCAACCACTTCCGATTCCTCAGTGGAAGTGGGAACATATAACCATGGATTTCGTGACGGCTTTACCGCGGAGTCCAAAGGGCAACAATGCTGTATGGGTGATTGTCGATCGGTTGACCAAGGCAGCTCACTTTATTCCTTTTCGGGTTGGTCAATCGACAGAGACTTTGGCGGAGCGGTACCTGCAGGAGATTGTCAGATTGCATGGAGTACCGGTAAGCATCGTGTCCGATCGAGACACTCGGTTCTTGTCGCACTTTTGGAGGAGCTTACAAGAAAGTTTGGGGACTCGATTGAAGTTTAGCACAGCTTATTATCCTCAGACTGATGGACAATCGGAGAGGACGATCCAGACCCTTGAGGATATGTTGAGGGCTTGCATGTTGGACTTCAAAGGTTCTTGGGAGGATCATCTACACCTGGTGGAGTTTTCGTACAACAATAGCTTCCAAGCGACAATTCAGATGGCTCCGTTTGAAGCACTGTATGGTCGTAGTGCCGTTCACCTGTTTGTTGGGATGATGTTGGTGGACGAAGGTTACTAGGACCAGATTTGGTGGTACAGACAGTCGAGAAGGTGAATACAATCAGGAAGCATATGAAGGCAGCTCAAGACAGACAGAAAAGTTGGGCCGACACGTCAAGAAGACCTCTAGAGTTCGCCGTGGGTGATTTGGTATTCCTGAAGATATCACCGACTAGAGGGGTGATTCGCTTTGGAAGTCGGGGAAAGCTTAGTCCCCGATTCGTCGGACCCTTCGAGATATTGGAGCGTGTTGGAGAGGTAGCGTACCGTTTGGCGTTACCACAGTCTTTAGCAGGAGTTCACGATGTGTTTCATGTGTCTCAACTACGGAGGTATGTTCGTAATGAGACTCATGTCTTGGATCATTCAAAGTTGACCGTACGGGAGGACCTGACTTTTGGGGAGCGACCAGTTGAAATCAAGGATCGAAGAGAAAAGGTTCTTAAGAACAAGGTTATCCCTCTTGCGCTAGTTCTTGGGGTAACCGATCGCATGGAGAATCCACTTGGGAACGAGAAGACGAGATCCGACAGAAATTCCCTCACCTTTTCCAGTAGTTAGCTATCTTGTATTCTTGGAATTTCGAGGACGAAATTCTTTAGTAGTTGGGTATGATGTAACACCCGAGCCCAATAATACTATTAATATTACTAGTTGAGGGTTATACCTTACTCAGTCCAATTATCCTGATTATTTGGTGCTTTTTGCAAAATTATAACCGGTTAAGTCATTTTGGCACATAACAAATTTTAACTCCTAAAATGAAATTTAAGATGTCCATGTTGGCCTACTCGTCGCCACTAGTCACGTGGTAGCGTCCGCGTGTCGAGATTCCGTTCCGTTTGGCTAAAATGGGCGAGTTTGGACGACTACGCGCGCGTGCAAGTGTCCGACTTGGGGGCATGCATTTTAATCATTAAACACCTCTTTTCAAAATTTGGAACCCGCTTAAAATCCTATAATTTGAATTTGGAACATTTGGGCGCAACCCGGGCGCGATTTGGAAATGTTTCATTTCGCGCCAAAAAGGGCCCATTTCAATTTAATATCTAAACTATATTTATACGAATCTAAAATCCTTTAACAGTTAATTATTTTCAAATCCCTTTTTAAAAATCTCGTGGCCAATCGCAGAGTAGGATTGCACCGCGTGGGCCCCGCCTCCTTTTCCCTATCTCTCTCTCTCTCTTCCCTCAATCTCTCTCTTCCTCTTTCCAATCTCCCTCTCTCTCTCTTCTTATATTTGAAAACGCTGCAGCCGCCTCCCCACTTTCTGCCTCCATCACGAAACCCACACGAAACCCTAACCCTAGCTTCTCGCAACGTCACCGCCGATCCCCCGCGACCTCGCCGTCGCCGCCCTCGCCACCACGAGACTCACCGCACCCTTTTCCTCTCTCCCCCGCCTCTTCCCGTGCCTGCACCCAACCCGACGACGCCACCAACCGTCGCAGGCCTCGTCGTCGACGTCGCCTCCAGCCACCGACGACGCCGCGACTCCCTCTCCTCCTCCTCGTCGCAACCTCGTCGTCGCCTTCCCTCTCCCCTCGCCAGACCACCTTCAAACCCAAACCCGACCCTGTACCAATCTCCAGGTCGCCGGAAATCGCGCCGACGACCCTCGTCGACGTCTCCCGCGCCACCTCCTTTCCCCCTCGATCACCTGGGCCGACCACCACCCTCCTCCACTCGTCGCACCCCCTCTCCAGCAAGCCCAGCGGCTATTCCAGACCTTCGCAGCCGTCGTCGCTGCCTCGCCGGCGTTCCAGCGCCGTCGAGCTCGCCGGGGTCACCTGGTATATCTCTCTGTAAACTTCCTCTTCCTTTCCTGTGTGCAGTAAACCCTCGCTGATCGCATCGAGTTTAGTGTGTGTTGCTAACTTGTTGTCGCGTTTTGCCGGAATCCGACCGTGCCGTCTTGGCGAACCCGACGCTCCAGCGAAGCCCCCTGGTCTGTGTGATCCCGTTGTTCTCTGTTGGGACCTGATCCGTGGCCCGTGCTATCATATCGTGTTTTTGCCGACATCGCATCCGTGTTCCAGATTGCAGAACCGTCGAGGCAAGTATCTGAATACTTGCTCTAACATGCTAGCGTGCGAGATCTAGTCTCGCCACGCAATTGAATTCATACTATTTAATACCACAACCTCATGATGGCAATTGATATCATATTATTGCAGTTACCTTTATAATGGAATCGTTACAACAGTTCCTCGTAATTAATCAACCCACACCAATCCATATTTCAACTAAACAAAACGACTGAATCATATCTGCTTAAACTGTTAAATCATTCACGAAACAATTATTATACTTAATGTAAATTCCTGTAGCTTCATTACTTCAGAATTGTGGATATTGATTTACCTTGTGGCTATTGCACCCTAAAGGTGCTTGAACCTATTAATAAGAGGATACAAACATCACTGTGGTTATATGGAATATTGTGGTTAATTACTGTTTCCTGCTGCTGTTCATTATTGATTGTATACCTGTTGTGAGCACATACCCGATTGCACTACATATTGGCCTGACCCTGCTACACATGACATATACATACATACCGACTCATCCTGTCGTACCATGACATGACTTGTTTCATGATTTCACGCCTAATGCCGACAGACCCGACCATTCCTGCTGTCTACCCAGACATACCTACTCTTACCGGATTTTGTGTTGGCATTAGTCCGTGACTACTGAATACCTGACCTGACATACATAGCTTGGGGGTATGGGGAAATCAAAGGTGAAACCGACTTGTAACTCAACAGTTCGATACATTGTTCTGATCAGTCTTACGGGCTTGGCCAGCTCCGGAGTGTTGATGCTGACATCACTCGTCCATCCTACTACCTTTTACTGCTTAGCGGCACGTCTCGGACTCAGCCCCAAGGGTTTTGACCGTGGTCCCGGGCACGCACGGGATACTATTGAGTTACATCGACGATTCATCAATTGGTTTCAAAGACTATAGAGTAGAAAACCTGATACAACAGTTTAGTCACCATTGCACATTACCCTGCTTGTTATTTCTTATTACTGCTTTATTCATGTTCATACTTGCATTGTTTATTACCATGTTTATACTATATATTTGATGTCACGACGCGCTGACGTCTGGGTTTTGCATGGCCCAGATTCCGTACCTTTGTCGTCGACCGAGCAGGAGTACTTCAGCCAGCAGGCTGAACTGTGAGTTCCTTAGGGTTTAGTTTATTTATTTCATTTCATTTCCAGATGTGAGCCCGCATTATGGGACGTACTGTTTATTCATTGTATTGGATCATTAGCTTCCGCACTTATTGTTTATTGATTCTTGTTATTATGGATTTGGACATGTATTAGTTTAGCTTATTATCTTGTTCTTGATATCCTTACAACCGTAATGTGACTGTGGATGGATACTTCCTACCCACAGGTAGCATGGTTGGCTATGTCACGTGCCCAATCTTGCGTACTCTGGGAAGCGGGGCGTGGCATGATGTATATTATAGTGGATGCTTGGACATATATAGAGATGATTTTCTTGCTCGACATGATAGTATGCTATCTGTTTGCTTTTTGTATTAATATGTTGACTTGTATTGTGATACTGTGTTGCTCTCACATGTTGACGAAGCCCTTAGGATGTGTACTTGACTACTAGGAGTATGATGGAGATCATACTAGTGGGGCCAGGGTAGTCCACAAGTACATCCTATAATTGTTCCTAGTCGAGGTGTATCGAGACAGGGCATCAATACTCCAGAGTAGACTAGCATATACGCTTCTTGACCAATATGATGGGCGATGGATGATCCCACATCTATTGGTGTTTGACATCAAAGTTGGTAAACGGGTGCTCAGTGGAGACTGGGTACACTAAACGGACTCGCCGAAAATTCCTAGTTGGTATTATACCTATCGTCAGATAGCAGTTCTTTAATGACACTGATACATGTTAGTCTGTAGATCCGAGATCGTCATAGAGTCTTGTGTGATTCCCACCGTGCTTTGATTTCCACCTTACTACGTTTAAGAGAACATGCAAAACGGTGGTTTTTGGGTACAGTCCCGAATCACATGGAGGCAATGAGCAATAGGAGAGGTTTCGTCTCTCCAGGTATTGGGGGTTTTATGTTGCGCTGTGCTCGATTGGCTATAACTGGAAGTCCCTGGCCAGGGCTGATATGGAGATCTACTGATAAGTGTTATCAGTAGTTTCTCGACCCGTTATGAGCCTCACATCGACACGACTTATCGGTTACCGGGGTCTGACATTTACCACCCCTAGACTGGATATCCGACATATCAGACGAAGAGACCAGACTGTACGGTAGTGTTACTGACAGGCTTTACAGGAGTATGAGCAGGCTTACTTATTGGTCTCCTAATCACTCAATACCCGGGTGGTCGTTACGTTTAGCTGACCGCTGACGGCTTATGGGTGACTGATATGATCATCATCTACTGCCGGCGTATTGACGAGTCTTTAGAGTCCTACACAGAGGTTTCCTGGCTCAGGCGAAACAGAGTAGGAGCACATATGCGATATGTGCGGGACCGGAAATAATACGAGTATGTGATACCGTATTCTATTCTCGCGATATATGTGATATCGGCCGGTTATATGTAATATAGCCTGGTCATCGGATCAAGTGTTGATTCGATGAAATGATACATTTTATATTAGTCGGTTATATGCGATATAGCCGGATTATTAAATCAAGTGTTGATTTAATAATTTAATATATAATTATATATTTGATATATTAAATTACATTAACTAATATATGCTCACTTAAGTATTCATTTCTCACTTTTGATACATTTAACATATATGTGATATATGTTTATTGTATTGTTTTCTTTTGTTACATAAATAATATATATGTGATATATATTATTGTTGTGACATGCTAGGTTATATATGCAACATGGGTGTATGAGATTTACACCATACATAAGATAATATCTAGGTTTTTATTTATTTAAGTAATTCAAAAATATGTAGAATTTGTTATGGTTGCAAGCTTGAGAATAACCATTGACTTAGTCCACCATTTTTGTTTTACCTTAGATATTTTTAGACCTAACCATTATCTTTAACTATGATTTATTCTCTACAAGGGTTAGCCATGACATATACTCACCATGGTTGCATTTTTAACCTCACTCTCATTCTCTTTTCATTCATCACCTCCTTCATCTTCTTCAAGCTCAAGTGAGAGCTCTCTAGATTTTGAGGAGATAAAGAAAATTAGTGAGAAATTAAATACTAAAGTGAGCAAGATTCCTACTTCATCATTCTCTTCTATACTAGCCATATAGTTAGGGTGTTAGCTTCACTAGTTGCTTATTAGTGAAGAGATAGCTTGAGTCCGTGTTTTCTCGAAGTAGATCATCTTAGATTTTGAAGACTTCTAGCAAGCATGCATCATTCACCTTGTGGAGCCTCTCAAGAGTCCGGGAGTTCTTTGATCGTAGCGAAGGGACCACTACTTGGAGCATTTGAAGTGAAGGACCGGTCTATAAAGGTTGTATTCCGCAATCACTTAGTTGTAAAGTAGTTTACATATCGTATTGTCTAAATGTTTAGTTAAGATTCTAGGGTTAGGGTTAAGTACATGGCAAAATTTTGAAAATGGCATGGACGATACCACCCGAAACCTTACTGTTGTGCTAAGTAACCCTACATAAAGCTCACCAAGCATCTCACAAGCTCAAGGTTTCACAACACATGTGAGGGATTGAGCTTGGAAGAAGATGAAGATGGAAGATGAAGAGCTAGAGAGCATATGAGCTCAAGTGAAGAATAATGAATCACCCTTGAAGAATGAAATGAAGAACGGCTTATCAATTCTCACAATAATTGAAGCATCCATATTTCATCAATAAACAAAAGCAAGCATGCCTCAATAGCGAGTCAAGACCAATAGAATAATGATAAAAGCCATGCTTCACCCATGCTCCTCATTTTCCACCTCTTTTTCTATTTTCCAAAAATAGAAAATCCATGCCATTATGAAGAATAATTAGTGACCTAATAATATTAGTTAATATATATATATCTCAAATATAATATATATCAAATTATCACATCAACACTTGATTTAATAATCCGGTTATATCACATATAATCGACTAATATCATTTATCTGTATATCATATTATCAAATCAACACTTGATTCAATAATCCGGTTATATCACATATAATCTAACCGATAACAAATAACCGCCCGATTAGAATACGGTATCATATACATGTATCTAATCAGGCCCCTACACATATCAACATATGTGCCCTACTTCGTTTCGCTTGAACCAGGAAACTTCTGTGTGGGACTCTAAAGACTCGTCAATACGCTAGCAGTAGGTGATGATCACATCAGTCACCCACAAGCCATCAGCGGTACTAGCTGGACGTAACAGCTACCCAGGTATTGAGCGAATAGAAGATCAACAAGCAAGCTTGCCCAAACTCCCGTGAAGCCTATAAGTAACACTTACCGTACAGTCTGGTCTTTTCGTCTGATATATCGCATATCGAATATAGGGGTGGAATCGTCAGACCCAAATAACTTGATAAGTCATGTCGATGTATGGCTCATAACGGTTCGAGAAACTACTGATAACACTTACCAATAAATCTCATCAACAGCCCTGGCCATGGACTTACTGTTATAGCCAATCGAGCATAGCGCAACATCAACTCCTAATACCGGGAGAGACGAAACCCCTCCTATCGCTCATTGCCTCCATGTGACTCGGGACTGTACCCAAAATCCACCTGTTTGCACGACTCCTTTGAGCCATGGTAGGAAGGAAATCAAAGCACAGTGGAAGCCACACAAGACTCTATGACGATCTAAGGTCTATAGACTAATCTGTACCAGTGTCACCAGAGAACTGCTATCTGACGATAGGTATAGTACCAACTAGGAGTTCTCGGCGAGTCCTATTCGGTGTACCCATTTTCTAATGAGCGTGTACAATCTTTGATGTCAAACACTAATGGATATGGGATCAACCATCGCCCCTATACAGGGTCAAGAAACGTACACACTAGTCTACTCTGGAATAACGATACCCTGTCTCGATATACCCTCAACTAGGAACAATTAAAGGATGTGTTTATGGACTACCCAGGTCCCAGTAGTATGATCCGCATCATAGTCCTGGTAGTCAAGCTTACACCCTAAGGGCTTTATCAACATGTATCCGAGAGACAGTATAAAAATACTAAGTGTACATGATAAGATAAAGAGCAACCAGATAGTATACTATCATGTCGAGCAAAAAAGTCATATATATATATGTCCAAGCATCCACTATAATATACATCAATGTACAACAATGGCCTCTAGGGCATACATATCCCTAACACCACTACCGTGCATCGACGATCTGTTCGAACAACTAAGTGGGTCTTGCGTTTTCTCAAAATTAGATTTTCGTTCGGGTTATCATCAGGTGAAGGTCAAAGAGTCTGATATTCCGAAGACGGCATTCAGGACTCGCTATGATCATTATGAGTTTCTCGTGAGGCCATTTGGAGTGGCCAATGCACCAGCCATATTTATGAATCTAATGAACCGGATTTTTCGAGAGTACCTAGACAGGTTTGTTGTTATTTTCATCGATGACATCCTGGTGTATTCAAAGAATCGGAAAGAGCACGCTGAACATTTACGAATTGTCCTGGAGACTTTACGACAGTATCAACTCTATGCTAAGTACAGCAAGTACGAATTTTGACTAGATCAAGTCGGATTTTTAGGACATATCGTTTCAGACGAAGGAATCTCTGTGGATCCAGCTAAAGTATCAGCAGTAAGCGAATGACCGACACTAAAGACAGTGAAGGACATTCGATGTTTCTTGGGATTAGCAGGATACTACCGAAAATTCATAGAAGGCTTTTCGAAGATTGCAACACCCCTGACCAAGCTCACACGTAAAGATGAAGTATTCGTGTGGTCAGAAGCATAAGAATAAGCTTTTGTAGAACTCGAGTCAAGATTGATATCAGCATCTATTCTCGTAATACCGGACCAACTGGAGCTTTTGTTGTGCATTGCAATGCATCCGGTAAGGGATTAGGATGTGTTCTACACCAGCATGGAAAGGTTGTAGCTTTTGCATCAAGACAGTTGAAAATTCATGAGCAACTATTCAACACATGACTTGGAGTTGGCAACAGTTATCTTTGCACTTAAGATTTGGCGTCATTATCTGCTTGGAGAGCGAGTGGACATATACACTGACCACAAGAGTCTGAAGTATGTGTTTACTCAGAAGGAGTTGAATATGCGGTAGAGAAGATGGCTAGAACTTATGACGGATTTCGACATCAACTTACAATATCATCCAGGGAAGATGAATGTAGTTCCTGATGCACTTAGTCTCCAGCCTCTATCAATGAATCTCACCGCACAATGGAAGCTTCAACAAGAATTGCACGGGATGGAGATAGAAGTGGTTATGTCAGGTAACACTTCGTATTTGATGAACTTACAAGTTCGGTCTATTATTGTCAACCAGATCAAAGTAGCTCAAGCAAATGATACCAAGTTGCAAAAGATCCGAGAATAAGTAGAAAGTGGACTTCAAACAGATTTCATTATCCAAGAAAACGGATCTTTGAGATACGGAAGTAGATTGTGTGTACCACAAGGTCCTTTTCGGGAAGGGTTGATGAAAGAAGTTCACGGCTCACCTTACTCAGTACACCCTGGTAGTACAAAGATGTTCAAAGATCTACGGCAACATTACTGGTGGCATGGAATGAAGCGTAAAGTAGTCATAAGTATAGCCAAATGCTGTGTCAGAAAGTAAAAGCTGAACATTACAGGACCGCTAGGCTACTTCAACCGTTACCTATCCCAGAATGGAAATGGCAGCACATTACCATGAATTTCGTGACTGCTCTTCCTCACAGCACGAAAGGTAACGACGCAGAATGGGTTATTGTGGACCGACTCACAAAGTCGGCTCGTTTCATCCCATTTCGAGTTGGCCAATCTACCGATACTTTAGCAAAGAAGTATATGGAGGTAAGTCTGAACCTAAGTAAGATTTAACTCTTCATAGTGTACTATTTCTGATACCCATGAACTCATGCAGGAGATTGTGAGATTACATGGAGTGCCGGTTTGCATTGTCTACGATCGTGACACCAGATTTCGATCGCAGTTTTAGCAGAGTCTGCAAGCTAGCCTGGGAACGAGTCTGAACTTCAGCATGGCTTATCATCTACAAACAGATGGACAGTCTGAGCGAACGATTCAGATCCTTGAAGATATGCTAAGAGCATGTATGTTAGACTTCGGAGGATCGTGGGAAGATCACCTACATATTGTGGAGTTTTCATACAACAACAGCTACCAGGCGAGTATTAGAATGACACATTTTGTAGCTCTATATGGAAGAAAGTGTCGTTCACCATTAAATTAGGATGACATCGGAGATAGGGAACTTCTTGGACCAGAGATGATCGTAGCAATTGTCGACGTAGTTCGCACGATCAGGGAACGAATGCGCATAGCCCAAGACAGACAAAAACACTGGGCTGATGCAAAGCGATGTCATTTGGAGTTCCAAACCAGGAGTTCATGTGTTCTTGAAGATCTCTTCAAACTGTAGAGTAATCCGCTTTGGCAAGAGGGGTAAGCTCAGTCCCAGATTTATTGGACCATTCGACATTCTCGAATGAGTCAGAGAAGTGGCATATCGTTTAGCAATTCCATCCTTATTGAAAGGAGTGCACAATGTGTTCCACATATCCCAGCTTCGAAGATATGTGAGCGACCCCAGCCACATCCTTGATCACTCCGAACTCACTGTACAGACAGATCTATCTTGTGAGCAGCAACCCGTTGAGATCCTGGACAGAAAGGTAAAGTCACTTTGGAGCAAGAAAGTAAACTTGGTCCGAGTGATGTGAAGAAAAAATTCACCAGGAGAATCAACGTGGGAATATGAGGATGACATGCGTGCAAGATACCCTTTCCTATTTGTAAATTCGTTCTTATATAATTGTAAATTTTGAGAAAGAAATTTTTGTAAGGAGGGTAGAATGTAATGACTCTGTTTTTACTGTACGAAATTTTTTAAAAATTAATGTACAGAATGGAGTTTGCTAAGTTGAACACAAGTTATAAATTTAATTTATTTAAGAACAACAAGAAGCAACTTATAGCTCATTGGTAAAATCTTGCACTGCTGTGACATAGCCTCTGTGATCGAGTCCCATCAGTCACATATATTTTTCTGAATTTTTATTTTAAACTTTTTGGAAGCCCAAAAGTTTACCCGTGCAATACACGTAAAATAAAAAGTCACAGAAAATCCAACATGTGCAAAATTGTATTAATACAGTCGAGGATACGTAGCCAAAATCCAAGCACCCAAAGCCCCCATTGGACCGGCGAGATGCGCCAAGGGGCCGGCGACGCCGGCCGTCCCTAGGGGATACTCCCATGTGCTTTGCACACTAAACCCTTGGCCTACCCCTTTAACCCCTGTTCTGTTTGTTTTCTCTGCAATTATCCAGAGAATTAAAATTCAGCATTAATCCAATTTTTAATGCATTTTAATTCAATCTTTCAATTCCAAAATCCTAATTCCACTCTATAAATACAATCCCATACCCTATCCTCTTTTCATTCTGAAATTTATTGTCAAAATTCTCAAATTTTTTCTAAGTCCTAAAAGAGTACAGGTGGAGTTAGCCTAAGGTCACTTTCCGGCGAGAATTCGAGACGTTTTCGGCGACCCCGCGACTTCAGGAAACTACCAACTTCTTTCTATACCACCCATCTCTATTTCAAGTTAGTAAGTCCCACTTCTTATTCTATTCTTTCACCTTAAAAAGTTCTCTTTTCAAAACATGTCGGAAGTGAAGTTATCCCAACATTCGATTCTAAAATCATTAAAATCACAATTTTTCTTAAGAATCACTTATCCATATCACTATATCTTGCTTAGTAATCATAAAACAAATATTGAGAATAATTTTCATTTTAAAATATCATGTTATGTAACCTTAATTTGCGCTTTTCATTTAAATACCACAAACTTTATATATGACATCTTTTAAGTATTTAGCTTAGCATACTTTTAGAATATCTTACGAGGTAATGACCTACCTCTCACATGCACTCATCTTGATATAGCACGATTCTCTTGAAACCAATATCTTGTGGTAAAATACGACTTTTTCAATAAAATATTTCGAACTATAAAAAAACTCGTTTTCTTGTAAATAGTATTATTTAAATTCTTTACGATTTTATCTCTACAACCCATTTTAGGCGGTCGGCATGGTGCGGATTATCGCACATCCTCGGGACTAGTAGAGAGAGATGCAGACCTCCTCACGGTGCATACGATCTCGATGGAATTTTAATACAATTTTTAAGAAAAACGAGAATTTCTATTTAATAATAAAAATTAATTTTTAATAATTATATAAATATTATCAAACCATCTATTTTAAATATATAATAAAATTCCATGCTTTCTAGAATATAAAAGAATTATAAGTTTCATGAAAATACTATCAAGAATCAATACAAGTCTAACTTTACACTAAAATAGCTTGAACTATTCAAGCTAGGTATATATTCACTAGAATACCTCACCTTTAAAAGTTACATCCATGAAAAATTTAATATGATAAATAAATACTTGTGGTTTATTTTAAAAGTATACTAAAAATATTTTTCATAAAACCCCTCAAGTTATATAAAATTACATTAAGGACCCTAGTAAATATAGCTTTAAGCGGGACTAATTCTCTTAGGTCTCAGAGAGCCGGAGAAAGTGGGTGCTTGTCTATTAAGGTAGAAAACTAAAACGGGGTTACCAATGGTAATTATCTTGAAAAAAGACACAAATCCTGCCGTCCATGTGCAGCAGTTACTGATAACTCCTAAACCTAATTCAGGATCCAAATCTGTTTAAGTGTCTGACTCAATTTGAGTCTCAGTCTAATATGAATACAATCCAAACATGAATCCAATCATTACTCCAATCCAACATGAACCGAAACATGAATACCGAACAATACGAACATGCAACATGACTTGACTTGACCGAACCATGGCTATATCTTAAACTTGACTACATGACTATCCGTTTATATCCTGATTCATTTACATGAACAACTTTTACCATGGTCTCGGCAAGTCTGATAATTACAAATCAATACAATATACATTACGGGGTTTTAATGGGGTAGATTGATACGGAATGTATTATAAGTGGCACGATGAAGGACACTAAAAGACACCTACCGTACATCCATGCCGTTGTCCCGTGGGTATTGACGGGGCCTTGTACTTTCCGTTTCCCATAGTCCACGGAATAGTTGGACTCCTCTCGTAAATACTGATACATTCTGTACCAAGTTACAAACAACTACGTTAGCATAACAAACAGATATTTTACCAGTTCAATTTTCTTTACTTGTCTATTCCATTTTATCTTTTGGGACTTACCGAGCGCTAGTTCGCTGACGACATTCCTTTCTCTTCTATCTTTAGAATGTTGTCAGGAGGACCCGACTCTCAGGAGATCGAGCTCAGTCAGGACGATTTGGAGCAGTTTACAGAGGAGTCAGAGTTCTAGTTTCTACTTGTACTTATTTTTCTTTCAGTTCATATGTCATTGTTTAGGCATCGCTTTCTATCATTGTATTTTACTTTTTAGTTGTATGTAAAGAATGAATATAAATAAAAAGTTGTTTCATTACATCTCTTGTATTCTTGTGTTATTTCATTATATTGCTTATTTACACTTAACGTGTTTACTTCTATGTAAATACGTCGCAGCCTCGCCACGTCTCCTTCCCCGTACACTGGGAAGCGTGGCGTGACATCATGACAGATAGAGATTTACGGACATACCATAGGCGTGTTGACGACGCCATATTACTTAGAGTCGTACATGGTATGTTGGAAAACCAGAAACGTCAAACTGAGCTGAATTATCGGCAGGCCGAAGCTTTCCAAGAGGGTCTGAGGACGGTCCAACAGACTATTGTCACAGCAGCTCCCAAACCAACACAGCATGAGAGCACCATGGCAGGCTTCAGGAAGTTCGGTCCGTCAACATTTACAGGATTGGAGGAGCTATTGCCAGCGGAGCAGTAGCTAGTGGATACAGAGACTTGCTTGTTGCCGCACAGATTCCATATGAGAAAAGGGTGGATGTAGTACGCATCCAATTGGTAGATTACACTCGTGAGTGGTGGCTTGTCGAGGAGACTCGTTTGACCAAGCCGATCAGCCGGGCGACTTTTTCATGAAGTTTCTTGGAGAAGTTCTTTCCGCAATCTTCTCGGGAGGAAATGGAAGAGAAGTTCATTAGTTTGAAGCAGAATGGCGGATTCGTTGATACACATGCGGCTGAGTGGACCCGGCTCAGTCGATTTGCAGGGCCCTTGGTTGCTAACGAGGCAGATAGGGTAAGGCGGTTTATGCGTAGATTGGATGTGAAGATTTAAAGACACGTCATATCGTTGGGATTGATCACTTTCTCCCAAGTTCTCAAGACGGTTAGGTAACAATAGAGTTTAACAGTAAGAGTAAAGGGTACTCAACAGCAAGCAGTTGTGGTGCGGAAGATTGTGTTTGCACCAAATAGAGCTCCTGTATGTAGAGGCATTCCAGTAAACAAGCGAAGGACAGTACTTATGAAGAAGCCTTTTGTATCAGAACAGAAAAAGGTTGTGATTTGTGACTTCTCCCGTCTACCCGGTCACACGTAGAAGGAGTGTCGAAGGAGGCTCGGACTTTGTTTAGTTTCTAGATCAGTTGACCATACCATTAGTATGTGTCCTTCAAAATTACAATTGAAAGACGATGTTCAAAAACCACCGCAGAAGCAGACTTATGGGCAGAAGCAGATTACTCAGAGGCCTAATTAGGCAAGGGCCTTCACCTTGACGGCCGAGGAGGCCAAGGCTTCAGACGATGTAGTTTCAGGCATCCTACTTGTTTATAATTTTCCCGTATTGGCATTATTCGATTCTGGTGCATCCCATTGCTTTATGTCGTCCAAGTTTATTAGTGCACACTCTGTCCCACATATGGCCCTATCTAGCTCTTGGGACATACACACTGGGAATAGGAAAATTATATCCAGTAGTGAGTGCAATGGTTGCTCGATTGTTATTTGCGGACGTGGGTTATTCGCGGATTTCTTGGTGATTGATACTGGCAATTATGATGTTGTATTGGGAATGGATTTTTTGGCATTTTCCATGCACACATTGATTGTAGGGCGAAGAAAGTGATTTTCCAGATTCCCGAACATCCGGAGTTCATATTCTCGGGAGGTAGCAGATCTGTCAGGCCATTCGAATTTAGGGCTAGGCTGACAAGTGCTTCTTTTTTGTCAATAGAAGTGATCAAGGAAGAAGCACCAGCAGTGGTTCGGGATTTCATGGATGTGTTTAAGGACATCTCGAGTATACCGCCAAAATAAGATGTAGAGTTCACGATTGATCTTATTCTAGGACTAGCGCCAATTTCAAAGGCTTATTATCCGATGGCACCGGTGAAACTGGAAGAAATAAAGAAACAAGTTACCGAGTTACTAGAGAAGGGTTGGATTCGCAGCAGTGGTTCGCTGTGGGGAGCTCCAGTTCTTCTAGTCAAGAAGAAAGATGCAACCCAGAGGATGTGCATCGATTATCGAGAGTTAAATCGGGTGACTATTAAGAATAAGTACCCAATCTTTCGCATCGGCGAATTATTCGATCAATTTAGTGGTGCGAGAGTATTCTCAAAATTGGATTTACGATCAGGATATCATCAAGTTCGGGTGAAAGTAGAATATATTTGGAAGACGGCGTTTCGAACTCGATATGGGCATTACGAGTACTTAGTGATGCTATTTGTAGTTACTAACGCACCGGCAATATTTATGGACTTGATGAACCGGATCTTTTCGCCATTTCTAGATCAGTTCGTGGTTGTTTTCGTTGATGATATTCTGGTCTATTTAAGGTGCAAAGAAGAGCATGAAGAACACTCGAGAATCGTACTGCAAACGTTGAGATAGAACAAGTTATATGCTAAGATAAGAAAGTGCGGGTTTTGGCTCGAAGAAGTGAAGTTCTTGGGTCATGTTGTATTCGGAGATGGGATTGCAGTTGACCCCGAAAAGATTGCAGCTGTCCCCGAAAAGATTGCAGCTATTCATGATTGTCCAATTCTAAATAATGTGGGGGGAGATCAGAAGCTTCCTTAGGCTTGCTGGATATTATAGAAGGTTGTCACGCCCAGCTTCCCGGTGTACGGACAAGGGAACGTGACTGGGCCCGCTCTGTTTTTACTCAGAAGTAAACACGCTAAGCGTAACTAAGCAATATAAAGTAAAATGTATACAAGATACATGAATGTAATGAACATTAACTTTTATTTATTTAACAATTCTTTACAAGTACAACTGGAAATGTAAATACATGAATAGAAAGCAATGCCTAAACAATGGCATAACTGAAATGAAAAGTATATACAAGTGTTTACAGCTCTGGGTCGATAGCAAACTGATCCAAGTCCTCAATACTGGGCTCAATCTCCAGTGAGTACGATCCACCTGATAACATTCCAAAAAAAGAAGAAAGGAATGTCGTCAGCGAACAATTGCTCGGTAAGTCCCAAAAATAGATAGAGATAGTATAGACAGAAAGAGAGTATAACTAGTAATATTTGATTATAATGTTGAACCAGTTGTTTGTAGCTTGGTACAGAATATGCCAGTGTATACGAGAGGAGTCCCACTATTCCGGACACTAAGGTATACGGAGCACAAGGAACCGTTCAGCCACGGTACAACGACAATGGATATTCAGGTTAGGTATATTAACGTGACAGTCTCGTGCCATTTCTAACACATTCCGTACCAATCTACCCCTTTAAACTCCGTAATATATTTTGTATTGATTTGTATTGTTTGTACTGATTGTATTATATTGTCTTGTAGTAAATGAAAGACTTGCCGAAACCATGATATCAGTAAACGGAATGGATATAAATGGATAGTCATGTAATCAGAGTATATCCATGGTTCGGTTTAATCATGTTCATGTTGTTATGGATTGAATTCTGGTATAAATAGATTCATGTTGTATTGTAGTTATACTTGTATTGAATTCAAGTCAGATTGATTTCATATTAGATCGTGACTCGAACTGAGTCAGACTCTTGAAAAGAAATTGAAGTCCTGAATTAGTTTTGATGTTATCGATAACTGCTGCACATGTACGATAGGATTTGTATCTTTTTCCAAAACAATTACTGTGTTGATAACACCGTTTTTAGGTTGTCTATCTTAGATAGGCAAGTGTAGAGTGTTTTCCGTCACCCCATTGAGATGGGAATACGCGCGCGCTTTTCAGGCGCAATACAGATTCCCCCTGCCTAGGGTAGGCTGGGGTTTATTGATTGTGGGGATCCGAATCTCTGACAGCCGCGGACTAAGCTGCCGTTAATTACCCCTCGCATTTGGAGCGAAAGAACCTCCGATTGACGGGTTAAACTGGTCATGCGAACTCAATATGCAGTGCGTTGGTGTGTGTGTATTTTTTTTTGGTTTTGTTCCACTTGTAAAAAAAAGATATATATACATATATATATTTTCTATATATAAAAACAAAAATAAATAAGTAAATAAATATTTCGAGATTTTTCTAATTTTTTAAAAAAATTATTATTATTTTTTATAAAATTTTTAAAATATTATTTATAATTTATTTTTATTTATTTAATATTTATTTATTTAAATTTTTTTATAAAAAAAGATTAAAATAACGAAAAGAAGAAAGAGTAAAAAATGGGACCCGTCACATGCTCAGCATGTGAGAAGGCCATCACATGTTTAGCATGTGACCCGTCACATGCTTAGCATGTGGGGGCCATCACATGCTTAGCATGTGACATGCTTAGCATGTGACCCGTCACATGCTTAGCATGTGACCCACGTCACATGCTAACCATGTGATGGGGCCATGCTTTGCATGTGCTTGTCACATGCAAATGACCACCTTTTTTTTAACGTGGAGTTCAACTCCAGAAGAATTTTATATGGCTAAAAAAATATAATGTGGAGTTAAACTCCCCCAAAAAAAAGATTTTTACAGTGGAGTTAAACTCCAAAAGAATTTCTGTAGTGGAGTTAAACTCCAAAAGAATTTTATTTGTGGAGTTGGACTCTAAAAGAATTTTATTTGGTGGAGTTGAACTCCAAGAGAATTTTATTTGTGGAGTTGAACTCCAAAAGATTTTCTCCTTTCTCCTTTGAGAAGAAACCCAAAATTGGTTCTCTTGAAACTCCAAGATCTAGATCTTGGATGATAAAAAAAGAGACCATTTTTCTTCTCTTGATGGAGTTTTGGGAGATGGATTTATGGTAAAACTTTATTTAGTTTTTTTAAAAAAAAGAGAGCTAAGCTCTTGATTTATTTGGAAAATAAAAATGAAGAGGAAGAACTTGAAAAGGAGAGAGTGGAGGCACAAACCATAGTTTGTTTTTTGGGAGAATGAAAAGTGTTTTTTTATTCATCATCATGTTGCCTTATATAGGCTTACATATTTACATATAGCCCCTTGGGCTTTACAAAAATGGCATTTTAGCCATCCTATGGCTCATGTGCTACTTCTTTTTGCACATAAGCCATGGGCTTACAAAAATTTGGCTTTATGCCCATTTTGTTTACATTCATACATAAAAAATTACATAAAAATTATTTATTACATGATTTTATTTTGGCATGGGGGAGGGCCAGCCGCTTCATGTTCGGACTCGACCTGAGTATGGGCCCACTTGGCTTAGGGTTGACTTTGACTTTGACTTGGTCAACCGGGGTGTAAATTTTTACCCCAACAAAGTGCCCCCCATCAATGAATGCACACCACATATGTGGGTCTTGTGCATGAAATTGATGGATCTTCTTTCGCGTGGAGGCGACTTGCTTTGGTTCCCATTTTTTTTAGGATGCACTGCCCTTTTTACGACATGGACGGTCGACGCTTGACGCGTCTCCGAGACGGAGTGTCCATGGTAGACGTTTCCCTGACTCGGAGTGATTTAGTAGACGTGCCCCCAGCACGGAGTGTCGCTGGTCGACGTTTCCCCGAGGCGGAGTGTCTGTAGTTGACGTGCCCTCGGCACGGAGTGTCTGCTTGACGTTTCTCCGAGGCGGAGTATCGGCTGGTTGACGTATCCCCGAGACGGAGTGTCGTTGTTGGACGTTTCCCTGATGCGGAGTGTCTGTGTTAGACGTTTCCCCGATGCAGAGTGTCGGCTGGTTGACGTATCCCCGAGACGGAGTGTCTGCTTGACGTTCCCCCGGCACGGAGTGTCGTTGTTGGACGTTTCCCTGATGCGGAGTGCCTGTGTTGGACGTTTCCCCGATGCAGAGTGTCGCTGGTTGACGTGTCCCCGGCACGGAGTGTCGCTGGTCGACTTGTCCTCGGCACGGAGTGTCGCTGTTCGACTTTTCCCCGGTGCGGAGTGTCGGGTTGACTTTTCCCCGGCGCGGAGTGTCGCTGATCGACTTTTCCCCGGCGCGGAGTGTCGGGTTGACTTTTCCCCGGCGCGGAGTGTCGCTGATCGACTTTTCCCCGGCGCGGAGTGTCGGGTTGACTTTTCCCCGGCGCGGAGTGTCGCTGATCGACTTTTTCCCGGCGCGGAGTGTCGCTGGTTGACTTTTCCCCGGCGCGGAGTGTCGGTGGTCGATTTTTCCCCGGTGCGGAGTGTCGCTGGTTGACTTTTCCCCGACGCGGAGTGTCGGTGGTCGATTTTTCCCCGGCGCGGAGTGTCGGGTTGACTTTTCCCCGGCGCGGAGTGTCGGTGGTTGACTTTTCCCCGGCGCGGAGTGTCGCGGGTTTACTTTCCCCGGCACGGAGTGTCGCTGATCGACTTTTCCCCGGCGCGGAGTGTCGGGTTGACTTTTCCCCGGCACGGAGTGTCGCTGATCGACTTTTCCCCGGCGCGGAGTGTCGCGGGTTGACTTTTCCCCGGCACGGAGTGTCGCTGATTGACTTTTCCCCGGCGCGGAGTGTCAGTGGTCGACTTTTCCCCGGTGTGGAGTGTCGGGTTGACTTTTTCCCGGCACGGAGTGTCGCTGATCGACTTTTTCCCGGCGCGGAGTGTCGGGTTGATTTGATTCCGAGGCGGAGCGTAATTCCGGCAGGGAAGGTAGATATCCCGAGGCAAAGCATGATTTCGACACAGGGTAAATTCTGGGACGGAGCATAATTCCGCCATAGAGGTTGTTGGTTTGATTTGATTTGGGTTGACATCAACATCGCTACACTGGAATATGGTACCAGGAGCGAATCATCATCTGTCTTGAGAGGATTTGGGAACTGGTTTTCTGTCGGCATCTGCATTGCTGCACTGGAATAATGCCAGGAGCAACTCATCATGTGCCCCGGGAGGATTTGGATATTGGTTTTTGTTTGGCATTTGCATTGCTGCACTGGAATAATGCCAGGAGCAACTCATCATTTGCCCCGGGAGGATTTGGATTTGGTTTGTTTGGCATCTGCATTGCTGCACTGGGATAATGCCAGGAGCAACTCATCATTTTCCCCAGAAGGATTTGGGAATTGGTTTTTTTTGTTTGGCATCTGCATTGCTGCACTGGAATAATGTCAGGAGCAACTCATCATTTTCCCCGAGAGGATTTGGGAATTGGTGGCTTAGGAGACAGGTTTAGATCCCTGTCACCTAAGGCTTTTCCATTTTGTGAGCCGTAAGGGTCTCACAAAGCATTTTCTTCCTACGGGTCGTAAGGATCCCGTAGGTGTATTTTCTCCTTAGGGGTCGTGTGGACTCCTAAGTGTGTTGCTCCTTTGTGAGTCGTAGGGATCTCACGCGGGAATTTTCTCCTCAAAAAGTCGAGAGGACTTTGCTAGTGCATTTCATTTCTTTTTCTTCTTTTGAGAGTTTGCGCCCTTTCGGGTTTTCACAAACTCGCCGGCAGTCCTGCTGTTTTTACTCACGGAGCCCTTTCGGATTTTCATCCGTGCCCATTTTGCTTGTGGACATACCGTTCCTTTTTTTTTGTTTTTGTTGGAGGGATCGGGATTGTTTTACGCCCGTGGATTGTATACGGTTTTGTAGGATGTATGATCCAGACCGTAGGGCCAAAAACATTTCGGGACTTTGTTGGCGTCTGCATCGCTACACTGGAATATGGTACCAGGAGCGACTCATCATTCGCCGTCGGGGTATGGGAGTTGGAATTTGGTTGGCGTCTGCATCGCTGCACTGGAATATAGTACCAGGAGCGACTCATCATTCGCTGTTTTGGGGTATGGGATTTGGAATTTGGTTGGCGTCTGCATCGCTGCACTGGAATATGGTACCAGGAACGACTCATCATTTGCCTTTGTTTTGTTTGTTTTTGTTTTGTTTTATTTTTGTTTCACCGCGATTGCTCTATCATTTCAGCTTTTCTTATCACGAAGGTCGCGATTGCCCTATCATTTCGGCTATTTATTCGCGGTTGCCCCATCATTTCGGCTTTATTTTCATGTTTATCTTTACTCGCTGATTTTTTTTCCTTGCGAGTTGCCCCATCATTTCGGCTTTTCTTTATTTTTCTTTTATTTACACATTTTTTGTTTATTTACATACATATATTTTTTTTTTACATTCCCAGTTTAACGACTTAGAGGTCGATTGTTCCCAGTTTAATGACGTGGTGGTCGATTTTGCGGAGCGGTCCGGACTTTGGAAATTCATAAATTCTAACATGGCCGGAGCCCTAGCCCTTTTGTTGGCTCTGTATCTGAGCCGCTTCTTCCTCAGCTTCTCTGCCTTGAGCGCTGGGCAGGCTTCTGCTCTCCGGGAAGCCGCCATAGGCTGAGTGATGGTGAGCTTAGAGAAGATACCCGATCGAGCAGTTGTCAAAGGCACCGCCGGAGCTTGCTCGAAAGGCCTTGTTGCTTTGTTGGTGTTGATGGCCTTGCCCCCAGCTGGGGCCAAGGAAAGTCGTTCAGACACCGACTTGCGTTTGGGTTGGAGCGCCTTCGACATCACCACATTTGGTCTCCTGCCTTTCGAGACCGGTCTGTCTGTTGCTGGAGCTTGAGGAGCTGGGACGGCGTTAGCTAACACAAACATGATAGAGACAAATGGTAGAGGCTCTTCCCATTGTCGCCTGAGACTGGCCGGAAGGACCGTCCTAGAGTCTATCCTCATCGTGTAGGAGACGGGAGCTGAGTTCATCATCGAAGACATCGTCGGAAGGTGATTGCTTGAAAATCTGCATGAAAAAGCATTATTTTAGTATAAATATAGACATGTATATTGATTGAGTTCGCATGAACGTTTAACCCGAAATATGGAGGAGAGATTGGTCCCACCGGGCGTGCCAGAATCTGTAGGGTGTTTTTCGTCACCCCATTGAGATGGGAATACGCGCGCGCTTATCAGGCGCATTACAAATTCCACCTGCCTAGGGTAGGCTGGGTTTATTGATTGTGGGGATCCGAATCTCCGGCAGCCGCGGACTAAGCTGCCGTTAATTACCCCTCGCATTTGGAGCGAAGGAACCTCCGATTGACGGGTTAAACTGGTCATGCGAACTCAATATGCAGTGCGTTGATGTGTGTGTATTTTCTTTTTTGGTTTTGTTCCACTTGTAAAAAAAAGATATATATACATATATATATTTTCTATATATAAAAACAAAAATAAATAAGTAAATAAATATTTAGAGATTTTTTTAATTTTTAAAAAAAAATTATTATTATTATTTTTTAATTTTTAAAATATTATTTATAATTTATTTTTATTTATTTAATATTTATTTATTTTATTTTATTTTTATAAAAAGAGCTTAAAATAACGAAAAGAAGAAAGAGTAAAAAAATGGGTGGGCATGTGACCCGTCACATGCTCAGCATGTGACCACCTTTTTTTTTTTGGTTGTGGAACGTGGAGCTCAACTCCAGAAGAATTTTATATGGCTAAAAAAATATAATGTGGAGTTAAACTCCCCTCCCAAAAAAATTTTTACTGTGGAGTTAAACTCCAAAAGAATTTCTGTAGTGGAGTTAAACTCTCTTTGGTGGAGTTAAACTCCAAGAGAATTTTATTTGTGGAGTTGAACTCCAACAGATTTTCTCCTTTCTCTTTTGAGAAGAAACCCAAAATTGGTTCTCTTGAAACTCCAAGATCTAAATCTTGGATGATAAAAAAAGAGACCATTTTTCTTCTCTTGATGGAGTTTTGGGAGATGGGTTTATGGTAAAACTTTATTTAGTTTTTTTAAAAAAAAAGAGAGCTAAGCTCTTGATTTATTTGGAAAATAAAAAGGAAGAGGAAGAACTTGAAAAAGAGAGAGTGGAGGCACAAACCCTAGTTGTTGTTTTTTTGAGAATGAAAAGTGTTTTTTTATTCATCATCATGTTGCCTTATATAGGCTTATATATTTACATATAGCCCCTTGGGCTTTACAAAAATGGCATTTTAGCCATCCCATGGCTCATGTGCTATTTCTTTTTGCACATAAGCCACGAGCTTACAAAAATTTGGCTTTATACCCATTTTGTTTACATTCATGCATAAAAAATTATATAAAAATTATTTATTACATGATTTCATTTTGGCATGGGGGAGGGCCAGCCGCTTCATGTTCAGACTCGACCTGGGCATGGGCTCACTTGGCTTAGGGTTGACTTTGACTTTGACTTGGTCAACCGGAGTGTAAATTTTTACCCCAACAGCAAGCACCCATATTCTCCGGCTCACTGAGGCTCAAGAGAACTGGTCCCACTGAAACCTATGTTTACTATGGTCCTTATTGTAAATTAATATAACTTGAGGGGGTTTTATGTAAAAAATAGTTTGATATATTTTCAAAATACAGCTCAAATATTTAATTATCGTTTTTAGGCTTTTCATAGATATATATTTTATAAAAGTGAAATTTTCTAGTGAGTAGAACCTAGTTTTCATTGTATATGGTATTTTAATGAAATATTGGAATTTGTATTGGATTGTAATGGTAGTTTCATGAACTTATGATTCTTTTGATTTAGAAAATATGGAATACTTATAATATATTTTAAAATAGATATTTTGATAATAGTTTTAAATATATATATTTAATAAAAATAAATTTTATTTATTTTTGTAGAAATCTCATTTTTTAAAAATTGCATCAAAAATTCCATCGAGATCGAATGCTCCTTACGGAGGTCTACATCTCGCTCTACTATACCCGAGAATATGTGATAACCCGCACCATCCCGATCGGGGTTCCCTAAAATGGGTTGTAGAGGCGCAATTGGAAGGAATTTAATTAACACACTTTTTAAAGAAAACGGTTTTGAATGTTCAAGGTATTTATTCGTAATCTCGTATTTTCCCATAAACTAGAGTTCTAAAGTTCATCATGTTATATCAAAAATGTGTGTTGTGATGAGATAGGTCATTACCTCGCGAGTTATCTAAAGGTAATATAGGGAAATATGTTGAATTGTGTTGAAAATAATGTATACGGTATTTTACCGTAAAAATACGATAAAAGTTGCATAATAGATTCTTTTGAGATGAAACTTGTTCTAATATGTTTGTTAATGATTACTAAATAATCTATTAAAAGTTTGTAGGTTTGTTATTAAGAAAAATTAGATTTTTAAAGAAAAGAGAATCGGATGCTAGAATAACTCCGCTTCCGACGAGTTTTGAAAAGGAGAAGTTTTAGAATAGCAAAAGAGGATGGGAGAGGGAACTTACTGGCTATAAAGAAAGAGGGGTGAAGGGGGAAGCTCTCGGAACAGTCGGGATGTCGTTTCGTCGTCGGAATCTCCCCGAAATTTCGCCGGAACTTCGACCTTTGCTAACTCCACTTGGATAACTTAGGACTTAGAAATTTTAGAGAGTTTTTGTAATGAAATTCTGAATGAGGAGGGGTGAAATGGAGTGTGGTATTTATAGGGAAAATTATGGTTTAGGGTAATGAAGAATGGAATTAAAATTTGCATTAAAAATGAATTAAAGAGAGAAATTGTCACTCTCTGGATGTTTTCAGAGTAAACAGACATGGGGGTATTGGGGGTAGGCGAAGAGGTGCAGGGTTAAAAAATTAGGGACCATCCCCTATGAGGGGCGGCGGTGCCGGTCCAAACAAGGATCTCGCCGGTTGAGATGAGGGTGTGGGGTGTGGGATATTGGCCGCGTGTCATGTTCAGTGTGTACAACATTTTCCACATGTTTGTTTAATCTGTGACTTTTCATTTTACGTGTTGTGTACGTGCAAACCTTTGGGCTTCTAAAAGATTAAAAAAAATCAATTAAAAAAATATGTGGCTGAGAGGATTCGATCACAGGGGCTACGTCACAGAACTGCAAGGCTTTACCAATGAGCTACAAGTGCTTTCTTGTTGTTCAAAAGCAAATCAAATTTATAACTTGTGCTCAGGCTTAGGTGTTTCTTTTTTTATTTTTTTGAAAAAAATTTATACAGAAAGTTTAGGGTTGTTACATTCTACCCTCCTTATAAAAATTTCGTCCTCGAAATTTATAGAAGGAAAGTGCAACAGATTCAAGAAAAGTTTGATGAAAGTGGTGGTGTGTTGTTGAAGTTTGTGCTTGTATTGTTTAGAGAATCCATAACCTTGAAAGAAAAATAGGGTTATGATAGATTCAAAGCATATGAAATTGTAAGATTCAAGGAATATGAATTGTAAGGAATGTTTTTAGTTGCCGATTCTTGTGTTATATTGCTTAGGACTTCATGCAGAATTGACCTGTATGTCCATGCAGAATTGACCTGTATCGTAAGGTTCCATGCAGCACTGACCTGCATGGGCCACCAATAAAAACTGTCACGTCCCGCTTTCCGGTGTACGGGCAAGGGGGCGCGACTGGGCCTGCTGCGTATTTACTCAGAAATAAACATGCTAAGCGTAACTAAGGAATAAAAAGTAAAATATACACAAAAGACATGAATGTAATGAACAACTTTTATTTATTTAATAATTCTTTACAAGTACAACTAGAAATGCAAATACATGAATAGAAAGCAATGCCTAAACAATGACATAACTGAAATGAAAAGTATATACAAGTGCCTACAGCTCTAGGTCGATAGCAAACTGCTCCAAGTCCTCAGTACTGGGCTCGATCTCCAGTGGGTCCGATCCACCTGACAACATTCCAAAGAAAGAAAAAAGCAATGTCATCGGCGAATAATCGCTCTGTAAGTCCCAAAAATAGATAGAGATAGAATAAACAAAAAGAGAGTATAACTAGTAATATTTGATTATAATGTTAACGCAGTTGTTTGTAGCTTGGTACAGAATATGTCAGTATATACGAGAGGAGTCCTACTATTCCGGAGACTAAGATATACGGAGCACAAGGAACCGTTCAGCCACGGTACAACGGTAATGGATATTCAGGTTAGGTGTATTAAGGTGACCGTCTCGTGCCACTTCTAACACATTCCGTACCAATCTACCCCTTTAAACTCCGTAATGTATTTTGTATTGATTTGTATTGTTTGTACTGATTGTATTGTATTGTCTTGTAGTAAATAGAAGACTTGTCGAAACCATATTATCAGTAAACGGAATGGATATAAATGGATAGCCATGTAATCAGAGTATATTTATAGTTCGGTTCAGTCATGTTCATGTTGTTATGGATTGAATTCTGATATAAATGGATTCATGTTGTATTATAGTTATACTTGAATTGAATTCAAATCAGATTGATTTCATATTAGATCGTGACTCGAACTGAGTCAGACTCTTGAAAAGAAATTGATGTCCTGAATTAGTTTTGATATTATCGGTAACTGCTGCACATAGACGGTAGGATTTGTGTCTTTTTCCAAGACAATTATCGTGCTGATAACACCGTTTTTAGATTGTCTACCTTAGATAGGTAAGCACCCATATTCTCCGTCTCTCTGAGGCTCAAAAGAACTTGTCCCGTTTAAACCTATATTTACTAGAGTCCTTATTGTAAATTAATATAACTTGAGGGGGTTTATGTAAAAAATAGTTTGATATATATTCAAAATGCACCTCAAGTATTTAATTATCGTCTTTAGAGTTTTCATAGATGTATATTTTATAAAAGTGAAATTTTCTAGTGAGTAGAACCTAGTTTTCATTGTATATAGTGTTTTAATAAAATATTGGAATTTGTATTGGATTGTAATGGTAGTTTCATGAACTTGTGATTCTTTTGATTTAGAAAACATGGAATATTTATAATATATTTTAAAATAGATATTTTGATAATAGTTATAAATATATATATTTAATAAAAATAAATTTTATTTATTTTTGTAGAAATCTCATTTTCTTAAAAATTGCATCAAAAATTCCATCGAGATCGAATGCTCCTTGCGGAGGTCTGCATCTCGCTCTACTAGGTCTAAGGATATGCGATACCTGCACCATCCCGATAAAATGGGTTGTAGAGACGCAATTGGAAGGAATTTAATTAACACACTTTTTAAAGAAAACGTTTTTGAATGTTCAAGATATTTATTCGTAATCTCGTATTTTCCCATAAACTAGAGTTCTAAAATTCATCGTGCTATGTCAAAGATGTGTGTTGTGATGAGTTAAGTCATTACCTCGTGAGTTATCTAAAGGTAATACAAGGAAATATGTTGAATTGTGTTGAAAGTAAAGTATATGGTATTTTACCGTAAAACTGCGATAAAAGTTGAATAATAGATTCTTTTGAGATGAAACTTATTCTAATGTGTTTGTTAATGATTACTAAACAATCTATTAAAAGTTTGTAGGTTTGTTATTAAGAAAAATTAGATTTTTAAAGAAAAGAGAATCGGAAGCCGGAATAACTCCGCTTCCGACGAGTTTTGAAAAGGAGAAGTTTTATAATAGCAAAAGAGGATGGGAAAGGGAACTTACTGGCTATAAAGAAACAGGGGTGAAGGAGGAAGCTCTCGGAATCGTCGGGGTGTCGTTTCGTCGCCTGAATCTCCCTGAAACATCGCCGGAACTTCGACCTTTGTTAACTCCACTTGCACAACTTAGGACTTGGAAATTTTAGAGAGTTTTTGTAATGAAATTCTGAATGAGTAGGGGTGAAATGGAGTGTGGTATTTATAGGGAAAATTAGGGTTTAGGGTAATGAAGAATGGAATTAAAATTTGCATTAAAATAAATTAAAGAGAGGAATTATCACTCTCTAGATGTTTTCAGAGTAAACAAACAATATGGGGGTAGTGGGGTTGGCGAAGAGGTGCAGGGTTAAAAAATTAGGGACCATCCCCTACGGAGGGCCCTGCGGTGCTGGTCCAATCAAGGATCTCGCCGGTCGAGATGAGGGTGTAGGGTGTGGGATCTTGGCCAGTGTCATGTTCAGTGTGTACAACATTTTCCACATGTTTGTTTAATCTGTGACTTTTCATTTTACGTGTTTTGCACGTGCAAACCTTTGGTCTTCTAAAAGATTAAAAGAAAAATCAATTAAAAAATATATGTGGCTGAGAGGATTCGATCACAGAGGCTATGTCACAGCAGTGTAAGGCTTTACCAATGAGCTATAAGTGCTTTCTTTCTATTCAAAAGCAAATCAAATTTATAACTTGTGTTCAGACTTAGGTGTTTCTTTCTGTATTTTTTTGAAAAAAATTTGTACAAAAAGTTTAGGGTTGTTACAGTTTTGTAGAGAACTTCGCTTGAATTGCAGAACCGTTGACCAAGCTAACACGAAAAGTGATACCATTCATATGGACTGAGAAGTGTGCGTTGGCTTTTAAAGTGCTGAAGTAGAGATTAACCACAGCTCCTATTCTGACAATGCCAGATGGTTCTGGAGGACTAGTTATTTACAGCGATGCATCTGGAAAAGGCTTGGGATGTATTCTGATGCAGCATGAGAAGGCTATAGCGTATGCGTCGAGACAGTTGAAGACTCATGAGAAAAACTACCCAACTCGTGTCTTGGAGCTAGCAACAGTGAATTTTGCGCTAAAAATTTGGAGACACTACTTATTGGGCGAAAGGGTAGAAGTATTTACTGATCACAAGAGCCTAAAATACGTGTTCATACAGAAAGAGCTCAACATGAGACATCGTAGATGGTTAAAACTAATGGCTGACTATGATCTTGATCTAAAATATCATCCGGGGAAAGTTAAAGTAGTGCCGGATGCTTTAACTCGGTTGCCAGCGATATAGATGTTGACTACAAAGAACGAGATTATAACGGATCATCAGAGATTCGAGTTGGAGATCGTACTACCAAATTCTTCGTGACAGTTGATGCAGTTGCAATTACAGTCATCCTTGATCGATAGTATTAAGGCAGCACAGTCGCACGATTCTAGATTGTAGAAATTTCGAGGACAAGTGGAAGTGGGACTTCGAACAAATTTGTTGATTCATGAAGATGGCTCGTTTAGATATGGAAGTCATTTGTGTGTGCCTAAAGGAGATGTTTTTGAAGAAGTAATGAAGGAGGCTCATAGTTCCGCGTATTCAGTACATCCAGGAGGCATGAAAATATATAGAGACTTGCAACAACATTTTTGGTGGGAATGCATAAAAAGAGAGATTTCTCGCTACATATCTAGGTGCTTGGTATGTCAGTAAATTAAGACTGAATATCAAAGGGTAGCTGGTTTGTTGTAACCACTTCCGATTTCTCAATGGAAATGAGAACATATAACCATGGATTTCGTGTCAGCCTTACCACGAAGTCCAAAGGGCAATAATGCGGTTTGGGTGATTGTCGATTGATTGACCAAGGCAGCTCATTTCATATCCTTTCGAGTTGGACAGTCGACGGAGACTTTAGCAGATCGGTACATGCAGGAGATTGTAAGATTGCATAGAGTATTAGTGAGTATCGTTTCTGATCATGATATTTGGTTCCTATCACACTTTTGGAGGAGTCTACAGGAAAGTTTAGGAACTCGCTTGAACTTTAGTACGGCTTATCATTGTTAGACGGATGGACAGTCTGAAAGAACGATCCAAACTCTTGAAATTATGTTGAGAGTGTGTATGTTAGATTTCAAGGGTTTTTAGGAGGATCATTTGCATTTAGTGGAGTTTTCATACAATAACAGTTTTCAGGCGACTATACTGATGGCTCCATTTGAAGTATTGTGCGGTCGTAAGTATCGCTCGCCTGTTTGTTGGGACGATATTGGAGAAATAAGATTGTTGGGACCGGAACTCATTGTGCAAACTTTGGAGAAAATTAACTTGATCCGTAATCATATGAAGGTGGCACATAATCGACAGAAAAGTTGGGCTAATACTGGAAGAAGACCTTTAGAATTTGCTGTTGGTGATCTTGTGTTGTTGAAAATATCACCGACTAGAGGAGTAATCCGATTTGGTAGTCGAGACAAGTTTAGTCCTCGATTCATAGGGCCTTTTGATATTATCGAGTGTATTGGAGAGATAGCTTATCGATTGGTTTTACCACCATTCTTGGTGGGTGTTCATAACATGTTTCATGTATCTGAACTTCGCAAGTATGTTCGAAATGAAACGCACGTCCTCGATTACTCGGAACTGATAGCGAGAGAAAATTTAACTTATGAAAAGCAACCGATGGATATTGTGGATCGACGAGAAAAGATTCTCAAGAATAAAATAATCTCTCTAGTACTCTTTTCATGGGGAAATTGTTCGCACGGAGAGTCTACTTGAGAACGTGAAGACGGGATTCGACAAAAGTTTTCACATCTTTTTCCTTAGATTCGTATCTTCTTGTCTTTTTCTTGTTTCGTGAATTTCGAGAACGAAATTCTTTTGTAGTTGGGTATAATGTAACACCGTAGTACGTTTATATAGTATAACTTGGTACTTTAAGTTTTGCTTATAATTCTTTTGTTTATTTATTTGGGTTATGAGTGATTCGAATAGTAGTAGTCGTTATCTGACCCGACCCGCATGTTAAGAATCTAGTATGGTGCAAGTTATATATGATATTTACCGGTAAAGTGTATATACGTGAATCTAGTATAATACATACATTATATATATATTTATATCTTTATGTATCTATTTGTAATCACAAGATATGAATAAATAATATTTTTCTAACTGACATTGCATGACATATCACCCCATATCTTATTTTCGTTCTTATCTATTTTGTTCAAATCCTAAAATATTATTTATTCATATCTTGTGACTATAAATAGATACATAAAGATATAAATATATACTAAAATATTAGATAACCAAATATTTACTAAATCACATATATTTATTCCTTTCTAAATATTATTATGGGGTATTTGTATTTAATATTATATTATCGTAGTATGGCTAAATTTTTTACGTATGTGTATTATTCTTTATAACATATTTTTTGGACGAGATTCTGGTAAAATTTAGTGTAATTTGATATTATCTGTAAAACCCTAAACTATAATATATACATTGTTATACTCTATATATTTATAAACAGTTTATAAATTTTTTATTATTAAATAAAAACTTTCTCTCTCCCCCTGTCTCTCTTTCTTTTTCTCTTCTCTCTCCTCTTGTTCTCGCCTCGCCCGAGCCTTAACCCATGCCCTCGCCACTTCGTCGTCGTCCACTTCCCTTCATCGTCGTCACCACATTTATATCTCCATCTCCTCTCCCTCGTCGTCACCTCCCCCAACCCGAGACATCACCGGAGCTTGACTTCACAACCGAAAACCCACGCCCTCCTCCTCTTCCTCTTTCGTCGCCGTCGTTTGAACCCAACTACCACCATCATCCTCGTTACTTCCTCCTTCTCATCGTTAAGCCCAGAGCACCCCCATCACCACCATCTCTTTCTCTTTCTTCTTCTTTTCTCTTTTCTTCAACTGCCAACCAAACCCAACCTCCTCGTCTCTCCGACCTCGCCGTTGACTTCGCCTCATCTTCCTGTCGCCGACCTAACCTTGCTTCTCTCCTCTCCTTGGCTTCATTAAACCCAGAACCCAGCCACCATCATCACCCCGACATCATCATCATCTTCTTCTCTTTTCTGTTCTTACTTTGCCGGAGTCGATCACTGCCGCCGCCGCCCACTTCCATTCCCCGACGAGCACGACCCCAGTCACCACCTCCTCGATGTGCAGACTCATCAGCTCTCTCTCTCTCTTTTCTTCTTCACAAGTTCAAACTCCGACTCCGTTTCGTCGCCGGCGAACTCTGACTCGTCGCCGTCGCCTTCAACAGTATATGAGAATTCTACAGAGCACCAGTGTGCATCTCAGAGCAGTATACAGTCGCTTGAAACCAAGGTTGTGAGTATGTCGTGTTTTCAAGTGTCGCCGACGTGTGAATATCCATATTTTGTCATGAGTTTATCAATCGAGGCAAGTTTCTAAACTTGCAACATGCTACTCTACTTATTCCAATATTTATATAATTATTTATAGTATATGCATTTTAATATTTAGCAAGTATTATCATTATACAATATTATAGAATTAACCCGTATTTCGTATCAATAATAAGTGTATTTCGTTGCATGCTGTGATTTCACTGTAGTTCATGATCTTTTACCTAGACGACGGTATATTTAGTAGTAAACGTAAAACGTTATTACAAGTAGGTTTATATATATATATATATATATATATATATATATATATGTATGTATGTATGTATGTATGTATGTATTAAAAATAAATTATATCTTACAATTTAAATAATATACATTAGTTATTTTTACAGTGTTTTAAATGAACTGGTTACCGTTTTCCATTAAGTATTTATTGTGTTAACACACTGCCTGATATATTCACGACACAATATTAGACCTGTTACTTGAATTATTACTAATACCGACAATCCTAATTTGTTGTCCTGATGGACGTGACTTGTTGTCTAATTAGACAAGAAATATACCTGTTTGATCCTATGTTGGCATTAGATAGATATAGTTAATAGCTGACTTAAACTTGAAACCTGGGGGAAAAGGGAAAATCAATAATGAAACCTGACTTGTAACTCTACAGTTCATTACTTTTCAGAGACTGATTAGTCGATACGGGCTTTAGGCCCTAGAATGATGATACTGACATCATTCGTCTGTACACGATACCCTATTTTTACTGCTTAGCGGCACGTCTCGGATTCAGCCCCGAGGGTCGTGACCGTAGTCCCGGGCACGCACGGGATACTATTGAGTTATATCGACGATTCCATTAATTGATTTCAAATGCTGTTAGGATAGATAACCTAGAAACATAGATTTTAGGATACACGTGACATACCTATAGCCCACTGTTTTTACACCTGTGATTATTATTTATACTCATGTCTTCTTTATAACATCATATTCTGGTTATTACTATTGTTATTCATATTTATGACGTACTGATGTCTGGATTTTGCATGACCCGGTTCCTTTGACCTTATCGCAAGAAGATCAAGAGTATTTTGACAAGCAAGCTGAGCAGCGAGGAGCTTGATGATTAGTTTTGAGATGTTTAGTTTATTTTTATTTCCGTAATTTAAGTTTATCGTTGTGATCCCATAAGGGACGTGATTTGGATATTATTTCTTTATTTGATCTTTATTCGTTCCCGCTATATACATTTCTTGATTATTATCTATTGTGGCAGATGGACACGTGGTAGTTAGATTTTATTTACTGTTCTTGATATCTGATTGACAGCCGTAATGTGACTATGGAAGGATCTTTTCTCGCCATAGGTAGTATGGTTGGTTTTATCACGTATCGTATTTATGTATTTTGGGAAGCGGGGCATGACAAACGTGATCAAAAACACCCCGTCCACTTGAAATGGAGGAACGTCGCCACCGATGAGGCGAAATGGGTGGTGAAGCCCGTGAATTAGACGGATTAGTATTGGGCCGCCATGATCGATCACTTCAAGTCACCTGCGTTTATGGTTCATATATCGCCGAGAACTTTAATAGCATTAAACATTAATTCTTTATTAGTATGACATGTTATATCATATCTAAATGACGGGCGTGGAACCAACGGGGATCAGCAGCGCAGAATCGTAACACTGATCATTGGTTGGCCAGAGGGATGAACTCCTCCCAATATGGAGTTGCTCATGTAAGAACACTTCAAATTTTCTGAATTTGTCAACTTTAATTTCTAAACTTGATCTGAATCAAAATTTTGTCTAAATGGCAAGCGAGACAGATGGGAGCAATGCCCAGTCATATGGATCTTTATCATTTGGGGTTTGCGCGTGACTTCAGCCGCCCCAGCTCACAGGAGGCGACTGAGCATTATGTAAGTTTGCTCTTATACGAATTTTTATACCACTTTTACTGTCATTGTAGGCCTTCGTTGTTAGAAAATCGCAAAAAAAATGAACCTAAATCCTATATTAATATTTATCTAAGAAACCGAAACCGAGTGTTTATCGCCGAAGACCGGACTGAGACGTTGTGACGTTTAGCCTGAATTTGGGGGTAGATGCTATTTGGAATATATCCATCCACCTCTTCGAAAATACCAAGTTGATTTATGGCACCATATATCGGATGTTTGGATAAATGCGACCGCTGTAGCAGAGTTTATCAGATTCTCCCTTGTTTGTGAGGGGTTTTTGATTGTGGGGATGCTCTTTCCTGCAGGCGCAAGCCCCTGCAGTTAATTACATTATCGCGTTACGATAACCACTTTCTCCTTCTCCACTAGTTCACTTCGTGTCGTGTTTATTTTTGTTTATTTTGGTTGCCCGTGAATTGTATATGGAGACTAGTTTATGTCGTCGTCCGTAGGGCGCGGATTAGTCCAAATCCGTATATTTGAGATTTGGGTTTTGAACTTAGGTTATATTTTCCTTTAGTTCAAAAATATTTTGTTTTATTTAAGGACCGTTAATTTAATTTGAGACTAAGATCAACTTAAATATATGAGCATTTAGGCTCAATTTATTTTAAACTAAGGATATGTTAGTATTATTTTAGACTAAGATCAACTTAGCAATAGTTTCAGGATCATTAAATTTTAGTTGAAATCCAAACAAAAGATCATTTGGGCTCAGCTGAAAGAAACTCTTGAGATACTTTTAGCCAATTTAGGCTTGGTTTGCTCAGTCTTTTTTTCTTTTTTTATTCAAAAGTGCTAAGCACTTATTTGGGTTCTATTTGCTTAGCCCTTTTTCTTTTATGCGGAAGAGCTAAGCACTTGTTTGGGGCTCTGACGCTCATATATGTATCATGTGAAGTACTCAGTCATGAGCGCTGCCCAATCAGTGCTAAGCATTTTAGTTATTTTGACTGAATATATATAGTGCTAAGCACTTTTGTATAACGCTCACGTATGTATCACGTGAGGCGCTGAGATATGGGTGCTGCCCAACCAGTGCTAAGCACTAGTCATTTTGACTGAATATGGAATGCTAAGCATTTGATATGGCGCTTACATGAGGAGCACGTGTGGTGCTAGGACATGGGCGTTGCCCAATTAGTGCCAAGCACTCAGTCATTTTGACTGAATATGAAGTGCTAAGCACTTTTACTCAACGCTCACGTGTCTTTCATGTGAGGCGCTGGCCTTTTGTTTTTGAGCGCCCACGTGGGAAGCGCGTGAGGTGCTGAGTCTTTTATTTGGGGCGCCCACGTGGGAAGTACGTGAGGCGTCGAGTCCTTTTTTTTGGGAATCTCTTGGATGCTCACGTGTTTTTCACGTGAGCTGCTGAGTTCCTTTTCTTTTTTAGAGATTGAATATCTGTTAATGGCATTTTGACCATTAATGATTACTAAGATCTTTGTTTTTGAAAATTTGAGATCTTTTATTTTCTTTTTTTTATTGGAAAAGTAAGTTTCTTTTTATGCTAAGTTCTTTTATATAGGGTTAAACCCTGCTTGGAGAGGAATTAAATTCTTAAAACCATAAGTTCTCTTTTCTCTCTTTTTTTTAATCTAGTTTTTTCCCTTAGATTTTGAATTTAAAGAATAAAATCTTCTCAATGAGAATTAAATTCTCCACTTGTGGGGGGATTTGTTTTGCAAATCTCAGATCAGAGGAAGAATTAAGTTCTTTTTATGAAGGGTTGAACCCTTATTTTCTTTTTACAAAGCAAAAGAGATACATTTTATCTATACTTTTTCTTTATCTAGGGTTTGAAAGAACAAGTAGATTTTTTTTGAAAGAGAATTCAATTCTCAATTGCAGGTTCTATCATTTTGTTTGCAAAAACTTATGGGGGGTTCCTCCATTTTGCGTGTGTGTGAGACTTGAAGTCTCATGTCCTTTATATAGGCAAGGTAAATTGTTGATCAGTTTTGAGAAAATCTCTCATTGAGAGATTCCAATTGATTTAATCGATCTCAAAAATTATTTGGGGAATTTTATCTACCGTTGGATCTTTGATCCAGTAATTTCTATTTTACAGACTGCATTTTCTTATTTTTAATAAGATTAGGGAAATATTTTCCCATATATAGAATTTTATTCTATTAAACCGTGATTTTTAATCACTATTGGATTTTTGATCCAAGGATGCTCTATTTAATAGAACATATCTTTCTTATTTAGAAAGATTGGGGAAATATATTCCTAAAAATAGAATTTAATTCTGTTATTGGATTTTTGATCCAACGGCTCTCTGTTTAACAGAAGATATCTTTTTCATTTGGAAAGATCAAGGAAATATTTTTTCCTAATAGAATTTAATTCTATCATTTGATGATTTATCATCACCATTGGATTTTTGATCCAATGGCTCTATTTAACAAAGAGCATCCTAAGTTTTAGGGAAATAATTTCCATGTAGAATTTAATTCTACCTGCTATTAATTTGGACGATAGCGCTCACGTGTTAAGTATGTAGACGCCACTTAAAAATTAAATTCTTATATATAACGGGCGCTTCTGTGCTTTGCACATTGGCGCTCACATGAACTTTATGTGCGGCGTCACTATAAGATTTAATCCTATAATAGATCGGCGCTGGCGCTCACGTGGAAGGCTGTCACGATCCGAAATAGCACGTGACTGGCACTTGAATTATATGAAGTCTATAAGACCCCATATAATTCAAGTAAGCCAAAAATCCCAGAAATCTAAACCATTTGAAAGAAGGAAGTGGAGGAAAACTTATTTTAAAGGTTGCATATAATCACTTTGAAAAGTCGCAGTAAACCTTTTTAAAACATAAAGTCATTTCCGAAAATTATGGCAGAGTCTCCTTTGTAAATACTGGCCCTAAATGGGTACAAATATGAATAATATGAATAAAGGCATCCCCAAGCGGGAGCTACCTCTTTGCCAATTGGCGGTCACAACCATGTAAGAAATATAATATACAACGCCGAAGGGCAAGGATCAAAACTCAAAAGGAAACCAATATCATCAAGAAAACCATAATAATACATCACGCGACTCTAAGGTCGAAAGAATAAACACTGGTCTTCTAAGTTTAACAAATAATACAAATCTGGTTGATGGAGTTTACTAGATATAACTGAAATAAGTAAAGTACAATGGTGGTCACGATGCGAGTGAACCCACCTACCCAAACAATCACCCGGAATGAGGTAGTGTGCCAGCAAAGCCGCCAAGAAAACCTGTACGGCAAAACCTGCGAGAAACGGTGGCACAACGGGGGTGAGTTACCAACTCGTGAGTAGAAAACATCACCGAGCAGAAATCGTATGTATGACTCAATCATAGGTCATACGGTAATAATATATCCTCAATAATATATCCTGAACTATCTACACATAAGTGTAATACCACGTACTCGTGTCAGTGTCTCAGGTAGCAACATATCATATATATGATGTATGAATACATCGAAATGAAAACAGAATGCATTATGAATGAGAAAACAGTTTTCTTTATTTAGTGAGATTTCTGTATATATAAATCGAGGTATCATCAATGAAATCAATATAAAATCCGTGTCAAGTATCGACACAAAACATAAATCTCAATATCCGAAATCTCGGGCTCCGGCTATCCGGACTGGCCCATATTATAATATCTCAATACCTCAAAGTCTCAATATCTCGGGCTCCGGCTATCCGGACTGGCCCCTCATCAAATCTCACGACTACGTCGGTATCCTCCGGATATCCACCGCGTCACAAAGAACCGGTCGGTAGTGCTTCTCTGCTAAGCTCAACGCCATCATCTGCGACCATATTGCTCCGGGGTACTGTACCGGGTCCACCATGCACCCACAGACGGTTCCTCCTCCTCCTCGAATCGGGTGTATGATATCGTTCAAGAGCCGAGAAAACTCATGGTGGACATATCTCATATCATATCACGAGAAATCGCAACTTGCATTTTTAAAATGACATTAAGTTTATATAAAATCCTTGCGGTTTCTCCAAATCCAGAAATCTCATGGAAATCCAAAATTCCAATCTCAAGAGTAATATAATGAATTACCGGGCTCCGGCAATCCGGACTGACCCATAATATCGCATGGCAAATGAATATATAAATATGCATGAAATATCACAATAATAAATGCAATATCTAAACTAGCACAGTAATGATATATCGGAACTATCAGCTAGCAAACGATATCAATAAAGTAATATTCTCTAAAGTGTATGTGACATGGCAATTACGGATGATGATGTGTGTGAGCCGGCAAGCAAGTGTACGTGGAGCATACGCATCATCGGTAATGGTGCCGGTGTCCTGACAGCATGGTTTCATAATCACTAAAATACACATTAAACATGCAATGCGATGATAACAACATGAAATAAACGGAGAATGAATAATAAACGCGACAATACAGAATATACATATCTATATACGAGTCATACAGTTTATTGTCTGAAATCGCACGAATCGTGGTGTTTAGAAAATAAGGGCTACGGTGTATTTAAGAAAAAGGTACGTCCTTTGAATTATCCGTAGTCTCTCTCGGCCTGTCTCTAAAATACTCACGATTCATTAGTTTTGGAAATAAGTATGACTCGCGCCCAACTCTAATATCTACTAAATAAACTACAGGACAGCTAAGAGACTAACAAAAGGGTAAGGAAATCAACTTAAGTCTGAGTCGATCTATATATCTAGTAGTCGGTGATCCCGCCTCAATAGCGTCACATACGATAACATATAAATAATACGACATCCTCGAATCATGAGTGCGGATCAATCATCATATTTATATCTCATACGGTAAATCCATCACACGACATCCCAAAATCGGGGTACGGGTCGCCTATCACATATACCTCAATATCCACATGGTATCATTATCATAATATCATGAACAGGGTACTGATCTAAGTCTAGTACATGCCAATACCATCAATATATATATCTGCGTGTGTATGAAAACATATCGCCCAACGATCCGCTATAATAATATGTCGTATCTCATAACACGACCCAAAACACATCATCGATCTCACGGCATCCAGCCCAATCACATCGACTCATCTCCAAATATCATATACTATCCTCATCATACCTGTATACGTACACACACACACACACATATACATACTCACATACACACACACACACATACATACATATCCCTATATACGCACAAGAACATCGAATGTATGCGTGTGTGTAAAACATTACTCTAGGGTTTCGCGACTAAGAAACTAAACTTAGTTACTATCTTCCGAATACGCTAACACTAATCCAAAGTCACCTAAAGTATTACTTACTAAGTATGCACATCTCATAACAACATGTATATACATATAAATATCATAACGCATCTGAATGCTACGAACTTGCGGGGGTGCTATACGCCATCCACCCGACTTCCCCCGTAGATATATATCTACTCACCTGGACGTCTCGGTTCATCTGATCCGATTTCAGCTCTGTCATTTTCATGTTACGTCCGACGCCTCTGCACCCGATCTTAGAAACGTGCACAGGGAAAAAGAGAATAAATATATATATTCGCGGACACAAACAATTACAAGTCAATCAACGCGTACTAATTAAACACGCCCGCACACGGTGCACAAACGCGCTCGTAACGACACCACACAATACAACTAAGGGCGCTATACGTGACCACAACCATGTCTAAAACTCAATCGCGCATTCACAACGCATTAAATACCTTAGGGAAAAGGTTAGAGATCAACAAAACTGCAACTTAATTAAAATCGATTTAATTCCGAAAACCTAGTAAGCACCAATTTCCGTTTTAGTTCAAAACATGATATTTTAACAAACTAGTGGCCATAATACTCACTAGACATCTTAATTAAGTCACATCTATATTAATTATATTTTAAACTCACCTCATTAGTTTAATCGCAAAAATCTAGTTTGCAAATTAGCTTAATTTGGACAATTTAAATGTTACAATTAGCATTATAGCAACACGATTAAGTTTTTGCATGCCTTAAGATGTTAAACTACATCTTACAACCATAATCAAAAGATCAAACCCCTAACTTGATCCAAACCCTAATCTTGAATTCGAAAACCCTCACTTGAATTCCCAAACATGCAATTGAAACCATTTAGATACTTATTTAAGTTGACTTAAAGCAATTTATCAACAATTTAAACATGGGGTTAAGATTTATACCTCAAGATTTGTAGATCTAACATGCAACCCTAGCCTCCCAAATGCTAACTTTTCTCCACGATCCAAGCTAGTTTGGCCAAAGAAAGAATGGTTAAAGGTTGAATGATGAAATTGCTTTGAATTTGTGACCTTTTGTTTGGATTTTTGATGATTTTTAATGGAAATTTGAGTGAGGAATTTGAGGAGGGCTGCTGCAGGAAGAGGGGAAGGGGTTCGGCCAATTTGAGGAAGAGAGGAGAGAGAGTGAGGTGGGGAAAGTAACAAGTCCACAAAAGTCCACCCTCAAAGTTAAACCCATAGCCATTTATTTTTTTTTCTTTCTAACTTAAAGTGGGTGTGTGGGGGGGGGGGCAGCCATGGGCTCGGCAAGTTGTGGGAATGGGGTGAGTGTGGGTTTGTGTGGGTGTGGGTAGGAGTTCCCAAGTCAAAATAACCCCCTCTCTCAAGTCAACAAGCCTAAACTTCATTTACTTTAATTCAATTTCACAAATTAAGCCTTTTTCCATCATATTTTCTAAAACCATCTTGACAACTTCTTTTCATTTCAAGAACCACATGTTACACTTTGGTTTAATGTGTCATGATGTACAAAACTTGTATTAACCTATTCCAATTTGTAATTATCAATAATTAAATGTATTAGTCAAGGCTTAAAATAATATTTAAAATAATTAATTACGGAAAATATTTTTGTAAACTTGAAATTTTATAAGTGACCCATTAAATACCAAATACTAGCAATTACATAGTTAAAATAGGTATATTTAATTCTGTGTAAAAAAATATTTATATCTTGGATTTTACGGAAAACACCAGTTATATTACCGATTATTTGAAATTTCACCTAAACGATTTTCAAAACGTTACAATCTTCCCTTCCTTAAAGAAATTCGGTCCTCGAATTTAAATTAAAACTCCCTCAAATACTAAAACATTTCAGCAAAGCACTCAAATCGGCGGGGCTCCGAAATCTTAAATACTTAAGACACATCTCAGCGCAATACATGCGCATGAAAAACGAGTATAAAACTCAAAATTAAAACTCTGTCAAGCATCCCGCAATCATCGGAGTTATGGTGAAGACACCAATGTCAAAATCCAATACAACAAACCAACATGATATATATCAAAACTATATATGTACACATCGTTGTAAATTCGTCAAAACATCTGAAGAAATGCATGCCAAACCTTCCTCAAATCACAGTGCGATGCGCGTATCACAACACAAGTAGCGGACGTTTATTTGTAAGAAAATAATTCTATATACATATATATGTCTTTCGTTCAACATACGTCCCACCGTTTTGAAAATAATTTAGAAAGGTTTCCTTTATAAAATGTTTCGTGTCATCTCGGACACGTAGGTAAATACTGAGACTATAGTTCCTTTTTGGAAATTCCTTCGATAACTATCGATGCATGCAAAAACATATTCAAGTACTGTCCTTTGACCAGTCCTGCTCAGCTATTATACTAAATAGTAAATATTATAAAAACATACTGCTCAAAGAAAATCAATCCCAAAATATATATAAGATGCCACGTGCATCTGGTGCGCACGGATTCGAAATCAATGAATGTGCCATATATATGCACAGAACAAAATCTAAGAGCAACGAGTGTGCACGAAAACACCTGTCAAGGGCAGCGAGTGTGCCTAACAGTAATATCAGGTGCATCTGATATGCATGAAAAACCCCGATTTAGTGCATCTGGTGTCCACCAAAATCGCATCAAGCGCCTAAGCATGCGCAAGAATCCA
This sequence comes from Agapanthus africanus, assembly GCA_030015575.1. NCBI lineage: Eukaryota > Viridiplantae > Streptophyta > Magnoliopsida > Asparagales > Amaryllidaceae > Agapanthus > Agapanthus africanus. Next base: position 76,680,538 of record CM057339.1, on the reverse strand, counting down.
AATCAAGTGCACATGGTGCACGAAAACAATATCGAGTATCATAATCGAAATCGATGGCATACAACCCATCTCAATCCAAATCAGGTATACCGTGGTATATCATCTCACAACCATGTACATCAGCGTGCACAAAATCGAATCAAAATACTAAAAGTGCATGGAAACTACACCAAAGCACAAGTCAAATCACATGCATACCATAAGCATGAAATCAAAATCAACAGCTCGAATGACATCAAATCGAAGTCAAGTACAACTGCGGTGCACAAAATCTCAATCATGCAAATAAATCGCCCAAATACCGAAATCAAAGATGACGGAAACAGTCCCGCTCTGGCACATACTCTAAAGATCTCTGGCCAACTATCATGGTCACTCATAACACGTCTCGTCGATGATGCCGAACTCTGACCTACTGGGTGTGCACAATATGACTGATCCTGGGTCCAAGTCTTCTCATATAGTATTCCAGAAGGTTCTATCGAAGTCTTCCCCAAATCTCGTTTCTGCCGAACTGCCCGGTAGTTATCACCCTTAACTAAATCTATTTCTTGTTCCGGAACGGGTGCATACTCATCACGACTCCTTCTGGAAGATATATCCATATACAACGCCTCTGCATGCGTATCACATCTCTGATGTCAACGGAGTGGAACGTCATTCCGTCGAAATCTCATACGAACCTCTTACTCCACTTTTCTCTAATGTCAACTGATTCGGACTCGTCTTTTCGTGGCAGCATGAACTGCGCTCCAATAGCTATGCTCATATTTAGAGTCTCCTAAGTAATGTATCCCATCATATGATATCCGAACGACGTCGAACCTTTCGATCGATTCGTCATAGTCTCATAATCCCCCAAGAGCTCAACCCTTGAGTACAGTTGTAACATTTCGAAAATCGTTTCGGTGAAATTTCGGAAAATCGGTAAAATAAGGGGGTTTTCCGTAAAAAGTCAAAAATGTAAATATCTTTAATATAAAATTAAATATACATATTCTAGCTATGTAATTACTAGTAATTGGTGTTTAGTGAGCCACTGGTGAAATTTCAAATTTTCTGAAAATTTTTCCGAAATTAATTATTTTATATTATAATTAGTGTTCGTGAATGTGCAAATGAGTGTGTTTAAGTTTTTCTCGATGTTTTGACGTTTGCACATCGACATCGAGGGTCGGTTTGGCTATTCTTGCCTGCGTAGGCGATAGGTTTTGACCTATGCGTGATACACGTGCCGATTTGATTTTCGTACGCCATTTCGATTTCGAATTTGGATTTCAATGCGATATGGTGCGTTATGATATGTAGATACCCCATGTGGACTTCGAGACGACAAGCAAGCGCGTGGCGACGTCGGCACCGGCGAGCGAGGACCGGGTGAGTAGATTTATATCTACGGGGAGAAGTCGGGTGGATGGCGTATAGCACCCCCGCAGTCCGTGGTGGTGTATACGGATGCGTATACACACCAACAATTAGTATTTGTTATTTGGGATTAATAACGATGTTAGGATGGATATTGGTGTGTTGGATTACTTTAGTGTTGCGAACCCTAGGGTAGTGTTGCACTACACATACACACATACATACTTGCATACATTCCTTTTTATATGTGCTCATGGGATTCTTTATAGTTATGTGTTCACATACGGATTTGAGGATGATACTTGTGATTGAGCTGAGTCGATGAGATTTGTTTTGTGGTTGTGATATCGGTGATATGACAGGATTCGTACTTGAGGTACGTCCTGGTGTTATAGTGGATCTTGGAGCGGCGATACGGGTGAATAGTGTTATAAATAAAATGGTCGACATGTGATCGTGATATGAGGCATGATATGCTAGGATATTGATATTAGGCCGTATCGGGCGATGTATACCCCTTGATGATGATATGTGCTGACGATATCGGTTTGTACGAGATTGTCGATCAGTAGTCAGATCATGAGTATATTGAGGATATTAGTATTGTACTAGACGTAGATCAGTACCCCGATCATGATATTTGATAAAGAGGATACCAGGTGACTAGTATGATGAATGTGATATTAACCCGTACCCAGATTTGGGAATGCCGTACGACGGATTTACGTACGAGCTATATCTTGATGATTGATCCGCACTCTTGACTTGGGATGTCAGATTATAGATATGGTATCGGATATGATATTATTGAGGCAGGATCACCGACTAATATATATACAGGTATGTATATGGATCGACTCAGATGTTAGGCGGTTTCTTACCTGTAGTCCAGCTTGTTAGCTTAGCCCTTTAGTTTAGTTTAGTTGTTAGATTAGATTCGATTCTTACCTATTTCAAAAACTAACGAATCGTGAGCATTTTAAAAGATAGCCCAAGGGATCCTACGGATATTTCAAAAGACGTATCTTTTCATAAAAACACCGTAGCCCCTATTTTCAAAACCCCATGATTCGTGTTATTTCAAAAGGCACCATTTATAGGACTTATATTAGATTAATGCAGATTAGTTATCGTTGCGTCTAGTATTCAGCTCCCGCTCATTATTGTGGTTCGCTTCGCATCGCATACTTATATTATGTTTCATACTACCTTATTGATATCATGCTGTTAGGACACCAGCACTATTACCGATGATGCGTATGTACCACATACACTTACTTGCCGGCTCACACACATCTTCATCGGTAATTGCCATGTCATGTACACCTTAGAAAATATTATTGCTTGACATAACCTGTTAGCTAATAGTTTAGACATGATATTAGTGTACTTGCCTTATATGTTAGTTTAGACATTGTAGTTATTATCTGCTACTTCATGCATACTGTTATTCATTGTTATGCCGCATTCATGGATTCTTATGCATATATTCACTTTTACGTGTTATTGAGGTTTTGGATTCGGATTTCCATAAGATTTTCTGGATTTGGGGAAAACCGCAAAACATATACAAACTTCTTCTTTCTCTTTTTAAATAAAAAGCCCGGTTTTTCCCATGATGTATGAGTCGTCCACCATGAGTTTGCTGATAAATTTCGAGACCCGATTCGAGAAGTTGGATGAACCGTTTCGGGTACATGGTGGACCTGGTAAGGTACCCCGGGGCAAGAAGCTCGTGGTGATGACGATGAGCCTGGCAGGGAGAGACTACCTACCGGTGATATTACCCGACGCGTCGGATATCCGGAGGATACCGTCGTGGTCTTGAGATGGATGGTAGGGGCCGGTCTGGACTGACGGCGCCTTAGATATTGTGATTGAGATATTGAGATTTTGAGATATTGAGGTACAGAGACTGTGATACAGAGATATCGAGATATCGGGATTACATTTTGTGCCGATGCTAGGCACTGTTTTATGCTGATTTCATTATGATACCTCATTTTAAAAATACAAAGGAAATCTCACTAAATTATGAAAACAGTTTCTTCATTTACATGTATTCTGTTTTCATGCATTCATACCTCATTCATATAATATATTGCTACCTGAGGCACTGACACGGGCACATGAGTTTATACTCGGGTTAGATATTTACCCTAGTCATTGTTATAGACTGCTGGTCATATATTTGAGGATTGTATATACTGATCGTATGACCTAGGATTGCGTCACACATGCGATTTCTATTCGTAGATGTTTTTCTATTCACGAGTTGGCAACTCACCCCCGTTGTGCCCCAGTTTCTTACAGGTTTTGCCGTACAGGTTTCATTACGGCTTTGTTGGCACTATTTCCATTTCTGGGTGACTTGCTAGTAGGTGGGTTTATTTGTATCGCACTCATCATTATATCTTGTATATCATTATTCTGTTGTATCTAGAAGTTCCATCAACCAAATATGTATTTATTTTTGAGATAGAGACCAGTGATGTTATTCTTTCGACCTTAGAGTCGCGCGTTGTATTTCTATGGATTTCTTACTGTTTTGAGTTTCCTTTTGAGTTTTGATCCTCGCCCTTGGCGTTGTATATTATATTGCTTGTGTGGTTGTGACCGTCGATTGACGAAGAGCTAGCTCCCGTTTGGGGATGCCTTTTTATTGATTTCGTATACTATTCATGTTGTATCCTGTTTGGGAGCCAGTATTTACAAAGGAGACTCTGCCGAAATTTTCAGGAAATTTTTGATGTTTTTAGAAACCCGCATAATTCGGCTTATGCTATTGAAACTATTTGTTTTAAATTGGTTTTCCTTCACTCTACTACTTTTCTTAGTTTGGATTTCTGGGGTTTTGGTTTACTTAGATTACGTACGCCTCGAGACGTTCGTAGTTTAAGTGCAGGTCTTGTTCCGTACTTTCGGGACGTGACAAAGTTGGTATCAGAGCGTTAGGTTTTACCTTCGGAGCGTAGGATGACCCTTGGTTGATGGAATAGGTGACTAAAGTAGAGTGACGTACCGTAGGTATGTTCCGCGGCATATTTACGATACGCTACTCCACTTAAGAAGCCTTAGGATGTACATTTCTTTGCTCAGTATTATATTCATTTCGATCTAGCCTCATCAGTACCAGTTATGGTTTTGCTGCCACGATTACGGGCAGGGAGAGATATGGCTAGAGTTGCGGTCGGCATGAGCTCGTCAAGAACGAGGACTGACCAGGGCATGATTCCGGTGACACACGATTGCAGAGATGTGTCTTTTCATTGGGTCTTCGCGCCACGAGCGTTGGGTGGATTGCTGTATGAGATTACTCGGACGTGCCGATTTGCACTAGAGGATTGAGCCACTGATAGAGGCCAGCCAGATTTTGATGACCATTGAAGTATTGCTTACTCCTGATGATTTAGGCACCGTTCAGCGTGCAGACGAGCGAGCCGGTATTGCTGCGGACGACGAGATATCGCCCCAGATGTTGGAGCTATTGCAGTACGAGTAGTACGAAGAGATGACAGGAGGTCGCTAGTCACCCGATGATGAATGACTAGGACAGGTGGTTCGTTCGCCTACCCCGATGCGAGGTCATCAGATAGATTGATTCCAGCTAGAGACTACTTCACGCGGAGACATTGGGAGTCGACAGAGACGATCGAATGTCAGAAACCTATTATTCCAAGTTTAAAGTAGTCGGAAAGACATGCAGGCAATTCTATGGACCCTCTAGAAGAATGAAACCCTAACTCGACTTAATGACCGTATGAAAGCCTTTGAACCTTCGGGTTTGCGGCAGTTCTACGGCGCCATTAGTGAGGCTTGGGTTTGCCCTTCTACGGCTGGACCACCGATGCTGTGGTATGTACTCGATACTATTAAACTGTGCCCAAGATGTTGAGCTCTTGGAGGATTATGAGGTTTTGATGACTCGATCGGATGGCTCGACTTAATTTGGATGCTAGGTGGTGAGATGCATTTCTTGGGAGACTTCCGATACGAGGATAGCCGTTGGAGCTCAGTCCATGCAGCCACGATGAGACGAGTCCGAAACAGTCGACGTTAGGGAAAAGTGGAGTAAGATTCGTACGAGATCTTGATGAGACGACGTTCCACTCAGCCGATATCAGAGATGCGGTACGCATGCCAAGGCATTGTACTTGGATATACCTTCCAGAAGGAGTCGCGATGAGTATGTAGCCGTTCAGGAACGAGAATAGATCTAGTAAGGGGCGATGACTTCCGGACAGTTCGGCAGAGGCGAGATTTGGGAGAGACCTCGACAGGACCTTTCTGGAATGAATTACGAGAAGACTTTGATCCAGGAGTGGTCATGATACGCACACCAGCAGGCCAGAGTTCATGATCATCGATGAGACGTCCCACTAGTGACCGCGACAATTGGCCCGAGATTCTTAGAAGATGCGCTTGAGCGGTACTATTCCGCCATTATTGATTTCGATATTTTGGGTGATTTATTCGCATGATTTGATTTTGATGATTGAGAATTTACGATCTTTGCACAGTGTTGCACTTGATATCGTTTTCGTGCTTTGGTTTCACATGTTTGTGATTTTACGGTTTTAGACATTTGAGTTGATTTTGTGCGTATGCACGCACACGATTTGGTTCCTGCACTCTGTATAGTTTATATATGCTTGCAGTGCAGTGATACGCCTTTTGTGCACTTAGATGCACTGGACTTCGATTTCGATTGTGATACTCGATATTTGTTTTGTGCACCTTGTGCACCTGATTTGATTTTACGCATGTTCGGCGCTTGATGCTGGATTTCATGATTTCGTGCATGATGGATGCACCTGATTTGGATTTTCGCGCATGTTGAGCGCATGTCTTGAGATGCGATTTTGGTGCACACCAGATGCACTAAATCGAGATTTTTCGTGCATGTCAGATGCACCTGATTTTGCTGTTGGGCACGTACGTTGCCTATGACCGATGTTGTGTGCACAACCGTTGCACCTTGATGTTGTTTTGTGCACCTGCTTGGCACATGTATGGATTTTGATTTCCTTGCGCACTGGACGCACAGGGTTTTCATACGCACTTTTGGATTGATTCTATGGAGCAGTACGTTTTATGATATTTGCTATGTGTCTTCATACTGGGCAGGACTAGTCAGAGGACAGTACCTGAATATATTTGGCATTCATTTCCTTCAGTTATTTATATATATAGATTTGATATTTACGTGTATAGTTTCGAGTTATAGCATATCGGTCTTGCTTTGGATTTGGCATTCGTGTCTTCACCTTGACTCCGATGATTGCGGAATGCTTGACGGAGTTTTGATTTCGAGTTATCTGCTCATTACTCATACGCATGCACTGCGCTATGATGCGTTGTATGTATTTATGATTTCGGAGCCCCGGCGTTTTGATGGTTTTGGCTGAAATATTTTAGTATTTGGGGGGAGTTTTAATTTAAATTCGGGGACCGAATTTCTTTAAGGGGGGAAGATTGTAACATTTCGAAAATCGTTTCGGTGAAATTTCGGAAAATCAGTAAAATAAGGTGGTTTTCCGTAAAAAGTCAAAAATGTAAATATATTTAATATAAAATTAAATATACATATTCTAGCTATGTAATTACTAGTAATTGGTGTTTATTGAGCCACTGGTGAAATTTCAAATTTTCTGAAAAATTTTCCGAAATTAATTATTTTATATTATAATTAGTGTTCGTGAATGTGCAAATGAGTGTGTTTAAGTTTTTCTCGATGGTTTGACGTTTGCACATCGACATCGAGGGTCGGTTTGGCTATTCTTTCCTGCGTCGGCGATAGGTTTTGACCTATGCGTGATACGCGTGCCGATTTGATTTTCGTATGCCATTTCGATTTCGAATTTGGATTTTAATGCGATATGGTGCGTTATGATATGTAGGTACCCCATGTGGACTTCGAGACGACAAGCAAGCGCGTGGCGACGTCGGCACCGGCGAGCGAGGACTTGGTGAGTAGATTTATATCTACGGGGAGAAGTCGGGTGGATGACGATAGCACCCCCGCAGTCCGTGGTGGTGTATACGGATGCGTATACACACCAACAATTAGTATTTGTTATTTGGGATTAATAACGATGTTAGGATGGATATTGGTGTGTTGGATTACTTTAGTGTTGCGAACCTTAGGGTAGTGTTGCACTACACATACACACATACATACTTGCATACATTCCTTTTTATATGTGCTCATGGGATTCTTTATAGTTATGTGTTCACATACGGATTTGAGGATGATACTTGTGATTGAGCTGAGTCGATGAGATTTGTTTTGTGGTTGTGATATCGGTGATATGGCAGGATTCGTACTTGAGGTACGTCCTGGTGTTATAGTGGATCTTGGGGCGGCGATACGGGTGAATAGTGTTATAAATAAAATGGTCGACATGTGATCGTGATATGAGGCATGATATGCTAGGATATTGATATTAGGCCGTATCGGGTGATGTATACCCCTTGATGATGATATGTGCTGACGATATCGGTTTGTACGAGATTGTCGATCAGTAGTCAGATCATGAGTATATTGAGGATATTAGTATTGTACTAGACGTAGATCAGTACCCCGATCATGATATTTGATAAAGAGGATACCGGGTGACTAGTATGATGAATGTGATATTAACCCGTACCCAGATTTAGGGATGCCGTACGACGGATTTACGTACGAGCTATATCTTGATGATTGATCCCCACTCTTGACTTGGGATGTCTGATTATAGATATGGTATCGGATATGATATTATTGAGGCGGGATCACCGACTAATATATATACAGGTATGTATATGGATCGACTCAGATGTTAGGCGGTTTCCTTACCTGTAGTCCAGCTTGTTAGCTTAGCCCTTTAGTTTAGTTTAGTTGTTAGATTAGATTCGATTCTTACCTATTTCAATAACTAACGAATCGTGGGTATTTTAAAAGACAGCCCAAGGGATCCTACGGATATTTCAAAAGACGTATCTTTTCATAAAAACACCGTAGCCCCTATTTTCAAAACTCCATGATTCGTGTTATTTCAAAAGGCACCATTTGTAGGACTTATATTAGATTAATGCAGATTAGTTATCGTTGCGTCTCTTATTCAGCTCCCGCTCATTATTGTGGTTCGCTTCGCATCGCATGCTTATATTATGTTTCATACTCCCTTATTGATATCATGCTGTTAGGACACCAGCACTATTACCGATGATGCGTATGTACCACGTACACTTACTTGCCGGCTCACACACATCTTCATCGGTAATTGCCATGTCATGTACACCTTAGAAAATATTATTGCTTGACATAACCTGTTAGCTAATAGTTTAGACATGATATTAGTGTACTTGCCTTATATGTTAGTTTAGACATTGTAGTTATTACCTGCTACTTCAGGCATACTGTTATTCATTGTTATGCCGCATTCATGGATTCTTATGCATATATTCACTTTTACGTGTTATTGAGGTTTTGGATTCAGATTTCCATGAGATTTTCTGGATTTGGGGAAAACCGCAAAACATATACAAACTTCTTCTTTCACTTTTTAAATAAAAAGCGCGGTTTTTCCCATAATGTATGAGTCGTCCACCATGAGTTTGCTGATGGATTTCGAGACCCGATTCGAGGAGTTGGATGAACCGTTTCGGATACATGGTGGACCCGGTAAGGTACCCCGGGGCAAGAAGCTCGTGGTGATGACGATGAGCCTGGCAGAGGGAGACTACCTACCGGTGATATTACCCGACGCGTCGGATATCCGGAGGATACCGTCGTGGTCTTGAGATGGATGGTAGGGGCCGGTCTGGACTGACGGCGCCCTAGATATTGTGATTGAGACATTGAGATTTGGAGATAGTGAGGTACAGAGACTGTGATACAGAGATATCGAGATATTGGGATTACGTTTTCTGCCGATGCTAGGCACTGTTTTATGCTGATTTCATTATGATACCTCATTTTAAAAATACAAAGGAAATCTCACTAAATTATGAAAACAGTTTCTTCATTTACATGTATTCTGTTTTCATGCATTCATACCTCATTCATATAATATATTTCTACCTGAGGCACTGACACGGGCACATGAGTTTATACTCGGGTTAGATATTTACCCTAGTCATTGTTATAGACTGCTGGTCATATATTTGAGGATTGTATATACTGATCGTATGACCTAGGATTGCGTCACACATGCGATTTCTATTCGTAGATGTTTTTCTATTCACGAGTTAACAACTCACCCCCGTTGTGCCCCAGTTTCTTGCAGGTTTTGCCGTACAGGTTTCATTACGGCTTTGCTGGCACTATTTCCATTTCCGGGTGACTTGCTAGTAGGTGGGTTTATTTGTATCGCACTCATCATTATATCTTGTATATCATTATTCTGTTGTATCTAGAAGTTCCATCAACCAAACATGTATTTATTTTTGAGATAGAGACCAGTGATGTTATTCTTTCGACCTTAGAGTCGCGCGTTGTATTTCTATGGATTTCTTGCTGTTTTGAGTTTCCTTTTGAGTTTTGATCCTCGCCCTTGGCGTTGTATATTATATTGCTTGTGTGGTTGTGACCGTCGATTGACGAAGAGCTAGCTCCCGCTTGGGGATGCCTTTTTATTGATTTCGTATACTATTCATGTTGTATCCCGTTTGGGAGCCAGTATTTACAAAGGAGACTCTGCCGAAATTTTCAGGAAATTTTTGATGTTTTTAGAAACCCGCATAATTCGGCTTATGCTATTGAAACTACTTGTTTTAAATTGGTTTTCCTTCACTCTACTACTTTTCTTGGTTTGGATTTCTGGGGTTTCGGTTTACTTA